>JALGQZ010000012.1:10985594-12428688 GCA_023105745.1 Austropuccinia psidii | reverse complement strand
AAAATTAATTAAAATTAATTAAAATTAATTAAAATTAATTAAAATTAATTAAAATTAATTAAAATTAATTAAAATTAATTAAAATTAATTAAAATTAATTAAAATTAATTAAAATTAATTAAAATTAATTAAAATTAATTAAAATTAATTAAAATTAATTAAAATTAATTAAAATTAATTAAAATTAATTAAAATAGTCATGTATTATAATAAAAAACAGTTCTTTATGATAATGATTAATTATATAAACTGAAATGAATGGGAATTAATTTGATCTTATTTAATTTGGCTCTTGAAATTAATTAAAATTAATTAAAATTAATTAAAATTAATTAAAATTAATTAAAATTAATTAAAATTAATTAAAATTAATTAAAATTAATTAAAATTAATTAAAATTAATTAAAATTAATTAAAATTAATTAAAATTAATTAAAATTCATTAAAATTAATTAAAATTAATTAAAATTAATTAAAATTCATTAAAATTAATTAAAATTAATTAAAATTAATTAAAATTAATTAAAATTAATTAAAATTAATTAAAATTAATTAAAATTAATTAAAATTAATAAAAATTAATTAAAATTAATTAAAATTAATTAAAATTAATTAAAATTAATTAAAATTAATTAAAATTAATTAAAATTAATTAAAATTAATTAAAATTAATAAAAATAGTCATGTATTATAATAAAAAACAGTTCTTTATGATAATGATTAATTATATAAACTGAAATGAATGGGAATTAATTTAATCTTATTTAATTTGGCTCATATTATTTTCCAAAATTGATTTTAAACAATGGAAATAAGTAATTTATACTTGAAATTTGTAATTTTTACATGTTGATTATGTATTTTATTCATTATTTATTTTTATTAATTATAAACTAGAATTTGTTTATCATTTATTCTTATGAATCATGTTTTACTTATTTTTCTCATTTATGATTATTAATTATATTTTATATTTTATGTATTTTTTTCTATTTAATTTATTTCAATTAATTATATTTTATTTATCATTTATTTTCACTAATTTTTTTTTATTTATTTTTTATTTTTATTAATTATGTTTCATATATTATTTATTATTTATTTTATTCACTGTATTTTTACCATCATTTATTATTAATCTATCTATTTCAATTTATCCTTCATCTTGCACTACTTCTTATTCATTATTCAATTTTAATTTTCACTTTTTATTAACCTTTCCTCTTTAAATTATTCTTATTATTATTATTAATTATGAATTTCTCATTTTTGATATAAAACTTATTTGTCCAAGATTATCTCAATGATTATTCATATATTCATATTTATTGTTCATTTATTATTTTTAACTATGTTTTACATTTTATGTATTTTTCTTATATTTATATAATTTTCATTAATTATATGTTTTTTCTTAATTTGATAGTACAGATAGGACAAACACTATTAATAATATTAAATTCCACACTACTTACTTATGGGTAGATTATGTGCAGCAAAGCACAACCCCAGGTGCAGTAAACCTAACTGATTAGATCTATAATCTCTCCAGCTCAATTGACTTTATTTCTGATAATCATAATAATTGTATCATCTGAATTCATTGATTAAGATTTTTAGCGATATGCAACCACCATTGATGCCTTAGATGTGATTCACAGTCTTTTTGTTTCTTTAAAATACAAATATTCTTTTACTGACTTTATTTCAGGCAAATAAACCTGGAGATATTGTAGCACAAAGAGATAGCGCGATATTAATTTTGAAATGATAAAGAAGCCGTTTGGATAACTCACATTCAAAGTTTGAAACAAAAAAATCAAAATCTTCCATCAAAGCTTACTGAAATCCTTGGTCTCCAAATTTTAACCAAGTTGAAGGATCAATTTGATCATGATGCCCTTCCTGTTTGGGGCCTCCATAGTTTTACTCAAACCCCTGGTACTTTTCAAGAAGTTTGGATTGAATACAAAATCTTTTATGGTGCCTTTTGAATAGATTTTATTTATTCCAAGTAGGCTAACAGTTTTATCCTTTAAATTAACCCTCTGCTAATTTTTATCTTTATTTATTAGCTTCTACAATGGCGCTGCTTCAACTTTGCAATGCGAAAATCTCCTTGCAGCAATCACTGAGGCCACCAATCATGAGAAAAAAATCTCAGCCTTAGTTTTAATGGGTGGTGACTATTGGAATAATGGAATCCATCTTGGTGTTTGTTTGCTTGATGTAACCTGTGAGCCTGTGAGGTATGTATAACATACCCATAAGGCCACAAATAGCTTTATACACAGTTAAAATTTTCTTCAACAGACTTTTTAATTGAATTTAAAATAAAAAATAACAAAATATAAGTATAACTTTTTTTTGGATAAACAAAGTTATAAATATTATGTCATTTTTGGATTTCACACCAAAAATAACCTAGGGTACATCAATAAGGTGTTATACCCAAAAACACTTATTTCTTATGTTATTGGAAGATTTAAGAATCTCACAGTACTAATGTAACTTTTGTAACATTTTTTTAAAATTGTTGAATTTAAGCTTCAATAAGCTTAAATTTGAAGTTGCATAAAGTTTATGCAAACTTACCAAAATTTTAGTTAAAATTGAGGTGTTGTGTATATTTGCTGAATTGGCTAAGGATTTGCCATACAGAATGTAAATCCTGCGTGAGCTCAATTTAAAAGGGTTTAAGGCCATAGTATGGCTTTAAATAAATAGAAGGGAAAAATCCACACAGAAAGGTGGGACAAAGGAAAAAGACCAAATAGAGCTGGGGTACCCAACTTTTTGGATCTGCAAGGATTCAATTAAGGTTGTCCACCTTTATTGGAGGATTTTAAACCTTATTTAAACTTTAAGATTAGACTTTGATCCAACATTAAAGTTTAAACTGGTTTTATCCCAAATTAGACAGGAATCTCAAGCTGCCAAAGGGTAAATCCCAATATGCAGGCTTGAATTTAAGGTTTTAAGAACTCTCAAAGCTTAATTAAGCTTAAAAAACTTAAATAATCTTAAAACTTTAAGGTTACAAGCATTAAAACTTTATTAAAAGTTAAGGTTTGGTGTGTATTGCTATTTTACATGGAAAAATAGCAATAACTTCAAAAATTCATTAAAAATCCAATTTTTAATGGATTTTCTTGAAAGTTTCACACAGCTTACAATTCAATATTATCTACATATGAGTTAAATTTTAGGTATTGTTTATAAATAAATTTTCTGGGTAATTAGCCTGGAAATTTACTCTTTTAATTGAAACTCAAAGAAAATTATAATTTCTTTAAAAATTGAGTTTAAGAGATTTCTGCTTGAAACTCTATTTTTAAGTTGTTCATGTGATGAAATTTAATATAAATACGTTTATCTATATTAAAAACTTAAAATAATTAGTTTAAATGAGGATTAAAGTCACATGGAGTTAGGAATAACACTGATAACTTTAAATTGGAATTAAAAATAAGTTACCTTAAGTTAAGAACTTCATTTTTAAGCATGGTTTTTCAGTTTTGACCTGAGCACGCCCTCTATATCCATTATGAATCATGAGAGCTGCTCTGAAGACATAAAAAGAGTCTTTTCATCACTGTTTTTGTCCATCATTCATCATCAATCCAATCATATTAGAAATTTAAACAGGTAAAGTTTTATTAAATATAAAATCTTATTATTAAAGTAATTCTTAAGTTATTTTATTCTTTATTAATTAAAATTAAAGAATTGAAATCCTAGAATTTATATTATTGTTTTAATCACCAATAATATATTTTATTATATAAAAATTATCATCTTAAATATCTTTTAAAAATCCACAAATTCCTCCTAAGAACTCTTTAATCATAATTTTTATTATAAAAAGTTGTTTTATCTTTAAAAATATTGATTTTTGGCGTGTTTTCAATGTATAATTATTATTCAATATAATAACTGTTGTTGTTTGACTTGTTGTATTAAATAAATATTATAAGTAAGTTTTCTCTAAAGTTCTATATCTTTCTTATCTAGTATTAGCTTTTTTATATAGAATTTTCTTCTATAAGAATTATTTCTACACAGTGTGTGTCTTAATTCTTTTATAAATAATATTTATATTATTTATAAGTGGCTAATATTCATATTTTCCACGTGTAATTGTCTCATTAAGAGATTTACACTTCCTATTGTTATAACTGTCAGTGACTATAGCAATAATAGAATAATTATAATTTATTATAATTATTACTTTTTTTTTATTATTATATTTTCATAATAATAATTAAATTGATTTTTTTATGTATAATTATTTTTAATAATTATATTTAAATTTTTGGTTATAATATTTTGTTATATTATATATTTCTACTGAGGAAAGTCATAGTACTCTTGATATTGCTACTATTGTCAAGAGTTTCATAGACAAACCTTACATAACCTATGAAAGCTGGAAAAACATTAAGGCCATTAATGACTGTTTCAAGGAAATTCTTGAAGCCAAAAATATTGTCACTTTTGCTGCCATTTGTGGAAATTCTGCTGCTGGTATTATTTCCTAGTATGAAGTCAGTTTCTTTGTTTGAAAAGATGACTAACATAGCCCTTTGTTAGGAGGATTTGCTTTAGCCACCTGTTGCAATTTTTGATCCATAGAAAAAAGCTCAATCTGACTTGGCACTTTTACTTCAATATGTTCATCTCTACTCACTTGTCTCATTTGTGAAGTGACCAAGCAATTCATTTGCACCTCAAATAGTCCCTCAAATCATCCAAAACGCAACTGGTCAAGATCCTGCTGCAATTAATACTCTCTTTCATCGTTTGGCAGATGGTTGTATGTCCAGATTGTCAAAATACATCCAACCAGTCTCTCAAATCTGCTTGTGCTGCTGCCATTTTCAGATAAAATTAGGCACCCCAATTCGGAAGACCTTCAGAATGAAGAATCCATTGTGATGTAAGGTTTAAATCCAATGGGAACTTGAAACTTCAAAAATAAAATGATCCATATTTGTGAAAAGCAAAAACACCACAACAATCCATCACCATAAACATACAATGATGAAATTCATTCATAACACAAAAATCTCTCATCACTCAGTCCTCAAAACTCCTTCCCCGAGGAAATAAAAAAAACATCGTCATCATCATCCAATACTCTTGTCTTAACAACGACAACTTCATATCAAACCAATATTTTATTGACCCATCATATTATCCAAGAAATCACTTTGTCAAAGCTCTTCATCTTTCTCAACTACGCTCAATTCTCTCAAATGAACCTTTACGATAAACTTCTTATTAGACATCAAACTGTCCTACCATCCAGCAAGAATCCAATCTTTTTACTTTAGGTTTCCGTCAAGATGCAGTACTCAAACTGTCCTTTTAAATCCTTGTGTCATTGGAAATCAAGTCATCAACTCTTGCCTGTTGGTCATTGGTGGTAGCAAAAATTCAATCCAAATTTATTGTGGAGATTCATTCATCTGTCAAGCTGCTATCCATGCCGGTGTATCATCATCTCTGAGAGGAGGCAGCAGGGTATTAAAAATGCGGGCAAACAATGACTGCTTCAAATCTAGTCAGGAAAACAAAGAAATTTTTTCAGTGTACAAGGGATTATCTTGAGTGAGCCCTTTATTTGTAAGCACAAAAAATCATACCTAGTTTGGTTTGAATTTGAATTCTGAGCTACATATGAATTTTTTTTTTTACCAGGCTGAACCTATGCATCATTTATATGGTAAACTTTTTTCATGCAAGCCAAATTACAATCAATAATTGTGAAGGTTAAGAGTCCACCGCTTTATGTCCAATATTCAATTATTCATTTCTGAAATTTTATTTTTACCTTGGACCTTAATTTTAAGCTTAGATAGATCCTCCTTGTCCTCAAACGTCAACTGCTCAAAGCATCTGGAAGCCCTCAGTGGACTTGGTCAAAGCAGGGTGTTGCTTAAGGCTTTGCCTCTCTATGTGGGTGCACACGCATAGAGATGGCTTGAGGCTGTAACACCATTTGGCAACTGATAAATTGAGGGCTTGGTTCAATGGATCCACAAAAGAGGAGCTGTCCAGGCCAATAGGGCCGGTGCCTGCCACAATAAAGATTGAAACACCACTATAACATTAGATGAAGTCAAAATCTTAAACAAAGACATTTTCTCCTTTATTTTAATAAAAACCTTACTTTTAATCTCTGTCAAGTCATTGTGGGGGTCCACACCATGACTTGTTTTTGTATTTATTGATAATTGTTAGCTTTGGGGGAATTGCTGCCCAATTTTCATAAAGTGCTGCTAAAAATTGATTGAGCAATAAATAAACAGTTCAAAAGAATATTTTCATTTGTTTATTATAAGACATAAATAAAAAAAGAAACCACAAATAATGAGAAGTTGGCCATTAACCAAATATTAAGAAATGATAAAAGCTAAAAGCTACATTGTCATTGAGTTTATCCAGTTCCAATGAGTTACAATTACTTTTTATCATTCTTGATTTAATTAAATTTGAATTAATGTGTATTTTTTTATTTTTTCATTTTTCTATTTTTTTTCATTTTATTGGAATGCACTTATATAAATATATAATATATGACAAATTAGAAAGATAATTGATTAAAAAAAGATAATCAATACATTAAGAATGAAGGTATAATCAATTCATGGGTAATAACAAAGAGTTTGAAATACAAATAAATCATATATTATAAAGAATAAAGAAGTATGGAAAGCCAAAAACAGCCAATTAACCAATAAAGATTAAAAATAAACAAATAATAAAAAACACAAAAGTAAGTAATAAAGAAATGATCAAAGCTAAAAACTACATTTTCAATGATTTTAGCCAGTTCTAATTAGTTATAATTAGTTTTCATCATTCTTTATTTGATTAAATTCAAATTGATGTTGATTTTTTTATTTTTTTTATTTTATTTTATTGAACTGTATGCATTTCTATTAAATGTAATCCTAATTAGGATTGATTGATTTTTAACAAATGCTTAATGAATATTCATTTTTAATTAAGCTTAACAAATTTTGATTAACTAATTTTAATACATCTTAATTTTGTTTTGTAATTTAAATTATTTGGAATAAACTATAATAATAAGTGCATAAATAAAAATTAACTAAATAAATGAAATTGGCTATATAGTATATTCAAATTTATTATTTACTTATATTCCTTAGCTTCAATAAAGCAGTAATTATAAAAATATAAATCAGAAATTAAATGGCGTAAAAAATATTTAATCCAAAGAGAATATATAATAAATCCAAATGAAAAACACATAATTAATAAAGGAATAAATCACAAAACACATGTATTTTCTGAAGCAGGGAACTTGATTACTAACAAACGCACATCAATTTCATTTAATTCTGTGGAGGCAAATATGTGTTTACAATCTTGGTTAAATAATGGGATTTATGAAAGTATGTATGCTTGGTATGATAATATTCAATAATTAAATTTTTTATCTTTGCTTGTTAAATTATTTTCTCTTGAAATCATATCACAAAAAATTTAAGCAATCCAAAAATTATGTGAATTAAATTTCTTTCTCTTATTATTATAATAATTTTAGATTGATTCTATTCATTAGAACTTTATTCTTTAGAAATTTTTTTCATTACAGTTTAAGTGATATAATCATTTGCTGTCAAAAACTCACAATTATATTTTTGAAATAATTAATCCTTTCTGTTCAAATTCTAAATTGAAATCCATAATTAACACAGATATTTTAACTTGATTGCCTCTTTTTTCAAGATTATAATGGTGAGGAATATTTATTTTTATGTAATTTGTTTTTCATAGTAGCAACCTGAATTTTGTTAGGTGTATTTCTTTGCAATGTTGTATGGCCAAAGCTTTCATTTTGAACTTTTCATGACAATGACAATACTCTACTCTAGTCTGGCTTAATATTATTGAATGATAATATCTATCTTAATATCATTTAATGATAATATTAAGAATTTGATATTATATGAGCTATATATAACATGATTATCTGAATTTTCACATATAATATTTATGCTTGTAAATGAGAATATAAGACAACACATAATTTTTTGTAAGAAAATATAAATGACATCTTTTTTCAAAGAAATTCTCAGGAAATAAATTTTTTTGAGGAATTTGTCAGTTTTGTTTACCAATATTCATTGCATTGTGTTTTTTAGTATTTGTTTGGCAAATTTCTCTGACAATTTCCTTCAAAAAACTTCCCCCTTATGAACTTCCTCATTATTTTTAAAAAATGAATTCAATTTTAATAATCAAAAACAAGAAGCTTATATTTTTGTAAAACTTCTTGGGTTGAATGATTGCTACAATACCATAAATCACATGAATTGCATGAAAAATTCCATAAATGGTATGAATAGCATCAACAATTCCATAAGTAACATGAATGGCATCAAAAATTCCATAAGTAACATGAATGGTATCATCAATAATATAACTAAAATTAATGGAATCAAAAATGCATAAATAAAATCAATGGCATGAAGGGAATTAACAATACCATAAATTTCATTCACAGCAGCATTTATGGAATAGGAATTCCATTTATTTCATAAAGGATCCCATTGTATTTTTTATTTTTATTTGATAATTTATGGCAAAAATACTTAAGGGCTAATGGGTTTTTACAAAAGGCCCAAAATGGTTAATTATATATAAATGAAAGTTTTCATGTAATTTTTTTTAATTATTGCCAAAAACATAATTCAAAATTCACTTTTGAATATTCAAAAATTCAAACATTTGATTTCAAACATTCGAAAGTAGTTGAAATTCGATTCTGAATATTCAGTCATGATGGAAATTTGATATTGAATATTCAATGACCCTTGAACTTCAACGAACTTTTGAAAAGCTATGATTTGATCCCCACATATCTTCCAATATGTGTGAGAACTTCCCATCCTGTCACTTCAGTACCAAACGTTGCAAGTACCCCTACTACCAAAGCTAAAAAAGGATACACATATGTACCTCACTATGATGTTGCTCCACAGAATGTTTTGAGTGACATAAACCAGGATAAAATAATTCCAACCAAAAGAAACCACCAAATTAAGGATTCCACTTCCTCTAAATCAAGCCACTCTTCCAATGTTGAGAACAACATAAACCTCACTGACGAAATAATATTTCAGGATACCAAAAGGAACTCCACTGAAGAAAAAAATTGGCACAAGGAAATGAAAACAGAATCTGATTCACTAGTAGCTAAAATCACTGGCACCCTTGTTCCACGTCCTAGAAGATAAAAAATTATAGGTTATATCTGATGACTTGTGAAAAAGAAGAATGCATTTGGTGACACAATTAGATACAAAGAAAGGTGGGTCTGCTTTGGAAATAATCAAGATCACATGGTAAACTACTATAACACCTACTCAACTGTTGGAAGAAGTGAATCATTCAAAATATTTCTATCACTCCGTGTCAAAAAAACTATCACTTCTTTCAATTCGGCGTGGAAGCATTGATGCTCAGGTTTGTGTTTCTCAGGTAGTAAATTTTGAATTTCCAGGTAAGGAAGACTGGGTTTGAAGATTAAACAAATGACTATATGGTAAAAAAAGGCCCCAAGTAAATTTAAAAAACATATTTTCAAAACACTCAAAAAGGTTGGTATAAAATTGAGAAACTCCAATGAATTTTTATTCTTGGAAAAAACTAAATCAACATTCATGCACATATATGTTGATGATGGATTTATCACTGGAAAATAAACAGATAAGATACTAAGACTATTAGATAAGCTAAAGGAAAATTACACTCTAAAGGTAAAGGAAAAACCTAGTCAACATTTAGGTTACAACCCTGTATGTAATAATGAGGGGTCAGCCATTCTCCACCAATCTGATTTCTGTGAAAAAATTCTTGAGGAATACAATCTGTCCAATTACAACTCCGTAAAAACTTCTGCACCATCATGTCACATGGTGGAATGTGATCTACAACTTGCCAGTATTAATCGGTCTTTCAACCGGTTTAATAGCCTTTCACCACCAGCAAAAGGCTGACCTGACCTGGATCAGGTCACACTGTCCTGACCCTGTCCTGACTTTTAGGTTTATGACAGATTTACTCAGCGTAATGTCTGTATGGTACTGTACACTGTAATTTACTGTACTGTACAGTACAACACCGTAACGTAGTGTACAGGTACATGTACAGTACAGCTGTACGTACTGTACAGTACAGTACAACTACGCTCAACAGTTTTTAGTGCTTTGACACAGTAGCCCACCATTGTTTGTATAATGTACAATTTCCCTTGTTCCTAATTTCCTCCATTTCGTGATTTATAATATAATAATAAAAAAACTCCAGTTCACCCATCAATCTGTTTCTTATTTCTTCTCTTCAGTCTTTTTTATTGAATATCTCTTACTGCTAAAATCTCATAATGAGTTTTCAACCGGGCATACCTGAAATTCTTGCAAAACAGAATGAATACATCAATGAACTAAAAAATAGACTCGAAAAGCGTGATGAAGAGGTTGAACAATTGCTGCACAAGGTTCTCAGTCTTGAAGTTCAACCAGGCCGACATTCTGAGCCATCATCAAAAGCATCCAAGGTCAAAACCCGTGAAAAGAAGTCAATTGTCAAAAACAAGTCCCCAAGGACTCCATCAACAAGAAGAAATAAGAAGGATTTAGGACCTCATCAAACGAAATCAAGTTCCACTCCTAAGCGTAGTGCATCAGCACCTTTACAGACGCCTAAACCAAAGGCAAATCAGCTCATTATGAACCAAACACCTCAGGGATTTAAGCCAACGAAAGTGAGTTTTTTTCATTATTCTGTTTCACAAATATAAAATATGAGGAGGAAGTTCTGATTTTGTTGCACTTTACTGTTAGGATTCGTTTTTTTGCCCACATACGAATCATGTGGGGCCTTATTTATGAGAGGTCAATCCCAGTACTACCTGATCCTGCTCTACTTCAAGAATTCCGTAATCGCTTTGATGGTGTTGAAGAAATACAACAAGCTGCACAGAGTAAGAACTCCCTTAATTTGATACCCCAAGAAGATGTTATTACCCTCAAAGGCACCAAACCAGGTAGGAAGAAGGTTGGCCGAGCAATCGTCAATGTGCAGGAATTCTTTATTTTATATATAAAAGCATTACTCGCCAAGCTTGGAATTCGTCGATGGGCCCCTGCTCTTGATGAGCCTATTGATACATTGTACAATGAAGCTTGCCGAATCAGTGCGATCCAGACTTTTCGACAGGTGGCTGTTGCAGGTGCTTATCAATACATGAACATCAACCTGCGTTTCCTAAACAAAATTGGCTTACTCGAAGCAACATACAATCACTTTGTACATTACTTACAAACTAAAATATGGAAGAGAGAAACAAAAGAAAGTGGGGCATATCAGAAGGATCTGGAAAGGGGTATCATTTCAAAAAACAGACAACGGGTGAGTGGTCCTATCATTCCTGAAATTACGTTTGAACCTAAAGTTTTCTTTTATTTGAAAAGCTACAAAATAGTCGCTACAAGTTTGGAGTTGCTCAAAACTTCCCCAAGCGGTACCTGAAGATTTTGGCAGCCATCGATGCCCACAGTGACGACGAATTCATAGAAGATGCAGGTTATGTAATAAAAACCCTACCTTATCGTTCACAGAAGGCAACAACATTTATGCGCAGGGTAGATGAAGAAATTGCAAAAGCCAAAAACATTGAAGGAAAGAAGTCACAGAAGCATGAACGTGTAGAAAGTAAAACTCCAAATCTTACAGCATTTGGGCGAGCCCCACAAGGATTACCCATTGACTTTTATGACCCCGAATGGTACAATGACCTCACTCCAGCTCAGAAAACTGTCTACGGTGACACAATGAAAGTGGCTTTCTTGCCCAATGTATTACAATCAATTTGGGGAGTTCAACATCCCAATGAAAAATTGGGAGACAAAAAGTTTACTGAGAAGCATTGGGAGAAAGCAACAGAGCCATATGATCTTTCCCATGAAATCGCTGCAGAAGATGAATATGATGAATCAAACTCGGATTTTCAAGATATTGATAGCGATTCAAGCAGTAATGATGGGAGCTTGTCAAGCGAAGACAGTAGCATGGAGGAGCTAGGAGAAAATAGCAATCCTTATGATGAAGACGAAATGATGGAAGAAGATTCACAAACGCATACTTCTCAAAATGTTGGGACATCCAAAAATTTTGGATATGGATACGACTGGGAAAACTGGGAATGAAAATACCTTTTGACTCTTATCAACATAGAATATTCACGTTTACTTTCTGACTGACTTAGAAAGCTTTTTTTTTCGGTTTGTCATTATATAGTGTCTTTTTTTTTGTGGCTATGTTGTAAATAGTGTGAGCCTATACCCCAATGGTAAATGCTCATTGAAAAGTGTGCCAATTGATATGTAAATTATGTGTGCAATATTGACTTATCCGTCAAGTACTGTGTCCCAATTTTATCGGAAATTAAAACACAAGTTCTGGACTTCGATTTCTTTCAAAACACTTCTTATTTCAACATTTAACAGTTTAAATCTCGCAAATTGTTTTCTCACAGTTAGCCTTAAATGTTAAAATCATTGATTTTTCACTGTTATAAAACTTGGAAAATTAATTGGTGCAGATTTTGTTTTTGAAAAAGTGTCAGTCATGGATATTTGGAAAAAATCTGAAGGATAATTCAAAATATTCTTTTCGCATGGAAGTAACTCATTGTAGCTTTGGAGGATTTTTTGAAATGTTTTGGAATTATTCATCTTCGAAGCATTACACCATCCATATTAATTTCAAAACAATTATTTCCTGTTAGTAACTAATGGTACAAGTTTTCATCATTAGAATAATGTTGGAATCATTATTAACATGACTGGAGGCTTCCAGTAAATCTAATAGCAACAGAAACATGATTATTATTAAATGAATTTCTTATTATAATGGGAATTTCAATAGTAAATCAAAGATTTGTGATTGATATATTGGAGATTACATTTTTTACCACAATTTCAGTCTTATCAGAAGAATGGAACAGATATTTCATTATCAGTATGATAAAAGCTCTACAACCAGAAGAGAGTTAATATTATTATCACAGCTGTAGCTGTATTATTCAATTAACAATCATTTTATATTATAGTGAAGATAATTTGATACTTATCATGGTGATATTTTTACTATTTCCCTCATGAGGAATTTTGATCTGATAATGAAATATTTAATATTGTTATTGGTCCCTAAGTAAGAAGAATTTTTTTATTTTAATAATGAAAAATTGATATTTTTAAAACAAATATGTTATTAACATCAAATTTGGATACCTCAATAACAGCCATGTGATCATTGAGATATTTTAAGTCTTATTTTCAAGATAATATTAGGTGATACATAATTTGGTCATGAAAAATTACTTATTAAATTACTCATATTTGGACTATTTCAGTATTGAAAGTACTTCTCCAAAAATAATAATAGTGTTCATATAAGTATAATGACAGTTTATCCATTCAAATAATAAGTGGTCTTATTAGAATGATGTAAGGGTCTCTATTGATATAAAGAAGTTTCCTTCAAATGAAAAAGTTGATTATTATGATAGCAGAGGTTTGCACTTTAAAATATTAAAATTTCTTCTCTTGATGGAAACAAAGTTTTTTTTATGAATAAATGTTAGCATAAGAGTATAATTGTTATTATCATGGCAATGGAGTGTAACAGAAACTTTATGTTTTCAGTGAGTATGATTTCAAAATAAACAGGGGTATTATGAGAATGGTGAAATATGATTTGGAAAGAAGAAAACTGTGATTATTTCAGTACAATATTATTATTAAAATAGAAGAGTGTTGTAATTTTCCTGGTGAATTAAAATACTACTAATAATATTGTGATAACAAAAGGGAAAATCTTATTATTAGGATAATGGACATTTTAGCTGATAAATAACCTGTTTATATGGAAATAATGAGATGTTGTTTTGACCAAAATGTGATGAAATTTCTATTTTTGAGAGAGCTAAGTTGCTATGATTAAAAAACTATTTGGTTTAGCCAAAGAGGTATACTTCCCATTATTAAAGTGATATAGCTCAGTTGTTGAACAAGATTCCTTCTAATCATTCAAACAAGATAACTTCCATTATTTAAATAATGAAATGCTTATTTTTTAATCAATGAAACTAGTTTCTTAATAAATGAAGGTGCTCCTTCTCAAAAGGAATTCTAGACACTCAAGATAATAAAAAATCTATTGTGAAAATAAAAACAATGTTATTTGGTTCAATAAGAAAAATTTTCATTATTTCAATAACAGAAATGTTAATATTTCAATAATAAAAATTTTGTCATGTCAAGAATGAAGGCTTTCTTATTTCAATCTTGTCCATTTGATCATTTCAATAATAAATATCTTCTGATTCCAAGATAAACTGGTGATTATGACAGCATTCATAATTTTATAATTGAAAATTAATTATCTAATTATGTCAGTAATAGCCTTTCCTTGGAATAATAGCAATTTCAGCATTTAAATGATACCAAAATCCTTATTTCAATAATCAGAAATATATTATGTCATTAATGGAATATTTATTATTTTAGTGAAAAAATATTCATTATTCATCTAAGAAAACTGGTATTAATCAAATGGTAGCAATGCTAACATCTTAAGAAAGAAACCTATGTTAATTAAATCATGACACAAATATCATGTAAATTATGAAGATTTCTTTACTGATATAATAACTATATAATTATTGAAAAATCATTGAGGAAATAACATTATTCTTTATGGAATTATATGGTTATTATTGACAGAATGCCCTTGTGAACAACTTTATTCCATAAATAATAACCAAACATTTCCATCAATAAGAACCATGTTGATATGTCAGTTAGAGGAATTCTATCATATCAGTTATTCCAAAATGATTATCTCTAGGGTAAACTCTGTTGTAAAAAATGACATATATATTACTCCAGGCAGAGATGTTTATTAGGTATATTTTACAGCTTTTATAATTTGAAGGAGGGAAGTTTCTATTATAATGATAGTGATAAACATTCTCCTATGAAATTGGTAAGATAACCATTTTGTTAATCAAGAAATTGGTGTTAGTCAATTAAGGATAATTCTTTCATTCTTAAAATTGTTTTCATCAAGGTAACAATATACACAGCTGTAATAATGAAGGTTTGCATTTTTACCAAAATAATCATTGCCATAATAAAATGCCTGATATTGATATGATGTGGATTAAACCCTCATTTAAACAATAGCCAAGACTTGAATAATATTAATCTCTATGTTTTCCCATTAATTGTTCCATAAACCTTACACATTGATACAATTTTCTCATTGAAATAAAACTGAATTAAAATATTTGATCATAAATCACAAAATGACCAAATTATTATTATAAAAATACACACATTGCTAGTTTCAAACTCAATTTAACAAATATTTCATACATTCTGAGACTTTTTGGAAACACACAAAGCAAACTTTCCATCTTATTAGTGTCATATTACACATAATAAATTTTGTTCCATTTCGAAGTAAATCTTAAAAAGTTATTTTCAAACTTGATTTCAGAATCATTAAATTCACATAAGTTATCAAAAACCAAAAATCACAGAAATCAAAGCACATATCAAGATACACCCATGACCTGAAATGAAGTGTATAACACATCATTCAGCAATAAAAAAGAAAACAAAACAGCTACGATTGCATTACATCATCAAGAAAGAGATTATCTATTAAGCCTTGAGTTTCAAGTCCAACAAGCTTGCTAATTGCTCGAACAAAGAGTGTTGGCTTTTGGATTCCTAGAGTCCATGCTGGTAGGCGACGATATGCTGCAAGCCCACATATTTTTTCCATGCTTATGAAAGAAAACAGCCCATTACTTACAACTTGGGAAATATCCAATCTTTGAAGTAATTCCTCAATTGGTTCAAAATCGCTTTCTCTTAGTTCAGGCTTGGTAAGAATCTTGACAACGAGTAATGGACCTTTGTGAAGTTGATCATTAGCCAAGTCAATAATATGAATTACTTCTCCAAAATATGTCGCATTTTCATTTCAAAAGGAAATAACATTGTTTGGACAAGATGCTGAAATTTTCAAACCAAGTTTCCATGAGACCGATTTCAACTGCCTTGTAAAATTTTGTAAAACCAACGCGTTTTGTGGATGTGGTAGGTCTCGATAATCCCGCAGTTGTGGTTTAGTGGATTTTAGATGAATGAAAAGGCTTTCATATATCTCATTTTTTAGCTCAAATGTCCTCTTTGATGCTGCTTTATTTTCTTTGGGTTGTTCTGATGGTTTAACTTCAAGTTTCTGCAACTGGCAAAACTTTCTCATTAACGTTTCTTCCATGGTACCTGGTTATAACCCAAATTAACTAATAGAATTTTAAATATTTAACAGACAAAAATTAAATAAAAGGCTTACCAATCAAATGATTTGTTTTGAAATTTTGTAGAGTCCCAACAAGACGCTCACCAGCAAACTCCAAAACCCCCATTGGGGGACCCCACCAGTCTATATGATCGGGTATATGCATTGCATAGTGGTGGTTTGGATTGATTTTGATATTTTCAAACAGTTTGAAAGAAGATCTTTGATATGTTTCGTAAGTTGTTGAAAACTGAACACTGTCCTCTTTGTTCACAATCTTGCTGCTCACAATTTTTGTACATTGTACAAGTGCGCACAAGTTGATCATGAAAGTGTCAAAGTTGTAATCCATTTCATTTTGAGAACTCCAAAAGACATCGAGAGCTGAAAGGGGAATGTACACATTGAATAAGGCATTCCATTCACTGGCTTTCAGCTTACCACTTTGAGATTCACCCAATGCTAATGGCATTCTTGTGACACCCTTTGGGACCACAACATCGTGAATATTCAAAAGCAATCTCTTCTTGTTGTGAGCTGAGATACGTCCTTTTTGTAATTGCATTTGGGCTTCCCATATTTCCATATCATCCGATTCTGAGTCTGAATCATTGTGTTGTGTTTCAGATTTGCAGTCAAATCCCCATCGGTACCTGAAGTGATGCTGAAGGATTCCCTCGAACCAGTTATGCATGACACCAAGCGTGACATTCAATACTGGATTCCAATAAGGCAGGCGGTTTAATTCTGACCAACGGACGCCAGTGCTTTTTGCTAACGTTTCCTTCTTTGTCTTTGATTTGAGATCATAGTAATGGTATGATATATCACGAACACCTCGGCCATTTCGGAGTCTTCCTAGCTTCAATTCTTCTTTTTCGCTTCCTTGAACTTCACACCACGTGCAAAATCTTTGTGCTGAGTGTGACATGAATCCTGAAACTTTATGGGTGGCAACAATGTCCCCAATCAAAGCTGCTAGCTTCACAACCACTTTGCGCCCTCTAGGATGTTTTGGTGTGGGGATTATAGCACCTTTATTCAATTCGATTAGTTCGTTTACAAGAGGACCCAGTATATTGTTGACAGTAAACATGTTTGGCTGCTTGGGTCCAGGGATAATTCCAGAAATAAATGTGTATTTTGTTTGGTAGCGTAGCCGTGGTGGGAGGTTTAGGCAGTTGAGGGCTATTACTCCCATTGACAGTTGGCGCCCAGCAAGTTTGTTTTGAAGTGGATTAAACCAATCGATGAAGAGACTGAAACCTAAAACTAACTGGCGATTGGTGTTTTCTTCTGGAAAAATTGTCTGCCACATGGAACCTTGGGTAATGTCAAAAATTGGCTGAGGCGGTTGAGATTCCAATTCAATTTTCCAATCGTCTATTATTTCTTCAACCCCTGAAACATTTAAGAACCACTTCATCCAGTCTTTGAAGCTCTGGGTAACAAAAGTTGATTTGGGAATTCTTGGCCGTCGCTGGTTAGGTGGAATAATCTGACCATGCTTCCATTTATTAGCAGGGGGTTGGTGTTCTTTCGTAAAGATCTTGACTTTGGGCTCTTCTATGTTGCAATGAGAATGGAATAAGTCAGCTCCACATATTGGGGTAGTGGAGCAAAGCTGATAGCCACATTCTCCTGGGGCTATCTCGGCATCGTAAAGTGAAAAACATTCGGAACAGCATACGTATCGCTCGAATGTGACATCAAGGTGGAGCCTTTTGATAATAGTACGAATGTCACAAGGTATTTCTTTGGTGATGGTATATTGAAGCTTATTTCTTTTTAACAAAACCTCCATCATTCTTACGACTTGATCTCTTGCTTGCTGGCACTTCTGTTTGCTGAGGCCACATTCCAAATACAACCACATAATGTACTCTAGTATCAAATCTAATATATTATACATCATTGAAATTGAGTTAAAGTACTTTAATTTGTTTGATGTTTATTTATAATTAGAAAAAAACATACCAATAATCTCAGGCTCTGTCATGGAAGCCTCTCCGACATCAGATTCCTCTTCTGTTACATCCTCTTTTTCTTTCATTATAGATTGATCTTCTTTTTTTTTTAGAGAAATATTAGGAAAAAGCCTTAAAATTGTTGTCTCAGGAGCTTCATTTGAGGAATTTCGCCAATGTCTATTTCTTGTGCTACGATCGACAAGAAGGCCATTTTGGATATTTCCGTTAGTAGTGATAAGTTTGTACTGTGAGCAAGACGAACAGGTGCATAAGCATAGTGTCATACTTGAATAAATTAATAAGTTAAAGAAGAAATATTTTTTTGGTTTTTGAGTGCAATAATGAAGTGAACAAGCAAGTCGATTTTAATTTGGTTTTCCATTAACAATTGGTTCATCTTTGATAAAGGGAAGAATCTTCCGCTTTCTATTGAGTTCAAATTCAAAAATTGTTCAGACTAGCTAGGACTTTTATTATAAAAAGAAATCAAGAAAATACTCACGATTTGGTATTAATAATTTGAATTCAATAGCCTACCTTGGCCGCAGGGAAGAGATAATAATCAGCTGCACAGTTGCACAGCTGATGATATTACAGTATGTCAATAGGGTTTTAATGTGTAATTATTGATGGCTACATTGATTTTAAACCAGATCTTCTTTGTTCTTAATTCCTTTCTTACAATCTAACTTTTATATGAAGGGTAAAGGTAAGCTTCTCACATTTCTCTTTGTTTTCATGTATTCCGAAAACAATCTCTCACCTCATTGACTCCAAATATATTCCTGAGCAGCTCATCTTAGTCATCGAGGGGAGTCAAAACCAGGAATTCAAACTCAAAAACAATTTCACGAGAAGAGCTAAACATTTTCCCTTTAGAAATAGACATTACCTTTGTTCCTGATAACTGAAATATCATAGCGCTAGCTGAAGATTTTGGCATGAGTTCTTTTCCTTTGTAAGTCCTTTTTCAATTTTTTATCATATGCCTTGCACATTTTTCTTTCAAAATAGCCATTCGGAAAGCTTTTGCTCCTCTCAATCCACTATATCCACCCTTCTTGATAACATGAATGATATTCAAAATATTTTTCCTCTATCTCATAACTCACATCACCTTTCCTTTTCTCCATTGGGTGATCCATCATATCTTAGTTTTTTACTTACTATCTGCTATTATCTGCAAGATATCAGCTATTTTTCGTTCAATATCACTTGTTTGGCATTTGATCGTGTTTCTTCATCTCTTAAAATTGAATCATCCCATATATATCTATTTTCATTTCATTATCGTACTTAAAAAAATCTATGAATTCAAAAGAAGAAAAACTCAACTACCAACACTCGGATTCAAAGCTAACTAACCATTCGATTGAAATGACATGTGGGCCAGACAAAGAAAGTTCCGAGCACCAACTGCGATTTCAAAGAAGGGTGAAGCGATTTAAAGAATTGATGGCCAAATTAGAAGAATTGAAGCAGAGAGATGAAGCCAAAAAAAAAGTAGTGCGTGATTTTTCCTTTTATCTTGATATGGCTTTGTCGATAACCTGCCTAATCATTGATTAAATGATGAATAGTCTTCAGATATATCAAAAGAAAGCGAACCCCCATTTTTTACCACGTGGGATTTCTGGCTCCAAATCATTACGTTTTCAAAGATGGTTGTTAAGAAGGGGCTGATTAGATTAAAGTGCATGTTTTTCAATCTCATAGGAAGACCATTGCCGCTTCATTAGTTTGTAAATCTTTGGAGTATTTTTATTGAATTAACTTTCTATTATTGTAGAGGATTGAAAAATAAGTGTACTGTTATAAATTCTTACAGTACTGGTACAATGCATAAAGCAACGTAAAAATACACAATAAGAAAGAGCGCTAAGCATTCTGTGACTGAGCTGAGGTTAACTAAGAGCCAGGACAGGGTCAGGACAGGGTGACCTGATCCAGGTCAGGTCAGCCTTTTGCTGGTGGTGTTTTCGGCAAGAGCTCCCTTTGCTGAGGTCTGGCAGACAGCATTGTGACAATAAACTGGTTACCAACGTCATGGGTTCAATTCTGGTTGGAGACAAGAGGAGGTCTCAATCAAACAACCAGAAATCGCTGGGTTTTCCGCTCCATTGGCGTACAAGGGTTCCGCCCCTTGGGGGTTCCTTGTAGGCTCCTGTTGTGACTAATGTAACTCCATGAGGATGACATGGGTAATACCATCAGTTACATGCACTTCGGGACGCAGTGCCCCAAACCTGGGGGTACTGTCACATGGTGGAATGTGATCTACAACTTGCCAGTATTAATCAGTCTTTCAACTGGTTTAATAGCCTTTTTGGCAAGATTTCCCTTTGCTGAGGTCTGGCAGACAGCATTGTGACACATCAGCTATCACCAACCACTGACAGTTTTGAAGCAAAACTCGTGCAAAAAGCTATTGGTAGGTTGAACTATTTAGCATTACACACCAGACCAGAAATAACCTTCACCACAAAACTACTATCCCAGTTTGCATATAATCCCACAACCATTCACTGGGGACTTGGCAAACATCTTATACTAAATTTAAATGGAATTCATAACCTTGGAATTCTATTCTCAAAATATCAAGGAAATCACAACTGTGAATTGGTGGGATGGGAAAATTCTGACTATGGAACTTCTCAACTTACAAATAAATCAATGTCAGGAACAATAATCATGTTCTATAACAATTCAATGACCTGGTCAACAAAAGAACAACCAGTAGTCGCTCAATCAACCACCAAGGCCAAGCTCATCGCAATAAATTGGGTAGCCAAGCAATTAAGATGGACAACCAACCTAATGCTATCTATGGGATTAATGATTCATGAGCCTACCATTTGTAATGAAAACTCAGGAGCAATCATAATCAGCAAAGAAGTCCATTTAAATCCAAACTCAAATTATATTGAAATCATATTCCAATATGTACAAGAGCTCGTAAGGAATAAATTATGGATAATGAGGCAAGTTGGCATTAATGAAATGATTGCCGACATACTCACAAAACTGCTAGGCACAACAAAACTCATATAAAAAACAAATGATGAATATGGCCACCTATGACAACTTTAAAGAGGGATGACATAATCATGATGTCAACAAAATAACCTTGGCATATGTAGCCTGCTGCAGATTGCTGCGGACCAACCGCCTCAAAAACCCGTGCGAAAATCAATTAAAGATCTGGATACTCGTTCCCTCATTCTTATTTTCTCTCAATTTGTGTGTTAATCGTCTCAGTCTCATCAGTTTTAACCAGTCGACTAACCAGGTCATTATAAGTATAATAAATTAATCAATTAGTATAAATTAGTAAAACAGAACAGAATCAGCGAAATGTATATCAAGTGGAGGTAAAAACTAACCATTATCTATGTAACTAATAACGTTTTATTATAGGCTTGATACACTTTGACAATCCAGCTTTCTGTCAAAGTTTAACTATTTTATTTATAATTGTAATAGCCATATTAGTCAGGTATACTGCTACTAGTTCTGTTAAATAATAATTTGTTTCAAAAGGGTTAAAAGATCATTAGATTGTAACTCCTCTCGCAAAACCACAAAAACTTTCTTAAAAAGTAAAAAAAAAAAATAATAATAATAAAGTTTTAAAATATTCAAATTTTATTGAAAAATATTATTATTATTATTTTGGTATTTTATAATGAAAATTCTTTTTGTTATTTTTATTTTTCTTTAAATTTTTCAAAAAATGATTATTTTGACCAATTTTTGGTCAAATTAAAATTGAAGAAGAAAAAAAACTCTGATGTTTATTTTTATTTTTTTTTAGTTTCCTTTCATAGCTAAAAAAAAAAAAATATTAAAATAAAACAAAATAGAATTAAAAAATTATTTAAAAAAATTGAGAATTTATGACAAAAAACATATAATTTCCTAAGTAAATTCATTAAAATCTGAAATACTGGATTTACCATTCTCCTTTCTTTAACTTATTTCAAACTCTTTTAAATTAATTTATTAATATTTATATATATATATATATATATATATATATATTCTTAAAGAAATTGATATTCCAATCTTTTTAATTAATTAAAAATTTCAAAATAAAATAAAATAAAGAAAAAATATATATCTATTTGAGTTCTTTTTTCTTATTTTCTACTTCAACAATATTTTTCATTTCTTATTTTTATCTTTAACTTATTTTTATTGTTAATGTCTTAGGAATTCAAGTAATTAGTTTATTGTCAATCTGTATGCTCCTCAACTAATATATTGATTGATTTTAATTCAGTATCATCAATTTGGAATTGCTATAATGTGGTTTTAAAGGAAATTTATTTGGGCGATATTGTTTTTTGATAAACTTTATATTGCTTTATTCTTTTATCAAAATCAACTTGCTTCCTTTTTTTTTGTGTTTTTAATTTCAATTTTTTCAGAATTGGAACTTAAGGAAAGAAAAAAAGAAGAATTCTTCATTTCCTTTACCATCACGTTTTAGGCTTTTTTTTTCGAGTTATATGTATATATTCAAGAACAAATTTCTCAATCATTCAAATCTTATTACAAATATTAAACATGAAACAAAAGGGTACAGCCTAAATCTTTTTTAAAAACTAATAATGATTGGAAGACAAAGATGTCTTATTATCATAATTACTCTATATAATTTTTAAGTTAGGAGTAAACTTTTTCAATTTTAAATTAGCAAGATTATAAGTGAAGGGTTTTGTAGAGCCCTTCCTTTTTTTGATAGAATTTTTGAAAAGCTTTTTCGACCACATTTTCGAGAATGGAAGTGCCGAAGTGGGAGATTCCACGTTACAAAGGGCCCTTATACTCTTTATCATTTGGCATGATGGGTATTTTGATCAGGTTCTCTGATAATACAAGTCTTCCCCGAGTGATTTTCTAGGGCTTCGCATTCGTGGAAAAGTGAAGAACCTGGAAGAAGCATTATCTTTAGAGTACAAACTTTTGAGAGCCTTGTTTAAATGACTTTCTCCTGGTCTAGGTATAATATTGTCACGACTTTCCGGAGGTAATTCTGGTAAAGGCACGTTGGGAGGAGGTCCGGGTTCATTCAAACCTTCAACTAGCTCAGGCCAGTAAGATCTTAGCCTATTAACCTGGTAATGCGGTTCCCAAGTTGCAGAGGCAGAGGCAGACTCTACAAAGCTTGAGCGGTGAGTTTCAGCTGACAAAGGACTGTGACCTATTCCAAGCTTTCTCCTCTCCGCCCTCTTTTCTCTGTCAGCTGCGATCAACGGCCTGTATAAGTCTACAGAAGCGTGAAGTGGAATATCTGGGAATGAGTAATTGCTTGGCCCCGGACACATGTTTGTTGCTTCCTCTTCGAGAGCCTGTCGTTGCAATTTATGTATTGTGGTTGACAAAGGCACATAGCCATCGGGAAACACGTTGTCTGAGAAGGATGTGTTCCGAGATGTGAGTCGATTATTTTCAGAATCAAAAGATTCGTGGGAAGTTCCCCATAAATCTTCAGATTTCTTTGCACTCTTGTTGGCTCGGAAACGATTTTCGAACCACTTTATGGCTTTGGTCGACCTATTGCTGAGCTTGCGACGCAGAACAGGTAATGCGCCCATCGAATAGCTCCGCCCTTTTCCATCCTGGCAGGATTGGACTCGGTGTATGTCCTTTGATAGTGACATTAAAGTGAGATTGTTGATTTCTTGTAATGAGTTAACCGAGCGAATTGAGTTAACTAGAGTATGTTCCAAGTGGCTCACCGCAAGTCGTAGTTTTTTGACGGTCTGAAGGATTGAATGAGGAGGGAATTGGGAATGGGAGCCTATGAGGAGCCATCTTGAGTTTCGGTTTTAAGCATTGATTGTGCTATTGGCAAGCATAGAATCTGATAAAGCAGCCCATGAGACATTGCCAAAATTCAACTTTAAGCCTAAAAGTTTTTTGTTGTTTCATTTTCAAGGGAAAAGTACGGGTGCAAATTGTTTTGTTGGAGCCGAAGGAACTTTTGATTAGGTCCAAGTGGGGAAGCACACAAAAGTTACAAGCAGTACGTCGAGAAATTTATGTTGATTGATAAAAAAGACTACCACCTGAGCTTTCGACAAGCATTGACTTTTCTTGCGGTCGCCCTTTTGTTGAGCAAAGGCTTTTCTCTATCTTTTTGTTGTGTTTTCTAGCTTCCAAAGAGGAAGAATGCTTTGGCGTGCTTTTTGAACCTTGGAGGAATCCTTTGGGCTAGTTAGGCGCCCAAACCAGAGTCCGCCTCACGAGAGAAGCAAACAATGAGCTATGATGGAAAGCACTTCTTATTGTTTAGACTCGAGGAGCTTGGCTGGGCGTTGATGAGAGCGTACCAATTCATCGTTGGTTGGGAATAATCCCATTTGGTAAACCAGGCAAGCTTGAAGAGCGTATCCACTTGCTAAAACTAACCACGAAAACTCCCGAAACTTAAAGCCTAAGCTGTTTAGAGGGCTAGAACATGGTGAAACTTGTAAGCTATGACCTGAACCAAGCTTTCCAAGTATTCTGACAATCTCAGTTAGATACTTAGCATCTAAGGGGCAGGGTGAGTGATATCAAAAGACAACGGCAGCTCAGAAGACGACAGAGAACACGAGAAGGAGTGATCTTCCCACGAAGGAGTGGGAATCGGATGCGGAGACCTTGGAGCCATGAGATTTTTCATTCTTGGTGTCCTGGTAAAAATAAACCAGTATGAAAACTGAGGAATAAAAAAAGATAAGTGAATTAGACAAATTTGGCAAAGTAGAAGATATTAAAAATTTAAAAATTTAAAAGTATAAAAATGGAATTATTTGAAAAAAAATCAAAAAAAAATCGAATGAAAAGTCTTTTGCTACAAATGTATATATTTTTGAACAGAAAGACTCATCAAAAGTTTTATTTTTATTTTTTATTTTTTGAGAATTTAATGAAATTAAAATTAAATTAAAATTTCTATAATTTTTCATATATACTTATTCAAAAAATTCCAATTAAAACCTAATTAAAACATTTAGAATAAATTTGAGTAAAATGTAAATCATAAAAGTTGAAAAAAACACTTTATAATTTATTAAGAGGACAAAAAAATGGCTTAAACTATTTGAAATTGTCAAAAAGGATTATTTTTTGGATTTTTTTACTTATAATAATTAACTATAAAAGATGTGGATTATGAAAAATTAATATCAAATCAATAATTATTTGAAAATATTTAATATGTGATTTTAAAAACAAAAATAAAATAATGGATTTGTTTTTAAAATGAAGAAATTCTTATACCCCAAAAAAAGGGATAAACTGATTGATGGGATTAGGTAATAAGAAAATTAACCACTTAAATTTGGTGAACAAAATTTACTTAAATAGTCCATAAATGGGATCAAAATAAAATAAAATCAAATGGGTATTTTATGACCATTTTCAAGTTTTTGGAAAAAATTTCAAGAACCCCAAAAAAAACTAAAAAAAATTGATTTTGTATTGAGCTTTTTTGAATACTCCATTCTTCACTACTCAAATTTTATACCGCTATAGATATATATATATCACTTCACAACACCTTTCTTGAAAGAATGGAATTTAAATTACTTTTGCATATTGTCTTGCAATTTAGTTTTTTGTAAAGATACTTGGGAACTCAAAATCTCAAAAACTATATCATAACTTTCATTTTAAATGATTTCCAAAGAGAAAAATGAACTAAAAAACTGTATTTTGTTTAGAATTATATATAAACAAAATAATTCTACGAAAAGGGATTATTCAAAAATAGGATAAAGAGAAAACAAAAGTATTGAATTATCTTATATAAGGCTTGAAAATGATATTTATAGAAAATCTTACATATATTCATATGTACATGTAGTATTTTGACACGATTAAAATATAATTGAAGCTAAATTTCTTTCAAATAATGAAAATAAACATAGTTTAATTTTTAAAGATTGGTTCTAATGAAAAAAATAATGTCATTCAAGATCGAAATTCTGAATATATATTATGAAATAAATCAGATTGTTAACTTCATATTTTACTTTTTTATATATCTTTTTATTCTTGAAAATTATATTACCAAAAAAAGAGAAAAAATTTATATATTAATTTGAAAAGAGTTATATATATATATATTCAACTTACTTTAATTAATCTTATGAATATTAAGTATTAACTTTTTAAAATACCAAAAAAAAAAACACAAACAAGCTTATTTTTATAAGAATGATTTATTACCTTTTTGTGGAAAAAAATACAATTAATAAATTAAGATCAAACACATTACAAAACTCTCAAGAAATTTAAGATATTTTAGGTTTAATTAATAAATTGAATTTTATTTTCACTATAAATTTTGAAATATCTTAAAAAATTTATATTAATTTACTAAATTGGTATATTCATGTAAGCCTTTGGTGAATTCACATAAGAAATAATGTGTTTTTTCCTTAATTTTTTTCCCTTTTTTTCACTTTTCTTTATTTTAAATATTATTAGAATGTAAAATACTCCCAAAAATGATTTCACATTCTCTTTTTTCAGAATTAACTGGGCTTAAATGGCAATAATATCTATTTAGGGAAATTGTAAGGAAAAAAATTCTAAATGAGATTCCACTAATAAAATCTTAAAATTCTGTTTTAAGTGAAGCTTATTAATTCAAGAAAGACATGAAGAAAAAAAATAATTAAAAAAAAAATTAATAAGCAAAATCTCATTTTGTGATTTTTTTTTCATGGATTTTGCAAATTTGGCTAAAAAAAGACCAAATTTGCAGTCTTTTTGAAAACCAAAAACTGAAAAATATTTTTTGTGTTGTTAAGGCCTCAAAAAGGGATGAAAATATTGTAAATAATACATAAGAATGTGTCAAAATTCTTTACATGAATTTACCAAGAGCTTATATGGATTTATTGAGCTAAAATTTTAATATCAAATTAAAATTATATAATTCAGATTTTATATTTACAAAAGCTAAATATTTAAGGATTATTATTTATTTTTTATTTCATATTGAAGCGTGTATCAGGGGGTGGCAAATTTACCAAATTTTTAATTAAGATTTCTGATTTATTTTTTGGAAAATTCTGCATTTGATTTATACATTTTTGTAAATACCACACCTCAGAAGGTGTGGTATTTCAAGGTACAAATACCCCTACTGATGGGACCAGGTCATGAATTTAATCACCTCTAATACTCAATTGTTTTTTGCAATTTATCACTCGTTCAATTCTTATTGATTTCTATCATGCATTCATAAAGAAAACTCTTCAAATATTGATAGATTCAAAACCTACAGAATTTTGTAATTTTTAAACACACAGGTATGTAATATAATGAGAAAATAAATTCATTCATTCACAAAAAATTAAAGAAGTTAACTTTAAATTATCATTTATTCAAAAAAAAAAGAAACTGTTTTAAAATTTCTCTGAAGATGTTTAATTGAAAGAAAATGAGACTAAAATAAGAGAATTATGAAAATAATCCAAGGAAACAGTAATTTTTTGAACTGGTTTAGTATTTTTTTTGTATCCCAATCTTTTTTCAATGATAATAGTTTGATTAAGGTTCATAATAATATATTTTTAATCCTATCTTTATTTTATTTTTGTTTTTATCAAAATCAATCAGATTTATCATTAAAATTAATATGAACCTTAATTTTATGGAGTTACTGATTTTTTTTACTAATATTTCCATTTTCTCAAAAAATTGAAGAATTCAAAATATATTGATTAAATTCTTTTTAATTTTTGATAATTAAAGACTTAATTTCATTTATATTTAATCACACTGCTTCAATCAACAAGAATGATAAATATTTAATATTGTTATAGAAGAAAATTCTTCTTAAATTATAAAAGAATCTTTCTTTTAGTTATGGGAATTATTCATATTGTATTTCTTCTTTAGATAGTTGATATGATTTAATAATATTATTAAAAAAATATTAGTCTTAAAATTCCTCATTATATACCAAAACTAGGTCAGTTGAACCCATGAAATCAGAGGAAATGTAAACAAAAGCCACTTTTATACTGTAAACCAAAAGAAAGAGGAAAAAATTGTCAGTATTATTTCTTTTTCTTGAGAAATAAAAAAAGGAGGAGAATTCTCATAATATTTTGAAATTACTTCTTTTGAGAAAAAATCATAAATTTTTATTTTAATTCAAAAAATGAGCTTCAAACATGCTGAAACTTGAAAGTTTTGATTTGACATATTTTTTTTTAATTTTTAAAAAAGATATTTTGTTTATTTATTTAGGTTTGATTTGTTTTTGAACACCTAAATGCTGAATTTTCAAAAAAAAAAAGTCAGTTTTTAAAAAAATACCAAAGGAATAAGCTTAAATATCATTGGATTTAAGATTGGAAAACCAGGGTTTTTATGTGGGATTTGAGTTCAAAATAATTTATTATTTTCATACTGAATTTTATGGTCTTGAGATAATATATTGTTTATTTCTTATAAAAGATTAATTAACAAAAAGTGTTTTTAGATACAAGTAAGTCGTTTAACATAAATATTATATATCAAAAATTCATAAAAATAAGGCTTATACGATATGAGAAATTTAAATGAATGAAATTGAATAGCTATAAGGGTAGAGAACAGAAAAAACACTAATTTTCAACAAAAATAGATGATTTTTATATTTTGATTTGGGATATTTATGTAATAATTATTAGAAAACTCAACTTATATCAAAAATATTAGTCAAAATTTCATTAAAGGATTTTTCATTCCTTATGGATTATGGAAAAATTATGCAGTGTTTTAAGATTATTTTCTAGCTAAAATGGTTTCTTCAATATTTAGGAATTGAACTCAAGATCATTAGATCCCTTTTCAGTTCCTTTTAATGAAAAAATTATTCCGCTAAAAAAATCTTTAGTAATTCTTGACAAAAATCACAATATTTTTCATTAAGTACCCTATAATATTTATATTTTTCTTAATTTAGTGATAAGAGTAGTAAGGTATTGAATAAATATTGAGGCTATTATTTATATAGTTCTCTTTTTGTGATAATTGAAAATATGTATTATAGTCATGCATAACTAACAACTACTCATTCAAAATAAATAATAAATTAATATTTTCTAATTCTAGTTCTTAGTTATATCATCAATTACTTAATGGAGATCATGAGATACATACAATTTCACTTACAGATATTTTATATTTGATAATTTATAGCAGTATTCCAAGAGGCATAAGCAATAAGGCTTGAACACCAAATTAAAAATATGATATTATGATTGTAATTTATTCCATATCTAATATAATAAATTAGTCTTGTTTTACAGATTTATCAAACTGATTATCATTTTATATACTATTTACTTTTATCCAAAGTAATTTTTTATTCTAAATTGTTTTTTGATATATATTTACTCTCAATATAACCCATGAACTGAAATACAATTTTTGAAACCAGAAACAATAAGATAATTAAATTGAAATCTTGAGTAAAGATAAAATATCTCACACTTATTGTGAGTTGAATAGAGCTTACCTCAAGATTCTATTTTATAAATTAAAAAAAAAATCAAAAGCATTTAGTATAAAATTGCTTTGAAAATAATTATACTATTTTCTCCCCAAGAGAGCTTATATGGTTGTTTTAAATATTATACTTTTTTAGGTTTGTGATAAACTAACACCCTTATGGTTCTTTATCTCCCATATTAATAAAAAAATACTATTATAAATATAATTTGATATATATCTATGAATTGAAATTAAAATCAATTTCAATTATAACAACAATTATCAGTCATTATTCCAAAATATAAATATGCATTTAAATCTTGAATTTATATATATTAATATTTATATTAATATTTCATAATCATATGTGATCCATTTTATTATACTTTTTCCCAATATAGATAAATATATAATACATATTATAATTTGCTTAAATTATTGATGAAAAAATATTAAGCATATGATTATAATTGTTTCAGTGATAGTATATTCAAGAAATAAAAACTTTGTTAAAGTTGACTTAATTCTATCATGAAATCATTAAAATCTTTATAAGTGGGGGAAGGTTAATCAAGTTGCCAAGATGAAAAGTTATTGGATATGATATATTGAAACTCATTAACAATAACAAAAGCCCTCAATGCAAACCAACAAAGACTTAGGCCCAGTTCATGATCAAGTCTTGAGCTCAATTACAGACTTATTTTGAAATTAAAATTAATTAATTTGTTTTAATTTCAATTTTTTCTTGAAATTCTTTCAAAATTTACCACCTTGCTTTGAGTTTTGTTAAATTTTCTATACAACACAACTCACTTTACTTTTAAAATAATTTCTTCTTTCAAATTTGGAAGGCTTTAAGTACTCAATGAAATTAAATGTTGAATTGCGACTTGAAATTAATTCAGAACCAACTTGAATGGTTAATAACTCGTGAATGCATGAAATGTTTCAAATAATTTTGAGAAAAAATTGAAATTAAAAATTAATTAATTTTAATTTCAAATTAATCAAAGAAGAACTTTGAAAACCCGATGAGGCACCGGGCCTTATCTTTAGGTTTATAAAGCTTGATCTGGGGCAAGCGATGACCACTTAAGGGTGTGGCAACGGCTCAGCTTCCTAAGCAGGAGAATTGTAACACGTTGGGGCATGCAAAAGGTTGCTCAGGACAGGATAGGGCTTCCACATTTGAATATCTAGGGAATGTCCATTACAACGTAAAGCCGTGCCATCCCATCAGCCAGCGTCCGCCGATCAGAGGAAGCCATTGACGCCGGCCACCGGCGAAGTGCTTGCGGCGAGGAGCTGCGCCCACGACAACGGCGGGCGAAAGGCGGGGAAATGGTCAATGTGGGGATCGAACCCACGACCTTGGCATTAACAAAGTCTATTACACTGGGCGCAAAGTGCTGACGCTGTATGCGAAGCGTCACCCGGACGCTCTGCTTTGACATCCGAAAATTCCCGCGCACTCTGCGCAGCGACAGGTTCCCCTTCTACAGCGACAATTGCTGTCGCATCCTGTCATTGTCCTTATCAACTGCATTTTTTTCATATCTTCGTCGTGGTTACTTTCATCATTGACTACACCCTCTGCGCCATTAGTACCTCCATCATCAACTAGACCCTTTTCGTAATCGTCTCTCCTATGACGTTGTGGTCATAACTCATCACCAGCTTCACTCTTGCGATGGTTGCTCAACCACCTCTCTCACTGGTGAGTATTAATACAATCTTAATCCGCCCCCTGGTCTCGAAAATTGCTTTTTTTGATTACTTTGCCATAAACTCATCAAATCACCTGACTTACCTTTTTTCAATGGATCTATGTACTTGTGCACGCTGTTTAACCTACACTTCCTTTCAAGAAGGTGAACAAGTAGAAGGTCGCCTTTTGTCTAAAAGAAACATACGTAAACATCGAGGTCAAGAATTGATTCGCACCCAGCCAAATTTTGGGCCCAATCAAATGCAACACAGAAACAACTCATTTAGTGTTCATAGTGAAGGTTCCGAGATGTCTGAATCTGATGATGATGATGATGATGATGAATCAATATCGGATGTTGCCGTCAGCCTCCCAGGTAGGTCTTCAATGTCACAGTGACTTCAACTTACCTTGCTGAATTATTGTCATCTTTTTTAGTGCTTGTTGCCATCTTTATGTGTTGGCTGCACCTTTTTTGTGCTTTGAGCTGGAAGAACTGCCGTGCAGTGTACCAATTCATTCAAGCAATTATAGTGGCTGTCCAGAGGGATAGGACTTCAAACTTCAAGCTGACAAAAGACATACGCACAATAATGAAGTCCCTTCAAATCTGCCCCAAGCTCAAGCCTTTTGTATGTTGTACAAATTGTTATTTTCTGTATGAAGGTGTAAACGTTCCAATGAACTGTACATTCAAACCACTTGGACGCGACATCTGCAATACCTCCCTTTTCAAGACAACCACCAGTTTTAATGCAATACGTGACAGGGGGACCAGGCAGCGTCAGATCTCAAATGCTGCATTGAGTGAGCTCCATTTCATCAATAACCCCAGATGTGTTTATTATGTACATGAAATTCGCACCTGGATAAATTGGCTTTTGAGCCTTGAAACAATTGAAACACAAATGGAGCAATGGAGAAAGGACCTCAGTCACACTACACCAACTTCCGATATTCAACAGAGCCTAGCTTGGAAACATTTCACTTGGGCCAGACATAGTCCAAATGATCAGAGTCCGCTTCGCCTGGTTTTTTCCTTGTTCATTGATTGGTTCAACCCTCGTGGAAACAAGTTGGCTGGTAAGCAAGAGAGCTTGGGGTGTCTTGTAATCACATGTTTGAATCTTCCACCGGCAATGCGTAACAAACCAGCCTACTCACTGCTTTATGGGATCATTCCAGGTCCAAACAGTCCTGATGTCGTCACTATTTCACATGTGATTAAACCACTTGTTGATGAGCTTATGTTACTGAAGGATGGCATCAAAGTCAAGACAGCTCAGCATCCTGAAGGCCGAACCATTTATGCACAATTGCTTCCACTAGTGGGTGATCTTGTTGCGGTACATAAAGTGGTTGGTTTTGGGAGCCATTCAGCAAACCAATTTTGTGGCTGGTGTATGGCAAGTTTGAATGATTTACAGAGTATGAAGATCAGTACTAAAAGGAATTCATTCGAAATCTTGAGGGTGGCATGTTCATGGAGAGATGCAAAAACTTTGAAAGCCCAAAATGAAATACGATCGAGGACTGGAATACGCTGGTCTGAACTCAATCGGCTTCCATATCGAATTGTCAATATGCATGTTCCATTAGGAATCTTGCACAATTGGATGGAAGGTGTATTGGCAGTACATTTCCGGGAGAGGTGGGGGTTTCAGGAGAGTTCACAAGAGAAGAAGAGGGCATGCAAGGAGGTGAGAAGAAAGGCAAAGCGCATGCGCAAGGAGGAGGAAGCTGATGTGGGTGAAGAAGATAGTTCATTGGAGGGAAGTGAATCTACTGATGAGGGCATAGAAATAGATTTGAAATTAGGGACAGGTGTAGCAGGTGGACTCATGAACGAATATACAATGAAAATATTTTGTGATTTAATGCATGAAGTCGTGGTTCCAACAGGGGCAACGAAACTACCAGCAAACCTTGGAGAAGCAAAACATGGCCGGCTTAAAGCTGCCCAATGGTTGAGCTTGTTCACACTGTTTGTGCCACTTATCATCCCAGAAATCTACATTGAATCGAAAAGTTTAATACCTCAAAAATCGAACCGGGGGAAACTACTTCAAAACACAGGGGATCTTGTTCAATGCACCCGTATTTTATGCTCTCGGACTGCAAGAGATGGTCATGCTGGAAGGTTTTACAATGCTTACAACCGGTATACAAGTTCCTCAAGGGAGTTATTTAATAACCCAAGGGTCAGACCAAACCATCACTATGCACTCCATATACCTGAGCACCTCAAAACGTGGGGTCCAATGATGGGTGTAGGAGAGTTTGCAGGGGAAAGGCTAATCGGGTTGTTGCAAAAGGTTGCCACAAATCAGAAGATCAGTGAGTTGTTACACATTATGATTATTTGGAAATGAGATTGATGAGATTGGATTTTACAGATGAAATGCATGTTACAATCATGCATAAGGCACAAAGTAGTCAGAGGCTCCTTGGAGGCTATAAGGGGAAGGGAATCGAATTAATGGAAGGGGGTGTGGAGGGGGTAAAGCGAGGAGTTAAGACACTAATCAGGGTGAAAGAAGAGGTATATGATGCAATGCTGGGGGCCCTGCAATCTAATGGGATTGAGGTGCGTGATTTTCGGCACTTCCCCCATGTTGATCATAAATGGGTGTTGGGGGAATCAGCAAGGGCAATTAGGGTTGTTCAATTCAATGGTGCAGGTGATAAGGTGTCAGTAATGAGTCCAAACAATGTGGTTTTGTATCGAGACCAAGGAGTGATTAATTATGGACTAGTACAAGCTATATATGCATTTTATGGCCCGAATTCTTCAGCCCTTGAGGGTGTATACATCAAGCACATTACTAACAAATATCCCCGTCCAAAATACGAAGTTGGCCATATTGGATACTACCTTGGGCTTTTGGGAGCTGTGGTTGGGCAAATATCCCATGCTGACAAGCGCATGATCCTCCCGAAAAACATCATTTCACTTGCCGCATACCGTTTCATTGAACAAGAGACCTTCCGTGTTCCCATGGATGGACTTATCTTAACACCATATAGTCATTTAATTCCATTTTAGCTTTTTCTCAATTTACAGTCAATTCTTTTAAACATTGTTTTCTTTTGTTTCACCCAATCTTCATTGTCCTTTGTAATATAGATCTTTACCCACAAATCAGTGCTCTTCCCCTAAATATCCCACTAAGATCTAAAATTCAAAAAACTTATTTGACAGGGTTTTTTTTCGCATACACAATTTTAAACACATGAATGCATTTCATTGACATTTGTAAGAAATAATGATCTTCACAAAACACATCAAACAAACGCATTAGCAGGGATTTGCTCCCCCCTGAAAATCCCAATTACAGTTCCTCTTCTATGCCCTCCATCTCCTTGACCTGATGACTCACATCGCTTTCGCTTCCACCTTCATCATGACTCTCATCTCCAACACTACCACTTTCACCCTCCTCAGGACTGAACTCATCATCCTCATATGCATATTCCCCTGGGGCATATAGCTCCTCCTCTTCCCCTCCTGACTCGTTTTCACTCGGTGCTTCTAAATCAATGCTTTCACCATCCTCCCCACTTGATTCTTCATCATCCTCACTCTCGCTCTCATCTTGTAGTGCATATGGCTTACTACTTTCCTCCCAATACTTTTTATTGAAAGCCTTGTTTGACAGTTTTTCATCAGGGTGATTCTGAACATTCAAAGCTTCCTCTGGATTCGGGAGAAAGGCAACACTCTTCAAATCAGGTATCGTACGTTTTTCCATTGGGTTCCGCCCCTTGAACCATTTGATGTGATAAAAATCCAAGGGAAGCCCCCTAGGTGCTACTTTATGTGCTGACTGAACTGGTATCTTTGGTAGCAACCGGGTTCGCATGTGGCTTGTAGTTTGGGACTTATTTTGACTGGAAGCCATCATCTCATCTAATTTACGAAAGAAAACATTTGCCTTCCTGGATCGGTAGGGTAAGGTGCGTATTACATATATTTGCTTTTTCTTGCTGTTGGCTTCATCATCACTATGTGCACCAATTTCCTCGATTATTCTCCTATATCGCTTTGGGAATTTGTTTAGAATTGCAAAGTCTAGCCTTGCATCACGCAACTGAATCCAATTTGGTTAGTTAAACTTGAATCGAAAATGAATAAGGCTCTCAAGCTTACCCTTGATCGATTTTTATTTGATGCACTTTTTGCTTTATCTGCTTTGTAGCTACCCTGAACTCGGTTTTCTTTTTGCCAGCGCTTCCTGATCCAGTAGTGCACGAAATGGTCATAGGATTTTTGCAATAGACCAGTTTTTGTAATGTACGTGAAGTTCATACTATATTGGTTATAGGCACCCCCTACTGCCAGTTGTTGAAAAGTCACAATAGCTGAAATACGACAAGCAACATTGTACAGGTCATCTTGATTGCGAGTAAGGTTAGGGCACCAGCGTCTGAACCCTAATCGAGTAAGCATTCCACCAACATAATCAACATATGTTTGACTGAGATTCTGCATTCCCCGACCTAGATCCAGGGTCTTTAGCTGCTGCCTTGCATATGCTTGAAGGTCTTCCTCGTTGTTCAGCTCCAGGCCACCACCGCTATCTTGAACAGCCCTCTCAATCTGTTCCGCATTGGAAAATTTTCTGTAAAAGCTTACCAGGTCATCTTCAGTAGGGAGTGTGGGTATGGAATCCTTCTCTTTAATATCCCAAAGGGATTTAATATGCAAATAAAAAACATCCTACAACAGGTTGTCTTGGTCAACTTCTGGGACTAAAGCCGAATTCATGTTACAATAGTACTTACCTTCACAGCTTTGAACTGAGATGGAAAATCATCCCCACACATTTGCAAATTATTTTTTTTTCGCTTTGTGTTAGGTGAGGTATTTCCTCCTTTCGGCGTTTTTTTTGGATGTGGAGAGCTACCCTTGATTGGCTTTTTAGGGGTGAGCTTGGAGGGGAGAGGCTCTGATTGAGCACGTTGGAAATTTTCTTTGTGGCTGGATTTGGACCCGGGGGATTTTGAAGATGACTTTGCCTTTTGAACCTTGGATGAATCACCCTTTGAAACATTTGAACCAAGTTTCAAACGGTCAACATCATCTTTGAGTGTGCTAATTGTTGATGAGATGGTTTCTTGGCCCTTCATAATACTCAGCAAAAGTTGCTGGATGTCAGGGTTTGGAGTGGACAGCTGGCTTGTCTTTATTTGGTCTGTCGAATCCATTTCAAAAACACAATGGTAATGAGCTTCGAATTTTAATGTGTTTAAAGTAGAGTGAACAGATAATGTTTGAGAGAAAAATTTCAAGAAAATTACAAGGGATGAAGTGAAAAGAGCCAAAAAAGAAGAGAAGGGCCTTATATGTCACGAAGGATCCAGATTGTATTAATACTCACCAGTGAGAGAGGTGGTTGAGCAACCATCGCAAGAGTGAAGCTGGTGATGAGTTATGACCACAACGTCATAGGAGAGACGATTACGAAAAGGGTCTAGTTGATGATGGAGGTACTAATGGCGCAGAGGGTGTAGTCAATGATGAAAGTAACCACGACGAAGATATGAAAAAAATGCAGTTGATAGGGACAATGACAGGATGCGACAGCAATTGTCGCTGTAGAAGGGGAACCTGTCGCTGCGCAGAGTGCGCGGGAATTTTCGGATGTCAAAGCAGAGCGTCCGGGTGACGCTTCGCATACAGCGTCAGCACTTTGCGCCCAGTGTTAGTACCACGCTCTACCGACTAAGCTAATCGACCATGCGCAACAGCGCAGCAAGCGCATCTCAGTGCTGCGGTGGCGATGCGCAAAACACATTATGCATGGCAAATCTTGCGGCTACCACAAGCCATTGCAACAGGTAGACTTGACCTCAGCATAAAGAAATCATCAATTCCTAGCTGACTTGTTGCTCCACAGCACAGCACATCATCTCACCAACCCCCTTCCCCTTTTCTTCATTGCCTCCCCATATTCTTCCCCCACATCAATTTCCCTCTTATTAACAAATTAACTACTGCAATTCCCACTCTTGTAATTAGAGTTAATACAATAATTTTGAATATGCAAGTGCGCAATGTCAAATCAATAATGCACTATAAAAAAAAGCCATTGGCGGGATTGTTGCGCTAGAAAAGGGCTGACGGCCGAGTCAACCGCAGCATTCAGGCGACGTCCACAGTTGCACATCATGGAAAGGGTGTGATGCGGCTGTGATACACCACCACTAGGGTATGTATACCCTACCTGTTACTAAGTTAGAATGAGATACTCTTTGATTTTCAGACCTTGAGTCTTTTCTTTTTTATCACCCATCTCATATATCTTTTTTACTCTCCAGATTCCAAGATAGTTGTTTTATTTCTCTTACTTACTTAACTTGGATGAAAATTAATTTCCTTCTTTATTTTTTTTCCTTTGATGGTTTAATCAGATTTTGTAATGGAATTTCCCACAAGCCAAAGCTTTAAGAAGTGCCAAGTCACTGTTGCTAATAGAACCACTCTCTAAGGAATTTACTTGACTATAGTAAACGAATAAGGCATTGCAAAAATATAGAAGATCAGGAATAATATATATAGCTCATCTTATTTCTCAATTTTCACACAGTAATGAAGGAAAAATTTCACCCTATCTCTCCTCAAATGATGAAGAAGTACAGATTTATCCAGACAAAACTGAAGCCAATAGAAATATTGCTAGTAACTCAAAGATTATTTTTGGCTTTGATGTGTTCCCTTCTGTTTATCTTCAAACCTCACTAATATTGGAGTGAATTTTCCAAATTTGATCTTATATTTTACAATGTTGCTATATCTGGGATGTGAGATTAGCAGGGAAAAATTTCAAATAGAAAGAAATATACTTTTTTAACTTTTTCAGCTTTCTTATCAAGAAAATAAACCCAGAAAAAGTCAAATATTTACTTTTCCTTGCAACATTCTTACAATTTCAATTTTTTTGAGGTGTAGAATCTTCATTTGACCAATATTTTTGTTTCCCATGCTGTGACTCACCTTAAAATATTAAATTTTATCCAAATAACTGTACCTAAAAGACTAATATCTCAAGAAATGAAGGTCATGATAGCATTTCATATCCTCTCAAAATCCATCTGTTTCATAGGAATAATTCTGTGTCCACAAAATTGACCTACAAAAATGGTGAAATTCATCTACATGGAAAGAAATTTCCCTGTAATACAAAGGAAACATTTATTTTTTAATGCATTCTTACCTGGTTTCTTAATTTTCAAGGTTTCTAATAGCTCATAAAAGGATGGGAATGCAACATATTATATAATAAAGCTTAAAATTTCCTTTTACATGGAACAATCTTATCTCCGGAAAGAAAATTTCCAAAAAAACCTCCTAAAAAAATCTCAATGAGGATTTTGAGATTTTTTTTACTGTTTTAATTGCAGAGGAAGAAATAGCTCAGGAAAATATATTAAATGGCAATGTTGGTTTGCTATTACTTCAATATCTTAAGCCCCAAGAACAAAATACACCTTCTCGAATAGTGTAATTACCTCACCAAACCAGCCAGACATTGTTACAGTCAAGGATATCTTGAAGTCCTTGCCTAAATATCTAAGAAATAGGAGCATGTGATATTGACAATATTACTAACCAGACACATAGAAAGAGTAGCTATCAGGCTGTTAAAGCTCAATGGTGATCTTATTTCAACTCACAAATCTTGGAGATTCATCTTTCATTATCTCAAACCCTTTTTCCCTGGGTGTGAGCATAGCTAAAATTGGAATTGTGACACATAAGAAATAAATTATTAGAAATGATAGGGGCTCTAATATTGGATAATATTAGTGATGAGTATTCTCAAATCACTGTATATACTAACTACAAATTTCTATATTATAATAAAAACTAAAATAACTAAAACTATATAAGTATTTATAAGGGTCACTTCCTGCTAAAAGAAGTGTAACCACATAATAATTTTTTGATAAGCTTATTGAGGGTTTTCTTAGGTATAAAAGCCTCCTTTTATATAAATTCAAAGAGGAAAGAGATGGATGACCTTTTTCCACATCAATGGAATAATTCTTTTCACTCAAGGTTGTTAGAATGTCTTTAAGCCCACTCAATACACCTAGTATTGAGGCTTTAATGTTGTTTTGCAACCAGATATTACCAGATTTTACTAGTTAAGGGTGAAATTGCTTATCAATTTATAGTCTAGACATGTTCTAATATCCACAATAGATATGAAACTTTGCATAAAAACTTTTTGGACTATGAGAGGTCAATTTATGATTAATAAATGTATAAACAGAACTTTTGTTTAGTTGTCACCTCATGATACAGTTACATGGGAGAGTATACCACATTACCACTATATAAAAGCTGATGTGGGACTCTAGCCTTATGGACTTGATAGATTTATAGTATTAATGATACAGTAATTGGAAGTCAATCAAATATTATCCACAAGATAGATCTAAAACATTGCTACACTTATGACTCAATTTGGCCAAGTATTTAAAAGCTATACAGGATCAAGGTATTTATCAATTTTTGTAGAATATTATTCCTCCTTCTTTAAGAGAAATAACTAAATATTCTTTGACCTATATGCTATAAAGTCCTGTAGGAAGTATCATTAGATATCCATATGGTATACTATAAAATAAATATCATATTGAATGGGCCTGTTATTGTAGATCCATAAGCTCTATGAAGGATAAAAAAACCTTTTCTGGTTTTACTAGCTTAAGAGGGTTCATAATTTTATATTTTTTGTTTGAATGATGCATAAAGTAATAAGAATGAGTATTTATTAATAGCCCCCCTTTATCTCTTAAATGAAAGGCTCCATATCATTTTTTCCTAATAAAAATCAACAGCTTACAGGAGACTGAATATTTAAGTCTTATCATCAGAAATATATTTTAAAATTACATACCTTTAATTTCTTAGCTTATGAGGATAAAAATGGAGTTTTATGCAAGATAAATTTTCTCTTTAACATCGCAAACTGTACTAAATGTTTTGCTTAGTTCATCTCTTGGTGCTTGAAAAGATATTGGAAGCTTATCTCGCTTAGTGAAGTTAAATGAGATTTTATACCTCCTTGTGTTCAATTAACATAGCTCATAGTATTTTGGGTGTCATTATTTTGATCTCTTTTCGAGTCACAGGCTGACAGCCTTGTGAACTATGATATTTTTTGGATGTGTATCAGCTTTTGAATGAGAAAATCACAGTAAAATTAAAGCAAAAATGCTCAAAGAAGAATGGTATTTAATCTTAAAAGCTCAATAAACTACCGATAAAGAATTATTAAAAGTTAAGAACTGGTATAAAGGTGTTTTTAAGCCTTAACCTTTCTCTTAATGTAAATTTTAGAAGATATCAATACAATAACAAATGTTCCTGTCAGATCAATCTTAATTGGGCTCAGATAAACCTATGGAAGAAAAATTTTGGTCAGAAAATGAAAATTAGTTATTAATTAAATTCTTCCTTTCAAGATATTTCATAGAAAAAGTCAGGAGTAGAATCAATTAAGTCATTTCTTCCAAACGTGTCATATTTATACCATCAAGAATAGATAAAGATAATAATGGAGGGTTCAAATAAGGGGATTTGCCTCCAATGCGCTATATTGAATAATTTCTGGGATTTGGGACCAAATTATAATCCTCTTCCTGTAAATATTAGTGAATTGAATTTTGGAATCATTTACAATAACTCAAAAAGTACTGTAATTCTTTTGAACAAGAATTTTGAAAATATCAAGAAACTTCAAATATATTAAGGGTGTTGGTAAACACACATAAGCCCTTACGTGTTTTTACCAATTTATGGTAAAAACACGTAATTATATGTTAAAAAGACATAAGGGGTGGGTTTTAAATGAAATATGCCTATTTATGGCATTTTTAAGGCCATTAATGGCATTATAAATGCAATAAAGGGAATTATTAATTCCATCAATGGGTTTGTTAATGCCATTAATGCCATTTATGGCATTGTTAAGGCCACAAATGACATTAACAATGCCATTTATGGAAATTTTAAGGCTATAAATGACATTAACAATGCCATGAATGGCATTTTTAAGGCCATTAATGCCATTTATGGCATTATTAATGTCATTTATAGCCTTACCAATTCCATAAATGGCATTTTTACTGGCATTTATAGCCTTAAAAATTCCATAAATGGCATTGTTATTGTCATTTTTGGCCTTAACATTTTTAGTAAAAACACGTAAGGGCTTACATGTTTTTACTAAAAGCTTACGTGTGTTTACCAACACCCTATATTAATTCCCAATATTATATTTGTCACCTATCACTCCTAATCCCTGAAAATTCCTGAGAATCTCACGGGGATTTCAGGAAATACCTTAAAATTGTAGAGAGAAACCAATTTAGAATACTATAAATAGCTATAGAAAGCTCAATAACTGGTATTTAATAATATGATCTTGGTTTTTGTTTTATATGAGATTATGCTTCTCAATAATCTCTATAAGGGGATGTCGAATACAAAGTAATGAGAAAAAATTGCGACTGAAGAGGTTTCAGAAAGTTGATCTTGAGATAGGGGTGCCATGTCCAAAAAATCCAAATTGTCAAAAATCAAAAATTAATATATCCTAGCCCTTATTCGCAATTATTGAAATTATCCATTTATATATAAATTTCTGAAGATATTTGTATTTGAACAGCTATATGTGTAATTTAATTGTGAAATTAAAGTTGCAATCATTTCTCCAAAAAACCTAGAAATAGAATAAGAATCAATTAGAGTTTGAATCTGGGCTGCTAACACATATAATTGCTTCATTAGATAAGGATATTCATTTTAAATCTTCCAAAGGAAAAGAAGTGATAATTGATGACTTTTATGAATTTGTTATAAAATAGAAATTAGAAACTATAAAAAGGATTAATATTAAGGATTACATTTCCCTATGAGAGATATATGGACTAGGGGAATATTTGAACTTGCCATATTGGACTTTGGGAGGTAGAGATCCCCTGATGCAGGGTTGGAGAATTTTACTTTTAGGTTTATTTTGTTTTAGATATCAAGGAATCAACTTTCTAATTCAGCTCTTTTGTAAATTTTGGATGGAAAAAGATCTCAGTTGATTGTCTTTCTAATAAGAAAGTGGTTAAGCATACCCAATAGAAATTTCTATTTTTGTAAATCTTTGGTTCTAACTTCAGAATAAGTATGGAATGCCAACCAATGAGAAAACCCACCAAGCAATTCACAATTAAATAAGTATTAGCTGTGTTACAAAGACCAGGGATATTACTAACAGACTCTATGTAAGGTTTGTCTATGAAACTCTTGATATTAGTAGCAAATATCAAGAGTACTATGACTGTCCTCAGTAGAAAATATAATATAATTAAATATTATAACCACAAATTTATATAGTTATTAAAAATAATTATAATAAAAAAAGTAAATTTAATTATTATTAAATAATTTGATAGTAAAAACAAATCTGAATAATTATAATGAATTATAATTATTCTATTATTGCTATAGGAACTGACAGTTATAACCATAAGAAGTGTAAAGCTCTTCATGAGAAAATTGAATGTGGATAATAATAATATTTATCCAATTATAAATAATATAAATATTATTTGTACAAGAAAGTATCACACACATTGTGCAGAGATAATTCCTATAGAAAATTCTATACAAAACACTCATAATAGATAAAAAAATATATAACTTTAGAGAAAACTTACTTATGATATTTATTTAAAACAACAAGTAAAACATCAACAGTTATCATATTGAATAATAATTCCAAGTCAAAAAAATGACAGAAATCAATAATTTAAAATATAAATCAAATTTTTATGATAAAAAATATGATCAAAGAGTTTTTGAGAGGAATTTGTGGATTTCAAAAGATATTTAAGACAATAATTTCATATAATAAAATTTATTATTAGTGATTAAAACAATAATCTGAATTATATGATCTCAATTCTTTAATTTTTGAAAATTCATAAAGAATAAAATAACTTGAAAATTACTTCAATAATGAGATTTTATATTTAAAAAACTTTATCAGTTTATATGTATAATATGTTTGAAATGATTGATTGTTATTGGAAAAAACAGTGATGAGTAGGATCTTCTTATGCTTTCAGAGCAGCTCTCATGATTAGCAATGGATATAGCAGGCTTGCTCAGGTAAAAACTGAAAACACATGCTTAAAAATAAGGCTCTTAACTTAAGGTAAACTATTTTCAATTCCAATTTAAAGTTACCAGTGTTATTCTTAACTTCAAGTGTCTTTAATCCTCTTTTGGATTAATCAATTTGAGTTTTAATATAAATTCTGCTTATTTACATTAAAGTTCATCACATGAGCAACTTAAAACTAGAGTTTCAAGCAAAAATATTGAAAACTCAATTTTTAATTAATTTTTGAGGAAATCTTAATTTATAAAAGATACTCAAAATTTGATGTATATACAGATAAAATAAGTTTGTAAGCTGTGTGAAATCTTCAATAAAATTCATTAAGAATTGGAATTTTAATGAATTTTTGAGGTTATTGCTATTTTTCCATGTAAAATAGCAATACACACCAAAACTTAATATTTTATAAGGGTTTAATCCTTTTAACCTTAGAGGTTTAAGATTATTTAAGCTTTGTAAGTTCCTACAATGTTTATTTAAAGCTTGCATATTGGGATTTACCCTTTGGAAGCTTGAAATCCCTGTCCAAATTGGGATAAAACCAGTTTAAACCTTAAGGTTGGGTCAAAGTCTAATCTTAAATATTAAATAAGGTTAAAAATATTCCAATACAGGTGGACAGCCTTAATTGAATCCTTGAAGATCCAAAAGGTTGGGTACCCCAGCCCTTTTTGGTCTTTTTCCTTTGTCCCAACTTTTTGTGTGGATTATGCCCTTTTATTAATTTAAAGCCATAATATGGCCTTAAACCCTTTTAAGTTGAGCTCACACAGGATTTACATTCTGTATGGAAAATTCTTAGCCAATTCAGTAAATATACAAAACACCTCAATTTTAACTAAATTTTTGGTAAGTTTGCATAAAGTTAATGCAAGTTTAAATTTAAGCTGACTTAAGCTTAAATTTAACAATTTTAGAAAATGTTAAAAAGTTTGCAATTTTGATGTGAGATTCTTAAATCTTCTAATAAAATAAGAAATAACCCTTTTTGGGTATAGCCCCTATGGGTCTACCCCAGGTTATTTTTGGATTAGAATCCAAAAATGAAATAATATTTATAACTTTGTTTATCCAAAAAAAATTTATACTTATTTTTTTTTATTTTTTATTTTAAATAAAATTGATAAGTCTATCCAAGACTAAATAAACTGTGTATAAAGCTATTTGTGGCCTTATGGGTATTGCATACATACCTCACAGACTCACACTCAACAAAATATTAAAAACCAATAGAATCTTTGAAAAAATCTCCAAATATCTTCCCAAAGCTAAAAAAATTTGTTCAAAACCCAAATAGAGGCAGAGAACAAGCAAATAAAATAGAGAAAAACATATTAATTTTTTCATTGTTTTTTATTTTGGAGACAGTCATGGAAAGTTCCTTTTTATTTAATTTTAAAAATATTCATCAATCAAAACCTCCCCACAAAATTACTTTTCTTTTAATTAAATTAAGCTACCACTCATACCTCCCATATTGACTAACAAGATAATTTTTCCCCTTCTTTTTATGTAAATTATTTCTATCAAGTAAAATTTTCAATTAATAATAGATTTCATTCATTCAAAAGACCAAAAATCATATCATAGTCACAGCATAATGACTGGTATATTCATTTCTGTCCTCAATAATAACATTTTCTTAATCAAACACTCTCTTTTTTCAAATACTCAAGCTCATTATTTTCCTTAGTAAGAAAAAGATTTAGCTTATTTCTGCTTATCATATCATTTAAAATATAATGAGGTCCAATGCCTTCCTCCAAATTTTCTTCAATTTAATTGAATTCCACTGAGTCTTTCATTATGATTTTGATTTTCAAGAAGAAATTGAGAGTTTATGGAAAAAATACAATATTTCATGAATTGAAAACCACATTTTTTGGACTCATTTAAAACTAAAATACCAGTCTGGATCATAGAATGGAAGTGGAAGGCCTTGAGGTGTTTATTTACTAATTGAGGCTGTTCCATTTTCTGCTATATGAAACTGATTTCTTTGGGTTATTTTCTCATAGGAATTTACAATTTTTCAATGTAATGGTAGTTCTATTCTGATATTATTTCTATCCATTTGATCCTATAGTTATTCTTTATTAAATAGAACAAATGATTCTTGTATGAGTTAAGATTGGATAAAGTAGCTAGGTTCTGTCTTTAGTTGGTCTATAAAACTTTATATAATTAGTATTTCTGTCAAAATATCTTCTTTTTTTAAGCTTAATCATTTTGAACATTTTATTTTTTCTCTTCCTTGTATCTTTGGGCCATATATCAATGGAAATAATTATTTAAAAGATTTTCAAGTAGTCTAATGTATTCTATACATCTGGAGATGAAATATGTATTCCTTGAGAATAGAGATATAAAAAGCTTTTTGCATTGAACTAGAAATAAGGATTAATTTTATATTTCATCACTTTAATCATTAGTATATGGACAACATTTTAAAATACCAAGCATGGATGATAATGAAATGATATTCTTGAAACTCTTTTCATCTTGTGTATAATTGAGGATTGTATTATTACCCTCTAAATTCATATTTCTCAATTTGGAAATTCCTTAAGATTGGAGCAATGGTGGTATAATTGTGCTCTCAGAATAGGCCACAAATCAACACAAAAATGAAAAAAATGAAAGCTCTTTAGGAGAGAATAATCAATTGATATTTATATTGGACTTCAATACCTTATTCCACAAATATTTTAAATTTCTTGGGTAGGATCTATATACTATGAAAGGATACATATTATTTTGTAAATTCATGAAAGAATAAAGACCAAGAAGAAAAATAATTTACTTCTGTAGCCTTAAATGATTTTGGGATTTCAATATTTTATAAATTATTTTAGTTTTTAATTGTGTGATTTTTATGGGTCAGAGGTTTTTAAAATCAATTCTTTTAAATTTTTGTGGCACGGTAATTTTGACATTTTAAGTGTTGAATAAAGTACTTTGTGAGGGTTTTTCTTGTGTTTGGGGTTGGCCATTCAATCCTTGAAGATTATTTTTTTCCTTTGATAATTTATAACAATGCTCTCTTAGTGGTACCTTCATCATATCTATCAAATTTGAAAAGAAAATATATTAGAGATTTTCATGAATCTCAAGGCTTGTGTCAGCCTGTGACTCAAAGCCAGAGCACAAGCATGAAAACAGAATACCATAAAAAAATGGTAGAGAAAAATACCACCAAAAATGGATTTGAGCCAAAAAAAGCTTATAAAAGGCTTTAAAAGAAAGAGGAAAGCCACCACTTTCCAGATATATACCTACCATAATCATAGGATAAAGAATGTCCAAGTAATTAAGAATAAAAGCAAGAGCTGAGCATAACACTTAAAGAATTGAATCTCTCAGTCAGGGCTATCCAAAGGTACCACCCACCTTGGGCTAGAATAAAAACTATAGATGCTATGACCAAATGAAGTCCAAAGAAAAGTGAATAAAATATTTAACTCTCATCCAACTTCTACAGTTTTTTGTGTGAGATAATTAAAATGCAGTCTTTTTTTAATGAGCGCAATTAGATACTTCTGATGGTAAAATCCCTACCTCTGTATCTCACATGTATCAAAAGTTATCAAGCAAAATAACTCAATTCAGGAGCTAAGAAAAATCCACATGTGTGCAATGGAATTGAAAAGTGGTATAGCTTTTCCATTTCCAATTATACCAATATCAAATGAGGTACCATTGTGTAGAGCCCATCCATGGCTCCAAAATGAACCAACTTTGAGCTCTCTATCTTCAACACTGACAAAGGTATAGCAGCTCAAAGGTCAAAATACCACAGTACTTCTAAAACCTAATATGGCAGGATACTATCCCATATGCCAGAATATGATATATCAATTCTATGAATAAGCATGTTTATTCTTCAAAACCTCATTTATTTCCCTGTATGGGATCCGCATACAGGATCTGTACAGAATTGTACATGTCATACATGTCCAAAGAGGGCTGTGAGGTCCTCAAATAAAGGCTTTCACCCTATATTGGGGAAAAGTGACCAGATGTGGTTTCAAAGCCACATATGAGCACAATATAGGATACAAAGGCTATTCATTAGCCACAAAAATTACCTTTTAAGTGAAAAATCTTCATTCCTTCTATGGGGTAAGCATCAATTGTGAGCCTGTGAGGTATGTATGACATACCCATAAGGCCACAAATAAGTTTTTATACAGTTCATTTAGTCTTAAACAGACTTATCAAGTGAATTCAAAATCAAAAATAACAAAAATTAAGTGGAACTGTATTTTTGAAGAACAAAATTATTAATACTATGTCATTTTTGGATTATAAACCAAAAATAATGTAGGGTAAACCCATAGGGTGGTCTACCCAAAATGGCTATTTTTTATGTTTTTATAATATTAAGAATCTAACAGAAAAATTGCAACATTTAAATTTGAGCTCAAATAAGCTTAAATTCAAAGTTACATAAGGTTTATGAAAAATTACCAAAAATTGAGTTTAAATTGAGGTGTGGTGTATATTTACTGAATTGGCTAAGGACTTACCATACAGGATTTAAATCGTGTGTGGGCTCAATTTAAATTTATTTCAAGACATAGTATGGCTCCAAATTAATAAAAGGGGAAAATAAATGCGGAAGGGTAAGACAAAGGAAAAAAGCCAAAAAGAGCCAGGGTACCCCACTTTTGGGATCTGCAAGGACTAAATTAAAGTTTTCCACCTGTATTGGAGGATGTCCAAACTTATTTAAAATTTGAGATTAGACCTTGATTGAACATTAAAGTTTAAACTGGTTTATCCCCAATTTGGACAGGAATTTCAGGCTTCCAAAGCATAAATCCCCATATGCAGGGTTTTAATCAAGGTTTTAAGGACCTTCAGAGCTCAATTAAGCTTAAAAAGGCACAAAATTTGAGATTATAAGTGTCAAAACGTCATCAAAAGTCAAGTTTTGGTGTGTATTGTTACTTTACCTGGAAAAATAGTAATAACTTCAGAAATTCATTAAAAATCCAATTCTTAATGGATTTGCTTGGAAATTCCACCCAGCTTACAATTCAATGTTTTCTGTGCATAAATTGAATATTAAGTATGTTTTTTGAAAATGATTCATTGGTACTTAGCCTTAAGCTTATCTTCTTAATCAAGCTTGAAGAAAATTAAGATTTCTTTAAAAATTAATTGAAATCAGCTTTAAGAGATTTTAACTTAAAACTTGATTTTTAAGTTTTTCATGTGATTAAATTTAATATAAATAAGCTTATTTAATACTTGAAAGTAGAATAATTAATCCAAAAGAGGATTAAAATTACTTGGAGTTAAGAATAGAACTGGTAACTTCAAATTGGAATGAGAAATAATCTATCTTAAACTAATAATCTTATATTTAAGCATAGTGTTCACTTTTGACCTCAGAATGCCCTCTATATCCATTATGAATCATGAGAGCTGCTCTAAAGGCATAAAAAGAGCCTTTACATCACTTTTTTTTGGCCATCATGATAATAATCATTAAATCACTTAGACATTTCAAAAAAGTGATATTTTCTCAATATAAAATATGATATTATTAGAGTAATCCTTAAGTTATTTTACTCTTTATAAATTTTAAATGAAGCGTTAAAATCATATAATTTAGATTATATTTTTATAATCACCAATAATAGATTTCATTCTAGAAAACTGTTCTCTTAAAATAAATTTTGAATCCATAAATTTCCTCCAAAAAGTCTTAAATCTTATTTTATCATAATTTTTTTTTAATTGATTTAAAATATTAACGTTTTAGCATGTTTTAACTTATAAACATTATTAAATACTATAGCTAGTGTTTTTTGACTTATTGTATTAGATAAATATTATAAGTAAGTTTCTTATGAGCTTATATATCTGTTTTATCTAGTATTAATTTTTATATAGAATCTATCCATAAGATTTATCTCTGCAAAGTGTGTGTGATATTTCTATTATTCTTAAGTGGATGAATATTATGCATTTCCAAATATAATTGTCTCATCAAGAGCTCTTATATTTATTATCATTATAACTTTCAGTGACTATAATAATAATAGAATAATTTCTAATATTCTTTTATGATTAAGTCATTTAAAAATACTTATTTCTTTCTTTTATATAATAATCATTATTAGTTATATTAAGTTTTGGTTATAGTATTTAGTTATATTATGTTTTCTATTGAGGACAGTCATAGTACTCTTGGTATTTGTTAGTATTATCAAAGGTTTCATAGAAAAGCATTACATTTGGTACCTGTCTATGGCTTTAACAAATTTTTGGGACATAAATCATATTATAGACCTTATTTTACTCTATTTTGACATGAAATTACCATATTTAATTTAAATTTTGGCTTTCCTGGGACTTATCCATCATAAATAATCTTCATTATATTAATCAAGTTGTTTTTTCTTGAGAATATTGTTTGGAAGAACATACTATTAAGTGATTTGGAATAAATTTCTATTGTTGAACTAGGGATTTTTCACATCATAGACTTGAAATATATTCTTTGAGGTATTCTATTATAAAGTGAATAATAATATAATTTTGATTAATAGCTTATTAATTTCACAATGATTATTTATTCAAGGAAAATAAAGATGAAAAGTTAAAAATCTTTATTTACAAATATTCTCCTTCACTCTTTAGGTAATTTTCTCTATTTTTGACATAATTTGCCATAAACTACCTTATAGAAACTTGATCCAATTGTCGAAAAACAAGCCGCAAAGAGCTAGGTTAGTCCATCCCAGTCCAAAACACCTGCCAAGATTAACGTTGCCGTAGGCAATGATATGGAACTCAGAAACTAACTCTGATCCATGCCTACAGCTCAATTTATTGACGTAGAGAGGACTACGGTCCCTTTTCTTTCGTTGTCACTAACAAATGAACAAACAGAAAACATCGTGCTCTTATCACAAGAGCGATGTGATCTCATGATAAATAGAAGCTCCCCTTGGGGAAGCAGGGGAAGGGGGCATCGAATCTACTGGATAGATTCTTGTCTACTTGTGTTCTTTACTCAACCTTCATAACCTCTCTTTGTACTTTACTTCATTTATATTTGAAACATACAAATATTATACTTTCGCGTCAAACCTTTTTTACTTGCATTCTAACAGATTTACAGTCTCGGGACTCACTTATTTTCTCATATATAAATTCCACAGACATATATATATATATACTACAAAATGAATGATAAAATCGTGGACATCAAAGACATCTCAACTATACCACCTCTTGACGGAACCAACTATGGTCATTGGCAAATGAGGATGAAAATCCACTTGAGATCTAGAGATCTTCTTGAAGTTTGCGACAGACCTTGTCCTTCGGATGCCTCCACTGGGGCTGCTAACAAATGGACAAAGGCTAGCTTTGAAGCCATTAATCTTATAACCACCAGAATAACCGAAAGAGTGTTTAGAGAGGTAATTAACTCCGAAACCATTGAAAACTCTCACCTTCTCTGGTCGAAAATTTCTGAACAATACACTTCTAAAAGAGCCGTAAATAGAGGACGGGTCTGGATGGATTGGCAGCTTTGCTTCTTTGATGGTAATCTTCAAAATTACATCGATCACTGCAGGAAACTCATGATGGAACTGGATGCTGTTAGCATAGTGGTTCCAAATGAATTACTGTCATACTCTCTGCTTGGGAAACTTGGAGGAAATCCCCACTTGAGCCAATTCGTTGAAACTCTAATTTTCAACGAAGACATCATTGAAAAACCTCTTGCCATTTTGTCTCGACTCCAAGATTTCGCTAGTCACAGCAACCTCAACAATTACACCAAGGGGACAAGCTCCTCTGCATTAGTCACCACTCACGATGAACCACACAAAGTTGTATTTTATTGCAGTCAAGGTAAACATAACTTAAGATGCACTACTCACAAAAAGGAGGAATGCTGGGCAGAGAACCCACATCTTAGACCCTCTCGTCGCAAAAAGAAGCGGAAAAACAATCCATCAGCTCACCTCTCTATAGCCCAAGCTCTTACTACAATAGGAGGTAATCTTTCTCTCGGTCGAAACCAAGTAGTTATCGACTGTGGTGCAACACACCACATGTTTAATTCTCCTAGTTTCTTTTGCAATCCTCCTACAGATATCAAATCCAAAGTCGCGACAGGAGATGCACAGAGCCATCTCCTAGCCATTGGACTAGGTAACGTAATTTTAAAAAACGGTGATAGGACCCTACATCTGAAGAATTGCCTCTATGTCCCAAAATTGAAGTGCAATCTTATCAGCCTCCTAGAACTGTTTAATAATCAGCTGACTATTCAGAAGACAAAATTCTCTTTCTCTCTTATTTCCAAAGGAGAAGTCCTTCTCGAAGGAAAAATTGTTGATAGATTAATGTATCTTACTTACAACTCACCAACAAGCTTACTCACTACTTTGAGCAAAGATCCGTGGCACTGTCGTTTGGGACATCCCGGTCACACAGTCCTTAAAACCTTGGGGCTACCTGACCAGAAATCTCCTTGCTTCACATGCGACACAAACAAATCTCACCGACTTCCATTTTCCCATCACTTTGAACCAGTGTCACATCCTCTGGATGCAATACACCTGGACTTAGTTGGACCCATCTCTCCGCAGTCTAACTCAGGGTTTAGGTTCTTTTTAACTATTGTGGATCAAGCGTCATCCTATAAGATAGTTAAGTTCTTAAGGAAGAAATCCGACAGCTTTGATCAATCCCTTGTTGCAAAGAACTACATGGAGAATTGGCACAGCAAAAAAATAAGAAAAATAATATCCGATAGAGGTGGCGAATTTCTTAATCAAAAATTCAACGATTTGGCGGTTAGAAATGGGATCATCCACACTTACTCTCCACCAGAAACTCCAGAGCATAATGGATACTCTGAGAGAGCAAATCGTACTATCTTAGAAAAGGCTAGGTGTCTTATTAACTCATCAAACCTACCCACCAACTATTGGGCAGAGGCCGTTAATACCGCCACATTTATTTCCAACCTACTGCCTACGCCATCAAGAGACAACATCTCACCTCATGTCCTGTGGAACAATACCCCAGCCAAAGTTACCAACCTTCGAACATTTGGGTGCCAAGCGATCATACACCGTTTAAAGAGGCAACGCGACTGGAAGCTTTCCCCCCCCGGTGAAGAAGGGATACTTCTGGGGTATGAAAATGGGAATACCTCCTATCGAATCCTAAGGCTCTCAGATCTAAATGTTGTGATTACTCGCAATGCAAGTTTTAACGAGAAGGTATTCCCCTCTGTGCCAGGAGGGGTGAAATCCGACTGGAACTTTGAAGGAGAGCACCTCGACAATCAACACTCCAATGCCAATTGTTCACTGGATACCGATACTTTTGTAAATAATAGTCCTTCTTCTGACATGACTAATCCTCAGGAAACTGAGGAACAAAACCTCAATGCCTTCAATGCACCTCCAATTCCATCACCCGTTGAAAGCAATCATAATGATCTACCTCCTAGCAGGACCGAGCATTGTCCTAACAATGGTGTAGAACCACCCAGTAACCAACAAAGCCTAAACAACTACAGACCAACTCGACTCAAGGTTATTGGTCCTCGGCACCCCACTCTGATCACCTCCAACATTGATTCGACCCACATTCTTCCTTACCCAAGAAGAGCAAAAACCTTCCTCACCGATTCCGATTATACACCAAGAACATACCGACTAGCCTTGCAGTGTGAAAGCAAGGATGAGTGGACAGCTGCAATATCAAAAGAGCTGTCTTCCATGAATGATCTCAACGTCTGGGACATCGTCGAGCTTCAAGACGATTACAAATTGGTGGGTACCACGTGGGTATTCAAAATAAAGAAGAATCATCTCCAACAGCCCATCGAACACAAAGCACGTCTTTGTGCTCAAGGGTTTACTCAGACCCAAGGCATTGACTTCGAAAAGACTTATGCACCGACTGGTAGACTAAATTCGTTAAGAGCATTGATAGCTCATGCTTGCACTAACAACCTTGAGTTTCATCAAATAGATGTTAAGAGCGCTTTCTTGAATGCTCCGCTTTTGGAAACAGTATATCTCTCTATTCCACAAGGACTGACAATCGATCGTCAGAAGTACTGTTTGAGGCTCAAGAAAGCCATCTACGGCCTTAAACAGGCCCCACTAGCCTGGTACGATCGTCTAAAAGGCTGGCTCCAAAGCGTAGGTTTCTCAGTATGCAAATTGGACCCTTGTGTGTTTTATCGTAAACAGCCACATGCCCTGTGGATCTATATCCACGTGGATGACATGGCATTGTTTGGAAGAAATATTCAGTCCTTTAAGGAGCAAATCAGCAGCGAATTCAGTATCAAGGACATCGGTCCAGCTGATCTGTTGCTGGGGGTGAAAATTCATCAACTAAAAGAATGCATCACGCTCGACCAACAACACTTTGTGGAGTCTCTCCTCGTAACATACGGAATGCAGAACTGCAAGGCCGTTAGTACACCATTAGTTCCCAACGAACACCTCTCAGCAGCAACGGAAGACGAGATGAAGGCTTTCAGCGAAATAAAAGTCAACTACAGAAGTGCTGTGGGTAGTATCAACTACCTGAGTTCAGCGACTCGACCAGATTTAGCGCACGCAGTAAGCTGTCTGTCTCAACATCTAGAAAGGCCCGGCATACAACATTGGAAGGCCTTTCTCCATGTATTGAAGTATTTGAGTGGAACCCAGGAAATGGGACTCCACTACAAACGACAGACTACTCCAAGTCTAGTTGCCTTCAGTGATGCAGACTGGGGCAACTGCCAAACAACCCGTCGTTCCACTTCTGGCTTTCTGGCACAACTCCATGGATGTTTAGTCTTCTGGAAAACCAGAAAGCAGCCATCGGTATCCATCTCCACCGCTGAGGCAGAGTACAAGTCTCTCTGTGACCTTACCTCCGAACTGCTGTGGTTTCGACAGTGGTGTCAGGAAGCTGACATCTTTCAATGCACATCAGCTGTGACTGTATGGGAAGATAATCAGAGTTGCATTAATACTGCCAACGGCAACTGCAACGTCAACACAAAAAGAATGAAACATGTGGATATTCAACTCCACTTTGTTAAAGAGGCGATCCAAAATAAACTCATCGAGCTTCGCTACTCTCCAACATCAGACATGTTGGCAGATTTCTTAACCAAATCGGTTCCTAAAGTAACACTAGAAAGAGCCTTACAAGCTCTAGGTGTCTTGAGACTAGGATTGAGGGGGGATGTCGAAAAACAAGCCGCAAAGAGCTAGGTTAGTCCATCCCAGTCCAAAACACCTGCCAAGATTAACGTTGCCGTAGGCAATGATATGGAACTCAGAAACTAACTCTGATCCATGCCTACAGCTCAATTTATTGACGTAGAGAGGACTACGGTCCCTTTTCTTTCGTTGTCACTAACAAATGAACAAACAGAAAACATCGTGCTCTTATCACAAGAGCGATGTGATCTCATGATAAATAGAAGCTCCCCTTGGGGAAGCAGGGGAAGGGGGCATCGAATCTACTGGATAGATTCTCGTCTACTTGTGTTCTTTACTCAACCTTCATAACCTCTCTTTGTACTTTACTTCATTTATATTTGAAACATACAAATATTATACTTTCGCGTCAAACCTTTTTTACTTGCATTCTAACACCAATAAGATGAGTTGATAAGCTCTTTTTCAAGAAAAAAAAACTTGTATTACTGTTTGATTCTAGTATAATCTATCAGAGAAGGATCTTCTGACTCTAGCATCTCAGAGTCAAGTGTTGAAATTCAAACTACCACAATACCCAGAGGTTTCCTTACTAAAGAGCCCTTCAAAGGTCCAGAAGGTGAATTTAAACCATTTCTTAGTAAAATTTTCTCTATATTGACATGAAATGACTCCTACTAGAAGTGGACATAACCACCCCATCCACTCAAATGGATCTGGACCAGGACATCAAAGTCATAAATCCAAAAAACAAGAATGTCAGCACAGAGGAGAGGCAAAAATGGAGGATGCCAGAGCTTTCACCAGCTCCCAAAGGTTAGCCAGTATCTTTGACACTCTTATTGAGAGTCCATAAGCTGACATAACTGCTATTTCAGCTGTCAGATTTGAAAAAGTTTCAACAAGAAGAAGTAGAGTTATACCAGTCTCAGTAAAAGAATTGGTTTATGGTGGAAAAGCAGAAGGAGTGAAAACTTCTTCCCAGCTAGTGGATAGGGAAAATGAACTCTTACCTTCAAGGGACAAGGTTCTTGGGTCCAGAAAAGAAACAAGAACTTATGAAGGGGTGGAAACCTAGGCCTTTTTAAGGGGAATGTCCAAAAGATAAAAACTCGGTTGAAAAACCAAAGCATTTTTTCAGAGGATCAGAAGAAAGAGTTGGCGCAAAAGAAGGACAAAATACCTGTGGGAGCTCCCCAAGCCTCCAAAAACAAGAATACACTTCAACAAGTGCCAAAAAAACGCAAGAAAGCCCCAAAGAACAACCAGAAGGGCAAGCACAGGGCAAAGGGAAAGAGTAAGACCTACCCTCAGAGCTACAGAATTCCAAAAAGGGAAACAACAGCCATGGACAATGTGTTCACTATGGCAAGAACTTTGATGTAATTCAAAAAAAGGGGGAGGAAAGAATGAAAAAATACTCTCCAAAGAAATTGTCACAGGGGCTCTTGGACAGAAATACAAGAGTGGCCTGGCACTCAGCAATCAGGGAACTCACTTGGAAGACTCCAAAAGGATAAAGAATAAAAGTAATAAGAATGAATTCCTCTAAAAGATATGCAGGTACAAGATGAAATGCAAAAGAGGAAAGGGAAGCCAAATGGCCAAAGAGCCAACCAAGTAAGTCCTTAATCACTGTTTCAACCTGCCAAAAATGAATAATGGAATTAGTAAGGATATGACCACCAAATATCCATTGACAGGCGAAGAAAGAGAAAAGAGAAAGGTGCTAAATGACTGACTTAATAATATCAGTATTTGCTTAACTAAAGTGAAAAGAAAATAGAGATAAAATAAAATCAAAATATATTAATTAACTGGGGAAAACCCCCCAGGGTGGAAAGGGTAGCCGGTATATGTGAAAAGTTGGGAGCTTGAGTTCTTCAGGCTGAAAACTGATCTGTATTGATCCTTGAGGCTGTATGGATTGTTTTGGGAACTGATACAGCTGGCTAATATTGAAATTGAATTGGGTTGAATGAATTTCCCATGATTGAAAATGAAATACAGTTCTTGATGGATCCAGACTGTATTGAAATGAATATGGTTGCCAAGATGGATTGAGTGGAGCTTTGACACTTGACAACTTCTTTTTGGCACTGCCTCTTGAATACACTTGAGAATGAATTGAAAGTATTCCCTTGGAATGAATACTTGGAGTGAGAATAACCAATGACTGCTTGATGGCGTCATTGGTCTTTGACGCTGAAACACTTGCTCTTGAGCCTTGATGATTCCTCTGAATGATTGGGTGCCTTGATGACGTGATGAGATGTTGGAATGTTGAAATGAACATTTGATATTGCCACCATTGAATTGCTGTTGAAAAATGATGCACAATGATATATAACATCATTTATGGCATATTGGTTGATTGGCAAGAAGATTATGTCCAAAGGTCTTGAGATGGAAAGGCAGAGGGAAATGGATGGATGTAATGGCTTCAGAGCTTGGAATGGTGTTTTCTGGGCCTTTTGGGGTTTTTGGCCACTTTTGGGTTCTGAGCCAAAAACTGGCCCAAAAGGCGGGAAAGTGTCTTTTGGACACTTTGCGTCAAAGTGCGCAAATGCGCAAAATGCGCAAAAAGTGCGCAAATGCGCAAAAGTGCGCATTATGAGCCCAAATGGCCAAAAACAGCCATTTGGGCCATTTCCCCTGGTTTTGAGGGAAATGACCAGAAATACCCATTTGGGCATAAATTGCCGCTATGGGTGCTGGATTGAGGTGAAGGGCCATGAAGGCCCCAAAACACAAATGGCCATAAATGGTCCATAAGATAATGACGTGGCCATATTGGCCACTGGTGATGGATATGGCCAATTGGCCATAAAAGGACTGTGGCTTGATATGCCATATGGGGATCCAAGGAAGTGAATTGCCATGGTTGTGACAGTACCCCCCACCTTGAAATGGTGAGCTCCTGAGCACCAATACAAGGTGAAGCCTGTTGAGGCTATTGGAAAGATTTTGAGAGAGTGATTCAAGAGGATTGATTAAGATAAAAATTTGAAGACTGATATTAAAAATTGACATTTGACGCGGGACTTGCTTGATCTTCTTTTGACATTGGCTTCATGATTGGAATTGAATTTTAAAATGAATGGAAATTTTTGACGTGATAATTGACGTGATAAAAGAAAATTTAAAAATGAAAATAAAATAATAATAAAGAATGAAAATGAAATTAAGAAAAGAAAAGGAAAAAGAAAAGAGAAATGAATTGAATCTTGAGGAGGTTTCAATCTTCATCACGGAGGTTGATAACTGATTTTGAAATTGGCCAAGGACTTTTGGTAATTACCACTCCCGCCAGTGCCATCAAAATAAAACAAAACTGTTGAAGGAATGAATTTGAATTTGGAATCTTGGAAATGAATTGAAAAGTGAATGGCCCATTTGTCCCAAGTGAAAATGGCCATAGGATTGGAAATGAAGTTGAAAGCCATGCCAAAGATCTGTGTCCAAAATTGCAAAGTGCTCACAGAGTGGCCAAGGTGATGCTTACAACAAAAACAGAGTAGAATACCCCTAAAGGTGCATACCAGGAGTGGGACTTACTTTTGGTAATTCCTCTCCCCACCAAGCACCATAATGAATCAAGCTTTTGAAGAATTCGGCCCAGGCTTGTCAGGATATAATGAATGAAAATCTTTGACAAGTTCAGGACAATTCTTGAGGTTTTCGGTTGGTTCCCAAGTGGATCTTTCTGGGTCTTGACTGAAACCTTTCCATTCCACCAGATACCATAATTTTCCTCTCTTGAGCTTTGAGTCCAGTATTTGAGAGACTTCCCATTCCTCTTCTTCTTCAATGGTGATTGGAGGAGGAGGCTCTTGATGCCTATTTGGGATTGTTGACGTCTTGACTGGTTCCAAAAGGGAAATATGGAAAACTGGGTGGATGGATTTCCATTGAGATGGAAGCTTGAGGTGGTAGGCATGAGTGCTGACTTTCTTCAAGATTGGAAAAGGACCCAGCCATCTTTCAGACAGCTTTTTGGTGGGTCTGGTTGATTTGATGTTCTTGGAAGAGAGCCATACCATGTCACCGGGATTGAAAACAGGTGGACTTGCTCTACTTTTATCTGCATACCTCTTAAACCTGTTTATGGCAACTTCAAGTTCTCTCTTGACATCTTGCTGTACTGATTGGATTTTTGTTGATAACTTTCCAGCAGGAGTATCTTGAGTGATGTGAACTGAGTCAAATTGAGGATCTCTTCCATAAACAGTGAAAAACGGTGATTGTTTTGTTGAAGAGTGGTCAGAGTTATTGTAGGCAAATTCAGCCAGAGGGAGCCAGGTGTTCCAATCATCTTGATGATAACTGACATACATCCGAAGGTACTGTTCTAGTATCTGATTTACCCTCTCTGTCTGTCCATCAGTTTCTGGATGATAAGCAGTTGACAAGTCTCTTGAAATCTTGAGCTGCTGACAAAGGTTGGTCCAAAAGGAAGAAACAAAAAGTGAACCTCGATCACTAACAATGCTTGAAGGAAGGCCATGCTTTGAGAAAATATTCTTGATGAATAAATGGGCCAAATCTAATGAAGTGATTGAAGCTATTGTTGGAATAAAAACCGCCATTTTTGAGAATCTGTTCACTATGACTAAAATTGAATCAAAGGAATTGGACAGTGGCAATTGAGTGATGAAATCCATTGAAAGACAAATCCAAGGACCACTTGGAATTGGAAGAGGCTTGAGGAGTCCAAACTTCTTGTGATGAATATTTTTGTTTCTTGAACACTGTTGACAGGATGATACATAATCCTTGATAAATTGAGTCATGCCGGACCAGTGGAAATCCCGCTTGACTAGTTTGAGAGTCTTCTCTTGGCCAGGGTGTCCAGCTAGAGGAGAGTCATGCCGATTTTGAAGTATATTGAGTTGAATTGTGGGGTCATTTGGGACCACCACCCGATCTTTGAAAAGAAGAAGTTTGGAAGAGGAATCAAGAGAATAATCTTGGACAGATTTACCTTTACCCAAATCTTCAAGGACACTTCTATATTGAGAATCTTGCCACACTGCCTTCTGAATTGAATCAATCAAATTTGAAAATGAATCCACCTTGACTGCAAAAAACTTTGAGACTTGAATTTCATCTTGCTTGATTATCTTCTGATAGTTCATTGGATTCTTGCTGATGAAATCCTCCCCCCTCTCCGGGTAAACGTCGTCCCGACGTGACAAGGCATCTGGAAGGGTGGCCAAGCGGCCAGGGCGGTAAGTGATTGAGAAATGAAATTCAGATAAAAATTCAGCCCAGCGGGCTTGACGGCGAGTGAGAATCTTGGAAGACATGAAATACTGAAGAGATGAATGATCGGTGAGAACTTCAAAAGGGGAAGAACTAGAAAGAAGGAAAGCTCTCCAGCGCTTGAGAGCCCAGACTATGCCAAGGAGTTCCTTGTCATGAATCTCATAATTAAGCTCAGCTGGGAGAAGCTTGCGGCTATCAAATGCAATGGGATGTTTTCCTGAGTCAGAGACCTGACTCAGTACAGCACCCAAGGCATAATCTGATGCATCAGTCTCTACAATGGTGGGTAGAGAAGGATTGAAGTGAGAAAGGATTGGAGCAGTGGTGAATGCCTCTTTGAGTTGATGAAACTGTCTAAGAGCTTCCTCATTGAGGGGAAAACGGGAATCTTTCTTGAGGAAACTTGTGAGTGAACTAATTTTCTTTGAATAATTCTTGATGAAACGGCGGTAAAAATTGGCAAAGCCAAGGAATGATTGAAGAGCCTTGAGGTTTCTTGGAGGTGGCCAATTGAGAATTTGCTGGACTTTTGCTTGGTCCATCTTGAGGCCTTCAGAAGAAACTACATAACCAAGATATTCCACACTTGAAACATGAAATAGGCATTTGGACGCCTTAGCAAAGAGGTTATTGGCTCTGAGTCTGGAAAGAACAGTGGACACATGAGTGACATGTTCTTCCTCAGATTTGGAAAAGACCATAATGTCATCCAAATAAACCACAACATAAACATCAAGAAGATCATAGAAAATATCATTGACGAGATTTTGAAAAGAAGCAGGAGCATTGGTAAGCCCAAATGGCATAACCAAGTACTCATAACTACCATATTTGGTTCTAAAACAAGTCAAATGTTCATCACCTTCCTTGATTCTGAGCAGGTTATATGCACCACGCAAATCAATCTTGGAGAAGATAGAAGAACCATTGAAAACAGTGAGAAGCTGATTCATAGGAGGAACAGGATACTTGTTCTTCCTAGTAACAGCATTGAGCTTGCGGTAATCAACACACAAACGGAGGCCACCGTCTTTCTTTTTGACAAAAAGAACAGGTGCTCCTGTAGAAGAGGAGCTTGGCCGGATGAAACCTTTCTCTACATTCTCTGAAATGTAGGCCCTGAGTGTATCTGACTCTTGGTTTGATAAAGAGTAGATCACCCCAACTGGAGGTAGAGACCCCTCCAGCTCGATATGATGATCACAGGCGCGGTGAGGAGGAAGTTTCTCTGCTTTCACCTTGGAAAATACATCCAAGTATTGGTGATAAACAGAAGGAACAACCTTCATCACGGTTTCTATTTCTTCTGGCTCTTCCTCTTCATCCCACAACTCCTCCAGGGAGTCATGATAAGATGAAGGAGGAAGGTCCATATTCCCAAAGAAGAGATGAAGTGAAGATACAGAATTATCTTCTCCAACATCTTGAATCTCTTTGAAGACTTCATCTCTAGATGATAGTAATGACTGATGGGAATTAAGGGAAGGAATATGGACAGAAGACGGAAATGATGGTGTTCTAGAATCACCAACCAGAGCTGCACATGATTTGGCAGAAGAAAAGTCATTACTGAAAGAAATTGAAGGATCATTATAGTCCTTATGATCAGAATTAAAGGTGATCAATCCTTGCCTCCAATCAATAAACGGATTAAAATGATTAAGAAAGTCAAATCCCAATATGAGGTCTTCTCCCTTGGGAGTATCAATGACTAAAAAGTCCCATTCAAAGCTTGGGAAGGAAGGGAGCTCAACCATATATTTAGTATGGTGAGTCACAAATAAAGAAGGAGACTCAGAGGAGTCAAGAATAATAAGGGGAATCTTCTCCGGGAGTTCTGACATGGTCAAAGAATACTTGTGAACAAACTGCTTTGCAATAAATGAGTTGGTAGCACCAGAATCAATGAGAATACTGTAAAACATATCAGAGAGAGAAGAAAAAACAAAAAATTTAAGAGAATTTTTGACACCAGTATTCAGAATGCACAATTGTGCTCTGGATGGAAAACTGTGAAGACCATTGAACACAACATGATCTTCACTCAGGCTTTTCCCTGGCTGGGAAATTTGCCTGACGGTTGGGTAAGCTTGTTTTGAGGCCTTTTGAAACAGGACTCAATACTATGCTTCCCACCACAATAGGTACAAAGACCCTCTTTGATTCTTCTTTCTTTTTCAGAGTTCATGAGCTTGAAATCTTTATTCAACAAAGAAGAATGGGGCTTGTCCCTCTTCTGAAAATTCTTCTTCTTCTTATGACTTGAGCTTGAAGAATTTTGAGGATGAGAAGAACTTGACTTTGAGGCTTCTGGCTTCTTCTCTTGATGATGACTCTTTTCATTTTGCCTCTCATGGTACCTGGTATCAAGTTCCAGGGTAACGTCCATTAAGTCTTGAAGAGAGTCAATTCTTGAAGGATGGGAGGCCAATTGATCCAAAATCCTGGATGGCAATCCCTTCCTGAAATGATGGATGAGAGCTCTTTCACCCCAATCCCCGATTCTTGAAACCAAACTCCTGAAATCGGCTATGTATAGTGAAACATAGCCACCTTCTTTCATTCTAAGGCCATGCAACTCTGCTTCAGCTTTTCTAACTTCATTTGGGTCCCCAAATAAAGTGAAGAGTTGGGATTCAAATAATGGCCAAGAATTGAGAAGATAATTTGAATCTTGATTGGTGAGATTGGAAAGATAAGGCTCAATCCATTTTGCAGCCCTGCCAATGAGAAATGAAGTGGCATAAAGGACCTTCTTTCTGTCTTGAGCGAAGTTTGCCGGATCATTGTGAAAAATCAATTGACAAGACTGAATAAAGCTTCTAACTTTGAAGGGCTGAGTCCCATCAAAGCATTCCGGTGCCTTCATAGATGGAGTCTTGAAGGCTGGTGGTCTTGATGCTTCAGAGGATGAAGCTGCTTGAAGATTGGCCATAATCTGAGTCATTTGCTGCATGATGGCCAATAGGGATGGTTCAGACTGATGAGAGACAGGCTGATTAGACTGGGCTAGAGTTGGTCCTCCAGTACCTTGGGATGCCTCCACCGGAGCAGGGACACCTTCAGTACCATCAGACTCTTCCTCTTCCACAGAATTCTCCTCCTCCTCTTCACCATCTTCACCTGGACCTTTGAAAATAGTCCTTGAAGTTCCTGGAAATCCGCCAACTGCTCCTGAGAATGAACATGATCTTCTTGGCCCTCTTCCTTCCTTCCTGGATGGTGCTGCTCCTTCCATGCGGGGTCCTCTATCTAATTGGGCCCTCAGTTGAGGAACTGCTGGGGTGCCATCTAGAGGAGCTCTTGGAGTTGGAGTGAGAACAGCTTGAGTTCTGGCCTGAGATCTTGTCTGTCTTGCTGGAGGTGAGTGTTGAACAGGCATGATATCAGGAACAAAATGAAATAATGAATTAAAAATCAAAATTTGCTTGAAGTGAAAAGAGTCAACAATCAAATTTTGAGGAAAATCAATGAATAAAAGTGAGAATCTTCAAGTACGTCAATAAATCAAAATAAAATGAAGTCTTGAAGTCAAATCAAATCAATGTCTTGAAGTAAATCAATGAATCAAGGTCAAATGAGATCTTCAAGTCAATAGTTCAATCAATCAAATCAATCAAAATCAAAATCTTGCAAAATCAATCAATCAAATGAAAATCTTGAAGAAAAGTCAATTTATGTCAAAATTCTTGATGTGAAAAATCAGCAAAATCAATGAAATCTTCAGGCCAATCAATTTTCTTGAGGTCAAAAATCAAATATGTCAAATCAATCAATCAATCAAAATCAAGTGAATTATTCTTTTAAAACCAAAATTCTTGAAGAATGAATCAATTATGAATCTTGATGTGAATAACGTGTCTGAATATCTTGATGAAAAATTTGAAAATCAAAGAAAATAAAGATGACGCCTGAATTATGAATGAGAATGAAAATTTGATTATTTGAAAAGATTTAAAAAAGAATAACAAAATAAGAAAATGGGTCAGCTTTCAATTTTCAAAATGAAGAATGAGTGAAAGAAAATTGAGAGGTGACGGTGAATCATTAAGTTCATAAGCGTAAAAGAATCATAATTTCGATGAAATGAGTGAATAAAATTATAAAGAAAGAATGAACAGAATGAAAAAGAAATTATGAGTTAATTAATATAATGTCACAGGGGCTCTTGGACAGAAATACAAGAGTGGCCTGGCACTCAGCAATCAGGGAACTCACTTGGAAGACTCCAAAAGGATAAAGAATAAAAGTAATAAGAATGAATTCCTCTAAAAGATATGCAGGTACAAGATGAAATGCAAAAGAGGAAAGGGAAGCCAAATGGCCAAAGAGCCAACCAAGTAAGTCCTTAATCACTGTTTCAACCTGCCAAAAATGAATAATGGAATTAGTAAGGATATGACCACCAAATATCCATTGACAGGCGAAGAAAGAGAAAAGAGAAAGGTGCTAAATGACTGACTTAATAATATCAGTATTTGCTTAACTAAAGTGAAAAGAAAATAGAGATAAAATAAAATCAAAATATATTAATTAACTGGGGAAAACCCCCCAGGGTGGAAAGGGTAGCCGGTATATGTGAAAAGTTGGGAGCTTGAGTTCTTCAGGCTGAAAACTGATCTGTATTGATCCTTGAGGCTGTATGGATTGTTTTGGGAACTGATACAGCTGGCTAATATTGAAATTGAATTGGGTTGAATGAATTTCCCATGATTGAAAATGAAATACAGTTCTTGATGGATCCAGACTGTATTGAAATGAATATGGTTGCCAAGATGGATTGAGTGGAGCTTTGACACTTGACAACTTCTTTTTGGCACTGCCTCTTGAATACACTTGAGAATGAATTGAAAGTATTCCCTTGGAATGAATACTTGGAGTGAGAATAACCAATGACTGCTTGATGGCGTCATTGGTCTTTGACGCTGAAACACTTGCTCTTGAGCCTTGATGATTCCTCTGAATGATTGGGTGCCTTGATGACGTGATGAGATGTTGGAATGTTGAAATGAACATTTGATATTGCCACCATTGAATTGCTGTTGAAAAATGATGCACAATGATATATAACATCATTTATGGCATATTGGTTGATTGGCAAGAAGATTACGTCCAAAGGTCTTGAGATGGAAAGGCAGAGGGAAATGGATGGATGTAATGGCTTCAGAGCTTGGAATGGTGTTTTCTGGGCCTTTTGGGTTCTGAGCCAAAAACTGGCCCAAAAGGCGGGAAAGTGTCTTTTGGACACTTTGCGTCAAAGTGCGCAAAAGTGCGCAAATGCGCAAAATGCGCAAAAGTGCGCAAATATGCGCAAATGCGCAAAGTGCGCAAAAAGTGCGCAAATGCGCAAAAGTGCGCAAAATGCGCAAATGCGCATTATGAGCCTAAATGGCCAAAAACAGCCATTTGGGCCATTTCCCCTGGTTTTGAGGGAAATGACCATAAATACCCATTTGGGCATAAATTGCCGCTATGGGTGCTGGATTGAGGTGAAGGGCCATGAAGGCCCCAAAACACAAATGGCCATAAATGGTCCATAAGATAATGATGTGGCCATATTGGCCACTGGTGATGGATATGGCCAATTGGCCATAAAAGGACTGTGGCTTGATATGCCATATGGGGATCCAAGGAAGTGAATTGCCATGGTTGTGACAGAAATAGACCTTTTGAATCTTTTATCTCACTTTGAAACTTGTAATAAAGAAATTTTAACAAAGCTCAAAAATTTTGAATATATCCAACAAAGGTTGGGTAGAGAAATTCTGAAAGTGAAAGAGTCACAAATGAGCATCATGGGTCTAGGAAATGTAAATAAGGACAATATCTTGTATTTGACACATATTTGTGTAAAATCAAGTACAAAGCTACATTTCTTAATAATCCAGATGATAATTCTATTTCTTTTATTCCCAAAAAATTAAAAGAATTAAGATTACAAGTTCAGAATTTGGAAAATTCAACTTGTCATAATGCATCTCTTTTACAAGAAAAATTTAAAAAAAGTGATAAGGAAAGACTTGAATTGAAATAAGATATTCAATCAAGTATTAACAATATATCATTGAAAAATGAATTACCAAAACATTCTACACCAATTCTTGACAGAAATGTGTCAAGCTTGAACAATTACTTACATCATACAATTTTAAGCAATGCAGAAGTTGAAAATACCATTAACTTCAAAGACCTTCCCAGATTAGAAGAATGGCCTGCCTTCAGTGGTTCAGGAGAATATAATTATATGGACTGGATGAAAATAATTGATATCTTTAAAGAAGACTTAAACATACAATATTAATACATAAGTGCCAGATTACACTCATTATTTACAAAATAAGCAAAGAAATGGTATCATAAAATGAGACAAGACCATGATCAACACTGCTGGCCTTGGTGGAAAGAAAAATTTATTTTAAGATGGGCTAATGGCTCTTGGAGATTTAGAATGAAAAATTATTTTGAAGAAGGCATTTTTAATATTGAAAGAGCCAAGCCCATGTCCTCATTTATTAAGCAGAAGGAAAGATTAACTGCCCTTCATACTGATAGATCTGAAAAATTGATACATAAAAGGATATTGAAAAAATGTGGTGGTAACCTTGAGCATATCATAAGAATAAGATTTGTTGAGACTTGCTCTACAGAAGCTTATATCAATGCCATGGAACAAATAAATACCAGAAAAAAAATTGGTAGAAATTGGTATAAACCCCCAATAGTAAACAAGACTAGTTGGAAACCAATTTTGAGACCAAATAAAACACAAGACAGAAGTCCTTTGAAATTTCATAAATATGGAAGTAAATCTCATTTGGCTAATACTTGTCCAAAGAAAAAAAGAAGTAATGAGATAGAAATTGAAAATACTGAAGTAATAAAAGGAAAAATGATGTGACTGTACATGAAGGTGATTTTGAGTCTTTTTAAGAAGAAGAGCTGCCACATGAGCTTAGAATAGAAAGACTCCATGCGTCTTTTGAGGTCACAAAAGTGAATATTAGATTGCCACAATGTAGTGATGAATGTATTGACCTCATACATGTGCAAAATACTAAAATTTAGAAAACCAAACCTTCCAGAGGTAAAGGTTATACAGCTGGATCATCTTGTATGACTAATATTGGGATAAATAACAAAGAAGCAAAGATAAATCTTGACTCAGGTGCTTTCTGCACTTGTGTTGGAAAACATTATATTGAAAAAATTTATACGAATTGAAGGTGTAAAATTCAGTAGTTCTGGAAAAGATATGCACCCTTTGGGCATTATTGAAGCAGAAATTAAATTTCCTCACCTTGAAGGCAGCATCAGCCTGAAAATTGAATTTGTTGTTTTGAATAATTGCACTTCACAAAATTTCATACTTGGAAATGATTATCTTAATATCTATGGTATTGATATTATTCATCATAAAGACATATACTTCACAATAAGGGCAAAAAAGAAACAAACATTTGCTTTTCCCCTAGAAAAGAAAGAAATAACTGTCATAAGAAAATTAAAAAAGTGTCAACCAGGAGAAATTTATGACTGATCCATTAACTGAAGCACAAATTGGTCCTGAATTGAAGTTAGATATGAAGGAAGACCTCAGTCAAATTATATTACAATATAGGGGAGTCTTTGCTTCTGATAATGAATCACTAGGGGCTATTCAAGGTCATGAAGTAGAAATGATTGTTAATGTGGAAAGAAATTTTCCACCATTATTAATACTACCAGCTTACCCAGCCAGACCTAGAGCTAGAGAAGCTTTGTAAACTGATATTGATAATGTTATGGAACTTGGAGCTCTCAGAAAAGCTGGATATAATGAGGAAGTAGATATCACAACCTCTGTAATCATTACTTGGAATGATAATAAATCAAGGATGGTTGGTAATTTGGAGCATTGAATACCTACCCCATTCCAGATAGGTATCCAATTCCTAGAGTCCATGATAATTTAACTCAACTATACAAATCAAGATTTATTAATTCTATGGATGAGCTTAAGTTTTTCCATAAGAATTTCTTAACATCTCATGCTAGGAAATTATGGAAAATAATTGCTCATTGTGGTATTTAAAATTATTTGAGGATGTCTTTTGGAATTAAAAACACACTCTCTTATTATCAAAGAATGATGAACACAATTTTCCCACATGAATTATCAGAGGGATGGCTAATCATTTATATTTATGATATTATCATTTGTTCAAAAACCTGGAAATTTAACTTAAAGAGACTTTCATTAGTACTTAATGAAATTATTCAAGTATGCATAAAAATATCTCTTAATAAATGTAATTTTGGGTTTCATGAGCTAAAACCTCTGGGACATGTAGTTTCAGGACCAAGCCTTGGTGTTGATAAAAAAGAAGTGGCTGCAGTATTATTGAAACAAATTCCCCATGAGAAAAAGAAAAGATGTCTTTCTTATGGTTTGCTAGCTATTACAAGAAACATATTAAAGATTTTGCAATCCATGCCAAATCAATGTACAGAAATTTTCATCAACAAACTGTCTTTGAAATGACACAAGGAAGGATTCAGGCATATTAAGAGATCAAGTATGCCTTAAAAAATCCACAGTTATTGTTGATGTCAGACTGGAAACTTACTTTAAAGCTGTATATTGATGCATGTAGTGAAGGATGAGGATCAGATCTTCATCAAGTAAAAATTATCAATGGCAAACCTTATTGAGGTCCAATTTGTTTTATCTCCAGACAAATAAAACTCACTGAGGCTAGATATGGAGCAAGCCAAATGAAGTGCCTTTTACTTGCATGGGATCTGGAAGAATCTCATAATTATCTTTATGGAAGTGTGTTTTAGGTAGCTACTGATTTTAATCCCATGAAATCACTTCTTAACATGAAAACCCCAAACAGACACATGTCAAGATGGCAGATTTCTATAAAGGAGTACAGAGGAAGTATTACCATAGTAAATAAATCTGAAAATATTAACAAGAACTATGATTTCTTGAGTAGAAAGGAATTACCAAATATACTTGAGAGCACTGCCTATGTTACTGAAAAGGGAGAACATCAACTTCCAATTGAAGGAATTAACATAAAAGATGTAGGAACAGAGTTCTTTGAAGAAGTTATAGAAATCTATAAGCAAGATAATAATTTTCATATTCTTACTTCTCTACTTGGAAAAGATTGGAAAGATTTAGCCTTAAATAATTCTTTGGATGATACATGGAAAAAACATATAAAAATGCAAGATTCCATTTATTTGATGGTATCTTGAATCATAGGTCTAAACACACATGTGTCATGGTCTTATGTAGTAGGATGTTGATTAACAAGGTATTACTAGAGTGTAATAAAAAAGCTTATTCTGGAAATCTTTCTGAAGACAGAAAAATGGAAAGCATTAATGAATGTGCTTGGTGGACATCTTGGAGGAAAAGATTTCATTGAGTACTGTAATACTTGTGACAGATTCCAGAAGACTAATAAAGCTACTGGTAAAAGATTTGGTTTTATGATTCATATCAAAGAGCCAAGTACCCCAAGGGAGGTGGTTAATATGAATTGGGTGACTGCCTTACCACCTGGTGGGGGAAAAAGTCACAATTTATGTCTTGTTATTGCAGGGAGGTACAGCAAAACTCCAATCTTTTTACCATGTCATAAAGATGCCACATCCATGGATACAGCTCTTTTAATTTGGAATGGAGCTATATCTCACACTGGTCTCTTGAAAAATATCATTTGTGATAGAGACAGAAAATTCACATATGCTTTTGGGTACAAAAATATCATTCTCAACAGCTTCCCATCCACAAACAGATGGATTAGCAGAAAGAATGTTTCAGACCCTTGAGGAAATGATCAAGAGCTTTTGTGTTTATGGCATGGAGCTCAATGATTCTGATGGCTTTACCCATGATTGGTGTATGCTTATAACAGCATTGGAACTAGCCTACAAGACTTCCATCCATTCTTCAACAGGAAAAAGTCCTGCAATATTGGAGAAGGGAGGGAACCCAAAAATTTTGATTGATTCTTTGAAGAAGGACTTAGCTGATATTTATCCAACTGCTCCAAGATTTAAATTACTGCTTGATAAAGTGAGGAATCATGCAAACCAAAGCATGACTAATTCCGTTGAATATCCTAAGCTGAAGTGGTATAAAGGTCATAAGAGCCCAGAATTCAAATTAGGGGACTTAATATTAGCTTAAACCTTGAGATTTAATAATATTAAAAGCACAAAGAAATTGAAAGGTTCCTTTGCAGGAACCTTTATTATTAAAGCCCTTCATGGGACAAATGAAGTACAGGTAGAATTCACAGGAGAGCTGGAAAATAAACATCCAGCTTCCCCAGTTAGTCTGTTAAAGCATTGCCCTTCAAGTGATAAGGAATTATTTCCTTTGGGACAAGAAGCAACCTCGGAAGTACCACTACTTGATCAGAGTAAAAAGAAAAAGGTACTGAAATTCTTGAAAGAAAGAAGACTTAGGGGAAAAAATGAAAGAAAATACTTAGTCAGATACAGAAACCCACAAAATGAAGATGAGTGGCTTTCAGAAAGTAAAATACCTGATTACCAAAATTTTCTCAGAAGATTCAGAAACAAGAGAAGACCAATTCCTCAATAAAAAAGTTTCAATTTTGTGCTTTATATGCTTGAAAGTATAAGTAAAGAGGTTAGAAAGTGGATTATGCCCCCCCAATTCAATTAAAAATTGTAGTAATTTGTTTTGGTGGTAGGTAATGTGAGCTTGTGAGGTATGTATGACATAACCATAAGGCCACAGATAGCTTTTTATACAGTTCATTTAGTCTTAGAAACACTTACCAAGTGAATTGAAAATGAAAACTAAAAAATAGGTATAAATTTATTTTTGAAAAATAAAGTTATAAATTTTATGTCATTTTTGGATTCTACACCAAGAATAACGTAGGGTAAACCCATAGGGTGTTATCACAAAAATGGCTATCTCTTATGCTATTAGAATATTCAAGAATCTCACAGTAAAATTGCACCATTTAAAACTTTTTTTAAAATTGTTAAATTTAAGCTTAAATAAGCTTAAATTCAAATTTGGATAAGGTTTATGCAAACTTACCAAAAATTTAGGCAAAATTGAGGTGTGGTATATATTTACTGAATTGGCTAAGGATTTACCAAGCAGGATGTAAGTCTTGTGTGGGAAAATTTAGAGTAATATAAAGACATAGTACGGCTTTGAATAAATACAAGGGCAAAATCCACACAGAAAGGTGGGAAAAAAGCAAAAAGCCAAATAGGGCCAGGGTACCCAACTTTTTGTATCTGCAAGGTCTCACTTAAGCTTGTTCATCTCTATTGTAAGATTTTAATACATATTTAAACTTTAAGCTTAGACTTTGATTAAAAATTCCAATTCAAACTGGCTTATTCCCAATTTCAACATGAATTACAAGCTGCCAAAGGGTAAATCCCCACATCCAAGCTTGCAATCAAGGTTTTGAGAACTTTCAAAGCTTAATTGAACTTGAAATTAAAAATTATAAGTGTTAAAACCTTCTCAAAATTTAAGGTTTGGTGTGTATTGCTATTTTAAATAGAGGAATAGCAATAACTTCAAAATTCATTAAAAATCCAATTCTCAATTGATTTGATTAAAAACTCACACAGCTCACAATAAAATGCTATCTGTGTATAAATAAAATCTCAAGTATCTTTTTTGAACAGGTTCCTTTGGAAATTAGCCTTGAAATCAATTTTTTAATTGTTCTTGATGAAAATAATTACCAACCCAGTTGAAGAGACTTTAACTTCAAACTTTATTTTTAAGCTTCTCATGTGATGATATTTGATATGAATAGACTTATTTTATGTTTAAAATTGAAATAATTAACCCAAAATAGGATTAAAGCTACTTGGAGCTAAGAATAACATTAGTAATTTCAAATTGGAATGAAAAAAATCTAAATTAAGCTAAGAGCCTTTTTTTAAGCATGGGCTTTCAGTTTTGAACTGAGAACGCCCTCTATATCCATTATGAATCATGAGAGCTGCTCCAAAGGCATGAAAAGAGCCTTTGGATAACTGCTTTTTTCCATTGTAGTTATAATCATTCAAATAGAAATTTTGAACAGGCAATATTATATTCAATATAAAATATTTCATTATTAAAGTAATTACTAGGTTATTGTATTCTTTAAAAAGTATAAATGAAGAATTGAAATCATAGAATTTAGTTTTATTATATAAAATTCTTCCTCCAAAATATCTTTGAAACCTAAAAATTTCCCCTTAAAAGTCTTAAATCTTATTTTATCATAAGAAAGTTGCTTTATTACTTTAAAATATTGATTTTTGGCATGTTTTGAATATATGAAATGTATTTAATACCATAAATTTTATTCAAATTATTCTATTAAATAAAGATTATAAGTAAGTTTTCTCTGAATTTCTATCTCTTTTTTATCTAATATTAGTTTTTTTATATAGAATGTATCTATAATACTTATCTCTTCGAAGTCTGTGTGATATTCCTTTTATAAATGATATTTTTAGTATTTATAAGTCAATAAAAAGTATCTTTCACATATAATTGTCTCATTAAGAGCTTTCATATTTATTATTATTATAGCTGTCAGTGACTACAATAGTGATAGAGTAGTTATAATTTATCATAATTAGTAGACCTTTTTCTTCATCAAATTATTTAATAGTGAATTATTCTTCTTTTTATATAATTATTTTCAACAATTATATTTATTTGTTATTATAATATTTAGTTATATTATATTTTCTACTGAGGGAAGTAAATATACTCTTAATATTTGCCACTATTATCAAGAGCATAATAGAGAAACCTTACATCAATGCTCCTTCCACCAAATTTCAGGATAAAAAGGGACCTTTTTATTCCCAAAAGAGAAATTACCAGCATTCTCTTGCATCTCTACATAGTAAAACTGTTTACAAAAAGTTATTCTTTTGGAAAATAACCAGGTATAATTTAAAATTTAGGTATTGTAGTAGTTATTATAATTTTTCAATTGATGACTCCTAAACCCAGGGATTTCAGTAGCACTCACCACCAATATTTATCTATAGCAAATACCTGAATATATGAATAAAGCTATTTTTATTACCTTTTATACATGTCAAAGTCATAGTTAAAGTTGTAAATACCTTTATAATTACTTCATCATAGACTCAGTCTGACCTCTTGGGTTCCTGCAATTTTTTTTGGACTGAAAAATGGATTCTTTGGCATAAAATTCAGTAATTTCTTCATTTTATCTTTAATTCTTATCACAATCAGTTTTTTTAGCATAAGATTACCCTTTATAAAATACATATATTATTGTTTTCCAGTGGTATATAATATTATACCACTGTGTTTTTGTGTATTTGTATTATTATTTTTGACATGTCTTAATTAAAAAATTTATTGCCACTTATTTGATTGAGTGTATTTCTACATAAAAACACTAGAACCCTCATAGAATGTTTGCTCAAAAAAGATTATTCCTGCACTGTAAATAACAGTCCAAGAAGCATGGTTGGAAATATTTATATTTTCTATTTTCTATTACATAACCACCTGTAAGATTTTTCTTGTTTATTATATACTAATCTGTGAGATATTTGGGATAAAGTAGTAAACCATACATTCACAAAACGTATTTCTGATGTACAATTGCTAAATTTAATAATATATCATAATACAGAGATATGATATACATATATAATGTATTGGAGGCAATCCTTTGATGCTCAGAAGCATAATAAGAGTATAAAACAAAAATAAGCCCTCATTCTTTGTTTCAGTGGAAGAATATTTCATACCTGTGAACCTTTGAGATATGACCACATACCCAAAAAGGTCACAAGAAATATTTAAAATAATTATACCTTAAAACTACAAAGCTGCCATAAATAGGCATAAAACTAGGTTTAACTTAAACGCCAATGAAGAAAAATGTGAAATAAACTACACCATTGGATTCCTCATGATAAAATACACATATACCATTTTTATGGCATATCTGTAAAGTCAATATTTAATGAGTTATAAGTAATAACACCTTATAAAAAACATGAATCCTTAATTATTTCAAATACCAAGTAAGCAACATGTAAAGTGAATTGTACCATTGGATTCCCAATAAAATCCTACACATAAAACAATTAAGAAGCTAATCTCCAAAGTCAATACTTGAGGAGTTAAGCTGAATATATGCACTTTTTTGGTCAACACATATATTCAAGGATTTTAGCTAATATCTTTTGAAATATACATGATAGAGTGATAAGCCAAAAATAAAGTCACCACTTAATTACTGTAGGAACACAGAAATGAACTTTATGTCATAAGTTATAAACAAGGTTAAAACCTGTAATGGATTATTGATTAAAATCAATAGAGCTGTTGACCACTTTGTTGTGAAAGTGGTCCAAACTTAAAAAAAAGTAGACAGTCAGATTCTACTAGTTGATCTGTGAACAATGACATATTTTTTTATTACAATATTCAAGGTATAACCCCTTGAAATCATGGTTTGAAGTTTAAAATATTAGATTTCAACAGAAAAGATGAGTTACAAGAAAAATCATCAAAAATAGAGTTTCAATGATGAAATGAAATTCTCTTGGAAGTGTAATGAGGACATGCAAAGATATCAGAATTCACCTTCAGAATAGCTGTAGCGTGTATAACTTAAAAGTTATTAATGATCAAAGTTTAAGCTTAAATTTGGTCATTTAAGATCACTCACTGTAATCTTATTTTAAGTTTTACAGTCATATAAGTGATAAAACTGGTGAATAATGATAGAGTATTATTAATACTAATAAAATACACAAATTTTAGGCTTCTTCCAAGCCTATGATGTCACCAAACTTAGAGTTATAGTGATAACTCTAAATAATGGCGTAATTATGAGTTAAGATGGTTTGATCATGATGTAATCATCACCAAACCTTAGAATGTTGATCAATTCTAGTAGAAAGCATCAGTACACGTCTAGTAGAAGCCTACTGGACTCTAGGAGGGAGGTATTTACTATAAATAGAGCTCTTTTTACTCTGTTTTCCCCTCAGATGCTTACAAAACACTAAAATATTTAAATCAAAAGGTAATTTCTTTATTATTTATTTATATAACTCTTATATTATTAAAGACCAAAGATAATCTTATTATAATCATCATCTTTGACATGATTATTATATTTATTTAACTGTTTTGTTCAAAATTCTCTTAAAAACCTCAATTCCACATAAAATTAAGAATATTTGTAATTTCTCTTAAAATTTATTGTAAATACAATTTAAAAAGGTTGTATTTACATTTTTGGCGTAAAATGTTTCAAAATTATTATATGAAGTATTAAAATTAGGTTATTTCTTCTTATTATAATAATCTTCTCTCTATTATTACTTTAAATAATTCTATAATTAATAAAGATAGTATTTTTATTAATTCATAACCTTAATATTGGTAATATTAGTGTTATTAATTATTTCTTATTAATAAAAAACAATTTTTTATGCCTTTATTATTTTTTGGTAACAATAATAAAGTGCTTTTAAATATATTAATATATTTATTTATTATATTATTTTTTCATAATATAAATTATATTATTATATTTATTCAATAATATAATTATTTTTACACCATAACTATTTTAATTCTTCATTATTATAATTATTTTTATCTTATTTATTTCATTTATAAGGACAGTCATAGTACAATAAGTAAAATATTAGTAATTTGTACTTATTGTTTCATAGTCAAACCTTACATTTGGGGGCCTGGCTGTGATATTTACTCTAAAAGACCTTTAAAAAGATTCTAATTGGGTTTATCCAATAATAAATTACAGTTATAATCATAAAATTATATAATAATTTTATATTTATTGATTTTAAATACTATTGAGGCATTTGGAAAGCAATTGTACTGTCTTACACATGGTCTTTCACATCCTTAGACTTGCAAGAACTTTCTTTGAGTGACTCTAGTAATTAAAAAAGATATTTTATAAATTAAAAATAATTTTATATTATAAATTAATTATATAAAAAGAATCATATTCATTTTTTTTATTTTATTCTTTAAAAATAAAAACATAAAAATAATAAAAATCATTAAAAAAGTTATTTTTATTCATTTTAATTTCATTTCTTTCTTTATTTTCATTTTTTGAGATATAAAAGCAATTTTTATGTGGAAAATTGCCATATCTTACCAAAAATAACACTTCTTATACAAAAGACTTATATTTATTTGTCTTTTTTTTAGTGTTTGAAGACAATCCATCAGAGGGAAACCAAGCCACTGTTGAAAGATTGGTGGAAGAAACTTGTCAAAGTTCTCCAACACCAATAATCACTAAGAAACAGAAAGCTAAGAAATTAGACTTTCCAGGACCCACTATTCAGGACTCTGAAGGTGAGTACCTAATTTATAAATTGCCATAAGAAGAATTCCTGTTCTGAAATCCTCTTATTTCTTATTTTTTCTTAAAACATGACTACCAGAGGAGGCTGCCAATACTCCATCCAATCAGATGAAGCTGGACTCAGAGGTAGAATTGATTCCTCAAAAGGGAAAAGGAAGGGCAATATTCCCAGTGGAACAGAATCCACACAAAGAAGTGCCTTATCCCAAAGGCAAGTCCCAGAAATTCCCATGATATTTGAACCAGAGTTAGAACTAAGTATGAGTAACTCAAACAGGTACAAATCACATTCAGAGGGCTCAAATAGACATTTAGATGAGCCAGTACAAACAGTACTACACAGTGTACAAAGACAAGGACTGGGACATGTTGCCTCAAATACACCAAGGAGTGATGAAATCCTGGCACATCCTGAAAAAGTTCCTCAAAGAGGAGGAAATAGTGAGATACTCCAATGGATTGAATCCACTACCATCCAAACCTCAAATCAAAAAGATCAAGGAGTACCATGCCAAAAAGAAGGAGGCAACCAAGGAAGAAGCCCCAGTAGCTTCTACCAGAAAGCCCCAAGCCAACCCACTTCCCCAAGATGGGAAGTAGAAAAAGAAAAATAATTGGAGAAAACCATATTCCCCAAGCTACAGGATGCCATGGACAATGTTTTCAACATGGCCAGAACCTTGATGGAATTCAAGGACAAGGAAGAACAAAGAATGAGACAACCTCATTTCCCAAAAGAATAACCTTGTCCAAAGATGTTGTAAATACTTTAACAGAAATTAAAAATAGTATATTACCTCTAAAAGGAATTAAAAACAGTTTATTATCATTACAAGAAATAAACAATAAAGTATCTTCTTTGACAAATATTGTTGTACAAAATAAAAAAGAAATCGACAGCATTAAATTTATTGTTGAAAATAATAAACCAAAAATTTTAATTGACAACACTCAAAAATTAATACAAGGACAACAAGAATTGTATAAATACATAAAAGATATCAAAGATAAAACTTTGACAATCAATTATGATGTGAGTATTGACAATCTCACAGAAAAATTAAACAAACTATGTATTTCTGTAGAAAGATTTTAAGAAAAGACTTCATCACACCAGAAATTACTTTTTGGAACATGTGGAAAAAAGTGATGAAGCAAGAATGCATCTAAAAGATGACATTCAAAATGAAATAAGGCTTACCACTGAAAAAATGGATAAAGTTAATGAGGCTAACTCAAATATGCCAAAGTTATCAACCCCATTTTCTCACATAAGAAGCCCTGTTAAGCCAAAAGAGGAAGCAACAAATCCATTCATAACAGACTTAAGTCACCAAGACAATAACCAAGTCTTAATGAAGGAAGCACCTCAATTATAAGAATGGTCAACATTCACAGGAGCAGGTGAATATGACCACATGTCATTTATCAAGACAATTTAAATGCTACAAGAAGATTATTCCATACCAGATGAATTAATTACTGCAAGATTACATTCATTGTTTGAAAAATCTTCAAAAAGATGGTATTATGGCAGAAGACAAACAAATGGCAAAAACACCTGGTGTTGGTGGAAACAAGAAATAATCACCAAGTGGGCTAATGATGCCTGGAGGTACAAGATAGAGAATGCATTTGAAAGTTCTTTCTTTGACCCAGACAAACACAAACCTTTAACTTGGTTCTTAAAACAAGCTGAAAGACTAAATGCACTGTACCCAGAAATGTCACAAAAGATGGTGCACATGAAAATACTTAAGAAATGTGGAGGAGAGCTAGAACATGCCCTAAGAAGCAGGTGTATAGAACCATGCTCCATAGAAGAGTATATCAATGAACTAGAGGACATAGTGACAAGAGCAAAAATTTGCAGAACTTGGAAGAAATTGGACATTAAAATTCCAAATAAGCCATTTATCAAAAAAAGATAAATCAAAAAAAGCTTTCAAACCCAATACATCCAACAATAATGAGCAAAGAAAATGCCATAAATGTGGAGGTATTGGACACTTATCCAATAACTGACTCAAAAAGGCAAAGATTAATGAAATTGTGGAAACAGAAAACCACAATGACAAAGAGGAGGAATCTGACTCTGAAAAAGAAACAGAAGAGTAAGAAAGTTCTGAAAGTGATGAAATGAATATAATTAATGCAAAAATTGATAATATTGATATAATTCATGAAGTACTAGATGTTAACTCAATCTTACCACAAGTTGTAACATCTGACACAAACCTGAAAAATATACAAGATGCCAAAATGTACAGAACCAAACCTGCAAAAGGAATGGGATATACAGCTGGAAAATCAAGTATAAGTATTGTTATGGTTGATAACCAAGAAGGAAAAGTGAACTTGTATACAGGAGCATATTGTACCTGTGTTGATAAAAGTTATTTGAAAACCATTGTTCCAGATTGGCAAGAAAAACTTATGCCAATACAAGGTGTCAAACTTAGTAGTGCAAGTGAGAGCATGAAGCCCCTTGGAATAATTGATTTAACACTCATTTTTCCTCACCCCTCAAAATGTGTCAGAATTAAAGTAGAGTTTGTAGTAATGGACAACTGTACTAGTGATCACTTCATACTTGGAAATGACTACTTGTCAATTTATGGTATAGATATCTCTAACCAAAAAGATAGATATTGTACCATAGGAGAAAACAAAAGACAAAAGTTTGGCTTCTTAAATAACAAGAAACAAATTACAGTTATTAAGAATGAAGAGAAAAGTCCAGAAAAGGAACTTTTCATATCTGAACAACTCAAAGAGGCAGAATTCAATTAAGAATTAACAGAAAAAATGAAAGAAAAATTGATTGACCTCTTATTTAAGTACAAAAATGCCTTTGCAACTGACAAAGAGCCACTAGGTGCCATAATTGGGCATGAGGTGGATATAATTCTTAATGTGGAAAAACCTTACCCACCTTTACTGAGGAGACCTGCTTACCCAGCTAGTCCAAGGGCTAGAGAAGCCTTGGAGGTACACATTAAAGAATTAATGGACCTTGGAGTATTAAGAAAAGTGGGACATAATGAACAGGTAGAGGTCACTACACCTGTCATTATAACTTGGCATAACGGAAAATCAAGAATGGTAGGAGACTTCAGAGCCCTGAACACCTATACCATTCCAGACAGATATCCAATACCCAGAATCTATGAGACATTGACACAATTGTCACAAGCTAATTTCGTTACAGCCATAGATGCTTTAAAGGGTTTCCATCAAAATGTCTTAACAGACAATGCCAAGAAACTACTAAGGATAATAGTCCACTGTGGGACTTTTGAATACTTAAGAATGCCATTTGGTATAAAGAATGCACCTTCCCATTATCAAAGGATGATGAATACCATATTTCCTGAATAATTATCAGAAGGATGGTTAATTCTCTATATTGATTATATCATAGTTTGCTCAGAAACTTGAGAAAATCACCTTACAAGACTAGAAATGGTACTACAAAAAATAGTGCAAGTGAATATGAAAATCTCCTTGAAAAAGTTTCATTTTGCATATAGTGAACTAAAAGCACTAGGACATGTTGTATCTGGACTTAGTCTAGGCATAGACAAAAATAAAGAAGCAGCAGTACTACTTAAGCCAATGCCTCAAACCAAAAAATAAATGCAATCATTTCTAGGATTTGTTGGTTACTATAGACAGTATATAAAGGAATTTGAAAAAATTGACAAATCCTTGTATAAACTATGTGACCAACAAACAGTCTATTAAATGACAGAAGAAAGAGTCAAGGAATATGAAGAATTGAAAAATTCCTTAACAAATTCCCCATTTCTTCTAATGCCAGATTGGAAACTACCCTTCAAGCTGTACATTGATGCTTGTGGAGAAGGGCTGGGTGCTGCACTACACCAGACACAAATTATCAATGATAAACCAGTGGAAGGACCAATTTGTTTTATTTCAAGACATATAAAGCCAACAGAAGCAAGATATGGAGCAAGCCAAATGGAATGCCTCTGCTTAGTGTGGGCTTTAGAAAAATTACATTACTACCTGGATGGAACAGTATTTGATGTGATTACAGACTGTAATGCTGTAAAATCTCTATTAAATATGAGAACTCCAAATAGACATATGCTGAGATGGCAAATGGATATCCAAGAATATACAGGAAATATGACTATTGTTCATAAATCTGGTAATATTCATAAAAATGCAGATGGTCTTAGCAGATGGGCTCTAGCAAATACCCCTGACAATCCAGCATGGGTACCACAAGAAGAGCACCATATAGAAGGAATATGTGTTACAGACATTGGCACAGAATTCTTTAACTGAGTTAAGGAAAGCTGTAAGATAGACAAGAATTGCCATATCTTAAGCCAAATTCCAATGAAAGACTGCAAAGATCCATCACTTTCATCAAAATTAGATGAAACATGGAAAAGGCATATGATGAAGGAAGATTCCACCTCCTTGATGGAATCCTTTACCATAGAACAAAACACACATGTGTTATGGCCTTAACAGATAGAACCCTAATTAACACTATTTTCATGAGTGTCATGATGGTGTTGCAGCTGGACATCTCTCAGAAGATAGAACACTAGGAAGGCTGAAAACCTGCTCTTGGTGGCCAAATTGGAATAAAGATGTTGCAGAATACTTCCAAACCTATGACAGATGTCAAAAAGCCAACAGAGCCACAGGAAACAAATTTGGAATGATGATCCAAATCCAAGAACCAAAATCCCCTTGGGAAATAGTTCATATGGATTGGGTAACAGCATTACCTCCAGGAGTAGACAGAAGTTACAATGCATGCCTAGTATTAGTTGACAGATACAGCAAAACTCCAATGTTCTTACCATGTCACAAAGATGACACAGCTATGGACACAGCCATAATGATATGGAATAAAGTCATTAGCCACACAGGCTTATTCCAAAATATCATAAGTGATAGAGACCCAAAATTCACTTCAGCATTATGGACAAATCTCCATAACTTGTTTGGGACAAAGTTATCATTCTCAACAGCTTACCATCCTCAAACTGATGGTTTAGCAGAAAGAATGATACAAACCTTGGAGGACATGATCAGAATATTCTGTGCTTATGGACTAGAATTCAAAGATTCTGATGGTTTTACCCATGATTGGTGTACACTAATACCAGCCCTTGAACTGGCATATAAAACATCAATCCATTCTTCCATTGGCAAAACACCAGTAATGCTAGAAAAAGGTTGGCATCCAAGACTCCCTTATGATACCCTCAACAAGGACTTAGTGGATATACATCCAACAGCAAGCAGTTTTAAGATAATGCTTGACAAAGCAAGACACCATGCAAACAGATGTATGCAAGATGCTTTCAAATATGCAAACAAAAGATGGGATAAAAGGCATAAACCACCTTACTTCAAAATAGGAGACTTGGTCCTAGTATAAACCCTTAATTTTAATAACATAAAAAGCCCAAAGAAATTGAAAGATTCCTTTGCAGGACCATTTATGATAAAAGCACTTCATGGACCCAATGCTGTGCAATTGGAACTCACAGGTGAATTAATGAACAAACACCCAACTTTCCCTGTAAGTCTGATAAAAACTTACAGCTCAAGTGATAAGGAACTATTTCCACTAAGAAATAAACCCCCACTTGAAATACCCCCCTTGGAAGAAGGAGAAGAAAAGAAAATTTTGAAGGTCCTTAAAGAAAGAAGCACAAGAAACAAAAAAGAAATAGAATACCTTGTAGGGTATAAAAATTCAACTCAAGAAGATGAATGGTTACTTGAGAAAGATATAACAAATGCTGATAAACTACTAGGAAGGCTCAGACATGAAAGAAAACCTAAAGAATAGAAAAATCAAGCATTATTGAGATTCAAGACTAACAAAGTCTATTGAAGAGGTAGGACAGTAGATGATACCCTAATTAAACATATCAGATTGTAGTACAATCTTTTTTGGTGGTAGGGAATGTGAACCTTTGAGATATGACCACATACCCAAAAAGGTCACAAGAAATATTTAAAATAATTATGCCTTACAAATTATTACCTTAAAACTACAAAACTGCCATAAATAGGCACAAAACTTGGTTTAACTTAAAAGCCAATGAATAAAAATGTAAAATGAATTACACCATTGGATTCCCCATTGTAAAATACACATATACCATTTTTATGGCATATCTGTAAAGTCAATATTTAATGAGTTATAAGTAATAACACCTTATAAAAAACATGAATCCTTAATTATTTCAAATACCAATGATACAACATGTTAAATTAATTGTACCATTGGATTTCACATAAACTTCTACACATAAAACAATTAAGAAGCCAATCTCCAAAGTCAATACTTAAGGAGTTAAGCTCAATATATGCACTTTTTTTGGTCAATGCATATATTCAAGGATTTTAGCTAATATCTTTTGAAATATACATGATAGAGTGAAAAGCCAATAATAAAGTCACCACGTAATTACTGTAGTAACACAGAAATGAACTTCATTTCATAATTTATAAACAAGGTTAAAACCTGTAATGGATTATTGATTAAAATCAATAGAGCTGTTGACCACTTTGTTGTGAAAGTGGTCCAAACTTAAAAAAAATTGGACAGTAAGGTTCTACTAGTTCATCTGTGAAGAGTGACGTAATTTATATTAAAATATTCAAGGTATAACCCTTTGAAATCATGGTTTGAAGTTTAAAATATTAGATTTCAACAGAAAAGATGAGCTACAAGAAAAATCATCAAAAATAGAGTTTTTATTATGTAATGAAGTCCTCTTGACAGTGTGATGAGGACATGCCAAGCTATTAGAATTCAATCTCAGAATAGCTGTAGCATGTATAACTTAAAATGTATTAATGATCAAAGTTTAAGCTTAAATTTGATCATTTAAGATCACTCACTGTAATCTTATTTTAAGTTTAACAGTCATATAAGTGATAAGACTGGTGAATACTATTAGAATATGATTAATACTAATAAAATACACAAAGTTTAGGCTTCTGCCAAGCTTATGATGTCACCAAACTTAGAGTTATAGTGATAACTCTAAACAATGGTGTAATTATGAGGTAAGATGGTTTGATCATGATGTAATCATCACCAAGCCTTAAAATATTGATCAATTCTAGTAGAACTCATAAGTACACGTCTACTAGAAGCCTGCTGGACTCTAGGAGGGAGTTATTTACTATAAATAGAGCTCTTTTTACTCTGTTTTCCCCTCAGATGCTTACAAAACACTGAAATATTTAAATCAAAAGGTAATTTCTTTATTCTTTATATATATAACTCTTATATTATTAAAGACCAAAGATAGTCTTATTATAATCATCATCTTTGACATGATTATTATATTTATTTAACTGTTTTGTTTAAAATTCTCTTAAAAACCTCAATTCCATGTAAAATTAAGAATATTTGTAATTTCTCTTAAACGTTATTTTAAATACAATTTAAAAAGGTTTTATTTTTATTCTTTGGCATAAAAGTATTCAAAATTATTATATTAAGTATTAAAAGTAGGTTATTTCTTCTTATAAGAATAATTTTCTCTCTATTATTACTTTAAATAATTCTATAATTAATATATATAGTATTTATATTAATTCATAACTTTAATATTATTAATGTTATTGTTATTAATTGTTTTTTATTAATAAAACAATTTTTTATGCCTTTATTATTTGTTGGTAACAATAATAAAGTTCTTTTAAATATATTTATTTATTATATTTATTCAATAATATAGTTATCTTTACACCATAACTATGATAATTCTTTATTATTATAATTCTTTTTATCTTATTTACTTCATTGTTAAGGAAATTCATAGTACAATAAGTAAAATATTAGTAATTTTTACTTATTGTTTCATAGTAAAACCTTACAATACCACTAGAAACCCAGTCACAAGGCAATACACCACTGGCACTCTCAGACACAGATGTGCAGAAGGAAAAAGGGAAGAGGATAAGTGAAAGCCTCATATCCAAAAAGAAGTAGAAACCATTTTCAGCTCAGAATACTAGCAAATCACAAAACTCTTGTTCCATAAAATGTAAACAAAGAATGATAACTTGTACAGGGAGTATAACAATCACTAACCCAGTTGTAACCTCTAAAGGGAAGTTTTCCAAATCAGCTCAACACAAAGCTGTACAAATCCCAGTAAAATGTGAATACCCTAATAAAATAAAGTTTTTGACTTCTTAGAAATAATGATAACTTGTCCCCTGTAAGCCTCTAAAACCTAATAGTACCAAGGAACCCACCAGAGGATAGATCAGGACTGTTCAGGGCCAGAGGATCAGGGTTTGGACACCATGCTGGATAGCAGAACACACAGAGAAATTATGACCATGCCACCATCCACCTTCCAATTTAGCAGGAACCTCAAAACAGAGGATTGGAAGGATATTGATCAAGCTCTTCAGCTCCACCAGCTCCCCAAAGACTTGCTCCAATGGAGCATAGACAACATAAGCTTAAATCTGGCATCACCCTGGGAAGAACTTGGGGAAAGCTGTCCAAGGATATGTCTCAAAGAGATACCCTTGATAGACCTCATGGAAATCACCAAAGGTTGGAATCCCAGCAGGCATTTCAGGTGCCTGGAGGAAAGGACAGACAGGATAAGGGAGAATCAAGCCACTGACCAAGCCATAGAAGAACAGTTGAACCAGAAAGAGCATACTCTGATTCCTTCAGGCTCACAAGTAGTAAACCAACCAGACTCTCCAGTGTCTTCACACCACTCAGGAACCAGAAAATCAGTGACCAAGAGTCACCATTCTTCACAATACCAGGTAGTTTCCAGGAGAAGAGAAGGATTGAAGGGAAGGAACAAGACTTCTGTCAGAAAGAGTCAGAAAAAGTCAGACCCAATTATCCAGAAGCTGCTGGACTTGGTGAAAGAATTACACAAGATCCAGAAGTAACTGTGAATACTTCTGATAGAATCAGGAGTCCTACTATTATAAATGAAATCCCCCTCACAATTAACATAGTGTTGTCACATCTGAGAGTAACAAAAAAATCAATTAACTGTGGTTACAAATTTCCCAATTTTCAGAACAAACTCAAAAAGAGTTAGAAAGACTCTATTAAAACATTTAAAGGCTACAAGAGGTAAATAGCTTACAAACCAAAACTATTAATACTCTTCAAGAAAACTATACTCAACAAAGTAAATCCTCAGAGGAAACCAACATAAGACTGAATAAAGTCTTAGAGAAGCAATATCACTGCAAGAGGGACATGACATACTTGGATCAAGACATGAAAAAATTGTTCAATGTCTTCCAAAACATAAACCCACAAAAACATGGCTATGTTTTTGGTAACACTCCATACCACCAAGGGGACATCCAACCAGATTACCCAATGGAAAAGAAGAAAAGATCACCATCAAAATACCAATATGGAGATAAAAGGCCTTATTTATAGAAGGAAGAACTAAAGCAACTTCCAGAATCCACAGGTTGGCCAAAATATCTGGTGCAGGAGAATATGATTCTATGGAGCTCATTGATCATATTGATGGACTCTTCCTTGATTTACCAAGTATACCAGCCTATTGGATAACATATATACTGGAAAAAGAATTCAAAAGACATGCTAGTATATGGTAAACACAGATGAAAGAAATCCATGGCATAAGAAACTGGCCATGATGGATGAGTGAAATAATCCAGAAGCACAGTAATGTTACTTGGATATGGCACAAGAACATGTCATTTTATAATGATGAATACTCAGTGGACAAGGATCCTTATGAGTGGTATCTTCAACAGTAAAAATAACTTAAATCCATTTATCTTCATATGAACACACAGATTAGAAATCACCAACTCCTGACACAATTGCAAGGGGAGCTAGAACATGCAGTAAAATTCAGGTTCAACAAAGACTGCACCATAGATGACATTACAAAAACCTTACAAGAAGTAAGGAAGAGGACAAATGGTGGGAAGTATTCCCTCTAGAAAGGCAACAGTGTTAGAGAGAAACAACCTTTCAGTTCTGACACAAAATAAAAAAACTAGAAAAAGTTAGCATAAGTCCTTAAGAAAAAGAACTCATGTTATAATTGTGCATCCACAACCGACTATTCCAACAGCTGTAAAAATGAAAAGAAGAAAATCTATTCCATTGACCAAGTCCCAGGTAAGCAGATTCAAACATAATAATATGACTATGACTTTATGGGTGATTCCAACAGAGAAAGCTTTGGTGATGACAAAGACCCAATATAAGAACGCCTGGTTGAGTACCAAGAGGAACCCCAGTTATAAATCCAGGACGTATAGTTGGAGGAAGGATTACCACAAGATACTCATCACAAAATAATTTTCAAAAATACACAGGAAAACCAAATCTTCCTAGTGACACAAAGCAAAGGAATGGCATATATTAATGGTACATCCACTAAGAGGACTGATTTTGTGGATAATGCTCAACACCCATTGATAATTGAAAGTAGAGCCCACTGCTCAATAGTGGTCAATGATTATTTGGATAAGAACTTCCCAAATTGGAAAATACAACTCTTTCCAGCAAATGCCAAGAGTTTTAAGAGTTAATCAAGGAAGATGACCTCTATAGGGATCATTATAAAATAAATAATAATAATCCATAGGAAAGTTAATATTAGACTCAATACAGAGATTTTAGTTCTTGAGGATGCTCAAATCCAATGGTTCTTATTGGGAAAATACTAAAAAAAGATGCATGGAATTGATATTTACAAAAGTAAAAACAGGAATATTACCATATGTACCAACAAGGAAAAGAAAATTTCTCTTGATATATTCCAATTTTCCAATTCCAACAAAGAACCCTTAGAAGAACTGCTTAATTAATTCAAAGGGGGGGAATTAAGCTCTAAAATTACTATTAAACAAACCTTTGCCTAATAAAAGTACTGAGGAATAAAAGACCAGATTTTGCTATAGAGGAAAAACCCATAGGCAAGATCAGAGGCCATGATGTAGAGCTATATATGGATGGGAAAAAGCCTTATCCACCCATGATGAGAAGACATCCATGCCCAGAAAGCCTGGAAACTAGGAAATAGATAAAAAAACATGTAAATGAACTCATAGATATGGATTTTATCATAAATATTGGACATAATGAAATTGTGGAAGGGACCACACCAGTCCTAGCTACTTGGAATGTTGGAAAATCTAGATTGTGTGGAGACTCCAGAGCACTGAACAGCTACACCAAAGTTAACAGGTACCATATACCAAGGATAAATTGGAAAAAGCCAAATATATCACCAAGATGGAGTTTATCAAAGGTTTTCACACGAATTTAGTTGAGCCAAACTCCATGTATTCACTCAGAATAGTATGTCACATGGGTATATAGGAGTATACCAGAATGCAATTTGGGATAAAAAATTCACCAGCCCATTTCCAAAAAAAATGAGGGGCACAATATTTCAAGAGGAAATATTGGAAGTTTGTATTGTGGTATACATTTATTATATCATCATATATTCAGAGACATGCAAAGACAATGTGCAGTAAATAGAGATAGTCTTAATTAAGTGCACACCCATTAATCTGAATATTTCACTTGAAAAGTGTAACTTTTTCCAACAAGAGCTATTGGAACTGGGACATAAAGTCTCAGTCCTTATCCTGGCTATAGAGCAAAACAAATTAGCATCAGTACTCAAAAACTCAGTATCAAAGAACATAAAGGAGATCCAATACCTTGTAGTATTTGCTACCTACTACACAAACTACATCAAAACAGTTTAACACACAACTAGTAGCCTATAAAGGTTACTTTAAAAGGATTTAGTTTTTAAATTAACCAAGGAAAGGAGGGATGAATATGAGAGAATCAAACATGAATTTACTCATGCACCTGTCCTTATCTTACCTGACTTTGGACTGCAATTTAATCTGTACATAGATGCAGCCTGAAGTAAAGCATTGGTAGCAGCCCTACACCAAAGAAGAATTTTATATTGCTAACCTGGAGAAGAAGTAATCTGTTATAACTGCAGGGAACTGAATTACTCAGAGGCCAGATATGGAGAAACCCATACAGAATGCCTATTTATAGAATGGGTCCTAGTAAAAAACTCCACTACTCTCTGGAGGGTTCATTCTTTGAAGTATAAGCAGACTGCACAGCACTCAAGTCTTTGCTCAACATGAAGACAGCCAATACGCACATGTTGAGGTGGCAAATAGCCAGCCAAGATTTTAGAGGCAATATGACCATAATATAAAAGGAGATAAAATTCCACAACAATGCAGATGGTCTTAGTAGATGGCCACTAGATAATATCAAGATGAATACAGCTTATTACCCAGATGTAGATGCAAAAATCCCTATCAACTTAATGGAAATAGCTAGGAAAAGAATCTTCAAATTCGCAGAATGGGTACCAGAAAGTGGTACACCAGATGATGACCATGTTAGACCAGAGGAGACAGAAATACCCATATTAGGTATAAGCTCCTCTGACCTCCACAATGAATTCTTTAATTCAGTGAATAAATATTATGCAAAGAATAAGCAGTGTACCATATTGATGTCACTTCTGAAACAAACATATAGGATTCCAAAACTGGATTCCCAGGTAGAAAGACCTTGGTTGAGGGATTATAAGGAATTCTTTTTCTTATATATGGACTCCTATACCATAGTGAGAAACACACTAGTTTACTAATAAAAGAACTCCATGACTGCCCCTATATGGGAAACATTAGTGAAGACAGATCCAAGAAGAGAAATGAAAGAACAGCTTGGTGACCTCAGCAGGAGCAATAGTTGAGTGAGTATATCAACACTTGTGAAAGATTCCAGAAGGCAAACAAGAAGCATGGGAAGAAGTACAGGCTACTACAGCACATAGTGGAGCCCAAGCACCCATGGAAAATAATCAACATGGACTGGGTAACAGTACTTATGCCAGGGGAAAAAGAAAACTAAAATTCTTTCCTAGTAACAGTAGAAAGGCTTAGAAAAATGTGAGATTCCTACCATTCTACAAGGAAGAATCAGGTATGGAGAAAGAATTTTTATTATGGAATAAGATTATAGCTAGCTGTAGAGTTCCTAAGATCATTTTCAGTGACAGGGACTCAAAATTTACATCATAATTTTTGGACCAAACTCTATGATATGCTTGGGACTAAGCTTTAATTTTATACAGAGTACCATTCACAAACAGATGGGTTAGCCAAAAAGATGATACCAACTATGGAAAATATTTTCAGAAGATTTTGTGCCTATGGAATGAAATAAAAAGATAATGAAGGGTCTACCCATGACTGGGTTACACTTCTACCAGCTATATAACTGGCTTACAACACCAGGAGCAATATATCATAGGAAAATCACCTTCTCTGATAGATGCAGGATAGAACCCTTTATTTCCTGTGGATCACTTCAAGAAAAATCTTCTAGCAATCCACCCCACTGCAAAATATTTCCATGATATGTGGAAGAGGGAATTTAATACCTAATTAAGAAGCATATCTGAGGAAAAAGAATACAACAAGCAGAGGTATGATGAAAACCACAAGGAACCTTACTAAAGGGAAGGTGAACAGGTTCTGGTGTATTCTTTGAGCTTCAATAATCTCAAGGGACTCATTTGTGGGACCATTGACTATCATTATTTTGATAGTACAAAATTCAGTGGTGGTAAAGCTTACAGAGGAATTATCTAGGAAACACCCAGTGTTCCCAGTAAGTTTAGTCAAACCATACCACCATACTGGAGAGAATATTCTCCCCTGCAGGAACAAAAGCCACACTCCACAAGAAATAGTGGAATTAAAGGACTCCCCTGGCAAATATAAGGGAATCATCAAGGCTAGGAAGACTAGACTGAATGGGAAATACCATAGACAGTACCTATTTAGATTCAAAAAACAGACAGATGATAAAGACAAGTGGTTAGAAGAAGATGAAATACCAGAGGGTGACTTTCACCTGAGAATATTCAGAGCCTCTAGGAGTTCTGAAGAGTCTCATCAATTATGAGCTGTTTTTGATAGGGAGGGTATTTCATCCTGTGACTCAAAGCCAGAGCACAATATTGACAGCAGAATACCATAAACCAATAGTAGATAGAAAGACCACAAAAAATGGAACTGAGACAAAATATCTCATAAATGGTATTAAAGAAAAGTGTAAATCCACATATTTCCAATTATATAACTACCATAATAATACAATAAAGAATGTTAAAGTGATTCAGGCTCAAAGAAAGAACTGGGAAAGAACAATGATTTTCACCTATTATCTAAAACCCAGAGATAATAGGAAGAACCCCATCAAATTGGTATTAAGGGTGAATTTCTCAGTAGGGTCTATCCAATGGTACTACCCAAATTGGGCTAGCATCAAAAATATAAGAGTTATGGCCAATTGAAGTACAAATAACAGTGAATATAGTATTCACCTCTACTCAAACTTCTACATTTTTAGTGTGATATACTTAAAGTGGGGTCTTTTTAGAAATGGAACAATTAGAGATTTCTCATGGTACAATAATTACCTCTGTTTATTACCTGTATCAAAAGTTATTAATAGTAATAACTCAATATAGGATTTGAGAAAAATCCATATGTGAACAATGGAATTAAAAAGTGGTATAGCTTTTCCATATACAATGCTACACATACAAAATGAGATATAATTGTGGAGAGCTCATATATGGATACAAAATTAATGAAATTTGAGCTCTCTATCTTCAAAGCTGAAAAAGGTATAGCAGGTTTGAAATCAAAATCCCAATACTGTGGGACACTATCCCATATGCTTGAATATAAGGTGTCAATTCTATGAAGGAGCCTGTTTATCATTCAATTAATAATATTGTGACCTTTATAGGGTCCCCATACAGGATCTGTACAGAATTCTACATGTCATATATGTCAGAAGAGGGCTGTGAGGTCCTCAAATGAAAACCTTCACTCTGTATTGGGGAAAAGTGACTAGATGTAGTTTCAGGGCAACATATGAGCCCAATACAGAATATAAAGGCTTTTTATTAGTAAAAAGCTTTGTTTTGGAAGTGAAAAAATATTTATTCCTTCTATGTGGTAGGTATCAATAGTTCTTCCACCCAATTTAAGAATAAAGAGGGATGTTTCTCTTCCCAAATAACAAATCCCCATCCTGATCTTAAATTCCTATTTAGTACAGATGTTTGAAAATAATTATACTTCAAAACTTAAGTATTGTAGTAGTTATTATAATTACTGAATTGATAATTCCTGCACCCAAGGATTTCAGTAGCACTCACCACCACTATTTCCCTAAAGTAAAGCCCTTAATATCTTAATAAAACCAGTTTTATTACCTTTGATCTGTGTAAAAGTCATAATAAAAGTTTTAAATACCTTTATAAGAGATTTATCATAGAATAAGCCTGAAAGCTTGATTAAATCTTTAGAATCTATTTGTTTTTCTTACTATTTACCCCATAGTAAGATAAACTGATTAGTAATTTGTATTTGGGAAATATTTATTATGTTTGTATTTGAAAGTAATAGGATCTATTGATAAATAGTATTATTTATCATTAACAATTTTGGAAACCAATAATGTTGGAAATAGATCACTGGGAAAAGGTCATACAATCTTCAGCAATGTCCTTCGTGTCTAACAAATTACTGTAGTTCACCTTGCTTAAGGGACTTGAAAACAGCTCCTGAATAATTCCCCAGTGGCCAATTATATTTAGATTAAGATATGTAGAGCTTAGTAAGGTAGTAAGTATATCTGAAGGACAGGTATATGTATAATAGATTAATTCAAGAAAGAGCTTAAATAAATCAAGCTCAAATGAAAAAGAATTTCCTGAAAAAAGAAAAAAAATGAAGGCATTGAACTTAGGGAAAAAGAAAGAGATTCAAGTGGTAGTAATGAGAGTATCTGGTACAATGTAAGTTCTGGTGGAGAAAAGGATGAAATAGAAGAATCAAAAGATAGAACAATTGGGAAACTAAAATGAAAGATAAAGCTAAGAATCTATTTATTAAAATGGGGGCTCTTTTGAGTTAATACTCAATTATAATAGAAGTTTCTTATTGCAGTCTATCAATAAATCTTATTCATACAGTAGTGAGATTTACCTATATTTTCCTCCTCATAGGAATTCTATTCTAAAAATATTATGATCATTTTGTCCAAATTTAATTCAAAAATTGAATCAGAATTCTTTATACCATAGAAATAAATTTACAGAAAGGTATATAAATATTTTTTTCATGTCTTAAACAAAATAAGCTATGGAATTATTCTCCCAAAGTATCTTACCTCAAAAATATCTTTTAAAAAATTTAATCATTAATCAAAAAAATATTATCACTAGTCACAACTTAATTAACCATGAGAAACAAATGAGGACTTGCAAGCCGGTGTAGCATTTAGAACAAAGGCTGGACTCAGGTCAGACTTAAATCACAATTTCAGCCCTGAATAAAATTCTAATTCAGAATTTCAAGAAAAATAATTTGGGATACATGAAATCCATGCATATTAAATTTCAATTTTTAAACATCCATTTGAACCAAATTATCATAGTAATTAATAACTGAACCAATAAATTGAAATTAAACTTCCAATAAGCTCTATATAGATTCCTTCTTGAGACTGGTAATATCAAACCATCAAAAAATGGAAAGGGACAGATATATATATATCAAATTGAACTAAAAATCACAATCATAATTAAGCCCAATTTTGAATTAGATATTATGTAGTTAAAAATTTATTTAGACAGATTAGGTATAAGGCTTCGAAGTAAGACAGTTATTAAGGAATATTAGGATCAGAATACCACGTTGAGATTTCTTTCTCAATTTATGAATATCATGAAACACTAAGAGGTAGATAATTCATTTATAGAAATTTTGACTTATATATTTTTTGTTTAGCTAAAACACAACACTTATATTTCAGATCTGTATTCCTTATAAATATATCTGAAAGCCAAAAATATCTCCATGAAATCTTGTTAAAGTACCCTGTATGAAATTTGGTAAGTAAATCAAGATTTATATCTGGCTTCAAACAGAAAACTCAAAAATTTGGATTATTTATTTCAAATATAACAACACAAAATCACTCTCAGGAATATGTGCCCTTAGGTTTTTCATTTTGCTTAAAAAATATAAGGAAAAGTACCATGTTTTGGATTACTTTGTTCTATTTAATAAAGAAATATGCCAAATAATCTCATGAAGGCTCTAAAAACAACCCCCACCAGTGTTTATAAATAGTGAAATATGTCAAATTAGCTCAGGAAGGCTCCAAAAACAACCTCCACCAGTGTTTCTAAGCAAAAAATTAATTCCATGCTGTTGCTAAAAACACCCCTTGGGTTGTCAAATGTGGAAACCCTCTAGCTCCCCAGAATCATCAAGATTCATGTAAAAACTTCCACATCTCTTGATTTTTTGAATTTCTTTTCATCTTGTATCTCTTTTAAAAATCTTTTTCAAAAAATTGATCTCAACATAGATCCAACCCTCTTTTATTCTTATGAGGAGCCATCATCTTGTATCTCTGTGCATGAACTCATTTTATGGATTCAAAATAAAAACATTGCTGAGTTTATGTTTGGTTAGCAGTATTTAAGACGCTGTGGTTGAGACCACTTTCACTAGCAGTGCAGGATTAATCCAGTTGATATTGCACAGACAAAAGAGAAATTGGAAAAAATGAATTAATGAAGAACTCATGAAACTTGAAACATAGTTACCCTGAAAAATTCCATAGATCTTTGAGTAGGTATTCCACAGAATTCCAAAGTTATATTTTCTTTTATCTCCCCAACATATAGTAATGCTGGTGAAGATGCTTGTAGAGTTGATTTACAAAATTTTTACTCAGAGGTGACCCCATCTAATTTTTTTTATAAAAAATCCAATGATAATATAATTTTAATATATTTATTTAGGGTATTGGTAAAAACACGTAAGAGCTTACATGTTTTTACTAAAAACTTACGTGTTTTGGCCATAAATTCGTAAAAATGCGTAAGGGGTTCCCTGGGCCCATTCTTAAGTCAAAATGAAACATAACATGCCTGTATTGGGCCAAAACATGTCCCAAAAAGGGTTTTTCTCCCCAAAACCCCTCTGACTCCCAATTTTCTCAGATTTTTTTGCCCTTCCCCCCCCAAAAAAAAAGACCAATCACCCCAAACAATTTTATTTGAAAAACAGAATTACCAAAGAAATTTTGCAAAGCTTTTCACACTTTTCTTTCTTTTTTTCCCCCAAAGACTGCATTTTCCACCACAACAAATTGCTTTCAAGCCTCTAAATTTTCAATTTTTTACCTTCCCTCATCTATTAATCCCACATTTAAACCACTTTCTTTCACTCTTAACCACATCTTTTAATTTTTCATACCTTTTTTCACTTCTTTTTCACCTTTCAAAAGGTTCTTACCCCATTCCAAATCCCCAAATTCCCCTTTTTTTCAAATTTATACATCTTTTTCACTCAAAAATGCTGCAACCCCCCACTGAAGGTGAATTTCAGACCCTTGAGCTTCTTTGGAAGCATTTGCATAATGTTGCCAGGGCTCAGGGGTATGCTGTGTCCACCTTGAGGTCCAATATGACCCACAACCAAATTGAAATAGGTTTTTACAGGTCTGGGACCCCAAATGCCAACAAAAGCCCCTCCAAAACAGTCACCTCAAAAAAGCTTGACTTTCCTTTTAGACTTTATGCCAGAAAATATGCCCAGAGTACCACTTGGACTCTTAAAGTCAAAAATCCTGAACATAGCCATCATGCCACTGAAAATATCATGGTACATCCTGCTTTCAAAAAATTCAATGAGCAAGAAACATCCTAAATTTCTCAAATTTCTGAATCACTTCTCATTACAAGGTGAATTCAGGCCCAATTATGCAGCCAGAGGGAGTCTGACAGGCCTGTAATCCTTCAATACATTTACAACCAATTCAAGAAAGTCAAGAAAGACAAACTGCAAGGCAGAAGGCCCATTGATGCTCTTATTGACACCCTCAAAGAAGAAGATTTTGTTTGGTCCTCTGCAAGGGATGCTGAGGGACACATTACGTCCTTGTTTTTCACTCACCCCCTTTCTATAAAACTCCTTCATGGCTTTCCTCATGTCATTCTTATGGATTGTACTTATAAAACCAATAAGTACAAAATTCCCCTTTTTCATATTGTTGGATTCAGATCAACCGATAAGGCCTTTTCTGGGGCTTTTTGTTTGATGAAGAATGAAACTGAACTCTCATATACTTGGGAATTAATTAAATACATAGAAAAGGTCCTCAACAAAACCAATCTTTTTCCCCCTCCAGTTATTGTTATTGACAGGGATCTGGCCTTTAAAAACTCTCTTAAGAAGCTCTTCCCAGACTCCAAAGTCATGTTATGCATTTGGCACATCAATAAAGATTTATCTTCTCAATGCATGAAGAAAATTGGTCATGGAACTGATTTTGAAAATTTTATGGGCCTTTGGAATCAAGTAATACACTTTTATCTTTCACTTTTTTTCTTATTATTGTTCTTATTAATGACTTTGGGATTCATTTCTCAGGTTATGTATTAATCTACTGAAAAGTCTTTCAAAGACAACTGGAAGAAGCTTCAAAAGCAGGTCAAAAATCCTGAATTCTTGCAATATTTGGAAAATACCTGGCTTCCTCTAAAGGAGTATTATGTGCCAGCCTGGACCAACCATCATTGCCACCTGGGTGTGGGCTCCACCTCCAGAGTTGAAGGTGCCCATGCCATGGTTAAGCTTTGGCTCCAAAAGTCCACTGGTACTCTCCTGGAGGTAGTCAGGGCTCTTCACATGGCATTCAGAAAAAAATTTATTGAAATAATCAACAGAATCTCAAAAGACATTATTTTCCATGTCAAGAATTTTCCTCCACACATCTTTGCTCTCAATGGCAAGGTGTCTCATTATGCTCTTCAGATGGCCTTTGAAAATTTCAAAACCAAATTCCCTTCCAATGAAAAATGCACCAACAAATACAACAATTATCAAGGAACTTCTTGCAAGCATAAGACCCAAAAGTCATTTTCCAGGTGCTAAAGGCTTGAGATATCTGACTTCCATCCTCCATGGCATTTGAATTTGCCTGTGAGGGTTCTTTCACTTCAAATTCTTACTTTTTTCCTTCTTAACTGATTTTCTTTGTCATATTCTTCTCAGACTGGTTTTGGAGGTGATGATCAAATTGTTTAAAAAGAAAGAATGAATGAGTCCAAGAAAATATTTGAATATATTTGGGAAGACCTTTTTCACAGACCAATGGCAGAAATAACCTCAATTCTTAAACATTTTCAAGATGTTTTGACTGGAAAAGTCCCATTTGATCCAAATTCCAAAGGGTAAAGAGGATGATAAATATTATGAAGACCCACTAGAATGCAAGAATATCTGTGGAAGACCTCAAGGAGCCAAGAATGAAAATAAAAATACAATCAAAAAACAACCATCAAGATTTGAAATTATTGCAAGTCAATCCAAGAGAAGAGGAAGAACCCCATCAAAAGTGACCAGTACAACAACATCAAGGTCACAGTCAAATGTCCCCTCCCCAATTATGGAAGTGGACTCATCCAAAGATTCTGAAGATTCTGAGGCCTCATCATTAAAATCAATCAGTTCATCAGATTCACTACCCTCAGCAACTGAATTAAATAAATCAGAATTCACCCTCAGAAGGTCCAGAATATTGGCAACTGGAAGCAAAACCTCACAAACAAAATTACACAAGCCTTCCCCCAGTTTGAAGATATATGATGCAAGTGACTTTACCTGGGAGCATTGTCAAAGCAATTATCACACAAGTGATGAATGCTCCAAGCTGTTTGTGAGTTTCTGATTCTTTTTAATGTATATTTCTCTTGTTTATTTTGATATTTATTCATATTTTGACCTTATTTTATCAGATACCTGGCTCAGAAGACTTTCTCAAGTTTATATTTAAATACACCTTCAAGGCCATCAATGTCCAGGGTGATGGAAATTGTGGATACAGAACAGTATCCCACTACATTTACAAGACTCAAGATCAATGGGCTGATGTCAGAGGTGACTTGGCTGAAAAAAATCAACAAAATAAAGACCTTTATGAAGCCATACACACTTTAATTCCCTCAGTATCCTCTTATTTGGAAAGAATTGAATGGTATGAAGATGTTGGCCAGGCTCCAAAAAGCAAGTGGATTTCTATGCCTGACATGGGGGATCCAATTGAAAACAAGTATCAAGTACCAGTTTTCTTTTATTCCACAGTCCAATATTTTTCTTTTTTCCCTTTTTTCTGTCCTCCATATGATAATCACCCCATGTTCATCTGCTTCTTGGATAGCTGTTCTCATTTTGTTCCTTTGGATATAATCATTTCTAAAGTTTATCCAGTCCCCCCCCTTACTGCAAATTGGGAATTTCATGCCAAACCACAAGCCCTGTGGTGGGCTGATAAATTTAAGAAACACAGGATGTTATATTTTTCCAATCTTCCTCCCCCCCCCCCCCCTCAGAAAAGACCAACTATTTTGGAGGTTGATTCAGATTGATTGATTTTTGTATATACAATTTATGCCAATTATCCCCCTCCTCAGTCCTATTTTTTGCTTAAATCCCACCTCAGTCCCCTTTTTTATCAAACATGTGGCACTTTTGTACTTAAAAATAGTCATATTACAAACAAGAAAAAAACATTTGAAAAAAAACACTTATTGCACCTTCACTTGTTGTCCCACCAAAAAAATTCCCCCAATTCATGGGCTTCTCGTTCTTTATTGTCCAGATTGAACCTTTCATTTTTGGAAAAAAATGAAGGAAATTAATAAGTTGGAAGTTTTTATATTAATTTTTTAAAAATAGTCATATTGCAAATACAGGAAAAAAACATCTGAAAAAAAACACTTTTTGTGCCTTCACTTTTCCCACCAAAAGAAATTTCAAAATTATGGGCTTCTGGTTCTTTATTCTGCAGATTGAACCCTTCATTTCAAAAAAAATGGATGAAAATCATAATCGGAAAGATTTTAAATGAATTTTCTTAGAAAAATATGCCACTTTGTCATTTTGGCCAAATTTGAGAAATTTGGCCAAAAAAAAAAATATGAAAAAATTTGTGGATATTGACATCCCATGTCGGGAAAAATATGGCAAAAAAAATCAAAAAAAACCTTAAAAGTGATCCTGAGGAATTTTTTTAAAAAATGAGGTCACCTACATGTTTTGGCGATAAATTGGTAAAAACACATAAGGGCTTATGTGTGTTTACCAACACCCTTTATTTATTGTAAAAAAGAAAATTATAATATTTTTTATTAATGTTTTTTTTGTAAAATATATATATATTTATATTTTTGATAAAAACAATTTATTTTTAATTCATTATTTCAAGTAAAAAAAAGTTTTTCTTATTTATTTTTTTAATTTTATATTTAAAAATGAATTGATTATTTTTTAATTATGAATTATTTTAATTCTTCTAATTTTATTAAAATACCTTTATTTATAAAAAAAATTTAGTTTTAAAAAAAATAAATTTTAAATAAATTTAAAATTTTACTTGAAAAAAAAAAAAATTTATTTGATAATTTATTTTTTTAATTTTTAAAAAAAATAAAATAAAAAATAATAAAAATTATAGATTTTATTCAAAAAAAAGAAACAATGATGATGAAAAAAAATTATTTATTTAATTTTTTTAATTTTTTATTATTATAATTTGATATATATATATATTTTTAAAAATTAATTTTTTAATAGGGGGTGTCAAAGTCACCAAATCCCACCTTAAAATAATGTGGGATTTGGAACCAAAATCCCAAAACTAAATCTCAAGTTTATTATTTGTAAATGACATGGAATTTTAACTGAGTCCCCTGGTATCTTGAGCAAATCTCATGCTTCTGGGATTTCAGTTTGAAACCTAACCCAAATGAGTATTCACAATTCATAACTGTACAACATATTCTTCTACACTCCATTTTGGACAATCTGACTGAAAACCTTACAGTCCATTTATATTTCCTCATCCATATAATAATGCCTCTCTCCAAAGCAAGAAACATCAAGTCAGATATGAATATCACCTCTGGTCTGCCTCATATATACAGATTATTCAACCATAATTAATTGGCTTTCAATCAAATCCAATTTTGAGTCATGTTTTGGTACTAGTCGTTTGACATCTATTTGAAGACCTCCTTCATCAAAGCAGTATGTATTTCAGCTTATGGCAATTGAGGTCAACAAAAAATTACAAAATTGCCTAAACTTTAACTCAAGCAGCATCCGAGATCAATGGTGAACATATAAAAAGAATTATATGGCAGCAAAAAAAAGCAAAAATTTAACTGGGGCTGGACTAATGGAGGAAGATGAGAGTGAAGGAATAAATTAAATGAGTGAAAATCTTGAATTTATGTTTCCTTGCTATTCTGACATGGATGTGCTCTTTGGCCACAAGCCCAATGTCACTCCCATTGCATGCTATGATTCACAAGAAAAAGACAGCTTAGATGGTGATGATGATGATGTTTTGCTTGATAAGGTAAGGTATCATCTCTTCCTCTTTTCAACTGTGATAATTAAAGCACATTTAATTTTCAAATGATGATAATGGTTTGGAATCACCTCTCAATCTTTCTCCTTTGCTTCATAATGAAGATGACTTGGTTCAAGTGAAAAACCTTCAAGATGAATAAGTAAGTATGTGTAAGCCTGACACTTATGAAATCCATCATTTATTATTTCTTCTTTAAACAGCAGATTAAATCCATAATTTATTCAACACAAAAGCATAATCAAGTATTGATGCCCAACTTGAATGACAAGAGTGGTTCTAGGAAAAGGCCTATGGATATGTTTGCACCAAGATATGTGAATTTGCTTCAATCATGGCAAAAGTGTATGTTTTGGATTTATGGTTACTGTTATCAATCCTACTGACAAAAGCCATTATTCTTAGCCCATGAAGCCAGTGAAAATGCTCATTTGGAGTGGGACAGGGAGAGGTGGAATGAAGAGAAAGCAAGCAACATGGAAAAGCAACAGTTTGAAGAAGCCAAGCTTCAAAAGCAAATGTAGTTTGATGAGAAGCAACACAGCAATAAACATGAATTTGGAAAAGAAAAGTGGAATCGGGAATGTGAACTTAAATAAAAGCAATGCCAGATGGATCTTACTATAGCAGCATTGTCATCAAGCAGGCAAATTAATGAGCTGGAATGCATTTTGACATTAATCAATAAAAAATAACATGTTAGGTATATGTCATGTGATGATTTTATATGTGGTTATTTGTTGAATAAAACTGATTTTTATGCTAAATTGGGGCACCAATTTTCAATTGATCTTATGTTGTGAAATTTAATTGCAATTTATTACAAAATTGAAAAGTCAGGCAAGTTTTGCAACAAGATTTTATGTGACAAATACCAAATTCCAAGTCTGTTCCAATTGAAATTGAAGCCTCCCTCCATATTACCTTTATTTTGGATTTTTTGCCAAATACAAGTGGATGGGCACTTTTTCCCTGTTTTTTGAAATTTTATTTTATTTTATTTATTTTTTCTTGTTTTTCTATATGTTTCTTGAATTGATTTTTGTTTTCTTTTATTTTATTTTTTTTGTGTTCAATTTTGGAATTTTGTTTTTTTTTTAATTTTTTGGATTTATGTTTATATATTTTTTTAGGTTTTTTTTCCTTAGTTTATTTTCTTTTTTTATTTTGATTCACTTTTGTTGTTTTTTGTTTTCTCCCAACTCTTTATTTCAAACTGATTTTTTTTTAAGATTATTCAAAAAAAAATTGAATTTTTTTTTAAATCAGGTAAATTCTCTATTTTTTGATTTTTTTTTTTAACAGGCTCAACCTCTCACTTCTTCACCCCTCACTCTTCAATTGATTCTTTTTGTTTAGATTATTCCAAAACAATTTACTTTTTTTTTAATTCAGGTAAGTATTTTCCTTTTTTTTTTTCACAGGCTCCACCTCTTGCTCAAACTCCCTTTTTTTTTATATCTTATTCAAAAAATCTTTCTTTATTTAATTGTAGGTAATTCCTTGTTATTTTCATTTTCTAACAGTTTCCTCCTCCCATTAATCCACCTCCAACTTCACTTAACCCTCCACCTTCCACCCCCCCATTCATCCACCGCCAACATCATCTTCCACCCCCCCACTCATCCTGGAACCTCCAAAAAAGGCTCCTGGGAGGTTCCGGGCTTTAGGCCCTCAACATTGCTCTGAATCAATTCAGCATTTTTTTTTGATTTTTGCTATTAATGGCTCTGGAGGCCATTAACAATGATTAATCTTTTTTGAATCAGATACTGACTGTATTTTTTTTCTTTAATCATCATCATAATTAATTGATGTTTTTTTTTTAATCATCATCATAATTCATTGATGATTATTTGTTTTAATTCCCAATCATCTATAATTATCATGCTTATTTTTTTTTCTTTTTTTTTTCATTATGATTACTGACCCTCTTTTTTTTTCTTTTGATGATCATTATGATTACTGACCCCATTTTCTTTTAATAATCATCATAAATATTGATTATTTTCTATTTTCAATTTTTTTTGATCATAATTATATTTAATTTATGATTTCTTTTTCTTTTTTTTTGATTATTATCATTACTGACCTATGATTCTTTTTTTATTTTATTTTATTTTTGTTTAATATTTTTATTTATTTTTGAATATAGGGGTGGATCATTCAAAAGGGTTTCTTTCATAATGGCATTTAATTTCACTCCCCTTCCATCATCATTAATATTCAAAAAAACACCCCTTCTTTATCTCACTCTTCAAATAATTTGGATTATTTCATGGTTGGGACTAAACCAGACTCAGCACATCATCAGAGTTATTTGAAAGACATCATGAGCATAATAATACCAAATCAAATCATAAAAGAAAACTCACCCAAAGCCAAAGACAACACATTCATGATTCAAAACAAATCATGTCTCACCTTGGCCATTGAAACACAGAATATAAGAACTTTTCAACCTTTTAAATTGACAAGAAATCAGCCAATGCCTCATGGTTAAAACTTCAATCACTCAACACTCTACCCCATCCTTATATACTCATTTATAAAACCAAAAATCCCTCTTTACCCGTCATAATTTATGAAATAACCACTTTTGAAAATTCTTCTGGTCACTCTCAATTGCTCCAAAGCCTCATCATTACATTAATGTCCTTATCTCAAAATCAACAAAAAAATTCAAACCAATAAACAACTCCTAGGTGGAATTATGAAAGTTGTTGGGTTTCATCTTGGTTCTGACTCTGGCAAATCTGCAGGTGTGTGATCTTTTTTGCTTATTATTTTAATAATTGCTAATTAATTACAGGATTTTTAGGTGTTTACTCCAGAAAACCAGGTTTAACTCCTCATCAAATTGAAACAGATAATAATCAATGGACTAACCTTCATAAATATGACAAATTTTTTTACTCAAGAATCTCCCATTTTTCAGAATTAGCTGCAAATGAAAATCAGTCATTAATGGAAGCAGCCAAATTACCAAATTTCAGTTATCTTCAATGGTCTTCTGATAATCCAAAGGAAGAATTCAAATCATTTAACAATGTCATTGTCACTCAAGATGGATTTTTCAATAAGCCACACCAAGATTTGAATGATCTCAATGCCTGGACTTATGGTATATTTTCTTTTGTATAAAAAAACACTTCCATCCCCTTCAAACTGTCTTCACCCCCCTCTGGACATGGCTTTTGCTTATTCAAATTGAAAATGGATATTGATTTTTCAAAAAAAACCTGGCATCATGGAAATTCTTTGGAAAACATCAACAATGGTTCATCATACAACAAAACCTCTTCCAGAAATTATCAATCATGAAAAAATAACTCATTTTTGATTTTCTTTTCAAATCAACCATAAATTATTTAGGGTGTTGGTAAACCCATGTAAGATTTTAGTAAAAACACGTAAGCCGTTACATGTTTTTACTAAAAATGTTAAGGCCACAAATGACATTAACAATTGAATTTTTGGAATTTCTAAGGCTATAAATGACATTAAAAATGCCATTTATGGAATTTTTAAGGCTATAAGTGACATTAACAATGCCATAAATGGCATTGTTAAGGCCATTCATTCCATTTTGATGGCCTTAACAATTCCATTTATGGCATTGTTAATGTCATTTATAGCCTTAAAAATTCCATAAATGGAATTTTTAATGTCATTTATGGCCTCAACAATGCCATTTATGGAATTAATAATGCCATATATGGCATTAACAATTCCACTTGTTGCATTGAAAATGCCATTTATAGCATTGATAATGCCATTTATGGCATCAATAATGCCATCAATAACCTTCAAAATGCCATAAATAGCCATATTTCATTTGAAAACCACCCCTTATGTTTTTTTACCATACAATTACATGTTTTTACCAATTGATGGCAAAAACACATAGGTTTTTAGTAAAAACACATAAGGGCTTATGTGGGTTTTTCAACACTCATTATTTAATGTAGGTGACAAATTCTTGAAAATGAAACCCACCAAAATTAACGCAAAAGTTAATGGGTTCTTTGAAAGAAGTATTCAGGACAAAGAAAAACTGAAAAATATTAATTTTAAATAGTTTCCTTTTACCAATAATGTCTCCACTCCATTGAATGCAATTAAATTAAGTACATAAATCAATTATCCTGATGAAATTCACAATTTACTACCTTTCCATGCCAAATTAATGGGTTTAAGTTTTTCACACATATTTACCACATCTTCCCCAATGTTTTTATTGGACATATTTTCTGCATGTGGTGGATTATTATCCTCATATAGATCAAACCATTCATTTCCAATTTTTGCTAACATATCATGTAAAATCATGAAAGAAACAACCCAACTAAAAAAATATTCAATTTCATGATTATCCCTCATTTGATTTCGCATTTCCCTTAGAGAAAATCACTGCCCCTTCAAATTTCCAATTGCATTCTTGATTCTGACCCTTGATTTTGCTAGACAGTAATTGAAAGAACAGTTATCTCCATTCTGTGCTACAACTCCCTTATATACTGGAGCAACCCAAGGAGAGCTTGCATATTCTGAATCAGCAAGTAATTACTGATCCTTTTCATAAAACTCTTTAGGTGTTTGTGCTATTTTCATATGTTGATGGAAATTTGAATCATGAAGTGACCCAGTACAACCAACATGTAGAGAAGTGAACTGTTTGTTTATATTGCAAACCAGTTGTATTGACATATAATACCTTAATTTTAAAAAATCAGTAAAAATGAAATAAAGAATAAAAATTCAACAGCTTACCTCTTTTTGTGATCAAAATAGGATTCACCATCATTGGGGGGATGTTGTGATAATGGTATGAGACTCCCATCAATAAACCCAATTCACCCAGGGAAGCCTTCTGCCTGAATGACTTGAGACATCTCTCTTCATTGTTCTATTGTTGGCCACACAATCACTTTGTGCTTCAACTTTATTAATATCTGGATCAATCTTTGAGTTTACAACACAATAGCCCCATGGCTAATTCAAAATAAAATTCCAATCTTTCCCAAAGCGTCCCCATTTCCATTTGATCCTAGCCTTGATAGTGCCACAGCCAATTGGATGGCAGGATTGTGTTGTGTGTTTTGTGATGAGTTTTGAAATGTTTTATCATCTTGCATTTGTACAACCACTTTTTCAAATTATTCATGTGTAGTCCTACATAGCTGTCAAAAAAATTTCAGATGATAATGTTTGTACATCATTTATTGTATAAATGTAATGTGATGGATATCTTCTACAAGGATTTATGTATCTTTGTGATGTTATCATATCTAATAATATTATATCTTCCTGGATATCAGAATCACTATCAGAGTTTAGATCATTGATGAACTGCAGTGAGTTTAAGGTCTGAAGTAAAGGTAGCCTTTGCAATTCCTTTTGGCATGGTAAATGAAGAAAAGATGTATAGAAAATGCAATTTGAAATCAAATAACTTACACTGCAAATATTAACTGTTTTACCATGCAGTATATCAGTTATTTTGCACAGTATTAACTGTTTTACTGTGCAGTATATTGTTTATTTTTCACGGTATAACAGATAGCAGTTAGCTTGTGCATGGGGTTTCTTGCGCATGCTCACCACACCTACACATAGTGCCCTCCAGTTCACCTCTGAGCTATTCAAGTAAGTACTTCTTCATATCAATTTATAAATACTTTGTTGAAATTTGTCATTATTTTAGAATGGTATGAGAAATTTGTATAAATTGATTAATTTTTGTAGTGTTAATAAATGACCAGTATATTCAAAATTTTATGTAATAGAAGGGTATTTTTATGCAATTTAAGATGCCCTTACTGAGTTGTGTGTGGTAAAAATAACCCTTTAAGTGAAGCTAAAGGTGGGATTTTAGTATCTAAACATGGGATTTGGTACCAAAAAACCTGGGTTTTTGTACCTTAAAATACCTCACCTCTTGAGGTGTGGGATTTCCCAAAATCCCAAAAAGTTAATTCAGAATTTGGAAAAAAAAAATAATTGGGATTTGGAGTGTGGGATTTGGTAACTTTGACACCCCCTAATAAAAATAAATTAAAAAAAAAAAAAAAAAAAAAAGAAAATTTAATTTCAATTTTTTTTTTTTTTTTTTTTAAAAAAAAATTGATATTATTAAATATTTTATTATAAATTTTAAAAATTTAATTATAAAAAAAAAAATTTTTTTTTTTTTAAAAATTCTAAAAATCTTTAAAGATTTCAAAAAAAATTTATATTTAAGGATATTTTATTATCTTTAAATTATAAAATAGTAAGTTAAGTTAAATTTAGGGTGTTGGTAAACCCACGTAAGCTTTTAGTAAAAACACATAAGCCCTTACATGTTTCTACTAAAAACTTATGTGTTTTAGCCATCAATTGGTAAAAACACATCATTATATGTTAAAAAGACATAAGGGGTGGTTTTTAAATGAAATATGGCTATTTATGGCATTTTTAAGCCATTAATGGCATTATAAATGCAATAAAGGGCATTATTAATTCCATCAATGGAATTGTTAATGCCATTTATGGTATTTTGAAGGCCATTAATTCCATTTCTGGGATTGTTAAGGCCACAAATGACATTAACAATGCCATTTATGGAAATTTTAAGGCTATAAATGACATTAACAATGCCATGAATGGAATCTTTAAGGCCATTAATGTCATTTATAGCCTTACCAATTCCATAAATGGCATTTATAGCCTTAAAAATTCCATAAATGGCATTGTTATTGTCATTTTTAGTAAAAACACATAAGGGCTTACGTGTTTTTACTAAAAGCTTAAGTGGGTTTACCAACACCCTAAATTTATTACTCAATTAATTTCAAGTTATTTATATGTCTTAAATAATTTATTAGTTTCATAAATTTCAATGACACCTATTAATGTGATTCAATCAAATATTTATTAAGAAGGAGACAAGGCCTCAGAAATATATATTTGGTGATATCAATGGTACTCACATAACTATATAATTCTACCAACTAAAAATTAGTAAAATTAATATTTAAATAAAAAAAAAAAAAAAAAAAAAGAATAGAATTTTATTTATTTCCAAATTAATTGTGAATTGAAATTATAAATTTTAAAATTTAAGTCTTTTTTTTTTTTTTTTTTGAAATTTTTTTAAATTTTTTGGTTTATAATTTAATTCTAAAAACAAAATCAATATAAGTATTTTTAATATTTTCCTGTTTTAGTAAAATCATAAATTAATTTTTTTTTTTTTTTTTTGAAAATTTCATATTTTTCAATTTATTAAGAAATGGGAATAAATTCTTTAAAAAAACAAAAATTGTTTAATTTTTTTTTTATGATTTTAGTTTATTAATTTAAAATTGAAATATTTATTAAATCAATAAATATTTAAAAATTGAGATAATTTAAAATTTAAAATTGTTAATAGATTCAATTTATAAATATGAAAAATACAAAAAAAAAAAAAAAAAAAAAAACAATAGATTTAAATATTTTCTATTTTTATTATGATTTTTTTATAAAAAAAACTTTTTAAGATTTAAAACTAACTTTAAAATTTTAATAAATACCAAAAAGCCATAATCACATTTAATACAAGTAAGGTAATGGTAGGATGTATGATATTAAATAAAATCTTTAACAAGAATTGAGAAACATTTTTTGAAGAATTAGAATGAAAGGAATTAAAGAGAAAAGGACGTTTTAAATGATTTTTTTTTTTTATTATAATAATAAATTAGTTTATCTCATTAATTTATTTAAATTAAATAAGTTTATGATTATACTATACCCAATCAAATTCTTTAATTTATAATTTGATTAAGAGTTTGGATTTAACCTGATAAATAATAATTTAAATAAAATAATTAAAAAAAAATTAAAATCACTTGTTGTTTTTTTAATAATTAAAAATTAATAATCAAAAAAAAAGTTTATTATTCAATTTTTTTGTAAATTAGGTAAAAATCTAATTTTAATTTTTTTTTTTAAAAAAAAAAAATAAAAATAAATAAATATTAAATACTTTAAACTTAACATTTTTAAAAAATTATCTCAAGTTATTTTTTTTTTTAATTCTACTAATTGATTTTTTAATTATAGTTGTTTAATTTTAGTATCTTGATTTCTAAACTTATTATTCATGATTATTATCATTTTTGTCCTATAATTTATATCTATCTTTTAATTGATTAATTTCTAATTTATTTTGTGATATATTTTTTTTTTTTTTTTTCCTTAATTTTTAATTTTTAATTCATAATTTTTTTAAAATAAATGAATAAAATATAAAGTAAAAAAAAAAAAAAAAAATATTTAATAATATTTAATAATTTTATAATTTAATTAAATTATTTAAAAAAAATATTTACTTAAAAAAAAAAAAAAAAAAAAAAAAAAAATTTATTCTCAAATTTTTTTTTTCTTATTTTAATTTATTTAAATTTGAAAAATTTATAAATTTAATTTTTTAACAACCTTTTTTTTTTTTTTTTTTTTTTTTTTGAAATTTTTAAAACTAAAATATTTAAATTAATATATTAATTGAAATATTTAAATCCTTTATTTTTTTTTTTTTTGGTTTAAAATTCTATAAAACTTTCATTATTTTTTTTTTTAGAAAATTATAATTTTTTTTTTTTTTTTTTTTTTTTTTCAATATCAAAAAAAAAAAAATTTCACAAATGAAAGTTGTTTTTGTAAATTAAAGTTTTTTTATAAAAAAAAAAAAATAAAAAAATATATATATTCAATTTTAATAAGATAATCTGATTTTATTAATATTTAAAATATTAGGATAGTTTATGATAAACTATCATCATATATATCTTAGATAGATATATGGTTTTTTTTTTTTTTTTTTTTTTTTTTTTTTGGTGAAATCAAAAAAAAAAAAATACATAATTCCATTTTAAATTCCAAATTAAAATTTCTAATTATTATTTTGAATATGATCATTATACTAAAGTAAGAGAGAAATTTTTTTTTTACTAAAATTTACCCCACTTACATGAATTTTAAAGTCCAAGAAAATAATTGGGGTTCACTCCATTACTTTTGTCCAAGATTCTAATTATAGCTATATTGAAACAATAATTTGGTGATTAATCTTCTTTAAGTCTTTGTTCTTCTTCAATTCTTCTCACTTCTTCTCAAAATTAACTTAACTTATAATTGATAATTAAAGCCTTATATCTATGATCCTAGGTTTTAAATAAATCCTTCAAACTCTCATAATCTGGTTTATTATGTTTGTTATTTTTTTAAAATATTGAGATAAAAAAAAATGAAATTGATTGAGTTAAAATCTAAATTGATCTAATCAATTCTCAATTCCATCATTGAACATTTTGAATAAAAGAAAAATAATCAAATCTTAAAAAAATCTTTTTGAAACACCCGTGACCCCCGACCATCAACCGGGCCTTAGTATTGTTAAAAAAAAAAGAAAAATACTGATCATTTTAACTTTACGGCAGAGTGTACAAAAATAATTAGGTTTTAATTTCAAAAAAAATAAAAAAATAAAAAAATATTCATCTCATTTTTTTTTTTTTTTTTTTTTTTTAAAAAAAATCTCTCATTCAAAATAATTAAATAAATAAATAAAAATATATATATATATATATGAAGCTTTTTTTAATTTTTTAAAAATTTTAAAAAAAAAATAAAATAAAAATCAAATTAAAAAAATAAACGATTAAAAAAAATGGTAAGTAAAATTATTTTTTTTTATTAAAAAATAAAAACTTTAATACACATAAAAAAATAATAATATTTTTTTTTTTAATTTTTTTTTTAACATTTATTTAGTCAAAAAATGAATTTTTATCTTTAGGTGGTTTTAGATTTGATAATAGACGCCAATTTGAATTTAGAAAATTAAAATTTAAAATTTTAAATAATTCAAATCATCAAAATCAAAATAATCAAAATAATTTTAATAATTTTGATGGATCAAGTTATGTTGAACACGGTTTAACAAGTTTATTTTGTTTTATTTTAGGACCCAAAGATTTAAATGATCCAACAAGTTTAACATCAACATCCAATTCAACATTAACATCATCATCATCAAATAATAATAATAATAACGATAATGGTACAATTTCAATAAATATTTCAATGTCTTCATTTAGTAACAATTTAGAACCTAAAAAGAATAAAAAATTTAATAAAAATTTCTTTAATGATTTAATTAAATTATTAAAAAATTCATTTGAAAATTTAATTTTTTTAAATCTTTATCCAAAAACTTCAATTAAAATCTTTTTACAAGTTTTACAATTTGATGGTTCTTTAATTCAAACTTCAATTAATGCCATTACTTTAGCTTTGATCTCATCCGGAATTTTAATTAAAGATTATTTAATTGGTATTACTTTAGCAAATATTTCAAATTCTTCGTTCAATAATAATAATGATCATAATAATTATTTAATTGATTTAACAAATTTTGAACAAAATGATTTACCAAATTTAACTGTGGCTGTTTTACCTCGTACAAAAAAAATTTCATTAATTCACCTTGATTCAAGAATTAATATTGATAACTTTCAATCTTCACTTCAAATTGCTATCGATGCCGCTCTTGTATTACAAGTCGAACTCGATCGTGAAGTAAGACGTTGGTCCGCCGAACTCGATGCTTCTTTTCATAATCCAATCATATATAAATCAATCCAACCCACCGGTTTAGTCGCTCAACAAAATCCACATCTTTTAATCGATCAAGAAATGAATTAAAATTAAAATATCCAAAATCTTTACAACTCTTGTTCTTTTTCTTTTTTACCATCTGATTTGGAGCCAATTTGTTAAAAAGTGATTCATTATTGATAAAGTAATTAAAAAGTAATTTAGGCAATAAATAAATAAATTGACATCCATTCGCCTTGAGTACAAGTTGATGTCTTGTTTAGTTGATTTTCAATCTGGCAACCCAGTTAAAAATAAACAATACCTAATAATTTTTAAAATTTTAAGGCTATTTATTAAATCAGTTTCAAGCCCAAGTTTTTCTTGCCAAAACTCATTGAGCCAAATGACAAAAGTCCATTTTTTTGACTTTAAAATCCTCAAACAAAATCATTCTTCTTGTTTAATGAATACATCTCCATGAGAACTTGGAGGAATTTCTTCTTCATCTGAAGCTGGCTCTAGTTTTACAGCCAGATCATCGCATAAAAGGGGGTCGATCGGTACGAGGCCATGAGACCCTAGGCGAATTTGATTGAATTGACACTCTGACCCGGTGCTATGAGATGAAACCAAGTTTGAGTCAGGAAAAGGTGTAATGGGTACGGCAAGCTCCCAGCTAGAAGGTCCAGAAGGCCCAGCAGCTTGGTTCGTTAGAATCGGAACAGCCCTCTCCCAACTCTCAGAGTTCTCTGGATGATTATTGTTCAAGTAATCGGTCTCGGTAACAGGAACGGCTTTTTCCCAGTCGCCCAACTCCTCTTCATCATCCTCTTCTTTCTTAACGATTTCATCTTGAATGATTTCATCTATCAAATCCCCTATGGTCTGACCCTCACTTAATCCGGATAACTGGGCTGGGTTTGGAGACATGGAATTTTGTGTATGATCTGCCAAACAATTTTGACTGGATGGTGATAAGGGTACGGCCATTTCCCAATCCGCCACCATTAGATTAGAATCACGCGTGATGGGAACGGCCATCTCCCAAGGCCTTGAAGGTGGACCGATGAGTTCTGAATCAGGAATTGGAACTGCACGCTGTCTTGGAGAAGGTACAAAGGCAGACTGAACATCTTCCTCATTAAAGATCGGTATTGCCACCTCTTGAGGTGGCAGATTGCGATTAACTCGAGAGTTGAATTTCTTTTTGCGAATTGGATTACTCGATAACTCGCTAGACATATGACGGCGTTTATAATTTGAAGTAGAAGGAATCAATGACGGATTTTGTGATAGTGCCATTGGATTTCTATATAAAAAAATGATAATTTCCTAAGATCAAATTGAACTGTGTTATAAAAGTGATTGTTACTTACTGACTAGGAGGAGGATGTTCTGCTGGGACTACATCAATTAAGAAATCAAACATTTCACTTTGACTAACAGCCAAAGTTATATCTGAAGTATTTATAGTTCTTCTATTAAAAGAATTAGCCACCAAAAATGCACGAACAGTGATCTCGTTAATAAATACTTTTATTTGATTTTTTTAAATAAATAATTTAATTTCAAAAAAAGAAAATTAAAGTTAAGTCAGTCAAATAATAATAATAAGAATAATGATATCGTTTTAATTTAAATTTAAAGATTAAAATAAATTTAAATTTTAAAGATTTTTTAAATAATTACTCACTTTCGCATGCTTTATCTAAAAGAATGATAACTTCATTTGCAATCATCTAATTAATAATCAATTTTTTTTAAAAAAAAAAAAAAAAAATTAAAAAATTAATTAATTTTAATTTCATTATTATTATTACTTAACTTACTTTAATATCATAATCTGATTTAATTAATTTTTTAATTCTAGCTAAAGGAATTGATGAATTTTTAAAATTTTTAAAATAATAATTTTCAAATTTTTTAATTATAAAACTCCAAAATTCTATTAAAAAATTATTTAAATTAGTTTTTGAATTTGGTATAAATTGTGATAATAAAGATAAAGATAAAGATGAAGAATTAAGATTTAAATTTAAATTTGTAGGTGTAGTAGTAGTAGAAGAAGAAGAAGAAGAAGAAGAAGAAGAATTTAAATTAGTTAATCTAATTTCTGATGTCATTTTATTTGAATTTTTTTTAAATTTTTGTAAAAAAAATAAAAAATAAAATGAAAATTTTTATTTTTTTTTAAATTTTTGTAAAAAAAATCAAAAATAAAATGAAAATTTTTATTTTTTTTTTATTTTTTTTTTTTAACAAAAATTTATTTTTTATTTTCTTTACACCGTACGGGTACGGGTACATAGAACCCGATCGTAGGAAATGAGTTATTACCCGATAAAAAGAAAAGAGTAAAATATTTAAAGAATGAGTGAGGAGCAGAAGGAGGGTTAACTAGGGTTAAAATTCCAAATAATTCTTTCTAACTGATGATTAAATTTTTTTAAAAAAAAAAAATTAATCATGATTAAATAATTTAAAATTTAAATTAAAAAAAAAAAAAAAACAACTTTGAATCATACAATCAGTTTTCTTTTTTTTTTTTAAAAAAAAAAGGAGAGATTATTAAGATTTATTAACTTCTTTGAAAAATTCCTTTAAATCCTTAATTGAAGGAAATTCCAAAAAAAAAAAAAACATAAATTGAATTATAATTTGAAATTTTATTAATTATTTTTTGTAAGATGCAAAAAAACTGTATGAATTTTTGTGTAGAATTACCTGTTTTTATTTTTTATTTTTTATTTTTATATTTACAAGAAATTAATTTTTTAATAAAATTGGAAATTTGAAAAATTCTGATGAAAATGTGTGACCTGAGATGATAATTTCATAGGTGATTAATTTTGATTACATATCTTAGAAGTAAATTTGAATTTATTTTTAATTTAAAAATTATTATTTTTTTAATTTTGAAATTAAACAATTTTAAATTAATTTTTTTTTTTTTTTTAGAATTAGAGTCAAAATTGATTTAGTTTTAAACTTAATATTAAATTATTCTAATATTTTTTTTTTTTATATATATAATAAGTTTAAATATTATTTTTTTTAAAAATAAAAATATAATATGAAATGGTTTTTTTAAGGTAATATTTATAATTTTAAAATAAATCTTATTATTTAATTTAAAAAAAGAGAAAAAAAAAAAATTGGATTCAAAATTCAATAGAAAATTCCAAAAAAAAAAAAAAAAAAATTATTCATTCTTAAGTTTATTTTTTTTTCTTTATAATATAAAATAATTATCTTCCCATCAGTAAGTTTTGCTATGTATTTAGTACATAAATTATAAAATTAAAAAAAAAATACATATTTAAATATAATTTTTTGAAAAATTATTTAACATGAATACATTTTAATGATAATATTTTAAGATATATAAACCCTTAATACTTGAAATTTAAAACTGGGATAGAAGCTTTGAAAATTCATAATTAAGGTAAATATAAGTATAAATATATATATATATAATAATAATTAATTCATATTTTAATAATAAATTCTTTTTTTAAAATAGAAATTGAAATTAATTTTTTCAAATTTTTTAAATTAAATTAAATTTGATATTTATTAATCTTTAAGAAATTCATTATAATTTCAATATTTTACTTTCTCTAAATTTTTTTTTTTTTTTTTTTTTTTTTTTAAATTTTAAAAATTTATTTAAAAATTGAAATTAAAATAAAAATTTGATAAATTTAATAAAGAAAAAAAAAAAAAAAACTCAAAAGATTAAAAATAAAATCTAATAGTTAATTAGTGTTCTTTTAATTATTTAAAATTATTCTATTATTAAAGTTAAATCATTTATTTTATCAAATCCTATATTTTATTGATTAAGGTTTTTCTTATAAAGTTTCATTTTTTTTTCATTTCTTATTATTAAATTGAAAAAAATAAATTATTTTTAAAATATTTCAAAAAGAAATAATATATTTAAAAAAAAATAAATTATAAGTTTTTTTTTTTCTTTTGGATATTTGAATAAATACTTTAAAATTAAAAAAATAAAAATTATCAATCTTGATAAATTTATTTTAATACATATGATATCATCTAATCTAAAAAAAAACTCCATTAATAACTACTCAATTTGAAATTACGTATATATATATATATATTTTATTTCAAATCATTCATAATTTTATTTTATCAAGAAATAAAAAAAACTTGAATTAATTAATTTATTCTCTTTTGGAAAAAACATTATTCTACTATTATGAGTAGACAATTACTCAATTTTGGTATTTAGTTTTTAATTCAATTCATAATATATATATATATATATATATAGGGTTTTGTTAAACACATGTAATCCCTTAAATTTTTTTAAAAATTTATTGTCAAAAAAAATTAAGTGGCCTGTTTTTTTTTTTTTTTTTTTTTTAAAAAAAAAATTCCTCAGGCTTATTTTTAAGGATTTTTTTTTAGTTTTTTTTTTTTTTTTTTTTTTTTGCCAAATTTTTCTCAAAATTGGATTTAAAGATCCTCAAATCTTTTCAATTTTTTTTCTTTTTTTGTTTTTTTTTTGCAAAATTTCTTTAATTTAATCAATTTGACAAAAAAAAGATGGCCTATTTTTTTGTAAAAAAAAAAAATAAAAAATAAAAAAATCTACTATTTATAAAATGGGAAAAAAATTTAAAATTCAAATAAAGAAGCATAGAATTTTTTCAGGTGAGACAAGTGAAGGCTCAAAAAGTTGTGTTTTTTTTTTCCAATATTTTTTTCTCATGCTTGTAATATGACTATTTCTAAGTAAAAAATTTCCATTTTTTTGTTTTTTTAAAAAAAAGAGACTGAGGTGGGATTTAAACAGTAAATAGGACCAAGGAGGGGATTTGAACATACTTACTGATTCATCTTGAAGGTTTTCCGCTTTAACCAAGTCATATTCATTATGAAGCAAAGGAACCAGATTGAGTGGTGATTCCAAACCATTATTCTCCTTTAAAAAGAAAATGAGGATTATTCTTTTAGGTAAAAAAAGGAAGAGATGATAACTTAGCTTATCAAGCAAAATGTCATCATCATCACCATTTAAGCTGTCTTTTTATTGTGAATAATAGCTTGCAATGGGAGTGACATTGGGCTTGTGGCCAAAGAGCAAATCTATTTCAGCATAGAAAGTACACATACTTTCAAGCTTTTAACATCTTTATTTGATTCCTTTACTCTCATCTTCTTCCGTTATTCCAGCCCCAGTTCAATTTTTGAATTCTTTTGCTGCCATATATTTATTTGAATATGTTTTCAATCAATCTCAAATGCTGCTTGAACTAAGTTTTAGGCAATTTTGTGATTTTTTGTTGACCTCAATGGCCATAATCTGAAATCCATGCTGCTTTGATGAAGGAGGTCTTCCAATAGATGTTGAACCACTAGTACAAAAACATGACTCAAAATTGGATTTGAATGAAAGCCAATTAATTATGGTCAAATAATCTGTATGTATTAAGTGACCTGAAGGATGTGGCAGGCCAGAGGTGATCTTCATATCTGACTTGATGTATCTTGCTTTGGAACAAGGCATTATCATATGGATGAAGAAGTATAAATGGACTGTAAGCCTTTTGGTCAGATTGTCCAGAATGGATTGTAGAAGACTATGTTGTACAGTTATGAATTGTGAATACTCATTTGGGTTAGAAGTCAAACTGAAATCCCAGATGCATGGGATTTGGTCAAAATACCAGGAGACTCAGTTAAAATTACATGTGATTTACACATAAAAAAACCTGGGATTTAATGTTGGGATTTGGGTTCCAAATCCCGCATTATTTTAAGGCAGGATTTGGTGACTTTGAAACCCCCTAATGACAAGTAAAATTATTCATACCACTTTTATATTACATTATCCAAAAGATAATTTTGAAGAACCTGTATCAGAACTGAGAACTTCACATTCTGTAATTGATGTGTTTTAATAAATTATTAATTGATGATGAATTGAAAGCCATTGTCATGACTTTGAAATCTCTAGAATAAAAGATAGAAAAATACCTTGTATCTTACTGGATCAATGAGAAAATAAATTAAACTCAGCAAAGCTTCAACAATTTAGAATAAAAGATTTGTAAACATCTGTAATACCCAAGTTTTGTATCATATTCTCAATAAGTTTGGAAATAACTCTCAATTTCCAAATTAATAAGTCAAGCCTTTAGAACTTAAAATGAGAATTCAAAATTAAAAAAATCAGCATAATTTGGATTGATAAGTTACTTAAGAGGCAAAAATGAAAGAAAATGCAATTATAGATATTATATTAGAATTTGCATTGCTTTTTGCTGATATTTTTAAGGTTTTTTATCTTCTTTAATAAAATCTAATAGATAAATAATTCAAAAATCCAACCTCTTTATGAGATATCTTGTGTTACATACATCAAAGTTTTGAACTAGAAGTCTTCTTCATAAGCTTCCTTCTGAATAAATTCTCAAATCAATCAATAAAATTCATTAAATATACTTGATGTGGTTGAAATAAGTATTCACAATTAGGACAAAGGTGAAAATTGACATTAATGTTTCATTTTAATCTTAGAATATTTCTTCAATTTTCATATTTCAGGAAAATTTGAGGTATAGCACTTATTTACTAGTTAATACTTGATTTAGTTGAGTTAAAATCTCATGTATTATTTCAAAAATAATTCAGAACTTTCTCATAGATACAAAGAATGGCTTTTCATTTCTTCCAGATCTAAATTCAAAGGTAAATTTCTAACTTACAAACAGAACTTCTGAATATGAAAAAGTGAGTAGTAATTTTTGTGTTTTAAGATAAAAAACAACTTAATTGTTTAAAAAGGCTTATTCATAGAGTCCAATAAGGTTTTAAATAATAGGTACTACCAAATAATAGTAAGTAGTGGTATGTACTACTTCTTAGAAGTGGTTTCAGAAATATTATGACATATTTGATGCTATAAAAAATTATATTTCAAAGAATCTCCCGGAAAAATACCTAGTTAGGATAAGAAATTTCAAAAATGGAAAGAAGCTCATACCATTAATAAGAATTCTTCATTATCAGAATTGGTGAGTTTTACTAAGAATGGTGCTTAATAATATCCATGTTATTCTAAAATTATGACTTCTTTAAGCTAATTCTTTTTCCTTTATTATTATAGGGCTATCTCATAAGTAAGAAGTTCCACATTCCCATATAATACCACTTTGGTCATTAATTTATTTCCATGTGGCAAATTATGAGTGGATTTGGTTGTTGGAGTACTTCACTGTTTAACCATGATTTCCTTCCAAATAGAGTTCTTTATGTCTATCATTTTTAATTTCTATTTAAATTACTTTTTATCAAACAAAAGCAAAATACTTCTTCATATTTTTTTCTTTTTTCTAAAACCTACTGTACTCTTTAGTATTTGAAGAGAAAGTACTTTGTTTTAACTTGGACATGATAATATATGTATTTATAATGAAATAAATAAATTCTTATTCTTATACTCACTATCACCACTACCTTAAAATTGGGTATAAAATCTCAAATATTTCAAGTGCATAGTAAATTTATTCTGAAAGTGAGGGAAGGGGGTATATCATTTGATGAACATGTGAATCTAAATATGTGACAAAATAATTCCTTCATATCCTTGTTTTATATTTATTACCCCTTTAAGGTGTTTGTTTTATAATCTATTGTATTTAGACCTCCAGAAAGGATACTGTAAGATTTGTCACAGTAAAGCCAATCCTATAATTAAAACAATAAAATTATCCTTACAATTGTAACATCATGTTACAAGGATTATGTGTGAGCCTTGAGGTATATTTTACATACCCAAAAAGGCCACAATAAAGATAAAATTAACCTTCAAACTATGCATAACCCATAATCCCTGCATATATTCAAAATTCATCATTTTTCATTGAAGAAAAGATGAATGACTCTTTTGTGAGTAAGTAGATCCATGGATTTAAGGACAGATTTGGATTCTACACAAAACATTAACCTATGGTAGCTCCATATAGTGAATAAGTTTAAATTAACTCTCTGTGGTGGTAATATGGAAAAGAATTCAATACCACTAAAATAATTGTGAAAATTTGTTTTTCTCGATTTCACACCAAAATAATGGGAATGTGAGAAAGTGCATGTTACATATACACTAATATTAGTGTTATGCATGCTTATTGAGCTTAAAATTACAGTATTTCTGCATAAAGCTTTGGTACACCCATAGTGGATATCAGTCTTTGAGCCTGAATTACTATTTTTGACATGAAAATAGCTAAGGGCAACAAAAGACATCAAAGAAAGCCAGGGTACCCAACTTCTGAGGCCTCTGAGGCATGAACAGCTCTAAATCTTGAATAAATGGCTGATAATGGCCCAATTGGTATACTAAAAAATTTTAGAAACTTGGTTACAAAATTAAAGTCCCATTAAATCATAAGAAAATAACAGATAAGCTGCTATTTTTATGTGACAAGGAGGTCAAGAGAAACTCTGACTCCTGTTTCTATGTAAATTATTAATTATTCTCCATTGATAAGCCTTAAAAGAGTAATTAAAACCCTTTTTGGACTATTATCTATTCATTTACCTCATGGAAACCAGCTATTACTGTGCTATTTGCAATTAAACTTCAAAAATTAATTAAAAGAAAATCCTTACTTAATCTTTATGAAATTCTCAGGACTAATGGAGAAAGGTACCATCCATATGAAAAACCAAAAATAATTATGGCTTCATAATCAAAATTAAAAATTTACTTAGAGTTCAATTTTGATGATTCCAAATGAAACACTGAATCTTCAAAAATTCACATAAAATACAACCTGTGATGAAATCTCCAATAACATTGAAAAAGTTGGTAAATTTATTTTCATTTTTAAATAAAAGAATACTTGAAGCTGTTACTCCTTTATTTCTTAAACATAAATGGGTTGGTAGTCACATAAATGACTTAATTAAATAATTATAATAATCTTATGTCACAACAGATGATGCAATCAATAATACAAAAAGGATAATTGGTTTCTCAATGACTTTTTTTCAGCTCTCTCCATGGAATGCCTCTGTGAGCTGTTGTTGACTTAAAAGAGGCCTCCTCTTGATGGTTCTTCCAAATCATCTTATTATCCAATTATATCTTTAGTACCAACAAGTAGCTTATAATTAACCCTTTTTTTAAGTGTTTTGATTATTTTAGAATAAATCAGAAAGACATGAAATTGTAGAAATATACTTCTTACAATAGTATTTAATAATCATATTGTGGTATTACTGTTATGATACCATTTTGATCCTTTAAATCCACAATTACTTCCTCAAATCACTCTGCCAATTCTTTACAAGGTATTAATGGAGTATTAGTTAGTGTTTTTATTTAATTCTTGAAGCTTTCCTCTAGTGATATTTTTTCTTCAATAATTCTCCTTAATATTATAATTGCAAAAGATAATTATATATTAAAATAATTTTATTATTTCAATAGAGCAGTTTTATCATTAAATACTCCTTGTAATTGATTCTTATAGAAAATTACTGCTTACTGTTATAATCACTGATAGTGTATAAAAATTGATAGAAATTATTAATTAATTGATTATTTGATTGTTGTTATAATGAATATATTTATTATATTTCATAAGAACAGTCATAGTTCTGTTGATTAATAGTAATATTATCAACAGTTTCATAGACACATCCTACATTATAGATAAGATCAATACTTTCCTGAAACCAGGCCTTGATATATGACTGGGAATGAGAATTTTTATCAAGAAATAGATTAAATTTCCTGGGGAAATTAATTAATGTTAAAAATAGAAAATTTGGAGAATATGAAACAAATGCATGAAAAGGAGGGGAATATATGCAAAACAAGCAAATTTAATGGAGTTTTTGTGTGGGGGGTGACAATGAAAAGGAAATATTTTGTTAAATTATTAGAAGGGGATTCAATACCATCTCAAATTAATTTAATAAGGTTTACACAAATAAAAATATTTCACAATGTTAACATATTAGTAAAAAAAATATATATACATATATAACTGGGGCTTTTGTTGCATTTCTTCCCCAGAATAAAATAATAATATGTCAAAATTATTGAGGAATCCATGGGAAGAGAATTTGTAATCTTAATCAAATTTTTACATAAGTTTTGAATGGAAAGAAATATGAGAAATGGTAGAAGATGCACAAAATATGGCGACATATAGATAAAACTGACATTCTTGATGAATAAAAGTTCTTGAAATTGATGGAAAATGAAAAAAAAAATACTTATATATTTATTAGTAAAGAATTGGAAATTTCATTTTAATTGGAAAACGTCTGGCACATAATATGGCAAAACATACATAAAAGTGATGTTTTTCATGAAAGTTGGCCCAAGAGAGTGATAATAAAATTTCAAAGTTATCAGCTATGAAAAGAAATATCTTTAAAATCATCTAAATTATTTCATAAATTTGAAATAGAAAAGAATTTGCTCATGGGGTAAAAACTGCACAAAATCTTCCAAAAACTGACATCCTTGATGTGGGATTTCCAAGAAGACTACTGATAAACATTCGAATATTTTGCAAAAGCTATTATAAAGGTAGTGAGAGAATTATTGAAATAATTCCATTAATCTCAAATAACTGGAAAAATGAAAAATGATAAAGAATGGTCAGAATACACCAAAAATGGCAATATTTGCAGAAAACTGACATTTTTATTGTGTTTTTACACTTTAAAGTGAGAATAAGCATTTAAGATTATTTGGAAATCTGTGAACAAAATTTTAACAAAGCTATAATAGCTATTATATCAATATAAAAGAGAAAAAAAAGAAATCTTACTAATAAATGCTTAAAATATAAAAAATACATAGAAATTACATGTGTGACTCAGATTTTCCTCTTGGAGTAATCCTAATCTTTCAAATTTATTAATATATTTGTTAGTAAGTAATAAAAAAAAAACATCAAAGTTTTTTAATCAATTTCAAATGGAAAAATTGACCAAACATACTAAAAAAGCACAAAATGTTGCCAAATCTGGATAAAACTTCCATTTTTGAGGCATATTAGGCCCAGAGAGTAATTGTAAGAATTTCAAAGAACTGAGTAGACTATGAGTGAGTAATTGGAAAAATAATTCAAATTATTCCCTTGATTGAAAATAGATGAAAAAAGCAAAAAAAAACATTGAAAAATGCACCAATACGCACCATGAGAAAAATGGATACACCTGAAGACAGGTTTTTCCTGTTGAAATTTGAAATTGGAAATATATTTTCTTTGTATAATATCAAACTGAATTTGAATTTCCTCACTCATTTTTTCAATTCATAAATATAATGATATGCTAATCTACTTAAAGGTGGATAGCAAGCTTGTGAGCCTCAGAGGTATTTTCATATACCCAAGAGACCACAAAGATTAAATTTAGTTATAATTAAAAATAAATAACCTCATTTTTATTATATAAACAAAACTGAAATATAAATATAAAATTGAAATACAAAAATGAAATTTTGCTCATAGCTCAACATTAAAATTTAAGAATGTGAAAATACATCTTTAATTGAAAAAATTAAGCAAAAATAAATTCTTATCAAAAATATCAAAATTTTGAAAAAAAGTTGATTAAATTTTTTTTTTCCCCATAAATAAACTTAAATTAGTGTGAAGCAAAAATAATTAAGTGAAGTATAATATATAAATTAAAATTAAATTTGATTTGACTATTATATGGGTTCAAAATGAAATTTTATGTCATTTCATGCAATGACTATTAGAATCATAAGTTGAAGAGGAACCAGCATTGGAAAAAAATGGGATTGTGTTTTAAATGAAAAACCTGTTCTTTTTTTTGGATGACTAGAGATAATGGAGCACTAAGCTGAAAAAATGGATTTTTTTGGAGGTGGATTTTGTCCAAAATGCTGAATTATTTGGGGTGGGATTTTTTAGGCTTTACGCCCCCTATTATCAAATACTTATTAGCCTCCAAATCAATAGAATAATATTAATTTTATTATTTAGTTGGTATCAAAGAGCTTAATTACAATAACTACTATTTTCAAGAATCTTTAGTGAGGATCTATTAATATTAATGACAATAATGCAAATCAAATTTTGCAATTTTGATCTTTAGAATTATAATTAAAAAAATAATTTTATAATCAGTTTAAAATATTATATAAATTATTTATGATTTACTAATGAAAATGAAAATAATTAAAGAAATAAATTTATTCTTTTTTAATTATTTATTTTAGAATGATTTTAGAAATTCAAATTCTATTTGAAAATTTTCTAAAACAGTTAATAAATATTTCTATTTTATTTATTTATTTTTAATTTTAATAATGATAATTCTTGATCAGGACTGAATACTGATATTTTCTATTTGATGAAAATATTTATTGAATATTTACTAATGTTACTTAATGGTAAATTCAATTATAATGATTTTGAGGAATCAGTAAGCCCATAAAAACAAATTGGTAATCATACATAAGAAATTGTCTCTGCCCATTTTCAATTTAAAAAACAGAAAAACAATTTTTGGGGTTTTTTAATAATTAAAAGTCTAAAAAAAATTGAAACTATATATTTTTCACATAAATTTAAAAACAAAACTTTAGTAATTATATATATAGTCCTAAAGTATCAGTTTTAAATAAAAAAAATTGTATCAATTTATAAAACTTATAAAATAAGAATAAAAAAAAAAGAATAAAAACACTTTTTAATATTTAATATTTTATTTTATTTTATGTTAAATATATAATAAGAGGTTTTTTGAGAAATGGAATTTTTCAAAATAAAAAGAAAACAACAGCTTTTTCAATCTAATAAAGAAAAAAATTTAACAAAAAAAAACTAATCATAAATAGTAGGATCACTTCTTTTTGTGAGAGAATATATGAATTAATTTCAGTTTTTTTAACAAAAAATAGGAAAAATAATTATAATATTATTAAAATGACTTTGATTAATAATTTGGAATGAGGAATATATATATATTGGGCTTTGGTAAAAACATGTAAGAGGTGCCCTTGGCCATTTTAAATTAAAATGAAACAACAAACCCTGCCAAACCCACACCCCCAAAAAAGAACAAGTTTTTTCAAAAAAAGGAATTAAAAACCAAATTTTATAATTATTTCCACACTAATTCTTCTTTTTTCCCCAAATACTTCATTTTCCTTCAAAAAAGCCTGCCTCCCCTCTCACATTTAAGCCAATTTTTTTGACTTTTCCCACCTTTCATCCCCCTTTTTTATATTTCAAAAGGTTCTTTCCTCATTACAAATCCCCAAATTCCCCCATTGTTTGAAACTTATACAACGTTTTCACTAAATAATGCTTCAACACCCCACTTAAGGTGAATTTCAGACCCTTGACCTTCTTTGAAAGAATGTTCATAATTTCACCAAGGAAAAGTAGTATTCTGTGTCAATCCTGAGGTATAATATGGCTAAAACCCAAATTGAAATAGGTTGTGGCAATTCTGGGACCCCAAATTCCCACAAGAACTCCTCCCAAACAGTCACTTTAAGAAAGCTTGACTGTCCATTTAGACTTTATGCAAGTAAATATGCCAATAGTACCACTTGGACTCTCAAAGTCAAAAATCCTGAACACATCCATTATGCCACTGAAAATATCATGGCACATCCTGCTTTAAGAAAATTCAGTGTGCAAGGAACATCCCAAATTGCTTAGATGACTGAATCACTGCTCATGCCAAGGCAAACTCAGGCCTAATTATGGAGACAGGGGTATTCTTACAGGTCTGCAATCCTTCAATAAATTTAGAAAAAAGTCAAGAAAATCAAGAAAGACAAACTTCAAGGCATAAGGCCCATTCATGTTCTTATTGACACCCTCAAAGAGGAAAGTTTTGTATAGTCCTCTGCAAGGGATAGTGAGGGACACATTACCTCCTTGTTTTTCACTCACCCCCTTTCCATAATAATCCTTCTTGGCTTTCCTCATCCGATTCTTATGTATTTTACTTATAAAACCAATAAGTGCAAAATTCTTCTTTTTCATATTGTTAGATTCAGCTTGAAAAATGAGACTTTTCTTGGGCTTTTTTTTGATGAAGGATGAAACTGAACCCTCATATACTTGGGAATTGAATCAGTACATAGAAAAGGCTCTCAAAAACACCAATATTTTTACCCCTCCAGTTATTTTTATTTACAGGGATCTGGCCTTAAAAAATTCTCTTAAGAAGCTCTTCCCAGACTCAAAAGTCATGTTATTCATTTGGAACATCAATAAAGATGTATCTGCCCATTTTGTTAAGAAAATTGGTCATGCCACTTATTGTGAAAATTCTATGGGCCTTTGGAGTAAAGTAACTTACTTTTATATTTCACTTTTACTCTTATTATTGTGTTTATGGATTACTATGGAATTAATTTCTCAGGTTATGTATTTCTCCAGTGAGAAGTCTTTCAAAGATAACTGGAAGAAGCTTCAAAGGCAAGTCAAAAATCCTGAATTGATGCAATATTTGAAAAAAATTTGGCTTCCTCTAATAGAGTATTATATTCCAGCCTTTAACAACTACCATTTTTACCATGGTGTGGGCTCCAGCTCAAGAGCTCAAGATTCCCATGTCATGGTTAAACTTTGGATCCAAAAGTCCACTGGTACTCTCCTGGAGGTTGTTAGGTCCCTTCAAATGTATCTCAAGAAACAATTTTTTGAAACAATCAACAGAATATCCAAAGAAATTATTTTCCATGTAAATAATTTCCCTCCAAACATCTGTGATCTCAATGGTAAGGTGTCTCATTATTCCCTTCAGAGGGCCTTTGAATATTTAAAAACAAACTTTCCCCCCAATGAAAAGTGTACCCACATATATGGAAATTATCAAGGCATACCTTGCAAGCACAAGACCCAACAACCATTTTAAAAGTGTCTAAGACTTCATTTATTAGATTTTTCTCCTCAGTGGAATTTAAATTTACCTGTGAGGATTTTTTTCACATTAACTGATTTTCTTGGTCATATTCTTCCCATACTGGCTATCAAGGTTATGATCAAATTGTTTATAAAGAAATAATTAATTAATGAATCCAAAAGAATATTTGAAGATATTGGGGAAGATCTTTTTCAAAGAATACTGGCAGAAATAATACCAATTCTTCAGAATTTTCAAGTTTTTTTTACTTTAAAAGTCCCTTTTGATCAAATTACCAAGAGTAAAGAGGATCAAGAATATTATTAAGACCCACTATAATGCAGAAATATCTTTGGAAGACCTCAAAGAGCCAGAAATAAAAATAAAAATAAAAATGAAAATAAAAATAAAAATAAAAATGAAAATAAAAATAAAAATAAAAATAAAAATAAAAATAAAAATAAAAATAAAAATAAAAATAAAAATAAAAATAAAAATAAAAATAAAAATAAAAATAAAAATAAAAATAACTTCAAGCCCACTGATGTCCATGTTTATGGAAGCTGTGGCTACAGAACAGTATCACATTACATTCATAATACTAAGAATCAATGGTCTAATTTCAAAGGTAACTTTTCTGAAGAAATTCAAAAAATTGAGAACTTTATGAAGCTATGAACAATTTGGTACCCTCAGTATCCTCTTATTTGAACATAATTGAGTGTAAAGAAGATGTTGGAAAGGTTTCAAAGGGAAATTGGCTTTCCATTCCTGATATGGGGGATCCAATTCCAAATAAGTATCAAATACAAGTTTTATTTCATTTCACAGTTCAATATTTCTCTTTTTTCCCTTATTTCTGTCCTCAAAATGCCAATCCACCCATTTTCATCTGTTTTTTGGATATCTGTTCTCATTTTTTTCCATTGGATATTATCATTTATAAGGTTTACCCTGTCCCCCCCCATTACTTTGAATGATGAATTTCATACCCGACCACAAGCCCTTGGCTTGGAAGATAAATTTAAGAAACACAGGATGTTATATTTGTCTAATCTTCCTCCCCCCCTCAGAAAAAACCCATTTTTTTGGAGTTTGATTCATATTAGGGGGTGTCAAAGTCACCAAATCCCACCTTAAAATAAAATGGGATTTGGAACCCAAATCCCAACACTAAATCCCATGTTTTTTATGTGTAAATCACATGGCATTTTAACTGAGTCCCCTGGTATTTTGACCAAATCCCATGCATCTGGGATTTGAGTTTGAAATCTAACCCAAATGAGTATTCACAATTCATAACTGTACAACATAGTCTTCTACACTCCATTCTGGACAATCTGACCAAACAGCTTACAGTCCATTTATACTTCTTCATCCATATGATAATGCCTTGTTCCAAAGCAAGATACATCAAGTCAGATATGAAGATCACCTCTGGCCTGCCACATCCTTCAAGTCACTTAATACGTACAGATTATTTAACCATAACTTATTGGCTTTCAGTCAAATCCAATTTTGAGTCATGTTTTTGTACTAGTGGCTCAACATCTATCGGAAGACCTCCTTTGTAAAAGCAGAATGGATTTCAGCTTATGGTCATTGAGGTCAACAAAAAATCACAAAATCACCTAAACCTTAGCTCAAGCAGCATCCAAGATTGGTGGCAAACATATAAAAGGAAGTATATGGCAGCAAAAAAAATTGAAAATTTAATCAGGGCTGGAATAATGGAAGAAGATAAGAGTGAAAGAATCAAATAAAGATTTGAAAAGCTTGAAAGTATGTGTACTTTCTATGCTGAAATGGATGTGCTCTTTGGCCACAAGCCCAATGTCACTCCCATTGCAAGCTATTATTCACAAGAAAAAGACAGCTTACATGGTGATGATGATGATGTTTTGCTTGATAAGCTAAGTTATCATCTCTTCCTTTTTTTACGTGCAATAATTAAAGCTCATTTTATTTTTAAAGGAGAATAATGGTTTGGAATCACCTCTTAATCTGGATCCTTTGATTAATAATTATGATGACTTGGTCCAAGTAGAAAACTTTCAAGATTAATCAGTAAGTACATTTAAGAGTGATATTTATGAAATCCAATATTGATTATTTCTCCTTTGGTCAGCAAAGTAAATTCATAAAACATTCAAGACAAAAGCATAATAAAGCATCGATTCCCAACTTGAATGACAAGAGTGGTTCTAGGAAAAGGCCAATGGATATGTTTGCACCAACATATGCAAATTTGCTTGAATTGCCGCAAAAGGGTATGTTTTGGATTTATGGTTACTCTGATCAATCCTACTGACAAAATGCATGATTTGTAGCCTGTGAAACCAGTGAAAATCCTTGTTTGGAGTGGGACAGGGAGAGGTGGAATGAAGAGAAAGTGAGCAACATGGAAAAGAAACAGTTTGAAGAACTCAAGTTGCAAAAGAAAATGGAGTTTGAGGAGAAGCAACACACAAAGAAATATGAATTTGAAAAAGAAAAGTGGAATCATGAATTGGGAATTAAGGAAAAGAAATGCAAGATGGATCTCACTATAGCAGCATTGTCATCAAGAAGGCCAATTGTGGAGCTGGAACACATTCTGACATTAATCAATAAAAATAACATATTAGGTATACATCATTTGATCATTTTATATGTGGTGAGCTGATAAATAAAACTGATGTTTATGTGTAATTATTGATCTTGTGTCGTGATATTTAACTGTACTTTATTACCAAATTGAAAATTTGATGTTTATGTGTAATTGGGGCACCAACTTGCAATTGATTTTATGTCATGAAATTTAATTGCAATTCATTACAAAATTGAAAATTTGAGCAAGTTTTGCATCAAGATCTTATTCCAAGTCTTTTCCAATTGAAATTGATGGCTCCCTCTGTATTCCCTTTCTTTTGGATTTTTTGCCAAAAAAAATTTGATTACCACTTTTTTCCTTTTTTTTGAAATGGTATTTTATGTCATTTTATTGTTTTTGACATTTTTTTATTTTTTTCTTGTTTTTCTATATGTTTCTTATTTTTAATTTTTATTGTTAATTTTAAATTTTTTTATTTTTTTTTTTTTTTTAAGTTTTAAGGTTTTATTATTTTTTACTTTTTTAATTTTAATTTTGAATTTAAAATTTTTTAATTTTTATTTTCACCCCTCACTTTTAATTTTTTTTTAGATTATCCAAAAAAAAAACACTCTTCTTTTTTAATTCAGGTAAGTAATTTTTTTTGTTTTTTTTTCACAACTATAATTTTTTTTAACCTGATTCTAATTATTATTTTTTTATAGGTAATTTCATTTTATTTTATTTTAATGATTTCATCCACCTCCAATATACCCCCACCCATCACCTTCCACCTCCAATATACCCCCACCCATCACCATCTACCTCCAAAAGCCCCCCACCCATCACCCTGGAACCTCCCAAAAAGGCTCCTGGGAGGTTTCAGGGTTTAATCAACTTAAAACCCTCCAAATTGATTTGGAATCGATTTGGAAGGCCTCCCAAATTGATTTGGAATTGATTTGGAAGGCCTCCCAAATTGATTAGGAACCTTTTTTTTATTTTTTGATGTTAATGGCCTCTGAGGCCATTAACATCATTTATTTAATTTTTTTTATTTTTTATTTTTTTCAATTAATGTACTGATGTTGGTTTGGTTTTTTTTTTATTTTTTTTTTAAATCATAATCATAATTATGATTATTATTTTTATTTTTTTTAAATTGATGATTATTACTGTTTTTTTTTTTTGGATTATTTTTTTTTAATCATCATTCATTACTGACCTGTGTCTTTTTTTTTGTTTTTTTGAATCATCATCATAAATTACTGATGATTTTTTTGAATAATAAGAATCTGCTGCTGATGATTATTTATTTATTTTTCTTTTTTTAATCATCATCATAGATCACTGATGATTTTTTTTATTTTATATTTTTCTTTAATCATAATGAATCACTGATGTTGTTTTTTTTATTTATTTTTTAATCATAATGATCTTTAAGATTATTTTTTTTGTTTTCTTTTAATCATCATCATGAGTGACCTCCCTTTTTTTTTTTTTTTTTTTTTTTTTTTTTTTTTTAATCATCATCATTAATCACTGATGATTTTTTTTTTTTTTGAATCATAAGCATCTTTATGATTTTTTTTCCTTTTTCTTTGATCATTATGATTACTGACCTCTTTTTTTTATTTTTTTTGAATCTTCATCATGAATTTCTGATGATTATTTTTTTTGAATCATAATCATTATTAATTTATGATTATTTTTTCCTTTTTTTTGATGATTATCATTACTGACCTATCATTATTTTTTTATTTTAATTTTTGTTTAATACTTTTATTTATTTGTTAATATAGGGGTGGATTATTTATAAGGGTTTATTGTGAAATGTCCTTCCATTTCAGCCCCCTTCCATCTTCTTTGAAATTCCAAAAAAAACCTCCTCCTCCATCTCACTCTTCAAATCATTCTGATAATTTCATGGTCAGGACTAAACCAGATTCAACACATCATCAGAATGATTTGAACGATGTTGAAAGTACTATTACTCCTCTTTATGTCATGGTTAGGACTAAACCAAATATAGAAAATCATGAGGATAACAATACCAAATCAAATCATAAAAGAAAACTCACCTGAAGCCAAAGACAACACATCCATGATTCAAAACAAATAATGTCTCACCTTGGCCATTCAAGAACAGAATATAAGAACTTTTCAACCATTTTAATTGACAAGAAATCAGCCAATGCATCATAGTTATAGCTTCCATCACTCAACACTTTACTCCATCCTTATGTACTCATTGATAAAACCAAAAATCCCTTTTTACCTGTCATCATATAATAACATTCCAATCCTTTCCAAAGCGGCCCCATTGCCATTTGATCCTAGCCTTGATAGTGCCACAGCCAATTGGATGGCAGGATTGCATTATTTGTTTTGTTATGAGTTTTGAAAGGTTTTATCATCTTGAATTTGTGAAACCAATTTTTCAAATGACTCATGTGTGGTCCTAAATAGCTTTCGAAACTTTTCAGATGATAATGTTTGTAAATAATTCATTGTATACATGTAATGTGATGGATATCTTCTACAAGGATTGATGTATCTTTGTGATGTTATCATATCTAATAAGATTATATCTTCCAGGATATCAGAATCACTATCAGAGTTGAGAGCATTAATGAACTGCAGTGAGTTTAAGGTCTGAAGTAAAGGTAGCCTTTGCAATGCCTTTGGTATGGTAAATGAAGAAAAGATGTATAGAAAATGCAATTTGAAATCAAATAACTTAATAAATGACCAGTATATTCAGATTTTATGCAAGAGAAGGGGAGGTTTATGAAATTTAACATGTCCTTGCTGAGTTGTGTGTTGTAAAAATGTCCCTTTAAGTGAAGCTAAAGGCAGGATTTTAGTATCAAAACATGGGATTTGGTACCAAAAAACCTGGGTTTTTGTACCTGAAAATACCTCACCTCTTGAGGTGTGGGATTTCCCAAATCCCAAAAAGTTAATGTGGGATTTTGAGTGTGGGATTTGGTAACTTTGACACCCCCCATTAAAATAAAAGTGTGGAGGTAAGATCATATCTTTATCTTTATAATTCCTATCACAATTGATTAATCCAAATCAAATTTAATATTTAACTTCCAGACTATACTTTCAGCTTTATTGCTCTTATTCAGGTCTTATTCTAACAGAACATCTTCTGTTAATGTGGAACTCAATCTTCTTTTAAAATATTTTCCCCATTTCTCAAATCTAAAGAATTAATATTTCTCGCTCCATTGAGTTTATTTTAATAAACCCATGATTTCCTTCAATATTTTTCAGATCTCACGTCTTATACTGGTTATTTTGTCAATTGGTATTTTTTATGTAGATGCCAATTTTATGTTTTTCTTAAAATTAATGAGTTTCTCCACCACAAAGAAATCAAAAAATGATAATAGGGTCCCATTGTAAATTCAATTTGACTAATCATATTATGAAAATTGTGAACCTTTTCACCAATTTTTTTAATAAAAATTCTTTTTGGTGTGCTGGGAAGAGACCTTGATGTCCCCTTTACCTTCTGATGGTTCTGCAAAAGATTTCTCTTGTATTTTTTCTCTTAACTCATTTAGGTACTCTAGCGTAATATAGTTTTATTTGAATAAATAATCTCTTCTCTTGAGCAACGCCCAAGATCTAAAATAGGTGCATTTCCTTATGGATGCACTCCTACATCATTCACATTGTGTTTCATTTGAATGAATCCCAAATATTTAATAAATTACCAACCCTTTGCCCCCCTCATGCTTTGTAAGATTTCAATTATATAAACTTGAAAAATTCTACAGATTAAATCCTACCATAAAAGTTTGAACATCAACTAATTTATCAGTTTTGTTGATTATTGAGCTGACAAAAGAAATTACAAAAAGCTGCTTCATTGGCCCATTCATGAGTCCCAATTTATTTAGGTATTTTCTTTGTTACTGTTTGGTTGTTAAATGACACTTTTGACTAATATTTTCTGTGGCTTGAGGAAATTTCATTGTACTTGACTTTCTAATTTGATTTTAGTGCCTGTTTGGTGCTTCACTGGTAACATTGGCTATTGGTTCACCCTGTTTGTCCTGCTTCACCAGGGACACTTTATGGGGATAATCCTGGTAAAATGCCCTTGCTTTTGATTTTATTTGTTATTCAAAAAATTTAGTGTAATAGTGAAAGCTTGCAGGCGTCAAGGGCCTCACTATTTTTCTTTGTTTTGACCGAAGTTGTTTTGTTTTGTTGAGGGATTTTTTCATGAAAATCAATAAAAAACAGAAATAATTTTTATGTCAAAGTTGCAGAAGCCAGGAGTTCATGCATTCTTTAAGATATTAGAATTTTTTGAACTCAAGTCAATCTTGGGAAATTAGAAATTTGTTTATTATTGATTAAAATTTTATTTCTCAGAGTTTTTTCAAAACGTCAATTGTCAACAATTTGGCTTTTCTCAACATTTTTAGCGTTGTCGGCCTCAAAATAATATAATATTTTCATGAGCTAGAGCAGCGTCATATCGCAACAAAGCTAGCACTGCTTATCTCTTTCTATCGTTGATGGTTTTTGGATCATTTCCAGTCTTATAGCCCTCATGAATAACAGTCTGTCATTTTATGTGAAGAGTTTCTTGTGCTTGCCTTTAAGCAGCAGTATCGATGTTAAAAAAACTCAGGTTGTGAGATATTAAAAAAACACGATATTTTAATTCCATCGTTGAGAACCTCATCTGGGGCATTTCAAGCTGAATGTAATATTCATTTTTCTGACTTGGATTATGGGGGAAAATCAACGTCTATCAAATGAATATCTCAAAGGTTCAATCCTTTGATTTATCAATCGGTCAAAGCATGAAAGCTTTGAATCGTTTTTCACCTGGATTCATTCGCATAAGCGTGCTATGAAAGCGAAAGCAGGTAGCCAGGTGATTGAAGTGAAAAACTTCCAACCTAAAAAACTCAATAACATATTCATAGATATTTTTTTGCAAGTAAGCGCATTTACTCCTGATATTCCCATATGCTGAATACTTGATGAGATGGAGGTTTCTTGAAATTCAACAAGCTTAGGTTGGAATAAGCTCAAAAGGATTCATTCAGCCACTTGCAAGGCTCTTGCATTTGTCATCATCAAATTCTTGCGTTGCTGGACTCTTGCTAAATATATTCAATCAACTGCTTGCCCTGAGTGGCGCTTTGTGCTTGGCTTGAAGTTCATACTTGAGGTGCATCGACATTTGATCTTCATTAATAATTATTCCGTCTTCTGCCTCATTACGGAATGGTTGCGAATTCAATCGTGAAATCATCAAATGAGCCGCCGTAAAGTCAATTTGAAGGGCCTGGCATCTTCATCGAGTCACTTGGCTTCAGATCTCACATAACACTTCTTGCTCACATCTCAAAAAATCAGCTGGAATCTGCCTCACTAACTGCAGAACAACTGAGAAATATCATGTCTTAATTAATCAATAAAGCTGTGTTTCGAGCCAGATAATGTCAAACATACCTTAAATCTTCAATCATTCCGATTCGCTTGCCCCCGCCAAGCAATGATAGAACTCATGACCTTTAAACCAGTCTGACAGATAGCCTGACCTCCCTGGGAAGCGTGGCTTTGTCTTTTACTACAGAAACAGTAAAGAATCGGAAGCATTGAAATATCAGTCAAGTGTTAGTTATCAATGCCAAGTAGTATTAAACGTACCTTAAATTCTTAATTGTTCGACGTTGCTGTTCGATTTGATGGGAAACTCAAAACTCAAACCTGAACGTCTCATCCTAATCGGGGCCTCACTCTCAAACTCTTACTGCTCAAATCTTCTGCACTATTCCCCTCTCAGAAATCAGCATCAAGAATGGGACTCTCACATGGGGGATATAGCCATCTTAGATCCAATATGCTGGAAAAGGCTTCTTAATCTTCTCACTCATCTCCCAATCTCAAATCTTAGCCTCTCAATGATTCAGTCGTGAGGGCGGTACAGTGCGTCTGGAGCACTGGGGCAAACCTCTCACTCTCATCTCACTTGACACCCTAGGATAAGCGCAGAATTCCGTGCGCAGCTCTGCCATTCCCTGCTGCATAAAAAAAATAAGCTTTCAATTAACCAAGAAAGTATCATTTCTCTTAGGTGTATGAAATGATTAACATACCTGATTGCCGGTTGTTTGTTTGAACAGCTTCTTGTGTTCGAGACGATGGAAGCGCATTGAATCTAAACCAAATCTTTAAGGCATGGTTTGAAAAAAAAATTAAGCCAATTGAAATGTAACGAGCAGAATATATTTCTTCTATTTTTAAAAAACCCACCTTCGAAATCAAATGATCGGGCTCGAAAGCTTGTCGTTATCTCCCCAGTCGATTCATCACATGATAGTCGCAACCCTGTTGAGCGAAGTACGATAACCTATGTAAGGATAGTATCATCAACATAGTTTGTCGAGCTATCTAGACGGACAACGAATGATATCGATAAATAAATGAAATCATTAATGTAATATTCTTGTTATTATATTAATATTAAAGACAAGAACAATACTACTTTTTATGCTTGATAAAATGATTTGACGATCGTCGTCCAAGCAGAATGAGCAAGCAAAGAATGAAGAAACGAAAGCGTTAATGGCTATTTCTAATTTGACTTAAGGTCTCATGATATGATAAAGGAGATTAACTATGAGATGAAATATCTATATTTCGATAGAGATCTCCTTGGTATGGTATGAGAGAATGCGTATGAGGATAAATATCGCATATGTAGAGATATATGTAGTATGTATAGACTAGGGAGAGCTTCCATATTTTTTTATGTATTTGAGTGCGAGGAAGTGAAGAAATCTTTAAAGGAAGAAAAATTGCGATTGGTTTTTGTTGGGGAGGAGGATGGAGCTACCCATGGATCGAAAAGGCCTTTTATGCCTTTCAAAGGAGCATGGGTTCTTGTCTGACGGAAAGAAAAATCTCGAAAAAAAATTTAAACCATCTGATCAGCTGGTACTATACAAAGATTTTCATCTAGTGTTGTTTGGCTCTGGGTCGAATGGATTGAACTAGCTCAATTGAATTTAGCACTGGACACCTTTTTGTTTGCATTCTGTGGAATGTTCTACACAAATATAATCCTCCTTAGCTCTCAAGTTTGGAAAGAAAATCTACACAAAAGGTTACGCAAGTGAAGATTCACTGGAGTATTCCTAGGATGACCTCGCATATGACTTTTAGATGAGCTGGAAGAGATGGATCAGCTCAAGCAGTTGATCTTCAATCCTTAGATGCGCAAGGAATTCTTCAAGATTTTTGTTTGTATCTAAATTAGCCAAGTTGATCATTCTACTTTCCAAGGCTTGATGTTTAGTCTTTGTCAACTCAAAATACTTCAAAATACTCGCTTTTTGTTTTTTAAAGAAATATTTCAAAAAAAAGCAGTTAAAGCTGAGTTCGATGTTGTTTTATTTTAAGAACTACTGAAAGCTTTATCTTTTTTGATATGTTTATTAATAACTATATATTACATATAATATAAATAAAAAACACATTCATAAGTACTGCAATATCAACAATTGGAAATCTGCACTAAAGAGATCTCTCAAAAAAATTATAAGGAAAGTTAAGGGATTTTGGTGTCAACTTTCAACATTTATTAGGGCACAGTTCAACTCATCAGGTTAGATATTTTAAGTAAAAACAATACTCATGTGTAGTTTCTCGGGTTCTTTAGAAAGGTGGTATAACAACAATCGCGCCATAGTTCCTTAAATCATGTTATCAACTAACCTTTTTGCTGATGCTAATGGGTAATTTTTTCTCACGTACTGTATAGTACAAGTTCCCAAAATAATTTCCGTGTGTTTGTGAGAAGAGTCACCAGCAACTGTTCGAGGTGGCTGGTGACTTTGCTCATCAGAGCTTAAGTCAATATACACATGGTTTTGCCAGATGTTGTACTTTGAGTCCAGCCATGTCACACAAATTTTACATATACAATTCTTTCTATTGGATGGGGATTTTTTGGCTCATGTAAATGGTACAATTAACTTATATACATCATGATATATAAAGCTGGTGGGAATATGACTTCTTTTTATGTTTTTTAAATTATGAGACAAAATTCCCACCAATTTAATCATAATCATTATATTTCAAAATGATCCTAACTTTCCTTGGCTCAAAATAGGACAACCAATTATAATAGTAGTACTGATAGTTTCAAAAATCCAAAGACACTTCACCCCATAGATTCAAATTCTTGGTCTCAAATCATCCCATATATGCATAGAGGATGAACTAGCAGATGGTTTACTCAAATTGCCCCAGAAAACTCAACAAATTTGACAGTGACTTACAGTAACTGCACTAACCAAGAGTCAAAAAGTATATTTAGAATGACACCTTCTGTATCCAGATAAGGAATGCCTCAGAGTCATCGCGTTGGATCATAAAATACACAATAAATCAATTCACCAATCTGACTTTGGCAGTGTCCAACTAAAAACAAAAACTTACAGAAATAGGACAATTACACAGCTTTGGTTAATAGTCACAAAATAACCAGGATAAAGAGCTAAAATCATTTGAAAGTAATAGAATTTCTAAATATGAAACAAATCTTGAGAAAAGAAAAAGCATTAATAACAGTCCACCATTCAGTGGCTCTGACTTTAATCACATCTATGACTACTTGAAGGTTAAAAAAAACTTGAATTATTTGATCACTTTTGAAAAGATTTGAATTTTTATCATAAAAAAGGAAATTTAATATTGGATTCATGAAAACTTAAACAGTAATTGAAGGCATCAAAACAGACGTACATAACAGTATTTCAGAATGAGAATCCTACCAGGGCTAGATATAAAAATTAACATGGACTAATTCCAGAAGAACAAGTAGAGCGTAAGCTTTCATATTATATAAATATTAATGCAATTTTTGGAAAGAAATAAAATGTAGGAGTCAGGAGTTTGAAGGATACAAGTAATAAAGGGAAAATTAATACTAGATGGTACAAGGACCTTTTGTGGTGCAGATGAAAGTGATAATGCTTAATGATTGAGTGTTTAAAAAAAGCACCAGAGGTATTCCATGTTGAAGAGGAGTGAATTATTCTGAGAACAAAATGTTTTTAGTTACCACACAAGTTAAGGCAAAAAAAGGGTGGTCTCAAAGCTAGAATAGCAGCCAAAAAACCTAAATTAAAAATAAAAAGGAGGCCTGGGAGCTTGAGAGAAAAAAATGGAATATAGAAGAACCAAAATATAACAATAAATAGTATATAGTTATCAAAAGGAAGAAAATAAAGCCAAATTAATCATATAATGTGACAAAAAAAGGAAATATCTGTGAGTGAGCAATAAAAAAAGACATGGGTAGTTTCAAGGAAGCAACAATATGGGAAGGAGAAACTAAAGGTTTTGGAAAAAATAAAACCTGATTCCAATGGGTCGAAAAAGCTTGAAGAGAAAATCCAGACTGAAAAAAAATCAAATTAAGATGGTGAATTGAGAAGGCTCTATGGAAATGAGAGATACAAAGAGCAGAAATTTTTAATTTGAATTTGAGAGAGATGTAGATAAAAGAACAAGATGATTCCATAAAAGAAAGGAAATCAACTCATAAAATAGTCCTTTATATATTGTTTAAAATATTGAATTTTGTTTGATTTATTACTAATAATATACATGTGTAATGAAAATATGACTTTTCAGCTGTAGTAGCTTATATTTAGTGGCGTAATTTTGATATAGTACCGTATGAAATATGACGTAATGATTATTAAATAGCTCTTTGAGATCAAGAAATAATCTATTTTGTGCCGCAGTTCATACCATATTGTTTATAAACCCAACCCTTGACATTTTTCCTCCAACAGGAAAGCTTGATTCCTTCTCATTTTAGAGCTTACTCGATTCACTTGAATATATCTGTAAAGGGCCTAGGAAGTACAGAACACACGAAAAACAGAATCATAATATAATTCCCCAAGATACAACCAGTGATACTGGATTATAGTGGAGGTAATATTATGATATCAATTATGCCTTGGTGATCAGAATCATTAAGAGAACCTATCTATGCTTTTTTGTAACTGAATTAACTATTCTTGTTAGCTAGGCTGTACTCTTAGTATCTGAAAGAGTAATATACTTTATGTTGTTTGATTATATCACTAGGATATTTGCCTTGTAAGGAATTTATCTTCCTAACACACATAACTAATGTTCTTATTTGCTTATTCCTAATAAGCTTTATAGCTAATGAATGTATTTTTAAGCTAAATAAGAAATATACTACAATAGAGTCAACAGAGATCGTTTATAATGCAAATAGCTATTGACCAAACAACATGGTAGTGATATTCTCTCAATTGGTGTATTAGCTGCACGCAGAGGTGAAAAGATAGGTTTACATACTCATGGACCCAACAAAGGGTGAAAAAAAACTCTTCCCAATGGAATCAGAAAGAAATCTCACTTCAAGAACATCAATCATAAAACTTACTTGTCACAACTGGAAATCGTGGAGGCATAAATTAAAATAACTACTTATATCTAAAGGTTGCGGAAATCTTTTTGACACTAAATAGACTCAAGAACACAAGTCTTTGACCAAATTTAATAAGGCTAATTCCTTTGTTATTTCATAGCTTTTTTACAATATATCAGAACTCCTACACATTCTACTCCAGAAGGAACTATTCCTTAATACTCTGGACTCTCTTCCCAAAGCCTTTGTTCAAAAGGCTACTTATACTCTTTCCCACAAGCTGTTTGAACTAGTAAATATACCCTACAAGCCCAATGCCTCTCTTGCATTGAAAATATAAAAATACATTAACTTATATAAAACCTTTCAGAATTTTGCCACTGATGATAATTTTCAAATTAGTATTGAGGAAGGAGCCTTTTCAGCCCTACTACTAATTAGTGTAGGACAGGAAAACTCACTTAAAGGTCTTGTCCAAACTCTGTATGACTCCAAACCATTCAATATGGAATAAATAACTAGTTGACTACTTGTTGAGAAAAACAGGAAATAAAAGAAGAAAATTGAAACATATCTTTACCTCAACCATTTTAACAACTCTACCATCCACAACATTTATCCAATTGTAATCTTAATCTGAAGGTTCCAAGCAAGGACCAAAGATTGAACTCACAAAGCTTATTCCTTAACCTAACCTTCTCAATGTGGGACCAATCAACTGGAAACTTTCATTAGACCATCCATCCAACCTCTACCTCAAGCGATTTCTCTCAAACCAAAATCTGAAACAATCTGTACCCCTGAGCTTTGTAGAAAACTGCCTCATAGGTAAAGAATGAAACCGACACACAAATCATTTACCTTTATCCAATTCCCCTTTTGAACAGCTCCACTCTGGTATTCTTGAAGTAACACCCATGATCAAGCGCTCTATTTGATTTATATTGGTAATTATTGATGTTTTCTCCAGGTAAAACCCTATATACTTTTTGTCTCAAAAGTGTCAATCTGAATAAGAGCTTATATCCTAAATAATAAAATTAATAAACAAGGTCCAGAATTGTCCAGAATATCTTCAAAAAAATTACGGAGGGGAATTCTATTCATCCAAGTTCAGGTCTGAAGCCAAATTATTAGGCATTGTATTTGAAAGAGAACCAGCCAAAAGCCCACAAACAAATGGTATAACTGAACATTTCAATAAGACTCTTCTGACAGAGTGCAGGTGTCTACTTGTTCAATCGAGTTTCCCACTAAGCTAATGGGATGAAGCTTCCAAATACACTTCCAACATAATCAATTTTTTACCATCATGGAGCCTATGGTGGAAATCACATGTTAGTTCATCGTCCAATTTAAACTTAACGATTGAGCTAATGAGGTTTCTTAAATAACTGATACCCCCTGGGCTGAAGGTGTTTGTGAATAAAAAATCTAACTCAAAAATACTCCCACCATCTAAATCCCTACTTCTCATTGGTGATGAAGAGTACTCCAGTGATGGCTTATTCTTTGATCCTCAGAGACAAATAATTATAGTCAGCTGGGATTGCTCCCCCTCCAATGTCAAATTTGACCATAAGTCAACTGCGCTCTTGAAGAAAGCCACCAAAGCTTTGAAAGAATTTTACCAATAAGCTATACCAACACACAATACTAATGAGTATGTGAGCCTTCCCAACCTACCATATTATTACTGTCACAGCAATCATAAGGGGTAAGAGCTTCAACCTTAAACCCACTGAAACCCAACAAACTAGAAATTTATTTTGTGTATCAGTACTAAGTTTCAGAAAGTCTTCTTTCTGAAATACTCATACAGTTTGTCTCATCAATACAGCCTTTCAGCACTTATAAAGGCTGAATACACTAAATATAGTTTTGGATTCACAAGTCTGAAGCTGTATGATGACCCAACTCCACCACACCTCTTGTACAGACCCTTTAAATTAATGAAAGGGCTGTATTATTCAAATCAGTTCAAATCAATATTCCTCTCAAGAAAATTCACTTTTTTGGATCAGGCCTTGTGGATTATCACATATAACAGCCACCCCTTCTCCCCCTGGGGACTTTTCCCCAGTTGGTTAATATATTTGATTTATCACTTAATAAATACTCTTATTTCTTATTTTGGAATATTCTATCTATTGGTATTAAGTTGATCTTTGCATTTCCTCACTTTTTCAGTAGATATGTGGTGGACATTTACTTATCAAACTTTATTTTTCTTTCTGACAGGTTAAAAAAGTGGAATTGGACTTTCTTGTGGTTGGCTCTTTTATTATTTACTATTATTATATGTTGTTTCTGCTTTTGTCATACTTCTTTCATTAGAAATCTCATTTTTATTACAATATTAAGTGTACCCTTTATCTTAACCCACTTGAGCCATTCATAAGTGAGTCCCAATTTACCTAGTGCCAGGCCCTCTTTGCTTAGAAGAGATCCTGTGAGATTATATTAGCTATCTCATAATTTCTGCTCTCTTTGTTAAGTCTTTTTATTGAATAATTTGCTAATTAATAAACCACAATATTTTATCATTCTTATTATCTTTCTTATTTTTCATGATTTTCTGTTTTGCTCTTCAATTTTCATCTCATCCATTTCATGAATATGAAAATTGACCTTTATCTCATTTCTCAATCCTTGATGAGAATTTAATTCTATATATATAGTTGTAAATCAAAATACAAGACTTTCTTTTGTTAGATATTCAGGGCCTAATGGGCTTTAGTTTGATTGGTTAATTGATTATTATTCATCAGGATAATGGATGAAGAGTTTCAGGATCTTATTGAATTGAATTATTGATGTATTTCTTAATTATTTAAGATAACCAATTAATACTCACTAATTGATTTGATTGAATTATTTGAGTTTGACTCATCAATATATTGAGCTTATTCCTGAAGATATTGATTGAATTATTGAATTCCTCAAGACCTTCATTTGAATTTTGAAGAAGTTAATTTATTTATTGATTCAATTCTTCAAGTTTGATGCTTCCCCTCAAGATTCTGTGGCCCCAAATATAGCCCTTTCTGATCAACCTCTTTTCTTGCAAGCTGAATCAAATTTCCTCAAGATGATGGAGCAGAAGCTTATTCTTTTGATGGTCCTCAAGCTCATGAATTGAGAGGATTTATTCAATCCTGTCAGTTAATTTTACATAATGACCCAGAAAACTTCTTGTGTGACAGCAAGAAGGTTCTTTTCTCAACTTCTTTCCTCACTGGTAGAGCTGAAAAATTATTTAAACCATATCTCTCAAATATCTCCAATGAAGACCCTTCCTACCTCCTGAATAATTAGCAATTGTTTTTAACCCAATTATTCACTCTGTATGAACAAAAATGGTCATGTCTCTTTGTACATTGCTGATTTCAGAAGTTCAATTTCAATAATTGGGGATTGGGGAGAAAGGGCTTATCCTCATATGTATAGAAGAGGCTTGGAATCAAGGATATTGGACCAATTGGATTCTCACACTGGAAATTTTGATAGCCTCCAAGAGCTCATGGACATTACTCTGAATTCAAATACAAGAAACCATGAGAGGCAGAAGAAAAAGGGTGGTAATCAATAAAAGAAGCCTCCTGTCACTGAACCCAATTCTCTCAGGCCTGCTCAAGACTTATATTCCAAGAAGGCTAATAACAAGAAGGATAGAAAGGGAAAGAATTGTCAATGCTCTCAGCATAAGCCTCATTCTTCTCTCCTTAATGAGAAAAACCAATTAATTGGTTCTGAACAGGAGAGGAGGATTGAATAAGGTTTATGAACTTATTGTGGTGGAACCCAACTAGTCAAAAAATGTGTCAAAAGGCCAAAGAATAAGCCAGGGTCATTGAAAGGATTTGCTAGCAAGCAGGAAAAATCCTGAGTGGGAATCATGATTTGCTCACTGGTTCTCACCCATTTCCTTTGAGAGCATGATTGTGCACTCTGAATACTAGTGTCAAGAAATCTTTAAGATTTAATATTTTCTCTTCTGTCTCTGATATTATTTATATTATTATTGTTGATTCTGGTTCTACAAACTCCTTTATTGCAAAACATTTTGTTCTGAATTACTGGTCAGCTATGTCAGAGCTCCATGAAACTATCCCCCTTTAAATTTTGAATTCAAAAGAATACACTTCCTTTTTTATCACCCATTATACCAAGTGGGATTCTAAATTTCCTTCTTTCCCAAGAATTTGATGGGAATTTTTATCATAGATTCCCCAAGGGAGAAGACCCCATATTGGGCTATGATTTCCTTTACAATTTGAATCCCCTTATTGATCAGGAAAATGGATTGATCACCTATGATTCTAATAATAATTTTTCTAGTGGTATTATACCTCCTGCTAGTAATGACTTTTCCACTTCTATCAACAGTGTTGCTCTTCTTGATGAGCTGAAGACAACTTCCCTCCCCTCTTCTAACCATATTTGTCCCATTATTCCTTCTCAGTAATTAATTCCATCAAGAGATGAATCTTTCAAAGAGATAAAAAATGCTTCTACATATTAACTTCATCCCTTTAAAGGCAATATGTACCTTACTCCTTTATCCCTTCATGCCTCCATGCAGGAGAAGTGGGATGGGGAGGAAGAGCCAGAAGAAATTGAAGCTGTGCTGAAGGTAGTCCCTGCTTCTTATCACCATTGTTTGGATGTATTGACCAAGGTGAAAGCAGAGAAACGTACTATACACCCCTCCTGTGATCATCATATTGAACTTGAGGAGTTTCTACCTCCAGTTGATGTTATATACTCTCTATCTAACAATGAGTCAGAAACACTATGGGCCTACATTTAAGATACGTTGGAGAAAGTTTTAATAAGGCCAAGATCCACTTCAACAGGAGAATCTTTCCTTTTTGTCAAGAAAAAGGATGGTGGCCTTAATTTGTGTGTTGACTACCTCAAGCTGAATTCTGTCACTAAGAAGAACAGGTATCCTGTTCCTCCACTGAGCCAGCTTCTGAATATCTTGAACAGTCGACTGTCCTCTCTAGGATAGATCTGAATAGTGGATATCATTTCCTAAGAATTAAAGAGGGGGATGAAAACTTAACCGCCATCAGAAACAAATGTGGTAGTTATGAGTATTTGGTTATTCCATTTGGCCTGACCAATTCTCCTGCTTATTTTGAGAATCTGGTGAATGATTCCTTGGAGATTTCTTGGATATCTTTGTATTATTTTATTCAGATGATATTATGGTCTTCTCAACTTATGAGGAGGAAACTATCAACAATGTGGCCTCTGTACTCCAACGAATGAGGGATAATAATTTGTTTTCTAAAGCCTCAAAGTGTGTATTCCATGCCTATAGTATAGAATACCTAAGATATGTTGTGTGATCCTTTGAAATATGACCAAATATCTAAAAGGGTTACAAAATAACTTTACATGAATTAATCTAACAATAAGAATAAAAAATAGGGTATTGGTAAAAACATGTAAGCAAATTGGTAAAAACACATAAGTGCTTACGTGTTTTTACCATCAATTGGTAAGAACCCATAAGGGGTGATTTTTAAATGAAATATGGCTATTTATGATGCCATTAATGCTATTAATGGAATTATCAATGCAATAAAGGGCATTATTAATGCAATTAATGGCATTATCAATGCAATAAAGGGCATTATTAATAGCATAAGTGGCATTATTAATACCATAAATGGCATTATTAATACCATAAATGGCATTATTAATACCATAAATGGCATTATTAATACCATAAATGGCATTATTAATACCATAAATGGCATTATTAATACCATAAATGGCATTATTAATACCATAAATGGCATTATTAATACCATAAATGGCATTATTAATACCATAAATGGCATTATTAATACCATAAATGGCATTATTAATACCATAAATGGCATTATTAATACCATAAATGGCATTATTAATACCATAAATGGCATTATTAATACCATAAATGGCATTATTAATACCATAAATGGCATTATTAATACCATAAATGGCATTATTAATACCATAAATGGCATTATTAATACCATAAATGGCATTATTAATACCATAAATGGCATTATTAATACCATAAATGGCATTATTAATACCATAAATGGCATTATTAATACCATAAATGGCCTTATTAATACCATAAAGGGCATTATTAATACCATAAATGGCATTATTAATACCATAAATGGCATTATTAATACCATAAATGGCATTATTAATACCATAAATGGCATTATTAATACCATAAATGGCATTATTAATACCATAAATGGCATTATTAATACCATAAATGGCATTATTAATACCATAAATGGCATTATTAATACCATAAATGGCATTATTAATACCATAAATGGCATTATTAATACCATAAATGGCATTATTAATACCATAAATGGCATTATTAATACCATAAATGGCATTATTAATACCATAAATGGCATTATTAATACCATAAATGGCATTATTAATACCATAAATGGCATTATTAATACCATAAATGGCATTATTAATACCATAAATGGCATTATTAATACCATAAATGGCATTATTAATACCATAAATGGCATTATTAATACCATAAATGGCATTATTAATACCATAAATGGCATTATTAATACCATAAATGGCATTATTAATACCATAAATGGCATTATTAATACCATAAATGGCATTATTAATACCATAAATGGCATTATTAATACCATAAATGGCATTATTAATACCATAAATGGCATTATTAATACCATAAATGGCATTATTAATACCATAAATGGCATTATTAATACCATAAATGGCATTATTAATACCATAAATGGCATTATTAATACCATAAATGGCATTATTAATACCATAAATGGCATTATTAATACCATAAATGGCATTATTAATACCATAAATGGCATTATTAATACCATAAATGGCATTATTAATACCATAAATGGCATTATTAATACCATAAATGGCATTATTAATACCATAAATGGCATTATTAATACCATAAATGGCATTATTAATACCATAAATGGCATTATTAATACCATAAATGGCATTATTAATACCATAAATGGCATTATTAATACCATAAATGGCATTATTAATACCATAAATGGCATTATTAATACCATAAATGGCATTATTAATACCATAAATGGCATTATTAATACCATAAATGGCATTATTAATACCATAAATGGCATTATTAATACCATAAATGGCATTATTAATACCATAAATGGCATTATTAATACCATAAATGGCATTATTAATACCATAAATGGCATTATTAATACCATAAATGGCATTATTAATACCATAAATGGCATTATTAATACCATAAATGGCATTATTAATACCATAAATGGCATTATTAATACCATAAATGGCATTATTAATACCATAAATGGCATTATTAATACCATAAATGGCATTATTAATACCACAAATGGGATTTTTAATGCCATAAATGGAATTAGCAATGCAATTTATGGAATCAATAAATTAAGGCCATTCATGCCATTTTTAAGGCCATTAAAAATGGAATGAATGGCCTTAAAAATGCAATAAATGGCATTGTTGATGTCATTTTTGGCCTTAACAATGCCACAAATGGAATTATAAATGCCATAAATGGAATTGTTAATGCCATAAATGGCATTATTAATACCATCAATGGAATTGTTAATTCCATTCATGCCATTGTTGAGGCCATTAATGGCATTTCTAAGGCCAAAAGTGACATCAACAATGCCATTTATGGCAATTTTAAGGCCATTCATTCCATTGTTAATGGCCTTAAAATTGGCATGAATTACCTTACCAATGCCATTGTTGACGCCATTTATGACATTGTTAAATGCATAAATGGCATTGTTAAGGCCATACAATCACATTTATGGCACTGTTTTAATTCCAATTAGTCCAATACTATGGCCATAAATGGCATTTATATGTCATTTGTGATGCCATTTATGGCACTTTTAATGCCAAAAATGTATTTCAACTCCCACTCCTAATAAATTACATTTTTAATTCACCTAATGTCATAAATGCCATTTTCAAATTAATTACAAACATGAACAAAAAAACATAAAAAAGAGACTTTTGGGGCCTACAATTGTCCTGGCAAAAAAATCCCCAAATTTTGGGCTTCTGGTTTTTTGTTCTCAAGATTTTGCCCTTTATTTTAAAAAACAAATTATCGGAATTCATAAGTGGGAACATATATCATATATTTTTATTAAAAAAATAAGCCTTTTTTCCAAATTTGGCTAAAAAAAAAATATGAAAACATTTGTGGATATTGACATCCCATGTTGGTAAAAATATGGCAAAAAAATTAAAAACAACCTCAAAACTGATCATGGGGAATTTTTTTGAAAAATAATGTCACTTACGTGTTTTGGCCATAAATTGGTAAAAACACATAAGGGCTTATGTATTTTTACCAAAAACGTACGTGTGTTTACCAACACCCTAAAAATATTTTTCTAACATAAGTAAAAATTCCAAAAATAGGCAAAAACTCTAAATTACCTCAGAATCCAATGAATGGAAATTGGAAATAAATTTTACCATTAGATTAACCATAGTAAAATACACATATAAAATTTTTATGTCATATCTGTAAAGATAATACTTACTGTGTAATAAATAAAAATGCCATAAAAAGGCATAAATTCTTTTTTATCTTAGAAACCAATGAAACAACATGTGGGATGAATTGAATAATTGAATTACCCATGGAACACTACACATATAAAAAACTTATGTCATATCTGTAAAGTCATTACTTAAGGAAATAACCTGAATGTACGCACTTTTATGATCAGCACATATATCCATGGTTTTTATCTCATATCTCTCAAAATATAAATGATAGAGAGTTTGAAAAAAAAGGAAAGTTACCACTTAATTACTGTAAAAAATACAAACATAAAATTCATTTGACAAGTTACAAACAAGGTTATGACTTGTAGGGGTTTATTGAACAAAATTGGTATAGCTGTTGACCACTTTGTAGTGAAAGTGGTCCAAGCTTGAAAATAAGTACATATTCAGATTCTACTAGTTAATACATGAAGAATGATTCATTTCTTCTCATTATATTGAAGGTATAACTCCTTGAACTCATAGTTTGAAGTTTAAAATAGTAAATTTAAACAGAAAAGATGAGTTACAAGAAAAATCATCAAAAATAGAGTTTTGGTGATGTAATGAGATTCCCTTGGAAGATTAATAATGAAATTCCAAGCTATCAGAATTTTTACTCTGAATAGCTGTAGCATTTATAACACAAAAGCTATTCATTATCAAATTTTAACCTTAAAATTGATCATTTATGATCACTCACTGTAATCTTAATTTTAGTTTAACAGTAATATAAGTGTTAAAAGTGGTGAATAATAGTTTATTATGATTAAAACTAAGAAAATCTAAAACTTCTTGTCTTCTGCCAATCCTATGATATCAGAAGACTTAGAGTTACAGTGATAACCCTAAATAATGGCGTAATAATGAGATAAGATGGTTTAATTATGATGTAATAATTACTAAACCTTGAACTTTTATGCCTGTAAGGTTTGTATGACCTACCCATAAGCCCACAAATAACTTTATACACAGTTGATTTAGTATTTAAAAGAATTATCAATTTTATTTAAAATAAAAAATAACAAAAAATAAGTATAACTTTATTTTTGGATAAAAAAAGTTATAATGATTATGTTTTTTTTATTCTACACCAGAAATAACCTAGGGTAGACCCATAGGGTGTTATACCCAAAAATGATTATTTCTTAACTTATTAAAAGATTTAAGGATCTCACAGTACAATTGCAACTTTTTTTAACATTTTTTAAAATTGTTAAATTTAAGCTTGAATAAGCTTGAATTTTAAATTGCATAAGGTTTATGCAAGCTTACCAAAAATTTAGTTAAAATTGAAATGTTGTGTATATTTACTGGATTGGCTAAGTATTTTCCATACAGAATGTAAATCCTGCGTCAGCTCAATTTAAAAGGGTTTAAGGCCATAGTATGGCTTTAAATAAATAAAAGGGAAAAATCCATGCAAAAAGGTAGGACAAAGGAAAAAGACCAAACAGAGCTGGGGTACACAGGCTTTTGGATCTGTAAGGATTCAATCAAGGTCTTCAACCAGTATTGGAGGATTTTCAGCCTTATTTAAACTTTAGGAGTAGAATTCAATCCTACCTTAAGGTATAAACTGGTTTTATCTCATTTTGGACAGGAAGTTTAAGCTGCCTAAGGGTAAATCCCAATATGCAAGCTTGAAATAAAGGTTTTAAGAACTGTAGAAAGTGTAAATACGCTTAAAAATTTGAAGTTGCAAGCATTAAAACCTTATCAAAAGTTAATGTTTGGTGTCTATTGCTATTTTACATGGAAAAATAGCAATAACTTCAAAAATTCATTAAAAATACAATTTTTAATGGATTCGCTTTAAATTCTCACAAAGCTTACGGCTTGATGTTATCTGTGCATAAATTATATTTTCACTATCTCTTCTAAACAGGATTTCTTTTTGATTAGCCTGGAAAGTTACTCTTTTAATTATATTTAAAGAAAATTAAGATTTCTTTAAAAGTTAATTAAAAATTGAGCTTAACAAATATTTGATTGAAACTCTATTTTCAAGTGGCCATGTGATAAAATTCAATGTGAATAGACTTCATTTATATTCAAAACTAAAATAATTAACCCAAAAGAGGATTGAAGCTACCCGGAGTTAAGAATAGCACTGGTAACTTTAAATTAGAACTAAGAATAAGCTACCTTAAGCTAAGAACCTTATTTTTAAGCATGTTTTTTCAGTTTTCACCTGAGCACACCCTCTATATCCATTATGAATCATGAGAAATTTTTTTCAGGCATAAAAAGAGCCTACACATCACTGATTTTGCCAACAACAATAATTCATTCCAATCATATTAGACATTCATACAGGTGAAGTTTTATTAAATATAAAATCTTAGTATTGAGTTGATTATCAAGATATTTTGTTCTTTATTAATTCTCAAATTGAATATTTGAAATAATAGAATTAAGATTATTTTTCTAATAACCAATGATACATTTTATTATATAAAATTGTTGTCTTAAATATCTTTTAAAATCCACAAAGTCCTCTTAGAAACTTTTTAATAATGTTTTATATCATAAAAAATTGTTTTATGTTTCAAAATATTGATTTTTGGAATGTTTTTAACATATAATAATTATTTAATATAGTGACTTTTGTTGTTTAACTTGTTGTATTTAATAATAATTATAAGTAAGTTTTCTCTGAAGTTCTATATTTTCTATATATTATTAGTTTTTTTATATAGAATTTTCTATAAGAATTGTCTCTGCAAAGTGTGTGTGATAATTTCTATTATAAATGATATTTATATTAATTATAAGTGGATAAATATTATTATTTTCAACATATAATTGTCTCATTGAGAGCTTTACACTTCTTGTTATGATTGTCAGTTACTATAAAAATGATAAAATAATTATAATTCATTATTATTATTAAATAATAATTGAATTCCTTTGTTTATAATTATTCTTAATAATTATATAAATTTTTGGTTATGATATTTAATTATATTATATTTTCTACTGAGGATTGTCATAGTACTCTTGATATTTGCTACTATTATCAAGATTTTCATAGAAAAACCTTACATTTGTGGGCCTGGACATGATTATAAGCAATTTTTGGGAGGTAAATAATATTCTAAACCCTATTTCACTGTTATTTGATGTAAAATTGCCATATTTACTTTAATATGGGCTTTTTTGGGACCTATCCCTTATAAAAAATAATTAAAATATTAATAAAGATATCTTTATTAAGAATATTATTTGAAACAATATACTATTGAGTGATTTGGAATAAATGTCTATTGTCTAACTAGTGGTGTTTTCACATCACAGACAAGAAATTTATTATTTGATCTATCCTATTATAAAGTGAATAATAATAAAATTTTGATTAATAAATTATTAATTTCATAATTATTATTTCCCTAAAGAATATAAAAAAATCAAATGAAAAATTTCAAAACTTAAAAATATTTTTCTTTACTCTTTAGACATTTTTCTTTGTTCTTGACATAGTTTTCCAGAAATTACATTAAAACAACTTTCTCCAAAAAGTTGAGTTAATAATTTATTTTGTATTTTTTAATAAAATAACTTATATTTTCTGTTTTCTCTAGTGTCATACATCAGAGAAAGCTCATCTGACTCTGGTATCTCAGAGTGAAGTATGAAAAGTAAAACCAGCCCAGCACCAAGGGGTTTAATGACTAAAGAACCCTTTAAAGGCCCAGAAGGTGAATTCAATCCATTCCTTAGTCTAATTTGCTTTGAATTTAAGTGAAAAGACTCCTACAAGTGGAAGAAATTACTCCATCCAATGAAATGGATCTGGACCAGGACATTCAATCCATAAATTAAAAACACAAGAATTTAAGCCCAGAGGAGAGGCACAAATGGAAGATGCCAGAGCTTCCAAAAGTTCCCAAAGGTTAGCCAGAACCTTTGACACTCTTATTGAAAGTCTAGAAGCTGAAATAACTGCTATTACTGTTGTTAGACCTGAACCATTTCCAACAAGAAGCAATAGAGATATACCAGTCTCTGTAAGGTGGGGATATGAAACTTTGATTAAAAATCAAGTACTTTTCCTGTCCTCAAAATGTGTATAAGGTAAAAATCAATTGAAAATAGTAAGAAATATTATTTTTAAGAGAAAACACGCCAATTTTATTGTTTATAACTTTATTAGTATAAAAATTTATTGTTTTACCAACAATAAAAATTTATCCAAAAAAATACTCTACAAGAGATATTTTAAGGCTACAAAAGAAATTTCTTCAAGAGCAATTTCAATTGGAATTAATTGAGCAAAGGGCTGCAAGCAATTAATTAAAGAACAAAGTCTTTAAAAAGAATATTAAAGAGAAAACACGCCAAAAAGTGACCAGAGTGAATTTGGAAACAAAGTGACAAAGTTTACAGTGATGAAAGATGCTTTAATTCACTTTTGGGGTGGTTCATGGGTAAAAATGATTATAAGAGTTACAAACAATGATTATAGTGATTTTTTCACGTGGTTAAAAGGTTTAAAATGATTCAAAAATGGTGGTTGGAATCTTTTATTGATTGGTTTAACAGTATTTAAACTAATTATAAAAGGAAAAGATTCTAACATGAAGAGAAAAGTGGGGCAAAGAAGACATTCTTTTATAGCCACCAATCTTCTTACTCCAAAGGTGAAATTTACTATTGTCATTCGTGAAAAACAGTCTGACAACAGAAAAGCCAATTATGGCATCATTGAACCCTGGTTTGGACCAAAAAAGGGCTGGTTTAAGCCATTTTTAGCCATTTTAGACCCTTAAATCAGCTATTACTATAGCAATACCTGGTCTAGAGCCTTCAAAACACGTCATAATGAGTGTAAGAGGCATAGAAACCAGTTAAAACTGTTTTTTCTAAGTTTGTTTTATCCTAAGGGTAGTTTTACCCTCTTGGCAACAGCTAAAACTACCCCAGTTGGTATCAAAACCTCATCATCAATTGAGTTCACAGACCCTGTAACTCAATTCCAGGCCAAAAGTGATGAACTTTTGCGTGAATTTTGACATCCCACACCTGTCAGCAAGGATTTTGGGGGTCTGGCTCCCCCTTAGAGCTAGAGTTCCTTTTCCCCCCCAATTTTAATCTTTACAATTTATTTTTTCCTTTAATTCCTCATCACGTATTATACTTATAATTTACATATGTAATTCAATTGAATTGTACAGTACAATACAGTAATAATGGACACCTCATATGTAAATCAAAGTTCACTTATGTAATACACGCGCACATTTTGACATTTCAATTGAATTCAATTGAAAATACTTCAATTCCTCATAACTTCTAAACTAAACACAACACCTCAATTTTAACACAAAAATTGATGGTTAACACCACATGTGGTGTGAATTAAATTAGAGGTTTGAGGATTTTCAACTTTTGTATTGAAAATACTAAAAACTTAATTTAAGCTTATTTAGAATTGAGTTACAAAAATTTCACTCAGAGGTGACCCCACCTAATTTTTTATGAGGAATCAAATGGTGAAATAATTTTTATATGTTTATTTATTGGATAAAAAGCTATAATAATTTTATATAACTTTTTTCCAAATTTATTTAATTTTTTACAATTTTATTAAAAATTCATTTTTACTTGATTTTTACAAGTAAAAATATAATTTCATAATTTTAAATTTTATTGTAATTTTATTTTTAAATTATAATTAAATTTTGATTTCTAAATATAAATTTGTATTTATATTTCAATTTTTATTATTATAATATAAATAAATTTATTTTATTTATATTTGTATCTTAATTTATCTTTTGTGGTCTTTTGGGTATATGAAAATACCTCTAAGGATCACAGTCTCAGTACAAGAACTGGTTTATGGCAGCAAATAAACAAGAGTGGGAACTTATGCCAAGTCATTGGATAGGCACAATGAACTCTTATCTTCAAGAAAAGAAGCTCATGGGCCCAGAAAAGACAGAGGATTTTCTGAGGGGTTGGAAACCCATGTCTTGCAAAGGACAAGTCCAGCAGATAAAAGCTTGGTTGAAGAAACAAATTATCTTGTCAGAGGACCAGAAAAAGAAGTTGGCCCAAGGAAAGGACAAAAGCCCAGTGGAACCTACTCAAGCCTCAAAAAGAAAGAATCTGCCTCCACAAGCTCCAAACAAGGAGAAGAAAGCCCCAGAGAGCAATCAGAAGGGCAAGAAAAAGGCAAAGGGAAAGGGAAAGTCCAAGTGGAAAAAACCTTATCCACAAAATTACAGAACTCCAAAGAGAGAAAAGACAGCCATAGAAAATGTGTTCAATATGGCCAGAAATCTAATGTAATTCAAAAACAAGGAGGAGGGAAGAATGAACCAATCCTTTCCAAAGAAATAGAACTTGTAAAAATTAGAAATGAAGGAAAACCTTATCGAAATCTTATTTCAATATAGGGAAGCCTGTTCTTCTGATAATGAACTACTAGGGGCTATTAAAGGCCATGAAGTTGACATTATGATTAATGTGGAAAGACCTTACCCTTCACTATTAAGAGGACCAGCTTACCCAGATAGAGACAGGGCTAGATAAGCATTGGAATCTCATTTCAATGAGCTAATGAAACTGGGAGTTCTTAGGACAGTTGGACACATTGGGAAAATAGAAGTTGCAACCCCTTAAATTTGCCTCATTTAAAGAAAAATTAAGCCAACAGAAGAAAGGTTTGAAGAAAGCCAAATGGAATTCCTTTTCTTAGTATGGGAGTTTGAAAAGTTACACTATTATTTAGATGAAACAGTCTTTGATGTTATTATAGACAATAATTATGTAAAATCTTTATTAAACATGAAGACACCAAATAGAAATATTCTGAGATGGAAGATTTCTATTCAAGAATGTAGAGGAAATATTACTATAGTCATAAAAACTGGAAATTTTCATAAGAATGCTGATGGTCTTAGTAGATGGGCTCCAGAAAATACACCTGAAAACCCAGCATGGGTACCACAGGACAAAAATAATGTAGAAATAATGTGTGTTACAGATATTGGTACAGAATTTTTTAATAAAGACAAAGAAATCTATAAGATGGACAAGAGTTTTTATATATTATGCAAACTCTTAATGAAATATTGCAAATACCCATCATTATCCTTGAAAATGGATTAATTATGGAAAAAAGCATATGATGAAGGAAGCTTCCACCTCCTTTATGAAATGCTTTATCATAGGTCCAAACACACATGTGTTATAAACTTGACAGATAGAGTTTTAATAAACACTATACTACATGAATTCCATGATAGTTATTTTCTGGACATCTCTCGGAAGATGGAACATTAAAAAGGGTGAAAACCTGCTCTTGGTGGCCAAATTTGAGAAACAATGTTCCAGAATACTGCCAAAAGTTTGACAGATGCCAAAATGCAAACAGAGCCACAGGCAAGAAATTTTGAATGATGATGAAAATATAAGAACCAAAGTCCCCATGGGATATAGCTAATATGGATTGGGTGACATCTTTACTCCAGGAGTAAATAGAAGCTTCAATGCATGCCTCGTATTAGTTGATAGGTACATCAAGACCTTAATTTTATTACCATGTCATAAAGATGACACAGCTATTGACACAGCTATAATGATATGGAATAGAGTTATTGGACATACAGGCATATTCCAAAATATCATAAGTGATAGAGATCCTAAATTTACTTTGGTCTTATGGAAAAATCTCCATACCTTATTTGGCACAAAGCTATTATTCTAAATAGCATATAATACTCAAGCTGATGGACTATAAGAGAGAAGGATAGAAAATATAGAAGAAATGATCAGAAGATTCTGTGCTTATGGCTTAGAATTCAAAGACCCTTGTGGTTTTGCCCATGATTGGTGTACTCTTATACCATCTCTTGAACTGTCATATGAGATATAAACTTACTCTTTGACCGGTAAAACACATGAAATGTTGAAAAAAGTTTGGAACCCAAGACTACCTTATGAGAACCTCAAGAAGGACTTGTTTTATATACATCTGTCAGAAAGCAGCTTTAAGATAATTCTTCACAAAGCAAGAAATCATGAAAAAAGATGTATGGATGGGACAAAGTCACAAGCCACCTAGTACTATGATAGAAGACTTAGTCTTAGTATCAACTGAAAGTTTTAACAGAATTAAAGGACTAAATAGAGTAAAAGATTACTTTATAGGACCTTTTGTGATAAAAGCCATGCATGGCCCTAATGCTGGACAGCTTGAATTAACAGGTGAATTAATGAAAAACACCCAACTTTCCCAGTAATCCTGATAAAGCCTTACATTTAAGTTGAAATAGAATTATTTCCCACAAGAAATGAGTCACAACTTGAGATTCCCCCTGTAGAATAAGGAGAATAAAATACAATTGTGAGAGTCCTTAAAGAAAGCAGGACAATAAGAAAATAAGAAAGGTAATACCTTGCGAGGTACAGAAACCCAATTCAAGAAGATGAATGTCTACTTGAGAAAGATATAACTAATTATAAAAAAGATCTAAGAAGGTTTAGACATTAAGGAAGACCTAAAACATAAGGAGATTGAGAATTATTGAGCTTCAAGGCTAAGAATTCTAATACAAGAGTTAGGACAGTGGATGATGCCCTGATTAACTATGTCATATTGTGTCAAAAGATTTTTTAGTGGTGGGAAATTTGAGCCTTCTAAATATTACCACATATCCAAAAAGCTCACAAAACAGAATTATAAATATGTTTTTAATAATAATAATTGAAATCATAATTTTATAATAATTAAAATTCAATAAAAAGGTATAAATTCTTGATCATCTCAGAAACACATGACAAAAATTTGAAATGAATTAAACAGTTGGATCCCCCATCAAAAACTACATATATGACATCTTTGTGGCATATCTCTGAAATCAATACTTACTGAAATAACCTTGATATATGCACTTTAATGATCAGTGCATATGTTCATGGTGTGCAGCTGATATCTTCTGAATTAAAAAAAGGTAAATGGTTGGTTCAAAATGGAAGTTACCACAAAAAAACATTAAGAATAAAGATATAAGCTTTACTTAGCTATTTATAAAAAAGCTCAAAACTTATAAGGAGATATTGGACAAAATAGCAATAGCTGTTGACCACTTGAAACTAAAAGTGTTCCAAAATGAAATAAAGTAGATATTCAGACTTTCACAGCTTATACATGAAGAATGATTCAATATTTATCATGATATACAAGGTAAAACCCCATGAAATCATTGTTTGAAGTCTAAAATGGTAAATTTCAACAGAAAAGTAGAGCTACAAGAAAAATAATCAAAAATAAACTTTTAATGATGTAATGAAATCCTCTTGGAAGCTCATTGAGGACCGGCCAAGCCATAAGAATTCACTCTCTGAGTTGCTTTTGCCTGTATGACCTAAAAGGTATTGAGGATCAAAGTTTAGGCTTAAGAATGATCATTAAATCTAATCTTATTTTGAGCTTAACAGTCAAATAAGGAATAAAAATTTTGAATATTAGCATTTTATGATTAAAACTATTATAATCCACAAGAATTAAATCATATTCCAACTTATGATTTCATCAAATTAGAGCTACAGTGATAACTTTAAAAAATGGCATGATAATGAGATAAAAAGGTTCAATAATGATGTAATCATCACCAAACCTTTAAATGAAAATTAATTCCAGTGGATACCACCAGTTCATGTATACTAGAATGAAGGATATTTACTATAAAAGGATCTCTTCTTACTCTGTTTCCCCCTCAGATGCATCAAAAACACTAAAACATTAAAATAAAAGGTAATTTCTTTATTCTTTATATATAAAACCATTATATTATTAAAGATAAAAGATTCACTTTGGTGTTATAAATACAATATTTCATTGTTTCTGTTAAGTTCTCTTAAATATCTCTAAATTCACATAAAAATAGTTCAATTTGTGATTTTCTCTATTTTTTATTGTAAATACAATTTGAATAAGTTGTATTTATATTCTTAGACATAAAATTAATCAAAATTATCATATTAAGTATAAAAAGTAAGTTATTTCTCTTATTATAATATTTCTTCTCTTTATAATTACTTTTGATAACTCCTATATTAATATAAATAGTATTTATATTAATATATAACTTTGACATTAGTGATATTATTGTTATTAAATTGTCATTTGCTATTCAATATCAACTCTTTATTCATTTAATAAATGTTTTTGAAGTTTCCAAATTGCCATAAATATATTAACTTATTATATTGTTATTCTTTAATATTATAATACATTTTATGCCATTATTACAATATATCTTTATTATTATTATTATTTTTAATATTATAATTCATCAAATTAGTAAATTAATATTGCAATAAATATAATATTAGTAATTCTTACTTATTCTTTCATAGTCAAACCTTACATTCAATCAGAAACCTTCATAGAACTTTATCAATGAAAAACCCAAATATTAGAGGGTGTCAATGTTACCAAATCCCACACTCAAAATCCTGATTTTTTTTACCAAAATCCCGCATTAATTTTTTGGGATTTCAGAAGTACCACACCTCCAGAGGTGTGGTATTTTAAGGTACAAAAACCCAGGTTTTTTGGTACCAAATCCCCTGTTTAAATACTAAAATCCTGCCTTTAGCTTCCTATAAAAGCACATGCTTAAAACACACAACTCAGTAAGGGCATGTTAAATTGCATATAACTTTACTTCTCTTGCATAAAATCTGAATACACTCGTTATTTAATAAAGTATTTGATTCTAAATTACATTTAATACAGGCCTTTTCTTCATTTACCATGCCCAAAGCATCACAAAGGCTACCTTTACTTCAGTCGTTAAACTCACTGCAGCTCATTGATGCACTAAGCTCTGATAGTGATTCTGATATCCAGGAAGATATAATCTTATTAGATATGATAACCTCCCAAAGATACATCAATCCTCATAGAAGATATCCATCACATTACATGTATACAATGAAAATTTACAAACATTATCATCTGAAAAGTTTCGACAGCTATGTAGGACCACACATGAGTAATTTGAAAAATTGGTTGCACAAATTCAAGGTGATAACACCTTTCAAAACTCATCAAAAAACAAACAATGCAATCCTGCCATCCAATTGGCTGTGGCATTATCAAGGCTTGGATCAAATGGCAATGGGGCCGCTTTGGGAAAGATAGGAATGTTGTTTGGAATTGGCCATTGGGCTATTGTGTTGTACACTCAAAGAGTGATCCAGATATTAATGAAGTTGAAGCGCCAAGTGATTGTGTGGCCAACAATAGAACAACGAAGAGAGATTTCTCAAGTAATGCAAGCAGAAGGCTTCCCTGGGTGCATTGGGTTTATTGATGGGAGTCTCATACCATTATCACAACGTCCTCCCAATGATGGTGAAGCCTATTTTGATTGCAAAAAAAGGTAAGTTGTTGAATCTTTATCCTTTATTTCAATCTTACTGATGGTTTACATATAAGGTATTCTATGTCAATACAACTGGTTTGTGATATAAACAAGCAGTTCACTGCTCTACATGTTGGTTGTACTGGGTCACTTCATGATTCTGATGTCTATCAACATATGAAAATTGCACAAACACCTCAAGAGGTTTATGAAAAGGATCAGTACTTACTTGCAGATTCGGCATATGCAAGCTCTCCTTGGGTTGTTCCAGCATATAAGGGAGTTGTAGCACAGAATGAAGACAACCATCCTTTCAATTACTGTCTAGCAAAATCAAGGGTCAGAATCGAGCATGCAATTGGAATTTTGGAGGAAAGGTGGTTTTCTCTAAGGGAAATGCAAAATCAAATGAGGGATGCTCATGAAATCAGATATTTTGTTGGTTGGGTTGTTTCTTGCACAATTTTACATGATATGTTAGCACAAATTGGCAATGAATGGTTTGATCTATATGAAGATGATGATCCACCACATGCAGAAAATCTGGCCAAAAATGAAATGGGGAAGATGTGGTAAATATGCGTGAAAAAATTAAACCAATCACTTTGGCATGGAAAAATAGTCAATTGTAAATTTCATCAGGACCATTGATTTATGTACATAATTTAATGGCATACAATGGAGTGGAGATGTTATTCATGAAATAAAACTATTGAAAATTAATATTTTTCGTTCTTTTTTGGTCCTACATATTTCTTTCACAGTACCCATTGACTCTTGAATTAATTACGGTGGGTGTCATTTCCAAGAATTTCTCACCTACATTAAATAATTTATGGTTTATTTGAAAATAACATCCAAAATGAGTTATTTTGTCATGATTGATAATTTCTGGAGGTGGTTTTGTTGTTTGATGAACCATTGTTGATGTCTTACAAAGAATTTCCATGATGCTCGGTTTTTTGGAAAAATCAATCTCCATTTTCAATTTGGGGAAGTGCAAGCCATGTCCAGAGGGAGTGAAGACAGTTGGAAGAGGATGAAAATCTTTTTTGGATACAAAAGAAAAAAATTCCACAAATCCAGGCATTGAGATCATTCAAATATTGGCGGGGCTTATTGAAAAATCCATCTTGAGTGACAATGCCATTGGAAAAAGATTAAAATTCTTCCATTGGATTGGCAGAAGTCCATTCCAGTTGACTGAAGTTTGGTAATTTGGCTGCCTCCATTAATGACTGATTTTATTGTGCGGCTAATTGTGAAGAATGAGAGATTCTGGAGTAAATGAATTCATCATACTTTTGAAATTTGGTCCATTGCATATTATCCAATTCAATTTGATGAGCACACAAACCAGCCTTTCTGGAGTAAACACCTTAAAAGTTTGATAATAATTAGTAGTTAATCAAGTTATAAGTTAAAATATTCACACACCTGCGGATTTTCCAGCATCAGATCCAGGACAAGAGCCAATACCTTTCATAATGCCACCTAGGAGTTGTTTATTTGTTTTAATTTCTTGGCGATTTTGAGATAAGGACATCAATATAATAATAAGGTCTTTTAGTATTTGAGAGGGGCCTGAGGAAACATCAAAAGGAGTGATTTCATAAATGCAGACTGGTAGATATGGATTTTGTGTTTTATCAATGATTACATAAGGGTGGGGTAAAGTATTGATTGATGGCAGCTTTAACCATGATGCATTGGCTTCTTTCTTGTAAATGGAAATGGAGGAAAAGTTCTTATATACTGCATTTGAATGTCCAAGCTGAGGCATGATTTGTTTTGAATCATGAATATGTTGTCTTTGGCATTGGGTGAGCTTTTGTTTATGATTATCTTCATGATGTTCTATCTTTGGTTTAGTCCTAACCATGACATCAAGAGGATTAATAATAGTTGCATCATCATTCAAATCATTCTGATGATGTACTGACACTGGTTTAGTCCTAACCATAACATCATCAGAATGATTAGAAGAGTGAGAGGGAGGGGGAGCACGTTTTTTGAATTTTAATGATGATGGAAGGGGGCGGAATGGGAATGATATTGCAAAAAAAAAGCTTAGAGTATTAAGGAGTGTAAACAAGTACAAAAGATTATGAAAAGAATGATCAGTATGATTAATTAGGGTATTTATTTGGATGTGAGATGAATAAAGAAGACACAGTCAGAATGATGATGTAAGAATAAAATGATCAAAAACAAAAGGATATGATAAGCATGAATCATCTTTGAATTTGAAGAAAATCAAAGATGATTATTTATGATCTTAGTACAATGGTAATCATACTAAGATCATAATTAATTGACCAGAAATGACCAATACATTCCAAAGTGTAAACGAAAAAGACCAGGCTTAACAAAATTGAATCACACACTAGAATACATCCCAGACATAGAAATTATCTGTGAGAAGCGTGTTTAAGGCGTTTTTATTCCAAAGAAGGACAATAAGAGTGAATTTGGAAAGGGAACGTACCATGCAGCATGAAGTTGCTTTTCGTTAGGCCTATAGAAGATTGAACTGGTTCTCCAATTACATTAATGAAATGGAACCTTGCCATCCTTTGGGTCGTTTTAGTTAACTGACCTCAAATGTTGAGAGCTCCAAGAGCATAAAGCAGAGGAGAAGCCCGAATTTGAGCATCTCCTGGTGGTGGCTCCATACATTCAATGCGGAATAAATCCTTGATACATAACACTTTTAAAAGTAATACAACATTTGCTACATATCTCCGTTTAATTGCAGGGGCAGTAGCCTCTTGCCATTCTTTCTTGAAGGCCAACTTGGTATACCATCAAAAACGTTTCCCCGGTGCAACACAACCCGCTCGGTCAGCACGTGGATTTGTGGCTGTGAGAAAGCGCTGATTAAAATTAAACACAATTAGTCATTGTGACCAACAGAAGACCCATAAAGTATTACAAACCCACACAACCACTAAGGATTTGATTCCTATGCAAGGGGTATAAGAGAGATGTTTTACGAATTCTGGGACAATCACATAAACAATGCCATCAATGGTGATTGTTGTCTCAGCTAAGTTTGTAGCCAAACAAACATTTTGTGCTTTGTCTACCTACCTTAACTAATCCAAGCAAGATATCAGTACTGATTGTCAAGAAGCTCTTGCTCAAGTCAATTGTTTCCTTCCCAATGCCATCTTTTAGCAGCACAATCCTCTTCATCGCTTTGCCATACGCCCATGTTTTGCAGCCAGGTTAAGAAGCAAAGATGAACATGATGACGGACGTGGCATGCGATTAATTAGATCATTAACTAAATAGTCTGCCTCCGGACTCGGACTTAGTTGAAACTGTGTAAGTGGAAAAAAGACCGCGCCATGCGAGGTGGAGGTTGTGGCCGTCTTGAACATATAAGCAAGCCATGAGTGATCTGGCATCTTGATTAGTCACAAGACAATATTGCTCACCCATTTTCGTAGTTTGAGCCAAGGTGTGAGTCTCTTGAGAATGGTCGGCCTCTTCCGAATCAAAAGGAGGTTGCCACAAAAGTCGGCTCTGACATGGTGGTGTTGATGCCTAAGAGTAGCCTGTTGAAAGGAGAGAAACAAAGAAAAAGACTCACCTCAATTGTATGAGCAATATTTAAAAAGTTTGACAAAAGATCTACAAAGATTGTTAAACAAAATATTAGTTCTTTTGCACCCAGTGTAATAACCAAATCTAAGAAAAATGACCCACCTTGATCCAAAAACAACCAAGCGTGAAGATATGGTAACCTGCAGAAAACGTGCAATTGATTCCAAAGAAAAAAGGACAATCAGACACGAATATCAATTTTCATTGGCCTTAAAAGCAATGGTGTCTAGACAGAGAAGTGTCAAAAGAGCAAGCGATGGAAATTGCTTTCAAACGTACTAGAAGGAACACAGTTAGAAAAACAATGGTAATGACCACTGTTGGAAGAAAAATTGCATTGAAAAAACAAACGTCTGTGCAAAGAAAAAAAAATGAAAAAGGATGGTTCATCAGCTCAAAGCAAAATCAAATGTAAAAATTTGAATGAAGGTTCAAGCAACCCCAAAAATTAAAAAATAAACCAAAGAAATAAAAACCAATCATAATGAAATGGGCCCATTAAAACCAAAATCAATACCCAAACAAAGCAAAAACAAAAATTTGAAAACACATGTTCTCAAATTTTTGATTTAAAAAAAGAACAATCAAAATAAAAGAGATAAACACAAGCAAAAAAATACCAATATATTTAAAAAAATCAAAATAAGGCAAAGTCCAGAAAAATCAAATAGGACATACCAACATTACCCAAAAAACAGGAATAAAGGAAAAATCCAGAGGGAGGATGGTAAAGGCCAATTGAATTAAATTAAAATAAAAGAAAATGAGAAAAAGAAAGGGGAAAAAAGAGAAGGCACATTCCACTCTTAAGTGCCAAAAATTCACCACAGAATGGAAATTTTGATGGCACCTTCAAATTCATTTGGTTTAAACAAATCAAAATAAGCAAAAGTCCTCAAAAAGAAAATATGACATACCACAAGAATCAAAAAATCGAGAATAAGGATGCAAATCAAACATTCAAATAAATCAAACTTACAGAAAATGAGACAACTAACAGACCAAAAAGCCATGGCACAAACCACTATTATTTGGGAAAAATTCACCACAAAATTGAAATTTCAATCAAACCTTCAAATTGAATTTGTTTGCACGCAGACCAGGATATTTGGCACATAACATCATGATGCCAAACTTGCACAAATTTTCAATTTTGTCATAAATTGCAATTCTATTTCAAAACATAAGATAATTTCCAAATAAACATCAATTGTATTTGACAAATCACCATGTATCAAACAATCACAAGACATATACACAATATGTTATTTTTTATTGATCAATGTCAGAATTCGTTCCAGCTCCACAATTGGCCTGCTTGATGACAATGCCGCTATAGTGAGATCCATCTGGCATTGCTTTTCCTTCAGTTCACATTCCTGATTCCACTTTTCTTTTTCAAATTCATGTTTCTTTGCATGTTTCTTCTCATCAAACTCCATTTTTTTTTGTAACTTGACTTCTTCAAACCGTTGTTTTTCCATGTTGCACACTTTCTCTTCATTCCACCTCTCCCTGCCCCACTCCAAATGCGCATTATCACTGATTTCACGGGCTAATAAGCATGAATTTTGTCAGCAGTCCTCATCATGGTAGCCATAATTGCAAGTCATACCTTTGTTGCGTGATTCAAGTAAATTTGCATAAGTAGGCGCAAACATATCCAGAAACCTTTTCCTAGAACCACTCTTGTCATTCAAGTTGGGTGTCATGGGTTGAATACGCTTTTGTGCTGATTGTGTTATGGATTTAATTTGCTGGTCAAAGGAGAAATGATCAATATTGGATTGAATAAATATCACTCTAAAATTTACTTACCAAATCATCTTGAAGGGTTTCCACTGGAACCAAGTTATCATCATTATTAAGCAAAGGATCCAGATTGTGAGGTGAATCCAAGCGATTATTCTCCTTTGAAAAGCAAATGAGCTTTGATTATCCAAGGTAAAAAAAGGAAGAGATGACAACTTACCTTATCAAACAAAACATCATCATCATCACCATTGAAACTGTCTTTTTCTTGCAAATAATAGCTTGCAATGGGAGTGACATCGGGCTTGTGGCCAAAGAGCACATCCATTTCCGCATAGCAAGGACACATACTTTCCAGCTTTTCACTCATTGATTTTATTCCTTTACTCTCATCTTCTTCTGTTATTCCAGCCCCAGTTAAGTTTTCAAATTTTTTTGCTGCAATATATTTCTTTTTATATGTTCGCCATTGATCTCGGATGCTGCTTGAACTAAGGTTTAGGCGATTTCGTGATTTTTTGTTAACCTCAAGGGCCATAAGCTGAAAGCCATGCTGCTTTGAGGAAGGAGGTCTTCCAATAGATGTTGAACGGCTAGTACCAAAACATGACTCAAAATTGGATTTGACTGAAAGCCAATTAATTATGGTTAAATAATCTGTATGTATTAAGTGACCTGATGGATGAGGCAGGCCAGAGGGTATCTTCATATCTGTCTTGATTTTTCTTGCTTTGGATTGAGGCATTATTATATGGATGAAGAGGTATAAATGGACTGTAAGCTGTTCGGTCAGATTGTCCAAAATGGAGTGTAGAAGAATCTGCTGTACAGGTATGAATTGTGCATACTCATTTGGGTTAGGTTTCAAGCTGAAATCCCAGATGCATGGGATTTGGTCAAAATACCAGGGGACTCAGTTAAAATGCCATGGGATTTACACATAAAAAACCTGGGATTTAGCGTTGGGATTTGGGTTCCAAATCCTGTGTTATTTTAAGGCAGGATTTGGTGACTTTGACACCCCCTATTTTTAAATTTGATATATTTTAAGATCAAAAATAATAGTGAATCTATTCTAATATGTTATATCATATTGTTTAAAAAGAAGGAAGTAACTTGAATTTTGACTGTTTTTTTATTTTTTCAAATTCCAAAATACCCATACCTTAATTACCATTTCAGAAATCATAATTCTTTCCAGTAAGAAGTAATTATTTTTTATTCTAAATAAGATTTCTTTTTGAATCTGATTAAAAAACCTTTTCTTTGAAGGGAATATAAAAAGTAAAAACAAAGATTGATCCTTAAACTCAAACAGATCAAGCATGCATACTGAAAGTCAAGTCTTTTATTTCATTTGGAATTATATTTCATCTTAGATTTTCTATTAAATACCTGAAAATTTCATTGATGGTTTACCTAAAGCAAATTCAATGTTTTTTCAAAGTGTTTTTAATATTCTTGATTTAATTTGATCATCCCATGTGTTCAATTCAGAAAATGATTCATTGAATATTCCCATTATATTATTTAGAATCAATTATTAAATTTTGAAATTTATTTAAGAGATAAATAATATGAATTTGTTGAGAAATAGAAAGAAAAGAAAATCAATATTTTATTATATCAAAATTTGACTATGCTTGAATTCACAATTTTTCAAAACTTAAGCTTAGTTATCTTATTTTGTTATTCAAGAGTAAGTTATTTATGCAAATAGATATAATGCATTTAATAATTGGGCTCATTTGTAATTATTATAAGTTTTCATTTATAGGGCATAATTCTCTTCAAGTTTTAACTGTAAGTAAAAATAGTGCATTTACTGTTACTCATAAACACAATATACTCAAAAGCCTACTTTTTTATGGATAAAGGTAATATGTAAATTAGTGTAAGATCTTGGCAATTTCACTTGAGAAATTACATTTTTCTGGCATAAATTCTCATCTTTATCATTTTTAATAAGATTCCTTTATTTTCCTTATGTTTGGGGCCTAGAAAAACCCATTTTCTTTAGATCTTTGTTTCAAAGTTAATCTAGCCAAAATGTCCAAAATATTTATTTTGGAAAATATTTTTATAAAGGTATGAAATTTAATTCCACCTATGTGGTTAAATATAATTTCAAAACAATAGGAAAATGATGTGAGTATTTCATGAAAAAAACTAAATTTGTAGGTTGGTTTTCTGATATAATTATTCATGGAAAAAGGTTTTTGTTTCAGTTTTATTACCTAAAAAGAGTAAATAAATTGCAATGAATATTTTGACCAAAAAATGTGCCTACGAACTGATTGAATCACAGAAACCTTACCTCATAAATTTTTATTTATCGGAAAATGTTGTATTCCAAAAGTGCAATTCCATTTTCAATTCCTTTCTCTTGATTTTGCGTTTTTCTTGAATATTAATAAGCTTAAATGCTCAATGGAACATGATAAGGCCCTAAAAAGGGAAAAATAAAAAAATATAGAAGCTGCAAATTCTAAATATAAATCTTTCAACAAACTGATTTAAACTCATTAAAAGCTGACGTGGCTTTTCTAATCCACTTTATTGATCAATAATCAATTAATGAGCTATAAATTTGTCACCCCGAATTTGTTAACTATATAAATAGGGTTGGTAAAGCTATAAAACTCCTCAAGTATTGGGAAATAGCTTGATGTATAAAATTTTCTTATCACAATGAAATAAAATTAGAAAAAGAGAATTTCATGATAAGATTTCCTTTTTCTTTTATAATGAGGTATTACAGATTTCTTTAAATGTGTATCAGTATATAAAAAGTCTTTCTTCAAGGAATCTTGATCATATTCAAAAAATCATTATTTCAAATTGAAGGTTTTTTTTTCAACACTTAGGCACAAAGAAGTATATAATATTGGGTGATTAAAAGCTTCATTTTTTGAAAAATATGATATCTGACTCATTGAAAATACTTCAGAGAGTATAAAAACATTAAGTATTTCTCTTTTTGAAACATTTACTTAACCCAGAAAAAAGATCCAGGCAGTGATTTGAATGTTGATATATTTTTCTATAATTTACTAGAGTATATTCTGAATGGAATCTTTTGAGAACTTGTAGTTTTGGAATTAAAAGATGAAAAAAACTATATATGACAGGCTTCAAAAAGATGTTTTTTACTACTTTTAAAATCTATTTACCCATTCCATAGGACTGGGAAGTGGGAAATGCCCTGGTACTATATAGGAAAAAAAGGAATACAGTATGACTGCAGAGCTTTTTCTATTGGTTCTGCGGCCTCTTTTTTTAAAAAGAATCAAATTCAATGTACAAGAGTAACTATGTGTTTATCCCAGTGAATCTTAAAAATAACCAATGAATTGGTTTTTCCACTGATAATTCAAGAAAACTTCTTCAACAAAAACTCAATTGCTGGGTCTGTTTTTTCTATACCAACAGTTTTAATTTCCAACTATTAACGGTAGAAGAAAATCTAAATAAAAGAAGTAAAAAACTTATCAGTGCATATTTCTTTTGGCTCTTGAAAATTTTTCAAAAAAGTATTTGTTCAGTGATATTCATTTTTCCTTTTTGAACAATAAAAAAGATATAAGAAATTTTTGAGGAATTTTTCCCTCCTTGAATTATTCAAAAATAGGTAAATATTTCTCAAATCCTTGGATGAATTAATGATTTTCTTTCACTTATTGTTTAAGATATGTTTTTTCAAGAAATTTTTTTTGAAAAAAAAAATCAATTGGTGAATCTTTTTTTGATCCGTAAACCAATAAATTTCCTTTTCAACTAAGAACTCAAAAAATATGCTTCAAAGAAAATAGAGAAGTGACATGTTTCGCAATCCTTAAGCCAATTAATTTATCTCAATTGATAGCTCTGACAATCTTTGTTTTGAATATTAAATAAACCCAGTTGGAAAGTGAACTTTCAATCGTAAAATTATCAATTTTTTAATGAGAAAATTATTTTGTTTCTGAATGCAAATTCAGTGAGTTATTCTTCTTAATAATTAATCCTAATTTAGTTCAAGTAAGCATGAAGAGGAAATTATTAGGAGTTTTTTCACAATCAAAATTTATATTTCATTTCTATGAATCAATTTTTGAAGAACTCAGGAATTTTTGGAATGTTGGGAAACTAAATTTATTTTTGATAATTTGGAAAATAAGTCTTTTTAATGCGAAAAAATATTGAATTTTCATCTCTTTAATTAATTGAATTCTTTAGATAATGTTGAAACTAATATTCATAATTAAAAGGATATTTTTTCAAGGAAAATTAAATATTTAGTACAGTTAATATGGGTTTGTGGGTGCCTGGAACATCGGTCCAAACAATCTCCAGGAAGTCAATTTTCTTTTAAATTTAATTTTTTTTAAGAAAATGTTTTTGATATGAAAACAATTTCTTTAAAGAAAACTTTTTTTTCATAAAAAAACAATTTTTGTTGAAACAAGCATTTTTTTGAGAAATACATTTTCTCACCAAACAAGCCTGATTTATTTCGATTCAAGATTTTATCTTTTAGACTCTTAGAAAAACCTTTTCTACCTTAAGCTAATTATTTCATGTTACTATCACATGAAACACATTGAAAATTTTTCAAAGTGATACAAAATGGCCCCAAAAAAGGTCTACAGGCAGTGTTTTGGCTTTAATAAATTGTGAAATAATCAACACAAGGGTGTTTCATGAGGTCTTTTTCCTTAAATACCCCTTTTTTATTTCTTCAAGTGATGGTGTAATTAATATAAAACATGTAATACATGTCATAACACACAAAATGGAAAAAAAATCAAAGAAATATTTTTGGGCTGTTTTTTAACTCAAAATTTATTTGGAATCATTTTAATGGAGATTTCTTATTGTATTATTCGGGTCTTTCAAAGAGAAATTACCCATTCAGAAAATTATTCCAGTGAAATAGCCAATTTATAGCTTTGAAATACATGAAAACTTGGACAAAATGGGAAAATAGCTCTTAAATTTATCTTTTTTCTTGAAGAAAATGTTAAATAATCAGAATGAGGGTGTTGTATTATATTTAAGAATATAAAATGATTATTACCACCTAATTTTGGTAATTAGAAGGCTGAAACACATGGAAATAATTTCCAACCCAAAATAATAGAAAAATACATCACTCTACAGGTGGTATTTTGGCTTCAAGAAATTATGTAATAATTAAAATTAGAGCATTTACTGGTATTTCACCCCATAGAAACATTTTTTTCCTCATTCTAATAATTTCATTAAATTATTGCACAAAAAATATGGGTATAATAAATATTAAGATTGATAAAAAAGTATATATATATAGATTTAGATTATTAATCCTTTTTATAATAAAAATTATGATATCTTGTCCATTATTATTATATTTCACTGAAAATGATAATATAAAAAAAATAAGAGATTTATTGGAGACAATTATATTTTCTTCAAATAAATAAAACCCAAGTTATGAAGAATGTGAATATTATTCAAAAGAAACTTTAAAATACAAAGATGTAATAATCAATTATAAAAAGAATTCTATGAAAAAACAATAATAGGTTAAAAGCTATAATATTGATGAAAATCTCACTTATGATCTCTTATTTGATGAGAACATGGCCAAAGATTTCAGAAAAAATCATCAAATAATAAAAAAAAGTAAAAAAACAAAATCAATAGTTGTGAAATTCTTAGAGGATTTGTGTAATTTGAAAAATATCTCCAAACAAGATTTTACATAATAATTTTTTTTAATTATTATAAAACTATAATAAAATGTTTATGTTTAAATTGTTCATTTATATAAATTTATAAGAAAAGAGCACCTAAGAATTATTATAATGATGTAGGATTTTATTTAATGTAATATATTTGATATGGAAACTGATAGAACTGTTTTTTGGTAAAACAGAATGAATTAAATAGCTCTAATTATGTCTCACTAAACCTCCTCTGTAATCAAATATTCTCTTAAATGCTATGTACTCATCGAAAGTGAAAAAAACATTATAAAAAATTGAGTTTTAATGTGAAAACTCTAATTTTTAATTAAACTTTAAGCTACACATTTTTTGCTTAACTCCAAGTAATTTTAAGCTTAATATATGAATTTTATTTCCAATTAAATTCTTTGAATATCTTAAAAAATGGAATCTTAACCCAAAATATTTGAATTTATATTTTTAATTATTTTTAAAGAAATTTTCATTTTATTCAAGAATAATCAATTAGGTCTCCTAAAGGAAAAATACCAGGTAGTCTTATTAATACGAAAATGTTTTATTCTTGGTGGGTATGCACAGATAGCAGCAAGCTTTCAATATGTGTCATAATTCCAATTAAAACCATCTAAAAATAGATTTCCTAAAAATTCCTGAAGTTATTACTTTTTCCCTATAAAAATAGAAATAGAAACTCAAGCTTAACTTTTGATAATTTTTTGATGAAGTTGGCTTTATTTTTGATCTTATTTAATCTTTTGAAGTTTCTAAAACCTTGATTACAAGCCTGTAAAAGGAAATTTACCCTTCAATATTCAATCAAAGTCTAATCTCAATTCTATAATAAGGTTGAGAATTCTTTGATACAGGAAGAAAGTTTTGATTGAGCTTCTGAATATCTCAAAAGTTGGGTACTTTGACAACTTTTCTATTCTCCCATTTATGTGTTGTTTTTTCCAATTTATTTATTTACAGAAATAACATATATTTTAATCAATTTTAATTGATTCCACACAAGATTTAAGTTCTTTTTTGAAAATGCGTAGCCAATTCAAGAAATAAATTCAAAAACATGATTTTGACACTTTTTTCTATAGGTTTTAATATACATGAGTTAATTGTAAATTTGAAAAATTTATGAAATTATTGAAATGTTATTTGAAACTCTTAATTATTCAAATAAGAACAAAAATTGCAATTTTTGGGTATGACAACCTATTGGGTAACCCTAGGTTCTTTTTGGTGTAGAATTCAAATATGAAGTAATTATTATAGCTTTTTTATCCAAAAATGAATCTATAATAAAAATTCATAATTTTTTTGTTTTCGAACCATTTTACATGTCAGCTGATGGCTAAATGAACTGTATCAAACCTTATTTGTGGCCTTAGGGGTATGTCATACATACCTCATAGGCTCATAGTATCAGGAATATTTTTCAAAGCCTTAAAGATAAGCGGACAGCCTCATATTGATTCTTGGACATTGTCTTCAAGGGGAAAACACCCATTAGAGCTATTTTTTAACTATTTTATTACATTATTCTCTTCTTAATGTCTTACAGTTGTTATAGCTATTATATGATACTCATGTGGAAGTAGAAATTCCTTTTAAGTGTAGAATTGAATCGCGCCACCCCATTTTAATGATGATAAATTGTCTTGAAGATAAATAATTTCATTGAGACCTTCTTTTGGTTCATTTCTCCCCATTTTATGTATTTTTTAATGTTTTACCTATTTTATATCTATGAAATAATAGCCTTGAAGTGATTTTTTCTAAATTTCAAAACATAATTCCTTTTCTATTCACGTTATTCGCTTTTGAAAAATAAATTTCATTTTCAAAAGATTGATTATTTTTTTAACAAAAATAAAAAAAGAAATTTTGTTTTTTTTTAAAAAAATCCTCAGGGAAACATTTTTCTTTTTAAAAGAAACCTTTTCTTATTCCATTTCTCTTTTTTAAAGTAAAGAAAATTGAATAAAATCACCCCTCATCTGATATTTAATGAAAAAAACTAATATACCAGACAGGAAACCAGCTAATACCTATTGTCAATTTCTTCACTACCCTCTTGAGAATTTATTCACCTGAGGAACAGGTACAGGTGTTGTTTAAAGCCCTATTGAGTACCAAAACATATTCCTCCTGCTTTGCTTTTTATAAAATTGAGGGATTTTCCTTGATTTTTTTTTTTTGAAAATTTATGAATGGAAGCCTCCCTCTCATTTTATTATTTTTTTCCCCTAAAATTGACCAAACTAGTTTTTTTTACTTCAAGCCACTAATGAATTATAATTACTTAGGTATTTCTATATGTATTCTGTAAAGATTCTAGAGAAATTCCGGGGCCTCTTGCGTGCACTTAGTAGATCATAGTTCTAGACACATGCTGAGTTTCCATTCTGGCCATGGAAATTAGTTGAATTCCAAAATGATCATTTTGATCATTTTGTTCCCATTAAAAATACAATAAAAAACCATTTTAGCAAAAAATTGACGAGTTAAAATTTTCTTTTGTTTGTTTTAAAAAAGTTCATGCTTTCATGGATTCCAATAAAGGCCCATAATGAGTGGTGGCCTTGTTTTTGATTTTTCCACCCAAAATCAGGCGAATGTTTTGGGGTTTAAGAAAGGAATTTTCACATAAATTTTTTTGATTTTGGGACACCTTTTTTATCCTGAATTTTTTAATATCAAAATATCAGCATAAAAAGAAGAAATAAAAAAGGATGATTTTAGTTACCCAACCCCTCAACAGGTGGCCTATGGGATGTTGGCTGCAGTTAAAAACTTTTTATATAAAATAACTGATGTCTGGAGTAGATCTTTTGGCAGCCCAATGGATCTTTTTTGTAATGTCTCTTCCACTTAAGTTTAAGAGCAGGTGCGGAGAGGACAGATAAATTATTTAAGTGGCAAGGAAAAAAATGAAAGTGGAATATTGCTATTATGGGGCAAAAATGAGGAAAGAAAGATGAAGACAAAAATTTGGAATAAAAAAATACAGGTCTTGAATATCTGTTAGCAATAATATTCTCAAGTTCTGGAATCTACACACAATAATTATTTGTATTATAGGGTATGTTAAAAATACAATCTCTCCAAGCATTCATCAACTTGATCCCACATTTGTGCTAATCTGTCAGAAAATTTGTTTTTCTTCTCTAATTTTTCTTCCAGGTGACTTCTGACAGTTTCCACTGGTCTTTTTTTTGATATAAAACATATGACACTTCCGAAGCCACAATTTCCATTCCCAAGGACATAAATTACTTTATTGAAGTATGAAATGATAAATTCAGAGTAATATTCTATTTTTGGCATCTACATTTTACAAAAAATAAATTAAAAAAGTGGAATTTCTGTAGATTTCCAAAGAAAATTAAATTTATTTCGGAGAAATCTTTCATTAAATTTTTTTTTTGACAAATTGTTGACATTTTTAATCCAATTACTGCGAGTTTTGCTCCAATTTGTGGCTTAAGGGAGTTACTCTTGTGGAATTTCTGATTGGGGATTTGTATTCAATCTTGATGACCTTTTGGGTTGAAGTTCTCCTTTTTCGGCTTTAGCAAGGTTTATTTTAGATTTAAAATCCTCGGAAAAAGATGCATATCTTCATCAGGTGCATTTGATAAAGTGGAAGCAGACATGCCAGTCTGAGAATTAGATTCTGTAGGGTTTGAATTAATTAATTTTTGGAGGCCTTCCTCTTCTTTATGAGCTGTTTTGATTGCCTCAGAAATCTTGAATCTCTTGTAGTCTTTCTTTTTGCTAATTTTGGTATTCCGTGAATCTGATTTTCATTTTCAGGATCCTTATTATGAGGTAAGCGGGTTCTTCCATTCAATAACTCTTAGAAAACCCTTAAAAATTAAAGGTTTGATTTATTGTTTTGGAAAATATCTCCCAATTTCTCTTGAATTATGATTCTCTTTCTTGAGTATGCTTCCAACCCTAATCACTCAGCTGTTTCTGCTCAGAAGAAAAATCATATTATCCGGTGATAAATTTGTTTCTGAAGAAAAAACTTTGTGGAAGTTTCAAATTCTATTGTTTATGAAAAAGATTAATTTGAAATATATGCCTGTTTTTTTGTTAATTTTAAGCTTAATTTTTGCAAGAAATTCAATTATTAACTTTATAATCTTTGTTTGATTTTCATGTTTTTGTTTCATTTTCCACTTTGGCTGATTGATGAGCATTTTAAAAGGAAATGTGAGATATTTTCAATGAAATATGGGTGAAAGTAGCTGGAATATTTACCAGGTTTTTGAGCTGCTCATTAGACATTCTTCCAATGACTTCAGTGTACTTTCTCCCAATTTCAATAACTAGTTTATTCACTACTTTAAAAAATGGTTACAGTTGAATTATAAATGCATATCACTAGGGTGATTCAAGAGGGACCTGTAGGCAGGTCCCTTACAGCCAGCTTGGCTGATATCTTCAAGATAGCTCATTATCAGCTTTGCTAATATTTCAGCATGTGTTTCATCTCATATTTTAAGCTTAATGTGACCCATATCTCAGATTTTATCGCCATAAGAAGAGCAAATTATTTTGAAATGTGCAATCCTACTTTATTCTATCAGTCAAATTTCTATGTAAGGTGAGAAATAACAACTGAGAACTATTAAGGAGGGTTTTGACCAGTTTTGATACCCCATTTTGAAAATATGAACAATTCATTTATTCTTGACTCAAACTATAGACAAATCACAATTCTTCTCTTATTTGATATTTCCTTTCAATTTCACAGAACAAAAGAGTGGAAAAAAGGCACTTTATTTGAAAAATAGATGGGGTACTCTGAAGTTCCCCAATATATTTACCAATAAATCTAAAGTTAATTGGAAATCATCTCATAAGCTTTATTTGATTTTATAATGATACAAAAATAGAAATAAGATTGTGTGATTTCATCTTTTAAAAATTATAAAATCACGTATGACACCTGAATTTTTTACAAAAGCTAGCACTTCCTTCCAAAATTTTTTCAAATACTTTCAATCTCACATAGCTACATCAAATAAATTCTTAACCACTTCAAAAGAATTTGGTTTCATCCCACCTAGATTATTTGATAATGTGAAATTTGAAATAGTTCTCACAAGCACCTTCCATTCCAGCTCTAAATCAAACAAAAAGACAATCTTAATGTCTTTTTTGAGCCTTATAAGGGAAAGAGTAATCATACCTAGTTGATCTGAATTTTTCAACGTATCTGAAAGAACAGCAAGTAATGGCATCCAGACTACTTGAAACATTGGCTTGACATGTTCAAAATGAGATGCTTCGAAGAATTGATCACCGATATTCAAGCTTCTTTGCCTCTGACCTTTTGATAATGTTATAAATAAAATCTTCAAAGAATAAGATTAATATCAAAGCTAAAAGATAAGTAATTTTGAGACTTTTGTAATCCTTCAAAAGTTTCAAATTTATCTTAACTTACTTCAGTTTCATCAGAAATTCCAGTTGATTGTAAAAAATACACCTCTTTCTGTAAACCCCTTCCAGCTGTAGAAATAATATCAGCTAAAAAAGATTGTACAAGTAGTACACCAATAGAAGCTTTTAATTTTTCTTTAATTTGAATTTTATCTGCAATAATTTCATTATACAGAGCTAATAATTACTCGTTGGGTATCTCTTTTTTTGTCCTCAAATTTTAAATTTGAGGACTGTGAGAATCCATATTTAACATAATGATTGAAAAGTACAAAAAATATGCCGTTGCTAAAATGTGCAGTCAACGAAACCATTTATTCATCTTAACACAAAGTTAAAATACAAACCATTTTTTTGAATTTTGAAAGATAAATACTAACCTGAATTAGCCAAAGTTTTAGCATTCCACTGATAATATCTTTAATAAAATTGCAGCGTAAAACTGTCAATTTTCTGAGCTTCATGTGGTAATCTGAAATATTGTAAAAAATTACTCATGGCTTCCGTAAGCTTCATGTTTGGAAAATTCATAAAATCTGTGAATGCATGCATTTTTTCTACATTTTCAGGATTGCCCAAATTACAAATCAACGTATTTTTTTAGCAAGAAAAAAAAGGAAAGTTTTATTTATCAACTTCTTGAACCTTTGAACCTGAATGTTTTTTGACTCACCCTTCACCCAAGTATTCTCCTATAATGGATTTACTTAGATCATCAGCAGTAGATAAGAGCTTAGCTACGTCTCTGTGATTTGAACTAAAAATTAATCCGTTTGTAGTTAAGAGCTTAATACCTCATATGGGTTTAAAATTATTTTTTCTTATTCCCTCAATAAAGTTGGTCTTTTGGTTTTTTGCAATTCGAAATCTGCTGGGGTAACTGTTTGGCTCTCAATCATGGGTTAAATTGGTCTCAATGCCAGTGGAATGTTTGCTTGTTGTGGGTGTTTCTTGAGGTTTTATATCATATCTAAAAAGGAAATGCTAGAATTCTATTCTCTTGAAGATCGTTGATGAGAATAGCATGCTAGAATTCCAGGGCCAGAAGGAATTGAAAGTGAAGCTGAAGCTTTTCAAGTGATTGTCCCTTTACCAGCCCAAGAAACCAATGATTGCAAAGCTGCAACCAGACAATACAAGCTTTTACGCTTGAGTTGACCCTCAACATATTGATGACAATAAAATGTTGATTCTGAAATCCCCTGATTCATTGAAGTTGTTTGAAGTGATTGTGGAATGGAAGCTACCAGAGCAGAGGAAATTGTTGATATTCCACAATCTTCTGTAAGCTTCCATTGAACGAACAACCACAAATAATTACATCACCAGTCCGCATCTCAACCTCAAAAGCTGGATTCCTTAACCTAAAAAATTACATCAACCTCCATCAACCAATCAGCAACTATAACCATTGGTCCAACCTTTTTCTATTACCTTCCACATCATCATTTCTCTCCCCTTTTTCTTATTTAATACAACTCTTCTCTCTCATTCTTTTCCTTTCCTTTTCTTCAAGAAAAACATTCATATTGATTCAATCTTTTTCCCCGTACTCATTACATTATTATCTTTTTCCTTATCATTACTTTTATTGTTTTGTATACTATTTCTAATCCATTGGTCCACTGATGTATTACTAGACTTGTGTTTGGCTTGCTTACCTATTACTGACTTTTCATTTATCAGCCTTAATTTCATTTATTGCACTCTTTTATCCAAGTCGATCCTTTACTTTTATTGTATTATTTCTTACCTTTCCTTTAGGTAAATCTACTTTCCTCACTCTATTTATTTCTATCTTATTTAGTTAGTGAAATCAAACTTTAGTTTTAGCATCTGAAATCTAACAGAAATGCTACTTATGTTTAAATTTCTGATTCAAGGAACATTTTGGGAGCCAATCAACTGCACAGAATGTGAAGATGTGGTTGAGTTAGTATATTTAGTAGGTACAAACCTTTAGACAATGAAACGCTCATAAATATTACCAAGTGATGTTTGACCACAATCATAGTCTACATAAACTTCCATCAAGTTTTGAGGATCATAAAATGACCTTCCAAGTTTAGTGAGTAAGATAGACTTTTCCTTGACTGTTGAGCTTTGCATTTTGAAGGTTGGAAAAAATATTCCATTCAACAAAACCTCAATTTCTTTCTAATGTAGAATAAACCAGTTTGAATTTTCTTTCAAAAAACATCAAGGGAAAGAGTGAAGAGTGAAGAGGAAAGAAAATTTCTTTGGTGAGAAAAGAGCAAGCCACCTTAATTTTAGTTCTCATACCACTAAAGAATTTCCAAAAGATCTCACAACTAAACTTAAACATTCTTAATGCCAAACTGGTGACATTCCTGCTTAAAATGCGGAAAAGATACTTTTTGATCATGCATAGTAGATGATATGATGAAAAAGCTGGGATCAATAAAGACAGTCAGATTGGTGTTTAAAATTCTCAAGATAATATGAAACAAAAGAAACTTGTACCACATCACATGTGACTTCAAATCTTTCTCACTAGTTGAGATTAATTTGTCACTGAAAATATTAGGGGCTGTGGAAATTTCTAAATCCCACACTCAAAATCCCAAGTTTTCTTCTTTTCCAAATCCTGCATTAACTTTTTGGGACTTTGGTAATTCCACACCTCAAGAGGTGTGATATTTTGAGGTACAAAAACCCATGTTTTTTGGCACCAAATCCCATGTTTAGATACTAAATTCCCCCCTTTAGTTTCAATTAAAGGTACCTTTTTACAACACAAAACTCATTAAAGGCATTTTAAATTGCATAAAATCTTAATATACTAGTCATTTATTAAAGTATTTGATTTCAAGCTGCATTTACTATAGATCTTTTCTTCATTTACCATGACAAAGGGATCACAAAGGCTACCTTTACTTCAGACCTTAAACTCACTGCAGTTCATCAATTCTTTCAACTATGATAGTAATTCCGATATCCAGGAAGATATAATCTTATTAGAAAGGATAAAATCAAAAAGATACATGAATCCTTGTAGAAGATATCCATTAAATTACATGTATACAATGAATGATTTACAAAAATTATCATCTGAAAGGTTTTTGCAGCTTTGTAGGACCACACATGAATCAATTGAAAAATTGGTTTCAAAAATTCAAGATGATAAAACCTTTCAGGAATCATAACAAAAAAAACAACAAAATCCTTCCAATCAATTGGCTGTGGAACTATCAAGGTTAGGATCAAATGGAAATGGGGCTGCTTTGGGAAAGATTGAAATTTTATTTGAAATTAGCCATGGGGCTATTGTGTTGTACACTCAAAGAGTGATCCAGATATTAATGAAGTTTAAGTGAAAAATGATTGTGTGGACAACAATAGAACAAAACAGAGAGATTTCTCAAGTTATTAAGGTGAAAGGCTTCCCTGGGTGCATTGGATTTATTGGTGGGAGTCTCATACCATTATCACAATGTCCCCTCAATGATGGTGAAGCTTATGTTGATCATAAATAGAGGTAATCTGTTGAATTTTGATTCTTTATTTCATGTTTTCTGATTGTTTAAGATTAAGGTATTCTATGTCAATACAACTGGTTTGCAATATAAACAAACAGTTCACTGCTCTACATGTGGGTTTTACTGGGTCACTTCATAATTCAAATGTATATTAGCATATGAAAATTGCACAAACATATCAATAATTGTATGAAAAAGCTCAGTACTTACTTGCTTATTCAGCATATGCAAGCTCTCCTTGGGTTGTTGCATAATATAAGGGATTTGTAGCACAGAATGAAGACAACTGTTCTTTAAATTACTGTCTAGCAAAATCAAGGGTCAGAATTGAGCAGGCAAATGGAACTTTGAAGGGGTGGCTGTTTTCTCTAGGGGAAATGCAAAATAAAATGAGTGATAATCATAAAACTGAATACTTTGGTAGTTGAGTTGTTTATTGCACAGTTTTACAGAATATTTTTGCACAAATTGGAGATGAATGGTTTTATTTATATGAAGATTATGATCCACCACACCCAGAGATTTTTCCAATAACAACATTGGGGAAGATGTTGTAAATATGAATGAAGAATTAAACCAATTACTTTGCCATGGAAAGATGATCAATTGTTAATTTTAGCAGGACCATTGAATTATGTACTTAGTTTAATGGAATTAACAGAGTCAAGATGTCATTGAGAAAAGGAAAACTATTTACAATTCATAATTTTTAGCTCTTTTTTGGTCCTGCCTATTTCTTTCAGAGTACACTTTTACTTTTGAATTAATTTAGGTAGGGGTCATTTTTGATAATTTGTCACCTACATTAAATAATGTATGGTTGATTTGGAAAGAAAATCCAAAAAGAGTGATTTAATCATGATTGAAGATTGCTGGAGGAGGTTTTGTTGTATGATGAACCATTGATGATGTCTTCCAAAGGATTTCCATGATGCCAGGTTTTTTTGAAAAATCAATCTCCATTTTCAATTTGGGGAAGTGCAAGCCATGTCCAGATGGGGTGAAGACAGTTGCAAGGTGATGGAAATATTTTTTGGAGACAAGAGAAAATATACCACAATTTCAGGAAGTGAGATCATTTGAATCTTGATTTGGCTTATTGAAAGATCCATCTTGAGTGAAAATGACATTGGTAAAATATTTGAATTCTTCCTTTGGATTGGCAGAAGTCCATTTGAGCTGACTGAACTTTGGTAATTGGGCTGCTTCCATTAATGGCTGATTTTCATTTGCAGGTAATTTAGAAAAATTAAATATTCTTGAGTAAATGAATTGGTCATATTGTTGAATTTCAGTCCATTTCTTATTATGTTTTTTAATTTGATGAGGAGTCAAACCAGGGTTTTGGGAGTAAAAGCCTAAGATTTTTGAAATTAACTACTAATTATTAAAATAAAAAGCACAAAATATCACACACCTGCAGATTTTCCAGAATCAGAGCCAGGTTGAAAGCCACTACCCTGCATAATTCCACCTAGTACTTGTTTATTGGTTTTAATTTCTTGTCAATTTTAGGATAAGGGGATTAATGTCATAATAAGGTCTTTTAGGATTTGAGAGTGGCCAGAAGAAATGTAAAAAGGGGTGATTTGATAAACGATGACAGGTAAGAATGTCTTTTTTGTTTTATCAATGATTACATAAGGATGGGGTAAAGTGTTTACTTGTGGAAGCTTCAACCATAAGGAATTTGCTGCTTTCTTTTCAATTGATATGGTTAAGCTCTTATATGCTTTGTTTTAATGGCAAAGGTGAGAAATTATTTGTTTTGAATCATAGATATGTTGTCTTTGGCTTTGCACCAGTTTTCCCTTATGATTTGTTTTGGTATTATTTTCCTCATGATGTTCTATATTTGGCTTAGTCCTCACCATGACGTCAAGAGGAGGAATAATAGCTTTATCATTTTTCAAATTATTCTGATGATGTGCTGAGTCTGGTTTAGTCCTAACCATGAAATCATAAGAATAATTTTAAGAGTGAGAGAGAGTAAGAGCCTTTCTTTGGAATTTCAATGATGATAAATAATCCACCCCTATATTGACAAAGAATTAAAAAAGATTAAAAATAGTCAATCAAACAGAATCATCAGCATGTTGAAATATTATCATCAAAAAGAGAATGTAAATATAAAAAAATGAGAATCATGATCTATTAAAAAAAATGATAAGTAAAGATAATAATTAAGAAATAGGAATTGATCATGAGTCATGATAATAAGAAAAAAATAGAAAAAGATCAGTAGTTTGTTATGATAATCAGCAGAACAATGAAGAGAGGGAAAAAAGAAATTGAAGATTATCAGTAATTATCATGATTAAATTTTTTAAAAAAAGACATGATCAGAAGTGATGATCAACAGAAAAAACAAGAAAAAAAGTAACAGTGGTTGAAAAAAGGAAAAAAACATGGGTTAGTTATTATAATCATCATAATTATGAAAAGAGAAAAGAAAAAGAGAATAAATAATAAAAAAAGAAAAAGTGTCAGTAAATCTCATCACTGGTAAATGAAGTCAAATTAAAAATACATATCTAAGATTATCTAAAACTGTTAATGGCCTCTTGGAGGCCATTAACAAGTAAAAATTCACAAAAATGCTCCAAATCAATTCAGAATTGATTTTGGAGGCTTTCAAAATTGATTCCAAATCAATTTGGAGCAATTAGAATTGGTTATGCCTTAGAATTTCACAGAAGCCTTTTTGGGAGGTTCTAGTGTTATTGAAGGATGGATGCTGGCAGGTTGAGGTGATTTAGTGGTGGATGAGGCTCAGACTGAGGTGAAGATGGTAAAGACAGGCATTGCAAAAAGATAGAATAAAAAAACTGACCTGGTTAAAGAAACAAAAAAAATTGGAAAATCTAATAAAAAATAAATAAATAACAAATTAGTTTCTGTGAAATAGTTGGGGGTGAAGGAATGAATTATTTAACAGGGTTATTTCAGAAACAGGAGTATTTTGGTGAATGGGATTTTTTCAATTTTGAAAAAATCAACTGGTATTTGAAAAAAATTCAAAAAAAAAATCAGTTGAGATGATTTCTGTTATATTTAATAAAAAGAATTAACTTGTATTTGAAAAAAAATCAAAAAAAAGGAATTAAGTGGAGAAGATTTCTTTTTAATTAAAAAACAAAATTCAACTTGTATTTTAAAAAAATTCAAAAAAAAAATCTGTGGAAATGATTTCTTCTTTATTTAAAAAAAACTGAAAATTGGAAGGGGAAATCCACTTGCTTTTGAAAAAAATAAAGAAGACAAAAAAGAAATTCCAAAGGAGCCTTCATATTAAATTTGAACAAACTTGGTCATTGTTTTTTGGCACATAAATTCTCAATGCAAAACTTGACCAAATTTTCATTTTTTTAATAAATTTAAATTCAATTTCAAACCATAAGATCAATTGCAACTTTGTGTCCCAATCCCAAATAAACATCAAATATATTTTACAAATCACCCTTTTTTAAAATTATCACATGAAATGTACCTAATATGTTACTTTTTATTGATTAATGTCAAAATGTTTTCCAGCTCTGCAATTGGCCTGCTTGATTACAATGATGCTATAGTGAGATCCATCTGGAATTTCTTTTCCTTCAGTTCCAATTCCCTATTCCACTTTTCTTTTTCAAATTTATATTTCTTGGTGTATTGTTTCTTGTCAAACTCCATTTGGTTCTGTAACTTCACTTCTTCAAAATTTTGCTTTTCCATATTCCTCACTTTCTCTTAATGCCACCTCTCCCTGTCCCACTCAAAACAAGTATTATCACTGGTTTCATGGGCTAAGAATATTGACTTTTGTCAGTAGGATTGATCAGAGTAACCATAAATTCAAGACATACCCTTTTGCCGTGATTCAAGCAAATTTGAATATGTAGGTGCAAATATAACCATCAACCTTTTTCTAGATCCACTCTTTTCACTAAAGTTGGGTGACAATGCTTGATCACTCTTTTGTGTTGAATGTGTTGTGGATTTACTTTTCTGGTCAAAGGAGAAATAATCAAGATTGGATTTCATAAATATCAGTCTTAAATGTACTTACTGATTCATCTTAAAGGTTTTCCACTGGAACCAAGTCATCATCATCAAAAATGATTATTCTCCTTTAAAATGCAAATGAGCTTCAATTATCTCAGGTAAAAAGAAAAAGAGATGATGACTTACCTTATCAATCAAAATATCATCATCATAACAATTTAAGCTGTCTTTCTCTTGCAAATCATAGCTTGCAATGGGAGTGACATTGGGCTTGTGGCCAAATAGTGCATCCATTTCAGCATAGCAATGACACATACGTTCAAGATTTTCACTCATTGATTTGATTCCTTTACTCTCATCTTCTTTGGTTATTCCAACCCCAGTTAGATTTTTGATTTTTTTGCTGTCATATACTTCTTTTTAAATGTTTGCGATTGATCTCAGATGCTGCTTGAGAAAGGTTTTAGGCAATGTAATAATTTCTTGTTGAACTCAATGGCCATAAGCTGAAATCCTTGCTGATTTGACAGAGGAGGCCTTCCAATTGATGTGGAACAACTATCACCAAAGCATTACTCAAAATTTTATTTTATTGAAAGAAAATTAATTATGGTTAAAAAATCAGTACATATCAAGGGACCTGATGGATGCGGAAGGCTGGAGGTGATCTTCATATCTGACTTGATGTGTTTTGCTTTTGAACAAGGCATTATTAAATAGATTTTAAGCTTTTGGTCAGATTGTCAAAAATGGAGTGTGGAAAAATATGTTGTACAGTTTTGAATTGTGACAACTCATTTGGGTTAGGTTTCAAACTGAAATCCCAGATGCATAGGATTTGGTCAAAATACCAGGGGACTCAGTTAAAATTCCATGTGATTTCTATTGAAGATAAATTGTGAACCAGTTGTAAATACTTGACTGGTCCTTTTTATGTCTAGACCAAACCAGTTGTAACTGAAGTAGTACTCTTTTACTTTTTCCTAAATCAGGAAATTGTTTGTTTGTTGTATCTACTTTTATCAATTTGTATTTTATTCTTTTTACTATATAAATCATGTATCTTAGCTGAGAAGTTGTTCTCTCATCCAACTTCTCAGCTTTCTTGTTCTTTTTCTCTCATTGTATTTCCTTCTCTGAGCATCTTCAGCATCCTCAGGTTATGGGCCCAGCGCTGTCAGAACTCTAAAAGGAATAAGTAAAACTTTGGATCAAAAATCTATTGATAATCTATCAGAAACCAACTTATCACGCATGAATCATCAAATCAACCTATCTCCTCTCCCTCAGATATACAAGGACTGGAAAAACTAAACTCCTCTAATTTCTTCACATGGCAAAGAGGAATTATTTTATCTCTTGGAATGGGGAATCTCAGGTACATGCTAATTGAACCTCCTAGTTCTATAAAAATTTATCCTATCTATCTTAAAAAGAAAGAAATGGTTTATTATTTTATAGTAGGACATCTGGATGATGAAAATTATGACAAATTTGTCTCTGAAAAAGATGAAGAACCGTTTAATCTCTGGAATAACATTAAGGAGCACTATGCCTCCTCTTCTGGTGAAAACATTGCTTCTCATTTTAAGAAACTCTTTAGTATTAAATTTCCACCCTCCTCCTCCGGCTTATCAGAAGCTATCTCCTCCTTTTGTTCAACTCTTAAGCTTCTCTGTGGACTCTCTCCTAGTCTCTTTGCTGCTGATATCATGGTACAGGTTCTTGCATTTTATGTACTTCGACTTCTTCCTGAAACTTGCAGACATGTTTCTACTGCAGTTTTTCACTCAATTAAGGTCTCTGCCAAAATTCCCACTGTGGAAGAACTATTTAAAGAAGCTGAACTTGATATACTTTTCAATTAGACAAGCTGGAATCAAAGATCCTGCTTCTTTAGCTCTTCAACTCTGTTCAAAACCAAAGAAGGAGCTTTGTCACAAGGGAAAGCATAATCCTTTGTCTAATCATTTGGAAAGTGAATGCTTTCAATTATTTCCTGAAAAGAGGGAAGCTTATCATCAAAGAAGAAATGACAAAAATCAGCAAGCAATGGGCTCTTCCCTGGCTGTTTAAAATAATATCAATAATACTTCAAACAGCCCAATTCTGGATAGCGGCTTCTCCAACACTATAGCTCCCACCTCCAATCTCTTCTCCAATATCTCACCTTCAAGCAAGACTCTCCTGGCTGAAAATGGGAGTGACATGAAGGTCACTTCAGAGGGCACTCTCCACCTGAATACAACCACTGGGAAAATTTCAATTCCCAATTCCTTGATAGTTCCTTCAGCCTCCTCTGTATTGGTCTTGTTAGGCCCTTTTCTCAACAATGGTGCCACTCTTAAAGGCTTTAAGGGTGGTGCTAATCTCTTTGATGAAAATGGAAATCTTATCTTAATCACAAAGATTGTAAACAATGTTTTTCTCATTGATAATCCTATCTCCAATGTTGCCCTGTCATCCTCAGCAAACCTTCCTCTCATCCTTCACAAATCCTTAGGACATCCTAGTAACCTGATAGCTGCCAAAATGTGGCCTAATGTTAATTTCTCCAACTTAAGCTGTGAATCTTGCTCAATGGCCAAATCTCATTGACTACCATTCTCTGGAAACCTTCCAACCCCTCTCAATGTCTTAGATGTTGTCCATATGTATCTATGTGGTCCTATCTCACCAGCTTCTTGAGGGGGTAATTGATATATTTTTCAAATAACAATGGGCATAGTCATATGCGATTTGTCTACCTTCTCAGCACAAAATCAGATTGTTTTGAATACTTTGTTAAATTTCAAAATCTTTTAGAGAATTTGAAAGGTAGGACAATTAAAATTGTGGTATCAGATAATGGTGGTGAATTTGTTAATTCAAAATTCAAAAACCTCTTTGACGTCAAAGGCATCCAACATCTTCAAACAGCACCCTACACCCCACAGCCAAACCCAGTTTCTGAGAGGGGTAATCAATCATTGCTTGAGCGTGTACGGGTTATGATGCACAATAATAGTGTTCTGTCTGAATGGTGGGGTGAAGCATCTGCTATGGCAGAATTTATATTAAATAGAACTCCAATGTCAACTCTTAATTTCGTCGCTCCACTAAGTAAGTGGGATTAATCTGTGTCCCTCCATCTTGCTGGCCTGCATCCTTTTGGTTGCACAGCTATTATGAACTCTCCAAAAGCTTGACGTAAATCAAAGATCAATACTACTGGTATCCCATGTATGCTTGTTGGCATTCAGGAAGGATATCATAACTATTGTCTCTTCAATCCTATAACTGGTTCTATTTACATATCTCATGACTGTGTCTTCAAAAATGAAGAAGCTTTCTGTCCCTCTCATTCTTCTTCTACTCCTACCCTGGTTCAAGAACCTCTTCTTCTTCCCTCACTACCTTTGTTTGATTTCTCCCTTCACGAGAATGATCAAGATCTGGCTGACAAATCTGAAAATATCCTCTCTTTTCCAGAAGGGAACTGTCCTGGAGATTACTCAAGAATTCCTCATGCTACTTCTACCAATCTCCAAATATCTTCTGAGGCAGACTTTTCTTCATCCACTCCTCCTCTTTCCAAACAAATCAATTGCACCTCACCTGTCACCTCTTCCTTACCCAATGAAAATAGAAATCCTTTGCCTAAAGGATGGACCTTTGATGTGCAATGAGTTATAGTTATATATCTTTAAATTGCTATGTTATCACAATTATAAAACCATTAATAGTAACACTTAACAAAACAAGTAGTCAATATATATATTGTAATAAGAAAAAGACTGAAAATTCGATATACCTAAATTTTTAACAGTAAGTGATACAAAACACTATAATTAAGATTTTTATAGACACAATTAAGAAAACACTCTACAGCGAGAAAATAAAATAAGTTAGCTTCACAGATGTTGAAGTGATCATAACTAATACTTGTATACCTAAATAAACCCCTAGCCTTGTGAGTATTAGAGTAAATTATGATTGTTGTCAATAAGAATCAATTTATTAATAATATGATGAATATGAGAGATAGAGAAGAACTGAGTAAAATGTCTGTTATAATAAAAGAGGCCACAATTTATACATAATGAAACTGGTTACAAGTGATGGAAATAAATGTACTAAAAAGAAAGTTAGATGACCGGAAATCCCTGGTGCTCAAACCCCACTTCCCAATCTTGATAAACTATTGGCTCGAAAGGGAGATCTATTCACAACACTCCTCTGATCTCCTTGAGATGTAATTGCTGATACACTTCAGTAAGTTTTTGTAACCCCAGGGGTTTGGTCAGCACGTCAGCTATCATATCACCTGATCCAACTTGTACTACATTCAACTGCCTTTTCATGACTAAATCTCGAACATATTGAAAACGTACTTCGATATGTTTCGTTTTTGCATTTAGTGATGCTTTCTTTGATATTGTAGTTGCTCCAGAGTTGTCATTGTCCATAACGGGTTTTACCATGTCCAATCCAATGTCTTTCAAAAGGTAAGATGTCCAACAAAGCTGCCTTACACATACATTCATAGCAATGAATTCTGCTTCTGTTGTTGACTGTGCAACAACCGATTGTTTCTTACTCCACCAACAGATAGGGTTACCCAAAAAAGTTATGACGTATCCTGAAATAGATTTCCGATTGATTTTGTCATTGGCATAGTCAGCATTGGCCCATCCAGCAAGCGGGGACTCATTTTTATCCTTTGCCTTAGAAAACACAATTACAAGTAGCATTGTACCCTTCAGATAGCGTAGTAGATGTTTTACAGCTGTCCAGTGCCTGCTTGTAGGTTTGGTGGAATATCTGGATAGTTGATTTATTGTGAACATGATATCAGGTTGTGTATGTTGAGCAAGGTAGTTCAAACTCCCAATTGCCTGTTGATATGGTGTGATAGCAACTACTTCACCTTTGTCTTCTATCTCCGTCATTAAATTACCATTGCACGGTGTCTTCACACTTCTACTTTCATCCATATCGTTATCATGAATTAGCTTCTTAATCAAATCTGGCTGGCTTAAACCAACAGATCCATCATGATACCATTCCAACTTGGAACCTAAGTGCTGAGTTGGTTTAACTTTAGATTTAAGAGAAAAATCCTTGCTTAGTGCCGACAAAATGCTTTTATGGTGGAGTCTTCCTTCCCGATTAGAAATCCGTCATCAACGTGCATGTGTAAGATTAATGATTTGTCATGATTAAGATAGAGAGAATTTTCAGATTTAGCTTTTGTCATACCACACTTTGTCAAGGTGCTGCAAAGTTTAAGCTGCCACATTCGTGGAGCCTGCTTGGTACTGTATAATGACTTATTCAACTTCCAAACCCAATCCTCCTTTCCTGCAGTCTCATAGCCTTTCACCTGCTTAACGTACACTGTAGTGTCCATTGAACCATGTAAAAAAGCTGTTTCAATGTCAAATTGACATGGAATATAGTTTGAGTTTGCAACTAATGACACCATTACTTTGAAGCTTTCGTTTCGCCCTACTGACGCCCAGGTGTCAAAGTAATGAAGAAGATGTTCTTGATGATTTGCCAACACCACCCATCTAGCTTTATATCTATAAACTTCTCCATATTTGTTGCGTTTATTGGTTAACCTCCACATTCCACCAATTACTTTCCCGTCTTTTGGATAAGGGACCAATTCCCCAGTATTGTGACTTGTAAGTGATTCAAATTCCAGATTCATGGCCTCTTTCCAATGCTTGGATTCAATTGGGTCATTCATAGCCTTTGAGTAAGTCACTAAATGTGAGCCTTGAGGTATATTTTACATACCCAAATAGGCCACAATTATCTTAAAAAGAAATTTTGAATTATGCACAACTCATAAGTCATGCATATATCCAAAACTCATCATTTTCAATTTCAGAAAAGATGAATGACTTTTTATTGAGTAAGTAAATCCATGGATTTAAGACCAGATTTGGATTCTGCACAAAAATTCACCTAGGGTAGCCCCATAGAGTGAATAAGCTCAATTTAAGTATTTGAGGTGGTAAAATGGAAAATACTTCAATACCACATCATTAATACCACATAAACGATCCGTGAAAAGTTTTGTTTTTCTTGATTTTAAGCCAAAATAATGGGAAAGTGAGAAATCCCATGTTACATATACACTAAAAATAGTGTTATGCATGTTTTGAGCACTTAATATCATGGTATTCTTACATGGACTTTTGGTACACCCATAGTGGATATCTCACTTGAAGCTTAATTTTCTATTTTTACTTGAAAAATAAGTAAGGGGGACAAAAGACATCAAAAAGAGCCAGGGTACCCAACTTCTGAGGCCTCAGAGGCGTGGATAGCTCCAGAGCATGGATCCATGGCTCATCTTGGCCCAATTGGTAAACCAAAACTCTTTGGGAACTTGGTTACCAAGTTACACCTACTGTAATCATAAGAAAATAGCAAATAACCTGCTATTTTGATGTGCCAAGGAGGTAATGAGCTACTTAGACTCCTGTAACCACGTCAATTCTTGATGACTTTCCATGACTAGACCCTAAAAGAGTAATTAAAACCCTTTTGGGACATATATTCATTGATTTACCTCATAGCAACCAGCAAAATACTGCTATTTGCAATTCTACGCAGAAATGAGGTAAAAACTTCAAAAATTCATTAAAAATGCAATTCTTAATGAATCTTTCTGAAACTTTCAGGACTAATATAAAACTGTATTATCTATGGTACAACCAAAAATAATTATGGTTTTACTAGTAAAATTAAAAGTCTTACTTACAGTCCATTTTTGACCATTCTACGTGAAACACTGAATCTTCAAAAACTCACAGTAATTACAACCTGTGATGAAATTGGCAATAACATTGATAACTTTGAGAAATCAATTATTATTTTAGAATAAAAGAAGATTTACAGATGTCACTCCTTTTATTCTTAACCATATTGGGGTTGGTAGTCATGTAAAAGCATCAATTAAGTAATTATGATAATCTTACGTGACACCTGATGATGCAATCAATAATCCAAAAAGGTTTATTGTTTTCTCACTCACTGTTTTTTCAGTTTGCTCCATGGCACGCCTCTGTGAGCTGTTGTTGACTTAAAAGAGGCCTCCTCTTGCTGTTTTTTCCAAGAATCATCTTATCAATTTATTAAACCTTTATTACCAACAAGTAAGTATTAGTTCAACTATTCTTAAGTGTTTTAATCTTTCAGAATCAATTAGAAAGACGTGAAATCATAGAATCCAACTATATATTGTTGTAATATTTTTATAAATCCTTTTGATCCCTTAAATCCACAATTCCACATCAAATTTCTCTGCTTTTATCTATCAATAAGTTCTTTGGAGTATTAGTGAGTCATTTATCTTTAATTCTTAAAGTTTTTCTCTAGTAATAGTTTTCTTCAAGAATTATCTTTATAATTATTCTTGTAAAAGATAATTATATATTGAAATAATTTTATTATTTTAATAAAAGAAGTTTTTATTATTAAATTCTTCTTGTAATTGATTCTTGTAGACAATTACTGCTCACTGTTATAATCACTAGTAGTGTATAACATGTGAAAGAAATAATTTTATAATTATTTAATTGTGGTTATAATAATTTTTTCTTATTATATTTCATAAGAACAGACATAGTACAGTTGATTAATAGTAATATTATCATCAGTTTCATAGTCACATCTTACATTTTGGGGCCTGGCCGTGCTTTTTGAACCTTGTACCCTTAATTAATATATTTTTAAGCTCTAAAATATATTAATTTGATATTTTTTTCTTTCATTTTAAAGTTAAAATAATTCTTATTTTTGAAATTGTTTTGGAAATCTTTTTCATTGAGGAATTTGGTTTAATTTTATACTGTTTTTACACGTGGCTTTTTCACATCCAAAAACTTATAAAATTATTCTTTGAGTTACTCTGAATTAATTTCCATTCAAAATCTTAAATTTTAATTTTTTTTCTTTGAAAAGAATAATTTTTTTAATATTAAAAAATATAAAACTTATAAAAAATCTTTAAAAATATTTTAAAAAGTATAAAAAATAATTTTTCTCTTTTATAATTTCTTTTTAGTGTCTTGAATCAAATACTGTGCAGCTGGCAACAGACTCAGTAAAAGATATATCACTAGTCCAGAATCTGAAGACAGTATTGAGGTGCAGATTGCTAAAAGAGGCACCTTATTTAACTCAGAAAAAGCTAAATTACCACCAAAAGGTGTGTATTTTATCTTATATTTTCACCTTTTATCTTTAAATTGACGTGAAAATGGTGCATACCAGAAATGGAAGAAACTATCCAGTCCAGCCAGATGGATGTGGACAAGGAAGAGGCAAGACCAAATTCAGAAGTGCCAAGTCTTCCACAAGAAAGACACATTTGGAGGATGCCAGAGTTGCCCCCCATTCCCCAAGGTCTGTACCAACAGATTTTGACGTGAATTCTGAGCCTGAACTAATTTATGATAATATTTCCAGGGCTGAACCATTTTCAAGTGGCAGCAATAGAAATATATCAGAGCCAGTACAAAAATTGGTTCAGAGCAGCCAAAGAAGAGGAGTGGGAAATCTGTCCAAGCCTTTGGCAGGGGGCCATGAACTCCTACTTACACATCAAGAGCTTTCTGGGTCAGGAGAAGACCATAGAACTCTTAGGAGGTTGGAGCCCCCTGTCTTGCAAAGACAAGGTCAAAAAGATAAAGAATTGGTTGAAGAACCAGAGTCTTTTATCCATAGACCAGAAGAAAGAGTTGGAAATGACTCCAACTTTGGAGACAGAGGCACCAGTGGCATCTACCAGCTCCAAACCAGCTCCAGAAGCATCCAAGGACAAGCCCAAAGGACCTCAAAAGAAACAGAGAGGTCCCAAGAACCATCAAGGCAAGGGAAAAGGCAAAGCCAATTGGCACAGACCTTACCCACAAGGGTACAGGATCCCCAGATTGGAGCCTTCAGCAGTGGACAGTGTCTTCAATATGGCCAGAACTCTTATGGAATTCACAGCCAAGGAGCAGGAAAGGATGAACAGGACTTTTCCATGCAAATAAATGATGTACATAGAAGTATTAGTGTAGAAATTGGCAAACTTGAGTCAAAGTTGAAGCAAATTACATTAGACATCAATGATTTAAAGAAAAATGACAAACAACATTCTGAATGGCGTCAATTGACAACTGTCACCCTTGAGTCAATTAGCAATGCTTGTGATAGAATTGAGAACCAATGTCAAAATAATGACACAGAGGATCCTTCCATTTTTAAAGTAAATGATAGACTTAAAACTCTTGAAGACCATGTCTTACAAATAGTTAAGAACACCAATCAATTTGCTATACATTTAGCAAAAAGTGATAGTGAGAGGCAGAAATTAAAGAATGAAATAATTGCAAGTGTGGAGCAAATTCATAAGAATCATGAACCACATGTGCCAAGGCATTCTACACCTTTGACTGAAGAAAAACTTTCTGTTAAAGAGAGTTTAACTCCATTCTTAGGAGAAAATGTTATTTCCGCAAAGGATATTCCAAAATTAGAAGAATGACCAACATTCTCTGGTGAAGGAGAATACAACCATATTGAATTCATCAGGACTATTGATATGTTGCAAGAAGACTTTAATATACCTGATAAAATCATAGTAGAAAAATTACATTGTTTGTTTACCAAGACTGCAAAGAAATGGTATTACAAGATGAGAATAGATCATGGAAGACATGACTGGTCTTGGTGGAAATCTGAAGTGATTACCAAATGGGCCAATAATTCCTGGAGGTTTAAAATGGAGAATGCTTTTGAAAGTGCCATTTTTAACTCAGAAAAAGACAAACCACTTACTTGGTTCTTCAAACAAAAAGACAGATTATCTGCTTTACAACCAGATATGTCTGACACTATGATTAATATGAAAATATTAAGAAAGTGTGGAGGAGAACTGGAACATGCTATCAAAAGCAGATGTGTGGAGCCCTGTTCAACAGAGGACTACATTAATGCTATGGAAGATATCATTACCAGAACAAGAATTGGTAAGACTTGGATTAGAAACCCAATAGAGTCCAAAATGGTCTCAAAGATTCCTAGAGAGGAAAGAAGACCAGAAAGACCTGTCTTGAAGTGTCATAAATGTGGAAGTACTTCACATTTAGCCAACACTTGCCCTAAGAAGACAAAGATCAATGAAGTTCAAATCATTGAAGAAATTCAGTGTACTGAAGAGAGAGAAGAGTCTGATCAAGATTCTGCAGTCTCTGAAGATACACCAGTGGAGGACTATCCCATTGAAAAAATTTCAGCTTTCTTTGAGGTCACAGAAGTCCATACCCACTTGCCACAGTACGGTGAGGATTGCTGCAACCTGATCAATATCCAAGATGCCAGAATGTATAAAACTAAACCTGCTAGAGGAAAGGGTTATACTGCTGGAGCATCCTGTATCACATCAGTTCTGATGAGTGATATTGAAGCCAAAGTAAATTTGGATACAGGAGCATTTTGCACATGTGTTGGCAAAGATTATCTCCAAATTATACTTCCTGAATGGAAAGACCATCTATTACCAATAGAAGGTGTACAATTCAGTAGTGCCAGTAACAATATGTACCCCTTGGGCATATTGGACACTAATATTGTATTCCCACATCCAGCAGGAAGTGTAAGAATGAAAACTGAGATTGTAGTAATGGATAATTGCACATCTCAACACATCATTCTTGGAAATGATTACTTGAATATTTATGGTATTGATATAAATAACCATAAAGACAGATATTTCACAATTGGAGATAACAAAAGGAAGAAATTTGCTTTCTCCAATATGCCAAAACAGATATCTGTAGTATCTTCTGTCAAAGATACTCACAAAGATGAATTTGTGTCTAAACAACTTGTTGAAGCACAAATTCATCCATCATTGTCACCAAAGATGAGGAATGAACTCATTGATGTATTATATACATACAATAATGCATTTGCATCTGATAATGAACCATTAGGTGCTATAAGAGGACATGAAATTGATATTACTCTTAATATTGATAGACCATATCCTCCAGTACTTAGAAGACCAGCTTATCCAGCCAGTCCCAGAGCTAGAGAAGCCTTGGAAAAACATATCCAAGAGTTGATCCAACTTGGTGTGCTAAGGAAAGTAGGCCATAATGAAGAAGTTGAAGTGACAACACCTGTTATTATTGCATGGCATAATGATAAGTCAAGAATGGTTGGAGATTTTAGAGCTTTGAATACCTACACAGTTCCAGATAGGTATCCAATCCCTAGAATCCAAGAAACCTTGACTCAATTGTCTAAAGCCAAGTATATCACATCAATGGATGCATTAAAAGGCTTCCATCAAAATGTTTTGACGCCTAAAGCTAGGAAACTACTTAGAATTATCACTCACTGTGGTATTTATGAGTATCTCAGAATGCCATTTGGCATTAAAAATACTCCATCTCATTATCAAAGAATGATGAATACCATCTTCCCCACAGAATTGTCTGAAGGATGGCTTATCATTTATATTGATGATATTATTATATGTTCTGACTCATGGTCTTTGCACCTTGAAAGACTTGCAAGAGTACTTCATAAAGTTGCAGAAGTGAGAATGAAAATTTCACTTAAGAAATGCAATTGTGGTTTTGAAGAACTCAAAGCATTAGGACATGTTGTTTCTGGTTTGAGCTTGGGTATTGACAAAAATAAAGTGGCAGCAGTGTTACTTAAGCCGATACCCCAGAACAAAAAAGAAATGATGTCTTTTCTTGGATTTGCTAGTTACTATAGGCAACACTTGAAAGATTTTGCAATTCTAGCCAAATCACTCTATAGAATCTGTGATCAACAGACTGTATTTGAGATGACACAGGAAAGAATTAAAGCTTATGAGAAGATAAAGAAAGCCCTTACAGAAGCACCTTTACTCCTCATGCCTGACTGGAATATTCCTTTTAAGTTGTACATTGATGCATGTGGAGATGGATTAGGGGCAGCCCTACATCAAGTCCAAATTATTTATGACAAACCTACAGAAGGACCAGTTTGTTATATCTCAAGGCAAATCAAACCAACAGAAGCCAGATATGGTGCAAGCCAAATGGAGTGCTTATGTTTGGTATGGGCACTTGAGAAATTACACTATTACCTTGATGGCAGTGTTTTTGAAGTGATAACTGACTGTAATGCTGTGAAATCACTTCTTAACATGAAAACTCCCAACAGACATATGTTGAGATGGCAAATAGCCATTCAAGAATATAGAGGAAACATGACTATAGTTCATAAAGAAGGAAACATTCACAAGAATGCTGATGGACTTAGTAGATGGGCTTTAGCAAACACTCCTGATAACCCAGCTTATGTACCTTTGGAAGCTGAACCACAGATTCCAATTGAAGGAATTAACATAACTGATATTGGGACTGAATTCTTTGAAGAGGTCAGAGAGTCTTATAAACAAGAGAAGAATTGCCATATCTTGACTTCTTTATTGGATAAAGACTGCAAAAACACATCTTTGGTTAATGCACTAGATGAATTTTGGAAAAATTCCTATTCTGAAGGAAGATTTCACTTGTTTGATGGGATTATTTACCATAGAACAAAACATTCTTGTGTGATGACACTGTGTAGTAGATTGCTTATCAATACCATTCTTCATGAATGCCATGATAGCATTTACTCTGGACACCTATCAGAAGACAGAACACTTGAAAAAGTGAAGAACTGTGCATGGTGGCCATCTTGGAGAAAAGAAACCATTGAGTATTGCCATACCTGTGATAGATGCCAAAAAGCAAACAGGAGTACAGGCAAGAAATTTGGATTGATGATCCATATTCAAGAACCAAAATCCCCTTGGGAAGTTGTTCACATGGATTGGGTCACAGCACTTCCCCCAAGTGGTGACAAAAGTTATAATGCTTGCTTAGTCATTGTAGACAGATATAGCAAAACTCCCATATTCTTACCATGTCATAAAGATGACACTTCTATGGATACAGCTCTTCTTTTATGGAGTAGAGTTATTTCTAATACAGGATTATTTAAGAATATCATAAGTGACAGAGATCCCAAATTCACATCTTCACTTTGGACCAATCTTCATAGATTGTTTGGGACTAAGTTATCATTCTCTAAAGCATATCACCCTCAAACAGATTGGCTAGCAGAGAGGATGATTCAAACTTTAGAAGACATGATCAGGAGATTCTGTGCTCATGGATTAGAATTCAAAGATTCAGATGGCTTTACCCATGACTGGTGCACTCTGATACCTGAATTAGAATTGGCATACAAGACATCAGTCCATTCTTCCACAGGACAAATTCCTGCTATGTTAGAGAAAGGATGGAATCCAAGACTCCCAGCAGACACACTGAGGAAAGACTTGATTGACATTCATCCTACAGCTTCCAGCTTCAAGATAATGCTTGATAAAGTAAAACATCATGCAAAACAAAGTATGGATGATGCTTTTGATTATGCAAAACAGAAGTGGGACAAGAGTCATAAAGTACCAGACTTCAAAGTAGGGGACTTAGTTTTAGTTTCAACCTTGAATTTTAATAATATCAAAGGCCCAAAGAAACTTAAAGATTCTTATGTAGGACCTTTTGTTATTGTTGCCTTACATGGAACCAATGCAGTTCAAGTGGAATTGAGTGGTGAATTGGAAAATAAACACCCCACATTTCCAGTTAGCTTGATAAAGCCTTATCAACCAGCTGATAAAGAATTGTTTCCTTTAAGGAACCCAACTCCTTTAACTGTACCACCTGTGGAACAGAATGAAGACAAAAAGATAAAGAAAGTCATTAAAGAAAGGAGACTTAGGGGTAAAAATCAAAGAGAATATCTTGTCAGATATAGAAATCCAGTACATGAAGATGAATGGATGGCAGAATCAGAAATACCTGACTCAGATAAACTCTTGAGAAGATTTAGACATGAAAGAAGGCCACAAGCCTGAATATGTCTATAAATGTGCTTTGAATTACTTGATCTGAGTAATGTGAAGAGGTTGGACAGTGGACATTAACCCCCTTTGGGGCCTTATTCCTTTATCACTAATAAAATTGTAGTACAATTTTATTTTTTGGTGGGAGGGAATGTGAGCCTTGAGGTATATTTTACATACCCAAATAGGCCACAATTATCTTAAAAAGAAATTTTGAATTATGCACAACTCATAAGTCATGCATATATCCAAAATTCATCATTTTCAATTTCAGAAAAGATGAATAACTTTTTATTGAGTAAGTAAATCCATGGATTTAAAACCAGATTTGGATTCTACACAAAAATTCAGCTAGGGTAGCTCCATAGAGTGAATAAGCTCAATTTAAGTATTTGAGGTGGTAAAATGGAAAATACTTCAATACCACATCATTAATACCACATAAAAGATCCGTGAAAATTTTTGTTTTTCTTGATTTGTAGCCAAAATAATGGGAAAGTGAGAAATCCCATGTTACATATACACTAAGAATAGTGTTATGCATGTTTTGAGCACTTAATATCATGTTATTCTTACATGGACTTTTGATACACCCATAGTGGATATCTCACTTTAAGCTTAAATTACTATTTTGACGTAAAAAATAGGCAAGGGGGACAAAAGACATCAAAGAGAGCCAGGGTACCCAACTTCTGAGGCCTCAGAGGCGTGGATAGCTCCAGAGAATGGATCCATGGCTCATCTTGGCCTAATTGGTAAACTAAAACTCTTTGGGAACTTGGTTACCAAGTTACAACTACTGTAAAACACCAGAAAATAGCAAATAACCTGCTATTTTGACGTGCCAAGGAGGTAATGAGCTACTTACACTCCTGTAACCATGTCAATTACTAAGGACTTTCCATGGATAGACCCCAAAAGAGTAATTAAAACCCTTTTGGGACCCATATTCATTGATTTACCTCATAGCAACCAGCAAAACACTGCTATTTGCAATTCTACGTAGAAATGAGGTAAAACCTTCAAAAATTCATTAAACATACAATTCTTAATGAATCTTTCTGAAACTTTCAGGACTAAAGGAGAACTGTATTATCTATGGTATAACCAAACAGAATTACAGTTTTACTAGTAAAATTAAAAGTTTTACTTACAGTCCATTTCTGGTTATTCTACGTGAAACACTGAATCTTCAAAAATTCACAGTAATTACAACCTGTGATGAAATTGGCAATAACATTGATAACTTTGAGAAATCAATGATTATTTTAGAATAAAAGCAGATTTTCAAGTGTTACTCCTTTTATTCTTAACCATATTGGGGTTGATAGTCACGTAAAAGCATCAATTAAGTAATTATGATAATCTTACGTGACACCTGATGATGCAATCAATAATCCAAAAAGGTTTATTGTTTTCTCACTCACTGGTTTTTCAGTTTGCTCCATGGCACGCCTCTGTGAGCTGTTGTTGACTTAAAAGAGGCCTCCTCTTGCTGTTTTTTCCAAGAATCATCTTATCAATTTATTAAACCTTTATTACCAACAAGTAAGTATTAGTTCAACTATTTTTAAGTGTTTTAATCTTTCAGAATCAATCAGAAAGACGTGAAATCATAGAATCCAACTATATATTGTTGTAATATTGTTATAAATCCTTTTGATCCCTTAAATCCACAATTCCACGTCAAATTTCTCTGCTTTTATCTATCAATAAGTTCTTTGGAGTATTAGTGAGTCATTTATCTTTAATTCTTAAAGTTTTTCTCTAGTAATAGTTTTCTTCAAGAATTATCTTTATAATTATTCTTGTAAAAGATAATTATATATTGAAATAATTTTATTATTTTAATAAAAGAAGTTTTTATTATTAAATTCTTCTTGTAATTGATTCTTGTAGACAATTACTGCTCACTGTTATAATCACTAGTAGTGTATAACACGTGAAAGAAATAATTTTATAATTATTTAATTGTGGTTATAATAATTTTATTATTATTATATTTCATAAGAACAGACATAGTACAGTTGATTAATAGTAATATTATCATCAGTTTCATAGTCACATCTTACAAAATCTGCCAACAAGACATTGTCCGGTATGTTACCCTTTTGTCTACTTCCTTCAACCATATTCCTTGAGTTGATTTGATGTGAAATATCCCTAGGAGCTCGATCATAATAGGGTACATATGCATAATTACTTTTTGCATTTGACTGAGTAGTTTCATTGGTATTACCTGTGGCTTGCTGATCGGAAAATTCGATGTTGTCTACCAATGAAATTGCAGCTATAGAAGGCACATGGTCTCTAACAACTGGAAGTGGCAAACTGACAACATCTTGTCTTAGAGTTCTGTTGACGGGAATGGTTGGAGAACTAAAATCACAGGTAACCCGAATATTGTTTGAGTTTTCATTGTAGAATCTCATGCTATCAGAGCACTTCTCAAAGGTTAAAGCTCTCAGGGTCTCTCCTCTGAGTGCAAGCTTGCTCGACGTTTTTTGCACATGTACTGTTGTTTTCAAACCAAAAGGCATGAGCCTTTCTAGTTTGATCGGTGCTTCTAGAATCATGTTTTTCAAGTACAAGACCTCATATGGTGAATTCCTTCCAATGGCCTTATGTGGTAGTAGGTTTAATAATAGGGAACTGTGATTTGAAGCTTCATTCCACAATCGAATGGGAATTTTTGATTGAGCAAGGAGGCAGCGAATTTTAGTGAGAAGGGTTTGATTGAACCTTTCAACAACGCCGTTGGTTTGGGGTGAATCAGCAGGTCCTCGTTCGAGACTTATTCCCTTGTTAAACAGAAATTGTTGAAATGAAGTTGAGTCAAATTCTCCACCTCTGTCTGTGTGCAGGAAGGCTGGTGTAACATTTACCTTGTTATGTAATTCATTCACGAATGCCATAATATTACCTTCTGCCTGACTTTTGTTTGTCATTAGGTAAATACAATTATATCTACTGTAGTCGTCTACGACAACAAGGACATATTTAATGCCTTGTTCTGTAGCTGGGGTGATTTCCAAGGTATCCCTGTGTAGCCGATGAAAAACCGTAGTTGATGAAGGTAAAGCTCTGTTGTGAGGGCAATTCTGAATCTTAGCCTTTTGACAGATTTGGCAGTCTTTAGATGGTTTGAATTCTCCTTTAATCTTGCCTTCTTTGAACAGGTGTTTGAGATAGCTGTCACTTGGATGGCCTAGGATTGTGTGCCAATCTTTGACGTTGGTATTTTTCATGTAGCTCTTTTCTGACTGAATCTTGCTTGCAAAAAAGTTTCCTTCTTGTTTAAAAGAAGCCAGAATGGAGTTCCCTTTCTTCAACAGGAAGACATCATTTTTGATTGTTGGTTTGATACCATGGTCAAGTAACTGCAATACCAAAAGAAGATTGACAGGACCATTTGGGGCAAAATAGACAGGGTGAATTGTGATGGATTTAAAAGTCAGAGTACCTTGATGCATTATTGCCACAGAATTTCCATAGGTATTGATCTTCTGTTGAACAGGGGTTATGTTGGTGAGTAGATCGAGTCTATTTACCACAGATTTGCCTGCACCTGAGTCCAGGTAGATCTTATTACCCTTGTTAATGGAAAAAATTGTATCCTCTTGAATGACAAAGACATCGCAGTCAGAACTCAAGGCTTTCTCAGGTTCTGTAATCATGTGCGCTGATTGTTTCTTCATTGAGGCTTGTAGTTTGGCAATCATATTCTCCAAATTCTCAAATCTTTTGTCAGAGTCAGTCTTGTTGTTTCCTTGAGAAGCTGATTGGTTTTTTACATTCTTCTTCCCCGTCTTTTGACCTTTTCCTTTTTGATTATGTCTAGGAGTTTCATTTGAGGGATTAGTGAACAGAGTCTGTTCACTGGATTGCTGTCTTCGGGAATGTTCAATGGCTACTCTGTTTATAACAGATGAAAGAGTGAATGGGATAATATTGTACAAAGTTTGAATTAACCCTGTTAGCTCCCTATCATTACTAAGACTTCGGATAAACATAGCCGCTGCCATGACTGTTGAGATTGACATTCCTAGTTCTTTGTCAACAGTAATGGAGTTGTACCAAGCAAAAATCTTCTGGAAACTATGGATGTGGGTTTGAAGAGAGGTTTCTGGCTCATATTTTAGAGACATGAGCTCAAAGAATGTTTCACATATTACTACGATAGAATTCTTTCCACAGATTCTTCCCAAAGCTTCCCATGCATCGTAAAAGGACGTTCTATTATCTAATAGAACATCTTCTAGTTCGGTGCTGACACATCCCCACAGTAAAGATAAAGCGCTGCTATTCTTTTGTTTGAATTTGGCATTTTGCTTTTGTGTTTCTGAGGGTGGTATGAGAAGATCATTGTATTGTCTGGCAGTGAGGTAATTTTCCATCTGGCAGCTCCACTGGACCCAGTTTGACTGATCAAGTTTGATCATCTTGGTTTTAAGTTGAACCTCATCGTCTGACGATTCTTCAGAAGGAATGTTGATTGGTACTTCTGTAGGCATATCTAGACGTTGAAAAATTTGTGTTCTATTCTGGTTTTTATTTTTATTGAATAAGATAGCAGATTTCAACTAACTCTTGCTACCATGCAATGAGTTATAGTTATATATATTCAAATTGCTATGTTATCACAATTATAAAACCAGTAATAGTAACACTTAACAAAACAATTAGTCAATATATATATTGTAATAAGAAAAAGACTAAAAATTCGATATACCTATAGTTTTAACAGTAAGTGATACAAAACACTATAATTAAGATTTTTATAGACACAATTAAGAAAACACTCTACAGCGAGAAAATAAAATAAGTTAGCTTCACAGATGTTGAAGTGATCATAACTAATACTTGTATACCTATATAAACCCCTAGCCTTGTGAGTATTAGAGTGAATTATGATTGTTGTCAATAAGAATCAATTTATTAATAATATGATGAATATGAGAGATAGAGAAGAACTGAGTAAAATGTCTGTTAGAATAAAAGAGGCCACAATTTATACACAATGAAACTGGTTACAAGTGATGGAAATAAATGTACTAAAAAGAAAGTTAGATGACCGGAAATCCCTGGTGCTCAAACCCCACTTCCCAATCTTGATAAACTATTGGCTCGAAAGGGAGATCTATTCACAACATGATGTTGTACCTGTAGAAGCACCACAAAACGTCAACTCCAACATCTCCAATAAAAACATTTTGTCTGGTGGTCGGTCACGCAAACCACCCAGTTGTTGTGCAGGGGCGGTAATCAGCAAACCTCCTGGCACCTTTGAATAAGCCATGGCCTCTTCCAAATCTGAGGCATGGATGAGCGCCATTCAGAACAAATTCTCCAGTCTTGAAAGGCATGGGGTTCTGGAGGAAGTCGAGCTTTGGTGGAAGGGCCTTCGGCTTCTTGACACTACCTGGGTATTTAGGGAGAAAACTGATTCCCTTGGCAATGTCATTGAAGAGAAAGCCCAACTTTGTGTTCGGGGCTTCCGCCAGATTGAGGACCTTGACTTTCACAAGACATTTGCACCAACCGGAAGTCTTTCCACTCTCCTTTTTCTGCTAGGATACTGTGCCAATCATGATTTGGACCTTCATCAGATGGACGTAAAAACTGCTTTCCTTCATGGTGACCTCGATGAAAACCTTTTTATTCGGCTTCCCGAGGGTTATGAAAGCCTACGTTCCGGTCCGGTTTGCCTAAAGTTAAAAAAGTCTCTCTACGGACTCAAGCAAAGTCCTAGGAATTGGTACCTCAGAATTAAATGTTTTTTGTTGAGGCAGGTTTTCGTCCTTCTGCTGTTGATCCATGTTTATTTATCCAGAACAACCCCAACCCTTTCTTTGTGTTCATGCACGTTGATGATTTGGTCATCGGTGGCACTAATCTAGATATTTTTTGGGCCCAAATTTCGTCTGTGTTTGACATGAAGGATCTTGGTGAGCTCTGCTATGTGCTTGGAATGAAGGTTACTAGAAATCGAATCGACCGTCTCATCTTCCTCAGCCAAGAACTTTATATAAATTCTTTGCTCAATTCTTTTGGCATGGCTGCATGCAAACCCGTTTCAACTCCTCAGGTGCCTTCCTCAAGGCTCCTTCCGCTCGCAACCACCGACTCTGAACATGCTAGAATTGATTATCGAAGAGCTGTTGGGCTCCTGAATTACCTAGTGGCTTGTACTAGGCCCGATCTTGCATACTCTGTTGAAATCAGGCCAAGGAATGATTTAACCGAATCACTCAGAGACTGGAAATTGAGTTTCGTCCAACTCATGTGATAAGATCACAGTGATCTTATCACGTGAATATTCTTAGTAGTGTATAAATAACCGCAATGTGCAGTTGAGTCGTAGAAGAGAAAAGGATCCATTCCTGTTTCCTCTACTGTGTCTTTCTTTATTATTTCGATTACATTTTAATTTCCATCAAATCACGTATTTCAGTTTAACACTGAGATTAAGGTAGACAGCATATTACATATCCTACTACCACTATTATCAATAAACTAATATATTGATTCAAACAGCTCACTTCAAAGAGTTGCTGCCCGTCTATTTTTCTCTAGCGTAAGAAGGAGATTCAATAGACTGTTGAGGTACCTACCGTTCTCCTACTAAACCATTGTACGCTCATTACTTACGAGTTTCTTAATTAGTACAGTTAGTATAGATCACCATTGTGATTTAATTAAGTTGATACATACATATATATTTATATATCTAGCCACAATCAGGTCAATCTCCATTTCATTAAATTTATCTTACAATAAACGTACTTGTAACTGATATTTAGAATCTATTAGTTATTGCTACTGGTTAACTTTTATCGCAATAGAAAGATACTATTAACAAACTCTTGCATGGTAGCGAGAGTTAGTTACTTCTATCTGCGATAAAAGCCAGAGTCAAAACACAGGTATCAGCTACACTATGTCAAATCCATCCTCTGCCCATCCATCAAACATAACACAGCCCAATGAAGATGACCTCTCAGATTCAGGGTCATTGAAAGTCAAGGTAAACCAACTAACCCGAACAAACTGGGTACAGTGGAAATGCCATATGACGAATTATTTAAATGGATGCGGCTATGGATGTCTTTTTCATCCACCATCTGAAAAGGAAAAGGCCACAACAAAGTACCAACGCAAGAACAGCGCTGGACTGGCCATTCTCTGGACGACAGTCAGCGAGGAACTACAAGGCATTCTTCTTGAGAATGATGACTTGTTCCTTACTGCCTGGAACGCTCTGGGAGATGCATGTGGGAAAAACTCAACAGTCACTATTTGTCGAGCACTAACTCGACTTACCTCACTTACTTATGAGCCAGGTTCCTCCCTCAATCATCATATAGATTTATTCCTAAAGCTATATGCAAGCTACAAGTCTCTCGTTGGAAGCTCCAGTACCAAAATGGAACTGAGCAAGGAGATCGCTGCTGCTTTCTTTCTGCAAAGCCTAGATCGAGATCGAGACCTGAGTAGTCTGGTCCAAAACCTCTACGATATTCAGCCCTTTGACGTCACAACTATCACTAAGAGAGTCGCCCTAGAACAGTCTAGGCGCGATAACATTGCCAGTGAAGCGCTATTTACCAATAATAGAGCTCAGGCAAATCAAGGAGGCTCAAAGAAGCCAAGTGATAGCAACACATCTAACTCACCCCTAACCCAAGGTGAAGGTGAAAATAAGAAAAGGCAGAATCACAAAAAGAAGAGGAGAGAAAAGACGGGTAATCATACCAAAAGCATGTCCAAACGATTGGAGAAGCTAGAAAAACTACTGCTGAACAATTCACTTACCACATCCGCTAATGCTGTGACGACTAAACCAAGTACAGATCACAGCGCAGGGAAAGAACACTGCTTGTCAGACAGTGATGCATATTATATTCCATCAGGAAGTGTGTTTGCAACTGACTATCAAGATAAACAGACACTTTATCTTGATACGGGATGTGGGCGTTCAGTCGTTAATAATCTAGCACTACTGTCAAATGTCATTAAAGTTAAGAAGAACATTAAGACCTTTGGAAGTCCTGTCTAAATAACACACCAGGGAACAATGAATTTATTCGGGTACTACATAGCCCCAGTGTCCTTTGCACCAAAGGGACCAGTGAATCTCATATCGGTGTCACAGTTAGTGGATCACGGCATCAGGCCGCACTACAAAAACGACAACTTCCTGATAAAGAAAGGAAACTCAATTGTTGCGGCATTCACGAGAGATGGTAATCTATACTCAAATCGAAACCAATCTCAAGTAAATTTGGTAGACACAACTGAAGGAAGAGACTGGCACACTCTGATGGGACACCCAAGCGACAGGTACCTGGAAGCTCTACTTAATCAACTGGGCCTATCTGAATCATTCACGTCGTCAAAGAATTGTGAAGTATGTTCAAAGTCTAAGATCCAAAGGACTCCACACAAGAGCTCTCTGCCTCAAACAAGCTCACCATTCTTTAAAATCCATTCGGATACCCTTGAAATTTCACCACCAACACGGAAGGGATACAGATATGTTCTAGTGCTGATAGATGACTATACAAGGTTCAATCGTATTTACCTATTAAATAGTAAGGATCAATCAGAAAACATGATCATCTCTTATTTCACCGAGATAAAGAATAAGTTGAATGTAACTCCAGCCTATTTCCATTCAGATCGTGGTGGAGAATTCACATCCACAAGGTTAAAAAACTATTTCCTTCAGTCAGGAACGTCAATAGAACAAGGTGCTCCAAACTCACCACAGACTAATGGAGTGGCCGAGCGATTCAATAGAACGCTATTGTCCAAGGTACGGTGTCTGCTATGTCAGTCCAACATCCCCATTACGTATTGGGATGAGGCAGCAAGCCATGCATCATTGCTACTCAACAACACACCCCACCACTTCCTGAATTTGCAAACCCCATCAAGCAAACTTAAGGAGCATGGCATGTGGTTAGAACTGGAGTTAGACTACTCTAAACTAATACCGTTTGGGTACAAGGTTCACGTACTTAAGCTCACCAATGCATCCAAGGTAGCAGAAAAGACAAACACACTTCGTGCTCTAACTCATGAACAATAATCCGATGCTATGAGGTTCTTAGAAATCGAGTCAGGAAAGATAATCATAAGCCGTGATTATATTGTTCCATCCACTGTCCAATCAAGTAAAGCACATAAACCGACGGAAACTCTACCCAGCGAAGTAAGGAAACAGCAGTGCTGTAGCATACAACTACCGGCACCAAAATGCTCAAACCCGATCAATAGAAATGCAATGAGTTCAAATGACACTCCAAGCTTGACTGATCCAGAACCTCTAGTGACTAGGACCCAGAGGTCGCAAGCAAAAGGATGGGACTATGTTCCACACTATGACATTGCCCCTAAAAACATCAGCAGCAGTATTGATGAACAAAACATACTCAAGAACTCATGTCGATCGACCAGAAGGAGCAACCAAGCCCTTCTCACCGACGTAGTTCCGTATTCTAAGGCTATAGGAGACACCCAGGAAAAGGAAAAGTGGCAGGATGCGATGAATGCTGAATTCAACTCCCTGATGCAACATAACACTGGACACCTAGTGCCTTATCCAAGGGACGGTTCCACGGTGATTGGGGGTATGTAGCGGCTAACTAAGAAGAAAAATGAGTTTGGTGAAGTTTACCGCCATAAGGCAAGGTGGGTGGTACTTGGAAACCACCAGGTACATATGCTCCACTATTTCAACACCTGGTCGTCGGTGGGGCGAAATGAAACGTTCAAAATACTTCTGTCAATGGTGGTAAATCTCAACCTTGTAGCCTACCAATTTGATGTAGAAACGGCATTTCTTCATGGTGACATGGATGCCGTTGTCTATGTTAAGCAAGTAAAGGGATTCGAAGCCCCAGGGAAGGAAAATTGGGTATGGCTGCTGAATCGATCACTTTATGGGACCAAACAAGCCCCCAGAATGTGGAAAGAGAAGTTCACCAAGACACTCAATCAGTTGAATATGTTCAGTGCTCAATTCGATGACTCACTCTTTATAAATAAAGAAAAAACGCTTTTTCTTCACTTGCATGTCGACAATGGCTTCTTAGTGTCACAACAAGAAGTCGAAATAAAGAGTTTCCTGAAGCAGCTCACCAAGGTTTTCACATTAAAGATGAAGCGTTATCCAACACAACATCTGGGTTATAAAATAGACTGGTTAAAAGATGGAAGTCTATTCCTGTCTCAAGAACCATTTGCAAGGAAGATCCTACAACAATTCGATATGAACGACTGTCGATCAGTTAAAACGCCTTGCAATGGTAACTTTGCTACAATCATTAATGAAGAAGCTAAGCCGTTTGACAAAACAACATACCAACGAGGGATTGGATATGTAAATTACCTATCTCAACATACAAGGCCAGACATAATCTATACAGTAAATCAGCTAGCGAGATTTTCTACCAAACCTACTGCAAATCATTGGAATGCACTCAAGCATATATTCCGATACATTAAGGGAACTACTGACTGGGGTATACATTACAAGGCTAGATCTACATCTGATGATTATAAGCCCGTGTTGGAAGGATGGGCTGACTCAGATTATGCTAACTGCAACATTGATCGCAAGTCAATCTCAGGCAATGTAGTAATGGTATTTGGAAATCCAATATCGTGGTTAAGTAAACGACAGACAATCATTGCCCAGTCCACGACCGAGGCAGAATTTATATCCATGAATGTCTGTAGTAAGCAATTACGATGGCTGTCAATGTTACTAGTTAATGATATGAATGTTAAGATGAAAAAGCCGGTTCTCTACAACGACAACTCAGGATCAGTAACCATTTCAAAACAGGCTACTTTAAACCCGCAAACCAAGCACATAGAGGTCAGGTATCAGTACCTACGACAGCTCGTGCTGAACAACACACTGGAAGTGTGTCAGATGTCAACCAATGACATGATCGCAGATGTCCTCACAAAACCCCTGTCGATTGCTAAACTAAATGAGCTGCTGCCCCGAATGAATCTAGTAAATCAAGAAGGAGTGTTGAAATCAGGCCAAGGAATGATTTAACCGAATCACTCAGAGACTGGAAATTGAGTTTCGTCCAACTCATGTGATAAGATCACAGTGATCTTATCACGTGAATATTCTTAGTAGTGTATAAATAACCGCAATGTGCAGTTGAGTCGTAGAAGAGAAAAGGATCCATTCCTGTTTCCTCTACTGTGTCTTTCTTTATTATTTCGATTACATTTTAATTTCCATCAGATCACGTATTTCAGTTTAACACTGAGATTAAGGTAGACAGCATATTACATATCCTACTACCACTATTATCAATAAAATAATATATTGATTCAAACAGCTCACTTCAAAGAGTTGCTGCCCGTCTATTTTTCTCTAGCGTAAGAAGGAGATTCAATAGACTGTTGAGGTACCTACCGTTCTCCTACTAAACCATTGTACGCTCATTACTTACAAGTTTCTTAATTAGTACAGTTAGTATAGATCACCATTGTGATTTAATTAAGTTGATACATACATATATATTTATATATCTAGCCACAATCAGGTCAATCTCCATTTCATTAAATTTATCTTACAATAAACGTACTTGTAACTGATATTTAGAATCTATTAGTTATTGCTACTGGTTAACTTTTATCGCAATAGAAAGATACTATTAACAAACTCTTGCATACTCTGCCTCATGTCTCTCTCAATTTCTTTCTCTCCCGTCTTATGATCCTGAATTAGCCTTTAAACACATTCTTCGATATCTGAAAGGTACTAGTACTTGGGGGCTGTGGTTAGGAAGAATGGGTAATAATTCCTCCATTGTTGGGTATTGTGACTCTGATTGGGGCTCAAATTACAATTCCAGATCTTTTTCTGGGAGCTGTGTTTTTCTCTATGGACTGGTGGGGTGGAAGACCACTAAACAGGAGGTGGTGGCACTCTCTTCCGCGGAGGCAAAATACCGCTTCATTTCAAACTGTTGCCAGGACATATGTTGGCTTCTAGAGCTGGTATCCGATTTTGGTCTCTCAGTTAAAGCCAATTTGTTCTGTGACAATCAGGGAGCGCTCTCTCTTCTAAAAAACCCTCTTTATTAGCATTGAACGCGACACATCAAGCTGCGTCTCCACTGGTGTCGACAATTATTAGAAGAAGGTGTTATTGACGTCAAATATATCTCCACATCCCTAATGCCTGCCAACATACTCACAAAGTCACTTTTCAAAAAGCAGCATCACAAGCACTGCTCTGCTCTGGGATTGTCAAGCTTCGAGCCCGGGAGGGTATTGAAGATAAATTGTGAACCAGTTGTAAATACTTGACTGGTCCTTTTTATGTCTAGACTAAACCAGTCGTAACTGAAGTAATTCTCTTTTACTTTTTCCTAAATCAGGTAATTGTTTGTTTTTTGTATCTACTTTTATAAATTTGTATTCTATTCTTTTTACTATAAAAATCATGTATCTTAGCTGAGAAGTTGTTCTCTCATCCAACTTCTCAGCTTTCTTGTTCTTTCTCTCTAATCATATTTCCTTCTCTGAGCATCGTCAGCATCTTCAATTTCCACATGAAAAATCTGGGATTTGAAAGTTAAATCCCACATTATTTTAAGGTTAAATTTGGTGACTTTTACACCCCCTATTATAAATAAATTGAAACAATTATTAAGGATTAAAGCTCACCTCTCAGTTAGAATAGATTTCATGGACAGCTTACATAGAGTCCTAAAGACTAGAAAGGTATCTTTGGTATAATAATATTGTAAGTTCATTAATCTGGCATTACCCAGTCCATCACAATGCAAAACACCATTGAATGAGTTAAGCTTCTTGAAAGATTCCCTATATTGACCCAAAAATGATGATGATTATGGCTAAGTTTGAAGAAAATTTGAAAGAAAAGAAAAATACATGAATTTAGCTAACAGAGTGACTTGAGGGTCTTCTTTGGCACTTTTTCACCCATTTGTTTTGAGGTTATTTTGATCTGTTGAAGTTAGGGATAATTTTTTACTGGGGCTTTCAGAATGGGAGTCATTATTAATTTTATTTTGAGGATATCTTGATTTTTTGATTAAGAGTTTAGTTGGTACTATCAATTTGAGAAGATTGATGAAGAGTCTGAGAGTTTGAACTATTTTGATTAAGAGTAAATATTTTAAAAGACAGTTCTGAGCTCAATTTGATTCTACCAAAAGGCATGGCCAACAATTTTTTGTTGAAGTGCCTTGAGCTACAGCTTTATTGGTTGCACTCTTACTTAACAAGAAGATATTATGGAAAGATCTAGTGGCTCTTTGAAGACTTCTCTGATAAACTTGAAGGGATTTGTTTGGGAGGTGTGATAGGCTCCAAGAAAAGTGGCAAGAGTGCCTTGATGATTTGTAATTGAAAAGGTTCAGGACAAGATAGATCAATGAAACAATTTCAAATGATTGTAGTGATTTCATCTCCTAATTTTATAAAAGGAGATAAACTTGAGGGTGGGTTTTGCTCACGTTGATCTTGGTGATTTTATTGATGGTTCATGATTGGATTTTTATTTTATAATATGAATAAATTTTAGGAGATTGATTGACCAAGAAAATCATGCGGGGATAATATGAAGACAGAAGGATCAGTTTTAAAAGCCAAATTCAAAGGTTTCAAGATGAGATGGGCCTGGTTTATTTTGATCAACAATGATGTAATTTGATTCTAAAAGTCCCAGAGCAGTGCTTGTAGCTTCATTTAATTTAGAGTTTTTTTGGATTCTTTTGATTCAAGAATAGATTGAAGTGAACGGTGAAAAATATCCTGACTCAAAGTGTTCTAGGTCAGAACCTGACTGACCAAAAAAAGCCTTAGCTCTTCATACATATTTAGACCTAGGCTGACTAAATAACCCCTCTTTTTGTAGATACTCACAGCTAACAGTAACTCATACCTTTGATTCACAAATTCTCTCCAATATATAGGCTCCTTGAAAGAGAAATGCTTGGAGGGAGAAATTACACTCATTATTATAATTGTATCCCTCTTTATTTTCTTTCTACATCATCTCATTCAAACATTTGTCATTACTTTTCTATTTACACATATATTAATTGTCCTTAATCATTAATAAAGAATAACAAGGTATAGTAAAAACACTCCTTGCTTTATTTCCTTTTTAAATACACAGCTTACTAATCTAGAATCAAAACTAGCTTTACAAGCTTCTTATTCTATGTAGCTGTATCATCTCAGTTGTAGCACAAAGCCTTGCCTTCCACTTTTAGGTACCCAGATTTTTTTTTCTTCTCATCCTATTTATTTAATTTGTTAATAAAAATCCACTTTTAGTTCCAAATTTAACATTGATAAATATGGCTAAGTAGTATGGTTCAAACCAAGCCAAATCTTATGCTCAAGCTCATGTAAGATTTGGCTTATGGTTCTTTTTTGATTTCTAATCTTACAGCTCATTTACAAAGTCATGAGCTACCAATTTTGATGTCTCATTAGCTGCTCATTGCTTGAATGGTCCAAGTCAATTTCCAATTATCAACTGATCAAAAGCTAGGTACAGAAACACTGTGTAAGCACATTTCTCCATCACCATATCCATGGAATTTATATTTAGCTCATTTGATTTTCCAATCTTTTTTGAATTACACTGGTTTGCTATCCTGGAACGTACCATCTTACTCCTTCTCTGGTTTTCTATCCCCATTCACCATGAATTATCCATCATTTGTGTCACCCTTTGCTTGGCCTGTATTTGGTGTTCTCAATGATAACCCATCATTTTCAGAGGATGGGAAGCTTCATTATGAAGCCAAACAATCAATATACATGGACAAGCATCAATATCAACAGCCTCATGCACACAATCCTGAAGGCTTTCATAATGCAAGTATCACATATACCTCATATTATGGACTGACTGATGAAACCATTCTTGGGGAAGAGGCTCCTCACCCAGGAAGCCATATTACAACAGAAGTACTTTTCTGGTTTCCTGTATCTCCAGAGCCCACTCAGAAAATTCTTCAGGGTGCAGATTTTTGCAGTCAATTGTTGACAACTCAATATTCACATGTAAGTTCTAATGTTCAATCTGGCAGTGTTCTCAAGAGGAGGCGTAGTACTAAGAAGGAAATTTCCAAGGATTTGCTATGCAGACAAGAACTCCAAATCCAGAGTGATCCCAAAGTAAAAGTAAGAGGTGATTGTGATCCCCCATTTTTGGAGTTGGATTTTGCAAATTTCTACACATATTTGCAAAATAAAGAACATTATGATGGTAAGAAGAATTCACTAAAATCTTTATTTATATTTTATCTTAACTGATAATTTAATTGATGATTAGATCTTTTTGGTAATAGCAAAAAGAAATCATGGGGAAGAAAAACATACACACACAGGCACTCAAGAAATTTGAAATTTATCTCAGGGTAAAACATGAAAGAGTAACATTGTAACTCAGTGGTATAAATCTTCAACAGCACTGGAAGACCTATAAAGGCAAATTTATGGAAACCGCTCAATGTTTAAATCATAAAGGATAGGGTGTAAGGCAAGATATTTGTGGCAGCCTGCAGGGAGAAATCGAAAGCCGCTGTCCATTCTTTTATTGAATGGTCATGATATTTGGAAACAAAAAAATGTGGGAAGTCACAATGTATATGATAAATCCATGGTTATGGAAGGAAAAGACCAAGATAATGGTGTTGAAGAGGGGGATTTGGATTTTACCTATAATCTATCTCAATGTGGAAGTGATACTAATGACAAGGGTAGTGTCACAACCAATGCCAAGGAAAATACTGGTACTAGGAGTGAAGCCCAGAAAAGATGTCACAACTCTGATTATTCAGATGATAACTCTGTTCATGAAAACATAAATGTAGGAAGCCATACTCAATCTCCTATCTCATGATCTAAGAAAACCCCAGGGGTAATAGTGTAAAAAAATTGCAACCAGATGAGGGCATTATTTCTGATTGATTGTTGATGGAACAAAAAACTTCAGTCTTTGGCTTCATGGACCAAAAAATGGAGATTCAAGATCAATAGTTGGTCAAAAAGATGCGCCAGAATTTGCAATATAACTCTAATCATGATGAGATTGTATCAAAGATGAAGGATAAGGAACTCAAAGAAATTAATCCAATTTAATTGTTAGAGCTTGATTATAAATGTGAGATTGAAAATCAAAAAACTCAAAAAGGAATTGCTTGTGTTGGATTTGAAAAAGGAATTATGGGGAGTTAAGATTGAACTCAAAAGAGATTTGGGAAATGGAACAAATCATGAACTAGAAGAAGCTTCTATGCATACCAGGAAAGAGTTAGAACAGAAAGATCGATGCTTGGCACATGATATTGCATTGGAGAAAAAAGCTCAATGTTTTTCTGTAATTGACTCATTGTGCAAGGATCATTTGTCAGTATGTGAAATCCAAGAAAATTTGGATTTATTAGATGAGGTAGAGCTGTAGCTTAAAGACAGGCCATTTTCTTATTCTTCTGAGAATTTCTTGTATTAGAATCATAAAATATTTACTTGATGTGGATTCTAAGGGAGATCATGATGCAATTAAAAGTTTGGCTTTCTTACTCAGAACTTCATTTAGATCAAATCATTTGAATATCTCTTTATCAATTGCAGCATTAATTGCCATCTAAGTAAGAGAAAAAACCTAACAAGGAATACATTACAAATCAAGTCAAAATCCTTTTTTTCCAAGGGATTTCTCTGGGATAGCCACTAAAATTAGTAAGAAATGTAAAATTCAGCTGAATTCCTTTTTTCCTCTGGGATAGCCACTAAAGATATAACACTAAATAATTCAGCCCATGAAATTGAAATACCCATATAGAGAGGACATCTCTAAGACCTATATGTGGAAAGGGTTTCTGTTTTCCCTGGCTTCTTCTATCTTGGCATTCATGATTGCAGGGTAATGGGTTAATATCATGAGGGAGATGCAAAATCAGGTCATAATCCAAGGTCTATCGCATGGTCTAATATCAAATTTAAGGAGATTCAATGTAAGGCATATTAAGCGCATGATATACTGTCTTTTGTAATCTTGACGTTGTGCAAGTCTATTGATATTCACACTTTCCAAGTATACCATCCTATCAAATGCATTCTAGAGGGATATTAGTTGTTGTAACATGATAGATTTTAGATTCATTTGCTTACTTTAGCTGCCTCCTCAACACATTCAGGACTTTGCACATAATCCCCAAGACGTTTGGGCCCAACCCCTTTGAATTGATGTGGAACTTAATAATATTTGCATGAAAACCAGTTATTGAAGTTTTCAATTCAAAATTTTTGATTTTTCAAATACAATCTCTGGCTGAACAAGTCAAATAGGTGAGTTTGACTTTAGTTTTGTGTCTCAACTCTTTTTACAATCAAATCAATGTTACCTGTGCAATATTTAAAAATAAGAGGGATGATTTGTATTTTTATTGAGAAATAGAATGTTAGGTTAAGGGATTTGGATTTGTGAATTTCTGATTCAGCATAGATTATAAGAGATGGCATTTAGTAGTTAGACAGTCCAGTTTTGGATGGTGTGCTTGATAAGACAATTGGAGCACTTGTGCTTTGATGGGTGTTTTGATGCAAGTTGTGGTTAGTGCCATGAATTTTATCAGGATAGAAACTGCAAGCAATAAACATAAATGAAAGAGCAAAAGGTGAGTTAGTTATAATTTCAAGAGGACAAAGTGAGTTGGCAAAATTTTGGAATCCTTTAAGGGGGTCTATATGAGAGACATATTACAGAAAAGAATTATTCTTAATTAATGTGATGATGAGCACCCAAAAGCATACCACATTGTTTGAAGCTACCAACTGTGGAGCCTAGACCTAAAGTATTACGGTCATTTGTTGTTTGTTTAATTATACCACGAGGAAAGATTGAACAGTTACGAGTAGGAATACTTGACTTTGGAACGGTCTTATTATCTTTTGCTAATATAAATTTAAAAGTGTCATTAATTCTTCCCATGGAACAATTCTTGGTGTTTATAAAATCAGAATTTTTCATATTGAGCCTTCCCATGGCACAATTTCAATAGTTTATCAATTCCAAATTTGTCAGTTTAATTTGATGAAAATTAATACCATTGAGGATTCCAGGGCTGGATGGTGGAGGTTTTAAATGACTAAATTTTCCTTGGAAAGAAATTGAATGAGGAAAAAATTGTTTAATTAGTTTAAACTGATTTGAATTTTGAATGAAAATTGATCCAAACTAAAAGCTAACTTGAGTTAATAAATGTGTTAGTTAAGATGTGATGGATAATCCAAAAGGTTTGACTGTCTTGTTGACTTATTTAAATGAAATTTTTTGTCTTGGGATCAGTTGAAAAAGTTAAGATTACTTGAGTAAGAAGCTGAATATGAAGATTTGGATGAATTGTTTTTTTCAGATGAGGGGTCCCATAACAAAACAAACACCAAAGGCCACATCCCTGAGGAAAATGAAGCAAATCAGAATTATCAAAGACTCTGGAACAGCAAACGACAAAATTTAGACCCAGGGGAAATGAAGTTAGTCAAGGCTTACCTAGGGGATTGGAAGGATTCCCTGCGCATAATTAAATTGTATGCAAGCCTCCTTAACTTCCCTCTGAAGCTCTTGCGCTGAATGACAACGCACATCTTGGGCCACTTGTTAATTACCAAGGTATTTGTATTAATTGCTGAGTGCTTCCCATTAATAGTTGATCTGGGATAACATTTTGTGTAATATGCAACAGGCCTTGATCCATATCACATATGGGATGATATCCTGTTCCCCATTGACTTGTAGTCGCATTTACTCAAGGAATGCCCATCTACCCTTTAAAATACCAATTGTATGTTTATTAGAAACCCATTATCTTTACAAACAATAGTTTAAATCACTGTTAAAGGGAGATTTGACCATTGGTGAGTTGATAGCTGGGATTAGATGATCTTTCAATGGGTATGTTGAGCCAGCCTACAGATATTGACCTAGTTATCACCACAAGGCCCCATTAGTATGATCGGTAATATTTAAATAAAGCAGCATCAGAAAAACTTTTATCAAAAAAAGCTCTGTGTGTTACTGCATAGTCCCATTTCTTTATAAACAGTTGCGTCTGCACACAAAAACTGCCGACCTGTAATGAATTCTATTATATTCTTGTCACCATCACAAAGAATCTACTCATTCATTGAATGATTCTTCTTATTATCAAAGTAAGCCTCCCCCTGCCATGCTGGTCTTCCATAAAGGGAGAAGTTAGTTCTATCAATGAATCCTACACAGCCATCAAAGCCTTCTTTCTGCATTACCTGAGATATTTATCTCCTTTGCTGAGCATCGGGCTATTTAATATAATCATGCTCAAGGGAATAGAGTTCTTTTATCACCCATTGTGTGACAAGTATTACAGTTCCCCTACCAACATGAAAGTTGTGTGCAAATTTGCCAACTGAAGCTGCATTTCCATTTGATCCCAAGCCCTCAAGTGTCAATGCCAATTAATGAGCCATTGGAAGCTTTTGACATGTGCTACTATTTTGAAAGCCCTCATGATTCCAAATCTTTTGGTATATGAATTAGAATCTATCTTTTGAAATTCTCATTCCTAGCTTAAAATCATTGTTGCACATGTCAAATAATACATGCAGGTTATAATCTGAATGTTTTTTATCTTTAAATGGGCACTCCAAATATCGGAAACTCAGTAGGAGATACCTAGCCGGTCTTTACATGTTTTATTGGCATATGTAAGGATTTATCAGAGCTGATTGGGCCTGCTCTTGTGGATACATTGCTGAGCCAAGTGTTGGAAGTGTAGGAAGGCCAAGATATTGGGCTATTTGCTGATGATTTCTCATAAATATTTGATATAATTCACATAAGATCAAGGTTCTTCAAGGATTTGCATCACTGAGAGGTTCTGGGCATTTTGAAGATTAGATATGATGATCAGGATTAAGATTAGAGTGAGGGGAGTATGATGGCTTATATCGAGATGAGAGTGAGAAGAGTCCTTTGATAAGAAGCATTTTATTGTAACTCTTTATTATCAGCTCAAGGTCCTTGAAATTTTGGTGTCGCAGAGAGGTCTTGGGATTGTTTTCCATGGATAGGTAGTTGTTTTGAGATGAGGTTTAGGGGCGTCTTTGTATGGTTTAATCAAGACCAAAAACGTATTATTGTTATTAATTGGGTTGAGGCTGGCTTTAAAAGGAAGTGTTTTGACTGAATTCTCTGAAAGTGGTGCATCCGCACAAACTGTGCACAGAATTTGGGAGATATTTTTAAGCTAAATATAATAATTTTTATGAGAGACAAACCACCTGATGAGCCAGCTCATAAAAGGTCTTTAAAATGTATATTCCTTCTCTTTCTCATCTAAAATTTGTCTCATGAGTTGGCTCTCTGAACCCTAATAATGAGAGTAAGCAGTTTAAATGGTCCAATATAATACAGTTGGGGTTGATGGTCAAAACCATTTAAGAATTATCCATCACCTAAGATACAGTCTAAAAGTTTAAGTTTCGAATTTTCACTTCTCAAGAGATTTGGGATGCATGACCAGGGTGAGTAGTAGCTAGGGTAATAAATCGATTTTTAAATAAATAAATAAATGATTAAAATTATTGTGTGTTGATTGGGTTATTAGTTCATAAAAAGAGACCAACATATAATCTGAAAGTGGGAAGGAGAAGCCTTCAAGATGGGCTCTAGGGCAGAAGAAGAGATTTTTAAAGCTTTTCCTGAACCACTGAAAGTATTTAGGATGACCAAGATTCTACAATGAAAAGGGACTCCAGAAGGATTAATAAAAGATTCGAATTGTTAAAGAAGCTGAGTAAGCTTACAAAATGAATTATTGACATATTATTTTGATATTAAGAGGATACCTCGAGCTTGGTATTCTTCAAAAAATCAAGATTTGACCCATTTTTGAGCATGAGAAAGATTGATTGAATTTTCCAAAGATCCTATTAAATTGAAGATTTTATTAGAAGACTTTTTGTTATTTAAATATAAGATTTTAATTTGATGATATTATTAAATTAAAATTGAATTCAAGATATAAAAATAATCAATTTTAATTAGATTATTGAACTTGATAACTAATTTTTCAAAAAATCAATTCAATCAATGAATTATTTTTTCAATTTTTAAGAATTTTGTTTTGGAGTTGATAAGAAATACTGTACTCAGCTGATTTTGATTTTGAAAAAGAGGATCCAACTTGATAAATTATTTTTTAAGCTCAAATATCAAAATAGCTTTTATAAAGAAGGATCTGAATGAAATCTCAACTAAAGGCCATCATAGTGATAGATAAAGAAGTTAAGCTGTCATTCTAGCAACAAATCATGAATTCATTCATGATAATTGTGAGCCTTGAGGTATATTTTAAATACCCAAATAGGCCACAATTATCTTAAAAATAAATTCTGAACTATGAATAACCCATAAGTCATGCATATATTCAAAATTCATCATTTTTGATTTCAGAAAATATGAATAGCTTTTTATTGAGTAAGTAAATCCATGGATTTAAGGCCAGATTTGGATTCTACACAAAACTTCACCTAGGGTAGCTCAATAGAGTGAATAAGCTCAAATCAACTCTTTGAGGTGGTAATATGGAAAATACTTCAATACCACATCATCAATACCACATAAAAGATCTGTGAAATTTTTTGTTTTTCTCTATTTCACGCCAAAATAATGGGAATGTGAGAAATTCCATGTTACATATACACCAAGAATAGTGTTATGCATGTTTTGGGCACTTAATGCTATGATATTCTTACATGCACCTTTGGTACACCCATAGTGGATATCTCACTTGAAGCTTAAAATTCTATTTTAACATCAAGGGGGCAAAAGACATCAAAGAGAGCCAGGGTACCCAACTTCTGAGGCCTCTGAGGTGTGGACAGCTCCAAAGCTTGAATCCATGGCTGATCTTGTCCCAATTAGTAAACTAAAACCTTTGGGTAACTTGGTTACCATGTTACAACTTCAGTAAAGCATAAGAAAATAGCAAATAACCTGCTATTTTGATGTGCCAAGGAGGTAAATAACAACTTAGACTCCTGTAACCATGTCAATTTTTAATTCCTTACCATGGAGAAACCCAAAAGAGTAACGAAGACACTTTTTGGACCAGTATCCATTGATTTACCTCCTAGCAACCAGCCATATACTGCTATTTGCAATTCTATGTAGAAATGAGGTAAAAACTTCAAAAATTCATTTAGAATACAATTCATAATGAATATTTCTGAAACTTTAAGGACCAATTAAGAACTGTAAAATTCATATCAAAACCAGAAATAGTTTTACTTTAATATGTAAAGTTCAAAGTTTTACTTATAGTCCATTTTTGATGATTCCACATGAAACACAGAATCTTTAAAAATTTACAGTAAGTACATTCTGTGATGAAATTCCCAATAACATTGATAACCTTGAGAAATCAATTATTATTTTGGAATAAAAGAAGATATACAGTTGTCACTCTTTTTATTCTCAACCATAAATGGTTTGGTAGTCACGTAAAAGCCTCAATTAAGTAATTATGATAATCTTACGTGACAACAGATGATGCAATCAATAATCCAAAAAGGTTTATTTTTTTCTCACTCATTGGTTTTTCAGCTTTCTCCATGGCACGCCTCTGTGAGCTGTCTTAGACTTAGAAGAGGCTTCCTCTTGCTGTTTTTTCCATATCATCACATTATTATATTATACCTTTATTACCAAAAAAGTAAGTATTAGTTAAAGCTATTTCTTAAGTGTTTTACTCTTTCAGAAATCAAGAAAAAAGACATGAAATGATAGAAATCAACTATATTTTGTTGTAATACTGTTATAAATCAATCTTGATCCATTAAATCCAAAATTCCATGTCAAATTTCTCTACTATTATCTTATAAAAAGGTTCATTGGATTAATAGTGAGTAATTTATCTCAATTCTTAAAGTTTTTCTCTAGTAATAGTTTTCTTCAAGAATTATCTTTATAATTATTCTTTTAAAAGGTAATTATATATTAAAATAATTATATTATTTTAATAAAAGAAGTTGTTATTATAAAATTCTTCTTGTAATTGATTCTTGTAGACAATTACTGCTTACTGTTATAATCACTAGTAGTGTATGACACGTAGAAAAAGTAATTCTTTAATTATTTAATTGTGGCTATAATAACTTTTTATTATTATATTTCATAAGAACAGTCATAGTACTGTTGATTAATAATAATATTATCAACAGTTTCATAGCCACATCTTACATTTGGGGGCCTGGCCATGATTTTAACCAGAGTTTTGGGTTTAATCATATTCTAGACTTCATTTTCACTTCTAGAAAATTGCCATACCTACCCACATCTTACATTTGGGGGCCTGGCCATATTTTTCGAACTGTGTACCCTTAATTAATATAATTTTAAGCTCCAGAATATATTAATTTAATAATTTTTTTTCTTTCAATTTAAAGTTGAAATTATTTTTATTTTTTAAATTGTCTTAAAATCTTTTTCATTGAGGACTTTGGTTTAATTTTATACTTTTTTACACGTGGCTTTTTCACATCCAAAAACTTATAAAATTATTCTTTGAGTTACTCTGAATTAATTTTGATTCAAAAGGTTAATTTTTAATTTTTTTCATTAAAAAATCTTGAAAGTATAAAAAAATAAAGTTCTTTTATCAGTTCTTTCTCTAGTGTCTTTAATCAAATACTGTGAAGCTGGTAAAAGACTCAGTAAAAGATACCTTACCAGTCCAGAATATGAAGCTGGTATTGAAGTGCAAATTGCTAAAAGAGGCACCTTTTTTAAGACAGAACAATCAAAACCACCACCAAAATGTGTGTGATTTCTGTTTTCAATTCTCTTTTTATCTTGAATTGACATGAAAATGGTGCATAGCAGAAACGCAAGCAACTATTCAGTCCAACCAGATGGATGTGGACAAGGAAGAGGCAAGACCAAATGCAGAAGTGTCAAATCTTCCTCAAGAAAGACACATATGGAGGATGCCAGAGCTGCCCCCATTCCCCAAGGTCTGTACCCACAAACTTTGACGTAAATTCTGAATCTGGACTAATTTATGATAATATTTTGAGGGCTGAACAACTTTCAAGTGGAAGAAATAGAAATGTATCAGTTCCAATTCAAAAATTGGTTCAGAGAAGCCAAAGAAGAGGAGTGGAAAATATGCCCAAGCCTTTGACAGGGGGCCATATACTCCTACTTACAGATCAGGAGCTTTCTGGGTAAGGAGAAGACCATAGAGCTATTAGGAGGTTGGAGCCCATTGTCTTGCAAAGACAAAGTCAAAAAGATAAAGAATTGGTTGAAAAACAAAAGTATTTTATCCATAGACCACAAGAAGGAATTGGAAATGACTCCAGCTTTGGAGACAGAAGGCCCAGTGGAGTCTACCAGCTGCAGAAATGTCCAAAGACAAACCCAAAGGACCTCAGAAGAAGCAGAAAGGTCCCAAGAACCATCAAGGAAAGAGCAAAGCCAAAGCCAATTGGCACAGACCTTACCCACAAGGGTACAGGATCCCCAAATTGGAGCGTTCAGCCATGGAGAGTGTCTTCAATATGGCCAGGACTCTTATGGAATTCACATCCAAGGAGCAGGAGAGGATTAACACAACTTTTCCATGGAGAAAATAAAAGAATTACCTTTTGTTAAAACTAGTATTGATGCAAAGCTAACTAAGATAACTTTGGAGATCCGTGACTTAAAAAAGAATGATAAACATTCTGCTGAAATGCATAAGTCTATGATTGCCGGACTGGAATTAATTACCAATAAATGTGATGGAATTGAGAGTAAATATCATGTCCAAGATGATCAAATGGGAGATTTTTTCACAAGAAACATCAATGATAAATTTAGAGTTCTGAAAGACTATGTTTTGGAAGTGGCTGAGAATACAAGTCAATTTGCTACACATTAGGCAAGAAGTAACAGTGAAAGGAAGAAATTAAAAGAAGAAATGCTTTAACAAGTGGAACAAATTCATAATAATTATGAATCAAATCCACATATGACAAGAAATTCCACACCTTTGACTGAAGAGAGACTTTCTTTGAAAGAAAGTCTAACCCCTTTTCTAGAAGAAAATGGTATCTCTGTAAAAGATATTCCCAAATTGGAAGAATGGCCAACATTCTCTGGTGAAGGAGAATACAATCATATTGAGTTCATCAGAACTATTGATATGTTACAAGAAGACTTTCACATAACTGATGAAATTATAGTGGGAAAATTACACTCTCTGTTTACCAGAACTGCAAAGAAATGGTATTAAAAGATGAGACAAGATCATGGGAAACATAATTGGTCTTGGTGGAAATCTGAAGTGATTACCAAATGGGCCAATAGTTCTTGGAGGTTTAAAATGGAAAATGCTTTTGAAAGTGCCATTTTTAACTCAAAAAAGGATAAAAAACTTACTTGGTGCTTCAAGCAGAAAGACAGATTATTTGCTTTACACCCAGATATGTCTGACACCATGATTAATATGAAAATATTAAGAAAATGTTGAGGATAGCTGTAAAATGCTATCAAGTGCAGATATGTAGAGCCCTGTTCAACAGAATACTACATTGATGAAATGGAAGATATCATTACTAGAACAAGAATTGGTAAAACTTGGACTAAAATTCCTATGGAGTCCAAAATGATCCCAAAAATTTCCAGAGAGGACAGAAAACGTGAAAGACCTGTCTTGAAGTGTAATAAATGTGGAAGCACTTCACATTTAGCCAACAATTGCACCAAAAAGACAAAAATCAATGAAGTTCAAGTCATTGAAGAAGTGCAGTGCACTGAAGAGAAAGAAGAATCTGACCTAGATTCTGCAGTCTCTGAAGATACACAAGTAGAGGACTATCCCATTGAAAACATTACAGCTTTCTTTGAAGTCACAGAAGTCCATACTCACTTACCACAGTACAGTGATGATTATCATAACCTGATCAATATCCAGGATGCCAGAATGTGTAAAACCAAACCTGCTAGACATAAAGGGTACACTGCTGGAGCATCTTGTATCACATCAATCCTGATGAGTGATATTGAAGCCAAAGTAAATTTGGATACAGGGGCATTTTGTACTTGTGTGGGCAAAGATTATCTTCAAGACATACTCCCTGGATGGAAAAATCATCTATTACCAATAGAGGGTGTACAATTTAGTAGTGCCAGTAATGATATGTACCCTTTAGGTATATTGGACACTAATCTTGTATTTCCACAGCCAACAGGAAGTATTAGAATGAAGACCAAGATTGGAGTAATGGAAAATTTCACATCTTAACACATTATTCTTGGAAATCATTACTTGAATATTTATGGTATTGACATCAATAACCATAAGGATAGATATTTCACAATTGGAGAAAACAAAAGACAAAGATTTGCTTTTTGCAATATGCCAAAACAAATATCACTGGTATCTTCTAAAAAAGATACTTATAAAGAAGAATTTGTGGAAAATCAACTTGTTGAAGCGCAAATCAATCTATCATTGTCACCAAATATGGGACATGAACTTATTGATGTGTTAAACACATATAATAATTCATTTTCTTCTGATAATAAACCATTAGGTGCTATACAATGACATGAAGCTGATATTACTCTTAATATTGACATACCATATCCTCCAGTACTTAGAGGACCAGCTTATCCAGCCAGTCCCAGAGCTAGAGAAGCCTTAGAAAACTTATCCAAGAGTTGATCCAACTTGGTGTACTGAGGAATGTAGGCCATAATGAAGAGGTTGAAGTGACAACACCTGTTATTATTGCTTGGAATAATGATAAATCAAGGATGGTTGGAGATTTTAGAGCATTTAATACCTACACAGTTCCAGATGGGTACCCAATTCCTAGAATTCAAGAAGCCTTGACCCAATTGTCTCAAGCCAGGTATATAACATCAATGGATGCATTGAAAGGCTTTCACCAAAATGTTTTGATGCCTAAAGTCAAGAAATTACTTAGAATTATCACTCACTGTGGTATTTATGAGTATCTTGGAATGCCATTTGGTATCAAAAATGCACCATCTCATTATCAGAAAATGATGAATACCATCTTCCCCACAGAATTATCTGAAGGATGGCTCATCATTTATACTTATGATATCATCATATGTTCTGATTCATGGTCGTTACACCTTGAAAGACTTGCAAGAGTACTTCACAAAGCTGCAGAAGTGAATATGAAAATTTCACTCAAGAAATGAAATTTTGGTTTTGAAGAACTCAAAGCATTGGGACATATTGTTTCTGTTTTTAAGCTTGGGTATTGCCAAAAATAAAGTGAAAGCAGTGTTACTTAAGCAAATACCCCAGAATAAGAAAGAAATGATGTCTTTTCTAGGGTTTGCCAGTTATTATAGGAAACACTTGATAGACTTTGAAATTCTAGCCAAGTCACTCTATAGAATCTGTGATCAACAAACAGTATTTGAGATGACACAGGAGAGAATTAAAGTGTATGAGAAGATAAGGAAAGCTCTTACAGAAGCACCTTTACTCCGCCTTCCTGACTGGAATATACCTTTTAAATTGTACATTGATGCATGTGGAGATGGATTAGGGGAAGATCTACATCAAGTCCAAATTATTTATGACAAACCTACAGAAGGACCAATTTGTTACATCTCAAGACAAATTAAACCAACATAAGACAGATATGGTGCAAGACAAATGGAGTGCTTATGTTTGGTATTGGTACTTGAGAAATTGGACTATTGCCTTGATGGCAGTGTTTTTGAAGTGATAACTGATTGTAATGCAGTGAAATCACTTCTTAACATGAAAACTCCCAACAGACATATGTTGAGATGGCAAATAGCCATTCAAGAATATAGAGGAAACATGACCATAGTTCATAAAGCAGGAAACATTAACAAGAATTCTGATGGACTTAGCAGGTGGGCATTAGCCAACTCTCCTGATAATCCAGCTTATGTACCTTTGGAAGTAGAACCACAACTTCCAATTGAAGGAATTAACATAACCCATATTGGGACTGAATTTTTTGAATAAGACATAGAATATTATATGAAATACAGGAATTTCCATATCTTGACTTCCTTATTAAATAAAAACTGCAAAAATACATCTTTATTCAATTCACTGGATGAAGTTTGGAATAATTGATGGGTTTATTTACCACAGAACCAAACATTATTGAGTAATGACATTGTGTAGCAGATTTCTTATCAATACCATTCTTTATGAATGCCATAATAGCATCTACTCTGGACACCTGTAAGAGGACAGAACACTTGAAAAAGTGAAGAACTGTGCATGGTGGCCATCTTGGAGAAATGAGACCATTGAATATTGTTATACCTGTTACAGATTCCAAAAATCAAACAGGAGTACAGGCAAGAAATTTGGACCTATGATCCATATTCAAGAACCAAAATCCCCTTGGGAAGTTGTTCACATGGATTGGGTCACAGCACTTCCTCCAAGTGGTGACAAAAGTTATAATGCTTGTTTAGTCATTGTAGACAGATATAGCAATACTTGCATATTCTTACCATGTCATAAATATGACACAGCTATGGATAAAGCTCTTCTTCTGTGGAGTAGAGCTATTTCTCATACAGGACTATTCAAGAATATCATAAGTGACAGAGATCCCAAGTTCACATCTGCACTTTGGACCAATCTTCATAGATTGTTTGGGACTAAGCTATCATTCTCTACAGCATATCACCCTCAAAAAGATGGGCTAGCAGAGAGAATGATTCAAACTTTAGAAGACATGATCAGGATATTCTGTGCTTATGGGTTAGAACTCAAAGACTCTGGCTTTACTCATGACTGGTGCACTTTGATACCTGCATTAGAATTGGCATATAAGACATCAGTCTATTCTTCCACAGGTCAAACTGCTGCTATGTTAGAAAAAGGATGGAATCCAAAACTCCTAGCAGATACACTGAGGAAAGACTTGATTTACATTCATCCTACAGCTTCCAGCTTCAAGATAATGCTTGATAAAGTAAAATATCATGCAAAAAAAAGTATGAATGATGCTTTTGACTATGCCAAACAGAAATGGGACAAGAGTCACAAAGTACCAGACTTCAAAGTAGGGGACTTAGTTCTAGTTTCAACCTTGAATTTTAATAATATCAAAGGCCCAAAGAAACTTAAAGCTTCTTATGTAGGACCTTTTTTTATTTTTGCCTTACATGGAACCAATGCAGTTCAAGTGGAATTATGTGGTGAATTGGAAAATAAACACCCCACCTTTCCAGTAAGCCTGATAAACCTTATCAACCAACTGACAAAGAATTGTTTTCTTTAAGGAACCCAACTTCTTTGACTGTACCACCAGTGGAACAGGATGAAGACAAAATGATAAAGAAAGTCGTTCAAGAAAGGAGAATTAGGGGTAAAAATCAAAGAGAATATCTTGTCAGAAATAGAAATCTAGTACATGAGGATGAATGGCTGGCAGAATCAGAAATACCTGACTCAGATAAACTCTTAAGAAGATTTAGACATGAAAGAAGGCCACAAGCCTGAATATGTCTATAAATGTCCTTTTGATTACTTGATCTGAGTAATGAAAAGAGGTTGGAAAGTGGACATTAACCCCCTTTGGGGTCTTATTCTTCTTTATACCATTGATAAAATTGTGGTACAATTTGATTTTTTGGTGGGAGGGAATGTGAGCCTTGACGTATATTTTACATACCAAAATAGGCCACAATTATCTTAAAAATGAATTCTGAACTATGCATAACCCATAATTCATGCATATATTCAAACTTCATTATTTTTGATTTCAGAAAAGATGAATAACTTTCTATTGAGTAAGTAAATCCATGTATTTAAGGCCAGATTTGGATTCTACACAAAATGTCACCTGGGGTAGCTCCATAGAGTGAATAAGATCAAATCAACTCTTTGAGGTGGCAATATGGAAGATACTTCAATACCACATCATCAATACCACAGAAATGATCTGTGAAATGTTTTTTGTTTTTCTCTATTTCACGCCAAGATAATGGGAATGTGAGAAATGCCATGTTACATATACACCAAGAATAGTGTTATGCATTTTTTGGGCACTTAATATCATGGCATTTTTACATTCACCTTTGGCACATCAATGGTGGATATCTTACTTGAAGCTTAAAATTCTATTTTGACAAAAAATAGGCAAGGGGGCAAAAGACATCAAATAGAGCCAGGGTACCCAACTTCTGAAGCCTCTGAGTCATGGACAGCACCAAAGCTTGGATCCATTGCTTATCTTGGCCCAATTAGTAAACTAAAACCTTTTGGGAAGTTGGTTACCATGTTACAGCTTCAGTAAAACATAAGAAAATGGCAAATAACCTGCTATTTTGATGTGCCAAGGAAGTAAAGAACAACTTAGACTCCTGTAACCATGTCAATTCTTAATTACTTACCATGGAAAAAACCCAAAAGAGTAATAAACACCTTTTCTGGACTAGTATCCATTGATTTACCTCATAGCAACCAGCCATATACTGCTATTTGCAATTCTACATAGAAATGAGGTAAAAACTTCAAAAGTCATCAAAAATACAATTCTTAATTGATCTTTATGAAGCTTTCAGGACCTATTAAAAGCTTTAAAATGTATATAAGAACCAAAAATAATTTTACTTTCATATGTAAAATTAAAAGTGTTACTTACAGTCAATTTTTGATGATTCCACATGAAACACAGAATCTTTAAAAATTTACAGTAAATACATTCTGTGATGAAATTTCCAATAACATTTATAACCTTGATAAATCAATTATTTTTTTGGAATAAAAGAAGATTTACAGTTGTTACTCTTTTTATTCTCAACCATAAATGGTTTGGTATTCATGTAAAAGCCTCAATTAAGTAATTACGATAATCTTACGTGACAACAGATGATGCAATCAATAATCCAAAAAGGTTTATTTTTTTTCTCACTAATTGATTTTTCAGTTTGCTCCATGTCACACCTCTGTGAGCTGTCTTAGACTTAAAAGAGGCTTCCTCTTGCTGTTTTTTCCATATCATCACATTATTATATTATACCTTTATTACCAAACAAGTAAGTATTAGTTGAAACTATTTCTTACGTGTTTTATTCTTTCAGAAATCAATCAGAAAGACGTGAAATAATTGAAATCAACTATATTTTGTTGTAATACTGTTATAAGTCAATCTTGATCCATTAAATCCACAATTCCACATCAAATTTCTCTACTATTATCTTCTAAAAAGGTTCATTGGATTAATAGTGAGTAATTTATCTCAATTCTTAAAGTTTTTCTCTAGTAATAGTTTTCTTCAAGAATTATCTTTATAATTATTTTTGTAAAAGATAATTATACATTAAAATAATTATATTATTTTAACAAAAGAAGTTTTTTATTATTAAATTGTTCTTGTAATTGATTCTTGTAGACAATTACTGCTTACTGTTATAATCACTAGTAGTGTCTAACACGTAAAAGAAATAATTCTTTAATTATTTAATTGTGGTTATAATAATTTTATTTTTATTATATTTCCCAAGAACAGTCATAGTACTGTTGATTAATAATAATATTATCAATAGTTTCATAGACACATCTTACAATAATTGTCTTTTAATAAAGACTTTCAAAATATGATGAGGTTAGGATTTTATATTCAATGAGTGAGTTGGAGGATTGGCTTGATTAGGAAATCAAGAGTGAGAAATTATATAACCATTGGAAGTATTAAGAATGAGTTAGAAAATGATTTCAAATCATGAAATCAAAACACTTCCATCTAGACACCATAATGATCAACAAAGCCAATCTTGAAAAATATCTTCCAAGTCTGCAAAAACCTCAATTCAAAATATGTAATTTATGCCAATCCATCTTTTGGAATGCAAAAGATGCATGTCCATTCTTAATTTGGTATTCAAAATATGTAAAGTACACCCATCCACATTTTTTCTTACATATTACTGTTGTGCTCTGTTACCCATATATACCACACATGAAAATAAAGTATGATTCTCACACTGCTTTATAGTCAATATATATACCATTAATGATGACCTTGGTCTTTTCAACTCATATTCATAAATGATACATGCATTTAAGAGGGTTTATCCCCATTCGTAGCTTTTAGCTTTTTATACATTTCAAAGAGTTGATTTGTGAAGAAATTGAGGGGATGATGCATCATGTGCATGCATAAAACGCCTTTTTGTCATTTCTCTTTAAATCTTTTCCTTTTGAAAAACTCTTCACATTATTTCCCCCATTGTTTCATATTGGTATATATATGGAGGCACTGAAATATATTTGATATTCTCATTAGGGTGGTTTGTTTTAATTTCATGCCATATCTACTTTTTTTAGCTCTTTCAATTTCTCATACATTAGTTTCTCTAACTTTGAAAAGCTAGGATATCTAACTATTGGACCTCTGAAATTGTTCATAAGAGCAAGAGATAACCTGATTATACCCAGTTTATGTTTTGACTCTTTGTGACTAATTAACCCATGCAGTCAATCCTTGCCATCTCTCTCTTTTTTTTATTCATTTCTCTCTAAGAACCTCTCTCACTCCTTTATTGAAGCTCTAATATCTTATTTTTTCACTCATAATCTACTCAAACCTTGCTAGTAATATTGGTCTCTAATCTAGAAAGGCAAGATTTTTACCACCTGAATTCATAATTAATCCCAAAGCTGATCTTTCTTTTTTGTTTTAAACCTTTACCTGTCTAAATCATAAGACTTCTACCACTGCATCACTATTTATACTCATAACTGGTTCTTTTTCCTTAGTTAGCCCACTAGATTATTGGTTTCTAATTTTTTCTTTATCTACTATTCATGCTCTTACCAAAATTTATCCTCAGTTTACCATTCCTGAACGCAACAGATTTACAGTTCCAACGCAAACTAGGACGAACAAGCAACTATGAGCACCTCCAATACACTCAATGAACTTCAAACAACTATCCCAACTCTTTTTGAGGAAAACTACCCATAGTGGAATTCAGTAATATCTATGAGAGAAAAAACTAATACATTATTGTCTCAACCTGATAAATCCGGCCAGAGATGTTCCCAAACCCACCAAATTGGACAGAATTAAAATCAATTCCAGAAATGAATCATGTGCTGTAATCACCAGCACATTAGACTCAAGGACCTTTTGCAAACTGCTCAATAAGGAGGTATCTCAAAGCAGCTATGAATTTTGGAAGGAAATTAACACAAAATGTTTCTCATTTTCTTTTAACAGAAAAGCTTGATTTTGGAGTTTTTCTTGAAATTTAGCTACAAGAATGACCTAAAAAACTCCATCTCAGAATTCTGAAATTTTCTTAATGAAATATCATGTTTTGGACTGGAGGTAGGAATAATCATCCTTGCCTTCACAATAATTAATAAACTCACTGAGGAATTCCAACTTTTAATTTAAAAAATAACACTCAATGCCAAAAAAACAAGTCAACCCTGACAACTTTCTGAGAACCCTACATGAAACAGCTTTAGAGGAAGAAGCTCTATTGAAAAACTCTCCAAGGGCACTGGCCCTTAATAGAGGGGCTTTTTCTTCAAAGACCATACACTATTGCTCCAATGGCAAACATAGCCCTATAGTCAAAAGTCATGGTCCAGAAAATTTCTGGCAGCTTCACCCTGTATTGAAACCAGAATCAAAAATCAAACATCCCAATTCTACTTTCACCTTTTCTTGTGAACTCCTCTATCAAAAGGAAAAAAAGCTAACTGTCTTCTCTGTAGTATTTTACACAGAGTCCTCAAACCAAATTTTCAACAACAGAAGTTTTTTTGTCTTAACATTTTCGTCCACAACGAAAATCCCTATGGGTGCAAACAAGCCTCTTTGAAGGCCAAATCTATTGGCATAGCCAAGATAGTTGATCTTCAGGGAAAGATCTGGTCCCTGCCTGATAGCCTACATGTCTCACATCTCACTACCAATATAACTTCTTCTGAAACAAGAATCAAAAGATGAAAATAAATTTTGAAATGTACTCAGATAATAACAAATCTCCTTTTTTCAGCTGTCCAACATATAACCCGGTACTTGAAATAAAAATTCAACTTCCAACAAGCCAATTCTATCTCACCGATGTTAGCAATCAAGTCTGAAACCAATGGCTAAGATATTTGAGAAACAATGACATTAGTAAACCAATTGAAAAATAAAAGGATAATACACAATGCAAAACGTGCACTAAAGGTAAAATAATAACATTCCCTTTCCCCTAAAACTTCGCACCTGCGTCAACACCTCTAGAAAAATCCACATCAATCTATTTAGCCCAATATCCAGCAGCATATTTTTTATTACCATTAATGATTAATTCAGTTGCTTTATATCTGTTAAGCTACTCAAAAACAAAATTGATGCATTTGATCATCTTAAAAATGTCAAAAATGCTGCAGAAAACCTCAACTCAACTAAAATGAAGCATATAATTTCAGGCGGAGTTATAGTTCTCAAAAAAATCCTTCAAACAACTTTGCGACGACATTGGGATAGAACATCAAATGAGTCCTCCCTACACCCCCAACACAGTGGAGTCTCATAAAGGAAAAATCGATTAATCATTCAGAAAACCAGGTGTTTTCTAATTCATTAAAATCTCCCCATGCAGGGAGCGCATACTCCTTCCTATGTAGATTGTTACCTAAGTTTTCTAACAAAACTACCCCCTTTTAACTGTTTTACCAACAAAAGCCACCAATTGATCACCTTCAAGCTTCCAGCTGCAGGAAGTATGTTCAAATTCCACCACTAATTTTCTTCCATAGCCTGGGAAGAAATTTTCTTTTGTTATTAAAACAATGGCTCTAGCTACAGAATACTCAGAAAAAATGACAGAAGTTTCATGACCAGAAGGAATGTTGTTTTTTATTAAACCATCTTTCCATCAATTTCTCCAATCTACTCAGCTCAACAATCAACTCATTTCGATTTTTCTTTCCTGGAACAATCAGTTCTACTCAATTTCCAGCTAATCCCTTAATTTTGAAACCAAACATTGTCTGAGATGACTCATCTTTAGAAGGTGGGTGGAGGGAGAATCATGCTCTGAGGCCTCCAATTCAGAGCCCAGCAGGATAAAAATTATTTTACCAAGACATTCCATGTTTATTAGTAGAAATATTTATCCATCCAACCTTCCTCAATATTTCTGAAGCCTTCTGGAAAACCTCATCAGGAATGGGGTAGATGAAGTCCCCAATCCCTACACTGAAGCTGTGAAAGGAGTGGATAAAGAAAAATGGAAAATTCTCATAAAGAAAAAAATGAGTAACATAAAGAAACTTAATGTGTGGACTCCCTGCAAATAACTAGTTAGCAACAAGCCAGTCACCTGCACTTGGGCCTTCTGAATCAAAAATAATTCCAATGGAAATCTAGTCAAGCACAGATCCTAACGCTGCACACAAGTTTTACAAAAGACTCCAGGAATTTACTACCAGAAATCCCTCTCTTGTAACTGATCATTTAGCTAACTTTGCGCCCTCATCTCCTTAGAAGCCTCCAAGAAATACAAATTTCATCAAATGGACATTAAGAGCGCCTTCCTCAAAACTCCAATTGACGACGATATCTGTCTGGAAATCTCTCAAGGACTGGACTTAAACAAGAAAACCCATGTTCTTCAACTCAAAAAAGCACTCCATGGACTGAAAAAATCTCCCCTTTCATGTCACAATCATCTATGAAAATGGTTTCTCATTGTTATTTTCAATCAATCAGTAACCAAACCTTGTGTGTTCTGGAAATCAGCCCCTGATCGTATATGGATCTACGTTCATGTGGACAGTCTAGCCATTTTTTTCCAAACCTTGAAACCCTCAAACAATTAATACAAAGACAATTTTAAATGAAATATTTAGGTAAGGCAAAATTTCCTTTTGGAATAAAAATAAACCACCACGAGAATGGTTTCTCTATTTTGAAATCCCATTACATTGAAAATCTATCTGAAATATATAAAATTGGTGACTTGACTCCATCCAACACTCCTATGAAGCCTTAAATTAAACTACACACAGCCTCTGATATCAAAAAGGAGAAATCCAAAAGGACTGAAATTAATTATCATAGTGCAGTTGGCTCACTCAATTACATAAGCTGAAGCAACAGGCCTGACATTATGTTTTCCATAAACCGTCTTTCTCAATTTCTGGAAAATCTGATAATTCTTTATTGAAATTCATGCCTTCAAGTATTCAGATATCTCAATAACACAAAAAATTCATCACTTCAGTACCTCAAACAAGAAAAGGAGTCAATTATCACCTAAACTGACACTTCCTGGGGGAACAGTCCCATTGACAGAAGATTAATATTTGTTTACATAGTGAGTAGACATCATCACCTGATCTCCTGGCTCTCTAAACCACAGTGTACCATATCGCATTCTACTACAGAGGCTGAATACAAGGCACTCGCTGATGCAGTCAAAGAAATGATGTGAATTTGCAACCTCAGGAATGAAATCAACCTAAAATACTGAACAACAACAAGTGAGCTATAAACCTGGCTCTCTCACAAGCAAATCAAAGCAGTTTCAAGACCAAACACATGGATGTTAAATCACACTAAATTCAAAAACTGTTACACAACAAACAAATAAATCTCAAGAATGCCTCATCTTGAAATATGATAGCTAATTTCTTGAGTAAAGGTGTATGTAAGACTTCTTTAAACATCTCTTGGCTCTCTCTCAGCTTTCTCCTTTTTCAAAATTACATTTCAAGGGAGGGTGTTAGAATTTGGCAATTGTTCATTAGAGAAAGACTTAACCTGATGACACCCAGTTTAGGTATTGACTTTTTGTGACCTAATAGCTCATGCACTCAATCCTTGCCATCTCTCTCTCTCTTTTCATCATTCTTTTTTCTCTAAAACCCTCTCTCACTCCTTCATTGTAGTTCTAATATATTATTTCTTTTACTCCTAATCTACTCAAGCTTTGTTAGTACTATTGTCCTCCAATCTATCAAGGAAATATTTTTACCATCCATATTTGTAATTAATCCCAATTTTCATCTTTCTTTTTGTTTCCAATTTTTACCCGTCTAAATCAAAAGAATTCAACTCCTGCATCACTATTCATATTCATGAATGTTTGCTTGTCCTTGGTAGCTCACTAGATGATTGGTTTATAATTGTTTCTCTATCTAATTTTAATTCTCTTGCTAAAATTTATCCCCAGTTTTCTATTCCTTAATGCAACACTAACAATAATTAAGCTCCAAAACTTCCCAAATCAGTTCATTAATTTGTGGAAAATCATGTGCTCAAATCAACCCTCATGCTAAGAAAAATCTTATATCCTGTCATTTCACTTCCAGAAAGGCATATCTCCAGGTCTATTGCTGAATTTTGTAGATTAATCATGGTATTTGTTAATCCAAATTTCAATTACCCTGCATTGAATTCTCTTCCAAAAAACTGAAAACATGATAATAGTCAAGATATTATCTTACCAATTCTTCAATTCCTCAATCATTTCCAAAGACGGATGCAGGTATTAATTTCCCAGTGGAATTCCCTAAGAATTCCACATCCTTTCAATATAACAGGAGCTATTTCGTCATGATCTCTATAGCTCAGGTTTCCCCTGTGAAAATTCTTCATGCAATGGGGATTGTAATTTCAAGTTTAATTGTCTGTTTTTATAATTCATTCTCAAGCACTGGAATTATGCACATCAGCAGAGGGTCCTTAAGTTCTTTCCAATAAATACCACTCATAATACTAATCTGAATAGATAATTGATACAGCTTTTTGGGTTCATAGGAAAGCAAGAAGATCTGAAGGATAAAAATTTTCTTCCTCAAGTTCAAGCTCAGAATTATATTCAAAATAAGAAATAATCCAGGCACCAAAAAGTCAGTTTTTCCTAATAATTAAATATCTGGATCTGAGGTGTTTGGTTTCTGTTACTATCTATCTTTAATCTAGTCAAACTAAGACTATTCAGTATTTGGAAGTTGCTCCTTATGAATAAAGCCTGCCTTAGTAACCACACTGATTTTCAGATACTGAAGATCATGATGGGTTTTTTTGGCTTATACCACCTTGGAGATCCAGCATATTTGCAAAATTGTAACATCAACTTGATGTATTTCTAAAGTGAAAATAAATTCAAAAATAAGAGGAAAGTTTTAAATAAAATAAATTGCTAGGTAAAGGTATCCATTGTAATAAATTTGAGAAAAATACAAAATTTCCCATTAAATTTTCTTATAATTTTGGTTCATGTAAAGACCTCTCAAGCCTAAAAGATGAATAAGATTTATTACTAAAGGCTAAATCCTTTGTAAATATGGAAAAGATAGTTCAATTGATACAACATCAATGTGATTTTTTCCTAGTTTTTGCAAGTTCCTTTAATTAATTTCACAAATTCATACTCCTCATGATCCCAGTTGCCTATTCTTAGCCTATTCAGATCAGAAAGTATTTGACATATTTTTTGTTTTTATCTAGTGTGATATTTTGAGATTGACTTACATTATTAACTCCTTCTTCTTTCATCCTCACTTGCTATATATTTGTTTCAATACTATCAATTATTATGTAATGGAAAACATGAAGCTCATTCTTCTTCCCAAGATGATAAAGTTGATGGAATGCTTTCTCCCCCTTCCTGTATTCCATCCAGGCTCCTTCAATAGTTTTATAATGGATTAAGAATTCATTCCCTTAATATGAGCTCAGATGGTACTTATCATAATGTATACATTTTTACACATTTTTAGTTGATTCCAACACCTCTGGCTCCTTCTGTGGCAAGAAGTAATTTCTGATTTTTATCCTCTCTGAATTCATTGAAAATTTCACTTCTTTCTTCATTTTTCAGCTCAATATTCATACTCAGACTTTCTATTCCACTGTAGTCAAAGGAAATTTGAATACAGATTCAAAGTTAATATCAGAAGGAATGTTTTCCAAACAACTATCTCTATTATTTGAATATTCTTACATGTAAAATAACCTTTTGTATTAACTGAAAATAACAGCTTTGGGGAATGCACTTCTCCTTTCTGTTACAGCCATGAAGACAGGGCAGGGGTATTACAGAGAATTATTCATGAAATATTCACCAAATACATTCCAAAACCTTAATACAGCTCAATACAGTTGAATACAGTCAGAACATAAATACAGTATTCACCAAATACGGGCCTGTACTCAATACAGGTGCAAATACCTGTATTGGATACAATAATACAGGTCTCCACCTCAAATACAAGTTCTTCCATGATACAGCTCTTGGTTCTCAGCACTTGAACTCCAGGCTAGTATTTCTCACAAATACCAGCCCCTCTTCACACACCTGGGATGTTTTTCCCCATCTAATTAAGATACTGGATTTATCATCAGTACTTTTTCATTTCTAATTAAGAGGTATCATATTATTAATTGCTTAAGTAAGTCATAGCATTCCCTCACCTGTTCAGTATAGTCTTGGTGGTCATATCCTAATTAATCCTTCTCTCCTTTCTGAAAAGGTTGAAAAAGTGATACAGGATTATTTGTTGTTGGCTCTTTGTTATTGCGTTTGTTTTTATCATGTTCCTTAATTGCACTTTCTGTATGAATTGAGAATTATAATCTTTTTTTGTTTATCTTATCCTTATGTATCCTTTCTGAGCCCTCCATAAGTAAGTCTGTCCACTGAGTTCCAGGCTCTCTTCACTTATAAGAGCCCCTGGAAGATTATTTTAATTAACTCATAATTTTTTCTCTCTTTTCATTCATTTTTTTCTCATTCATAAATTATGATCTCTTCATGATTTCATGATCTATTATTTCTCATCAATTTTCATCTCCTTCATTCTATTCTTATCAAATTGACTTCTTTCTCATTCTCCATCATTTCCGAACATTTCACTCAATCCTCAATTCCTAATACATTTCAAATGTTTCACTTTTTTGATATTCTGGTCTTACTAGGTTTTCAATTTTATTGGTTAATTGATTGGAATTCATTAGGATAATTTATTCAGAAATTCACATTTTTCATTGGATTGGATTGGTTATTAATTGATTGTGAATAACAAGATAACTTATTAATCGTCAAGAATTTATTTTGATAGACTGATTTATTTTGACTTTTGAAGATATTGAGCTTATTACTTAAGATATTGATTGACTTATTGAATTTGTGGAGAGCTTGATTCTGATTTTGGAGACATTTATTGATTGATGGAATTCTTCAAGACTGAATTTATATTGACTTTTGAATTTATTTGATTATATTTGACTTTATTTATTTATTTATTTACTGAAGTTTATTTGACACTCTTTAAGATAATTGATGCATTGATAAGATTTTGACTTTGTCATTTTGTCTTCTCAAGATTCTTTCACATTTATTTCCCCTCAAGACTGTTGATTTATTCCTCAAGTTTTCATCAAGATTTATCATATTATATTGATTTGGTAAAGCCTTAATTCCTTAATTTTTTCCAAGTACAATTGATTTTTATACTTCTCATAATGCCTGTTCAGAGTTTTCCCTCAGCCAAGCATACAAGATCTCAAAAAAATTCAGCTGTTCTTACTCCAATAAACAGAGTCCCTCTTTACCACACACCTTTGATTCAACAACTGAGTGCAAATTTGGACATAGAGCCACTAATGAAAGGAGAAGTGCTCTGCATAGGAGGAGAAGTAAAATCCACAAGATCAAGATAATTGTCTGAAATTTTGAGTGGCTATCCTGGTATTTCTAAAGGTGCAAAAGGAATTTTAGGGGAAGTTGAAGAGGAAGAGGGGGAGGAGTCTGTGGAAGAAGAAAATTATGTGGAAACTGAAGTGGAAGCTACCTCTGCAGATGCTCAAAGATTTCCTCAGGTTTCCAATATAGCCCTTTTTTAATCAACCTCTTGTCTCTCAAACTTGACCAAGTCTCCTCAAGATGATGGGCAAAATGACTCAATATATGGGACAGCTCACTCAAGAAGTTTCCTCAAGGGAAAGTTCCAAATCACCAGCTTTCAAGACTCCATCAATGAAAGAACCTGATTCTTTTGATGGTACTCAATCCAATGAATTGGGAGTATTTATCCAATCCTGTCAATTGATCTTTCATGATGACCCAGCAAATTTCTTTCCTCAACTTCTTTTTGCACTGGTAGATCTGGAAAATCAATTGGGCCATACTTCTAAAATATATCCAATGAAGGCCCTTCCTACCTCCTGAATAGTTTCAAATTATTTTAAACCCAATTTTTCACCCTTTTTGGTGATCCCAATGAAGTAAGAAAAGCCAAACAATAGTGGGAAAAACTAAGTATGAGGGGAGGTGGAAATGATTCTTTGTACATTTCTCATTTCAGAATCTTAATGTCAAAAAAAGGAGATTTGGGACCAAGGGCCTATATTCCTGTTTACAGAAGAGGGTTTACATAAAGTCTGTTAGACCAATTAGCTTCTCAACCTTTCAGTTTTGATAGCCCTTAAGAACATGTGGACATTAGCTTGGGGTTAGCTAGCAGGTACTATGAGAGGAAGAAGGAAAGGGGTATCCATAAAGAGAAGAAGCCTCAAGTCACTGGCTCTTATTTAATCAAGCCTCCTCTGTGAACCTTAGAGGTAATTTCATATACTCAAAAGACCACAAATGCAAAATTAACATATAAATATAAATAAAATAAATTTATTTATATTATTAAAATGAAAATCAAAATATAAATATAAAATTATATTCACAATTAAAAATTTAATTCCAATTTAAAAATAAAATTACATTAAATTTTGAAATTGTAAAATTACATTTATACTTGAAAAAATTAAGTAAAAATGAATTTTGAACAAAATTGTAAAAAAATAAATAAATTTGGAAAAAAGTTAAAGAAAAATTATTATAACTTTTTATCCAATAAATAAGCATATAAAAATTATTTCACTATTGGATTCCTCATAAAAAATCAGGGGGGTCACCTCTGAGTGAAAATTTTGTAACTCAACTCTAAATAAGCTTAAATTAAGTTTTTAGTATTTTCTGTATCAAAATTAAAAATTCTCAAAACTTTGATTTAATTCACATAACATGTAGTGTTAATCACCAAAATTTGTGTTAAAATTGAGGTGTTTTGTATATTTTAGAAGTTATGAGGAATTAAAGTATTTTCAATTGAATTTAATTGAAATGTCAAAATGTGCGTGTGTATTACATAAGTGAACTTTTATTTACATATGAGGTATCAATTATTACTGTATTGAACTGCACAACTCAATTGAAATAAATATGTAAATTATAAGTATAATACATGATGAGGAATTAAAGGAAAAATAAATTGGAAAGATTAAATTTGGGGGGGAAAGGAACTCCAGCTCTAAGGGGGAGCTAGACCCCCAAAATCCTTGCTGACAGGCATGTGGTGTCAAAATTCACGCAAACGTTTATCACTTTTGGCCTGTAATTGAGTTACAGGGTCTGTGGACTCAATTGATGATGAGGTTTTGATACCAACTGGGGTAGTTTTAGCTGTTGCCAAGAGGGTAAAACTACCCTTAAGATAAAACAATCATAGTAAAAACAGCTTTAACTGGTTTCTACGTCTCTTACACACATTCTGACGTGGCTTGAAGGCTTTAGATCAGGTATTGCTATAGTAATGGCTGATTTAAGGGTCTAAAATGGCTTAAACCAGCCCTTTTTTGGTCTAAACCAGGGTTCAATGATGCCATAATTGGCTTTTCTGTTGTCAGACTGTTTTTCACGACTGACAATAGTAAATTTTACTTTTTGGAGTGAGAAAATTGATGGCTATAAAAGAATGTCTTCTTTGCCCCACTTTTCTCTTCATGTTAGAATCTTTTCCTTTTATAATTAGCTTAAACACTGTTAAACCAATCAATGAAAGATTCCAACCACCTTTTTTAAATCATTTTGAACCTTTTAACCACGTGAAAAATCATTATAATCATTGTTTGTAACTCTCATAATCAGTTTTACCCCTGAACCACCCCAAAAGTGAATTAAAGCATTCTTCATCACTGTAAACTTTGTCACTTTGTTTCCAAATTCACTCTGGTCACTTTTGGGTGTGTTTTCTCTTTAATATTCTTTTTCAAGACTCTGTTCTTTAATTAATTGCTTGCATTTCATTGCTCAATTAATTACAATTGAAATTTCTCTTGAAGAAATTTCTTTTGTAGCCTTAAAATATATCTTGTAGAGTATTTTTTGGATAAATTTTTATTGTTGGTAAAACAATAAATCTTTATAATATTATTGTTTTATACTAATAAAGCTATAAACAATAAAATTGGCATGTTTTCTCTTAAAAATAATATTTCTTACTATTTTTAATTGATTTTTACCTTATACAAATTTTGAGGACAGGAAAAGTACTTGATTTTTAATCAAAGTTTCATATCCACACCTTACATCCTCGAGGCTCATCTTTCAAGAGGTCTCACCAGAAGAATAAGAGGGGGAAGAAATCTCAAATTTCTAAAGACAATCCTCATGTTGCTCTCCTCAATAAGTACAATAAATTAATTGGATCTGAAAAGGAGAGGAGTATTAAATTAGGGTTTTGAACTTACTGTGGTGAGAAGAACCCAATTGAAAAAATGCATCAAGAGACCTCAGAACAAGCCTGGGTCATCAAGAGGCTTCCCTAGCAAGCCAGGGAAATCCTTAGTGGGGATCATTATGTGCTTAATGGTTCTAACTTGTTTTCTTTCAGAGCACAATTGTGCACTCTGAACACTAGTGTGAAGAAATATTTAAAGTTTCTCATTTGCTCTTCTGTCTCTGATATCTTTTATGATATTCTCATTGATTCTAGTGCCAAAAACTCAATTATTGCAAAGAGTCTGTTTGTCAAGTACTCAATGACTATGTCACAGCTCCTTGAAAATATTCCTCTTTTAATTTTGTATTCAAATGAATTCACTTCTCTATTCATCACCCATTATACCAAGTTGGTTCTTGACTTTCCTTCATTTCCAAGCTTTTAATTAGAGTTTTTTTATCAGATATTCCCCCAAGGGGAAAGAACTCATATGGTCTATTACTTCCTCTACCAATTAAATCCATTCATTAACTTTGTGAATAGATTAATCACCTATTACCCCATTCTTAAGGATTCTAATAGTCCTAAACCTAATCTTAGTAATTCCTCTGCAGCTTCTGTCAACATTGTTTCTCTGGTTGGTGAAATTAAAACGCCTTCCCTTCTTCTTCTGACCATATTCCTCCCATCATTCCCCCTCAGTCATTACTTCCATAATGGGATGAAGTCTTCAAATAGATAAAATATTCTGGAAAAGATGTTTCTATATCTTCACTTAATCTCTTTCAAAGAGATATGGACCTTCCTTCTTTATTATTTCATGCCTCCCTGGAGGATGATTGGCATGAGGAGGAATAGAAAGAATAAAGTGAAACTTGGCTGAAGGTAGTACCTCCTGCATATCACCAATATCTTTATGTGTTCTCCAAGGTTAAATCAAAGAAGCCTCCTCCACACCATGTCTGTGAACATCATATTGACAAAGAGGGATCTCTTCCTCCAGGTTTTTTATCCACCCCTTATCAAATCATGACTCAGAAACACTAAGGGCCTACATTTCAGAGAATGTAGAGAAAGGTTTCATCAGGCCAAGCTCCTCTTCAAAAGGATCACCTGTCCTTTTTGTCAAGAAAAAGGATTAAGGCCTTTTCTTGTGTGTTGACTACCACAATCTTAATGCTGTCACTAGGAATAACAGGTATCCTGTTCCTCCAATGAATCAGATTCTCAACATTTTAAATGGCTCCACTATCTTCTCCAAGATATACTTGTGTGATTCTGATGATCTCCTGAGAATTAAAGAGGGGTATTAGCACTTAACTGCCTTTAGAGCCAAATATTGTAGTTATTAGCATTTGATTATGCCCTTTGGCTTAACCAATGCTCTTTCTTCATTTCAAAATCTTGTGAATGATGTTTTTGCAGATATTTTGGATGTTTTTTTAGTCTTTTTAGATAATGATATGGTGTTTTCTAGTTCTTAGGAGGAACATGTCAAAGATGTGGCCTCTGTCCTGCAAATTCTGAGATGCAATAATTTATTTTCTAAATCTTCCAAGTTTGTATTCTATGCCTCAAGTGTGGAATACCTTGGTTATTTTTTCTCAATTTCTGGCCTAAAGATTGATGCTTTGAAGTTTCAACAAATCCTCAATTGGCCTCAGCCCAAAAACATCAAGGCACTTTAATCTCTGTTTGATTTTGCCAATTTTTATTGTCATTTCATTAATAATTACTCCAAAAAATCACTTCTCTCACTTCCCTTCTCATATAATACTCTCCTTTTATCTGAAATGAGAAAAGCTCTTAGTCATTTTCAATTACTCAAAGAAGCCTTCACCACTTCTCCTATCCTTCTCTACCAGCTATTTTAGATACTTATTCTTCTGATTCTGCCTTGGGGTCTGTAATGAGTCAGGTGAATGACTAAGAAAAACATCCCATTGCATTTGATAGTCACAAGCTTCTCCCAGATGAGCTCTGCTATGGAATTCATGACACAGTTTGAGCTCTTAAGAGCTGAAGAGCTTTCCTTCTTTCTCTTTCAAATCCTTTTTAAGTCCTTACTGACCACTCTTCCCTTAAAGAATTTATTTCTTCCAAATTCCTTAATTTTCTCCAAGCCTTTTTAGCTGAAGTTCTATCCAAATTCCATTTCTCTATCACTTACTGCCCAGGAAGGTTGGTTACTTTACCAAATTCATTGTCAAATTAGGATAACACATACCCAGAGAGGGGGGTGGACTTTATCAGCAAGAATCCTCAAAATTTCCATCAAGTTCTTAAAAATATGAAATTAAAGAGTCAAGCTTCTTCTCAATCAAGGCTGAAGTTTTCTCAAATTTAGTTGAAAAAACTCAGAAAGAAGTATGGCAAGAAAATCAATATAAAGGATTACCGGAACAATTAGAAGTAGGTGAATCAGTTTCAGATTATTCTCTTGAACCTCAAGCCAAGTTTTTATTATTCAAAGATAGAGTAGTCATTCCAAGCAATTGTGCAACTCAATTGGACATGCTTTAAAAGTGTCATGAATAGCCATTGGCTTTCCATCCTGGCCAAGAGAAGTCCCTCAAGCTCATCAAGAGATTTTTATTGTACTGGAATGAATCAAATCATTAAGGACTATGTATCCTCATGCCAGAAATTTCAAAGATACAAGAACATTAACCATAATAAGTGTGGATTACTCAATCCTCTTCAAATTCCATCTGGTCCTTTCAATTCATTATTAATGTACTTTATCACTCAATTTCCTTTTTCCAAAATGTTGAATTCCATTTCAGTTGTTGTGGACAGATTTTCAAACATGGAAATATTTATTCCAACTTATTCAACAATTACTTCCCTGGACTTAGCTCAAATATTCATTAGCCATGTTTTTTGAAAGAATGGACTCCCAGTCAGTATTGTCAGTGATAGAGGTTCATTATTTCTTTCATAATTATGGACCAATCTATTTCCGCAGCTCGAGATTTCAAGAGATCTTTAAACTTCCTTTCATCCAGAATCAGATGAACAGACAGAGAGGGTAAATCACATTCTAGGACATTATCTTTGCATGTATTTCAGTTACCATCAAGATGACTTGAAAATTTGGCTCCCTCTGTCTGAATTTGCCTATAATAATGCAGAACACTCATCAACAAAACAGTCACCATTTTTTACCATTTACGAAAGAAATCCAAGCTTTGACTCAATTTGTATTTCCCAGGACACACCTTCTGGAAAGTTATTAGAAAACTCCAATCAGTACACTAAGTTGTCAAATAAGAGTTAGACTCATAAATAAAGAGTTTTAAGAAGTATATAGAAAGAAATAGTCCAATTCCACCTGATTACTAACCTGGTAAAAAGGTATGGCTGGATTCAAAGAACATCAGGACGACTGGACCCACCAAGAAACAATCAAAAGGATGGTTGGGGCCCTTTGAAGTTCTGAAGAAGATTGGAAGCCATGTATATCACCTCAAGTTTCCTTTATAATGGAATCCAGTTCACCCTTTTTTCCATGTGTTCTTGCTACAACCAGCCAAGAAAACAACCATTCCAAATTGTCATCAATTGCCACCACCACCAGTAATAGTGGAGGAGGAAGAGGAATGGGAAGTGACACAGGTTTTGGACTCAAACCTCAAAAGAGGTAAACTATTGCATCTTCTAAAGTGGAAATTATTGAGTGAATACCCAGAAAGAAACACTTAGGAGCCAGCTTTCAGCCCTACCAACTCACCAGACCTTGTCAAGTAATTCCATTATTTGTATCTTAATAATCCTAGCCCAAATACCTCAATAGTTTCATTTTATGGGGCTTGGTGGGGATTGGACTCTAAAAAATTAAGCTCCTCTCCTTTCATGCACCCTTATGGGGGTATTCTACCCAAAACCTCTGTAAAAATCACCTTGTCAACTTTGTAAGCACTCATCAATTTTTTGGACAGATTCAGAAGGCCTTGCAACATCAATACCTTCAAATTTAGACCTTCAATAAAGATATGGCCAAATTTTCTCTTTTCTTTATTTCACTTTTTGTTTGATCCAATAATAAGTCTTCAAGACATTTCTTTCATCAAGTTATCTTATGGAAAAAAAATTTCTTTCTTTTTATGGTTCTTGGTGGGGAGTGGAAGTTATGAAAGTGAGCTTGATCTCCTGTTATTCATCTCTGAGGTTCACTACTTCTTGTAAAACAACACCTTGGCGACTCTGTGAGAAAAAACTGTTTGTTTTCATCTTTTCAGGAAATTTATGGTCAAAATCAATAAATTCACCACAAAAAGGAAAATCTCAAGAATTTTCTCTATTTCATTTATCTTTACTCTCATTTTTTCTTACTTCTTTTTTTTTTCTATGATTTTATTTTACTTGTATCATGCTTGTTTTTTACTTCTTATTTCAAAAGCAGAAGTCATCCCTGCCATATCTTGTATTGTAATTTTCATTTATTCAATAATAAAAGAGAAAAAGCACTGGTCATAATAAAGACCAACCACATATAATCTTCATCAAATGTCTTCAAGGCTTCCCTAAATTTAACAACCAATGCATCTTCATAAGAAACTGCCTCCTTGTTCAAAGCCCTAGTGGCTTCACCTGGAACAGCACTCTTCATAGACTTATCACCAAACACTTCTGTCAAGGCATCCACCTCTTCAAAAATGGATGTGACCACTTTCATATTCATTTTCTTTTGATAATTGAAGTTGTCAGCAATATTCCAGCAGAAACAGTAATTAAAGACTGTTTTAAGATCTGGAGACATTGGGTATCTAGATCTTCTGGCCATGGGTGGTTCCAAATTGCGGAGGTAGAGGCAAGTGTAGATGTCTTGGTTGGAAAACTAGGTGGTGGCTGAGGTGGCTGGGTGGACCTAATCACTTTATTGGTGGTGGTACTGACTTTTACAGGAGATAGTGAAGTGGATTGTATTCCTCTTCTCTGGATGGGGGAAGCTACACCAAGCTCTTCTCCATCTTATTAATCACTACCTTCAGAATCAGCCTCAACATTGGATTGGACCACTAGATTTCTCTTCAGTTTTCCAAGTCTTCATCCTTCCTGGTTACCAAAATATTAACCTCTATAGCCACTCCAATGGGTTTTCCTTGGGGATGAATGGGTCCTCCAATATTGGCCCAGGAACTGGTGGTGTTATTCCATTGTTGAACACCTCTCATCCTGGATCTAGTCCCTAAAACAAAAGTTACAGAAAAACATTCAGTAAGTAACTCAGCAATTTCTTGAACCAATCAACTCACAAGTGGAGTGACCAGAAGTGGAATAAGTGGTTGGGTATTCATCAACAGGAGTTTCAAATCCAAAAATTCTACCCTTCTTGATGCTGCTCCATAATATTCTGGGATTTTATGGGAATCTATGGTTAGCCTTAGAGAAATTCCTTTTGCCAAGGTTGCAGAATTGGAACTTGGTGGACCTAGTAGTAGCAGATTCAACACAAGGAACCCCCTTCTTCTGTCAATTGATTCAATTTGGTTCAATACCTCTGACAGATTTGAAGAAATTATATGTTTTATAGATTTCATAAATCTCTGTAAGGGCCATACTTTCTTCAGAAAGCCCCCTCAAGTTATCCAGGAAACCAGGACCATAAATTACAGAAGCTGGGGAATCAGAGTGGCTAGAGTCATATATGCAAGTCATCTTTAAACTCATCTTCAAGGTTGAAATTCAAAGCCAAGACCAAGCAAATTATGGACAAATCCAAGCTGGAAAGTCACTCTATGGCAAATTGACCCTCAAGAATGGGATTGAGTAGAAGACATTGAAAGAAAAAATTGTTTCATTTTCCAAATAAGGCCATTTCATGAATTTTTGAAAATTCACTTCATTCACCATAAATCACTTTGAAAGACACTTCAAGCCTCAAAGGAAATATATTGAAAATGACCTTAACAATTAAATCAGGCTAGCTTGTGCATTTTTTCATCCCTTTTTTTTCTCTTCTATATCTTCAATTATATTAAATTTGATCAAAAGACAATCAAAATACAATCAAAAGACAATCAAAAGTGCTTATTTATGAAGTTTGGTACATTTTCTCATTTGGGAATTCTTTGTACACTTTGTGAAAATAACCATGAACAGTGTTTTCAGGAAATTAGGAAAAATTGTGAAAATATTGTGATTTCTGGCCCAAATGGCCAGAAAACCCCCAGAAACAGTAAATTTGGGGTAAAATACTGCAATTCATGAAATATTCCAAGAATAAAGAGATTACCAATCCTGTCCCATCATCAAGATGGAGAAAAAACAGTCCAATGATAGTGAAATCTTACAATATGAACCTGAAGCACCCATTTAAACTGAGGCAGGAATACTCAAGATAAATAAAATTAATACCACTGAAGATGAAATTGAAAGGAAATAAAATCACACAGAAGAGAGAAGAAAAATAGAAAGAAGAGGAGAAGAATCAAGTCAAGTGAAGCAGAAGGACATACGGGGTGTATGAAGATGAAGAGGTAGTAGTGTTTGATTGATGAAGAGTAAATATGAGGAGATAGAAATTTAGAAGTTGAGTGGAAAAAATTTCTCATATTCTATTTTTTATTTGACCTAATTAAGATTCACCTATATTTATGGTGCTCAGAGCTCAGCACCTTCAAGAGAGGGATACTGTCACAGCTATAAAGCCAGCTCAGGGATTTTATAAAGGATTATTCATGAAAGATTCACCAAATACAGTCCAAAAAATCAATACAGTGACCCCAAATATGTCTTCGGACACCATCTGCACAGATGCACAGTGCACGATCCGTGTGCAATATTATTTTTTGGCAACTTAGATTTTTTATTTTTTTTTGTTTTAACTTCCTTTCCCTTACAGTTTTTTTTATTTTTTGTTCCTATTTGATTAACGCTACCTCAATTTTCCTGTTAACTTGTAAACAACTTATTTTTTTTAACCTCCTTTCCTTATGTTTTCTTTTATTCTTTATTCCTATTCAATTGACCCTACCTTGATTTTTCCCTTTGTATTTTTTCTTTCCAATTCAATTCATCAAAGTGGATTATTGGTTCATTTGGATACACTTTGATTAGACCTATCAAAGTGATCACTTTAAAAGATTTATCATGTTGGTTTTTATTCTATAATTCAGGTTTTTATTTTCTTCTTTTGTTATGTTCTTTGTGCAATAATTCCTTTTGCACCTTTTCCACTTCTGATTTGAATTTTCTGTGATGCAATTTTTCCTCCTTTCATTTTAGATACTAATTAATGCCTGACAATCACGGAGTGGAGCAATGCAGCCAGATTGTCGGGATGTTGCAGGCTGGTTTATCACTCCAAATGAGATTGTTGCACATGGGGGTCCCCAAATTGACTGTTCATGACACCAGCAGAAGATTTCGAGAAAATAGATCCTGTGCCAATTGCCCAAAAACTGGCTGACCTCCATTGTTGAATGATGCAGACTGACAAAATTTGGACGCCTTCATTACTCACAACCAACGGGTCAATTTAAATGAAATTTTGCGGGCTATTCCAAACAATGTCAGCAATCAAACCATCAGCAAGGCAATACATGATCTGGTCAAGTGATCATGTATTTCCCCCAAAAAGCCTTACCTTTTCCAATTGGACTTCAATCAACAATTAACTTTTGCACAGAAATTTGGTCATTGGACTCTTCAAAAATGGGCTTTTATAATTTGGACAGATTAATCCTCATTTGAATTAGGCAAGAAGACTGATCAGGTCTGTGTTTGGCAAACGCCTCAAGAAAAATATATGTTAGAAAACCTCCAAGTTAATTCTTGTCTGGGCCAACGATTGCTCATGGTATGGGGGGCTTTCATTGGCAGCACAAAAGGCCCACTGGTTTTTTTGGATGATACCCAAACAGTTGCAACATTTATATAGCAAGTATACAAGCCACACTTGCAACCGTTCTACAGCTTCATGGTCAACACACCATATATTAGGACTTTTGATTGCATTGCAATGATGGAATATGGTGCCCTAATCTCGAATGAATGGCAGGCCACCAATCAGATTGACAAGTTGCCCTGGCCAGCCCACTCTCCAGACCTCAATTCAATCAAGAATGTATGGAAAGTTATGAAGACTTGTGTAACAAAACATCACCAGCCCCGCACCATGGATGGACTTTGCGCAGCCATCCAGACCTCTTGGAATGACCTCTCACCTACATTTTTTGAGAATTTGCTCATTGTATTCACAACCGAATGGAGGCGGTGGTTGAATGCAATGGTGGACCGATGAGATGGTAGGACTTTGATTTTTCAAACCGTAACATAGCCACTATTAGTGAAATGACTTCACAAAGCAGAAATTTCATTTATTATGAATTTGAATGATATTATTTTGTTCTTTTATCACATTTCCTTCTTTTCTTATTTATATTTCTTTGCATTATATTGTTCATTAAATCTACCCATCTGTACAAATGTTTTAGGCATGTAAATACACATTAAAATGGCAGTAAAAATTTCATTGTTTTATTATTACTCTATATGGAGAAAATCCCATTGTGCATCATAATTCGTAGAAGCAAAGCCACGCAACAGTTTTATGCACTGACATTTTTCTAAAAAAAGACCTTGGGAGAGTTTTTTTTATCCTTGAAAAAAAGTGTCTGAAGACATGTTTCAGGTCACTGTACAGCTGAATACATTTCAATATAGTCAAAATCAAATACAGGCCTCTACTCAATACAGTTTCATATACCTGTATTAACTCAAAACACCTTTATCAGATACACCAATGCAGGTCTCCACCTCAAATACAAGTTCTTCCATGATACAGCCCTTGGTTCTCAGAGCTCAAACTCTTAGTTGGTATTTTTCACATATACCAGCCCCTCTTTATGCACTTGGGTTTTTTTCCCCAGTTAATTAAAATATTGTATTTATCAATAGTATTATTTTATTTCTCATTGAGAGGTATTATATTATTAATTTTTACAGTCTGTCTTAACCTTCCCTCACCTGTTCAGTAGAGTCTTGGTGGTCATATCCTAGTTAATCCTTCTCTCCTTTCTGAACAGGTTGAAACAGTGATACAGGATTCTTTATGGTTGGCTCTTTATTATTTCTTTTTTTTTCATGTTCCTTAATTTCACTTTCTTTAATCCTTAGGATTCATAATATTTTGTGATTTCTCTTATCCTTGAGTATTCTTTCTGAGCCCTCAATAAGTAAGCCTTTTCACTGAGTGCCAGGCTTTCTTCACTCAGAAGAGCCCCTGTGGAACTTTCATTGCCCAAAATATCACTTGAATGCTTAATAAGGTGTAAATATTTACAACCTTCCTTCTAAACATACCTTTTCCCAGTCTCATATCTCTCAATCAAGGCTGGGAAATTACACAATTTCCTCAAACCTGAGAGCTTTTGGAAGAATTTTTCAGAATCTCATCCCATTCCATTTTCTTTCTGATTTCCAAAAAACCTAATTAACTCCTGATTAAGAGTTTCATGTTGAGATCTCCAACAATCATATGGTTAAATTCCAAATCAATTCCTGACCTTCTTGGGAAGCTCCAATATGGTTGATTTGAAACTTCTTAAGGAAATATCTTGCATTAACCTTCAAAGTGGTTTTATTTCCTTCTCATTTCCATATGAAACCTGATTGATAATGCAGATTTTCCATAATTCTTCTATATTCCATAGGGATAGTTATAAGAAATTTATCAGGCTACAAAGAGCCCATAGTCTATTATGTAATGGTGATCCAGTGAGACATAGCCTTTTCTCTGGCTCCAATTGAAGAATAGCCATAGCTCTCAATTCTGTTCACTCCTTTATGTAACTACATCACAAAAATCGCATTAGTCACTTGATATTCTAAAATTCAGTATGATGAGAACTTACTGGGCCCCATTGAAAGCAATATGAAACCAGTTTGATAAGTCTAACATAATCCCTTTGGCCTTGTGACTGTATAGTATGAAGGAATGGTATCATATATATTGTCAGAACAACAGCCATAGACCTTCTATCAGAAAAGGATATTAATTTTGGTCTAATCCCATGAAATATGAAATAGAGTAGGCTTCTTTTGGTAAAATCAATGGTGATTTCAGCTTACCAGTTACTTAAGTTTGATAAAGCGGAAATGACAAGAGTTTCTAAAATACTTTGAAGATTTCTCTTTTCTATAGTTAATGAGTCCAAATTTTGAGAGAGAGTTTCCCAATCCCATGTTATCTTCTAGTATACTCCCTTTACTATAATAAGTAATTTCATTCTTCAAAAAAACATCTTTTACTGGATTCTTAAAAACATGTTGACTTGAGGAATTTTTCTTTTCAGTAAATTTATTTGAACATATTTAACTCATATTTTCTTCAATGTTATGCAGGGATTTGATTTCTGGATTTTGGTGAAATGAAAGCTGTCTTCTTCATTGTAGTGCCAAAGATTTTCTACTTTCATTAGTCTGTGGTGAATTATCATTTAATTGATGATAATGTGGAATATCAATAAAAAGGGGTGATTTCTAGCTTGATATATGTCTGAGTGATAGATTTTCATTCTTGAATTCCTTAAAAGTGGAATAAATCTTTTCTGAACTAACAAATATACAACCCTGAATACCTAAGACTCTTATATTTGTATTTGAGATAGAAAATTATGTTATGAGTATATTAATTTTTGATTTGAGACATTTCTTGTAAGATTCACAATTCAAGCCTTCAGCAACTTCAATATTTCCAAAATGAGTGATAATGTTACTACTCTTTTTCTCAGTTACATTTTCAGTATGTGTGAATCTATCAGCCTCCAGTATAATGTTAATCAAAAAAACTTCAGCTTTGGTTTGAGTTTTTAAGAAAAATATTTTGAATTTTGAGGATAGGAACATATTTTGAGTATGAAGCCCTTTGAAGCTCATCTCAAAGCTATTTTGAGCACTATATTATCTCTCCAAAAATATCAAATAAAGTGTCATTCTCAAACTTCAGGAAGGTACCAGAATCATAGGAGATATCTGAATTTTTAACATCTTCATTTTTGGAAAATGAATCAAATATTGTATTTGAGCTACTCCCTCAAACTTAATCAAAAAAATTAACAAGAAAAAGTGTATCCTTTGAAACTATTTTCTTTCATGAATAGATTAGAAATATTTCTGGATTCATACCTGAAGACACTTTAAGGGACCTGTATTCAAGTAACTCTAATTTTTCTGTAGTTTATCTTGATCATTTCATGGGTCCCTTCACATCTTGATGTGGCAGAGTGGCCAAGGTGAGCCACTTTATTGGTCAAAGTATTAGTAAATGTTCATTTTCATGGAATTCAATTAGTGGTAATATAATTACTTATTTATTCTTGACTGAGCTTTTTATATTTCCTCCAATTTTCATTAAATTCTTCTTCAGTAGGGGAACACATACCATATAACATGAATTAAAATATGAGTATGGAGTTCTAAGTGAAAAAAATGTGGATAAAAGCTACTTTTCTCAAATTAATTATAAATTTGGAATATTTCTGATAATCCCCATAAAATTTGATAAAATGTTCAAAAATAATTTTTTTAATGTGCCAAATGTATAATAGTAGCATTTAGTTTAATTTTTCTTTAATTGTATTAATCAAGGCCAAATCTCTGTCAACAACAATACAGGTGTGGGTTGAATATTATAATATTCAAGGATATAGCTTCTACAGCTTCTTAGATCCCAAAAGTAAGAGCTTTCTTTGTCAGCTCCAATGAAACATAATTCCACAGAAAATGTCCTTTTTGAGTTAGATTAAAAAATTTGAAAGAGGGGTATATGGTATATGTTATTTGTTTTTATTGTAAATGAAATCCATGATAATTATATCATTAATCAGATTCAAAAGCCTCAATTATATGGAATAAAAGAAAAAGAAGGAGATTAATTCACCCAATTCATAATCTCTGGGTTTGGAGACAAAATTTTGTAATCTGAGTGAGTCCAAATGTGCTTCACTATGATTTCTTCCCTGAAGAAATTCTTGTCTATTTTTGGAATTTTCATTCTTTATATTCTTCATGAGAGATTTTCTCAATCAATCCCACTTGGATAAAAATATTTCTTGAATTTGATGATGCTTCATTTGTGCAGAAGTCAAGGAAGAAATTTGAGCCTTTTATTCTTGATTGAATTTTTTGTGAGATGAATTTGCCAATATTATGTCTGAAGTACCATGTTTGTGTTTCGGATTTATAGCCTTTAATCACCATAACTCATCTTTACAATATTTTTTTGAATCAAGAAAACAGGAAAATTAATCTTTTTGAATGTAAAGCATTTTTTATCAGGTTTACTATTACATATTTTTCTTGATATTTCAAATATTATTTCAAATCTATTCTCAACATAATTTTCTCCAAATTTGGAAACAGGATAGTCTTCAGCCATGGGGACTTCTTTTCAATGCTAAAGAAAGAGCTCATCTGCTTTGAATTTTTCCTCTGTGAGTAGCTGGAGAATTGTCAAATTTTCAAAGTAAAATAAAATTCTCAAAAAAAGGAGAAATAAATTCAATTAAAAAAATTGATTTAAGGTGAGGAGGGGAATGGAATGAAATTTATTTGTGTTTGAATTTGGAAAAAAAAAATCTATAGAAAAGGGGAATTCTTTATGGAAGATTTAAGATTGTTTTTTTTGTGGGAAGGGTTGTTCAATTCCCAAAGTGAAAGGATTTTTTCAAAAAAAAATGAGAAATCCATTTTTTGGAAAAAAAAATTAATTTGAGATTAGTAGGGGAATAAAGTTAAAATCATTTGCATTTTAATTCTCAAAAACAGATTCATCATTTTTTTCATAAAAAAATGTATATTTTTTAGGAAAAATTTGAGATAGGTTTTTTTATGTTTGGTTGGTCTTTTTTTGGTGTTTGGGATATTTGATGCTTAAGGGTTTTCTTTACTGGTGGCATGAGGGTTGCTTATTTTGTCCTAAAAGCACCAGGGGAATTGATACAGTGTGTCTGAAGTAATTACCAGTGTGTGTAGTGTACAGAAAAACTTGTCAAGATTCAGATAGCTTGAGACCCATAACCCCCCAGACCTTCTATAGAAAAGGGGAATTCTTGATGGAAGATTTGAGATTGTTTTTTTGTGGGGAGGGTTGTTCAATTCCCAAAGTGAAAGGATTTTTTCAAAAAAAATGAGAAATCCATTTTTTGGAAAAAATTTAATTTGAGATTAGTAGGGGAATAAAGTTAAATTTATTTGCATTTTAATTTTCAAAAACAGCTTCATCATTTTTTTCAAAAAAAAATGTATATTTTTTAGCAAAAATTTGAGATAGGTTTTTTTTATGTTTGGTTGGTCTTTTTTTGGTGTTTGGGATATTTGATTCTTGAGGTTTTTCTTTAGTGGTGGCATGAGGGTTGCTTATTTTGGCCAAAAACCACCAGGGGAATTGATACAGTGTGTCTGAAGTAATTACCAGTGTGTGTAGTGTACAGAAAAACTTGTCAAGATTCAGATAGCTTGAGACCCATAACCCCCAGGCCCATAGGCAAACCCATCCACCAAGTTAGTTGCCTACTTTAATGGGCTCAAAACCCATAAACCTGCCCAATTATGTAGAGCATACCTCATAGTTACCCAAACCAGGATTCTTTGTCCATGAAACCCATATGATAAAGTTTGAGCTCCCCAACTTATCTCACCACCATGACTGAAAATTCAATTCAGCCGGTGTTTGCAACCCCCTTTGGCAACGCAATTTCTTTTTTTATTGTTCCTATTTTCATCCTTCTTTCCATACATCCTTTAGGAAAATTCTTGATTAATACAAATGTGATTCTTTTGAAGAAATCCTGAATCAATTGGACTTTTTTGTTGAAGAGAAAAAAACTAGTTGAAAAGGCCAAAGAAAACCACTTAACAAATCTGAAGAAGATTGGATTGATTGATAATTCATTTTAATAAATGGGCATGTGGCAGTGGAGTTACTTGTATATTCTAACAATGAAGGTAAGGAAACAATACCTTTTACAGCAATGAAGTTCAAAGAATTGAAGAATTTGATTGAAAAAAAATCAAACAAGAAGAGAAGCAAATGAGCCACTGAAAACATATAGGGGATTAAAAAGAAGCTGATGATCAGAAAAAGAACAAACAAAATAAAAATCTAAAGGCATCTGAAATCAGAACCAGGAGCCCTCTAGCAACACTTCCAAAAAAGAACAAAATTTTGGACTGGTATCATAATAACTGTGAGCCTTAGAGGTATTTTCATATACCCAAAGAACCACAAAAAATTCAAAGTAAGCTATAATTAAAAATAATACTTTTATTCTCAAATATAAATATGAAATTAATAATAGAAATTTAATTATAAATTTCAATTAAATTTTAATAATGTGAAAATGTTTTTTGGAAAAAAGTTAAAGAAAGTTATTATAGCTTTTTTCCAATAAATAAAGATATAGAAATTATTTCACCATTGGGTTCCTCATAAAAAATTGGGTGGTATCACCTCTAGGTGAAATTTCTGTAACACAACTCTAAATAAGTTTAGATTAAGCTTTTAGTATTTTCTGTATGAAAATTGAAACATCAGAAAATTCTGAAAACCTTCATTTCCTTCACACCACATGTGGTGTCAACCATTTATTTTTGTGCCAAAATTGAGGTATGTTATGTAATTTAGAAGGTATGAGGAATTGAAGTATTTTCAATTGAAATGTCAAAATATGTGTGCGTATTACATATGTGGAATTAATAATTAAATTTGTTTCCTTTGATTTTTCAATTGAACTACATGTTTCAATTCTAAGTATAGTACATTATGAGAAATTAAAGAGTAAATAAATTGCAAATATTAATCTTGGGGAAAAAAGGAATATTGGCTACACAGGTGCCAGACTTCCCCAAATTCCTTTATGGCAGGAGTGGGATGTCAAAATTAATAAAAAAAATTATCCCTTTTGGCCAGGAATCAAGTCATAGGGTCTGTTACTCAATCAATGATGAGGTTTTGATACCAACTAGGGCATTTTTAACTGTTTCCAAGAGGGTAGGACTACCCTTAAGTTAAAAAAAACCTAATAGAAAGGGTTTTCACTGTTTTAAGGTCACTTAAGCACATTCTGACATGTTTTGAAATCTATAAACCAAGTATTACTATAGCAATGGCTAAAACCAGCCCTTTTTTTGTCCAAACCAAGGTTCAATGATATCTTAATTAGCTTTTCTTTTGTCAGTTTTTTTTACAACTGATTAGAGTACATTTTAAGGTTGGAATAAGAAAATTAATGGCTATTAAAAAAATGTCTTCTTTGCCCCACTTTTCTCTTCATGTTAAAATCTTTTCCTGTGATAATTAGTTTAAACACTGTTAAGCCAAGCAATGAAAGATTTTAGCCACCATTTTGAATAATTTTAAACCTTTGAACCATGTTGAAAAGTGATCATGATCATTTTTACCCTTGAACAACCCCAAAAAGGGAATTAAAGCATCTTTCATCATTATTGACTTTGTCACTTTATTTCCAAATTCCCTCTGGTCACTTTTGGGTGTGTTTTCTCCTTGATATTCTTTTTAGAGACTCTGTTCTCATATTAATTACCTGAAGTTCTTTCCTTGGTTAATTCTTATTTATATTTCCCTTGTAGAGTATTTTTGAATAAATCTTTATAATATTATTTTTTTATATTAGCACAGTTAAAAACAATAATTTTGGCTCTTTTTTCTCTTAAAACACTTAAAATTATTATTTTTTCTTAATTTTACCTAAAAAAAAAATTTTGAGGACAGGAAAAGTACTTGATTTCCAATCGGATTTTCATATCCATACCTTACAATAACAGAGAAAATCAATTTTCTGATGCAGCACATTTTTAAAAGATTAATCTTTAGCTCTTGCTCAAGCAGCCTTGAATTTCAGCTTGGCTTAAGCACAAAAAAATAAGAAAAGAAATTATTTCATCTGGATCACTTCAAATTGAATGTATTGGAACTGTCAAGCATGGTTAGGTTAAAGAAATTATTGAATTTTGGGGTCAGCAAGAAATTCAAAATAGTATTTTAGTAACAGGAATTATTGTCTGTGAAAAGTAGAGAGACTTGACATGGCTTTGCACAGTTCCTATTGAGAAGCTGATCCATCTTTCAAATTTCTGGCTTGATGCATTTATGCATCACAACAATCTCAACAATTATAAACAACATTTTAAAGCTGCCTCAACAAAGCTTACTTGTGTAGGAGAAGAAATTAATCACTTATCCCCAATCCTATTTACTTATTCACCCAAAGACATATTTATAATGGAAAAGACTGGAATCTTTTTATTTTTTAGTCCTTTTCTTTTTAAATTTTTATATTGTATTACACAGCTAATTACTGTATTTGAAATTTAGAATTCCACCAGATAAAGGTTTGGAATTTTCTCATCATCATGGGTTTAAAATTAATGAAACACCAATGACAATTTCCTTAACATGAAACTCCACTTGTAATGAATGTTTTCCAATACCATCAATTTCAATGTATAAGTGTCCCTGATGTTTCAATAAAAAGTATTTCTTTCAATTTGATTATCAATAATACTTAAATTCAAAGGCATTAATGGAACACAAAATCTTTCAAAGAGGCTCAATGGATGGAACAATGAGCTGAAAGAGAATCAACACAACTTTCTACTTCTGTTTGATAATTTCAAGGATCATGAGATTCCTCCAAAGGGTGTTTCAAATATTAATGTAGTTTTCTTTTTTCCAAACCTCACCCCTTATTTACAGCTATTAGAAGCTGGTCTAATTTGCACATTCAAGGCTGAATATTATCAAAGATTCATTTTCCTATCAATATATCAGTACAATAATAATGCAACTGTGAGCTACATATACAAAGTTGATCAACCAAATGCCATCATGCATATGTGTTACTTGGCTTGGAATGCAATTACACCTGGAACAATCAGTAACTTCTGGGACCATACCAAGATAGTTCCAAAGATTGACCTCTTACCTCATGACTTTGGGGCTGTCCAAGCTGAAGCTTCACTTGAAGAAGTTACAGCCCCACCTCAAGATGTTTTTTTGTTCACTTCATGTAATCAAATGTACATTTCAGAGCTATTAAAACTATCCAATGAATATGTGTTCAACCATGGACTAATTTCTGAGGAGATTTTCAATGATAAGACTTACAACACTCAAGATCTTGAAGAAATTCATGCAAATGAACGTGAGTTTCCCATACCTCCAATTTCTGAAGTTAAAAAGGAAATTTAAACTTTGTTAAATTATACTTCTCACTCATCAACACAAGAAGCTGATAACCTGAGTGAATGTCTTGGATTGTATAGCAGGATTGTAAATTCCCCTGATATAAATGATAAAAACCGGACATCACTTCTAGGATATTACAAAAATACTTGATTTAATCTTGATGTTTACTGATATGTTTTATATCAAAAAAGTACATTAACTCTTCCCCAGCATATACAGTAATCTAGTATAGTCTTTCTGAAATTAATAAATCATCTTTTTTGAGTAAACTTTGATCTTTCATTTAAGTGCACAAATGCCCAAAAAGTATGGGTTTGGGCAGGTCATGAAAAATTGAGCCTAAGAAATGTATGGGTTTCAGAACATGGGTCTGGGGGGTAATCCTAAGCAAACCCATGGTAAAACCTGACCACCAACAGGTATTGGTTTCAACAAGTTCTTCTGTATGCATGTGCTAGACACACACACTGGAATTTACTACATATAATTAAGTGTGTATGTAGCAATTTGCCAGTGTGTGTCTAGCAAAGTCCTATCATTATTGTTGGAATAAAAAATGATCTAAATGGAAAAAAATACCCCAAAGAATGTATGTATAAAAGACTCAAATGTTTACTTCAAACAAAATCTCATGTGTTCTCTTATCAGCATTCTTTAATTATTATTGTTATTTTTATCAAAGTTATAAAATTACTTTATATTATGGAATTTATTGAGTTAAACCAATACATTTAAGGTTGCAATTAGCTTGATTTGACGAAGGTTGTTGAATGATAGCAATGAAATCCGCATGATTCGATTGCGAGCAAGTTCACCTAGCTCCAATCAAATTAGAGAATGTCAAGATGAAGGAAATATTTTCGCCAATATTGTTTTTATAGAAATAGCCATGTCGCCAACCAAGAGCATGACAAGCTTAGTAATAACTGGTCTTGAGGTGATTTAGAACCAGATCCTGAGAAAACCATTTAAATGAGCTATATCTATATATTCTGACTTTGAATTCTTTGAATTTCATCCAACTTGATGAACCCATAAGTGATAACAAATTGTAAATGCAACTCAGATTATTGAAATAACATTGTCCTATTTTCTTTTTCCAAAATACGAGTGAAAAACAAAAAAAACCATCTGGTTATTTTTATTGCATCTATCATTTCCCCCCTTTCCTCCTTAGAAAAAAGAATTGATCTGCTCTGTAAAAGATAGAAAACAATCGTTCCCGAATGGCTATGTACACCTTTTATATATATCCAAAAGTCAAAATGATAAAACGACAAAAACACCATCCATCAAAATGTATTAAATGAAAAAATGGATTCTCTAAAAAATAATGATACTTGGAATTTTAAAAATCAAGGAATTGACGATGATTGATTAGGTTTAATAACTAAACACCATTCATTTAATTCGTTTAAATTTGAAGTAGTTAGAAAATATGAATTTGTTGAAGAATAAATGGCAATTACATTCTTCCTCTACGAATACATGTCATTTATGGAGATATGTATATGCATTCATTTGAAATATCGGAGCGTTCATTAAATCAGTTAAAAGAGCCTTACTAATCAAAGTTTAGAAAATTTAAAAAAAAAAAAAAAAAAATGACTGACGTTTAACATGATTTCTAAATCTGAATTTGAATCAATAAAAACATTTAATAAATTGATAACTCCAACTTCTTCTATTTCATCACTATTTTCATAAATATACAAATAAGGTCGTTTTAGTACAACTGTTTTTTTGGCCCATTCCAAATTATGAAATGAAAAAGCAGAAGAGTTAATTTCCATTGTTTTGATAATTTTTTTGTTAAAATCCACTTACACCATCGCTTAACCCAATTATCTTTTGTTGGATCTTTCAATACATTCATTTGACCTTTTTTGATTGCATTCTCACTTTTAATTTCGTATTAGAGTTTCCAAAGTAAAAAACAAATCCAAAAATTCGTTAATTCTATTTCATCTTTTTTTTTGTCAAATCATCCATAGAAGGAATTGACATACTGTTTTGGTATCAATTTTACTTCAGCTTTTAACTTTCTCTCCTTAGGTAAAAGTTTCCTTGGAGCAGTCAAATCAGCTTGGAATGGTAGCTGGGGCTCTTCGTTAAATCTCATCTATTTTATGAAGGAGTTGAGAAAAAAAGCAAAAATTCCTTTGATTGGCCTTCGAAATCATCAAAAGTTTTTTTAAACTCACCTTATCTTTGGGCCCAAAGCGTTTTTGCCATAATTCTAAGCTACTTCCAATCTTGAATAAATCTGCCGGCCCACTTTGCTTATTTTTCACTTCAGCAAGATTGCCTCTGCTTAATGATGCCAAAATCATCTTCATCCCATTCACGTCATTCTTTAATCTAACCATTTCCCTGAATTCAATCCATTCGGTCAACAATCCCACCCCTCTAGCCTTCCATGCGTTTAATTTCTCTTCTCCATGTACAATCTGATTCACTGTACTCAGTCTCCAGAGCTCGTCAACCTTGCTTATCAACATGGGCTTCAACTTGATCGAAAACAAATAATACATCTGCCTTAATCGTCTTTCTATTCTCAAAAGACTTAGCAAGCCTTCACCAATGCCTGGATCACGTCCCTTAACTTTCATGCCAATGTCCGTCTTGAAGTGGATCGGCTCAACGCAGTCTTTTACTTCTATCTGCCAACGCAGTTCTACCAAGACCCTCTGATCTGACTGAGTAACCCGGTTTAAGTAACTCGATTCATGTCCGCCAGCGTCCCAGTTACCAACAAATTCCATCCACGAGGTACCATCGGCTTCAAAATGAGAAAGGGGTTTATTTGAGGCTTTGATGGCTACCCACTTGTCCACCTTAGAACCATGTATTCGACCTTGTCCGTCCAATAATCTTACATTCCCCATCTCCACTTTAATGACTCTCTGCCAGCTGAATTGCCGACCGGAATTATGGGTCAGCCTGATAACAAGCTTACGCTGCAAACCTTGACGAAGGAAGAACGCGCCTGGGTCGAGTCCATTCTGAGACATGATGGCTGTTGACTGATATTCACCTGTTGGTGAGAGCTCAAGCATTTGAATTGCACTTGAAATGTCATGAGTCTGCTCACAAACAAATTCTGTCTCCGGCTGCCGCATACGAGTGCTTGAAGAGATTGAAGAGCCCGTACTACTACTCGCAATTGGTATTGACATGCCATCCGACGGTGAGGTCGCTGATTCCATAGGGTCATTATTATGTTCATCGACTTTCCTTTCTTCCGATTTTTTTTCATCACAACGCTCTAAACGATCCAAATAACTCGGCATCAGCTGTCCAAAGAATTCGATCGGTGCAGAACCATAAGCAAGATAATTTTTAGTCTGAGGTGTCATGACCACCGATATAGTTTGCTTCAAGACTATCTCGTTCTCATCACATGGTAAATCAAATGATTTGGTGCTATAGACATGATCTTCTGTTCCAGGCTTTATTTCTCCTAGAAATGATAGCAATCGAAATTGACAATGCACAGAGGAAAAGTCTCTTGAAGTTAGTCCTTGGACTTCATCTACGATAATTTCCAAAGTGATTTTGGATCCATCAGCTAGTGGGCACGTGCTTTCTTTAGGGCTTGGGCATGTGACCCCATTGGGTGAGTTCAACAATATTCCTGTTCGAACTGGTGGCGCAATGCCGATGGTCCGAATACGGATACGGCAACTAGCGATGGATGCTAGGGTATAGGGGCTGTAAAGTGACAAGGTATCGGTGATGGGCATGTTACGGTATAATGGGCCGAGTGGAACAAATGCATAGGCAATAAATGAGTGTAGTGGTGGAAAAGAATCATAGAACGGGTCTTCCCAGTTGAAATGTTGAGAGCTATGGCGAAAGCAACCAGAGAAAAACGCGTTTGGTTTTTGTTAAATTTCCTTTGAAAACTGTAGGACTATTTAAAGTGATATATTTGGCTGGCTTACAATGAAGGTTTATCAATAAAGTTGAATAAGTTCCTCATTTGGCTTAATCTTAACTCAAGCTTGTCGAGAGACCAAACATATATTGAACGATGCCGTTTATCCAATACTTTAATTCCAATGCATGGTCGATTTGATCGGTCGCTCAAAACGGGATCCGAAACGTCATCGAATTCGCTCAATCCTTTAATAGATTCTAGTGCCGAACTAGTTAACTGAAGTGGCGGCCGATCCAATATGATAAACTGATAAGTAACCATCTTATCCAACTCTCTGCTAATAACATTAGCTTCTTTTAAAAGGATTGCGCTCCTCAATATTTTCTCGGCCATCTTGACGTGATTTAAAGATTTCCATTTCTTAATAGAATTTTCGGCTAATCTCCGTTCGTGATCTGACCATTCTTCAAACTCTTCGAACTGAAAATCTGAGCCATGATGAGCCGACTGAAGGCTCTTTCGTTTTAATTTCTTGACTTTATTTTGAAACATTTGCTTTTGAACTTGCAACTTTTGCTCCCTAATGAACCGCCAAGGATGTGAGAGAGAAAAATAGATATCAGTTTAAATGAATCCAACGTAGCTCTCCTTCAAATTCTTTATTTCATATGCACACATCCGTATATGTATATAGTTCTAAACTGTGACTTACATTTCTTGCTTCAAGACCTTCATTTGAGTTTCCATCTGCTCTTTCTCCAGTTTAAAATTTTCGGCTTCCATAAGTGATGAGTCAAGTCGTGGAGTTTTGGCGTAATCTTCAGTATCAGGTATTCGTAGCTCTAAGTCCGCAAAGTTGGTTTCTGAAATGCTCGTGTCGTCTGTCACAAAGGTGCTGTTAGAGTTGGGCCGATTTGATGCAGAAAGATTATCATCTTCTTCACTAATGTATGACATCCTACTCTCTCGGCCACTTAAACTAGTTCCCTTGCGGTGCATCCGTAACCTAACCACATCATCAAATAATTTTTCAAATTCGGCTTCATCCATTTCATCTAGGTTAACTTCAGTCCCGTTAAGTTTGGAAATGACTGCTTCTCGGCGGGCATAATGATAATCTTGTGGATCAACAATTGAATTAGTGGTAGGTGTATCGGGTCTGGGGTGAGGTGAACAAGATCCGCCTAGTTCACCATTGTTGTCCAGTGGAGGCGATAAAACTTCAGGACCGATGTCGCTACCCGTTTTAATCCTTTCGCGATGTTTTCGAACTTCTTCAGGATGATTGAAACGAAAGATATGATAATCCCCTAATATGACGCGATAACCTGAGCGAAGCTTTCTTGGTTGATTAGGGCTTAAGCGTTGACCATTAACCATGGTAGGGGCGTTGGGGTGTGCAAAAATCTGAACGATGCCAGTATCTTTGTCGGACTCAAAGTGACAATGTTGAGGGAGAATGTTGGTTCCACTGAGACGAATATCACACGGTTCGGTGGTTTCAGTATTACCAACGATGGTTGTACCTGGTTTGATTTGATAGATGAGACATTCAGACATTAAAGGATCTTCATTGAGATTGACCAGATGAGGCATCTTCTTAGGAGTGTGTACGCCCACGTTGTTTTTTTCAATCGTGATACCCAGTTCTTCGAGTGCTTGTTCACGTTCCTTTTGAACAATCTCTGTTTTCTTCAGTTTCTCTTCCCATGTCTGAGCTACTTCAGACATTAACTTTTCAGATTGTTCAAGTTGCTCCTGAAGGGCTGCCTTGGTTACGGTCTTGATTTCACCTGTTTTGGTTTGATACTTGACAATTTGTTTCTCAGGAGGTAATGAAATATCAAAGGTGTCTTCCCCAGTACTAGTCATCATTCTAGAACGCAAGGTTTCCAATTCTTCTTTCAATTCTCGAATTAATTTGGCATTGGGATCTTCATTTACGACGGCCTTGTTTTTGATTTTCTTGGCTTGATCTGCGTACCTTAAGGTTGATAGAGTTTCTTCATAATCAGCTGGACTAATGGCAGCAATCATTGCCGTTTTAGAGTTTCCACCAAGACTATCTTTGAGTAACCAAGTGAGAACTGAGTCTCGATAGGGAACATGTTCTTCGACCTTTTTCTTTTTACCAGTTCCGCCGGATGTCGCACCAGCAGACGCAAGAGCTGAAATGACCTTTCCGAGAGTGGTAAGAGATTTATTAATCTGAGCGCCTTCTTTCAATCGAACACCAGTTGCACCGGTACTATTTGCTCTTTCTGAACCAGCTAAATCGACCAGACTGATTCTAGAGACTTTTTCACCTTCCATGCCAGTCGCAAGATCCTTTCGACGTTGAGTAAGTAAAAGTGTAAAGACAGAATGGGAACGCGAGGAAGTTTCATTCATGTTTGTAGCAGCGACGGTCCTGGCCTTGTTGCCCTCATCCATCAATGTCTCGACATCTGGATAAGATCTTACGGCCAGCTTGGATAGATCTTCAACATAAGGACCGAGACTAGGATGTTCACGCACTCTTAGATTTCCCTTGTTTTTTGGGTTCAATAAATCTCTAACTCGCTCGTTATAAATCTAGTTATGAATTTAAAAGCTGTTAAAAGCGCGAAATGAAATGAAGCGAAAAAGAAAGGTATTAATGACTAACTTCCATAAAAGATACTTCAACCGTATAGACCACATTTGAATCTTGACTCATTTTTTCATTAATCCTATCGAATAAAGCTGAACACGTTAAGGGGATGATACCACGATCTTGACCATAACCCATCATTGAATAAGATTTCCCTGAACCGGTTTGACCATCTAAAAGAAAGCAATGGATCAGGAACCCTGTTGGTTTATTGAACTGATCGCCATGATGTATGAAAAAACAAACAAGCAAAGATGCAAGAGTTATAACCCTCAAAGCTATTGTTCAGTAAATCTACGCCTAAATCTTCATAAAGAGTTTGTTGAGAAGCATAACCGGCCTCATCCTTTGGACCAGCAGACCAATAACTATGGTCAAATGCAAAGCTTTTTACTTCACGATCGGATTGAGACTTTGATTTAAAATTTGAGTTTTTTTGATCAAGTTCGTCTATGATAGGAGGCTCTAAAAATGTATGGGTGCCAGATTCCATTCTAACCAAACATTTTGCACCTCTTGCCAGTTCTCTTGCGTTCAATGGTCGACATCTAACGACAACCTAAATCATAAAAAAACAAATTAGATGATATAAATGACCTTGTCTAATGAAAACTTACCTTGATATTTCCAGACATGATAAATCAAATTTATGAAAACGGTTTCTTGATGAAATAATACACGAAAAGAAGGGCGAAAAATGGTTGAAAGGAATCCAATCAAGTAAGCCAAATCTCACATCAAAAGAGAAAGACGATAAGATGATGGATGATCAGTTAAATGTGAGGACAGATGAAATTTAATAAATAGAAAAGAGTGTGACAAAAGTGAAATTTGCTGGATTACGATGAAGAGAAAGAAATTATGGGAGGCACACCATCCAGCTGCAGTAAGAAAAAAAATTGAATTATCAAATTTCAACTTGAAAAAATCGGTCTCAGTCAAAAACTAGCCCAAGAAAATTGGCAACACACAACATTAAGGACCTTAATAAAATTATCTTTTAATCTTCTTGTGCATAAAATCATCATCAGTTTTAATAGAAAAATTAAAATTGCACTTTAACAATCTCTTCATAGAAGAAAATAGAGACTAGACACTTTGATATGACTGAATCAAAAGAAAATCTATTATGGCTAAAGTTTCCCTCTCTCAAGAATCTTAAAAGATTTTAGGTAGAAAATTAGCTCAAAAACTCGATATCTGGCTCTAATATCACCAAGAAATAGATATTCAAAGTGAGGGAAATGAATCCTTAAGTCAAACTTGTTTTCTAGATCCTTTAACTAAAATTAAATAAATTCAAAATGAAAATCTAAACCCCTAATTTTGAATTAATTAATTTAAATTACTAATTTTTAATAAGATAAGATTTCTGAATGTATCAAGAATAATAGAAGTAAATCAGTCAGTCCTATTTGTTCATCAAAATCATCACCTGGAATCTCTTCTACTGCTTGAGAATTGTGTTTGACCAACGGTGTGACATTTTTCTACCCAAATAGAGAATCTATTTCATAGTAACATGGGAAAATACTTTCAAGATCTTAATGACTTGTATGAATCCCCTTATTTTCATATTACTCAATTTCCTCATTCACCCCAGATCCAGTTGAGTGCTCATGTTTCTTGGCCATAAAAATTTCTTATTGAATATATACCATCAGTCTTGCAGGCAATCTCATGATTTGTAATTAACTTGAAAGGGAATAAGTTCAAATCCATTCTTTTCACGTGAAGTTGGTCTCCTCACAGAGACTGAACAACTACTTCCAAAAAAAGCAATGAATTTATGTTTTGTCTTTGGTCAATTAATGAGGAATGGGTGGTCATCTTGTGTTAAAATATCCAAAAGGGTGGGAAAGACAGGTGGGGGATTCAAAATACTTGTGATTATGGAGTTTTTTTCAACAAGGAATCTGAAAGAAAAACATGAGATTTGATGAATAAAGTTGAGAAACAGCAGGACTTTGAATATGATTGTACAGTTATTTGAAAATGAGAAAATAATTTATTGAGTTGTATTAGGTTTGAAAGTGAAATCCTGAATGTTTGGGAAACTTCATATTTAAATAAACTACCAGGAAACTGATTTAAAATAGAATTTATCTTTCTTTGAACAAAAACAGGGGTTTTAAGTTTGCATTTTGGTGCAAAAAGCTAAATTAAATAAATGTGGAACTTGCTATTTTGGACACACCCTATGTCAGCCTGTGACTCAAAACAAGAGCACAAGCATGCCATTCAAAAGTACTATAAACATGGTCCCATAAGAAGGAGTGAAATACACACCTTTAACCATTATTAAACCAAATAAAGGTACAATAAGGCCATAAACACAAACAGAAGAACCTAAAAAATTTATTCTGTACATTTGACTATCTGAAAGCAAAAACTTTCCCCTTTCAGAAAATATTATTCTTAGGACTGAACAATAATAAATATCCAAGTTATTAAGGTTGTAAACTCTTCCTAAGCATAAACCCAAATCTTCAGCTATCATCTGACATCAAGATTTTGGATAAAATACCCCCAAATTGGGTTTCCCTATTAAGGGTATCAACAAGGGCTATCAAATGGTACTATTTACCAGACTTTAGCACCACTGGATCGGAAATTACTACACAAATACTATTTGTCAAATCTGGAAAAATGATAACAATTTTCCACCTCCCATCTAGCTTCCACATTTTCAATGAGAGAAATATCAAGTAGAATATTTTCTGGAAGGGCTACATCAGGGCTACATAAAAATGAAACTCCCATTCCTGTATCTTACACATATTGGAGCTTATTGGTACTTTTCTCTTAAAAAAAGGAAAACACTTTAAGCCTGTATACCTTCAACACACTTGACCCAAAGTGGGTCATTAGCATAGCATTCTTGTAAACCTCACTTTTGGATATGATTTGAGCCATTTTTGAGCTCTTTATCTTCAAAACTGACAAATTTATTCAGGATTCAAGGCTATAACCCCACACCAAGTGGTATTGTGGGATATTATCCCAGACAATTGAATTTTAAAGTTTCAATGCCACCAAAAAGGCTTTTTATAATCTTATTAATCATAATTTGGATAATGAATTACCTCACTTACCTGCACAGGGTGGTACTATGGCATACTATCCCATATAATTGAATTATGAGTCATCAAAGCTATTCAAAAGATGAATAGCTTTGATTTCTGATAACCTGACAAGTAAGAGGCCCCCAGACATGTAATGCACAGATTCTTATGCGTCAGAAGCACCAGAAAAGGTCTGGAAGGTGTGTAGAAAACATTTTTCACCTCATATGGGCTAAAAATGGCAAGTTGTGGTCCCAAAACCACATTTAAGCTTATTAAAAGGCTCTATTGAGCCTGTGGGACCACAAGTAAGCCACAGGAGTGAATATTTCAACTCTGTGATTGTTTTCAAAGGTGGATAACATCCCACTACCCTGGAGTAAGATAAAAAGAGGTCTTCTCCTCATCACAATAAGGAGGCATATTATTTTTCATTGGAATTCCTACATGGTCAAGCTGTAAAAAACAGAAGTACTATTAGAATTGACCAGATATAATTATAGTATTCATTATCATAGTGATTATTATAGTAATATAACTGATGATAAGTGCAATCAGGGCTTTCAGTAGACTAATAACAACTATATCATTATAGTAAATCCCTTTTAACATTTTTTCATAATTAAATTTGTGTCACACTCATAGTTATAGGTTTCTTATTACTATATCATCAATTAATCCTGAATCCCTATAATATTGGAAGAAACTACCTCAAAAAGTGTATTATATATAAAATTTCAATTTCCTTTGTAATATTCTTTTGTCACAGCCAAGGAGGCAGGGGCATTACCAATCATATTCAACAATCATTACTTCATTGATACCCCTCAAAACCCAATCAGCAAGGGGGTTTCATTCAACATTCTCCAAATACAGTTTTCAGACCTCAATACAGTTTCATACAGGCAAGACCCAAGTACAGGATTCACCAAATACAGGCCTGTAATAAATACAGGCGCAAATACCTGTATTGACTGTATAACCTGTATTGGATTCACCAATACAGGATTCAATCCCACATCCAACTTCTTCCAGCATACAGACCAGTATCTCAACACTGAAACTCAAAGGCTGGTATTTCTCACATATACCAGCCCCTCTTCACCCACCTGGGGGTTTTTCCCCCAGTGAATTAAAATATTGGATTTATTATTTAATATTATTTTATTTCTCATTAAGAAATATTATTTTATTAATTATTAAGTTAGTCTTTGCCTTCCCTCACCTGTTCAGTAGAGTCCTGGTGGCCATATCCTTTATTAATCCTTTTCTCTTTTCTAAAAAGGTTGAAACAGTGGTACAGGATTATTTGTGGTTGGCTCTTTATTATTGCTTTTGTTTTCCTCTCATATATTTTAATTCTTATTATTATATGACTAGGAAATTATTATCTTATTTCATTACTCTTATCATTTGAGTATCTTATTCTGAGCCCTCCATAAGTAAGTCTGTTCACTGAGTGCCAGGCCCTCTTCACTTTAGAAGAGCCCCTGTGACATTATTTTAATTAACTCATATTTGATTCTTTCTTTTCATTCCTTTATATTCATTTCTCTCATTCATCAATTATGATTTTTATGATTTTTTCTCTCTCATCAATTTTAATCTCATTAATTTCATTCAAATGAAAATTGATTCTCTTTCTCATTTCAAAATTTTGCTGACCATTTCATTTTCTCTTAATTCTTAATCAAATTTCATTTTCATTTTCTGTCTGAATTCAGGTTTTTTATCAGGTTTAATTCATTGGAATTTGGGATCAATTGATTTATTGTTTCAGGAGTTATTGAATTGGGGTTATCATTGGTTGATTTTGAAATTTCTCAAGATTTATTGATTTATTGATTGATTGCTCAAGAAATTGACTTACCTCAAGACTATGATTTGATTTGATTGATTGATCTGATTTGATTCCTCAAGATAACTGATTTATCCTCAAGATTTGATTTAATTGATTGATTTGAATTTGATTCCTCAAGAAAATTGAATTGATTTTTGAAGATATTGATTGAATTCCTCAAGACTTGATTGATTTGATTTTGAATTGACTTGATTTGACTTATTGATTGAAATCGATTATTCATAAGAACTTGACTTTGTCATCTTCACTCTTCAACATTTATTCATATTGATTCACTTCAAGATTATTGATTGATTTCTCAAGTTCATCAAGATTCTCATTTGATTGTTTTGGTCAAAGCCTTGTTTATTCTCAAGTATCATCAAGTTTTATTTTCTTTATTCAAAAATGCCAGTTCAGCATAGCCCCCCAGCCAAGAATACAAGATCTGAAAGACATCAAGCTGTTCTCACTCCTACAGCAAGGGCTCCTCTTGACCGCACACCAACAGTTCATCAACTGAGTGCAAACCTGGACAGAGGACCACCAATGGAAGGAGCAGCACCCTCCAGAAGAGGAGGTGTGAAGTCAAGAAGATCAAGATCATTCTCCAGCTTGTTGGGTGGCTATCCAAGCATTCCTCAAGGGCCTAGAAGCAGATTAGGGGAAGCTGAAGATGAAGAGGGGGAGGAGTCTGTGGAAGAGGAGGAGTCTGAAGAGACTGAAGTTGCAGCTGCCTTGGCAGGTGCTCCTGAGGCTTCTGAAGCTCCAAATATAGCCCTTTCTAATCAACCTCTTGTCTCTCAAGCTGAACCAAATTTTCTCAAGATGATGGAGCAAATGACTCAATTTATGGGACAACTCACTCAAGCAGTTGCCCCAAGGGACACTTCAAAATCCCCTGCATTCAAGACTCCATCAATGAAGGCACCTGATTTTTTTGATGGTACTAAAGCTTATAGATTGAGAGGATTTATTCAATCTTGTCAATTAATTTTCCATAATGACCCAGCAAACTTCTTCTCTGACAGGAAGAAGGTTTTGTACTCAACTTCTTTTCTTACTGGTAGATCTGGCAAATGGATTGAACCTTACCTCTCAAATATCTCCAATGAAGACCCTTCTTATCTCCTCAATAACTGGCAGTTGTTTGAAACCCAGTTATTCACTCTGTTTGGTGATCCCAATTAAGTCAGAAAAGCTGAACAAGAGTTGGACAATTTGAGGATGAGGGAAAGTGGTCAAGTTTCTTTGTACATAGCTTATTTCAGAAGTTTAATGTCAATAATTGGACACTGGGGGGAAAGGGCCTATATTCATGTGTATAGGAGAGGCTTGGCATCAAGATTGTTGGACCAATTGGCTTCTCACCCTGGAACTTTTGATAGTCTTCAAGAACTCATGGATATCACCTTGGAATTAGATACCAGGTACCATGAGAGGCAGAAGGAAAAGGGTAGTCATCAAGAGAAGAAGCCTCCAATCAGTGAATCCAACTCTTCCAAGCCCCCTCAAAGTTCATCATCAAAAAAGCCTTATCACAGGAAGAATAAGGAGGGGAAGAATTTTCAAGTGTCCAAATACAAGCCTCATGCTGCTCTCCTCAATAAGGACAACGAATTAATTGGTTCTGAAAAGGAGAGGAGGATTAAAGAAGGCTTGTGCAATTATTGTGGTGGTAAAAACCCATTTGAAAAATGCTTCAAGAGGCCTGAGAATAGGCAAGGGTCATCAAAAGGCTTCCCTAGCAAGCAGGGAAAAGCCTCAGTGGGAATCATGATGTGTTCAATGGTTCTCACTTATTTCCTTCAAGAGCACAATTGTGCACTCTGAATACTAGTGTCAAGAAATCTTTAAAATTTCTTATTTTTTCTTCAATCTCTGATATTTTTTATAGTATTCTCATTGATTATGGTGCTACAAACTCCTTTATTGCAAATAATTTTGTTCTCAAGTACTCATTGACCATGTCAGAGCTCCCTGAAAGTATTCCTCTTTTCATTTTGGATTCCAATGAATCCACTTCCCTGTTCATCACCCATTATACCAAGTGGGCTGTTGATTTACCTTCCTTCCCAAGCTTTGAATGGGATTTCTTTATCATAGATTGTAAGCCTTTGAGATATGACCACATACCCAATAAGGTCACAAAAAAGACTAAGAATAATTATACCTTTAATATAATTGTATTAAAATTACTTAGAATAATTATACATTAAAAATAATTACTTAAATATACAAAAAATACCATAAATTGGTACAAAAATTGGTTTAACTTAAAAACCAATGAATCAACTTGTAAAATAAATTATACCATTGGATTCCTCATGGAAAAATACACATATACCATTTTTATGGCATATCTGTAAAGTCAATATTTAATGAATTATAAGGTATAATACCTTATAAAAACCAGAAAACCTTATTTATCTCAGGATCTAATGAAACAACATGTAAAATGAGATGTACCAGTGGATTTCCCACGAAAATCCACACATAAAACAATTAATAAGCTAATTTCCAAAGTCAATAATTAAGGAATTAACCTGAATATATGCACTTTTTTGGTCAACGCATATATTCAAGGATCATAGCTAATATCTCCTAAACTATACATGATAGAATGATGAACAAAAAATAAAGTTACCACGTAATTACTGTAAGAACACAGATATGAACTTTATTTTACAAATTATAAACAAGGTTAAAACCTATGATGAAATATTGATAAAAATCAACAGAGCTGTTGACCACTTTCTTGTGAAAGTAGTCCAAACTTAAAAAAAAGTATACAGTTGGATTCTACTATTTCATTCGTGAATAATGATGTAATTTTTATTATTAAATTCAGGGTATAACCCCCTGAAATCAAGGTTTGAAGTTTAAAATATTGAATTTTGACAGAAAAGATGAGTTACAAGAAAAATCATCAAAATTAGAGTTTTGATGATGTAATGAAACGCTCTTGGCAGCATAATGAGGTTATGCCAGGCTATCAGAATTCACTCTCTGAATTGCTATAGCGTGTAAATCTTAAAAGGTATTGAAGATCAAAGTTTGAGCTTAAATTGAGCAGTTATGATCACCTACTGTAACCTTAAATTAAGTTTAACAGTCATAAGAGTGATAAAATTGGTGAATACTATTAGTTTATGATTAAAACTAATAAAATACACGAAATTTGGGGTTCTGCCAAGCCTCTGATGTTATCAAACTTAGAGTTATAGTGATAACTCTAAATAATGGTGTAATAATGATGTAATATGGTTTGATCATGATGTAATCACCCTCAAACCTTGAAATATTGATCAATTCCAGTGGATATGATCAGTACACGTCTACTAGAAGCCTGTTGGACTCTAGGAGGGAGGTATTTACTATAAATAGAGCTCTTTTTACTCTATTTTCCCCTCAGACGCATCAAAAACATTAAATCAATTAAACCAAAGGTAATTTCTTTATTCTTTATATATAAAAGTATTATATTATTAAAGACCAAAGACCACCTTGCTATAATCATCTATTTTGACATGATTAAATCATTTATGTAATTGTTTTTGTTAAAAATCTCTCTAAAAACTCATTTCCACGTAAAAATCCAGAATAATTTGTAATTTTCTTTATTTTTATTGTAAATACAATTTGAAAAAGTTGTACTTATATTTTTTTTGGCGTAAAATATTTCAAAATTATTATATTAAGTGTTGAAAGTAGGTTATTTTCTCTTATTATAATAATTTCTCTATTATTACTCTCTTAATAATTCTTTAATTAATATAAATAGTATTTATATTAATTCATAACTTTAATATTAGTAATATTATTGTTATTAATTGTTTTTTATTAATGAAAAACAATTTTTTACGCCTTTATTATTTGTTGGTAACAATAATAAAGAGCTTTTTAAATATATTAATTATTTTATATTAATATATTTATTTATTATATTATATTTTCATAATATAAATTATATTATTATATTTATTTAATAATATAATTATTTTACGCCATAATAATAATAATTATTTATTATCATTATATTTTGAATCTTATTTATTCAATTCATAAGGACGTTCAGAGTACAATAAGTAATAAATTAGTAAGTTTTACTTATTGTTTCATAGTCAAACCTTACATTTGGGGGCCTGGCCGTGATATTTACTTAAAAGACCTTTAAAAAGATTCTAATTGGGTTTATCCAATAGTAAATTATATTTATAATCATAAAATTATATAATAATTTCATATTTTATTGATTTTAAAAGCTATTGAGGCATTTGGAAAGCAATTGTACTGTCTTACACGTGGTTTTTCACATCCTTAGACTTGCAAGAACTTTCTTTGAGTGACTCTAGTGATTAAAAGAGATATTTTATAAATTAAAAATAATTTTATTATAATTCAATTTTATAAGAATCATATTCATTTTTTATTTTATTCTTTAAAAATAAAAAATATAAAAAAAATATTAAAAACCAATAAAAAAGTTATTTTTATTCATTTTTATTCATTTCTTTATTTATTTCAATTTTTCAAAGATATAAAAGCAATTTCTACGTGGAAAATTGCCATATCTTGCCAAAAATAACACTTCTTATAAAAAGACTTATATTTATTTGTCTTTTTTAGTGTTTGAAGATAACCCAACAAAAGACAACCAAGCTACTGTTGAGAGATTGGTGGAAGAAACTTGTCAAAGTTCTCCAACACCAGTTATCACTAAAAGAAAGAAAGCTAAGAAATTAGACTTTCCAGGACCCACCATTCAAGACTCTGAAGGTGAGCACCTCTTTTATAATTGCCATAAAAAGAATTTTTATTCTAAAATACTTTTATTTTTTCTTATTCTTTAATTATGACTACCAGAAGAGGTTCCCAATACTCCATCCAATCAGATGGAGCTGGACTCAGAGGTAGAACTGATCCCTCAAAAGGGAAAAGAAAGGGCAATATCCCCAGTGGAACAGAATCCACACAAGGAAGTGCCTTATCCCAAAGGAAAGTCCCAGAAATGCCCATGATATCTGAGCCTGAATTAGAACTAAGTATGAGTAACTCAAACAGGTACAAATCACATTCAGAGGGCTCAAATAGACATCTACATGAGCCAGTACAAGCAGTATTGCACAGTGTACAAGGACAAAGATTGGGAAATGTTGCCTCAAATACACCAAGGAGTGATGAACTCCTGGCACATCCTGAAAAAGTTCCTCAAAGAGGAGGAGATAGTGAAATACTCCAATGGATGGAATCCACTGTCATCCAAACCTCAAATCAAAAAAATCAAGGACTACCATACCAAAAAGAGGGAGGCAACCAAGGAAGAAGCCCCAGTAGCTTCTACCAGAAAGCCCCAAGCCAACCCACTTCCCCAAGAAGGGAAGAAGAACAAGAAAAAGCATTGGAGGAAACCATATTCCCCAAGCTACAGAATCCCAAGAATCCAAAAGGATGCCATGGACAATGTTTTCAACATGGCCAGAACCTTGATGGAATTCAAGGACAATGAAGAGCAAAGAATGAGACAACCTCATTTCCCAAAGAAATAACCTTGTCCAAAGATGTTGTAAATACTTTAAAAGAAATTAAAAATAGTATATTACCTCTAAAAGAAATTAAAGATAGTTTATTATCACTACAAGAAATAAATAACAATTTATCTTCTTTAAAAAAAATTGTTGTGCAAAACAAAAAAGAAATTGACAACATTAAGTTTATTGTTGAAAATAATAAACCAAAGAATTTAATTGACAATACTCAAAAATTAATACAAGGACAACAAGAATTGTATAAATACATAAAAGATATCAAAGACAAGACTTTGACAATCAATTATGATGTGAGTATTGACAATCTTACAGAAAAATTAAATAAATTAAGTATTTCTGTAGAAAAATTTGAAGAAAAGACTTCATCACACCAAAAATTACTTTTGGACCATGTGGAAAAAAGTGATGAAGCAAGAATGCATCTAAAAGATGATATTCAAAGTGAAATAAGGCTTATCACTGAAAAAATGGATAAAATTAATGAGGCTAATTTAAATATGCCAAAGTTATCAACACAATTTTCTCATATAAGAAGCCCTTTTAAAACAAAAGAGGAATTGTCAAATCCTCTCATAACAGACTTGAGTCACCAAGATAATAACCAAGTCTTGATGAAAGAAGCACCTCAATTAAAAGAATGGCCAACATCCACAGGAGAAGGTGAATATGACCACATGTCATTTATTAAAACAATTGACATGTTACAAGAAGACTATGCCATACCAGATCAATTAATCACTGCCAGATTACATTCACTGTTTGAGAAATCTGCAAAAAGATGGTATTATGGCATAAGACAAACAAATGGTAAAAATACCTGGTCTTGGTGGAAACAAGAAATAATCACCAAGTGGGCAAATGATGCCTGGAGGTATAAGATAGAAAATGCATTTGAAAACTCTTTCTTTGACCCAGAGAAAGACAAACCTTTAACTTGGTTCTTGAAACAAGTTGAAAGGCTTAATGCACTGTACCCAGAAATGTCACAAAAGATGGTGCACATGAAAATACTTAAAAAATGTGGAGGGGAACTAGAACATGCCCTAAGAAGCAGGTGTATAGAACCATGCTCCACAGAAGAGTATATAAATGCACTAGAAGATATAGTGACAAGAACAAAAATTGGAAGGACTTGGAAAAAATTGGACATTAAAAGCCCAAATAAACCATTTATCAAAAAAGATAAATCAAAAGAATCCTTTAAGCCCAATACATCCAACAATAATGAACAAAGAAAATGCCATAAATGTGGAGGTATTGGACACTTAGCCAATAATTGCCTTAAAAAAGCAAAGATTAATGAAATTGTGGAAACAGAAAGCCACAATGACAAAGAAGAAGAATCTGACTCTGAAAAAGAGACAGAAGAGTCAGAAAGCTCTGAAAGTGATGAAATCAATATAATTAATGCACAAATTAATAATATTGATATAATTTATGAAGTACTGGATGTTAATTCAAACTTACCACAAGTAGGAACATCTGACACAAACCTGACAAACATACAAGATGCCAAAATGTATAGAACCAAACCTGCAAGAGGAATGGGATATACAGCTGGAAAATCAAGTATAAGTATTGTTATGGTTGATAACCAAGAAGGAAAAGTTAACTTGGATACAGGAGCATATTGCACTTGTGTTGGCAAAAGTTATTTAAAAACCATTGTCCCAAAATGGCAAGAAAAACTTATGCCAATACAAGGTGTCAAACTTAGTAGTGCAAGTGAGAGCATGAAGCCCCTTGGAATAATTGATTTAACACTAATTTTTCCTCATCCCTCACAATGTGTCAGAATTAAAGTAGAGTTTGTAGTAATGGACAACTGTACTAGTAATCATTTCATACTTGGGAATGACTACTTATCAATCTATGGTATAGATATCTCCAACCAAAAAGATAGATATTTTACAATAGGAGATAACAAAAGACAAAAGTTTGGCTTCTTAAATAACAAAAAACAAATCACAGTTATTAAGAAGGAAGAAAAAATTCCAGAAAAGGAACTTTTTATATCTGAACAACTTAAAGAGGCAGAATTCAATCAAGAATTAACAGAAAAAATGAAAGAAAAATTGATTGACCTCTTATTTAAGTATAAAAATGCCTTTGCAACTGACAAAGAGCCACTAGGTGCCATAATTGGACATGAAGTGGATATAATTCTTAATGTAGAAAAGCCTTACCCACCTTTATTAAGAAGACCTGCTTATCCAGCCAGTCCAAGGGCTAGAGAAGCCTTAGAGGTGCACATTAAAGAATTAATGGACCTTGGAGTATTAAGAAAGGTTGGACATAATGAGCAAGTAGAAGTTACTACACCTGTCATTATAACTTGGCATAATGGAAAATCAAGGATGGTAGGAGACTTCAGAGCCCTGAATACCTATACCATTCCAGACAGATATCCAATACCCAGAATCCATGAGACATTGACCCAATTGTCACAAGCTAAGTTCATCACAGCTATGGATGCTCTTAAGGGTTTTCATCAAAATGTCTTAACAGACAATGCCAAGAAACTACTAAGAATAATAGTCCATTGTGGAATTTTTGAATACTTAAGAATGCCATTTGGGATAAAAAATGCACCTTCCCATTATCAAAGAATGATGAATACCATATTTCCTGAAGAATTATCAGAAGGATGGTTAATTATCTATATTGATGATATTATAGTTTGCTCAGAAACTTGGGAAAATCACCTTACAAGACTAGAAAGGGTACTACAGAAAATAGTCCAAGTGAATATGAAAATTTCCTTGAAAAAGTGTCATTTTGCATATAGTGAATTAAAAGCACTAGGACATGTGGTATCTGGACTTAGTCTAGGCATAGACAAAAATAAAGTAGCAGCAGTACTACTTAAACCAATGCCTCAAACCAAAAAAGAAATGCAATCATTTCTAGGATTTGCTGGTTACTATAGACAGCATATAAAGGACTTTGCAAAGATTGCTAAATCCTTGTATAAGCTATGTGACCAACAAACAGTCTATGAGATGACAGAAGAAAGAGTCAAGGCATATGAAGAATTGAAAAAATTCCTTAACAAATGCCCCATTTCTTCTAATGCCAGATTGTAAACTACCCTTCAAACTGTACATTGATGCTTGTGGAGAAGGATTAGGTGCTGCACTTCACCAAACACAAATTATCAATGATAAACCAGTGGAAGGACCAATTTGTTTAATTTCAAGGCAAATAAAGCCAACAGAAGCAAGGTATGGAGCAAGCCAAATGGAATGCTTATCCCTAGTGTGGGCTTTAGAAAAACTGCATTATTATTTGGATGGCACAGTATTTGATGTAATCACAGACTGTAATGCTGTGAAATCACTATTAAATATGAAGACTCCAAATAGACATATGCTGAGATGGCCAATTGCTATCCAAGAATATAGAGGAAATATGACTATTGTTTCTAAATCTGGAAATATTCATAAAAATGAAGATGGTCTCAGCAGATGGGCTCTAGAAAATACCCCTGACAATCCAGCATGGGTACCACAAGAAGAGCACCATATAGAAGGAATATGTGTTACAGACATTGGCACAGAATTCTTTAACCAAGTTAAAGAAAGCTATAAGACAGACAAAAATTGCCATATCCTAAGCCAAATTCTAATGAAAGACTGCAAAGATCCATCACTTTCATCAAAACTAGATGGAATATGGAAAAAGGCATATGATGAAGGAAGATTCCACCTCCTTGATGGAATCCTTTACCATAGAACAAAACACACATGTGTTATGGCCTTAACAGACAGAACACTAATAGACACTATTCTACATGAGTGTCATGATAGTGTTGCATCTGGACATCTCTCAGAAGATAGGACACTAGAGAGGGTGAAAACCTGCTCTTGGTGGCCAAATTGGAAGAAAGATGTTGCAGAGTACTGCCAAACCTGTGACAGATGTCAAAAAGCCAACAGAGCCACAGGAAAGAAATTTGGAATGATGATACAAATCCAAGAACCAAAATCCCCATGGGAAATAGTTCATATGGATTGGGTAACAGCTTTACCTCCAGGAGGAGACAGGAGTTATAATGCATGCCTAGTGTTAGTTGACAGATATAGCAAAACTCCCATGTTCTTACCATGTCATAAAGATGACACAGCTATGGACACAGCCATAATGATATGGAATAAAGTCATTAGCCACACAGGCTTATTCCAAAATATTATAAGTGACAGAGACCCAAAGTTCACTTCAGCATTATGGACAAATCTCCATAACTTGTTTGGGACAAAGTTATCATTCTCAACAGCTTATCATCCTCAAACTGATGGTTTAGCAGAAAGAATGATACAAACCCTGGAGGATATGATCAGAAGATTCTGTGCTTATGGGCTAGAATTCAAAGATTCTGATGGTTTTACCCATGATTGGTGTACACTAATACCAGCACTTGAACTGGCATATAAGACATCATTCCATTCTTCTACTGGCAAAACACCAGCAATGCTAGAGAAAGGTTGGAATCCAAGACTTCCTTATGATACCCTCAAAAAGGACTTAGTGGATATACATCCAACAGCAAGCAGCTTTAAGATAATGCTTGACAAGGCAAGACACCATGCAAACAGATGTATGCAAGACTCTTTTAAATATGCAAAAGAAAGATGGGATAAAGGTCATAAGCCACCTGATTTCAAAATAGGAGACTTGGTCTTAGTATCAACCCTTAATTTCAATAACATAAAAGGCCCAAAGAAATTGAAAGATTCCTTTGCAGGACCATTTATGATAAGAGCACTTCATGGACCCAATGCTGTGCAATTAGAACTCACAGGTGAACTAATGAACAAACACCCAGCTTTCCCTGTAAGTATGATAAAACCTTACAGTTCAAGTGACAAGGAGTTATTTCCACTAAGAAATAAACCCCCACTTGAGATTCCCCCCTTGGAAGAAGGAGAAGAAAAGAAAATAGTAAAAGTCCTTAAAGAAAGAAGGACAAGAAACAAAAAAGAAAGGAAATACCTTGTAAGGTATAGAAATTCAACTCAAGAAGATGAATGGCTACTTGAGAAAGATATAACAAATGCTGATAAACTACTAAGAAGGTTTAGACATGAAAGAAAACCTAAATAATAACAAAATCAAGCATTATTGAGCTTCAAGACTGATAAAAGTCTAATGAAGAGGTAGGACAGTGGATGATACCCTAATCACACATATCAGATTGTGGTACAATCTTTTTTGGTGGTAGGGAATGTGAGCCTTTGAGATATGACCACATACCCAATAAGGTCACAAAAAAGACTAAGAATAATTATACCTTTAATATAATTATATTAAAATTACTTAGAATAATTATACATTAAAAATAATTACTTAAATATACAAAAAATACCATAAATTGGTACAAAAATTGGTTTAACTTAAAAATAAATGAATCAACTTGTAAAATAAATTATACCATTGGATTCCTCATGGAAAAATACACATATACCATTTCTATGGCATATCTGTAAAGTCAATATTTAATGAATTATAAGGTATAATACCTTATAAAAACCAGAAAACCTTATTTATCTCAGGAACTACTGAAACAACATGTACAGTAAATAAATTGTACCAGTGGATTTCCCACGAAAATCCACACATAAAACAATTAATAAGCTAATTTCCAAAGTCAATACTTAAGGAATTAACCTGAATATATGCACTTTTTTGGTCAACGCATACATTCAAGGATCATAGCTAATATCTCCTAAACTATACATAGAATGATGAACCAAAAATAAAGTTACCACGTAATTACTGTAAGAACACAGATATGAACTTTATTTTACAAATTATAAACAAGGTTAAAACCTATGATGAAATATTGATAAAAATCAACAGAGCTGTTGACCACTTTGTTGTGAAAGTGGTCCAAACTTAAAAAAAAGTAGACAGTTGGATTCTACTAGCTCATTCGTGAAGAATGATGTAATTTTTATTATTAAATTCAGGGTACAACCCCTTGAAATCATGGTTTGAAGTTTAAAATATTGAATTTCAACAGAAAAGATGAGTTACAAGAAAAATCATCAAAATTAGAGTTTTGATGATGTAATGAAACGCTCTTGGCAGCATAATACGGTTATGCCAGGCTATCAGAATTCACTCTCTGAATTGCTATAGCGTGTAAATCTTAAAAGCTATTGAAGATCAAAGTTTGAGCTTAAATTGAGCAGTTATGATCACCTACTGTAGCCTTAAATTAAGTTTAACAGTCATAAGAGTGATAGAATTGGTGAATACTATTAGTTTATGATTAAAACTAATAAAATACACGAAATTTGGGGTTCTGCCAAGCCTCTGATGTCATCAAACTTAGAGTTATAGTGATAACTCTAAATAATGGTGTAATAATGATGTAATCACCCTCAAACCTTAAAATATTGATCAATTCCAGTGGATATGATCAGAACACGTCTACTAGAAGCCTGTTGGACTCTAGGAGGGAGGTATTTACTATAAATAGAGCTCTTTTTACTCTGTTTTCCCCTCAGACGCATTAAAAACATTAAATCAATTAAACCAAAGGTAATTTCTTTATTCTTTATATATAAAAGTATTATATTATTAAAGACAAAAGACCACCTTGCTATAATCATCTATTTTGACATGATTAAATCATTTATTTAATTGTTTTTGTTAAAAATCTCTCTAAAAACTCATTTCCACGTAAAAATCCAGAATAATTTGTAATTTTCTTTATTTTTATTGTAAATACAATTTGAAAAAGTTGTATGTATATTTTTTTTGGCGTAAAATATTTCAAAATTATTATATTAAGTGTTAAAAGTAGGTTATTTTCTCTTATTATAATAATTTCTCTATTATTACTCTCTTAATAATTCTCTAATTAATGTAAATAGTATTTATATTAATTCATAACTTTAATATTAGTAATATTATTGTTATTAATTGTTTTTTATTAATAAAAAACAATTTTTTACGCCTTTATTATTTGTTGGTAACAATAATAAATAGCTTTTTAAATATATTAATTATTTTATATTAATATATTTATTTATTATATTATATTTTCATAATATAAATTATATTATTATATTTATTTAATAATATAATTATTTTACGCCATAATAATAATAATTATTTATTATTATTATATTTTTAATCTTATTCATTCAATTCATAAGGACATTCAGAGTACAATAAGTAATAAATTAGTAATTTTTACTTATTGTTTCATAGTCAAGCCTTACATAGATTCACCCAAGGGAGAAGACCTGATATTGGGCTATGATTTTCTTTAACATTTTAATCCCATTATTGATTGGAAAAATGGATTGATCACCTATGATTCTAGTGGTATTATTTCTTCTACTAGAAATGACTTTTCCACTGCTGTCAACAGTGTTTCTCTGGTTGGTGAACTTAAGACACCTTCCCTTACTCCTTCTGTCCATAACCCCTCCATTTTTCCCTCTCAGTCATTACTTCCATTAAGAGATGAAGTCTTCAAAGAGATAAAAGATGTTGGAGAAGATGTTGCTATATCTGTGAGCCTTTGAGATATGACCACATACCAAATAAGGTCACAAGAAAGACTCAGAATAATTATACCTTTAAGATAATTATACTAAAATTACTTAGAATAATTATACATTAAAAATAATTACTTTAAAAATACAAAAATACCATAAATTGGTACAAAATTGGGTTAACTTAAAAACCAATGAATCAACATGTGAAATAAATTATACAATTGGATTCCCTATGGTAAAATACACATATACCATTTTTATGGCATATCTGTAAAGTCAATATTTAATGAGTTATAAGGAATAATACCTTATAAAAACCATAAATCCTTATTTATTTCAAGAACCAATGAAACAACATGTAAAATAAATTATAACATTGGATTTCCCATGAAAATTCACACATAAAATAATTAATGAGCTAATTTCCAAAGTTAATACTTAAGGAATTAACCTGAATATATGCACTTTTTTGGTCAATGCATATATTCAAGGATCATAGCTAATATCTCCTAAACTATACAAGATAGAGTGATGAACCAAAAATAAAGTTACCACGTAATTACTGTAAGAGAACATATATAAACTCTATTTTACAAATTATAATCAAGGTTAAAACCTATGATGAAGTATTGATAAAAATCAACAGAGCTGTTGACCACTTTGTTGTGAAAGTGGTCCAAACTTAAAAAAAAGTACACAGTTGGATTCTACTAGCTCATTCGTGAAGAATGATGTAATTTTTATTATTAAATTCAGGGTACAACCCCTTGAAATTATGGTTTGAAGTTTAAAATATTGAATCTCAATAGAAAAGATGAGTTACAAGGAAAATCATCAAAATTAGAGTTTTGATGATGTAATGAAAATCTCTTGAAAACATAATAAGGTTATGTCAGGCTATAAGAATTTACTCTCTGAATTGCTGTAGCGTGTAAAACTTAAAATTTATAAAAGATCAAAGTTTGAGCTTAAATTGAGCAGTTATGATCACCTACTGTAACCTTAAATTAAGTTTAACAGTCATATGAGTGATAAAATTGGTGAATACTATTAGTTTATGATTAAAACTAAGAAAATCCACGAAATTTGGGGTTCTGCCAAGCCTCTGATGTCATCAAACTTAGAGTTATAGTGATAACTCTAAATAATGGTGTAATAATGATGTAATGATCCTCAAACCTTAAAGTATTGATCAATTCCAGTGAATATTATCAGTACACATCTACTAGAAGCCTGTTGGACTCTAGGAGGGAGGTATTTACTATAAATAGAGCTCTTTTTACTCTGTTTTCCCCTCAGACGCATTAAAAACATTAAATCAATTAAACCAAAGGTAATTTCTTTATTCTTTATATATAAAACTATTATATTATTAAGAACCAAAGACCACCTTGTTATAATCATCTATTTTGACGTGATTGAATCATTTATTTAATTGTTTTTGTTAAAAATCTCTCTAAAAACTCATTTCCATGTAAAAATCAAGAATATTAGTAATTTTTCTTTATTTTTATTGTAAATACAATTTGAAAAGGTTGTATTTATATTTTTTGGCGTAAAATATTTCAAAATTATTATATTAAGTGTTAAAAGTAGGTTATTTTCTCTTATTATAATAATTTTCTCTTTATTATTATTTTAATAATTCCTTAATTAATATAAATAGTATTTATATTAATTTATAACTTTAATATTGGTAATATCATTGTTATTAATTGTTTTTTATTAATAAAAAACAAGATTTTATGCCTTTATTATTTGTTTGTAACAATAATAAAGAGCCATTAAATATACCAATTATTTTATATTAATATATTTATCTTTATTATATTATATTTTATTATATAAATTATATTATTATATTTATTTAATAATATAGCCATTTTACGCCACAATTATAATTATTTTATCTTATTTATTTCATTCATAAGGACATTCATAGTACAATAAGTAAAATATTAGTAATTTTTACTTATTGTTTCATAGTCAAACCTTACATTTGGGGGCCTGGCCGTGATATTTACTTAAAAAGACCTTTTAAAAATATTCTAATTGGGCTTATCCAATAGTAAATTATATTTATAATCATAAAATTATATAATAATTTTATATTTTATTGATTTTAAAAGCTATTGAGGCATTTGGAAAGCAATTGTACTGTCTTACACATGGTTTTTCACATCCTTAGACTTGCAAGAACTTTCTTTGAGTGACTCTAGTGATTAAAAAAGATACTCTATAAATTAAAAATAATTTTTTTTATAATTTAATTTTATAAAAAGAATCATATTCATTTTTTTATTTTATTCTTTAAAAATAAAAATATAAAAAATATTAAAAAATATTAAAAACCAATAAAAAAAAGTTATTTTTATTCATTTTTATTTCTTTATTCATTTCACTTTTTTAAAGATATAAAAGCAATTTCTATGTGGAAAATTGCCATATCTTGCCAAAAAATAACACTTCTTATAAAAAGACTTATATTTAGTTGTCTTTTTTAATGTTTGAAGATAACCCAACAGAAGAAAACCAAACTACTGTTGAGAGATTGGTGGAAGAAACTTGTCAAAGTTCTCCAACACCAGTTATCACTAAAAGAAAGAAAGCTAAGAAATTAGACTTTCCAGGACCCACCATTCAAGACTCTGAAGGTGAGCACCTCTTTTATAATTGTCATAAAAAGAATTTTTATTCTAAAATACTTTTATTTTTCTTATTCCTTAAACTATGACTACCAAAGGAGGTTCCCAATACTCCATACAATCAGATGGAGCTGGACTCAGAGGTAGAACTAATCCCTCAAAAGGGAAAAGAAAGGGCAATATCCCCAGTGGAACAGAATCCACACAAGGAAGTGCCCTATCCCAAAGGCAAGTCCCAGAAATGCCCATGATATCTGAACCTGAATTGGAACTAAGTATGAGTAACTCAAATAGGTACAAATCACATTCAGAGGGCTCAAATAGACATCTACATGAGCCAGTACAAGCAGTATTACACAGTGTACAAGGACAAAGATTGGGAAATGCTGCCCCAAATACACCCAGGAGTAATGAACTCCTGGCACATCCTGAAAAAATTTCTCAAAGAGGAGGAGATAGTGAAATACTCCAATGGATGGAATCCACTGTCATCCAAACCTCAAATCAAAAAGATCAAGGATTACCACGCCAAAAAGAGGGAGGCAACCAAGGAAGAAGCCCCAAGCCAACCCACTTCCCCAAGAAGGGAAGAAGAACAAGAAAAAGAATTGGAGGAAACCATATTCCCCAAGCTACAGGATTCCCAAAATCCAAAAAGATGCCATGGACAATGTCTTCAATATGGCCAGAACTTTGATGGAATTCAAAGACAAAGAGGAACAAAGAATGAGACAACCCCATTTCCCAAAGAAATAACCTTGTCTCCTGATGTTGTAAATACTTTAACAGAAATTAAAGATAGTAATGTACCTCTAAAAGAAATTAAAAATAGTTTATTATCATTACAAGAAATAAATAATAATTTATCTTCTTTAAAAAAAATTGTTGTACAAAACAAGAAATAATCACCAAGTGGGTAAATGATGCCTGGAGGTACAAAATAGAAAATGCATTTGAAAATTCTTTCTTTGACCCAGACAAAGATAAACCTTTAACCTGGTTCTTAAAACAAGTTGAAAGACTTAATGCATTGTACCCAGAAATGTCACAAAAAATGGTGCATATGAAAATACTCAAGAAATGTGGAGGAGAGCTAGAACATGCCCTAAGAAGCAGGTGTATAGAACCATGCTCCACAGAAGAGTACATTAATGCACTGGAAGACATAGTGACAAGAACAAAAATTGGCAGGACTTGGAAGAAATTGGACATTAAAAGCCCAAATAAACCATTTATCAAAAAAGATAAATTAAAAGAATCCTTCAAGCCCAGTACATCCAATAATAATGAGCAAAGAAAATGCCATAAATGTGGAGGTATTGGACACTTAGCCAATAATTGCCTAAAAAAGGCAAAAATCAATGAAATTGTGGAAACAGAAAACCACAATGACAAAGAGGAGGAATCTGACTCTGAAAAAGAGACAGAAGAATCAAAAACTTCTGAAAGTGATGAAATCAATATAATTAATGCAGAAATTCATAATATTGATATAATTTATGAAGTACTAGATGTCAACTAAAACTTACCAAAAGTTGGAACATCTGACACAAACCTGACAAATGTGCAAGATTCCAAACTGTACAAAACCAAACCTGCAAGAGGAATGGGGTATACAGCTGGAAAATCAAGTATAAGTATTGTCATGGTTAATCACCAAGAAACAAAGGTGAACTTAGATACAGGAGCATATTGCACCTGTGTTGGTAAAATTTATTTAAGTACAATTGTTCCAGACTGGCAAGAAAAAATTATACCAATCCAAGGTGTCAAATTTAGTAGTGCAAGTGAGAGCATGATGCCCCTTGGAATAATTGACTTAACACTTATTTTCCCTCACCCTTCACAATGTGTCAGAATTAAAGTGGAATTTGTGGTAATGGACAACTGTACCAGTAATATCTTTATCCTGGGAAATGACTACTTATCAATCTATGGTATAGATATCTCTAACCAGAAGGAGAGATATTTTACTATAGGAGACAATAAGAGACAAAAGTTTGGCTTCTTAAATAACAAAAAACAAATTACAGTTATTAAGAAGGAAGGTAAGATTCCAGAAAAGGAACTTTTTATATCTGAACAACTTAAAGAGGCAGAATTCAATCAAGAATTAACAGAAAAAATGAAAGAAAAATTGATTAACCTCTTATTTAAGTACAAAGATGCCTTGGCAACTGACAAAGAGCCACTAGGTGCTATAATTGGGCATGAAGTAGACATAATTCTTAATGTGGAAAAGCCTTACCCACCCTTACTAAGAAGACCAGCTTACCCAGCTAGTCCAAGGGCTAGAGAAGCCTTAGAGGTACACATTAAAGAATTAATGGACCTTGGAGTATTAAGAAAAGTTGGACATAATGAACAGGTAGAATTTACTACTCCTGTCATTATAACTTGGCATAATGGAAAATCAAGGTTGGTAGGAGACTTCAGAGCCCTGAACACCTATACCATTCCAGGTAGATATCCAATACCTAGAATCTATGAGACATTGACACAATTGTCACAAGCAAAGTTCATTACAGCTATGGATGCCTTAAATAGTTCATATGGATTGAGTAACAGCTTTACCTCCAGGAGGAGACAGGAGCTATAATGCATGCCTAGTATTAGTTGACAGATGCAGTAAAACTCCCATGTTCTTACCATGTCATAAAGATGACACAGCTATGGACACAGCCATAATGATATGGAATAAAGTTATTAGCCATACAGGCTTATTCCATAATATTATAAGTGACAGAGACCCAAAGTTCACTTCAGCATTATGGACAAATCTCCATAACTTATGTGGGACAAAGCTATCATTCTCAACAGCTTACCATCCCCAAGCTGATGGTTTAGCAGAAAGAATGGTACAGACCTTAGAGGACATGATCAGAAGATTCTGTGCTTATGGGCTAGAATTCAAAGATTCTGATGGTTTTACCCATGATTGGTGTACACTAATACCAACTCTTGAACTAGCATATAAGACATCAATCCATTCTTCTACTGGCAAAACACCAGCAATGCTAGAAAAAGGTTGGAATCCAAGACTTCCTTATGACACCCTCAAAAAGGACTTAGTGGATATACATCCAACAGCAAGCAGCTTTGAAATAATGCTTGACAAGGCAAGACACCATGCAAACAGATGTATGCAAGATTCTTTCAAATATGCAAAAGAAAGATGGGATAAAAGTCATAAGCCACCTGATTTCAAAATAGGAGACTTGGTCCTAGTATCAACCCTTAATTTCAATAACATAAAAGGCCCAAAGAAATTGAAAGATTCCTTTGCAGGACCATTTATGATAAAAGCACTTCATGGACCCAATGCTGTGCAATTGGAACTCACAGGTGAACTAATGAACAAACACCCAACTTTCCCTGTAAGTCTGATAAAACCTTACAGTTCAAGTGACAAGGAGTTATTTCCACTAAGAAATAAACCCCCACTTGAAATTCCCCCCTTGGAAGAAGGAGAAGAAAAGAAAATAGTAAAAGTCCTTAAAGAAAGAAGGACAAGAAACAAAAAAGAAAGGTAATACCTTGTAAGGTATAGAAATTCAACTCAAGAAGATGAATGGCTACTTGAGAAAGATATAACAAATGCTGATAAGCTACTAAGAAGGTTCAGACTGAAAGAAAGCCTTAAAAATAGAAAAGTTAAGCATTATTGAGCTTCAATACTAACAAAGTCTATTGAAGAGGTAGGACAGTGGATGATACCCTAATTACACATATCAGATTGTGGTACAGTCTTTTTTGGTGGTAGGGAATGTGAGCCTTTGAGATATGATCACATACCAAATACGGTCACAAGAAAGACTCAGAATAATTATACCTTTAAGATAATTATACTAAAATTACTTAGAATAATTATACATTAAAAATAATTACTTTAAAAATACGAAAATACCATAAATTGGTACAAAAATTGGTTTAACTTAAAAAAAAATGAATCAAAATGTGAAATAAATTATACCATTGGATTCCCTATGGTAAACTACACATATACCATTTTTATGGCATATCTGTAAAGTCAATATTTAATGAGTTATAAGGAATAATACCTTATAAAAACCATAAATCCTTATTTATTTCAAGAACCAATGAAACAACATGTAAGATAAAATGTACCATTGAATTCCCCATGCAAATTCACACATAAAACAATTAATGAGCTAATTTCCAAAGTTAATACTTAAGGAATTAACCTGAATATATGCACTTTTTTGGTCAACGCATATATTCAAGGATCATAGCTAATATCTCCTAAACTATACAAGATAGAGTGATGAACCAAAAATAAAGTTACCACGTAATTACTGTAAGAACACATATATAAGCTCTATTTTACAAATTATAATCAAGGTTAAAGCCTATGATGAAATATTGATAAAAATCAACAGAGCTGTTGACCACTTTGTTGTGAAAGTGGTCCAAACTTAAAAAGAAGTACACAGTTGGATTTTACTAGTTCATTCGTGAATAATGATGTAATTTTTATTATTAAATTCAGGGTACAACCCCTTGAAATCATGGTTTGGAGTTTAAAATATTGAATTTCGACAGAAAAGATGAGTTACAAGAAAAATCATCATAATTAGAGTTTTGATGATGTAATAAAAAGCTCTTGGCAGCATAATAAGGTTATGTCAGGCTATCAGAATTCACTCTCTGAATTGCTGTAGCGTGTAAAACTTAAAATTTATTAAAGATCAAAGTTTGAGCTTAAATTGAGCAGTTATGATCACCTACTGTAACCTTAAATTAAGTTTAACAGTCATATGAGTGATACAATTGGTGAATACTATTAGTTTATGATTAAAACTAATAAAATCCACGAAATTTGGGGTTCTGCCAAGCCTCTGATGTCATCAAACTTAGAGTTATAGTGATAACTCTAAATAATGGTGTAATAATGATGTAATATGGTTTGATCATGATGTAATCATCCTCAAACCTTAAGATATTGATCAATTCCAGTGAATATGATCAGTAAACGTCTACTAGAAGCCTGTTGGACTCTAGGAGGGAGGTATTTACTATAAATAGAGCTCTTTTTACTCTGTTTTCCCCTCAGACGCATCAAAAACATTAAATCAATTAAACCAAAGGTAATTTCTTTATTCTTTATATATAAAACTATTATATTATTAAATACCAAATACCACCTTGTTATAATAATCTATTTTGACGTCATTAAATCATTTATTTAATTGTTTTTGTCAAAAATCTCTCTAAAAACTCATTTCCACATAAAAATCAAGAATATTAGTAATTTTTATTTATCTTTATTGTAAATACAATTTGAAAAGGTTGTATTTATATTTTTTGGCGTAAAATATTTCAAAATTATTATATTAAGTGTTAAAAGTAGGTTATTTTCTCCTATTATAATAATTTTCTCTTTATTATTATTTTAATAATTCTTTAATCAATATAAATAGTATTTATATTAATTTATAACTTTAATATTGGTAATATTATTGTTATTAATTGTTTTTTATTAATAAAAAACAATTTTTTACGCCTTTATTATTTGTTTGTAACAATAATAAAGAGCCATTAAATATACCAATTATTTTATATTAATATATTTATCTTTATTATATTCTATTTTATTATATAAATTATATTATTATATTTATTCAATAATATAACCATTTTACGCCACAATTATAATTATTCTATCTTATTTATTTCATTCATAAGGACATTCATAGTACAATAAGTAAAATATTAGTAATTTTTACTTATTGTTTCATAGTCAAATCTTACAATATCTTCACTTCATCTCTTTCAAGGGGATATGGACCTTCCTCCTTTATCTTTTCATGCCTGCCTGGAGGAGCATTGGGATGAGGAGGAAGATCCAGAAGAGATTGAAACTGTGTTGAAGGTAGTCCCTCCTGCTTATCACCACTATTTGGATGTATTGTCCAAGCTGAAAGCAGAGAAACTTCCTCCACACCGCACCTGTGATCACCATATTGAATTGGAGGATCTTCTACCTCCAGTTGGTGTTATCTACTCTTTATCTAAAAATGAGTCAGAAACACTGCGGGCCTACATTTCAGAGAATGTAGAGAAAGGTTTCATTAGACCAAGCTCCTCCTCAACAGGAGAATCTGTCCTTTTTGTTAAGAAAAAGGATGGTGGTCTTTGTTTGTGTGTTGACTACCGCAAGCTTAATGCTGTCACTAATAAGAACAGGCATCCTGTTCCTCCAATGAATCAGCTTCTTACCGTCTTTAACAGTGCTACTATTTTCTCCAAGATAGATCTGCGTGGTTCTTATAACTCCTGAGAATTAAAGAGGGGGATGAGCACTTAACTGCCTTTAGAACCAAATATGGTAGTTATGAGTATTTGGTTATGCCATTTGGCTTAACCAATGCTCCAGCTTTGTTCCAAAATCTTGTGAATGATATCTTTGCAGATTATTTGTATATTTTTGTTGTAGTGTACTTAGATGATATTATGGTCTTCTCTAGCTCTTTGGATGAACATGTTAAACATGTGGCCTCTGTTCTCCAAAGACTAGAAGACAATAATTTGTTTGCTAAAGCCTCAAAGTGTGTATTCCATGCCTCAAGTGTGGAATACTTGGGCTATGTTGTTTCAAGTGATGGCCTCAAGATGGATTCTTCAAAAGTTCAACAAATCCTCAATTGGCCTCAGCCCAAGAACATCAAGGCCTTCCAATCTTTTCTTGGCTTTGCCAACTTTTATCATTGTTTCATTAAAAATTATTCCAAAAAAATCTCTGCTCTCACTTCCCTCCTTAAAAAAGATTCTCCCTTTATCTTCAATGAGGAAGCTCTCAGTCAGTTTCAAATACTCAAAGAAGCTTTCACCACTGCTCCTATTCTCTCTCATTTTGATTCTTCTCTACCAACTATTGTAGAGACTGATGCTTCTGATTATGCCTTGGGTGCTGTACTGAGTCAGGTGAATGACTCAGGAAAGCATCCCATTGCATTTGATAGTCTCAAGCTCTTACCAGCTGAACTCAACTATGAAATTAATGACAAGGAACTCCTTGGAATAGTTTGGGCTCTCAAGCGCTGGAGAGATTTTCTCCTTTCTCTTTCTGATTCCTTTGAGGTCTTGACAGACCATTGTTCCCTTCAGTATTTTATGTCCTCTAAGGTCCTTACCTGTTGTCAAGCCCATTGGGCTGAATTTCTATCCAAATTCCATTTTATCATCACTTACCGCCCAGGAAGGCTGGCCACTTTACCAGATGCCTTGTCACGTTGGGACAACATGTACCCAGAGAGGGGGGTGGATTTCATCAGCAAGAATCCTCAAAATTTTCATCAAGCTCTCAAGAAAAATGAAATTCAAGAGTCAAGATTCTTTTCAATAAAAGTTGATATGTTTTCAGATGTAGTTTATCAAATTCAAAGACAAGTTTGGCAAGACAAAGATTATAAGGAAATCCTCAAGAAATTAGCAAGAGGAGAATCAGTCCCAGACTATTTTCTTGAACCTCAAGCAAAATTATTATTTCTCAAAGATAGATTAGTCATTCTAAGCAATCATGAAGTTCAATTGGACATTCTTCAAAAGCGTCATGACTCACTGTTGGCTGGCCATCCTGGCCAGGAGAAGACCCTCAAGCTCATCAACAGGGATTTTTATTGGGCTGGCATGAATCAAATCATCAAGGACTATGTGTCCTCATGTCAGCAATGTTCAAGAAACAAGAACATCAACCATAAGAAGTTTGGACTACTCAAGCCTCTTCAAATTCCATCTGGTCCTTGGAATTCTTTGTCAATGGACTTTATCACTCAATTGCCCTTGTCAAGCAACTTTGATTCAATTTTAGTAGTTGTAGACAGATTTTCAAAAATGGCAATATTTATTCCAACTTATTCAACAATCACTGCTTTGGACTTAGCTCAAATATTCATTAATCATGTCTTTTCCAAACATGGTCTTCCAGTCAGTATTGTCAGTGATAGAGGTTCATTATTTGTTTCATCATTTTGGACTCAATTGTGTCAGCAGCTCAAGATATCAAGAGATCTTTCAACTTCCTTTCACCCTGAAACAGATGGACAGACAGAGAGGGTAAATCAGAATCTAGAACAGTATCTTTTGATGTATGTCAGTTACCATCAAGATGACTGGCACACCTGGCTCCCTCTGGCTGAATTTGCCTATAATAATGAAGAACATTCATCAAAAAAACAGTCACCATTTTTCACCATTTATGGAACAAATCCCAGCTTTGATTCAATTCACATTTCTCAAGATACACCTGCTGGAAAGTTATCATCAAAACTCCAATCAGTACAGCAAGTTGTCAGAGAAGAATTAGAGTCAGCAATAAAGTGTTTTAAGAAATATGCAGATAGAAATAGAGAAATTACACCTGATTTCCAACTTGGGGACAAAGTATGGCTAGCTTCCAAGAACATCAAGACAACAAGACCCACCAAGAAACTTTCAGAAAGATGGTTGGGACCCTTTGAAGTTCTCAAGAAGATTGGCAGCCATGCATATCACCTCAAGTTGCCTCAACAATGGAAGTAAGTTCACCCTGTCTTCCATGTGTCCTTGTTAGAACCAGTGAAGCAATCAACTATCCCAAATCCACACCAATTGCCACCACCTCCAGTAATAATGGAAGAGCAAGAAGAATGGGAAGTGGCTCAGGTTCTGGACTCAAAACTCAAGAGAGGTTCATTATGGTATTTAGTTGAGTGGGAAGGATTCAGTGAAGACCCAGAAAGAACAACTTGGGAACCAGCTTCCAACCTTACCAACTCCCCAGACCTTGTAAAGGATTTTCACACTTTTTATCCAGACAAGCCTGGCCCAAATGCCTCAAGAGTTTGATTTATGGTGCTTGGTGGGGATTGGAGGTTATGAAGGTAAGTTCCTCTCCTGGCATGCACCTCTAAGGGGGTATTCTACCCAAATTTGTTGTAAGCATCACCTTGGCCACTTTGTGAGAACTTGCCAATTCTTTGGACAGGTTCAGAAGGCCTTTCCACATCATACCCTCAAGATTTTGGACCTTTCATCAAGATATGGCCCAATCTTTCTCTTATTTTCTTTTCTTTCTTTAATCATGCCATAAATTATCTTTCAAGACATTCATTACCACAATTCATTTTATGGCATACTTTCTTTTTCATTTATGGTGCTTGGTGGGGAGTGGAAGTTATGAAAGTAAGTTCCATCTCCTGGTATGCATCCCTGAGGGGTCTACCTCTTGTAAAACATTACCTTGGCCACGCTGTGAGCATCAAATGCTTGATTTTATCTTTCAGAACATTTTGGGAAAGATCAAGCAACTCACCACAAGAAGGACAACCCTCAGGCATTTCTTATTTCTATTTCTTTACTCTCTTTTTCTCTCAATTCTTTTTCATTTTTATTTTTTATTTCATTTTCTTTTACTTGTATGATTTATTTTTCATTTCTTGTTTCAAAAGCAGTAATCATAACTCCCATATCTTGTTTGGGGAGTCAATTTATTTAATAATCAAGAGAAAACACTAGTAATGGTAAAAACCAGCTACAGATAATCCTCATCAAAATTTCTTCAAGGCATCTCTAAACTCAACAACCATTGCATCTTAATAAGCAACTGCCTCCCTGGCCAAAGCAGCAGTGGGCTCCCCTGGAATAGCACCCTTCATGGCCTTATCAACAAACACCTCAGTCAAAGCATCAACTTCAGCAAATAGAGAGGTGACCACCTTCTTGTTCACCCTTTTCTGATCAGTGAAGTTGCCAGTAATATTCCAGCGGCAACGTGTTTCAAAGATTGATTCAGGTTCTGGAGACATTGGGTCTCTAGAAGTGCTGGCCACTGGTGGTTGGATATTGGTAGAGGTGGAGGCAAGTGTGGAGGGCCTGGTTGGGGATCTAATTGTAAGTTGAGGTGGTTGGGGGGACCTTATCACTTCATTATTGGTGGTACTGGCTTGGACTGGGGATTGTGAGCTGGATTGGATTCTTCTTTTCTGGATTGGGGTAGTCATTTCGAGCACTTCTCCATCAATCTCATCACTTCCTTCAGCATCAGTATCAATTTCATCTTGAACCACCAAATTTCTCTTCAGTTTTCCAAGTCTTCCATCTTTTCTGGTGACCAAAATGGGAACCTCTGGGGCCACTCCAATGGGATTTCCTTGGGGGTGAATTGATCCTCCAATGGCTGACCAGGAACCACTGGTATTATTCCATTGTTGGACACCTCTCATTCTAGATCCAGTCACTGAAGAAGAAGAAAAGAAAACATAGAAGTCAGTAACCCATCAATTTTATGGCCAATCAACTCACAATTGGAGTGACCAGAGGTGGAATCAGAGGTGGGAGGTTCATCAACAGGAGCTTCCAATCCAAATCTTCCACCCTTCTTGATGCTTCTCCATAATCTTCTGGCATTTTCAGGAAAGCTATAGTGGGCTTGGGAACAATTTCTTTTTCCAAGATTGCAAAATTGACACCTGGTGGACCTAGCAGTAGCAGATTCCACACAAGGAATCCCTTTCCTCTTACAATTGGTGCAGGGTGGTTTAATAACTCTGACAGATTTAAAACCATTATAGGTTTTCTTGATGTCACAAATCTCTGTAGGGGCCATACTCTCTTCAGAAAGCTCCCTCAAGTTATCAAAAACACCAGGACAATAAAGTACAGAAGGTGGGGAATCAGAGTGATTGGAATCACAAAGGGAAGTCAGCCTTGAACTCATCTTCAAGTCAAAATTTCAAATTCAAGACCAAGAGAATTATGGACAATTGCAAGTCAGCAAGGCATTTATGGCAATTGACCAGTCAAGGAGGGGATATGAAGAAAGAAATTCAAGAAGAAATCAAGATCAAAAAGAAAAAACTGCTTCAAATGGCCCAATTGGCCAATTTCAAGAATTTATGCACTTTGGCACAAATGGCCATATCAGACCTCAAAACTTCAAAATAGCTCAGTTTTATCATTTTTTTATCAAAATATGCTTAATTATGCATTTTGCGCAAAATTGCGCAAAAGGCCCCTTTATCTTGTCAAAAGGCTTCAAAAGGCCTTTTTGGCCAATTTCATCATAATTGAGCATTTGCGCAAAAATGCGCAAAATGGCCAGAACACTTTATAAGGCAATTTTTTCGTCATTAATCAATTTTTTTCAGTTTTTTCACCAATATATGCCATTATGGCATATATGCGCATTTGCGCATTTGCGCATTTTGCGCATTTTTGCGCAAATTGGCCAAAATCCCCTTTAATCACAAAATCAAGGATTTTGGCCAGGACTTCTGAAATGGTCCAAACCCTCAAGTATTTGCCACTTTATGCCAACACTCTCAAGATTAAAATTATGATGAAATCAGGTGTTCTTGGGACATAAGCCCAGGTCACCCACTTTTCAAAAGCCATGAGGACTCCAGAAAAGTTTGGTGAAGACACTCAAGACAAGAATGAAGAAATTTTTAGAAGAATGAAGGCATTTTGAAGGAAAAGAGGGAATTCAGAATCAAGATCAAGGGGAAAATACCTACAAGTGATCAAATGAAGATACAGGATTCAATCCCACATCCAACTTCTTCCAGCATACAGACCAGTATCTCAACACTCAAACTCAAAGCCTGGTATTTCTCACATATACCAGCCCCTCTTCACCCACCTGGGGGTTTTTCCCCCAGTTAATTAAAATATTGGATTTATTATTTAATATTACTTTATTTCTCATTAAGAAATATTATTTTATTAATTATTAAGCTAGTCTTTGCCTTCCCTCACCTGTTCAGTAGATTCCTGGTGGCCATATCCTTTATTAATCCTTTTCTCTTTTCTGAACAGGTTGAAACAGTGGTACAGGATTATTTGTGGTTGGCTCTTTATTATTTCTTTTTTTTTCCTCTCATATCTTTTAATTCTTATTATTTTATGACTAGGAAATTATTATCTTATTTCATTACTCTTATCATTTGAGTATCTTATTCTGAGCCCTCCATAAGTAAGTCTGTTCACTGAGTGCCAGGCCCTCTTCACTTTAGAAGAGCCCCTGTGACATCTTTTGAATTTCTCAATAATAAATTTGAAATTTATTTATTTCCTGTGAGACTTACTTTTAATGGGGATAAAAATTGAAACATATATTGATTTATATATATATGGAATACTTTGAGTTAATTTCTGTCACAGGGGATCTTCTAAGCTAAGAGGGCCTTGCACATGGTAAACTGGAGCTCACTTATGGAGTTCTCAGATGGAATAAGAGTGAATACACTTAATAGTGTAATGAGAATGGTATTGCTAATGAAATTAAATATAAGAAAAGCAGAAAAAATAAGAAGAAGAGTAAATAATAAAAGAGCCAACCAAAAACAAGTCCAAGTACACTGTTTCAAACTTTAAGAAAGAAAGAAAATGGTTAATCAGAATATTCCCACCACAACTCTACTGAACAGGTGAGGAAATGCAAAGACCAACTTAATACCAATAAAGAATATATTCCAAAATAGGAAATAAGAATACTTATTAAATAATGAATCAAGTATATTAATTCAATGGGGAAAAGTCCCCAGGGGGAGAGAGGGGCAAGTATATGTGAGAATCCACCAGCCCTGATCCAAAGATTGAGTTTTTTTGAGAGAAATAATTGAATGAATTGATTTTGCATAATACAGGGTCTGTACAAGAGTTTTAGGGGAATTATATGCTCATACAGTTTCAGACTGGTGTATCTAAAACTGTGTTTGGTGAATTCAGCCTAAACAAGTGTTTTCAGGCTGTAGTGATGAACCAAACTGTATGAGTGTTTCCAAAGAAGACTTTCTGAAGCTGAATCCTCATGCACACAAGGATTCACTGGTCTTGAGAGCTTTAATACCCTCACCCCTGATAGTTTCTGTGACAGTATCCCCCTCTTGCAAATGGAATCCCCCTGACCACCATAATAAACTTCCACTCTTGAGTGTAATCCCATATCTCCACTTTTTTCAAAAAAATTTCAATTTTAAATATCATTCCTCTTTACTATTATCCTGAAATTCCTCTGCTTTAATTATTATTTCTCTCATTATTTTCTTTAATAGATTTCCCCCCCCTTCATTGAGTAAGCCATGTCTTTGGTCTTCAGTATTTTCCTGTCCTTTCTTCCTTTCTTCAAGTTTCTTTGGGATGTATCCCAAAATAGAGGCTGCCATTATCTTCAGCTCAAAATTTCATGAAGCATGGCTATATAAATGTGTAGCTTTACAAGAAGTGGGCATAAATGGAATTGAGGCCTTTCCTTATGGCAACTTGAAGAATTAACATTTTTAAAGTCTTGATAATGAGAGTTCTTATACCCAAAAACTTGAAAAAGGGGCCCAAATGGCCTTTTGGTTCATTTTTGGTACAGGCCTCTTGAATGGACTTTTTAGCCATTTTTGGCCATTTCTGGCATCCCTGACCATCACTTATTATTACTTCCCAACAATTACACCCTTTGGCCAGAATCAATAGAAGAAGATAAGATAGATTTTATTTACCATTCCCAGCCTCTAAAGTGGTTTGATTAAGGGAGAATTGGCCTTTAAGAGCTACCAGAGAGGATCCAAATGTGGGTAATGAAGTTCAATATGCTGTGTCAAGGCTTTTAAAGAGGGTTAACAGAAATAGTAGAGAGGTAATAATGTTTGCTAATAATAGAATTATACCTGGGACTGCTTCAAGGAGATGGCTGCTAAATTTTTCTTGTATTCAGATGAGTTGATGAATTATTTCCAGAGAGCCTTTGATGACTTGGGTAGAGATAAATAGGTTTTTGGATTTGTTTGTGTTTGGTTTTTTCCTTTGTCCCCACTCTTACTTATAAAAGAATAAGATGGATCCTCCAAATCCATGTTAAGGGAGGGGATGCTGTTTCTTTGATAAAGAAATAAAATAGAACAAGAATCATGCAAGTAAAGAGAAATAAAAAAGTAAAGAATAAAGAAAAAAGAGAGAAAAGAAAAATAAATAAGAGAAAATTCTGAGTACTGTCCTTCTTGTGGTGATATCACAGCCATGGAGACAGGGCAGGGCATTACCAATCATTACCAATTGAAGATCTTCCAACACCTAATCAAAAAGGGGGTTTCATTGAAAGTCCACCAAATACAGTTTCAAACCTCAATACAGCTCAATACAGGCAAAACACAAATACAGGATTAACCAAATACAGGCCTGTCCTCAATACAGGTGCAAATACCTGTATTGGATACACCAATACAGGTTTACATCTCAAATACAGATTCCTTCATCATACAGTCATGGGTTCTCAACACTCAAACTCCAAGCTGGCACTTTTTCACATATACCAGCTCCCTTTCACCCACCTGGGGGCTTTTCCCCCAGTTAATTAAAATGTTTGATTTACTTATTAATATTATTTCATTTCTTACTCAGAGGTATTATTTTATTAATTATTAATTTAGTCTTAGCCTTCCCTCCCCTGTTCAGTAGTGTTGCTCTGGTTGGAGAACTAAAGACACCTTCCCTTCCTTCTTCTGTCCATATCCCTTCCATCAAGAGATGAAGTCTTCAAAGAGATAAAAGATTTTGGAGAAGATGTTGCTATATCTTCACTTCATCTCTTTCATGGGGATATGGACCTTTCTCCTTTGTCTTTTCATGCCTCCCTGCAGGAGAAGTGGGATGAGGAAGATCCAGAAGAGATTGAAGCTGTGCTGAAGGTAGTCCCTCCTGCTTATCACCAATATTTGGATGTATTATCCAAGGTGAAAGAAGAGAAACTTCCTCCACACTGTGCCTGTGATCATCATATTGAACTGGAGGGTCTTCTACCTCCAGTTGGTGTTATCTACTATTTATCAAAGCATGAGTCAGAAAAACTACAGGCCTACATTTCAGAGAATGTCGAGAAGGGTTTCATCAGGAGCACCTGTCCTTTTTGTTAAGAAAAAGGATGGTGGCTTTCATTTGTGTATTGACTACAAAAAACTTAATACTGTCACTAGGAAGGACAGGTATCCTTTCCCCCCAATGAATCAGCTCCTTGCCGTCTTTAACTGTTCTACTATCTTCTCCAAGATACCTTTGCGTGGTGCTTATAGTCTCTTGAGAATCAAAGAGGGGAATGAGCGCTTAACTGCTCTTAGAACTAAGTATGGTAGTTATGAATATTTGGTTATGCCATTTGGCTTGAAAAATGCTCCTGCTTCATTCCAGAAGCTTGTGAATGATATCTTTACAGATTTCTTGGATATTCTTTTGGTCTACTTAGATGATATTATGGTCTTCTCTGGTTCTGAGGAGGAACATGTCAAACATGTGGCCTCTGTCCTCCAAAGAATGGGGGACAATAATTTGTTTTCTAAAGCCTCAAAGTGTGTATTCCATGCCTCAAGTGTGGAATACATAGGCTATTTTATTTCAAGTGAAGTCCCCAAGATGGATTCTTGCAAAGTTCAGAAAATTCTCCATTGGCCTCAGCCAAAGAACATCAAGGCACTTCAATATTTCCTTGGCTTTGCCAACTTCTATCCCCATTTAATCAAAAATTATTCCAAAAAAATCTCTTCTCTCACTTCTTTACTTAAAAAATATTCTCCCTTCATCTTCAATGAGGAAGCTCTTAGTGTAAGGTGTGGATATGAAACTTTGATAAAATATCAAGTACTTTTCCTGTCCTCAAAATTTGTATAAGGTAAAATTATCTAAAAATAGCAAGAAATAGTATTTTTAAAGAGAAAACACACCAATTTCATTGTTTTTAACTGTTTAAGTATAAAAAAAGAATATAATAAAAATTTATTGTTTTACTAACAATAAAAATTTATCCAAAAATACTCTACAAGAGATATTGAAGGCTACAAAGGAAATTTCTTCAAGAGCAATTTCAATTGGAATTAATTGAGCAAAGAACTGCAAGAGAATAATTAAAGAACAAAGTCTTTAAAAAGATATTTGAAGAGAAAACACACCCAAAAATGACCAGAGTGAATTTGGAAACAAAGTGACAAAGTTAACAGTGATGAAAGATGCTTTCATTCACTTTTGGGGTGGTTCAGGGGAAAAAATGATTATAAGAGTTACAAACAATGATTATAATTATTTTTTCACATGGTTGAAGGGTTCAAAATTTTTAAAAAAGGGTGGTTGGAATATTTTATTGATTGGTTTAACAGTGTTTAAACTAGTTATAAAAGGAAAAGATTCTAACATGAAGAGAAAAGTGGGGCAAAGAAGACATTCTTTTATAGCCATCAATTTTCTTACTACAAAAGTAAAATTTAAATCTTTCAGTCGTGAAAAACAGTCTGGCAACGGAAAAGCAAATTATGGCATCATTGAACCCTGGTTTAGACCAAAAAAGGGCTGGTTTAAGCCATTTTAGACCTTTAAATCAGCCATTACTATAGCAATACCTGGTCTAGAGCCTTCAAAACACGTAAGAATGTGTGTCAGAGGCGTAGAAACCAGTTAAAACTGTTTTTAATAACATTGTTTTAACTTAAGGGTAGTCTTACCCTCTTGGCAGCAGTTAAAACTACCCTGGTTGGTATCAAAACCTCATCATCAATTGAGTCACAGACCCTGTGACTCAATCCCAGGCCAAAAGTAATGGAATTTTGCATGGATTTTGACATCCAATTCCAGTCAGCAAGGATCTTGGGGGTCCAGCTCCCCCTTAGAGCTAGAGTGTCTTTCCCCCCAGAATTAATCTTTCCAATTTATTTTTTCTTTAATTCCTCATCATGTAATACAATTATAATTTACACATGTAATTCAATTGAGCTTTCAATTACACAACTGTAATAATTGATACCTCATATGTAAATTAAAGTTCACTTATGTAATACACACGCACATTTTGACATTTCAATTGAAAATACTTCAATTCCTCATAACTTCTTAACAAAACACAACACCTCAATTTCAACACAAAAATTGATTTTTAATACCACATGTGGCATGATATAACTTGAAGTTTTGAGGATTTTCATACTTTTGTACAAAAAATACTAAAAACTTAATTCAAGCTTATTTAGAGTTGAGTTACAGAAATTTCATCCCAAAGTGACCCCACTTTATTTTTTATGAGGAATCCAATGGTGTGATAATTTCTTTATGTTTACTTATTGGATAAAAAGTTACAATATATTTCATATAACTTTTTACCAAAAATATCTTGATTTCATAATTTTTATTAAAAATTCATTTTTACTTAATTTTTACAAGTAAAAAATGTATTTTCATAATTTTAAATTTTATTGTAATTTTATTTTTAAATTATAATTAAATTTTGATTTTGAAATATAAATTTGCATTTATATTTCATTTTTTTTATTTTTTATAATATGAATAAATTTCTTTTATTTATATTTGTATCTTAATTTATTATTTGTGGTCTTTTGCATATATTAAAATACCTCTAAGGCTCACACTTAGTCAGTTTCAAATACTCAAAGAAGCTGTCACCACTTCTCCTATCCCATCCCATTTCAATCCTTCTCTACCAGCTATTGTAGAGACTGATGCTTCTGATTATGCCTTGAGTGCTGTACTGAGTCAGGTTAATGACTCAGGAAAGAATCGCATTGCATTTGATAGTTGCAAGCTCCTCCCAGCTGAGCTCAACTATGAAATACATGGCAAGGAACTCTTTTGCATAGTTTGGGCTTTCAAGTGCTGGAGAGCCTTTCTTATTTCTCTTTCCAATTCCTTTAAAGTCTTGACAGACCTTCATTCCCTTCAATATTTTATGTCATTCACAGTCCTTACTTGCCTTCAAGCCCATTGAGCAGAATTTCTCTCTGAATTTCACTTTTCTATCAATTACCTCCCAGGAAGACTTGCCACTTTACCAGATGCCTTGTCTTGTTGCGAAAATGTGTACCCAGAGAGGGGGGTGGAATTCATCAGCAAGAATCCTCAAAAATTTCATCAAGTTCTGAAGCAAAATGAAATTAAAGATTCAAGATTTTTCTCAATCAAAGTTGAAGTTCTCTCAGATTCAGTTGATTGAATTCGGAAGGCAGTATGGAAATACAAAGATTATAAGGAAATTCTCAAGCAATTAGCAAGAGGTGAATCAGTCTCAGATTGTTCTCTTGAACCTCAAACCAAATTTTTATTATTCAAAGATAGAGTAGTCATCCCAAGCAATCATGAAATTAAATTGGATATCCTGCAAAAGGGTCATGACTCACCGTTGGCTGGCCATCCTGGGCAGGAGAAGACCCTCAAGCTCATCAAGAGGTATTTTTATTGGGCTGGCATGAATCAAATCATCAAGGACTATGTTTCCTCATTTCAGCAATGTTAAAGAAAAAAGAAAAATCACCATAAGAAGTTTGAATTACTCAAGCCTCTTCAAATTCCATCTGGTCCTTGGAATTCATTATCAATGGACTTTTTTACTCAATTGCCTCTGTCAAGAAACTTTGATTCAATTTTGGTAGTTGTAGACAGATTCTCAAAAATGGAAATCTTTATTCCAACTTATTCAAAAATCACTCATTTGTACTTAGCTCAAATCCTTATTAGTCATGTCTTTTCAAAACATGGTCTTCCAATCAGTATTGTTAGTGATATAGGTTCTTTATTTGATTAATCATTTTGGACCCACCTGTGTCAGCAGCTCAAGATATCAAGTGATCTTTCAACCACATTTCACCCTGGAACAGATGGACAGAAAGAGAGGGTAAACTGGATTCTAGAACAGTATCTTTGGGTGTATGTCGGCTACCATCTCCTGGCTCCCTCTGGCTGAATTTTCCTATAATAATGCAGAACACTTATCAAAAAAGCAGTCACCTTTTCTCACCATTTATGGAAGAAGTACAAGCTTTGACTCAATTCACATTTCTCAAGATACAACTTCTGGAAACTTATCAACAAAACTACAATCAGTACAGCAAGTTGTCAAAGGAGAATTGGAGTCAGAAATAAAGTGTTTTAAGAAGTATGCAGATAGAAATAGGGCCATTCCACCTGATTTCCAACCTGGGGATAAAGTATGGCTAGCTTCCAAGAACATCAAGACAACAGGACACACCAAGAAACTCTCAGAAAGATGGCTGAGACTCTTTTAAGTTCTGAAGAATATTGGCAGCCATTCATATCACCTCAAGTTTCCTCAACAATGAAAGGCAGTTCACCATGTCTTTCATGTGTCCTTGTTAGAACCAGTGAAGCAATAAGCTATCCCAAATTGAAATCAATTGCCACCACCACAAGTCATAGTGGAAGAGCAAGAAGAATGGGAAGTGGCTCAGGTTCTGGATTCAAAACTCAAGAGAGGTATATTATGGTACCTGGTGGAGTGGAAAGGATTAAATAAAGACCCAGAAAGAACAACTTGGGAGCAAGCTTCCAACCTTACCAACTCCCCAGATCTTTTCAAGGATTTCCACACTTTGTATCCTGACAAGCCTGGCTAAAATACCTCAAGAGTCTGATTTATGGTGCTTGGTGGGGATTTCAGTTTATGAAAGTAAGTTCCTCTCCTGGAATGCACCTTTAAGGGGTTATTCTACCCAAATATGTTGTAAGAATCACCTTGGCCACTTTGTGAGCACTTGTAAATTTCTTTGGACAGGTTTAGAAGGCCATGCAACATCAATACCCTCAAATTTGGACCTTTCATCAAGATATGGCCAAATTCTCGCTTTTCTTTATTATTTTCTTTTCCTTTCACATTTTATTATTCCAGACATTCCTTAAATAAAATCTATTTATGGCAAAGTTTTCTATTCTTTTATGATGCTTGGTGGGGAGTGGAAGTTATGAAAGTAAGTTCCATCTCCTGGAATGCCTCTCTGAGGGTTCTACTTCTTGTAAAACAACACCTTGGCCACTCTGTGAGCATTGAATTTTTGGTTTAATCTTTTCAGGAAAATTATGGCCAAAATTAAGCAAATCACCACAAGAAGATCAATCCTCAGAGTTGTTTTTTATTTTATTTTATTTACTCTCTTTTTCTCTAACTTTTTTCTTTTTGTTTTATTTTATTTCTTTTACTTGTATGATTTTACTTTTTATTTCTTTTTTTCAAAAGCAGCAGTCATCACTCCCATATCTTGTTTGGGGAGTCAATTTATTTCATAACCAAAGAGAAAAACAATAGTAATGATAAGGCCAACTACAGATAATCTGCATTAAAATTTCTTCAAGGCTTCTCTAAATTTAACAACCAAGGCATCTTCATCAGCAATTGCCTCCCTGGCCAAAGCCCTAGGGGGCTCACCCAGAACAGAACTCTTCATAGCTTTATCCAAAAAAACTTTAGTCAAGGAATCTACCTCTGCAAATAGGGATGTAACCACCTTCTTATTCACTTTATTCTGATCAGTCAAGTTTCCAGTGATATTCCAGTGTCTACAGTTTTCAAAGATTGATTCAGGTTCTGGAGACATTGGGTCTCTAGAAGTGCTGGCCATAGGTGGTTGAATAGTGATGGAGGTAGAGGAAATTGTGGATGGCCTGGTTGGGGATCTAATTGGAGGTTGAGGTGGTTGGGGGTACCTGATCACTTAATGGATGGTGGTCCTGACTGGGACTGGGGATAGCAAAGTGGATTGGATTCTTCTTTTTTGGATGGGGGTAGTAATTTCAAGCTCTTATCCATCAAGCTCAAAACTGCCTCCAGCATCAGTATCATTTTCATATTTGGCCACCAAATTTCTTTTCAATTTTCCAAGTCTTCCATCCATTCTGGTCACCAAAATAGGAACTTCTGGGGATACTCCAATGGGTTTTCCTTTGGGGGAATGGGTGCTCCAGTGTTGGCCCAGGAAATTCTGGTATTATTCCATTGTTGAGCACCTCTCATTCTGGATCCAGTCACTGAAGCAGAATAAAAGAAAACCATAGAATTCAGTAACTCAGCAATTCCTTGACAATTCAACTCACAATTGGTGTGGCCAGAGGTGGCATCAGAGGTTGGAGGTTCATCAAAAGGAGCTTTGAATCCAAATATTCCACTATTCCTGATGCTGCCCCATAATCGTCTGGGACTGTCTGGGAATCTATGGTTGGCCTGAGAGCAATTTATTTTCCCAAGGTTGCAGAATTGGCACCTGGTGGACCTAGCAGTAGCAGATTCAACACAAGGAACCCCCTTCTTCTGAAAATTGATGCAGTGTGGATCAATAACTCTAACAGATTTAAACCCATCTTAGGTTTTATTGATGTCATAAATCTATGTAGGGGCCATACTCTATTCAGAAAGCTCCCTCAAGTTATGAAAGACACCAGCACCATAAAGTAAAGAAGGCAGAGAATCAGAGTGATTGGAGTCACAAATGGAAGTAAGCTTTGAACTAATCTTCAAGTCAAGATTCAAAGCCAAGAACAAGAAAATCATGGAAAAATCCAAGTAAGAAAGTCAATTATGGCAATTTGAACTTCAAGAGTGGAGTGAAGCACAAGAAAATAGAGGAAATTATCATTAAAAGCTGTTTCATTGGCAAAACTGGCCATTTTTATGCATTTGCACATAATCACTTCAAATCATCTGAAAGGCTTTTAAAACATCAAAAATCAAAGAAAAAGGCCAATTTGTGCATTTTGGCTAATTCTGCTTAAAAAACTTCATTTTATTCAGAGTTTCATCAAATATGTCATTTTCATGTACGTTGGCATATTTGCGCATTTCTGGTTATCACTTCTTCAAAGCCATCCAAATTATCAATTAAACCTTTTTTGATCAAAGCTTCATCAAATTATTGATACTCTTGCATAATGCCATAATTGCACATTTTGTGCATTTTGTCCAAATTTGCCAAAAAAACCCAGAAAACACAAACATTGGGGAAATTCAAATAGACTTATGAAATTTTCCACAATCAAGAAAAGGGAAATTTTAGCCCAATTTTAAGATTAAGAAAAATTTATCCAAGGCAAAGTGTTCTTAGGAAATAAACCTGAAGTCATATACTTATCATTAGCCATGAGGACTTGAGACAAGTTGGATGAAGAACACTGGAATGTGAAGAAGAAATAAAAATTCCACAGAAGAAGAAGAAGAATAAGAATCAAGTCAAAGCAAAAGGACCTACAAGGTATGAAGATTAAAAATCTTTTTGGAGTTATGATTGATGAAGAGGAATTATGAGGGATGAAAATTGGGTAATTGGGGTGAAGACAGTTTTTTTTAATTGACCTCTTCAAGATTCACTTTATCTTATGGTTCTCAGAGCTCACCACTTTCAAGAGGGGGATAATGTCACAGCCATGGAGACAGGGCAGGGCATTACAAATCATTACCAATTGAAGATCTTCCAACACCTAATTAACAAGGGGGCTTCATGGAAGATTAACCAAATACAGTTTCAAACCTCAATACACCTCAATACAGGAAAAAACCAAATACAGGATTCACCAAAGACAGGCCAGTCCTCAATACAGGTGCAAATACCTGTATTGGATACACCAATACAGGTTTACATCTCAAATACAGATTCCTCCATCATACAGTCATGGGTTCTCAACACCCAAAATCCAAGCCGGCACTTTTTCACATGTACCAGCCCCCTTTCACCCACCTGGGGTTTCTTTCCCCAGTTAATTAAAATATTTGATTTATTTATTAATCATTAAGTTAGTCTTAGCCTTCCCTCACCTGTTCAGTAGAGTCCTGGTGGTAATATCCTTATTAATCCTTTTCTCTTTTTGGAACAGGTTGAAACAGTGATTCAGGGTTATTTGTGGTTGGCTCTTTGTTATTTCTTTTGTTTTTATTTCATGTATTTTAATGATCATTCTTTATCATTAGGAATTTTACACTTTATCTTATTTCTCTTATCCTTTGAGTTCATCCCTTGAGCCCTCCATAAGTAAGTCTGTTCACTGAGTGCCAAGCCCTCTTCAGTTAGAAGAGCCCCTGTGACAGGTGAGTTGCTTGATTTTGGCCATAAATTTCCTGAAAAGATAAATACAAGAATTTGTTGCTCACAGAGTGGCCAAGGAATTGTTTTTCAAGAAGTAGAGACCCTCAGAGATTCATACCAGGATATGAAGCTTTCATAACTACCACTCCTCACTAAGCACCATAAAAACAAAAAGAAACTTTTCCCATAGGATAGCTTTATGTAAGGAATTTCTTGAAGAATGATTATTGGAATAAAATAAAAATGAAACAAAGAAGGAAGAGAATTTGGCCATATCTTGATTGAAGATCCAAATTTGAGGGTATTGATGTTGCAAGGCCTTTTGAATCTGTCTAATAGATTGAAAAGTGTCCACAAAGTGGCCAAGGTTATTCTTACAACAAATTTGGGTAAAATACCCCCTTAAAGGGGAATGCCAGGAGATAAACTTACTTTTGTAAAATCCAATCCCCACCAAGCACCATAAACTTAAACTATTGAGTTATTTGGGCCAGGATTTCCAGGATACAAAGGATGGAAGTCCTTGAAACAGTCTGGTGAGCTGATGGCCAAGTGGTCTTTCCTGGGTCTTCAACAAATTCTCTCCACTATACAAGATACTATGATTTACCTCTTTTGAATTTTGTTTCCAGAACCTGTTCCACTTGCAATTTGTCTTTCTCCTCCACTAAGAATGGTGGTGGTGGAAATTGATGTTGGTTTGGGATAGTTGTTTTCTTGACTGGTTCTAATAAGGGCACATGGAAAACAGGGTGAACTAACTTCAATTCTAAAGGAAACTTGAGGTGATATTCATGTCTTCCAATCATCTTCAGAACATTGAAAAGCCCCAACCATCTTTCTGAGAGCTTATTGGCGGTTCTTGATGTCTTTATGTTTTTTGAAGCTAGCCATATGCTTTACTCAGGTTGGAAATCAGGTTGAATTTTACTATTTCTATCTGCATACTTCTAAAAATCCTTTATTTCTGACTCTAATTCTTCTTTGAAAAATTTCTGTACCTATTGGAGGCTTGTTTATAGCTTTCCAGAAGGTGTTTCTTTGGAAATGTGAATTGAGTAAAAGCTGGGATTTCTTCATAAATGGTGAAAAATGGTAATTGTTTTTTTGATTAATTTTCTGCATCATTATAGGAAAATTAAGCAAGATGGAGCCAGATGTTCCAGTCACGTTGATGGTAGCTGAAATACATCCAAATATACCTTTATAGAATCTGATTCAACCCCTCTGTCTGTCCATCTGTTTCAGGATGAAAACTAGTTGAAAGTTCTCTTGATATCTTGAGCTTCTGACATAGATTGGTCCAGAATGATAAAACAAATAAAGAGCCTCTATCAATAATATTACTGAATAAAAGGCCATGTTTGGAAAATAAATGACTGATAAAATTTTGAGCTAATTCCAAGGCAGTTATTGTTGCATTAGTTGGTATTGATATTTCCATTTTTGAAAATCTGCCTACAGCTACCAGAATTCAATCAAAGTGGTTTGTAGGAGGAAATTATATTCTAAATTCCATTGATAATTAATTCCAAAGAAAATATGGAATTTGAAGAGGCTTGAGTAATCCAAACTTCTTATAGTGAATGTGCTTGTTTCTTGAAAATTGATAAGATGAGGAGACATAGTACTCAATGATTTGACTCTTGCCAGCCCAATGAAAATTCCCCTTGATGAGCTTGAGGGCCTTCCCATGGACAGGATGGCCAGCCAATGGTGAGTCATGAAAGATTTGAATAATTTCCAATTTGATCTAATGATTTCTTGGAATGACTACTATATTTTTGAAAAATAACAACATGGCTTGAGGCTCAAAAGAATAATCTGAAACTGATTCAATTCTTGCTAATTTTATGAGTATTTCCTTATAATATCTGTCTTGCCATATTCTCTCTGAATTTGATCTACTAATTATGAGAAAACCCCAACCTTGATTGAGAAGAATCTTTACTCTTGGATTTCTTCTTTCTTAGGAACTTGAGGGAAATTTTGAGTATTCTTTCTGATGAAGTCTACCCTCCTCTCTGGGTACATGTTGTTGCAATGTGACAAGGCATCTGGTAAAATGGCCAGCCTGCCTGGACAGTAAGTGATAGAAAAATGAAATTCAGCTCAACAGGCTTCACAATGAGGATGAACCTCAGAAGAAATAAATTATTGAAAAGAAGAGTGGCTTTCAACACTTCAAAAGGATTTTAGAGAGAAAGAAGAAAGGCCCTTCAGCGCTTGAGAGCCCAAACCATGCCAAGGAGTTCCTTGTAATAAATTTCATAGTTTCTCTCAGCTGGGAGAAGCTTGCATGGGTGGTATGTCCAAAAAAAATGCAATGGGATGCTTTCCTTAGTCATTCACCTTACTTAGGAAAGCACTAAAGGCAAAATAATAGAAATAAGTCTCTACAATATTTAGTAGAGAATGATTGAAATGGGAATGGATAGGAGTGGTGGTGACAGCTTCTTTGAGTAATCCAAACTGACTAAGAGCTTTGTCTTTGAAGTAAAAATGAATATATGTTTAAAGAAGAAAAGTGAGTAATGATTTTTTTGGAGCAATTTTGAATGAAAAAACAATAAAAATTGGCAAAGCCAGCAAAGGATTGAACTGCCTTGATGTTTTTGGGCTGTAGCTGATTGAGGATTTGTTGAAATTTTGAAAAATTGATATTGAAGCCATCACTTGAAACAGCATAGCCAAGGTATTCCACACTTGAGTAATGGAATAAACACTTTGAGGCTATAGAAAACAAACTGTTATACCTCAGTCTTTGGAGGCCAGAGGTCACATTTCTGAAATTTTCCTCCTCAGAGATTGTGAAGAAAATAATATTATCTAAATAAGCTTCTACAAAGATATCCAAGAAATCTGTAAATATATCATTCACAAGATTTTTGAATAAAGAAGGAGTATTGGTTGGGCCAAATGGAATAACCAAATACTAAAAGTCACCATATCTGTTTCTAAATGCAGTTAAGTGCTCATCCCCCTCTTTGATTATCAGGGGATTATAAGCACCACACAGGTGTATCTTGGAGAATGTAATGGAGCCATTGAATAGGGTGAGAAGATGGCTCATTTGAGGAACAAGATACCTGTTCTTCCTAGTGAAAGGATTGATATTGTGGTAGTGAAAGCAAAAGCAAAGACCCCATCCTTTTTCTTTACAAAAAGGACAGGCTCTCTTGTTGAAGAAGAGCTTGGCCTGATGAAACATTTCTCCAAATTCTATGAAATTTAGGCCCATAGTGTTTCTGACACTTGTTTTGCTAAAGAGTAGATAACACCAACTGGAGGTATAGACCCTTCCATTTTGAAATGATGATTACAGGCACAATTTTGAGGAATTTTCTCTTCATCCACCTTGGAGAATACATCCAAATATTGGTGATATGAAGGAGGGACTACCTCCAGCACATTTTCAATCTCTTCTGGCTCTTCCTCCTCATCCCACTTCTCCTCCAGGGAGGAATGAAAAGATAAAGGAGGAAGGTCCATATCCCCTTGAAAGAGATGAAGTGAGGATATAGAAACATCTTTTATATCTTTGAAGACTTAATCCTTTTATGTAAGTAATGATTGAGAAGGAAGGATGGGAGGAATACAGAAAGAAAAAGGAAGGGACTTTGTCTTAAGTTCACCAACCAGAGCAACACTGGTAACAGCAGTGGCAAAGTAATTACTAGTAGGAAGAATAATACAACCAGAATCCTTAAAATTAAAATAATAGGTGATAAATCCATTTTTCCAATCATTAATGGGACTAAAACTGTATAGGAAATCATAGCCCAATATGAGGTCTTCTCCCTTGAGGGAATCTAGGATAAAAAATTTCCATTCAAAGCTTGGGAAAGAAGGAGAATCAACAACCCAATTGGTATAATGGGTGATGAACAAGGAAGTGGATTAATTTAAATAAAAAATGAAAAGAGGAATATTTTCAGGAAGATCCAAAATAGTCATTGAGTACTTGAGAATAAAATTATCTTCAATAAAGGAGTTTGTATCACCAGAATGAATGAGAATACTATAAAAAATACCAGAGACAGAAGAGAAAATAGGAAATTTTAAGGATTTATTGAAACTAGTATTCAGAATGCACAATTGTAATCTTGAAAGAAAGAAGTGAGCACCACTGAATACATAATTATTCCCACTCAGGGTTTACCCTGCTTTCTAGGGAAGCCTCTTGATGACCCAGGCCTATTTTGAGGCCTCTTGAAGCATTTTTTGATTGGGTTATTTTCACCACCGTGAATGTATAAAACTTCTTCAATCTTTCTCTCCTTTCCAGAGAAGTTTTTTTCTTCTGTCCTTATTAAGGAGAAAAGCATGAGGCTTATCCATAGAAACTTGAAAATTCTTCCCCTTCTTATTTTTCATATGGTGAGGCTTCTTGGAAGTTGAGTCTTGAGGAGGCCTAAATGAATTGGATCCAGTTATGGGAGGATCCTTTTCTTGATTACCATGATTTTTCTTCTGCCTCTAATGGTACCTGGTATCTGACTCCAGAGTAATTTCCATGAGTTCTTGAAGGCTATCAAGATTTCCATGGTCAGAAGCCAATTGATCCATTAGCCTTGATGCCAAGCCTCTTCTATACAAATGAATATAAGCCCTTCCTCCCCAATTCCAGTATTTTAGATTGAACTTGTGAGATAATAAATGTAAAAGGAAACATTAACACCTTCCTTCATCCTTAAATTGTCCAACTCTTGTTCAGATTTACTTACTTAGTTGGGGTTACCAAACAGAGTTAATAATTGAGTTTCAAATAATTGCCTATTATTCAGGAGGCAGAAAGGGTCTTCATTGGAAATATTTAAGAGATATGGTTCAATCAATTTTAAAGCTCTACAAGTGAGAAAATAAGTTGAATAAGGAACCTTCTTCCTGTCAGAGAAGAAGCTTTCTGGGTGATTATGGAAAATTAATTGACAGGATTGAATAAATCCTGTGAATTTATAGGCATTAGTTCCATCAAAATAATAGGTTTCCTTCATTGATGGAGCTCTGGAATTCTCCTTTGGGTAAACTTGAGTGAGCTATCCCATCAATTGAGTCATTTTATCCATAAGCTTGAGGAAATTTGGTTCAGATCAAGAGACAAGAGGTTGATTAGAAAGGGCTACATTTGGGGAACTTTCAAAGGCAGCTTCCACTTCAGTATCCTTAGACTCCACCCCCAATCTACTACTAGGCCCTTGAATAATTTCAAGGCATCCACTCAACAAGCCCAAGAATTATCTTGATCTTCTTGAAGTTGTGGTATTCCATACTGGTTCTGCCAGAGTTAAAATCTACAATGTCAAAGTTAAAAATTCAATCAAGAGTAATAATAATAATATATATATAATAAGAAAATAAAGATAAAAATAAAAGTTGCAAAAATACAAAGAAAATTATATCATAATAACAAAGAATAAGTATTCCACTGGAAATCCACATCAAATTTGACCTATAGTCACATAATGCCTCAACCCCATAACATTAATAATTCTTTGGATATCATGGATCAAAGAAGAGGAATGATACTATACACTCTATACTACGTACAAGAATATGCTTAAAAATAATGCAGCTTGCTCAAATATTAAATATGAATAAACATGTGTAAGATTACATAAGTGATACCATTCTTCTTAAAACATCATGCATTACATTTATTGACATAAAAAAACACTTACATATAAGCTAACATAGTGTTTCATTACTCAATCCCTGCTTAACCTCCATAACCAAAGATTACAGGTATTATTTACAAATTAAATTTTACATAGAAAAATACTCAACTAAATACAGATCAAGGCTGTTCAGACAAAAAATAAGGTTAGTAGAGATAAGAATACAGTTTTAAAAAAATGGTGAGATCAACCAAACATATGGTGAAATATCTTTATCAAATGACACTATTCCGAATTTAACTACTAGCAAAAATGTCTGAAGGCTGTGCATAATAAGAATAAAGTTTAGTTAAAATATCAGTATAATTCAAAAAGTATGGTACAATCAACCAAACACATGGTGCAATGTCATTAACAAATGACACCATTCCAAATTTAACCATTAGCAAAAATTTCTCAAGGCTGTGCACTGACAATAATAAGGTTCAGAATGGTGAAATCAACCAAAGATATGGTGCAATATCTTGATCAAATGACACTATCTTCAATTTACCCACCAGAAAGAATTTCTCAGGGTGGAAGTTTTTCCAAGTACCTTGTTTTTGGAAGGCTCTATGGAAGGCTTAAAATGTATAACTAATGGGCCTCTCTCCCTGTTTCTTCCCCCATGCTTCTGATTCAGCAAATAATATTGAGGATCAATCCATCCCTTCTCTAGTAGGATAATCCAGTATTATATTTAGAAAGCTCAGTAGCAAGGCTCAGTATCTTATAGTATTATTTATGATTAATTAATGGAATATATTCATAATATTAATGAACAAGCTTAATATTATTTAATATTATTCCCATTATAGTAGTAGTTTTAAAGTAGTGTTTGAAGATATTATCATTAGTGATCTTATCTAATTTATCAATAAATCTTATTTATGGAAGGGATATCATCTTACCCTTATACCTTGTATCATAGCCCTTTTAGGTATATGGGATTATATATATATTCATTCTAATAATATCATATTACTATTATATTATTTATATCTTACACTTATATTAAACAAAACCACCCTTAAATTATTATAGCTATATTGATAGTATTAGAAAATCACCTTTAAAGGTATTAATTAGCTATCAAGATTACTATTAATATTAATATTTATCTTAAAAAAATATTCTTTGAATAGTTCAAGTATTGAAAGAAGGAATCTTAGAAGAATTCATTGAAAAGAATTATAATTAATAACAAGAAGTTAAGAAAAATCAATTATTAAACAAATATTAACTATTACCATTATTATCATAGTGATATTTTATTGAAATACTGATAGATACTGCTGAAGAAAATTCTCTAATTGAAAAGCCACAAAACTAAATAATTGATTTTTGATCTCATCAAAAAGGGTATTCTTTCATTATATCCAGAGGGGAAGCTAATACACCTGAGAACCCATGGTTATTGGCTAATTCTGAAATTCAAAACAGACTCACCAATAATTTCCCCCTCAAGATACTGCCTATTATTTATCCCACAACATCATACCTCCTCTTCTGGAGGGTTCTGCTCCTTCCATTGGTGGTACTCTGTCCAAATTTGCACTCAGTTGATGCACTTATGGTGTGTGGTAAAGAGGAACCCTTTCTGTAAGAGTTAGAAAATCTTGATTTACTTGAGATCTTGTATTCTTGTATGGAGGGATGTTCTGAACAGGCATTATTGAAGAATAAGAAATGAAAACTTGATTATACTTTAGGATAACACAATGAATCTTGACCAAATCAAACAAATGAGAGCTTGAGGAATTGATGAAAATATTGAGATGAAATAAATGTGAATGATTCTTGAAGAATGGAAGTAAAAGAGTCAGAATCTTGTGGATAAATCAATGTCTTGAAGAAATTAAAATCAATGCAAATGAATAAATAAAACAATGCAATCAAGTCAAGTAAATTCAAAATCAATGTCAATTAGTAAATATCCTCAAAAATCAGTTTTAAATCTTGAGGGAAAAACATTCAATAAATAAATAAAATCAAATCTTGAGGAATAAAGTCAAATCAAAATCCTGAAACAGAAAAAAGATTTTCCTGATAAAATCCTAATCACAAGTTAATCAATTAATTCAAAGCTGATAGATACTGGAGTTCCAACAGAAAAGGAAAATCAAGTGCTGATTGAGAATTGAGAATGAAATGAATGGTCATAAATGGATAAGATATTAGAAAGAATGCAATTCTTGTGTGAAGAAAATGAATGAGAGAATAAGAAAAATATAAAAATAATAAAGAGGTCATAATTGATGAATGAGTGAAAGATTTAATGAAAATAATTAACAAAAAAAGGAAAATTATGAGTTAATTAATATAATTTCACAGGAACTCTTCTAAGTGAAGAGGGTCTGGCACTCAGTAGACTGGGACTCACTTATGGAGGGCTCAAGTGGGAGAAGAGATAGTACACTTATTAGTGTAAGAATGATGATATTTCTAACAGAAAATAAATGTAATAAAGGAATAAAAAGAAAATAAGGGTAATAAATAAAATATACAGCTGCAAAAAAGTCCAAGTCCACTGTTTTAACATGTCAGAAAGAAATGGGGGTTAATAAGGATATGGCCACCACTACTCTACTCAAGAGGTGAGGCAAGTAAAAGAACAACTTAATAAGAATAAATAATATATTCCAAAAATAAGAATAAGAATATTAATCAAATAATAAATTAAATATACTAATTAACTGGGGGAAAGTCCCCAGGGGGAGAAAGAGGAGCCAGTCTATGTGAGAATCCACTAGCCCTGATCCAAGGAGTGAGTTTTCTTGAGAGGAATAAAGTATTGAGTTTATTTTGGATAATGCATTCCCTGTATGGATGTACAGTGCCCCTCCATAAGTATGCAAGCAAAAAATACAGGAAGAGAACTTTGTTTTTTTGCTGAACAATTGGCATCTTACACTCATGGGGCCATTTTTTCTAACTAAAATGCAAAACACTTTTTTTGATATTTCAATTTTCTGTAACTAAAGGTTAATCATGATTCTAAGTAAAAGATAAAAATTATATTTTTTTCAACAAAAAGAATGTAGCACAAATGGAAATTTATAAGACATGAGAAAAGAAATAAGAAAGATATTATGCAATCATTGATTGATCTTTTACCATGAGAAAGTGCAAAAAACTATCTATTTGTGAATAGAGGTCCTAGTAGGAAGTTGGATCTCCATTCATCTCAATGATCATGGCCATTTGTGGTGGCATTGAATAGAGGATATTGTTCTGGAGTTTAACATTAAAATCAGCCCATACAGCATTGAATGCACATCATAGCTCCTACACTGTTTGTGGTTGGTAGAGTTTACTTATTTGACTCTTCACTGCCTTTGATACATTTTAGATTGGGCTCAAGTCTGGTGAATGTGCTGGAAAATTGAGTTTCTGAATTTTGCGCTGATTTTGTCAATCAGTACTTGGTCCATGTGGATTGGGGTGCTATCCTCCATCAGTAAGAGGAAGTGGCAGCCAAAAATCCAGGGGGCCTTCTCCATCCAGGCTATTAATGGAAGCAAGCTAGGTCGATAGAGTTTCTGCAGAATCTTGATCAAAATCATTAGACCTTTGCAAAAAATCAATGGCACTTGCATCGCCAGCCAAAAGGCCCCCCATACCATGACCATTTGATGACCCTGAGGTTCTTGATGAGCCATTTATCTTGAGGCTTCCTCCAAGCTTGTATGCAGTTGACCTTTTTCCCAAGATCAAAGGCCAACCCATCTATCCAAATGACCTGGGCCCAATTGCTTATTGTCCAATGGCAATGGGCTTGAGAAAATGCCAGGCAACTTTGGAAATCTTGAGGACAGAGATAGGGTGTTCTTGGAGAAATATGAGACTTCTTACTCAGTTTATGAATCTCCTTCTGAATGTTTTGGGTGGAAACTTGGTGAGTCAATAGTTCAGTTACTGGTGTGACAATTAATCAATGACCATGGGTGATGATTTGGTGGTACCATTTGTTCATGCTCATAGGTCTTATGGTCTTTTTTTGGGTCCTCACAGTTTGGATATGCTCAAATTTATTGATTTTATCATGGAAGTTTGTGAGGGGAATTTCTCCTAGTTCTGCAATAAGCCAAAATGGGAGGCCCTCTTGGCACATACCAATAATATGTCCCCTGGTTTCAATATTGAGGTAAGGAATTGAATTCTATTATTGAAAAATATCAATATTACTTTAAATTATTTTTTCAAGAAAACATTATGGGCTTATTGTCAGAATCACAATTTGACATTTCAATGCATTGAGGCTTTAGTGAGCCAAAACTGTTGAGTACTGGTCATCCTTTATGTGGCTGGGTTGGACAGTTGTAGTGGTTGTCATCATATATAATTGAAAAATAAAGAAACAAATAAAAGGAGTTCAAGTCCAAAGTGGGCTCCAGACCTCTTATGAATAGGAATTGTCCTCTGGAATTAGCATTTGCATAAGCCACAACCATACAGCTTCCATGCCCATGTTTGCATACTTTGGGAAGGGCACTGTACAGGTTCTGTACAAAAGGTGTGGTGAAATTGGGTGATCATACAGTTTTTGAATGGTGTAACCAAAACTGTATTTGGTGACTTCAGCCTGTGCAAGTGTTGTCAGGCTGTATTGATGAACCAAACTGTATGAGTGTTTCCAAAGAAGACTTTCTGAAACTGAATGCCCATATGCACAAGGATTTGCTGGTCTGGTGAGTTTAAAGGAGTTTAAGATTGAATACCCTTACCTCTGATAGTGGTTGTGACAGTTTTGAACATGGATTAAGTCAATAATTTACTTGTACAACTATCTTAAAAAATGAAATCTCTTATCACCTTATTTTGGATAAGCAAAGCTATAATTAAAATATCATTTTTTGATTCCACACCAAAAATATCCTAGGGAAGACTGATAGGTTGTTATACCTGAAAGTAGCTATTTTTGATTTTATTGAAAGAGTCAAGAGTCTTAAAGAAGATTTGAAAAACTTATAGAATTTTGCTAAATTTTTTAAATTGTTGATCTTAACCTCAATTTAGAGTTAAATAATGTATATATGGACTTACAAAAAATGTGGTAAAATTGAGGTGTTCTGTTTATTTACGGAATTGGCTAAGGATTACAAATAGATAATTTCAATAATGAATCGACTCAATCAAATTTATTAAAAGAAATAGTATGGATTGGAATAGAAAAAGTGTCAAAATTCATGCGGATAGTGAGAGAAATGAAAGAACAGCGGAATGTACCAGGGTTCCCAAATTTTGGGATCTTAAATAACCCAAATAGCACTTTCTCACTGTATTAAAAGATTTTCAACCTAATTCAAACTTTAACATTAGGTTTTGATTGAGCATTAGGATTTAAATGGATTTATTCTCCATTTGGACACAAATCACAAGCTCCCAAAGGGTAAATAACTATGTAAAGGCTTGTAATAAAGGTTTTAAGAGCTTTCAAATCTTAATCAAGCCTCAAGTTTAATTTAGCTTCACAAAAGCCTCATTTAAAGCTAAGATTTTGTGTATTTTTCTATATTAACATGTAAAAAAGGAATAACTCAGAAAACTCATAAAAAATCTATTTCTCAAGGGATTTTATTGAAAATTTCATACAGATTTCAAATAAATCTTATGTATGTATAAGTTAAATATCTTTTATAAAAATATTATTTGTTATTGAGACTTTAAACTATCTTATTTGATTATTCTTCAATAAAATTGAGATTTCTTGAAAAAATAAACAAAGGATTTCTGCTTGAAATTTAATTTTTAAGATATTATTAATATGAAATTTTTTCAGCTTATTATTTGTTTTTATGGCATTATTCTTATAACCATTATTGAACATCTGTGTAATTAATTGATGAATAATATTCTATATCATTTACGACTTGTTTTTCATTATTTTATCGATGAGAATCCAATAAATAATCAATGAAAAATGAATAAAAAATTGATAAAAAGTTAATGAAACTAAGGGGAGAAAACTATTATCTCTTGAACCATTTTTTAGAAGCTTTTGAAATATGCTGTCAACTTAAATATGAGCATTATTTCCATAGGTTACAATAAAAGAATTTATTAAAAAAACGTGAGTTTAATTCAAAGATGGGATTCCAAATCCATTTCAATCTGGGTAATGTTGTTTTCAGATGAGCAGCCATCAATATCAAGCACACATATTAAATTAATCGATCATAATAAGCTGATTCCTTTTAATTTTCCATTTGAAATCCTACGTCTTTCTGTAAATTTAACATTGAAAATTCCTAACTCATCAATCAGAAAAATAATTAACCACAAGCATTATACTCCTGTGGGCTGTGACAGAATTATACAAAAACAATCTCAAAACAGATGATTTTACTGACCTTAAACTTAATCAATTTGCTTATTCAATAATCTGACTTGGAATTTATGAAGAAGTCATCTCAAAGCAAACAAGCAGTGAATCAGATAATATTGGCTTTATTATCATGAAAACTATTTATTTTAGACATCTCCAGAGAGATTTATCGAAAATCTTAAGTTAAAAATTGGATATAAATTTTTTGTTTTATTTTACCAGTGTAAGATTTACATAAGCAGCTATAAGAATAAAAGAAGTATTTACTAAGTTATAGAAAAAATCAAGAGTAATTGAATTTCACAAATGGAAGTTACTGCACGCAATTACCAATAATTTATCAATTTTTGTTATCACCTCATATATTAGGCTCAGCTGTAAAATCTTGAAAGAATCTAAGATGTAGTAAAAGTTATAAAAGAATAAAAGTTACTAAAAGATGTTTATTTCACTAGAAAAAATCAAACAAGAAAAAAGGAAAAATCTCATGTAATGAGATTTGAAGGGTTTGAGGGAAGTGGTGGCTTCATTTATGAAGAAAAAAAGATTCACATCATCAGAATCCTGGTTATGGTTCTAAAGTAGCTATTTTCAAAAGTAAAAGAAATCCTTTGAATGCACAAATAGTATTTTAATTCGATAAAAAAGATAACTTTATTGATTTATGGATAGACTTCTTCAATTTACTACTCCACTGCATACAAAAAATGGCCACATTGAATGATGAAGAAAGTTTTTTTGATAAAGGTAGCATTCAATATTTCATTTTTATCTTGCTACTTCATTGTTTACTATTCTTCTTAATCTTGAAGGACCAATATCTTTTGGGATATTTAATAGATCCACTGAACCAAACCAATGTATCTAAATTGAATTATGTAGAAGCAGAAATTGAAATAAAGACATATCTCAGCTATACTTTGGCATGATCCAGGGAAATAAAAAAACACAAATTTGATCTTAAAGGGTGGATTTTTAAAGCTCCTGCATATCCATTTTTAATTCAACAAACCTCAAGACATGAGACATAAAAATCTTGAAAAATCTAAATGCTTTATTGGGGGAGTTTCTGAAAGATTTAAAAGTAATGAAAGATAACAATTATGATAAATGGCAATCTACTCAATATTTTAGCAACAACATTGTGAGGAAATTTGTAAAATATAATTTTGAAACTTGGGTTTTACCAAAACTGTGATGATTAAATAAAAATTGACTCTAGATGTTCAGTTTCAAAAATACTAATTACCAAAGAAGAATTTATAAATTAATATTTGAATAATATCTTCTTTGCTCATTTTTTGAGTTTCATGATGATTGACAATTTTTAAGCCTTTTATAAATATACAATGGCTTCAAAAATTCAAAAAGTTGGTCGTAGAAAGAGAAAATTTAAGGAAACTTCTAGTATATAAAATATGAGCTTTGTTATATTAGCCACAGAAATATCCAAAAATAATTACAAATACTAAAATAAGCTGATATTTACCACCTGAGTTAAGCCTCAATGTTGATATATTTTGAGCTTTGATTAGATATTTCTATTTGAATTATGTCATTTATTTGAGTTTTTATGAGGCTATCTAAAGCTTAATTTTAGTTGGTATTTCTCTTTTTCTATTTTGATCTCATTGTATCTTTTTGCCTCTTCCAATTTGTATTTTAATCTAAGTCACTTAAATTTGATGTCATTTTTCATCGCTGATGATTCAATTTCAATTTCAATTTCCATTTTGAGCTTTTAAAGCTAAATTTTCCAGCTGAAATATATTTTTTTTTCAAAATACACCCTTTATGTATTTTATAAGACATTTGACTCTTTTTGCATCATTCTTTGGCCCAAAATATGGTAGATGTAGTGAAGTTACACTTCTTTTCTTTCATATGGAATTACTCATCCTTACTTTGTGATCCTTAAAGGTAGTTTTATATACCCAACTGACCACAAAAAAAAATTTAAACTTTAATTTTGAAATGGAAAAATAAATCTATAATGAAAATTCAATATTAAAATAAAGTAAAAATAAATTTTCATGAAAAATATTAAAATTAAAATTTGTTTTGGAAAAACATTAATGAGAATTTTAATAAATTTTTTTGCAATAAGTAAAAAAATTGAAGTTATTTTCCATTTGATTCCCCATAAAAAATCAGGCAGGGTCACCTCTGGGTGAAAATTCTGTAACTCAACTCTAATTAAGCTTAAAATAAGATTTTAGTATTTTCTGTCTGAAAATATGAAAATCCTCAAAACCTTGGCTTATTTAACACCACCTGTGGTGTTAACCATCAATTTTTGTGTTAAAATTGAGGTGTGGTGTCTAATTTAGAAGTTATGAGCAATTGAAATGTCAAAATGTGCATGTGCATTACATAAGTAAACTTCAATTCAAATATGTGGAATAAATAATTATAGTGGTGTACTGTGAATTTTCAATTGAGTTACATGTTCAAATTTCAATTATAATACATGATGAAGAATTAAAGAAAAAATAAGATTGTAAAGATTAATTCTGAGGGGGGAAAGGAATCTTGGCTCCAAGGGTGCCAGACTCCCCCAAAACCCTTTCTGACAGGCATGGGATGTCAAAATTAATTTCAAATTTAATCACTTTTTGTCTGGAATTGATTCTCAGGGTCTGTGACTCAATTAATGATGAGGTTTTGATATCAACCAGGGAGGTTTCAGCTCTTGCTAAGAGGGTAAAACTACCTTTCAATTATAAAAACTTGCTATAAGAAGTTTAACTTCTCCTACACACATTATAAAGTATTTTAATGGCTCAAACCAAGTATTACTATAGCAATGGTTTGTTCAAGGGACTAAAATGGCTAACAATAGCAAAAACTGGATAAAACAAGCCTTTTTTGGTTCAAACCAGTGTTAAATAAAGCCATAATTGGCTTTTCTGTTATACAAATGCTTTTAACAACCAATTAGAGTAAATTTTACTTTTTGAGTAAGAGAATTGGTGGCTATGACCTAATGTCTTCTTTGCCCCACTTTTCTCTTCATGTTATAATCTTTTTTCCTTTTATAATTAGCTTAATAACTGTTAAACCAATCAATAAAATATTCCAAACACTATTTGGAATCATTTTAAACCTTTTGGTCACATCAAAAAATAATTATAATCATTTTTACCCTTGAACCACCCCAAAAGTGAATTGAAGCATATTTCATCACTGTTAACTTTGTCACTTTGTTTCCAAGCTCACTCTAATCACTTTTGAAAGTTTTTTCTTTGATATTATTTTTAGGTACACTGTTCTCAAATTAATTTCCTGAATTTCTTTTCTCAATTAATTCCAATTGAAATTTCTCTTGGAGAAATTTCTTTTGTAGCCATAAATATCTCTTGTAGAGTATTTTTTTGGATAAATTGTTATTTTTGGTAAAACAATAAATCTTTATAATATTTTTCTTTACTAACAAAGCTCAAAAAAATTATTTTGGCATGTTTCCTTTTAAAACTCCTAAAATTTACTGTTTTTAAACAAATGTTTACCTTATACAAATTCTGATGACAGGAAAATTACTTGATTTTTAATCAAAGTTTCATATTCACACCTTACAAATATATTTTAATTTTAATTATAAAATTTTCTTCCAAAATTCTCATAACTACAAGTATCTAATTTAGGTTTTTTCTTATTCATTCCTTATTTTCATCATAATATTTCTGCATTTGAGGAGTTCAAGCAACCAATTCAATCTTTTAAGGAATTCTGGCTATATCATGTATTTAATTTCTATTTTAATTGATTGAAATGGATTGAGATTCAATTTTTTGTTCAAAGGTCTTTTCAACTCTATGCCAAAAAGCAAACTCAACCTCCAGCTACTCATCAATGGTGCTTGAGCCCTTTGAAATACAAAATAAATTCAATTTGGATCTCTTATTAAATTTCTCTTACTTTCTTTCATATCCTTCCAATTATTCCTGCATTATTGATTACTCCAGATCTAGTTCACCCTCCTCATGGTTCATGTTAAGTATTTTTCCCATGGGGATTCCTGGCCATTTTCTTATACCACACCCTTCTCTGCCAAGAGATCATTTCTCAAAAGAAAATACATACATCCCAGTCGATGCAGGGGAGATTAGGAAATTTAAAATCCCCAACTCCCACAGATAAGCTACAGTTTTTTCTTCTTCTATATATTTTTTCAATTATTTTTCAAAATTCTTCTCATATTAGTTTTAGCTCATCATTTCTTTTGTGCCTTACCTTCCTTTCTAATCTCTGTCTTCTTTTGTTCTGATGCATAATCTCTTCTTTTTATATAGTTATCTTCCATTTTCATTCTTTTCTATATTTTATTTTTAAAAATTTTATCGTGATTATCTTCTTCAATATGTTTTTTCTAATTAAATTTTCAATACTTTATATATATATATATGTTCTTTCAAGTTATACAAGTCCCAAATTTTAATAACAGTATCATCTTTTCAAAAAACTCCAAGTTAATCTGACCACAGAAACCAGTAATCTGTAAGTGAATCAACAGCAAGTCTCCAATTCTGATGGGTGCTGCTATACATTTTCAAGATTGATTGAGCTCATGCGTAATCTCAAGTGAAAAATAGATATTCTCTACCTTGAAAAATAAAGCTCAAATTCCATCTCACTGGAAGGAAAAAGCTGATGGGCCTTCATTAATTAAATAATTCTAAAAAACAAAGGCATAGTAGCAATATCATTACTCTTGAAAAATATTTGAATCATCCCAACCCAAAAGGTTTTTTTAGTCATTTACTCTTTTACTTAAATATGAAATTGAAATCACAAATATTATCACCCAAGTAGTCAAAGACTGTACTAATATACCTTCTTTCTGATTGCGACCTTATACATTTAACACAATTCCTAAAATTCTTAATCCATTTGAATTTATAATTTTTTTTGGAATATTAATACTCATGGCTCATATTTCAATTTGGTTTTCATGAAGATAATCTCCAAAATAGAATTGAATCCAACAAAATCTTTTTCTCTTTTATATTCAATACATGAACCAGTCCCACGGTGAGAAAATTTATTGATGTCACTGTAAACTTTATTCATAATTATCTAATCCTTAATCTCCCCTTTCCAGAATTGAAGAGCTCAAATGTCAGTTTTCCATTTTTAAATATAGAAATATTTTACTAATTAATTTTTCTCCTGGGTTATTTCTCTGGTGTATCACTTTCAAGTAATTTTATAGAATCTCTAAGAATTTGGAATATTTAAGATTATATTTTCTTCATTTCTTCCAATAACTCATCTTTCAGCTTAAAAATGGCTCAAGAGATCAAAGCACTATATGTTTTGAATCCAAAACCCAATAAATTGGGTTTGTGACCCACACTCTTTACCTTTCTTCTCAAGATGGATTTAGAGGTATCAAAAGGGTTAAGCCTCAATAAATTAAAGTAAAAAAGGATGGATGTGAATACATTCCAATATACAACATCATTGACATACCTTATAGTATTAATATAGATTAAAGCTCCATCATATATTTGATTTCTCACCTCTGCACTTATCTCTTCCGGAGCCCACAGTGAAAAATATAACTGCAATTGTAAATTTATTTCATGATTTTTTACATCAAATTTCATTTTGACTAATTTGTGTATGTGTGGGAATTCTATATACAATATTTTGTAGTTTTTATTAACCTCAAAACAAGAATATGATAAGCTCTCTCAGCCATAGGAGCTATTTGTGGCTCAGAATATACAATAACCAATTACACATTACCCTCTATATCTTGTTGATATAGCAAATACAACAGGTGCGTTTTTCCTTTTGTCTAAGTTTCCATTTGTATGAATTATCTTTTAATTTTTTTCATTTGAAACTATCATTTCAATCAAATAAAAACAGCCGCTATTTTATTAAAGACAATGTCGAAAATTAGATTCAGATATTTCTTTTAAGCATACCTGTTATCTTTGCTTCAATTCTGTATCCTTAATTTAAACTCAGATTATTTGAGAATCATTGTGTAACACTTCAATGCTTTTAATATTCAGTAAGTGAGCTTGAATAAAAGCTTGAAGAAGAGGCCAGGAAACATTTTGAGTTTCTAATTTTACCTTAACATATTTTTAAAAACCAATTATCGATTTTTTGAAAGATTTATTCACCTACTTTCAATGTATCCTTTTTTCAGAACTTTTCAAGCCCTGTAAAAAATTTTTTTTCTTAAATTTCTATAATTAAAGAGGTACTATTTTACCAATACTTGTATAAATGGAATTTAACTTTTCAGAAAAAAAATGCCACCAGTATACCATCTGGAATTTTATTTTCTTTTGTAAGTAAAATGACTAACTTTGAGAGGGATTAATTATCAGAAAGCCATATTTGAGAAATTTTTCTGTATTGAAGACTGGGATTTTCTCTTTGGGAACAATTATTGAATTGCTTTTTTATTTCTAATTTTATTTCCTTTTTCTTATCTTTCTCTTTGAATTAAAGCTAATATTATTATATAACCAATAGTTATTTCCTATTTGGGAAGAATTATTAAGTTACTATTTAGTTTTTAATTTTATTTCGCTTTTCTTATCCTTTTATTTAAATTAAAGCTAATTTCATTAGATGACCAATAGTCACTGAAGTCCATACCAGTCCCCATTCCCTGGAAGCTAAATATTTAGTCTTTTTAAGAAGAAATTTCCCCATTCCCTGACCTCAATTGGGTCTTCAGAAGATATTACTCAATAGATTGGGTTAAGGAAACACCCTTAGTTCACCATCATATATCTTGCTATGTCATTAAATTCTTCAATCCTTTTTCCCTTTTTAATACCCCATTATCTGTTTTTTTGTCTAAAAAAATTTATCATGGATTAATAAATTTTAGAAAAGAAGACATATTTGAAACTCATGATTGAGATTATTTGGAATTTGAATTCATTCAATAATATGTTTCAAATAGCTTCTTAAAAAGGAGGACTTTCCGTTAATTCATCCTTTTCCCTATGAAAATATTTCTTATTTTTTTTCTTCCACTTTTTTTGTTTCCTTTAATTTTAAAATACTGTTGTTTTTTTTTTGAAAATTATTTACCATTATGAGATGATTTTTGTTCATATTTATAACCCAAAAAAAGCTTTTTTCTTTTTCAATAGGTAATAGTTTGGTTATGGTGTTTGAATGTAAGCAAAAAATGACTATTACCAAATGAATATCTTAGCTCTATGAAAACCCTTTTGAAATTGATACTTTGACACCTTCAAAAGAATGAAAATTAATAGACGGGAATGTTAAGTCACCATGACCAAAGTGGCTACACCTGACAGAAGGTGCTTCATTTGGAAATTGAAATGGTAAGTAAGCTGGATACATATTAGAAGATAGGGTGGAAATCAAATCAAAAGATAGAAGTTTTGGAAGAAACTCAAGTCACATATTCAAGATATTGATTATTAGTTCAATTTTGCCCAAATTTGTTTGGCCCCAATTATCAAATCTCAAGAGCTCAAAACTATATGATAATTATATTTTTATTTTAGGAAAAATGTATTTTACATTTTATATAAAACTGAATTATTTGAAATTAGAAAGCTCAAAATTTTGATTCCTGTTCTGCAGAAATTTACACAAAGAAAATATTTGAACTGTTTTTGACCATTTCACATATTTCAAAAAAATTAATTAAAGATGAAATTATCCAATCTCCTTTTTTAAAGAATCTTGAGGAGGTAAATCAAACTATTATCCAGTAATTTATTTTACAAATTAATTGATAGTTCATGCAGAATATACACTATCATTGAATTTTTTCAAACAAAAATCATTTTTTATAAAGATAAAAGCCTAATGCCTTCGCTTATTTTCTCCAATTTGAGCTACAGAACTCAAGAATCAAAAATAACTTTCTTCAAGCTAAATTAAACAGTATTACTTGAAAATAATAACACAATCACATTATGTTTTTATTGAATATGAATCACCTGTAGCTTTGGTAACTTAAATCAATGAGTAATAAGAATTTACAAAGAAAAATTTGGTCATGCTTTCATAATCCAGGGGTTTTCCTTAAAATGACAGCCCATATTTTGTAAAAAATTCTTATATTAAAAGAATCTGCAGAACATAATCTGAATTTCTTATTAAAATTCAAAGTATTTATCATTTTTGAGATATAAACAGTCAAATTATTTCTTAATCAGGAGAAAATTATACATTGATTCAAGTCTTCCATCCAGAAAGAAAACCAAATGTTTAACTCAATACCTTTATGTCCAATATAAAAACTTTTAAGGGACAATATTTTAGTAAGAAGCTCTCCGATACCCTAGGAAAGATTTTCCATCATATATCCAATCAGTTGAAGGATATTATTTTTATTTTTCGAGAATTTAATTTAATGTCCTTAATATTTTGAAGCTTACTTTATATTGATTAATTTATTAACTCAATATTGTTCCTTGAGAAACCTTGTTCTGTAATTTTTTTTGGAGTTATATCTCTCAAATATTACATTTCTATTCATTAATCATTTGATGTTACTCATCCTGAAATATTTCCTGTTCTTGATATGATTAATTTATAGATATTTTCATGTTTAAAGTCACATAATATGTAGTTTTTGATGGGCTACATATTTCAATTCCTTAAGCATAGCTAAAATAACTCGAAAGTACTTAATAATTAGGGATAGAAATATTTTTCCTTAATTAGGAAAAAACATTTTAGACTTTTTTTGCCACAAATATTTCTTAAGAGCAAGTTTAATCCTATTAGATTCCCCAATATTACTATGAAGACATGCTTTAAACCAATACAAAAATTGAATATCTATAGGAAGGTTCTACCAGCTTGTAGCTAATATGATAAAAAATATGATTCACCCAATCTACTTTCCAAATATTCTTCAATGAGTAAACTGAAAAAATTATGAAATTTTTCAAGTTAATTGGCTTAAACATGATATATAAATCTATACTAATACTTCCTGAAGCTGAAAAGTGCCATAGGCTGGTCATCAAAGCTGAAACGGGAGGAAATAATAATTATATTCTATATATCTATTGTTATTGATTATTCTGTTTCTGCATATTCTTAAGAAATTTACAAAATGAAAATACGGAAAGGAAATTTGCATATATATGTTATTCATGTTGAGAAAAACATATGAAAGTATAAATTGGAGCTCGATTGCTCCATGAAGCTTAATATAAATATTCTGGACAAAGTATAAAGTAGGATTAACATAATACACATAACATGTAATAGCCATATCAAATTATATTCCATTCATCATTTAAAGAACCTTACAAACTTCTAATTATCCTTCTCAAGAAAAACCCTGAGGATTTCTTCATATATATATGAAACTCATCTTTTAATTGACAAAAATCTTTCTTATAAGGATCTCTTTTCCTCACCATTAATATTTCTTTTGATAAATTATCTTTTTCTTAATTAAAATGAATAATTTTATTCCTGAGTGGATTATTAAATGCCCATTATTTTGGCTATATGTTCTTTGAAAATGATAATACTGATTTCAAACTGAAATATCCAAAATAATCGTGAAGATTGATCTTAACTTCATTACACCAGACTGAAATCAAAGTAAACTTTCCTTCTTGTTTTGAGCTAAATTCTAAGATTAATTTCAAGAAAAATTATGTTTTTATGTATTTTTCATTGCTTCTTTGAATAAAATATTATATCAGAAGTCTATTATAAGGGATAATTGAAACATTGAATTGGTTTTTCAATGAAGGCTCCCAAAATTATTCCTTGCATTACATATAAATTTTGGTATATTCTTCTCAAAAAACTACATAAAAGCTAATAAGAAACGCTTTGAAAAACGATCTTGTTTTGAAATTCAAACAAAAAAACCTGAAAAAATGAAAAATAATAACAATGGATTCAAAAATTTAATGAAATAAAATATTCAAGTGCTCTCTTTTTATCAATTTTGACTTCAAGCGTATCATTTTTTTCTTTATTCAATTTTTTTCAAATTTCTTTCTGAAATTTACAAGAAATAGAGGTCTCCTATGATGAAGTGATCAGGATTGATTCAATTGATGACTCTATTATTATTTTATTGCTTCTACAATCTTTATTATCTATTTGGGATTTAAATTTCATCATTTTTTATTTTCTTTGTCTTTATTTTTTGATTTTCTTGAAAAAAATACAGTAAAAGACTTTATACAGCCTTGTACTGTGAAAAATTCAAGGATTGTCAACTTTCTTACATAAGCATCCCATTTACAGAACAAGTATTTACTGTATAGATATTTTTACAGTACTTCATCTTAATTCAATTTACAGATATTCTTAAGTTATATCATTGTAAAATACAGATATTTATTCAAGACTAGGCTATACAGAGCCTTTCACTGAAATTCTTCACAAAAAACTTCATAAAAGACACAAAAATAAGCTCTTCCAAAATACAAAATATAAAATAAAACATGAAAATTAAAGAAATAAAAAGATTCTCCATTAAATAAGCTTGTTTCTCTTCCATGGAAGACTTCAGTCTATTGAAACCATTCTCTTCAGAAAAAATTATTCAAATAACAAACATCAAAATAATGAAATAAATTAAAAAAAAAGGGATGACCTTTTTCATGGTATATTTTTGAAAGAGCATTTTGAAAGATCTGGATTTTTCTTTAAATTTTGAAAACAGAAAGATTTTTTCAAGAGGAAAAATCTAAATCATACATTAATGAAAAAGGGAATTACCCAAAATGCTTTTTTGAGTCCGGCTGAAGTGGGATCATTTGAAGCTGAAATGTCCTTTGAAACAATATAATGATTAATTCAATTTAAACTTTTATTCATTTGGAATTATTTATTTTGCCATAAGGGACTTGAAAAGAGTAAATTAAGGAGTTAAAATTTGATAAATATTTAAGATAAACTTTTTTCAATAATGAGACTTTGATAGAGAGATAAACTGAAATAGAATGAATTTTTGATGTAAATTCTTTACTGAATTACAAATTCAAACTCATGTTCATTATTAATCCAAAGAGAAAGAATAAATATAAGAATTCTGAAATATTCCAGTGGCTTGGAAGATGTTAGAATATCAACAAACATTGAGCTTCTGGGTTCAACCTAGTTCCAAGAATGAGGTTAATCTTATACTGTTCTGGGTCCAAGATAATATCCAAATGGAACACCTGCTGTCAGGTGTAGCCATTTTGCTCATGGTGAGTTCATGTAATTACTTTAGGTATTTAATTCTTTTTGTTGAATACATATTCAAAAATAAATTACCAATATATTAATTGAATTTAATTTATTTCCAAAACCTCAATTATTAAAATAAGAATAATTTAATTATTATTTGGTTCTCACCACAAAAACATTATCTCTTAATTTTTTCTTATTCCAAAATTTCTCAAATTTAAGACTTTTTGAGCAATTTCATTAATTTGTTTGATAGAAAACAAACTTTGAAATAATTTAAATTTAAATAAATCCTTTATTTTGAATTCTGTTCTATTCAATTTCCACAAAAAAGGAATTTTTTGGACATTAACATTAAAATATTGGTTTTTTATCATAAACTTTTAAAAGAAATATTTTTAAATGATAAAGTTACCAAAAACAACAGTTTTTCAATATTACTTTATTTTTAATTTTGATGATAATTAACCTAGAAAGATATCTCATTAACAAGCTTATGATCAAATAAAGCCAAATAAAAGAATAATAAAATCTCAGATGTTGTGGGGTATTCAAGCTTTTATTAAGAAAAATTAAAGATGATAAACACAAATTATACCAAAAAGAAGAGTAAAATATTCATATATCTTTTTAATTTGATAAAATATTGGGATACTCTTTTATCTTGAATACTTGTAGAGTTCAATTAATGGTGGAGCTTACTTCATTCTTCCAAAACCTTAGTGTGTGGTTGAAGTGAGTCTTTAAGTAGTTAATTATGTCTGGAATTTATATTTATATATTTTTATTAATATTGAATAAGCTTTCTTTTCTTATTATAAATTAAAGAATTGAATCAATTTCACAGAAAAAAGTTGTGTTTTTTTCGGAAATTCACCTTTTTGGGGGAGGTAAAAAGAATACTTAAACTGGTTGATTGATCCTAATATTTTCTACTTCTAATTGAGATTTAGAAAAAAGATATTTCCTATGTAAATTTACCATATCCTCATGTAGAAATTTATTAATTATATTAAGAAAATTAATAAAAATAAGTTAAAGAATTAAAGATAAAACTATATCTATAATTAATCCAATATCAAAAAGAATCAATAAAAATTAATTCTTTACTGATTTTTTTCAATAAGTGATCAAAAAGACTAACAAAAACTTAAAGTAATGATAAAACAAAAAAGGTTTTATAAAAAATATAAGTATTTATTTATTTATTTTTGAAAACAGAAACATAAATCAAAAATTTGGTTTTTTTGAATAATGCAAAAGAACCAAATTTATAAAAGTTTTAATTTTTAAGTAAGAAATTGGAAAAATCATTTAGGAAGAAACGGTAAAATCAGTTTTTCTGGTTTTTTTATAGACATGAATACTTTACTTTGAAATTGATTCAAATTTTCCAAGGAGTTTTTTTCAAAAAAAAAATAGGAAAGTAAAAGCCAAAATTAAATCAATTCTAAATTATTACTATTAGGGTTCTGGTAAAATATAATAATCAAATTTTTAAAAGAAATTAATTAGTACCCTAGTCCCCTTTTCAATCAAAAATCCTGTATTGGGAAAAAACATTCCAACACTCCCCCAAAAAAAGTTTTTTCCCTAAAAACCCCTGACCTATTCTTTTCAAATATCTTTTCACATCACCCCCAAATGAAAACAAGAATCAAACACACCAAAATATTCCAAAATATTCTCCACCCCCAAACAAAAGTTCTTTTTCAAAAAATCCACTTTGAACAATATTTATAAAATCTTTCCAAACCAATTTTCTGTCTTTTTTCCCTAAAACCCTTCCTCAAAAATAATTTCCACCTCTTTTTACTTCATCAATAACCAAAATTACCTTTTTTTCCCTTCCCACTTCAATTATCTATGAACCTCCACCCATTTTGTCTCATTTTTCATGAATCATTCCCTTGTTTTCATATTTCAAAAGACTCTTTCCTCATTCTATACACCCCAAATTCTCCCTTTTTCATTTTTTTAATTTATTAAACGTTTTCCCTAAAATATGCTCCAACCCCCCACTTAAGGTAGATTTTAGACACAGGGGTATGCTGTGTCCACCTTGAGGTTCAATATTACCCACAATCAATTTGAAAGAAGCTGTGATAGGTGTGGGACCCCAAATTCCCACAAACCCACCCCCCAAAACAGTCATTTAAAGAGATCTTGAGTATTGTTTTAGACTTTATGCCAGAAAACTTTCCAATAACACCACTTGAACTCTCAAAGTCAAAAATCCTAAAGACAGTCATGATTTCACTGAAATTATCATGGCAAATCCTCATGTCAGGAAATTCAATGAGAAATGGAAAGCCCAAATAGCTCAGATTTCTGAATCCCTGCTCATTCCAAGGAAAATTCATAATCAATTTTAACTTCAGAGAGATAATTAAAGGACTTTAATACTCCACCATATTTACAGCCAATTCAAGAAAATAGATAAAACAGACTTCAAGGCAAAAGGCCAGTTAATTCTCTTCTTGATACCCTCAAACAAGAAAACTTTTTGTGGTCCTCTGCAAGGGATATGGAGGCAAATACTGACTCATTATTTTCAACTCACCAAACTGTCATAAACCTTCTTCAGGACTTTCCTCATGTGATTATTATAGATTGTACCTATAAGCCTAATAAGTACACAATACAGATTTTTCATATTTCTGGAATCAGATAAACCAATAAGACACTTTGAGGATATTATGTGTTTGATTAGGGATGAAATTGAGTTCTCCTTTACTTAGAAATTGAGTCAATATATCAAAGAGAATCCTCTAAAATACCAATATTTTTCCCCCTCCAGTTTTTTTTAGGAGATTCTTTGTTGAAAAATTCTCTTCAGAAACTCTTCCCAGACTCAAAAATCATTCTATGAAGTTGGCACATGAATAAAGATGTATCTACCAATCTCATGGAGAAACTTGGCCATGAGACTTATTTTGAAAATTGTATGGACCTTTTGAAGTAATTAATTTTCTTTCAGTATTTACTTTCATTCAAATTAATGTGATTGCTAATGAATTTGGAATTTATATCTCAGGTTATTTACTCATAGAATGAAAAAATTCCCAAAAAAAAACTAGAAGAAACTTTTTAAGAAAATCAAAAACCCTAGATTAGTTCAATGTTCAGAAAAAACCTGGCTTCTTCAAAAGGAGTATTACATTACTTTCTGGACCAACAACCATTTTTTCCTGGGTGGGGGTTCCACCTTAAGAATTCACATTTCCCATGCTGCAATTGTTAATCTTTGGCTCCAAAAGACCATGAGTACTCTCCTGGAGGTTATTAGAGCTCTGAAAATGGATTTTGAGGAACCATGTCAAGATAATCAAAAGAATATCCCAATGAAACATTGTTAATTTCCAGAATTTCCCTCCTCACATCTGTTCTCTCAATGTTAAGTGTATTGTTAGGAAGTTGAGATGGCCTTTGGAAATTTCAAAGAAAAAATTTCCCTCTAATTCAAAATTCTTAAGGCACATAATGAAAACACAGGACTCAAAAGGAATTTTTCAAGCACCAATGGATAAAGTTATTAAACTCCACTCCACAGTTAAATTTAAATTTACCTTTAAGGATTTTTCAGCTTCAATTTCTTAGCTTTTTTGCACATTCACTTATTTTCTTCTCAATATTCTCCTTAGGATGACTATCAGGGAGATGATCAAACTGTTGGGAAAGAAAGAAAAAATGAGGCCAAAAAAACTATTTGGATAGATTGAGGAAGGCCTTTCTCAAAGACAAATGAAAGAAATAACCCCAATTACTTGAGATTTTTGATATTTTAGCTCAAAATATATCATTTCATAAAGTTCCCAATAGTCTAGAGGACCAAGAATATTATCATTACTCACTTAAATGTAAAAATACCCATGCTATACCTCAATATTAAAAAAATTAGATAAAATAGATCCCTCAATGTTTAGAATAATTGAAAATAAATCCAATACAAGGAAACAACCTCCGTATCAATTCACCAGCACAAAACCCTCAAGATCACACTTACTTTCCCCCCTCAAATAATAAAAGTGGAATCATACAAAGATTATGAATATTCAAGAAGCTTTTTATCTGAATTATCTGCTTAATAAGCCTTACTACCCTCCAAAACTAATTTGAATAAATATTTAAAATCAGGTTTCACCCTGAAAATTTCAGAAATATTGGCCAAGAGAAGCAGAACCTCATGAAGAGAGTACCAAAGTCCTTGAATGACTTCGGAAATTTATGATGCAATTGATTTTTCCTGAAAGAATTGCCAAATACATGATTGCACAAATGATGAATTTTACAAACTTTTTGTGAGTTTTCAATTCATTTTTATGTAGAATTCTTTGGTTCCTTTAATCTTGAACCAACTTTTTGCGCCACTTTTATTAGGCACCTGGCACATAAGACTTTCAAAAACTTCATTTTAGATATACCTTCAATCCCATCAATGTCCAGGGTGATGTAAGCTGTGGTTATAGAAAGGTATCCCACTAAATTTACAAGACACAAGATCAACAAGCTGATGGTAGGGGTGACTTTTATGAAGTAACTGAAAGAAAATCAAGACCTTTATGAATCCATGATTACCTTGGTTCCCTTTTTAAGCTCTTACTTTAAGATAATTGAGTAATATTAAGATGTGGTCCAAGCTCCCAAGAAAAAGTGAATTTCCATTCCTGATATGCAGGATTTAATTTCAAAGAATTATCAAAGACCTTTTTTTATTCCAAAGTCCAATCTTGCTCATTTTTTCTCTTATTTCTGTCCTTCAAATGAGAATCAACCCACAGAAATATTTTCTTTAAATTTATTTTCTCATTTTTTTCCCTTGAATGCCATTATTTCTAAAGTTTTCCCTTCCCCCCTCCCCCTGCATTACTGTGAACTGGGGATTTCTTTCTAAACCACAATCCCTGGGGTTGGAAGATAAATTCAAGAAGTAAATAATTTTATATTTTCTCAATATTCCTTCCCCCATTTTAGAGGTTGATTGTGATTCTAAGTACTTCTTTTCTGTATATACAAGTCAAAGATGTCATTTATCTCATACTCAAGTATCAAGTCTGAACCCTCACAAGTTTAGACTACCCTTAAACTGGAGCCTCTATACATTCACAGAAGCTCATACTATGTCTATCAAAGCAAAGAAACCTTTTTTCATGACTTATTGGCAGGAAAAAAACCACACTAGATATAACTCAGAATTTAACACATGCTCTGATCTTAATTTTTAATGAGTTCTATCATGTAAGCATAATTTTTTTCAAATTAAAATTTGAAAAATACACAGTATATTCCAAGTTAATTACTGTCAGCCTGTGACTCAAAACCAGAGCACAAGCATGACAGCCAAATACCATAAACCAATGGTAAAGCTAAGATACTACCAAAACGTGGATCTTAGACAAACCATCTCAAAAGGTATCAAAAGAAAGAGGAAACTCACCTGTTTCCAAATACACAAGTCCCATCATCACAGGACAAATAATGAAAAAGTTATTCCCTCTCAAAGCTGTTTCTGAGCAAAAACCTTAATTTTCACCTCTCATCTGAAATCCAGAGAAAAAGGGTTAACCCCAACATTGGGTATGAAATTAAAACCCTATTTAAGGGCTATCAAATGGTACTAGCCAAAATGAGCTAGTACCAAAACTACAGAGTTTATGACCAAAATAAGGTCAAATAAGTGTGAATAAAATATTCACCTCCAATCTAACTTCTACAGTTTTAGTGTGGGATACTTAAAGTGGGGTCTTTTTGGAAAGGGCAAAATAAGGGCTATCTGATGGTGCCACCCATTTCCTCATATCTCATCTAGAACAAAAGTTATGGGGAAAGCAAGTTCCATACAGTTATTGAGAAAATCACAATCTGAATAACAAAAGTTTTACATTGCATAACTTTTCCATATTCAATTTTACCCATATCAAATGAGGTATCATTGTTTAGATCCCATCCAAGGCTACAGAATGAGCCAACTTTGAGCCCAATATCTCAAAAACTGACAAAGCTATAGCAGCTTTAAGGTTAGAATCCCACAGATGGGCCAATACACCTTTTCTGTGGGATACTATCTCATAACTATGATTATGAGGTGTCAAACAGATGAATAATCATGTTTATACTTCAATACCTCATAGTTCATTCAATACTGGGGACCCATACAGGTTATGTACAGTGTCAGGCTGAGTCTATGATAAAAGTATTATAAATGTATTTACAACTTTTAACTATGACTGTGACATGGTGAAAAAGGACTAAAAAGGTTTATGAGGATCAAAAAGGGTTTAATTTAAGAATAAAAGGGCTTTACTATATTGAATATAGTGGTGGTGAGCACTGTTGAAAGCCCTGGGTGCAGCTTTACCTGTTGGGTTACAATAATTAAAATTATGATTATACCTGCTTATTACCCAAGAGTAAAGCTGTTTTTGACAGTTTACTACGTAGGGTATTCAAGAGCAGGATGAGGAAAGCAATTCTGGCTGTGAAAAGCCTCCTTTTTATCCTGAAATGGGGTGGAAAGGGTGCTAGACCTTTCCACGTAGAGGAAGTGAAGATTCTTCACTCTCTGAGACAGACTTGTGGTTTGCAAAGACCTGTATTAACCTTTATTGGGCTCAGATGTGGTTTTGAAACCACATCTGGGTAGTTTTCACCAATACAGGGTGAAAATTTTCATTTGGGGACCTCACACCCTGATTCTGACGTGTATGACACGTAGAATGCTGTACAGAAACTGTATGGGACCCCAGTATTGACTTACATATGAGGTATTGAAGTAAAAACAAGCTTCTTCATCTATATGACACCTCATATTCTTGATTATGGGACATTATCCCATGGTAAAGCTGTATTGGTCAGAATGTGGGATTTTGACCTTAAATCAGCTGTAACTTTGTCATTTCTTGAGATATCAACCTCAAAACTGAATCAGTGTGTAGCCCTGTATGTGCTCTACACAATGTTACCTTATCTGATGTGGTTATCATTAAATATAGCAAAGTTATGCCATGTACAAGATTTTTGTATATATGCGTGGTTTAGGCAAAAAGCTGTATTGGGCTTGTTTGCCCCATAGCTTCTGCTATAGTTGAGATATGAGGAAATGGATGACACCATCAGATAGCCCTGATTGTGCTCCTTCCAAAAATACCCCACTTTCAGTATCCACACTAAAACTGCAAAATTTAGATGAGAGGTGAATGTTTTGTTCACCCTTATTTGGCCTGAATTTGGCCATACCTCAAGTGATACTGGTGCTAGCTCAGTTTGGCTAGTACCATTTGATAGCCCTTGCTTAGAGCTTCATTTTGAGTACCCATTTGATGGGGTTAAGCCTTTCCTGGATTTTAGATGAGAGGTGAAAATTAAGGTTTATGCTCAGCAACAACTTTGAGTAGGAATAAGTTTGTTATTTCTTGTCCTATGGTGATGGGACTTATATATTCAGAAAGGGGTGAGTTTACTCTTTCTTTTGATACCTTTTGAGCTCATTTGGCTCAGCTCCATTTTTTGGTGGTATCTTGGCTATACCATTGGTTTATGGTGTTTTGGCTGTCATGCTTGTGCTCTGGTTTGGAGTCACAGGCTGACATACAGCACTCCACGTGTCATACACATCAGAAGAGGGCTGTGTGGTCCCCAGATGAAGCTTTTCACCCTGTATTGGGGAAAGCTGCCCAGATGTGGTTTCAAAGCCACATCTGAGCCTAATACAGAGTATACAGGCCTAGGGAGAAGCACAAGCCAGTACTCTGAAGTGAAAAATCTTCACTTCCTCTATGTGGATGGTCTAGAGGGCCATTTCACCCCTTTTCAGGACAAAAGGAGGCCTTTTCTCTGCAAGAAAAGGAATCCCCATCCTTTTCTTAAATTCCTATGTAGTAAAACTGTCAAAAACAGTTATACTCTTGGAAAGAAAGTCAGGTATACTTCAAACTCAAGTATTTTAGTCCTTATTACAGTAACCCAACACATAAGACTGTACACAGGGCTTTAAGAAGTGCTAACCACCACTATTTTTGAATAGTAAAGCCCTTATTACTTTATTTTAAAACCCTTATAATCCAAATCAAACCATTTTTAATTGTTTTTACCATTTTACATTCATAGTTAAAGTTGTAAATAGTTTTATTACAGATTCATCATAGACTCATCCTGACAATTACCAGGATAAAATTGCTTATGCTATAAAAAATATTGTTGATTGCTCTTTTTCTCAGAGTTTAACCACCTCTTAAGACAAAATAGATGGTCAATATTAAAGCTCACCATATTAGAACAGATTTGCCTAATCAAGTGGCCACTTTGGGAAAACATTTTCTTGACTGACACAGATAATTATGGTATAAACAGATATTTCAGGGAAACTTTACCTAACTCTGGTAGATTGCCTTTCATGATTTGTTAATAAGGCAGGTAAGGACCTTTACATTGTCCTTTTAATGAATATAATCACAAAGAAAAGATAATACCTTCCAATATGAGGATATTTCCTTATCTTGCATTATATGGTTGTAATGTTGAAAAAACTTAAAACCTCATCCGTAAGATGTGTCTATGAAACTGTTGATAATATTACTATTAATAAACAGTACTATTACTTTTATTATGAAATATAATAAAAAAACTATTATAACCACAATTAAACAATTAAATAATTAATCATTTCTTTTGCTTGTTAGACACTACTGGTGATTATAACAGTAAGCAGTAATTGTCTACAAGAATCAATTATTAGAAGTATTTAATAATAAAATAATCTTAATATATAATTATATTTTTGCAAGAATAATTATAAATATAATTGTTGAAGAAAACTAATACTAGAGAAAAACTTTGAGAATTAATTAAAACCACTCACTAATACTCCAATAAAACCTTGAAAAGAATTGATAGAGAGATTTGATGGATAAACTGTAGATTTAAAGGATCAAAATTAATTCATGACAGTATTACAGAAAATTATAGCTTATTTCCATGATTTCACTTGTTCATGATTGATTGTGAAAGATTAAAACACTTAAGAAAAGATTTTAACTAATACTTACTTGTTGGTAATAAAGGTATAATTGGATAGTAAGATGATTTGGAAAAAACAGCAAGAGGAGGCCTCTTTCAAGTCAACAACAGCTCACTGAGGCGTTCCATGTATAAAACTGAAAAACCAGCAAGTGAGAAATCAATCATCCTTTTTTTATTATTGATTGCATCATCTGTTGTCACGTAAGATTATCATAATTACTTAATTAAGGCTTTAACATGACTACCAACCCATATATTGTTAAGAATAAAAGGAGTGAAAACTATCAATCTTATTTTATTTCAGAATAAAAATAAATTTCTCAATTTCATCACTTTTATTGGGAATTTCATCACAGTTTGTATTTTCTATGAATTTTTGAAGATTCAGTGTTTCACATGGAATCATAAAAAATGGACTGTAAGTAGAAATTTGAATTTTACTTATGAAACCATAACTATTTTTCAATTTATTTATGAATAATACAATTCTCCATTGGGACTGAAATTTTTATAAATATTGATTAAGAATTATATTTTGAATGAATCTTTAAATTTTTTACCTTATTTCTACATTGAATTGCAATAAGAACAGTATAGCTGGTTGTCATGAGGTAAATGAATGGATACTAGTCCAAAAATGGTTTTTAATTACTCTTTTAAGTCTTATCCATTTAAAATCATTAAGAAGTGACATTATCACAGGAGTCTAATTTGCTCTTTACCTCCTTGTCACATCAAAATGACAGCTTATTTGCAATTTTCTTATGATTCAATGACAGTTTAACTTTATAAACAAGTTCCCAAAAGGCTTTAATATACTAATTGGGCAATTATCAGCCATGGATCAAAGCCTTTGAGCTGTCCATGTCTGAGAAGCCTCAGAAGTTGGATACCCTGGCTCTCTTTGATGTCTTTTGTCCCCCTTAGCTATTTTCATGTCAAAAATAGTAATTCAGGATTCAAGACTGATATCCACTATGGGTTTTCAAAACCTGTATGTAAAAATACTATAATTTTAAGTGCCACAAACATGCATAACACTAATTTTGGTTTGTATGTAACATGGGAGTTCTCACATTCCCATTTTTTTGGCATGAAATTGAGAAAGACAAAAAATTTCACAATTCTTTTATGTGGTATTGAAGTATTTCCCATATTACCACCTCATAGAGTTGGTTTAAGCTTATTCACTATGTGGAGCTAACCTAGGTTGATTTCTGTGTAAAATCCAAATTTGGCCTTAAATCCATGGACTTACTTACTCACAAAAGAGCTATTCATCTTCTCATAAATCAAAAAAGATGAATTTTGGATATCTGCATGACTTATGGTTTATACATAGTTCAGAATTTATTTTAATATTAACTTTGGCCTATTTGGATATGTAAAATATACCTCAAGGCTCACATTCCCCCCCCCCACAAAAAAAATTGTACTACAATTTTATTTAAAAAGAATAAAAAAGGCCCCAAAGGGGGTTAATTTCCATTGTTTAGCCTCTTTATATTACTCAGATTGAGTAATTTAAAGCACATTTATAGAAATATTCAGGCTTGTGGCCTTCTTTCATGTCTAAATCTTCTCAAAAGCTTATCTGAGTCAGGTATATCTGATTCTGCCAGCCATTCATCTTCATGTACTGGATTTCTATATCTGACAAGATATTCTCTTTGATTTTTACCCCTAAGTCTCCTTTTTTATCTTTTTTTCTGCATTCTGTTCTACTGGTGGTACAGTTAAAGGAGTCAGGTTCATCAAAGGAAACAATTCTTTATCAGATGTTCAATAAGGCTTTATCAAGCTGACTGGGAAGGTGGGATATTTTTTTTCCAATTCACCACTCAATTCCACTTGAACTGCATTGGTTCCATGTAAGGCAAAAATAACAAAATGTCCTACATAAGAATCTTTAAGTTTCTTTGGGCCTTTTATATTATTAAAATTCAAGTTTGAAGCTAGAACTATGTCCCCTGATTTAAATTCTGGTAGTTTATGACTCTTGTCCCACCTCTGCTTTGCATACTCAAAAGTGGGATTCATGCTTTGCTTTTCATGGTGTTTTACTTTATAAAGAATAATCTTGAAGCTCAAAGCTGTAGTATTGATGTCAATTAAGTCTTTCTTCAGTGTGTCTGCTGGGAGTCTTGGATTTAATCCTTTTTCTAACATAGCAGGAGTTTGACCTGTAGAAGAATGGACTGATGTCTTATATGCCAGCTCTAATGCAGGTATTAGAGTGCACCAGTCATGGGTAAATTCATATGAGTCTTTGAATTCTAATCCATAGGCACATACCCTCTTTATAATTTCCTTTAAATTTTGAATAATTTTCTCTTCTAGACCATCAGCTTGATGATGATATGCTTTAGAAAATGATAACTTGGTCCCAAAAAATCTATGAAGATTGGTCCAAAGTGCAGATTTAAACTTGGGGTCTCTTCCACTTATGATATTCTTAAATAACCCTGTATGAGAAATAACTCTATACTGTAGAAGGAGAGCTGTATCCATAGAAGCTCTATCTTTATTACATGGGAAGAATATGGGATTTTTTCTGTGTCTGTCTACAATGACTATATAAGAATTATAGCTTCTGTCACCATTTGTAGGAAGTGCTGTGACCCAATCCATGTGAATAACTTCCCAAGGGGATTTTGGTTCTTTAACACGGATCATAAGTCCAAATTTCTTGCCTTTACTCCTGTTTGCTTTTTGGCATCTGTCACAGGTATGGCAGTATTCAATGGTCTCTTTTCTCCAAGATGGCCACCATGCACAGTTTTTGACTTTTTCAAGCTTCCTGTCTTCTGAGAGATGTCCAGAATAGAGTCTATCATGACATTCATGAAGAATAGTATTAATAAGAAATTTACTGCATAATGTCAATAAACAATAATTTTTGGTTCTTTAGTAGATTATGCCATAAAACAAGTTAAATTTTCCTTCATAATAGGAAGTTTTCCATATTTCATCCAGGGAATTAACCAGAGCTGTGTTTTTAAAGTATTTATCTAGCAAGGATTTCAAGATATGGAAATTCTTGTCCTTTCTATATGACTCTCTGACTTCTTCAAAGAGCTTGGTCCCAATATCAGTTATGTTAATTCCTTCAATTGGAATCTGTGGTTTTGTGTCTAAAGGCACATAAGCTGGGTTATCAGGAGTATTGGCTAATGCCCACCTACTCAGTCCATAAGCATTATTATAAATTTTTCCTGCCTTATGAACTATAGTCATGTTACCACTATATTCTTGAATGGCTATCTGCCATATCAACATACGTCTGTTGGGTGATTTCACAGAATTACAGTCAGCTATCACTTCAAAACCACTTATATGAAGATAATAGTGTATTCTATTAAGTTCCCATACCAAAAAAGGCACTTAATTTGGATTTCACCATATCTGGCTTCTGCTGGTTTGATTTTTCTTGAGATATAACAAACTGGCCCTTATGTAGGTTTGTCATCAATAATTTGGACTTGATGTAGGGCTTCCCCTAATCCATCTCTACATGCATCAATGTAAAATTTGAAAGGTATATTCCAGTCTGGTATAAGGAGTAAGGGTTCTTTTGTAAGAGCTTTCTTATCTTCTCATAGGCCTCAATTCCATCCTGTGTCATCTCAAATACTGTCTGTTGATCACAGATTCTGTAGAGTGAATTGGCTATAATTGCAAATTCTTTCATGTGTGGCCTGTAACAACTGGAAAATCCAATAAAATAAATTTTTTAATTATTCTTAGGTATTGAATTAAATAACACTCCTGCTAGTTTATTTTTGTAAATACCCAAGCCTAAACCAGAAACAATATTTCCTAGTACTTTAAGTTCTTCAAAGCCAAAGTTGAACTTCTTGAGTGAAATCTTCATATTCATTCCTGAAACTTTACCAAGTACTCTTGCAAATCTTGCAAGGTGCAAAAACCATGAGTCTCAACATATGATTATATCATCAATATTTATAATGAGTCATCCTTCAGATATTTCTGTGGGGAAAATTTTATTCATCATTCTTTTATAATAGGATGGAGCATTTTGAATACCAAATGACATTATAAGATACTCATAAATACCACAGTGAGTGATAATTTTGAGTAATTTCTTGGATTTGGGCATCAAAAAATTCTGATTAAAGCCTTTCAATGCATCCATGGAGGTTATGTACTTGGATTTAAAAAAATTGGGCGAAAGATTCCTGGATTCTAGGAATTAGATACCTATCTGTGACTTTATTGGTATTCAATTCTCCAAAGTCTCTAACAATCCTTGATTTATCATTATGCCAAGAAACAATAGCAAGAGTTGTCACCTAAACATTTTCATTATGGCCTATTTTTTTATTACACTAAGTTTTAGTAACTCTTGAATATTTTTTTCCAAGGCTTCTCTAGCTCTGGGGCTTTCTGGGTGATCTGGTCTTCTAAGTACTGGAGGGTATGGTCTGTCAATATTAAGAGTAATATCAACTTTATACCCTCTAATAGCACCTAATGGTTCATTATCTGAAGAAAATGCATTCGTATATGTTTATAACAGATCAATAAGCTCTTTCCTGATCCTGGACAATAATCCTGGATTAATTTGTTCTTCACCAAGTTGATTTGTCACAAATTCTTCCTTATATTCATCTTTATTTGAAGATACTACTGATAGTTGTTTGGGAATATTGGAGAAAGCAAACTTTTGTATTTTTTTTCTCCAATTGTAAAATATCTGTATTTATGGTTATTGATTTAAATAACATAAATATTCAAGTAATCATTTCCAAGAATGATATGTTGAGATGTAGAATTGTCCATTAATACTATCTCTGTTTTCATCTTCACACTTCCTGCAGGGTGTGGAAATACAGTATTAGTGCCCAATATGCTCAAAGGGTACATATTATTATTTTCACTACTAAACTTCACACCTTCCATTGGTAATAGATAGTTTTTCATTTAGGGAGTATGACTTGGGGTTAGTCTTTTCCTACACAAGTGCAAAATGCTCCAGTGTTCAAATTCACTTTGGCTTCAACATCATTCATCAGTACTTATGTAATAAAAGATTATCTAGCAGTCTATCCTTTTCTTTTAGCAGGTTTAGTCTTACAAATTATGGAATCCTGGATATTGACCAGGTTATTTCAACTCTCACTATATTGTGGCAAGTTAGTATGGACTTCAGTGACTTCAAAGAAAGCTGTAATTTTCTCAACAGGATATTCCTTTACTAGTTTTTCCTCAGAGATTGCAGAATCTTGGTCAGATTCTTCTTTCTCTTCAGCACACTGAACCTCTTCAATGACTTGAACTTCATTTATTTTAGTATCTTTGGTACAAGCATTGGCAAAATGTGAGGTACTTCCACATTTATGACACTTTAAGGCAGTTCTTTCAAGTCTTTGGGACTATTTTGGACTCAATACAATTTCTAGTCCAGGCTTCACAAATTCTTGTCCTAGTAATTATATCTTCCATTGCATTAATATAGTCCTCTGTTGAACAGGTTTCTACACATCTGCGCTTGATAGCATTTTTTAGTTCTCATCCACATTTTTTCAATATTTTCATATTAATTATTGAGTCAGACATATCTGTGTGTAAAGAAGATACTCTGTATTCCTTTTTCAGGAATCAGGTAAGAGGCTTATCTTCTTCTGAGTTAAAAATGGAAATCACAATAGAATTTTCCATTTTCACTCTCCAAGAATTGTTTTCCTATTTGGTGATTATTTCATATTTCCATCAAAGTCAATCATGTTTACCATGTTCTTGTCTCATCTTGTAATACCATTTTTTTCCAGTTATGGTAAACAAGGAGTGTAATTTTCCCACCATTATTTTATCAGGTACATGAAAATCTTCCTAAAACATATCAAGTGTTCTAATGAGCTCAATATGGTTATATTCAACTTCACAAGAGAATGTTGGCAGTCCTGCTAATTTGGGAATATCTCTTGCAGATACTACATTTTCTCCTAGAAAAGGGATTAAAATTTCTTTCACAAAATGTTTTTCTTCAGTTAGAGGTGTAGAATTTCTGGGCATATGTGAATTTGGTTCATAATTATTATGAATTTTTTCTGTATGCGCAATTATCTCATTCTTTAATTTCTGCCTTTCACTTTCACTTATTTCCAAATGTGTGGCAAAAATATTGGCATTATCAACTATTTCTAAAACATGATTTTTAAAAATTATGAGTTGTTCATCAATGTGAGTTTCTAATTCATCACTTTGTACTTGATTTTCTCCCTCAATTATGTCACATGTATTGGAAATTTACTCAAGGCTGGCATTCTTCACTTTACACCATTCAGTAAAGTTTCTGTCATTCTTTTTCAAGTAATTGATATCTGATATAAATTTATTTAATTTCTTATCAAATTTACCAAGTTTTACATCAATACTGGATTTAATATGTTTTCTTTCATCCATTATTTGCATGGAAAAGTCCTTTTTACCCTTTCCTTTTCCTTGGTTGTGAATTCCATAAGAGTTCTAGCCATATTGAATACACTTTCAATGGCTGAAGGCTCCAATTTGGGGATCTTGTACCCTTGTGGGTAAGTTCTGTGCCAATTGGCTTTGCCTTTTCCCTTTCCTTGATTGCTCTTGGTACCTCTCTGTTTCTTCTGAGGTCCTTTGGTCGTGTGTTCAGACACTTCTGGAGCTGTTTGACACCACTAGGCCTTCCTTCTCCAAAACTGGGGTTATTTCCAACTCTTTCTTTTGGTCTATGGATAAAAGACTTTGGTTCCTCAGCCAATTCTATATATTTTTGGCCTTTTCTTTTCAAGAAAGTGTACTCAATCCTCCTAAGAGCTCTATGCTCTTCTCCTGACCCAGAAAGCTCTTGATGTGTAAGGAGGAGTTCATATCCCCCTTCCAAAGGCTTGGGCATATTTCCCACTCCTCTTCCTTGGATTCTCTTCACAGGTTTTTGTACTGGAGCTGATATATTTCTATGGCTTCCACTTGAAAATGGTTTGTCCCTTGACACATTACCTTGAATCAGTTCAGGCTCAGAGTTAATGTCAAAGTTTGTAGTTACAGACCTTGGGGAATGGGGGAAACTCTGGCATCCTCCAGATGTGTCTTTCTTGAGGAATACTTGCCAGATATGGGCCTGGTCTTGCCTCTTCCTTTTCCTGATCCATCTAGTTAGACTTAATAGTTTCTTCCATTCTTGGTATGCACCATTTTCATGTCAATTTAAGAGAAAATAAAGAATAAAGACAGAAAACACACACCTTTTGGTGGTTGTTTGGATATTTCTGCTTTAAATAAAGTGCCTCTTTTAACAATTTAAACTTCAATACTGTCTTCCAATTCTTCTTATAGAAATTCTGGACCAGTAATGGATCTCTTACTGAGCTTATTACCAGCTGCAATGTATTTGATTAAAGACCCCAGAGAGAAAAAATGATAAAAGAAAAATCATTTTTTATAATTTTTTAATTTTTAAGATTTTTTGGAAGTTGATTATTTTTTTATATTAAACAAATTATTCTTTTTAAAGAAAAAAGATAAAGTCTAATATTTTTAATCAAAGTTAATTCAGAGTAAATCAAAGAATAATTTTATAAGTTTTTGGATGTGAAAAGCCACATGTAAAACAGTATAAAATTAAACCAAATTCCTCAATGAGAATTATTTTGAAGACAATTTATAAAATGAAACTAACTTCAACTTTAAATTGAAAGAAATAAAAATTATTCAATTAATATATTTTAGAGCTTAAAAATATATTAATTAAGGGTACAATGTTTGAAAAACGTGGCCAGGCCCCCAGAAGTAAGATGTGTCTATGAAACTGTTGATAATATTATTATTAACCATAAGTACTATGACTGTTCTTATGAAATATAATAATCAAAATTATTATTAACACAGTTAAATAACTAATTATTTAATTATGTCTTTTACTTGTTATACACTACAAGTTATCATAGCAGTAAGCAGTAATTGTCTACAAGAATCAATTACAAGAAGTATTTGATAATGAAACTATTTTAATATATAATTATCTTTTGCAAGAACTATTGTAAATATGATTCTTGAAGAAAGCTAATACTAGAGAAAAGCTTTGAGAATTAATCAAAACCACTCACTAATACTCCAATAAAATCTTGGAAAGAATTGATAGAGATTTGATGGATCAACTGTGGATTTAAGGGATAAAAATTGATTTATGAAAGTATTACAAAAAATTATAGCTTTCTTCTATCATTTCACTTTTTTCTTATTGATTCTAATAGATTATAAAACTCAAGAGAATATTTCAACTAATATTTACTTTTTGGTAATAAAGGTATAATTGGATAATAAGATTATTTGGAAAAAACAGCAAGAGGAAGCGTCTTTTAAGTCAACAACAGCTCAATGAGGCTTTTCATTGAGAAAACTGAAAAACAAATTAGTGAGAAATAAATTATCCTTTTTTTTATCATTGATTTCATCATCTGTTGTCACATAAGATTGTCATAATTACATAATTAATGCTTTTACATGACTACCAACCTAATTATGGTTAGGAATAAAAGCAGTAACAACTTTAAATATTATTTTATTTCAGAATAAGCATTAATTTCTGAAATCCATCAATTTTATTGGAAATTCCATCACAGATTTTATCTTCTGTGTATTTTTGAAGATTCAGTGTCTCATGGGGAATCATCAAAAATGGACTGTAAGTAAAACTTTTAATTTTACTTATGAAATCTAAACTATTCTCATTTTCTTTATGTATCACATCATTTTTCATTTTTCCTGAAAGTTTCAGAAATATTAATCAAGAATTATATTTTTCATGAATTTTTAAAGTTTTTACCTTATTTCTACACATAATTTCAAACAGCACAGTATAGCTGGTTTTCAGGAGGTAAATAAAGAGATTCTAGTTCATAAATGGTTATTATTACTCTTTTAAGTTTAATACATGGCAAATAATTAATAATTTACATGCTCACAGGAGTCTAAGCTGCTCTTTACCTCCTTGTCACATCAAAATAGCAGCTTATTTACAATTTTCTTATGATTTAATGAGAGTTTAACTTGGTAGCCAAGTTTCCAAAAGATTTTAGTATACTAGTTGTGCTATTATCAGCCATTGATCCAGTTCTTAGAGCTTTCCATGCCTTAGAGGCCTCAGAAGCTGGGTACCCTGACTCTCTTGGATGTTTTTTGTCCTCCTTAGTTATTTTCATTTCAAAAAGAGTAATTCAGGCTTAAAGACTGATATCCCCTATTTGCGTACCAAATCTGTATGTAATAATTACATAATTTCTAGTTCCAAAAACATGCATAACACTAATCTTAGTGTATATCTAACATGGGATTTCTCACATTCCTGTTATTTTGGCATGAAATTGAGAAAAACAAAAAATTTCACAATTCTTTTATGTGGTATTGATGAGTTGTTATTGAAGTATCTGCCATATTACCACATTGTAGAGCTTATTCAAACTTATTCACTATATGGAGCTACTCTAGGTGAACCTTTGTGTAGAATCCAAATATGTCCTTAAATCCATAGATTTGCTTACTCACAAAAAATTTATTCATCTTTTCTTGAATAAAAATGATGAATTTTTTATATATGAATGACTTATGGGTTATGCATATCTCAGAATTTAGTTGAATATTAATTGTGGCCTATTTTGGTACATAAAATATACCTCAAGGCTAACATGATCCAATTTTTTCAAATTAGTTCACCATGGAAGTGTTCACTTAATCAAAATATCATAACTTTTGTGGAATTTTTAGCATAGAAATCTGGAAATGTTTTCAGGAGATGATATTTCATCTTGATATTCCACTGGACTAACTGAGATTCTTATCATTTCCTCTTTCAATAGTACATAAATGACCTCTTTATCACATGCCTGTGAAACACAAATCAAACAGAAAAGTTCCTTGGCAGTAAGACTCAAGCTTTAATTAACCTATTAATATTCTCAATCTCATAATCTTATTATTTATGAAATTCTACCAAGTCTGAATGGAATACTTGTGGCCATGTAGGTTATGAATTTCATGCCTATTGATGGGATTTCTCAAATATAAAATTATAGATGGGCACAAAATGATCCTTGGGTGGAAAATTGTGGTGAAATAAATTTCATGAACCCCCAAATAGGCTTTTTATTGGTGCCATTAATTCAATTAATGCACCTACTTGGTAATTGAGGGAATATGGGTTACCATCAGTGGTTTTAGTATAAATTTGGATCCTATTATTTATTAGCTTTAATTCTACATTTGTGTCAGAAAACAGCTCCAATTGTATTTTGTAACAAACAAGGGGAGGAGTGTTTGACACAGTTTTTTGTTTTGTATTTCTTTAAATTATACCTTTTCTTATTTTAGAATCAAATTCTAAAGCAGACTAACCTTTTCCAAAAAATTATTTGTTCTTTCTTGACTGTGGCTGGGTCCTCAACCTCTTTATCCAACCTTTTGGTGAGGAAGGTAAAGAAATAGCCATTGGGTCTTCAATGGATTGCTTCTGTGTGAGCCCTGAGGAATATTTTGTATGCTTAAAGGACTCACTAAAAGTTATTTTTACTCAAAAGCAAGAATGATTAAGTTAATAATTTATTTCAATATGAAAGTATTTAATTGAATTTTTGAATAATAAAGTTATATATAAACTTTTTAGCACCATTGGATTCTCCATCTAATTTTACCTAGGGTCATACCATAAATTCAATATTTTGACCTACAAAGACCAAAATAGACATTTTGAAAAAAATATTTTAATTAAGCTTTATTTAAGCTAAACCAAAATAAAGTTACATCATTTATAGCCTAACTTACCAAAGTAGTGATAAAATGAAGGTGTGGTGTGAAGTTTGAAAGTTAGCCTTGAGTTTACCATACAGATGGTAAATCTTGTGGGCCCTTTGTCCAAATTAAGCTATAAATTCTATAGTACGACTTTTAATAAATACAAAGGGCAAAACCCCATGAGAAAGGGTGGGGGAAAGAGATTATGGAAAAATATGCCAGGGTACCCAAATTTTTGGATCTGCATAGAGTGGTGTTTAAATTTGGCCAGCCTTAATTAAGGTCTTGCAGCCATATTGAGTTTAATACAAGTTTTGAACTAAAGTTATAGCTTGAAGATTCATCAATAAGCTAATCTTAAATTTCATTTAATTTAATTCAAGCTTAAATTAAGATTTGAACTTGAAAGCATACTAAAGTGAAAATTTTGAGTAAAAACTCAAATCTTTCCAATAAGTAAGACTTTTTTTTACTTATATATTTACATGCAAATTTAGTATGTCAAGTGTTACCTGCCAATCCTTAATCGACCCATTTTTTAAGCTTGCATATGTTAAATTAAAGAAGTTTCACCTATAGCTGAAATAACCTTAATTATTCATATTTTTAAAATTAAATCCAAGTTTTTTTGTTTACTTATGAAGATCTGAAAAATCTTGAATATTTATATTTCAGGTACAAATTCACGTAAAACAGAAATTTGGTGCTGTTAAAAATTAATCTGTATAAATTTCTCTCATTGTGAAAAATGGAGAAAAACTTTTCAATAGTATTAACTTATGGAAAATACTGTTATAGCTCTAAAAAAAATGAAATTACAAAATAAAATTAAGTCTTATTAAGCTAAAATAATTTATATTAAACATTCTTTATCAACTTATCTTATCACATAAAGCTTCCTTGTCTTTGTAACCCTTGAAAATACCACTAAATCCTTGTTGAAAGATTGTAAATGGTGTTTAAAGCTCTATATTAAGCTTGTTAAGAGCATTCTGGATGTGTAAATAAATAGCAGTACTATCTATAATCACTTAGTACTTTATTTAATACGAAAATACCCCTCAAAACCATCAAATATCCTCAGAATTCAATCAAGCTTAAGTAGGATATAATAAATTAAATAAATATTCATAATAATAAATCATAATATATTAATTTTATTTTAATCAAATAAAAATAATTATCATCTCTAAAAATAACAATATTTTATTATAAATTAATAAATTTATTTATTTAATTGAATTTTTGTTTCTCTCAAATTAAATCCACTTATATTTATATTTCTAAAGTTTTCACTTCTAACTATCTTTAAAATGCTATCTGTGAAGTTTTCTCATAATAATAATAGTCTCTTAGCATTCATTAGATAGTTTTTCCATTATTTTTCTCTATTTATTATATAATTCTTATTTATTTTTATCATATCATTATAATATTATAGTTATTCACTTATAAATAACTAGTTTCAAAGTAAAATTACTTTTGGTTGAAAAAGTTTACTACTATTATTTCTATATTTGTAGCAAAAAATAGTTCTGATTAATAATGATATCTATTGGTAATATTATTACTACTAAATATTTTCATATCTATCATTTAATATAAATACAGATTATTTTTTATTATTTTCATTATAATATTAAGAAATTAACAATATTAGAATGGTTTTTCTTAAAAAGAAGAACTTAAATATTAATTTGATTAAATTAATATTCATTTAATTATGAGTTTCATAATCAAATCTTAAATTCTGAGTTTCCAGGGCTTCACTGTTAATTTCTTGTTGAAAGGTTGGTTTATTTCTTCCTTGAACATAATAACTCCCCTTTTTTCCTTTTAAAATATTAGATAAATATGGCTGGCTAAAATAAGCCCCAATATAAAATCACTGGCACTTACACTTTACTCATAAGATGGTATTATTTCTCTTTTAATAACTTTTGTTAATAGGTTCTTGTTTTCCGGCTATATATAAATCACAGTAAGCATAATCCTCTGATTTTATCTTTCCCATAGAGTCAATAAATTGCTTAACAAAAAGGCATATGATTTGAAAGGGACATCTATGAGATTGTTTGAATTGGAGCCATTTTGAGCCAATTTAAGTGTTTTTTATTTAATTTCTTGGACCATTGTAAGGTCTTTGGAGAAATTATCACCAGTACTATAATACATTAAATGGGGTATTGATCTTTCTTCAATGGTGTCCCAACAACAATATTCTAATTCCTTACCATTATCGGCCCCATTTATTTCTTCAAACTAAATGAGGTGGGAATTTGAAAATTAAAGGCAGTCTCTCCGATACCTTGAAATGGCCATGAAGAGATGTTATTTCTCATTTTTTTGTATGGGTTTCTATTTAACAGAATATTTGAGTCAATTTTTGAAGATGGCATAAATTATTTTAATAAGACTTCTCTGAAATCCAAGAAATGTTCTGCTTCCATGGCCATTCAAAAAAGAGAGGTTTCAAAATCTGGTGTCCTCAGATATAGTGTATTTTCGTTAATCTTAAAACAAAAAATCAATTATTAACTTCTTTTGAACCTCTATTTCAACCAGTTCCATTTTACGAATCTTTGGAGGATTGATGTCCACTGTAGATCTGAGCTTCAAAGCTTAAAAAAAGCCAATAATTGAGACCAATTCTTTTAGGCTTAATGTGTTTCAGCCAATTATGGCTATCTGAGGGCTTAGGGGATTGCAGAAATATAGGAATAAAATTTTGAGCCTCAATGGAGTCCATATTCCCTTTTGGGGTTAAAGCCTTAATGAATGCAAATGTGGTAGGTGAGGTTTTTAATACAAAGCATTAAGTAAAAACAAGGACATACTTGATAAAGCTGATATATTAATGATTGAAATCAAGGACTTTTCTGTCCCTTGTCAGCTGCTTCCTTGCCATCCTTATCATAGAACTCATCAGAGGTCATTCCATCTAAAAATAGAATGTCAGAACCATTTGAATGGGTATTTTTGTCAGATATGGATGTAGCTTTTGAAATTCTGATGTTATAATTGATACCAAATGATATTTGTTTGCAATTTTGATAACACAGGTTAGCTGGGATAAAATCTTGAGTTGTGAGTGATAATGTCATGGCATCTTATATATTCATACCCTAGATAAAATCAAAAAAAAATATGTTGAAAGGCGTCACAGAGGCTCTTGGAAATGAGAATAGTTTCCTGGAGCTCAGGGATAAGGGAACTCACTTGGAATACTCCAAAAAATGAAAGAAATAAGAAATCATATATTTCTTTGATGAGAAGAATTCAAGTACAAATTTAGATGAAAAATAAGAAATAAAGAAAATGGCCAAAAAAATAAAACCAATCAAATCCTTTATTCACTGTTTCAACCTTCCAGAAAGAACAATTTAATGAGTAAAGAGTATTATCACCAATATCCACTGGAAAGTGAAAGGAGAGGTGCATATTACTGAATTAATAATATCAGTATTCACTATCAAGATGAAATGAAGTAAAAGATAAAATAAAGAAATACTATTAAATTAATTAACTGGGGGAAAAAACCTCAGGGTTGAAGGAGAGGCTGGTATATATGACAAGCTGAGAACTTGACTCCTTCAGGCTGACAACTGGTCTGCATTTATTTCTTGAAAAATTGACACCTGGTCAAATTGGAAAATGAACTTTGTTCAATAATCTTCCCAGGTTTTATGTTTGAAAAACAGGACTGTATGGAGAAATAATGTATTGAATGAATGTTGTTTCCAAGTTGGATTGATGGATCATTTTCATTTAATTTTATAATTTCACTTACTAATACTATGAATGAAGTAGATGCTACTATAAAATGGCAATTAAAAATTGATAATAATCTCCCCTAGATATTTTATTTTACCTATTTAATGAATGCAAATTATTCAATAATTAGTAAGCGGTAAAATAAATTGGGAGGGAGAGCTCCTCTAGAGATTATAGTGTACCTATTTAGTGAAACAAAATTATTCAATTGTTAGTAGATAAAAAAATAAATTGAAAGTAAGATCTCCCCTGATGTATTAATCTTTCTTTTAAGTGCTAATTTTGTTATTATGCATATTCAATATTCATCTATAATTGTGTTAGGCTTACTTCTACCATTATTTGTATTTGGTAATAATACAACACTCCACTCCATAATAAAAAAATTATTTTCAGTTCAAAAAATTACTAAAGTGACCAACCTTTAAATAGCCAATTGCTTTTATAATAAGATCTGCTAATTGATAATTTGTATAAATCTATGATAACTTAATTTTTCCACATTTGATGTATTCATTTATCATATTAAAGTCTCTGATCAAATGTTGAGTTTGCTTTCTACTAATTTATGCGGTTGATATTCCCACTTCTGTTTTTTGTGTCTGATGACATAATTGGAATTAAGTCCTCAAATACAGGCTGAAATAAATTAGAGACCCATATGCATTATTTCACCGCAAAGGATAAGTCCATATACTCTTCCTGTGCTGTTTAAGAATCCACTATTTTTTATCACTTAGATTGCAATGAGATTGGGGTTTTTCCTTGCATGGTGAGATAACTGTGTGTTGAGAAATCCCCTTCTCCTCCCCAATTCGCGTTCGCATAAAATTTAATCTTACACAAATTGTTGTCTTCTGAAATCAGAATCTCCATATTCCTAGTCCCTCTCATATAAGCGATCAAGTGATCCAGTGAAATCCAGTGAGAACTATTTGTTTTCATAGAAAATTGAGAAATTTAATTAACAGAATGACAAATTTCCGGTCTAGATTCTTGCACGATATATAGCAACATACTAATTCTCTTTAAGTATGGCTTGTCCATTTCTGTAGCACAATTAGATTGACATTTACAGTCAATGGGTAAGGCAAATTTGGCTGTGATATTTCTTGGTTTCAGATGAGCTAGTTTATTAATGAGGTCCAGTTGATAGAGCTTGAAACCCTCTTTTTTCTTCTCAATAGTTATACCCACAAGATTACCAATTTAATCTTCCCACTTAATCTTCGTTTTACTATTCAATTCTTCCATTATTTCTTACATTAAAGCATTGGAAGATTCATTAGTTTCTCCATCATCAACATGAACCCATAGAATTGCTTGTACAGGTTGTTTCTGGAATATTTAAGTACTTGGGTCTTCATCATTTGGTTTAAAACCTAATTTTTGAAAGACATCTTTCAGGTACAACCACCAGAAAGGAGAAGCCTACTTTGTACCATAAAGTTCCTTTTTTAATTTAAATACCTTGGATTTCTCATTCTTCATACCTTGCATATTCAAAATGAATATAGGTTTGTCTATCAAGCTATTTAGGAATGCAACCTTCATATCAAATGCCTTTACTGGCCATTTATGAAAGCATTCTTCTGAGAAACATAAGTGTATGGAATTAAAATTAAGTGTTGGCACAAATTTTACTTTATAGTTGGTTCCATGAATTTGTCTGAAAGCCCTTGCTACTAACCTTTCTTTATATTGGTCTGATTTTCTTAAAAAATACCCATTGAGCTCTTATTATTCTTTTTTTTGGTACTTCATCAAGTGCTTTTTTCAGTTCAACAGGTTAAAATACATCTTCTTTTACCATACTTTCCAATTCTTCATCAATAGATCTAATCCATTCTTCCTTGTTTGGAAATTTGATCCCTTCTTGGTAGGTAGTTTATAATAACATTGTTGATTTTATTTCATATTTAATGAAAGCTATTGATCTATTCTGGCCTTCAATTTCATGAATTATTGTCTTTTAAAACATATTTTCCACCTGGATAGATTTTATCTTCCAAGTGTGATTGCCTCTTCTACCCCAAATACCTGTAATAAGTCAAGTGATGGCTTTCTACCCCCTAATGCTTTAAATTGTGTCTTGTAATTATTGGTATGTAACAATTGGTTAAAAGTGCAAAAAGAATTTTAGTATTCTCATAGCCATAAGAAAAGAAGAAATTTTGAATCATTTAAAATATTCTTTTCAATTTCATAAACTGTTCTGTTTTTTTTTGTTATATTCTACCATTTTTTTGTTTTTCTAATAAGGAATATAAATTCATAAATTTTAACCTTTCTTAAAAATAATTTTTAAACGATATTTTTTTTATTCATTACTTATGATTTTGATAAATTCAATCATTAAATGTTAAAAGTTTTAATTTTGTTTCACTCTTATCTTTTATTTATATCATGATAACCACTTTAAAAGCTACATTTTTAATAATTAGTATTTATTCAATATTATTGAGACTAACAGTAAGAGGAACAATAACATCACCTGGTTTCTCAACAATACCCCATGACGCATTCTTCACATGCTAATTCTCACTCTTGTAAACAGATTACAGATGGCATACACAAATTTCTTTTAAGAATAAGAAGGTAATGGAATCATTGACATTGTATTTCAATAATCAATCAATATTTATAATGGACAAGTGACCCATTTTCTGATGCGACAGTATGCTCATATCTTGAGCGATAGAATCATTATTTTTATAATTAGTATTAGAAGAAGAGTCAATATAATTTAGAGTTTTGATATTAATATTTTAGGATTCACTTTTTACTTGTAAAAACCATCTTTAATTCCTTTCAAATCTATGAAATTTGATACCTGCCTGGTTAATTATGAATTGATTATTTCAGAAAGTTATTTTTATTAGCTGTTCAATTATCTTTCCAATGGATAAAATTATTCCTGGTATACCCTTATAGTACAAAATATTTTCAATAGTAAGAATTCCTTTTCCAACTTTCAATTTGAGTTGTCTGATGCTGGGTACTGGAAATTTCTGATCATATGCAACAGACAAGGTCATGTCAGTTTGCATCAAATTGGTGAATAGTGAAATGTTTCTTACTACAGAGTGGGTGGCTCCAGAGTCCAGTAAGGCTTCAAGAATTTACAGGGATGGCTCCTCTTCATAGATTGCAACACTTGCATCACTTTGAGGAGTTTGTGCATGGAATTTGAGAGCTTTCATTTGGATTTGACAATTTGGTGCCCAATGTCCGATTTCTCCACAGTAGAAACACGTTCTTATAGTATCAAAGGCCTTGACTTCTTTCTTTTTGGTATTTATGGCTGTTCTAGGTCGTGGTGCTGAAGTTGAAAAACCTTTAATTCCTTCACTCTGTTTCTTGTGACCCAGAAATGATGCATTGATACATGAAACATTTGTACTTTTATTGAAGCTTGGAGAAGAAGTTTCAAATTTTTTAAGTAATGTCTAGAAGATTATAAGTATTTATTCTGAAATGGGGATTAGTAGAAATTCTTGTGTTAATTGCAGAAGTTATTTGATCTCAAAGCTGATTAACCAAGAAGAATATAGCAAAAGTTTCTATTTTTTCACTATCCAATGGTCCCATTTGATTTTCAATTTATGTGATAGCTTCATAAACTGAAAGGGAAAAGGTGTCAATGTCATCCATATGATCTGGTGATCTAAAAAGGATTTTATAATTATGCACAATATATGACCATGAAGGCCTGTTGAAACGACTCTTGATTGCTTGGTAAATTGTTCTGGCATAGAGCGTGCGCATCGGAGAGGTAATGGATTCAAAATTATTGTGTTTTATACTGTACTCAATGAGAGAGATTGCTACCAAGTTTCACAAATGGTTCTGGTCTTCCCTTTCTTGATCAAAGTATTCAGGATCACCATTGTGATATGTCCTACATGCATTAATTAGACCCTTTGACCAGACATTAAAATTAACTCCATCATATGTTAGTCGCAGTCAGGTTTTCTCAGCCAGTTGTGTTAATTGGTGAAATACTTTTGCTTTCTTATCGGCTTGTAAAAGTCACACCATTTAATCTAAGTCAGAGGGATCATTATTGTCGTTGGGAGTATTCATTTTTGAGGAAGACAAAAAAAAATTTTCAAATCAAGTTGTAGATGGATCCAGATTTGGTGAATTTATTGTTCAAGGTTAAAAAAAAATTTCAAGTAAAATATATTATTTTATCACTTATATTTACACTTCTAGAAGTTTTTCCATAACCTTTTATTTAATTTTATAATTTTATTTACTAATGATATAAATAAAATTGATAGAAATATAATAAAAAATTTAAAAGAAGATCTCCACTGAGGGATTAATCTTTCTTTTAAGTTCTAATTTGGTTATTATTCATATTAAATATTCATTTATAATTTTGTTAAGTTTAATTATACCATTTTTTTATTTATTAATAATACAAAAAATCATTAAAACTTTAGATCTTAATTTAAAACTTCCTATTAAATATTCCTTTAAATTAAAGCTTTAAAATTATTATCTTAAATGGAAATTGAATAATTTAAAAATTACAATAACTTATTATTATTAATTTCATTGATTTTAATAAAAAAAATTTTAGTTTAATCTTTTGATTAATCTTCCTAAAACATGAATATTATTTCATTAAAAGATTTGAAATTATTTTTGAAATTTTTGAATTATTTTTCCTTTATTATTTTTTTTTTCATTATTGAATTTCTGGTTGAAAAAAAAATTCATAATTTTGTATAAAATCATTTTTTTGAAAATTTTTTTTTGTTTATTTAAATTCAAAAGAAAGTTAAAATTCTTATTTAAAGATTAACTTTAAAAAAACATTTTAAAAATTTGATTTTTATGTATTTAAAGGCTGACTGACTGGCTGGTTGTTTTTTTTTTCTTTTTTTTGGTCAGTTTTAGGTTCTTTGAAAGGAATAAAACTTTATTTGAACAAAAAAAAGAAAATATCAATACAACCTTTCTAGGATTTATTTTTTCTGCTTTTTAAGAAGAAATTCTTAAAATTAGAAAAGAATGGCTTTATTATAATGAAAGAACCAATTTGGTCCCAAAAAATGATAAAATTATTATAAATGATAAATTTGATAAAATTTCCATAAACTTAATATAGTAGTTATATTTTATATAATTGATTTAGAAAGGGTTAATTTTTCTTTTTTTTACAAAAAAGCTTAAATGTGTTTAATTATAAAAGGAATTTCATTAAAAAAACAGATTAAAAGTTTATAATTTGGGTTTTAATTGAATAAAATCAATATTTGATAAAGCTACTTAGCTCATTACAAAAAATATAATCAAAATTAAAATCGAAAAAATAAAAAAAAATATTAAATTTTCTTTAAATAAAGATTTTTAAGAGATATGGATCTTAGAAATTTTTCATGTATTGCAGAGAATCTCATACATTAAATTTTTCCAATAGGATTAATACCATCAGTTGTAGTCTTTTTTTTATTGGATGTGACTTATGTATTAGTGGTGTTATTCCCAAATAACTGAAAATGGATTGTGGTTTAGTATGGCTAAATCTATATAGACTTAGTTTTCATCTCTGATAAATTTTATCACATTTATCATCTTCTTGAGCCTTATTTATTCCTTATATTCCTCCTCATTCATTTTTTTTCTCATCAAAAGATGTGTCAATTTTGTACTTAAAAATATTAATATTTTAAAATTAAAAAGTAAATTCCTTTTTAGGACTGCACCTGTCCCACTCAAAAAAAAAATTATGGTATTTTTGTTTTTTATTTTCAAGATTCTTTCGATTTAAAAAAATTAAAACATGAATATTTATAATTAAGATATATTATTTTAAATTAATTTTTTGAAAAAAAAAAAAAAAAAAAATTTTTTTTTCTTTGAACATTTAATAAGTAAAAAAAATTTTCTATTAAGGGAAAAATTTAAAAAAATATTTAAAAAAAAAAAAAAGCTGTTTTCTTTTATTTAATTTTTTAAAAAATAAATTCAAGGTGTTTGGTAAAAACATATGTAAGATTTTTTAGTAAGAAACATGTAAGTCCTTACATTTTTTTACCAAAAACTTAAATTCTTTTACAAATTTATGTCCAAAACACACAAAGTGACCTTATTTTTTTTTAAAAAAAAAATATTGCTCAAGCTCAATTTTGAATTTTTTTTTGTATCATATTTTTTTCTAAAATGGAATTTCAAAATCCCCAAAAAAAGAAATTTGGTTTTTTTTGTTTGAAATTTTTTTTTTTTCTTTTTTAAAATTTTTTTTGTTAATTTTTTTTTACCCAAATTCCTCAAATTTGGTCAATTTTGATAAAAAAATGAAATATTTTTTTTTCTAAAGAAAAAACAATTCATATAAAGTCTTTTCAATTATTAATTTCATTATTATTATTATTATTATGATTTTTTTAGAAAAGAAAAAAATAAAAGGGCTCAATCTTTACAAATGAAGAATTAGAATCTTATATAATTTTGATAATTTTTTTTTCAATTGAACAAGTTAAGGTTTCAAAAAGTGTTTTTTTTTTCCTTTTTTTTTAATATGACTATTTTTTTTCTTTTCAATTAATTAATTAATTAAAAGAAAAATTAAATTAAATTTAAAATTTTCCCTCAATTATATCAATTTCTTTCAAATTTTTTTTATTTTTTTAAGGGTTTTAATATTAAAAAAAAATTAAAATTAAAAACCAAAAAAAATTTGAAAAGTTCATAATTTTTTTTTTTTTTTTGGTGAGATAAAAAAAAAGTGAAAGTTTTAAAAAAGTGTTTTTTTTGGTTTTTTTTTTCAAATTTTTTTTTTGTTTTTTAATTCAAATTTTTTAATATAATTATTTTTTAAGTAAAAAAAAGAATTGTTAAATTTTTTAGTAATAATAATAATAATAATAATAATAATAAGAGCAAAAGAGAGTGAGAGAGAGAGTGAGTGAGATTTAGTTAAGAGGTTAATTGATGAATAAGATTTTTTTAGGATTGGGGGCTATAATTAGAATAAATTTTATGTATACAAAAAAATTAATCAATATGAATTAGCATTTAAAATAGTTGTGTTTTTTTTTTGAGGGGGGGGGAGGAAGATTTGACAAATATAACATCTTTTTGTTTCTTAAATTTATCTTCCCAACCCAGGACTTGTGGCTGTAAGGTGTGGATATTAAACTTTGATTAAAAATCAAGTACTTTTCCTGTCCTCAAAATTTGTATAAGGTGAAATATAATTAAAAATAGTGAAAAATAGTATTTTCAAGAGAAAACAAACCAATTTTATTTTTTTTAACTTTATAAGTATAAAACAATAATATTATAAAGATTTATTGTTTTACCAAAAATAAAAATTTATCCAAAAATACTCTACAAGATATATACAAGGCTATAAAAGAAATTTTCTCAACGGAAATTTTAATTGGAATTAATTGAGAAAATAACTGCAAGAAATTAATTAAAGAACAAAGTCTTTAAGAAGATATTTAAAGAGAAAACACACCCAAAAGTGATCAGAGTGAATTTAGAAACAAAGTGACAAAGCTAACAGTGATGAAAAATGCTTTAATTCACTTTATGGGTGGTTCAAGAGGTAAAAATGATTATAATAGGGGGTGTCAAAGTCACCAAATCCCGCCTTAAAATAATGCAGGATTTGGAACCCAAATCCCAACACTAAATCCTGGGTTTTTTATGTGTAAATCCCATGGTATTTTGACCAAATCCCATGCATCTGGGATTTCAGCTTGAAATCTAACCCAAATGAGTACTCACAATTCATACCTCCACAACATATTCTTCTACACTCCATTTTGGACAATCTGACCGAAAAGCTTACAGTCCATTTATACTTCTTCATCCATATAATAATGGCTCAATCCAAATCAAGACAGATATGAAGATCACCTCTGGCCTGCCTCATCCATCAGGTCACTTAATACGTACAGATTATTTAACCATAATTAATTGTATTTCAGTCAAATCCAATTTTGAGTCATGTTTTGGTACTAGCGGTTCAACATCTATTGGAAGACCTCCTTCCTCAAAGCAGCATGGGTTTCAGCTTATGGCCATTGAGGTCAACAAAAAATCACGAAATTGCCTAAACCTTAGTTCAAGCAGCATCTGAGATCAATGGCAAACATATAAAAAGAAATATATGGCAGCAAAAAAATTCGAAAATTTAACTGGAGCTGGAATAATGGAAGAAGATGAGAGTAAAGGAATAAGATCAATGAGTGAAAAGCTGGAAAGTATGTGTCCTTGCTATGCGGAAATGGATGTGCTCTTTGGCCACAAGCCCAATGTCACTCCCATTGCAAGCTATGATTTTCAAGAAAAAGACAGTTTCAATAGTGATGATGATGATGTTTTGCTTGATAAGGGCCGTGATTGTCTCTTCCTTTTTTTACCTTGGAAAATTCAAGGTCATTTGCTTTTCAAAGGAGAATAATCGCTTGGATCCACCTCACAATCTGGAGCCTTTGTTTCATAATGATTATAACTTGGTTCAAGCAGAAAACCTTCAAGATGAATCAGTAAGTATGTTTAAGCCTGATACTTATGAAATCCATCGCTGATTATTTATCCTTTGAACAGCAAATTAAATTCACAATGAATTCAACACAAAAGTGTAATCAAGCATTGACACCCAACTTGAATGACAAGAGTGGCTCTAGGAAAAGGCCAATGGATATGTTTGCACTGACATATGCAAATTTGCTTGAATCACAGCAAAAGGGTATGTTTAGTATTTATGGTTACTCTTATCAATACTACTGACAAAAGTCATGATTCAAAGCCCATGAAACCAGCAACAATGCTCGTTTGGAGTGGGACAGGGAGAGGTGGAATGAAGAGAAAGCAAGCAAAGGTTTGAAGAAGTCAAGTTGCAAAAGCAAATGGAGCTTGAGGAGAAGCAACATAGGAAGAAATATGAATTTGAAAAAGAAAAGTGGATTCGTGAATTGGAATTGAAGGAAAAGCAATGCCAGATGGATCTCACTATAGCAGCATTGTCATCAAGCAGGCCAATTGGGGAGCTGGAACGCATTATGGCATTAATCAATAAAAAATAACTTATTACATATATGTAATGTGATCCATTTATATGTGGTGCTTGTTCAATAGATCTTATTTTCATGTTTAATTATTGATCTTATGTCAGAAATCTAACTCCACTTTATTACCAAATGGAAATTTCAATGTTTATGCATAATTGGGGCACCAACTTGCCATTTCACCTTCATATGACATTTATTTCCAATTTAGGACAGAATTGAAAATTTGGGCAAGTTTTGCATTGAGATTTTATATTAAGTCTGTTCAAAAATCAAATTTGAGGATGCCTTTTTTCCTTTTTTATGAAAATGTCATTTTATTGTTTTTTTTTTAAATTTTTCCATCTTTTCCTATATGTTTTTTTTTAATTTAAAGGTTATTTTTTATTTTTTATTTTGAAGGGTTTCAACTTTTAATTGGGAATTTTCCCTTGTATTTTGGATTTTTGATTTTCAATTCTTAATTTTTGATTATTATTTTTTAAAGTTGATTTTTCGTTAATTTATTTCAATTTATTATTTTTTATTTTTATTTTTCACCCCTCCAATTTAAAAAAACAACATTTTTTTTTATTTTTTATTTTTTAATTTCAAATCTTAATTCTCACTTCTTTTTTTATATTTTTACTTTTCACCCCTCCCTCTTAAAAGAAATTCACCATTTTTTTTTTAATTTTTCTTTTAATTTTCAATTCGTAAATCTCAATTTATTTTTTTCTATTTTTACTTTTCACCCCTCCCTCTAAAAAAAATCCACCTTTTTTAAACTTCAGGTAAGTGAATTTTTCTTCTTTTGTTTCACCACTACTATTCTTTTCTAACCTATTTTTTTTTCTTCTTTTATAATTTTTCATTTTTCTGAACCTCCCAAACTCACCCACCCATTATCATCCACAACTCACCCACCCATCACCATCATCAATCATCATCCACCTCCCAAAACCCCCCACCCATCTCATAACTCCACCTCACTCACCCTGGAACCTCCCAAATAGGCTCCTGGGAGGTTCCAGGGCCTAGCCTCTTCTAATTGATTTGGAGCCTTTTTATTTATTTTCAATGCTAATGGCCCCCAGAGGCCATTAGCATGATTTTTTTTCTTTAATCTTTTATTTCATTTGAAAAATAAATTGCTGATGATGATTTATTTTTTATTTCTCTATTGATCATTTCTTTTATTTTTTTTTTATTCATTTATTTAATTTGAAAAATTATTTACTGATGATGATTTATTTATTTTTTCCCTAATCATCATTTCTTTGATTTTATTTTTATTGATTTATTTAATTTGAAAAATCATTGATGATTACTGACCATGTTTTTTTCTTTTATCATCCATCACTTATGGTTTTTTTTTCTCTTTTTTTCATTCAAATCATAATCATGTTGAACTGATGTATTTTGTTTTTGGATTATAATCATTACTGACACATGATTGATTTTTTATTTTAATTTTTTTTTAACATTTTGATTTATTTGTTCATATAGGGGAGGATTAATTATAAGGATTTATTTTGCAATGTCATTTGATTTCCCACCCCTTCCATCATCCTTCAAATTCAAAAAAAATGCTCCTCCTCTCTCTCAATCTTCCAATCATTTTGATGATGTCATGGTTAGGACTAAACCAGACTCAGCACATCATCAGAATGATTTGAAAGATGATGAAGTTATTATTTCTCTTCTTGATGTCATGGTTAGGACTAAACCAAATATAGAAAATCATGAGGATAATAATACCAAATCAAATCATAAAAGAAAGCTCACCCAAAGCCAAAGACAACACATCCATTATTCAAAACAAATAATGTCTCACCTTGGCAATTCAAAAACAGAATATCATAACTTTTCAACCATTTCAATTGACAAGAAATCAGCCAATGTGTCATGGTTAAACCTTCCATCACTCAACACTCTACCCCATCCTTATGTACTCATTGATAAAACCAAAAATCCCTTTTTACCTGTCATCATATAATAACATTCCAATCCTTTCCAAAGCGGCCCCATTGCCATTTGATCCTAGCCTTGATAGTGCCACAGCCAATTGGATGGCAGGATTGCATTGTTTGTTTTGTTATGAGTTTTGAAAGGTTTTATAATCTTGAATTTGTGAAACCAATTTTTCAAATGACTCATGTGTGGTCCTAAATAGCTGTTGAAACTTTTCAGATGATAATGTTTGTAAATAATTCATTGTATACATTTAATGTAATGGATATATTCTACAAGGATTGATGTATCTCTGTTATGTTATCATATCTAAGAAGATTATATCTTCCAGGATATCAGAATCACTATCAGATTTAAGAGCATTAATGAACTGCAGTGAGTTTAAGGTCTGAAGTAAAGGTAGCCTTTGCAATGCCTTTGGCATGGTAAATGAAGAAAAGATGTATAGAAAATGCAATTTGAAATCAAATAAATTAATAAATGACCAGTATACTCAGATTTTATGCAAGAGAAGGGGAGGTTTATGCAATTTAAAATGTCCTTTCTGATTTGTGTGTTGTAAAAATGTCCCTTTAAGTGAAGCTAAAGGCAGGATTTTAGTATCAAAACATGGGATTTGGTACCAAAAAACCTGGGTTTTTGTACCTCAAAATACCTCACCTCTTGAGGTGTGGGATTTCCCAAATCCCAAAAAGTTAATGTGGGATTCAGCAAAAAGAAACTTGGGATTTGGTTGCTTTGACACCCCCTATTAAAACAAAAGTGCTTACACTTCCCCAAATTGAAAATGGAGATTCATTTTTTGAAAAAACCTGGCATCATGGAAATTCTTTGAAAGACATCAAAAATGGTTCATCATAAAACAAAACCACCTCCAGAAATTATCAATCATGACAAAATTACTCATTTTGGATGTTCTTTTCAAATAAACCATAAATTATTTAATTTAGGTGACAAATTTTTGAAAATGACACCCACTAAAATTAATTCAAGAGTCAATGGGTACTTTGAAAGAAATATGCAGGATCAAAAAAGAACTAAAAAATATTAATTGTAAATAGTCTTATTTTATGAATAATATCTCCACTCTGTTGTATGCCATTAAATTAAGTACATAAAACATTGGTCCTGATGAAATTTACAATTGACTATTTCTCCAAGCCAAAGTGATTAGTTCAATTTTTTCACACATATTTACCACTTCTTCCCCAATGTTGTTGTTGGCCAGATTTTCCGCATGTGGTGGATCATCATCTTCATATAAATCAAACCATTCATCACCAATTTGTGCTAACATATTATGTCAAATCGTGCAAGACACAACCCAAATAACAAAATATTCCATTTCATTATTATCCCTCATTTTATTTTGCATTTCCCTTAGAGAAAGCCACCTCCCCTTCAAAATTCCAATTGCATGCTTGATTCTGACCCTTGATTTTGCTAGACAGTAATTGAAAGAATGGTTGTCTTCATTCTGTGCTACAACTTCCTTATATGCTGGAACAACCCAAGGAGAGCTTGCATATGCCAAATCTGCAAGTAAGTACTGATCCTTTTCATAAAACTCTTGAGGTGTTTGTGCTATTTTCATATGTTGATAGACATTTGAATCATGAAGTTACCCAGTACAACCAACATGTAGCGCAGTAAACTGCTTGTTGATATCACAAACCAGTTGTATTGATATAGAATACCTTATTTGTAAACAATCAGTAAAATTGAAATAAAGAATGAAGATTCAACAGCTTACCTCTTTTTGCGATCAAAATAGGCTTCACCATCATTGGGAGTATGTTGTGATAATGGTATTAGACTCCCATCAATAATCCCAATGCACCCAGGGAAGCCTTCTGCTTGCATTACTTGAGACATCTCTCTTTGTTGTTCTATTTTTGGCCACAAAATCACTTTGCGCTTCAACTTCATTAATATCTGCATGACTCTTTGAGTGTACAACACAATAGCCCCATGGCTAATTCCAAACAACATTCCAATCTTTCCCAAAGCAGCCCCATTGCCATTTGATCCTAGCCTTGATAATGCCACAGCCAATTGGATGGCAGGATTGTGTTGTTTGTTTTGTGATGAGTTTTGGAAGGTTTTATCAGATTGAATTTGTGCAACCAATTTTTCAAATGATTCATGTGTGGTCCTACATAGCTATCAAAACTTTTCAGATGATAATGTCTGTAAATCATTCATTGTATACATGTAATGTGATGGATATCTTATATGAGGATTGATGTATCTTTTTGATGTTATCATATCTAATAAGATTATATCTTCCTGGATATTAGAATCACTATCAGAGTTGAGAGCATCAATGAACTGCAGTGAGCTCAAGTTCTGAAGTAAAGGCAGCCCTTGTGATGCCTTGGGCATGGTAAATGAAGAAAAGGCTCGTATTAAATGCAATTTGAAATAAAATTACTTAATAAATGATGATTGTATTGATATTTTATGCAAGAGAAGGAAATTTTTATGCAATTTAACATGCCCTTACTGAGTTGCGTGTTTGAAACATGTACCTTTATGGGAAGCTAAAGGCAGAATTTTAGTATTTAAACATGGGATTTGGTACCAAAAAACCTGGGTTTTTGTACCTCAAAATACCTCACCTCTTGAGGTGTGGGATTTCTGAAATCCCAAAAAATTAATGTGGGATTTTGGCAAAAAAAAACTTGGGATTTTGAGTGTGGGATTTGGTAACTTTGACATGCCCTAATATTTACAAACAATGATTATAATTATTTTTTCACGTGGTTAGAAGGTTTAAAATGATATGAAAAGGGTGGTTGGAATCTTTTATTTATTGGTTTAACAGTGCTCAAACTAATTATAAAACAAAAAGATTCTAACATGAAGATAAAAAGTGGGGCAAAAAAGACATTCTTTTCTATCCATCAATTTTCTTACTCCAAAAGTAAAATTTACTCTTTTCAGTCTTGGAGAACACTCTGAAAACAGAAAAGTCAATTATGGCATCATTGAACCCTGGTTTAGACCAAAAAAGGGCTGGTTTTAGCCATTTTAGACCCTTAAATCAGCCATTACTATAGTAATACCTGGTCTAGAGCCTTCAAAACATGTCAGAATGTGTGTAAGAGTCTTAGAAACCAGTTAAAACTGCTCTTACTAAGATTTTTTTAACTTAAGGGTAGTTTTACCCTCTTGGCAACAGTTAAAACTGCCCTGGTTGGGATCAAAACCTCATCATCAATTGAATCACAGACCCTGTGACTCAATTACAGGCCAAAAGTGATGAATTCTTTACTTATTTGTTTTATAAGTAAAATCCATAAGAATGACATGAGGAAATCCATGAAGGAGTTTTATGGTAAGGGTGTGAGTGAAAAACAAGGATGTAATGTGTCCCTTAGAATTCCTTTCAGAGGACCAAAACAAAATTTTCTTCTTTGAGAGTGTCAATAATAGAATCAATGAGCCTTATGCCTTTCAGTTTATCTTTCTCAATTTTCTTTACTTGGTTTTAAAAGTCTTGAAGGATTAAAGTCCTGTCAGACTCCCTCTGGCTTCATAATTGGGCCTGAATTTGCCTTGTCAGAAGCAGTGATTCAGACATTTTAGATATTTGGGATGTTTGTTGTTCATTTAATTTTCTGAAAAAGGGATCTTTCATGATATTTTCTGTGGCATCATGGCTATGTTCAGGGTTTTTTACTTTAAAAGTATAAGTGGTTTTCTTGGTATATTTTTTGGCATAAAGTATAAATTGACAGTCAAGCTTTCTTAAAGTGATTGTTTTGTGGGAGTTTTTGTTGGGATTTGGGTTCCCATACCTGTCACAACCTATTTCAATTTGGTTGTGGGTCATATTGGACCTCAAGGTGGACAAAGCATACCCCTGAGCCCTGGCAACATTTTTTACATGCTGCCAAAGAAGCTCAAGGGTCTGAAACTCACTTTCAATGGGGGGTTTCAGTATTTTTGATTGAAAAAGATGTATAAATTTTTTTAAAAACGTGGAAATTTTGGGCTTTTTAAATGAGGAAAGAAGCTTTTGAAATTTGAAAAAAAAGTGATAAAAGGTTTTAAAAATTAAAAGAAGTTGTTAAGAGTGAAAAAAAAGTGGTTTAAATGTGGGATTAATGGATGAGGGAAGGTAAAAATTGGAATTTTAGAGGCTTGAAAGTAGGTTGTTGTGAGGGAAAATGCAGTTTTTGGGGGAAAAAAAGAAAGAAAAGTGTGAAAAGATTTGCAAAAAAATTTTGGTAATTCTTTTGTTCACAAAAAAAAAAAATCAAAATTGTTTGGGGTGGGTATAATGTGGATGATTTGGATGTTTGGTTTTTTTTTGGGGGGGGTGGAGCTGTGGAAAAAAATCTGAAACAATTGCAATTTAGAGGGTTTTAGGGGGGGGGGAAACCTTTTTTGGGCATTTTTTGGCACAATACAGGAATTGTTGTGTTTCATTTTGAATTAAAGATGGGCTCAGGGCACCCCTGATGTGTTTTTACCATTACCTAAAATTTATGAAATCATATATTATCTTATTTAATTTCAATAGAACCTTATTTTTTTTTATTATTTAAAAAAAAATTAATAAAAAATTAAATTAAATTAATAAATATTTTTGAATAATTATAATTATTTCATTATTAAAATAATTAAAAAAAAAAAAGAAAAACAAATATAACAAAATTTTTTTTTTCTATTTTGAAATTATATATAATAAGAATTTAATATTTTTAAAGTTTTTAATAAAGTTAAATAATATTTTAATAATAATAATCATAATAAATAAATAAATAATAATATAATCCTTAATGAAAAATTTAATTTTTGTTTTATCTTTTTTTTTTTCTTGTCAAAAAAAAAAAAAAAAGTGTATATATAATTAATTATTATTATTATTATTATTTATTTATTTATTTATTTATTTATTTATTTATTTTGAAAAAAAAAAAAAAAAAAAATTCCTTAAATTTAATTTTTGAAAAAAAAAAAAAAAAAAAAATCAAAACTTTATTTTATTTTATAACTTTTTTTTTTTTTTAAGTTTTGAAGTTTAAATTTTTTTTTTTTTTTAAAAATGAGTAATATCTTTTAAGGTTTTTTTTTTTTTTTAATTTTAATTTTAATTAAAAATAATTTATATTATATATTAATGAGTTTATTTTTTTTTTTTTTGATTATTATTTATTTATTAAATTTTAAGGTAAGTTTAATTATTTTTTTTTTTTTTAAGTTTAAATTTTCATTTTTTTTTATTTTTTTTTTTTATAATTTATAATTATTAAATAAACTATATAGGGGAATTAAAGGTTTGGGTTGTTTTTTTTTGGCTCATTTCAAATAAAAATTTGACTCATTCTTGAATTCTCAATCACTTAAATTTAACTTGATGAACCATACCATGAGCCACCTTTTTTGATAGCTCATGGCATGGTTCATGTGATGGTGCATTGATTGTAATAGGTTATTCCCCATAAACCAGTGCACACTCCCTATGATTGATACAGATCCTAAAATTCCAATCATGATTGGAGCCATCAACTACCAAGACATAGTTACTTGCTTTTCCAAGGGAACACTATGATGTTTTATTTTGTGTCAAAGCTGAATCTCAAAATTCTTTCAAAGGTAAGTCACAACTTTTTTAATTTAAATCTTTACACTACTCCACTTAGCAATCTGTACTTATATTAGCCATCTTGGCGAATTAAAGACACTATGTCACACCATCCATCTTTTGTTTCTCTGCTTTCAAGGCCTGGGTTTGGTAATTTGAATGGTAATGAGGACCAACACTCATCTTCTTCATATATCCTGAATAGAAATGCAGATCAATAGTCATCTTCTTCACTTTCTACTTAATCACATCAGTTAATATATCAAAATGAATTTTTTTATCATCAGTCCAATTATAATTATAATATTGATTGCTAAAGAATTAATTCTTACCCAGACCACACATATGAAACTAAATTGCTTGCATCAATTCAAAATGATACTCACCCACTAGAAAGGCACACCTCAAATTTTAGTGTGTTCTTTCATACACCTGAAGCAAGACAATTAACTCCATTTCCAATCAAAGAGGTTCATGATTTTCCCAATCAACAATCAAGCCCACCTAAAACCAGAAATAAACACTCAAAGAGGATAAATTGAACAAATAAACAAATTTCCAAGGATAAGTTGAATCTGCTCAAAAGGGAAAGTCAACACTGATAAAAATCTGGTTTTTGTTCAGTTGGACTTTGAAACCATATACACATATTTGGAAGACAAGGAATATTATCATGGAATTTTATTTGGTTGTTTTTCTGTGGGTTATAAATTATTCATTGATAATTTTTTTTTGCTTTTTTTGGGAATTATATCTCTTTTTTGAAAAGGAGAAAAATAACAGGGAAAAGTCTTTCAAGTATTTTTCTCAATACCTTAACAATAATCATGTATTGGGCTCATTGAATTTGAATGTGTGGAATCTTTAGAAATGGTGGAGGACTTATAAATGGAAATTTTTGGATAACACTTGGTTCTTGAACAGAAAATGGGTTGGAATTACTGATGGATCACCTTCCATGGTTCAGGAAGAAATTGAAGATTGCTGCCCATGTTATAAGTGGATGATGTGGATTTTTGGGGACAAACAAAATTTAGTTGGTAATAATGTTTTCAAAACTTTGAGCAAGTCCAAAGAAGAAAATCGAGATTCTGATGAGAGTCATTGGGATCCTGTAGGCTTGGATACATCAATGGAAATTAATTACAATACTAGCAACAGTGACAGTTTGTCTCATAGGCCATCATTTGAGGGTTTTCATAACAAGATCAAAGACATGCCCATGGAATCTCTGTCAAAAGAAATCAATGAGTCAGCACCATTGTGAGAAGATGATGGTGACAGAGAATATATCTTGGATAGGGCGTCTACCCCAAGGTTTGAGGAGATCAACAACCAGAAGTCAAGTGGCATTTCTTCAAAACAGGGGAAATCCCAAAGAAAAATTTCCTAAAAAAAAAAATGCAGGTTCAAAATGCAATTTACCTGAAAAATTTGTGTCCAACAAGCCATAATTGGTTATGCTGGTTTTGGAATGAAGGTTTTATTTTCAAGAAAATAAGAAGTTATAATACATGAAGAGCCAAATTTTGTATCAGAATTAAAAAGATGAAAAGACTGGGGAACTCAAGTTACTTGAAATTAGAGAGAAAAAATGCAATCAAGGAAATGGAAACAAATTATCAATTTGATATAAAAGTAGAAATCAATAATTATAGGTAAACTCAAGAGGAAAATTAATTTGATTTTAATTGAGTACAATTTTAATTTCAATAGGAGGGAGTTAGAATTGAAAAATTTGGTAGAAAAAAAAATAATGATATACAAATGAAAGAATAAGGTAAGAGATTATTAAAGGAATTGGATTCTTTGAATTTGAAAAACACAACTTGAATTTTGAATTTGAATTTAAAAATAAGGAATTAGAATAAAGTTAGCTAAAAATCAATCTTTAACTTAAAAAAAGTCAACAACAAAATAAATTATTAGATTGGGTAATAAGTGAATGAAGAGAATTTGACTGAAATCACTCAAATTCACAAAAAGGTGGAATTTCTTAAGAGGAAATAGAAAAAAGTTTTAAAGATCATTTTTGAAATTTAAATTAAGGATGTGTAAAATTTCCTATACTAGTTAATTTTCATCATGTTAAAATCTATTTTGTATTTAAAAGGCTATGTTTGTGTATTTTAGGTTGATTTGTAATGAGAAGGCTTACTATTTTGAATTGAATGATTTACTTCTATGCTCCCATTGAGCAAGCCTCATTCACCATTACCCTGTTCTTTCATGTTTAGTAAAAATAATCTTCAAGTGGTGTTGTTATGTTTGAGAAACAGTTTTAACATAGAAGCAATCAGAAATAAACTGTTTAATATATTTAGGTGTTGTTCTTGGCCCCCTGAATGTTCTGTGATATGAAAAAAGAACCAGATAAGTTTTAATTTTAAAATATAAAGTATTTTAGATTTGGTACAAGCCATATTTAGTGAAAGTTTTTTGTACAGTTTTGAGAGAGGTCTTGTAACCTACTCTCAAGCCTATTGCAATACTTTATATTGACCCCATCCAGTACCTCAAGATCAGTAGCAAGAGTTATGCTCCTGATTCTTAGATTAGTATAAGCTTCTATTAGTACCTCTTTATTGGAAACTATTTTGATAAGGTCCATTGAAGGTTGAATACCTGAATGAAGTTGTTGAAGTGTAGAAATACCCACAAGAATCCCTTCTTCAAAATTAGACTTGCTAGCCCCCTTTGCTACAAAATAGTGTCTTACTCACAAATTTCTCTCTGATACTCTTTCAGGCAGCCTCCCAAGCATGCTATTGTTGCCTTCTAGTTGGCCTAGAATGGTTAATCTTGGCACATTATGGTTAGTAACATTGAGTGGCTCTCTAATTGAAACTGGTTCAGATATCAAAATCAACCCTGAACAACAAGATGAATAGTTAAACAGTTCACAGTGCACCATATGATAGTTGATTCACAAAATATAAACATTTTATCTGAGGAATTATGTTGTATTCTCTTAGGTTTTATCCTCTTGACCACTTTCCCTCCTTAAAGTGAGCTTGGTCATCAAATTTCTTTTAACTTAGCTTCCATATTATTATTTTGTCTGTCCTTATTCCCTACCAAACTCTTTAAAAGCATGATCCTATTTACCAGGGTTATAGATAAAATTGATACTATCTTTAATTAACATTATCCCTTATCCCATCACTCCTTTGGGTCTTTTGTCTTTTAGGAATCTGGGCTGATTATCTTCTCTATTTTATAAATAAAGAAAGAAATCAAAAAAATGGGTAGCTTCTGAAAACTATCATTTTCTATTTAGATTTTTCTCATAATTAGGGAAATCATTCTTTGATTATGATTTTTTTAATACCTCAACCATTTGTATAACCTTAAGAAATCATTCATAAAATTTCAAATATTTGTGTTCAGAAATCAAGTATTTTATAAAGAAGATTATATAATTAATAATCATATTAGTTAATATCATTGTAATCCATTTCCATAATTATATAAATTAAATCAATCAATATCAATACAAGCTCTTCCTTGTAGCGCTTCACGCATCAATAGTTCAAGTTGAGAGCAGAGATTGGTGTACACGCCTTGTAGCTCATCATAAAGAATTTCAATTCAGGGTATTACTGCATCAATTTCCAATAAAAATTTGAGTATTACATTTATATATTTTCAAGAAATTGTTCTATATAGTTAATTTCAAAATGAATATCAAAATTTTTATTTTCAAAAAAATTATTTCAAAATTTTCTTTCTAAAATTAAATTCCTCTTTAAAGTTTATCAAAAAAAAAAAAAAAAAAAAAAAAAAAATTTTTTTAAAAAAAAGATAATAAAATTTAATTTTAATTTAAATTTTATTCCACTTTTTTTATTTAATTTAATTTACAAAAAAAAAAAAAAAAAAAAAAAAGGATTTTAATCAACAAAATCAATCATAAAATGTATAAATATATATATATATATATATATATGTGTGTCTTTTAAAAGCTATTTAAAAAAAAAAAAAAAAAAAAAAATTTCTTTTTTTTCTTATAGATTTTAATTTAATTAATAAAAATTGATTAAGAACTTTTTTTTTTTTTAATATAGAATTTAGAATTTAGATTTTAGATTTTAGATTATTTTTAATTAAATTTAAAAAAAAAAAAAGTTGAATTTAATTTAATTTAATTTAATTTAATTTAATTTAATTTATTTTTTTTTTCTAATAATTTCCAATTTCTTAAACAAAAAAAAAAAAAAAAAAAAAAAAAAAAAAAAAAAATTATTTTAAAAAGGTTTAATTAAATATGATTATTATTATTATTTATTTATTTATTTATTTATTTATTTTTTATTTTTTTTTTTTTTAAAAAAAATAAGTTTAAATATTTTTCAATTAATTTAAATAATTTTTTTTAAAAAGAAATCAATAAAAAAAAAAAAAAAAAAAAAAAAAAAAAAAATTTTTTTTTTTTTTTTTTTTTTTTTTTTTTTTTTTTTTTTTTTTTTTTTTTTTTTACAAATTATTTAAATTAATTCAAATTTTTAATCATATTTCAAAAAAATCTTTCCGTTAAAAATCTTTTAATTTCAATTTTCTTTTATGGTTGGTTCATTATTAGGATTTTTTCTTTGAAATTCTTGAGTTAATTAATTATTTAAATCCATTAATTAATCTTTAATTTTGAAGAGAAAGTTGTTTAAGATACAACATGACTTGATTCACTAAATGTATGGTTGGATGTCTTTATGTCTTTTAAAGTGTAGTTGAATCTCTCTTAGATATTCCTAATGGCCTTTCAGAATTCCTATTGGGTTCTCATTTAAAGATTTGTGACTTTAAAAAACAGTAGTTGAAATTGAAATTAATGAGAACATTTTTAGTTTGTGAATAGTATTCTGTTATCAAGTTCTCATTAAATGAGTATTCTGAATTGACAAAGAGATACTTTTATTGTTAAAAATTTAAATCCTATGATCAAAATTTTGTTCATCTTTATGATAATGAAAGTAGAAATAATTATTTCAAAAGAATTATTTGAGTTCTTATATAACATTAAAATTCATTTATTAACAAGTTCATCTTGAAATTATAGATATAATTCTTTTATTAAAATTAAAAAGAACTTGGGAATTTATTGAGTAAATTTTATTGTGATTAAAATATACTTCCCTTTACCATACTGGTTTTTGGAATAATGTGAATGTGTTGCCATATCAATTACAATATTTCAAACCTCTTTCAAGAATTGGGTCATTTGATTTATTCTTCTTCATAGCTATTGATGGCTTTTATTACTTTCCTAATGATCAAAAAAACTGTGCCCTGATTAACATGAAAATTTTGTTCAACTTTGTCAACCAAACCAGCATTCCCATTTAATCCCAATTGCATCAGTATAAGTGCCAATTGATGAGAAATGGGTAATTTCTTGCAGTTAATGTGATTTTGAAAGGATGAATGATCCTTAATTTTATTATAAATGTAAATGAAACCATCCTTTGAAGTTCTCATAGCTTGCTTGAAGTTATCTTCTTGCATTTGGAACAACACATCAATATTAGATGACTTGTTTGCAATTGTACAACACATCAATATTAGATGACTTGTTTGCAATTTTTGTTGAAGGTCTTGAAAAGTATTGGCTATGTATGGTGAGATGTAGTGCCAAGCTATATAATTGAGATGAGTAATGTGCTTGCAATAATTCATCTGAATCCCAATTCTCCTGCCCATATGTTTCTTGTGCAATGTTGATTCCATTTGCTTCAATACATGTGATTAGGCACATAAGACCAAGGTCCTTAATTTCTTGCTTTCTGAGGGAGATTTTTGGTATATTGATGATATATGGTGATTACTTGGGGTGTGGCAGGGATTAGGTAGATTAATGAGGGAGGGTGCAGCCAAATGTCTTAGAATTTTGTGAGAAAAGAGTCAGCCCGCGCTCAGGCATGACATATGGTGTCCATAGGTGGGTCCGGGCACCCTTAGTTGGGCCCGTGGGTACATTGCGCATGGGCTCGTGCATAGATAGATAAACAAATTTTAAGTGATAAAATTTTTGTAACAATTTGTTAATTTAATTGGCATGAGCTAATCAATGAGCAAGCTCATGTGGTGGGTGCTTGAGCGTTAAAAACTGTTGACGTTACTGTAAAATCTTGCTCTGGAAACTTGAACTTGAACTCCCCCCCTATTTTCCTTTTTTTTAAATAAAATTTGATTTAAAAACTGATTTTTTAATTTTTAAATTTTTTTATAAGTTTGTAAAAATAACTTAAATTAGTTTTAATTTGATTTATGATTTGATTAAATTTTAGTATGAATCAAAATTAAAAACTAAAGTGTAGTGTAGTTTATTAGTTCAGTTTGGTGATTTTTTTTTTTTTTTTTTAATTTTAGTTATAAAGGTAAAAATTTTAAGATACTACCTTAATTGTAGAGTACTAGAGTTGTCTTTTTTATGATCATTTAACAAATTTATGATTTTAAGTTGTTATACTGTATTGTTTAGCCGGTGTGAATACTGTTTAACGAGTGTGATAATTTACAAGATTTTTAAAAAAAGTTTTTAAGTTTTTCTTTTTTTTTTTTTTAAAATTTTTGCCTTTGTAGATAAATTTTGATATGATTGGCCTACTAAGCTCGCTAGACTCTAACACTAAAATTCTCAAACAGGCACTTTACAGCTTTCAAAGTCACACACTCACACGCACACACGCACACACTCAATTAATCTAATGTTTAAATATCTTAACTTGACGTTTTTTTTTAAGCTGTGCTAAAGTCTAACTAATCAAGCAAGCTGTACGCTTACACTAATCGGTCTATCTCGTCTTGAGTTTTGACGAACACTTAAAATATCAAATTTTAGTGAGTGAGTTGTAATGATTAAATTTTTTAGTTTGATTAATATAGGGTACAGTGTACATAGTATAATTTCATGAATTTCATGAATTTCATGAATTTCTTGACTCTTGATTTTGAGGTTTTGACCACAAATTCCAACTAAATTTTATCTCCAAGATTTTAGTTTTAGTTTTAGTCTTTGTTATATTTATTCTTAACTTGGTTTGACTGTGACTGAAGAGTGTAATATTCTAGAGTACAAGACTTTACTATACTATACTGTACTGTAAAGATTTCATTTGACTCGATTTCAATTTAAGATCTTAGACTATCTCATTGGGAGCCTCAAATCACGTCAACTTACTCAGGCTCAGCTAAGCTCTGCTAAGCTATGCTAAGTTATTTGATTTAAAGTTAAACTTAGCTCAGCTGGTCCGTAAAATAAAAATTTCACTTAAATTGGATATTTATTTGGTTAAATTTGAATTTGAACAAATTTTTTGATTTTGATTTTGATTTTAATTCTCAAATTTAAGAATTTTATCAAGTTTTAAAAAATCTTAACTTGATTCGAGTTCTATCCATCGAATTACTTTTACTAACCTAACTCACCACCAAGCTTTTAAAGAACACTGTACACAGTACACCTACAGTATAGTACACCTACCACTAAATCTCACACGCCCACCTTCACAACTTGACAGTGCACAGTGCACAGTGCACTCACACCATCTCAAATTCTCAAGACCGCGTGCTTTGCTTTACATGATTTAAAATTTAAAATTGACAGTATTGTATTGTACTGTCTCTTAATATTTTTTTACTTTACATGTAAGTGGCAAGGTGCTTGTTTTTTGTAAAATTCTGCTTGATTTAAACTCTAAATTACCAGTCACCCAAATACCAGCCATAGTCATTGATTTTTACTGGCTGATTCTGAGTACTTACTACTTAGTATGGATCATTAATTTTTAATAAACTACTCTACTCTACTTTGACTCTCATCCTCACCGAGTCAAAACTCAAAACTTAAAACTCAAAACTCACCGGACTCTCGATTGACTCGTGGTGATCTTCATGCTTGTCTAACCTTTTACTCAGTTTGAGTCTATCTAAAATCAAAAACTTGCCTTAACCGAATCAAGCTGACTGAGTCTGATTTGTGTATACTACTACCAATTCTAGCTCTGGCTCTGGCTCTTGTTCTTACTTGATTCATGAGCTTTTGGTTCCACTTGAGTGGTTCACAAACAAATCGAATTAATTTCATCCTTCATCCTTCTTCTTCCTAGCCACTTTGCCCTCCTTGCTTGTCAAAAAAATTTCATCATTGCCCTTTTGGTGCCAAATCTTTTACAGATTCATTCACTGTACTGTACTGTACTGACTGTTACTGTATGTACTGTACTGTACTGTACTGTTGACGGACTCGAATACTTTTGTACTCAAATTCTAGAATAATTACAAGAGAGAGATCCTCACTAGCGACTAAGGCCTACCATATTATTTTATTTTTATTTCCTTGCTTAGAATTTTATATCAACTAATCTAATCTTACCCGTCTATACAAGACTAGACTCTAGCTAATCTCCTTCTTTACCCCATTCCATTATTCTTACATTAAATTACTTACAACGGCAGCTAGACTAACTAACCTTGCTTCTTTCCTTGCTTGCTTTGATTTCATTTCAATTTGAATTCTATCTTCAGTTTCCCTCCATCAACTACCAAGAATCATCCACCACACTCTTTGATTTGATAACTTTCCTTTGATCGGTCCGGTTGTACCGTTGTATTCTTGATTTTGAGACTAGTCAAACTTATCTATTGAGTTTAATCCTTCATCTTGAATCTTTTCATCCATCAAAACATTCAAAACTCAAAACTTAAGACTTAACACTCAAGACAGACCAGAGGCCATTTATCTCAAAATTGTCAACTTGAATCAACTTTGTTGTACTTTCATTAACTTATTTTATTTGCTTGATTACATTACTTTTTCAAGTTTAATTTCATCTTCTTCGTTTGAATACTATTGATTTAGTACATCACATCACATCACATCACATCACATTATTTTCAAGTTTGCACTACTACTCCTTGCTATCCAACGCTCATAGCCTCATATCGATCTTTATCAACTTTAGTCCATCAATTTTTTAAATCTTGATTTATTGTTTTTTGTTTTGAGCTCGTCTTCATACTAAGGCTTGAAGCTTGGATCATGTCATTCAAAAACTCAAAAAGAAGTCTTCTTAAGCGATCTGAACAACCTTCATCTAATCAAAACTTCATCAATCTCAAATCAGATCCTAATCTTTCTAATCAAACTTGTAGAAAACTTTTCTTTTCATTTTCTAGTTCTACTAAACCTTCAAACGATCATCAAATTCAAAATCAAAATCAAAATTTAAAAAACTCTTTGGATCCAAATAATCTTAATCAAATTAATTCAATTAACTCATCTCCACCTCAATTAGACTTACTTTATAATAAAAATTTGAGATCTTCATTACTTTTTAGTCAAGAATTTGATTTTAAACAACTTGAAATCTCTAATCAACAACAAATTCCTTCAACAACAAATTCCTCATCAACAACAAATTCCTCATCAACAACAAAAACATCTGACTTATCTCATTCAAACTCAACTCGTCCATCTCGTCAAGCAACTCGTCCTTCAAGTTGGATCATGCTTAACGATGGTACATTTGCTCCACCTGTCAAAGCTCAAGTTAAAGCTTCACTTAATTCTCCAAAATTAGATCCTGAACCTTTTTATACTCAATCTAATCTTCAAAGTCTTGGTGAAAATAGTGATGGTGGTGACTCTATCACTTATTCCTCAAGCACTTCAACAAGTCATCATCAACATGATTATTCTCCAATCGATTCTCCAACTTTACCTCTTCATCAACTTTCTTCACCCCCCATTTTAAAATCAATTAAACCTTGTCAAAATTCTTCTTCATCTTCTTTAGATTTATTAAAGTCTCAACCATCTCTCACTTTAAATCATTCCTTTTCACCTTCTAATCTTATTTCTTCATCAAAAAATTTTAACAATCATGCCACTTATTCACCTTTGGCTGCATTCTTGGGTCAAGTTAAACCTCAAACTACTCCTTTTAATAATAATCTTCATTCTATTACTACTACTACTACTACTACTACTACTACTACTACTACTACATCATCATCATCATCTAAATCATCATCTAACACTAATCTTACTCAACCTGGTGGACTTTTATCAGCTTTTTTTGTTAGTAAATCATCAAACTCTCAACCTATCAAAACAAATCAAGACTCCTCAATCATCTTAAACAATCAACTTGATTTACAATCTTCAAATTCATCTCCTTCAGATTCCCCTATAAAACAATTAACAAAAAAAAATTCATCAGATTGTAATTCCCTTAAATCCTCTACTAATCTTAGCGATCCACTAATCACTCATCACCTTAATGGCGAGGAACCTGTCTCGGCACTTATTTCTAATACCTCACTCACTAGTCATCGCACTCAATCTATAAGCTCTAATTTGACCTCAATCCCCACTCTATCTCGCCCTTCCTCGGCTAAGTTAATTGATCATGATCATTTATCAGTTCAACTTGATTCTAGTATGTTTTCATTTCTTATTATATCAAAAAACAAAAATAAAATAATAATAATCATTTCTCATTAATCTATTATGTTTTCTAAATTACTTTTCATTCCATTTTTTAAAGCTTCAAGCTTTACTCCTGATCAATCCGTTATATCTTTAAATAATGAATCAAGAAAACGTCGAGTTGAAAAAGTTTATTTAGATTCCTCTTCAGAACACTCAATTTATTCCTCTCATACAAGTCAAATCGATCCTGTTGGTCCTAGAGAAAGTCCAATAAATTCAGATTTTTCTAGTCCAACTACAAACCCTTCTTCTACCTGCTCACAATTAGAATCTTTTGATCAACAAACTCAACAGTATCAAAATCAATCAGATCAACATCAAATTGATCCTTTAATTCATGAAAATAATAAAGAAATCATTCAAAAAGAAAATCCTAATCAAGTTCTTAATGAAAATCCCATTATAGAAAATCATTCAACTGAAATCATAAATCATTCCAAAGAATCAAATCAGAATCAACAAATTCAAGATATTTCTAATCAAAATCAAATCAATCAAGATTCAATTGAGGTTAATATAGAAATCAAAAAAAAGAAAATTAGTCTTGAAGAACTTCTTTTATTTGACTTTAAAATCTTTCGACAAATCTTCATTTATTTAGATTATTTAGACTTTTTTGCTCTCAGTCAAATTTCTTTTGAATTTTTACAAGACCTTGAAGATGATCGTCGTTTTAAAGAATTAATTCTAGAAAAATATTTATCTCCTTTTGGTTATAAAACTCTATCTCTCAATTTAAAACTAGATCATAAAAACATGGAATTACCTACAATTACTCTTAAAGATTTAACTAGTTTTTATACTGGTCTCGAGTTTGAGTCAGTTGAATTCATTGATTATTCAAAGCAAGCTTTGAATAGAAATGGTTTAGATTATCGTACTGCAAAAATCATCAGGTGCGCTATGAGGGCTCATAATAAACTTGTTGCTTATGTACGAGTAATTGAAGAAATCTTTGGCCCAAGTCCAATCGGTCGAAAGTCTCATATTAGAAGAATCTTAGGCATTTCAGCTGATCCAATATTTAAAATTGGTAAAACTGCTTTGTTTAAAGTTTGGGTTCCATCTTTGGATCATTGGATGTCAAATGATGAATTGTTAGAATGTGAGCGAGAGTTATGGAGGTATGTTTAATTGGCTTATTTATCTTTTTTATGAGTTTTTTTTTAATAATAACACATAACTTATTCCCATTTCTTGTCTTTTAATCTTAATCAAAATAGATCGGAAATTTGGTCACATTTAAGAAGAGGTGATGTTTGTTGGAACTTAGCTATTGGCGATTTTGGAAACGAAGGCAAGTTATTGTTTGATGGGAGATATTTGAGAGACTTGTTATATGAATTCGATGAAGTGGGTCATTTGCCAGTAAGTAACTCAATTCATTTTTTAATCAAACATCATCAATCGTCATACACATTTTCAATCTTGATTTTATTTTGTTTTTTTCAATCAGTCTTGGTTGGATATGTTAGAATTACCACCTTCTTATTATCACAAGATCATTTCAAGCTCTACTTCTGCCCCTATTTTTTATTTGGACGCATCTCAATTTAAAGATCAAGTAAAAAAAACTATCAAATTGAGTCAAGACAAAGTTGAGGTCGCCTCACCTCAAGCACGCTATAGAGTACAGAGATGGGTTTACCGCTCAATTGTTAAAATCTTAAAAGGTCCATGGCTTGGTGAGATTGTAATCGAAGTCGAGGGTACAAGTGAACATGCTCAAGATTTAATTAAAAGATGCGGTTGCGAAGTGGAAAACGAGAGAACAAATTCATCAGTAAGAACAAGTTCAAAATTTTGAACCTTTCAAGTCCAATGTAAGAACTGATGTATCATAATTGTCATATCCTCAATGGATCATTTTAGAAAAACTTGACACCTTGGAGAATCATTCGAGAAAAAAGCAGGCCAGGCAAATTATGGATCAGGTAAATATTATTACTTTGATTATGTGTTTTTTGTAATTTTTAAAATAATAACCTTTACTTTTCTATAGGCCTGTCTACGATGAGGAAAGAATAAATTGAAAAAAAAAAAAAAAAAAAAAAAAAAAAAAAAAAAGAGAAGAGAAAGAGAAAAGAAAGGCAAGCCCAGAACATTTACGGAAAAGTAGGATGTGAAAGGCTTTTTTTTTTTTGTAGACCTAAAGAATTCTTTTCTCAGCAATGCTGTATAATATATAAATTAAAGATTGGTTAAAATTTAATAAATTTTTGTTTTTCTTTTCTAAAAAAAAAAACATTGGTTAGCATTGCCAATAGCAAAAGAGTGATTGTTTGAGTTTTTTTTTCTAATAACTAAATCAATTTTCAATTATGTTTTTTTTTTCAGTCTCAGATTGTGTTTATTTATTTTTTATTGTTCTGTTATATTTGTTTTTTCTTTAATAACTTTGAAAGCATTTAAAGCAAAACTAAAAAAAAAAAAAAAAAGTTCTATATTCAGTACCTTTTTTAAGAAATTTGAGCCAAATTCAATTTTATTCATTAAAATTGCTCTTTTTTAAAGCAAAAACAAAATAATTAATAAATTTTAAATGATGGCAAATTTAAAGACTTCATTTTGAGTTGATTATTTTCTTTTTTGATAAAAATTTCTCTTTATGATTGGGTTTTGAGTGGGCTTTTTAACTTAATTCTTTTTGTCTTCAATTAACCTCCCAAGTGAGTGTTAAATTACAATTCTCTCTCAAGTTTTTAAACTTACAACCTATAAAAATCTCTTGACTCCCAATTATTTGAACATGACTATTTTGAATGACTAGTAAAGTGGTTCAGGTAGACTAAATTAATAATTTTAAAGATTTAAATGATTCATAAAGATGAATTAAATTATTTAAATATATATTTAAATTAACTAAAAATTATTATTTCAAAATTCAAAAAAAAAAAATATTAAAAAAAATAAATTTAATAAATTTAATGAAATAAAATTTAAAGAAAATGAAATAAAATCATCAAAAAAAAAAAATGAAAAACAAAAAAATTGTTTTTTATTTTTTTATTTTTTTATTGTTTTATTTTTTTTTTAAAAAAAAAAAATTGAAAAAAAAAAAAAAAAAAAGATTTAAAAAAAAAAAAAAAAAAAAAAAATTTTAATACAAAAAAAAAACTTGTTTTTTTTGTTTTTTTTTTTTTATTAAAAAAAAAAATTTAATACAAAAAAAAATTTAATACAAAAATTTTTTTTTTAAAAGAAAAAAAAAAAAAAAAATTTAATAAAAAAAAAAAAAAAAAAAAATTTAATAAAAAAAAAAAAAAAAAAAATTTAATAAAAAAAAAAAAAAGAATTAAAAAATTAATAAATATTTAATAAAAGAAAAAAGAATTAAAAAATTAATAAATTTTAAGAAAAAAAAAAAAAAAAAGTTTAAAAAAAGTTAAAAAAAAAAAAAAATTAATAAAAGTTAAAAAAAGTTAAAAAAAAAAAAGTTAAAAAAAAAAAAGTTAAAAAAAAAAAAAAAAAAAAATTAATTTAAAAAATTAATTTAAAAAATTAATAAAAAAAATTTGATAAAAAAAGGAAAAAAAAAAAAAAAAAAAATAATAATAATAATAATAATAATAAAAAATTAAATAAAATTTCTTAAAAAAAAAAAAAAAAAAAAAAAAATATTTAAAAAAAAAAAAACTTAATAAAAGTTTAAAAAAAAAAAAAAAGAAAAAAAAAAAAAAAAAAAAAAAAATTAATTTAAAACTTATAAAAAAAAAAAAAAAAAAAAAAAAAAAATTTAATTTAAAATTTATTTTTTTTTTAAAAAAAAAAAAAAAAATAATCAAGAAAATTATATAAAATTTGAAAAAAAAAAAAATTAGAAAATTAATTAAACTTTAGTTTAAGTAGAATTTAAAGATTAATAGAAAAACATATAAAAAGAAGTATATATATGGTAGCAAAAAAAAAAAAAAAAAATTTGAAAAATTTAAACTGGGACTGGAATAATGGAAGAAGATGAAAGAAAAGGAATTAAATCAATGAGTGAAAAACTTCAAATTATGTGTCCTTGATATACTGAAATGAATGTTCTCTTTGGTTCACAAGCCCAATGTCACTCCCATTATAAGCTATGATTTAAAAGAAAAAGATAACTTAAATGGTGATGATGATGTTAATTTTTTTTTAGCTTGATAAGGTAAGTTATTATCTATTCCTTTTTTTTTTTTTTACCTGAAATAATTTTAATCTTAATTTTCTTTTTTTAAAGTAGAATAATGATTTGGAATTAACTCTAAATCTGGTTATTTTACTTCTTAATGAAGATGATTTTGTTAAATTGGAAAACCTTTAAGATGAATCAATAAATATGTTTAAGAATGATAATTATAAAATACATTTGTTGATTATTTCTACTTTGAAAAGAAAATTAAATCCATAACACATTAAACACAAAAACATAATTAATCATTAACTCTCAACTTTAATGACAAGAGTCATTCTAAGAAAAGGCAAATGGATATGTTTGAACCAACATATAAAAATTTTCTTGAATAATAGCAAAAGGGTATGTTTTGGATTTATGGTTACTCTGATCAATCCTACTGACAAAATTCATGATTTTTATTTAGCCCATTAAACCAATTAAAAATCTTTTTTGGAATGTAAAAAGGACAATTGGAATGAATAGAAAAAGAGAAATGTGAAAAAAAGCAATTAGTTTGAAGAAAAAGTTAAGTTATATAAAAAAGAAAATGAAGTTTTAGGAAAAAAAAAATATAAAAGAAAATATGAATTTTTTAAAAAAAAAAGAAAAGTGAAAATAATGAATTAAATTTTTTTTTAGGAAAAAAAAAAAAAAAATTCCAAAAAAAAGGATTTCATTATTATAGTTAGTTTGATTTTTTATCAAGTAAAAAAACAATTATGGAATTGGAATTCATTTCAAAATTAATTAATAAAAAAAATAAAATAACATATTAGGTATAAATCATTTGATCATTTTATATTTGATTATTTATTAAGGGTTTTGGTAAACACACGTAAGCCCTTACGTGTTTTTACCATAAACTTACGTGTTTTTACCAAATTATGGCCAAAACACGTAAGTAACCTAATTTTTTTATAAAAATTCCTCAGGCTCATTTTTGAAAATTTTTAACATTTTTTTTTGCCATATTTTTTCCAACATGGGATGTGAAGGTCCCCAAATTTTTTCAAATTTTTTTTTTTTTTGCCCAATTTTTCTATTTTGGGCAATTTGGTAAAATGGCCCATTTTTTTTTAAAAAAAATTCATTAAAAATTTTCCCACTTATGAATTTCAATAATTTTTTTTTTTTTTTTTAAAATGAAGGTGAGAATGTTGAGAAGAATAAACCAGAAGCCCAACATTTTTGGTATTTTTTTTTGCAAGAACATTTGTAGGCCCAAAAAGTCCATGTTTTTTTTAGGTTTTTTTGTTCATGTTTGTAATTAAATTGAAAAATGCCATTTATGACATAAATTGAATTTAAAATTTAATTTATAATGAGTGGAAGTTAAAATTTGATTTTTGGCATTAACAGTGTCATTTATCACATAAAAAGTGCCATAAATGGCATCACTAATGACATAATAATGCCATAAATGGCATCAAGAATGACATACAGATGCCATTTATGGCCAGAAAATTGGCATAAATGGCATTAAAACAATGCCATAAATTGAATTTAATGGCCTTGACAATGCCATTTATGCATTTAAAAATGCCATAAATGGCCTTAAAAATGGCATGAATGGCCTTAACATTGGCCTTAAAAATGGAATTAATGGCCTTAACTATAACATAAATGGCATCAAAAATTCCATTTGTGGCATTACATAAATGGAATTAACAATGCCATTTATGGTGTTAAATAAATGGCATTATTCCATTTTGTGCATTGATAATGCCATTAATGGCATTGTTAATGTGGCATTATTAATGCCATTTATGGCATTAATGGCATCAGAAATGTTGCATTTTTGATGCCACAAATGGCATTGTTGATGCCATAAATGGCATTAATGGCATCAATAATATTTCATTGATAATGCCATTTATGTCATTGTTAATGCCATTTATGGCAATGTTGATTGCATAAATGGCATTAATGGCATGAGAAATATTTCATTGATAATTCCATTAATGGAACTGTTAATGCCATAAATGGAATTTTTAATGCCACAAATGGCATTAATGGCATCATAAATGCCATAAATAGCCATATTTCATTTAAAAACCATCCCTTACGTGTTTTTACCAATTTGCTTACGTGTTTTTACCAATACCCTTTATTAAATAAAACTGATGTTTTATGTTTAATTATTAATCTTATTTACTAAAAGTCTAATTAAAATTTATTTAATAAATTAAAAATTTTAATTTTTATAAATAATTGAATTCAAAAAATTTTTTTTTGAAATTAATCTTATTTAATAAAATTTTTAATTTTAATTTATTATAAAATTAATAAAATTTGAAAAAAAAAAAAAAAAGTTTTAAATTAAAATTTTATTTAAAATCTTTTTTTAAATTTAAATTAATTAAATTCCTTTAAATTTCCTTTCCTTTCCTTTTTTTTTTTTTTTTTTTTTTTTTTCAAAATAAAAATTGATGATCACTTTCTTTTTATTTTTTTTTTTGAAATGATATTATTTTATTTAATTTTATATATATATTTTTTTTAACAATTTTTTTTAAAATTATTGTTTTTTTCTTGTTTTTTTTTTTTTATATATATATATATTTCTTATTTTTTTTTTATTTTTAAATTTTTTTCAACTTTTAATTTTTAATTTTTAATTTTTAATTTTTTTTTTTTTTTTTTTTTTAGTTTGAATTTTTTAATTTTAACCTCCTCACTCTTCATTTTTTAAATTATCCAAAAAAAAAAAAATCAATCTTCTTTTTTTTTTTTTTTAATTCAGGTAAGTAATCTTTTTTTTTTTTTCACAACTCTATTTTTTTTTTTTTTTTTTTATTTTATTGATTTTATCCACCTACAATATATACCTCCTCACCCATCACCCAAGTCACCCTGGAACCTCCCAAAAAAGCTCCTTGGAGGTTCCAGGGCTTAAACCTTTTAAATCGTTCCAAATTGATTTGGAACATTCTTTTTAATTTTTTGATGTTAATGGCCTCTGGAGGTCATTAACATCATTTTTTTTTCTTTTTATTCTTTTGGATTAATATTGTAATGATGATGATTCTTTTTTTGATTTTTTTTTTTTTTTTTTTAAATCATAATCATATTTATGAATAATTTTTTTTTTTTTCTTTTTTTTTTTTTTAATCATCATCATTAATCATTGATGATTTTTTTTTTCAATTTTTTTTTTTTAATTTTTTTTTTTAATTTTTTTTTTTGATTTTTTTTTAATTTTTTTTTAATTTTTTTTTTAATTTTTTTTTAATTTTTTTTTAATATTTTTTTTTAATTTTTTTCTTTTTTAAATCATAATCATCTTTATGATTTTACTTTCTTTTTTTTTGATAATTATGAATGCTGACCTGTTTTTTTTTTTTTTTTTATAATCATCATCATGAATCACTGATGATAATTTTATTTTAATTTTTTTTTTTTAAATCATAATCATCTTTATGATTTTTTTTCTTTTTTTTTGATCATTATGATTGCTTTTTTTTTTATTTTATAATCATCATCATGAATCACGGATGATTATTTTAGGGTGTTGGTAAAAACACATAAGAGCTTACGTGTTTTTACTAAAAACTTGTGTGTTTTGGCCATAAATTGGTAAAAACACGTAAGGGGTGCCCTGGGCCCATTTTTAATTAAAAATAAAACACAATTGGGCCTGTATTGGGCCAAAACATGCCCAAAAGAGGTTTTTCCCCACAAAACCTCTCTAACTTCAAATTGTTTCAGATTTTTTTGCCCAGCCCCCCCCCAAAAAAAGCCCAAACACCCCAATAATCCACATTATACCCACCCCAAACCATTGTTTTTTTTTTTGGAAAAACAGCATTACCAAAGCCGTTTTGCAAAGCTTTTCACACTTTTTTTTCTTTTTTCCCCCCAAAGACTGCATTTTCCACCACAACAACCTGCCTTCAAGCCTCTCAATTTTCAATTTTTTACCTTCCCTCATCTATTAATCCTACATTTAAACCACTTTTCTTCACTCTTAACCACTTCTGTTCATTTTTCACTCCTTTCTTCACCTCTTTTTCACATTTTGAAAGGTTCTTACCCCATTCCAAATCCCCCAATCCCCCCTTTTTTTCACTTTTATACATATTTTTCATTAAAAAAATGCTTCAACCCCCCACTGAAGGTGAATTTCAGACCCTTGAGCTTCTTTGGCAACATGTGCATAATGTTGCCAGGGCTCAGGGGTATGCTGTGTCCACCTTGAGGTCCAATATGACCCACAACCGAATTGAAATATGTTGTGACAGGTCTGGCACCCCAAATCCCAACAAAAGCCCCTCCAAAACAGTCACCTCAAGAAAGCTTGACTTTACTTTTAGACTTTATGCCAGGAAATATGCCAAGAGTACCACTTGGACTCTTAAAGTCAAAAATCCTGAACATAGCCATGATACCACTGAAAATATCATGGCACATCCTGCTTTCAGGGAATTTAATGAGCAAGAAACATCCCAAATTTCTCAAATGTCTGAATCACTGCTCATGCAAAGGCAAATTAAGGCCCAATTATGCAGCCAAAGGGAGTCTGACAGGCTTGTAATCCTTAAAGACATTTACAACCAAGTCAAGAAAATCAAGAAAGACAAACTGAAAGGCAGAAGGCCCATTGATGCTCTTATTGACACTCTCAAAGAAGAAAATTTTGTTTGGTCCTCTGCAAGGGATTCTGAGGGACACATTACCTCCTGGTTTTTTACTCACACCCTGGCCATAAAACTTCTTCATGGCTTTCCTCATGTCATTCTTACGGATTGTACTTATAAAACCAATAAGTACAAAATGCCTATTTTTCATATTGTTGGATTCAGCTCAACCAAAAAGACCTTTTCTGGGGGTTTTTGTTTGATGAAGAATGAAAATGAACCTTAATATACTTGGGCATCAAATCAATAGATAGAAAAGGTCCTCAACAACACCAATCTTATCCCCACTCCAGTTATTGTTATTGACAGGAATCTGGCCTTGAAAAAATCTATTAAGAAGCTCTTCCCAGACTCCAAAGTCATGCTATGCATTTGGCACATCAACAAGGATGTATCTTCTCATTGAATGAAGAAAATTGGTCATGGAACTGATTTTGAAAATCTTATGGGCCTTTGGAATCAAGTAATAAGCTTCTTCACTTTATTTCACTTTTTTTCTTATTATTGTCTTTATTAATGACTTTAGGATTCATTTCTCAGCTTATGTATTCATCCACTGAAAAGTCTTTCAAAGACAACTGGAAGAAGCTTCAAAAGCAAGTCAAAAATCCTGAGGTCTTGCAATATTTGGAAAAGACGTGACTTCCTCTAAAGGAGTATTATGTGCCAGCCTGGACCAACCACCATTGCCACCTGGGTGCAGGCTCCACCTCCAGAGTTGAAGGTGCCCATGCCATGGTTAAACTTTGGCTCCAAAGGTCCACTGGTACTATCCTGGAGGTAGTCAGGGCTCTCCACATGGCATTCAGAAAACAATTTATTGAAATTATCAACAGAATTTCCAAAGAAATGATTGTCCATGTCAAGAATTTTACTCCACACATCTGTGCCCTCAATGGCAAGGTGTCTCATTATGCTCTTCAGATTGCCTTTGAAAATTTCAAAACAAAATTTCCTCCAAATGAAAAATGCACCAAAAAATACAAAAATTATAAAGGCATTTCTTGCAAGCATAAGACCCAAAAGGCATTTGCCAAGTGCCAAAGGCTTGAATTATCAGACTTCCATCCTCAATGGAATTTGAATTTTCCTGTGAGGGTTTTTTAATTTCTTCTTATTATTTTTTTTCTTATCAACTGATTTTATTTGTCATATTCTTCTCAGGCTAGTTTTCAAGGTGATGATCAAAGTGTTGAAAAAGAAAGAAAGAATGAAGCCAAGAAAATATTTGAAGACATTGGGGAAGACCTGTTTAAAAGACCAATGGCAGAAATCACTCCAATACTTCCGCATTTTCAAGATTTTTTGACTGGAAAAGTCCCATTTGATCAAATTACCAAGAGTCAAGAGGATGATCAATATTATGAAGACCCACTAGAATGCAAGAATATCCATGGAAGACCTCAAGGAGCCAAGAATAAAAATAAAAATACAAACAAAAGAGAAGCATCAATAGTTAAAATTATTGAAAGTCAATCCAAGAGAAGAGGAATACTCCCATCAAAAATGACCAGTACAACAACATCAAGATCACAGTCAAATGTCCCCTCTCCAATTATGGAAGTGGACTCATCTGAGAATTCTTAAGATTCTGAGGCCTCATTATCAAAATCAATCAGTTCATCTGATTCACTACCCTCAGCAACTGAATTGAATAAATCAGAAGTCACCCTTAGAAGGTCCAGAAGATGGGCAATTGGAAGCAAAACCTCACAAAGAAAATCACACAAGCCTGAAACCAGTTTGAAGATATATGATGAAATTAGCTTGACCTGCAAGCATTGTAAAAGCAATTATCACACAAGTGATCAATGCTCCAAGCTGTTTGTGAGTTTCTGATTCTTTTTAATGTAATTTTCTGTTGTTTATTTTAATATTTATTCATTTTTTGAGCTTATTTTATCAGATAACTGGCTCAGAAGACTTGCCCAAGTTTATATTGAAATACACCTTCAAGGCCATCAATGTCCAGGGTGATGGAAACTGTGGCTACAGAACAGTATCCCACTTCATTTACAAGACTCAAGATCAAGGGCTGATGTCAGAGGTGACTTGGCTGAAGAAATTCACCAAAATCAAGACCTTTATGAAGCCATGAACACCTTAATTCCCTCAGTATCCTCCTATTTGGAAATGATTTAATGGTATGAAGATGTTGGCCAGGCTCCAAGAAGAAAGTGGATGTCCATGCCTGACATGGGGGATCCAATTGCAAATAAGTATAAAAGACCAGTTTTCTTTCATTCCACAGCCCAATCTTTTTCTTTTTTCCCTTATTTCTGTCCTCCAAATGATAATCCCCCCATTTTAATCTGCTTCTTGAATAGTTGTGCTCATTTTGTTCCTTTGGACATCATCATTTCTAAAGTTTCTCCAGTCCTCCCCATTACTGTGAACTGGGAGATTCATGCCCAAACACAAGCCCTGGGGTGGGCTGATAAATTTAAGAAACACAGAATGCTGTATTTGTCCAATCTTTCTCCCCCTCTCAGAAAAAACCCACTATTTTGGAGGTTGATTATGATTGAATGATTTTTGTATATACAATTTATGCTAATTATCCCCCTCCTAAGTCATATTTATTGCTTAAATCCCACCTCAGTGTCCTTTTTCATCAAACATGTGGAACTTTTTTACTTGAAAATAGTAATATTACACACAAGAAAAAAAACAGTTGAAAAAAACACTCATTGCGCCTTCACTTGTTGTCCCACCAAAAGTTTTTTCCCAATTAATGAGCTTCTGGTTCTTTATTTTCCAGATTGAACCCTTTAATTTTAAAAAAAATAAAGGAAATTCATAAGTGGGAAGTTATTAAATTCACTTTTTAAAAATAGGCATATTACAATGATGGGAAAAAATGTTTGAAAAAAAACCCTTTTTGCACCTTCACTTGTCCCACCCAAAAAAATCCCCGAAATTATGGGATTCTGGTGCTTTATTCTTCACATTGAACCCTTCATTTTGAAAAAAATGAAGGAAATTCATAAGTGGGAAGATTTCAAATGAATTTTTGAAAAAAATATGCCATTTTGGCATATTGGCCAAATTGGTGAAATTTGGCAAAAAAAAAAATTGAAAAAATTTGTGCTTATTGACATGCCAAGTCGGGAAAAATATGGCAAAAAAAATTAAAAAAATCCCCGAAACTGAGCCTGAGGAATTTTTTTTGAAAAATAAGATCACTTACATGTTTTTACCATAAATTGGTAAAAACAAACTTACATGTTTTTACTAAAAGCTTACATGTGTTTACCAACACCCTTATTTCATTTTATTTTATCTTTTTAAATAATAATCATGTTTAACCTATGATTATTTTTTTTCTTTTTTTTGATGATTATCATTACTGAACTATCATTGGTTTTTTATTTTAATTTTTGCTTCATCTTTTTATTTATTTGTTGATATAGGGGTGGATTATTTATAAGGGTTTATTTTGCCTTGTCATTCCATTTCAGCCCCCTTCAATCTTCTTTGAAATTCAAAAAAAACCTCCTCCTCTGTCTCACTCTTCAAATCATTCTGATAATGTCATGGTTAGTACTAAACCAGACTCAGCACATCATCAGAATGATTTGAATGATGTTGAATGTACTGATCCTCCTCTTGATGTCATGGTTAGGACTAAACCAAATATAGAACATCATGAGGATAATAATACCAAATCCAATCATAAAAGAAATTTCACCCAAAGCCAAAGACAACACATCCATGATTCAAAAAAAATCATGTCTCACCTTGGCCATTCAAACACATAATATAAGAACTTTCCAACAATTTAAATTGACAAGAAATCAGCCAATGCATCATGGTTAAAACTTCCATCACTAAACACTCTACCCCATCTTTATGTACTAATTGATAAAGCCAAAAAGCCCTTTTTACCTGTAATAATATATGAAATAACCCCTTTTGATAATTCTTCTGGCCACTCTCAAATGCTCCAAAACCTCATCATGACATTAATGTCCTTATCTCAAAATCAACAAGAAATTGAAACCAATAAGCAGCTCCTAGGTGGTATTATGAAAGGTATTGGGTTTTATCCTGGTTCTGACTCTGGAAAATCTGCAGGTGTGTGATCTTTTTTGCTTATTATTTTAATAATTTCTAAGTAATTACAGAATTTTTAGGTGTTTACTCCAGAAAACCAGGTTTAACTCCTCATCAAATTGAAACAGACAATAATCAATGGACCAAAATTCATCAATATGACTAATTTGTTTACTCAATAATTTCCCATTTTTCAAAATTAGCTGTAAATGAAATTAAGTAATTAATGGAAGCAGCCAAATTACCAAATTTCAGTCAATTTTAATGGACTTCTTCCAATCAAAAGGAAGAATTCAAGTATTTTACAAATGTCATTGTCACTCAAGATGGATTTTTCAATAAGCCACACCAAGAGTTAAACAATCTCAATGCCCAGACTTATGGTATATTTTTTTTTGTATCAAAAAAAGATTTCCATCCCCTTCCAACTGTATTCACCCCCTCTGGACATGGCTTGCACTTCCCCAAATTGAAAATGGAGATTGATTTTTCAAAAAAACCTGGCATCATGGAAATTCTTTGGAAGACATCAAAAAAGGTTCATCATAAAACAAAACCTCCTCCAGAAATAATCACTCATGACAAAATAACTCATTTTTGATGTTCTTTTCAAATAAACCATAAATTATTTGATGTAGGTGACAAATTCTTGAAAATGACACCCACCAAAATTAATTCAAAAGTCAATGGGTACTTTGAAAAAAATATGTAGGACCAAAAAAGAACTAAAAAATATTGATTGTAAATAGTTCTATCTTACCAATAACACCTCCACTCCATTGTATGACATTGAATTAAGTACATAGATCAATGGTCCTGATGAAATTCTCAATTGACTATTTTTCCATGCCAAAGTAATTGGTTTACATTTTTTGCACATATTTACCACATCTTCCCCAATGTTGTTATTGGACAGATTTTGTGCATGTGGTAGATCATCATCCTCATATAGATCAAACCATTAATTGCCAATTTGTGCTAACATATCATTTAAAATCATGAAAGAAAAAACACAACTAAAACAATATTTAATTTCATGATTATACCTCATTTGATTTTGCATTTCCCTTAGAGAAAATCACTGCCCCTTCAAAATTCTAATTGCATTCTTGATTCTAACCCTTGATTTTGCTAGACAGTAATTGAAAGAATAGTTGTCTTCATTCTGTGCTACAAATCCCTTATATGATGGAACAACCCAAGGAGAGCTTGCATATTCTGAATCAGAAAGGAAGTACTTATCCTTTTCATAAAAATCTTGAGGTGTTTGTGCTATTTTTATATGTTGATAGACATTTGAATCATGAAGTTACCCAGTACAACCAGCATGTAGACCAGTGAACTGTTTGTTGATATTGCAAACCAGTTGTATTGACATAGAATACCTTAATTGTGAAAAAAAAGTAAAAATGAAATAAAGAATAAAAGCTCAACAGATTACCTCTTTTTGCAATCAAAATAGGCTTCACCATCATTGGGGGGACGTTGTGATAATGGTATGAGTATACCATCAATAAACCCAATGCACCCAGGGAAGCCATATGCCTGCATTACTTGAGACATCTCTCTTTGTTGTTCTATTCTTGGCCACACAATCACTTTGTGCTTCAGCTTCATTAATATCTGGATCACTCTTTGAGCTTACAACACAATAGCCCCATGGCTAATTCCAAATAAAATTCCAATCTTCCCCAAAGCGGCCCCATTGCCATTTGATCCTAGCCTTGATATTGCCCCATCCAATTGGATGGCAGGATTGCGTTGTTTGTTTTGTGATGAGTTTTGAAATTTTTTATCATCTTGAATTTGTGCAACCACTTTTTCAAATTATTCATGTGTAGTCCTACATAGCTGTCAAAAATTTTCAGATGATAATGTTTGTACATCATTCATTGTATACATGTAGTTTGAAGGATATCTTCTATGAGGATTGATGTATCTTTGTAATACTATCATATCTACTAAGATTATATCTTCCTGGATATTGGAATCACTATCAGAGTTGATAGCATCAATGAGCTGAAGTGAGTTTAATTTTTGAAGTAAAGGTAGCCTTTGAAATGCCTTTGGCATGGTAAATGAAGAAAGGATGTTTAGAGAATGCAATTTTAAATCAAATAACTTAATAAATGACTAGTATATTCAGATTTTATGCAAGAGAAGGGGAGTCTTATGCAATTCAACATGCCCTTACTGAGTTGTGTGTTGTAAAAATGTCCCTTTAAGTAAAGCTAAAGGTGGGATTTTAGTATCAAAACATGGGATTTGGTACCAAAAAACCTAGGTTTTTGTACCTAAAAATACCTCACCTCTTGAGGTGTGGGATTTCCCAAATCCCAAAGAGCTAATGTGGGATTTGGCAAAAAAAACTTGGGATTTTGAGTGTGGGATTTGGTAAATTTGACACCCCCTAATAATAATTATAATAATAATAACTTTATTATGTTTTTAATATTTATTTAAATTAAAATCTATTTTAATGATTTAATTAATCATTAAAATTATTATTCTTCTTTTTAATAGAAAATTGAAAAAAAATGGAAAAATTTATTTTGTATTTACTTAAAATAATTAATAAAATTTTTTATCATGTAATTAATACCTTTTAATTTTTAAAAAAAATAAATAAATTGAACTTAAAGTAAAGAATTAAAGTTTAATATTTTTCAATTTATGATATATTTTTATTTAATAAAAATATAATTTATTGTTATTAAATTAAGGAATTAATAAATTAAATCAAAACTTTATTTATTGGAAAATTATTAAATAAATAAAAGTTTCTTATAATATTTCAAATATTATTCCAAACAAAAGAAAAAAAATTAAGCAATAAATTAATTAATCAAAAAGAAAAGAAAAGATATTATTCTTTTGAGTGTAGATTATTTCAAAGTTTAAAATTATTATTATTATTATTATAAATTGAAGAAAATGTTTTAAATTAAAAAATAATGATTGTTTTTCTTTGGAAAGATATATATTAGGGAGAAACATAATCAGAACTTTTAATGAATATTCTGATTGGTATTTTCTGCTCATGAACTAGTTTGAGAGAAATTTTCATTGAGTTCACCAGCATAGACACCAGAAAACTATGTAGGATTCTGGTGACTATTCTCACAAATTAATTTAGTGGTGCACAGAATGTATTCAGGCAGATTGAGATGTTATGAAAACTTTTGTATTAATTAATAGAGATAAATGAAAAAAACAGGAAGAATTTCAGGGAGATCTGGGGTTTTTTTTATGTTTTTTTATTATCCTGCTGATGGATATTGAAGAATTGTCTGATGAAATGTTTTTTGTGAGACCCCCTATTAAATTTTTTTGATTTTTTTGGATCATATTAAAAATTCAATAATAATAATATAGAAATTAGTGGAGGGGGACAATATTGGTTTTGTTGAGAACTTTTTCTATGTATTGATTCAATGCCCAAGTATATGAGGGTTACATTTCATTCTTCATCAAACAAAAAGCCCCAGAAAACGCCTTATTTGTTGAGCTTAATCCAGAAATAGGAAAAAGGGGAATTTTTCACTTATTGGTTTTATAATTACAATCAATGAGAATTACATGAAGAGAGCCATGAAGGGGTTTGATGGAAAGGGGGTTAGTGAAAAACAAGGAGGTAATGTGTTCCTCAGCATCTCTTGCAGAGGAGAACACAAAAGTTTCTTCTTTGAGGGTGTAAATAAGAGAATTAATGGGCATTCTGCCTTGAAGTTTGTCTTTATTTATTTTCTTGACTTGATTGGGAATAGATTGAAGGATTAAAGACTTGTTTGTCTTCCTCAGTCTGCATAATTTATCCTGAATTTGCATTGGAATTAGAAGTGATTCAGAAATTTTAGATATTTGGGATTTTTCTTGCTCATTGAGTTTCCTGAAAGCTGGATGTTACATGATATTTTAAGTCAAATAATGGCTGTGTTCAGGAATTTGGACGTTGAGAGTCCAAGTGGTACTCTTGGAATACTTTATGGCATAAATTCTAAATGGAAAGTCAATAATTCTTGAAGTGACTGCTTTGGAGGTGTTTTTGTGGGGATTTGGGGTCCCGGACCTGTCACAACCTATTTAAATTTGGTTGCGGGTCATATTGGTCCTCAAGGTTGAGACAAAAAATCCCTGTGCCCTGGAAACACTATGAAAATGACTGCAAAGAAGCTCAAGAGTCTGAAATCCACCTTCAGTGGGGGTTGAAGCATCATATGGTGAAAGAGATGTATAAATTGCAAAAAAGGGGGGAATTTGGGGATTTGGAATGAGAAATAAATCTTTTAAAATGTGAAAAAAGGGATAAATGGTGTGCAAAGTCAAACAAAGTTGGAAAAGGTGAAATGAAGAGGCTTAAATATAATAATTAAATAAGAGGGAAGGTGAAAAAAGGGAATTTTAGAGGCTTGGAAGCAGGTTGTTTTGAGGGAAAAAAAGAAAAAAAGTGAGGAAAGATTTTCAGAATTTGTTTTGTAATTCTGTTTTTAAAAAGAAAATATTTTTTAGAATAGATAATGTGGATCTTTTGGGTCTTTGGTCTTTTTTTTTTTTTTGGGGGGGGGGATGTGTGAAAAAAAGTGAAACAAATGGGTTAGGGGGGTTTTGGACCAATACATGTTTTTTTTTGTTTCATTTTAATTTAAAATGGGCCCAGGGAACCCCTTATGTGTTTTTACCAAATTTCTTACATGGGTTTGCCAATACCCTCCAAAAATCAAAAAAATTGTAAAAAAAATGTAAAAATTGAAAAAAATTCATAAATAATTAATGAAAAATTGAAAAAAAAACAAAAAAAAATTGCAAAAAATTGAAAAAAAATTGCAAAAGATATTAAACAAAATTGAAAAAATTAAAAATAACCTAAAAGAAATTAGAAAATTGTAAATAAATTAAAAAGAAATGGAGAAGAATTTGAAGAAAATTGCAACAAAATTTAAAAAAATTAAAACAAAATGAAAAAAAATTAAAATAAAATTGAAAAAATTGAAAAAAAAATAATTACAATTTATTTATTCAAAAATTAATTAATTAAAATTCAAATTCAAATTGAAGAAAATCATTCATTTTTAATTGGTTTTTAACTTTTTTTTAATTTTTTTTAATTCTTTTCTAATTTTTTCTTAATTTTTCTTGATTTTTTTTAATTGTTTTATCAATTTTTTCAATATTCTCTTTTTTTTGGTAGTATATATTTTTCAAAGGAGACTGATAAATAAATAAATGAAGAAGAATGATAAGCAGAAATATCAATATTATCTTTTACCTTTTTATCACCATCTTCATCAACTTTTTTTTTGGTTAATTAATTAAGTTTTTAGGGTGTTGGTAAACACACATAAGCCCTTATGTGTTTTTACCAATTTATGGCCAAAACATGTAAGTGACCTCAGTTTGCAAAAAAATTCCTCAGAATCAGTTTTGAGGTTTGTTTTAATTTTTTTTGCCATATTTTTCCGGACATGGGATGTCAATTTTTACAAATTTTTTCACATTTTTTTTGGCCAAATTTCTCAAATTTGGCCAATATGACAAAATAGCATTTTTTTTGATAAAATTCATTTAAAATATTTCAACTTATGAATTTCCTTCATTTTTTTGAAATGAAGGGTTCAATCTGGAGAATGAAGAGCTAGAATCCCATAATTTTGGCAATGTTTTTTGGTGGGACAAGTGAAGGCACATAAAGTTTTTTCCCATCTTTGTAATATGACTATTCTTAAAAAATAATATAAAACCTTCCCACTTATGAATTTCCTTCAATTTTTCTCAAAATGAAGGGTTTAATCTGGAAAATAAAGAACCAGAAGCCCATGGATTGGTGGCATTTTTTTGGTGGGACAACAAGTGAAGGCACAATGAGTTTTTTTTTCAAATGTTTTTTTTCTTGTTTGTAATATGACTATTTTTAAGTACAAAAGTGCCACATGTTTGATAAAAAAGGGGACTGAGGTGGGATTTAAGCAGAAAAGAGGACTGAGGAGGGGAATAATTGGCATAAATTGTATATAAAAAAATCAATCAATATGAATCAACCTCCAAAATAGTTGGTCTCTTCTGAGGGGGGGGGGGGAGGAAGATTGGACAAATATAACATCCTGTGTTTCTTAAATTTATCTGCCCACCCCAGGGCTTGTGATTGGGCATGAAATTCCCAGATCACAGTAACGGGGGGGACTGGATAAAATTTAGAAATGATTATATCCAAAGGAACAAAATGAGAACAGCTATCCAAAAAGCAGATGATAATTGGGTGATTATCATTTTGAGGACAGAAAGAAGTGAAAAAAGAAAAAGATTTGACTATGGAAGAACATAAAACTGGTCTTTGATACTTATTTGCAATTGGATCCCCCATATCAGGCATGGACATCCACTGGCTTTTTGGAGCCTGGCCAACATCTTCATACCATCAAATTATTTCCAAATAGGAGGATACTGAGGGAATTAAAGTGTTCATGGCTTCATGAAGGTCTTGATTTTGTCTAATTTCTTCAACCAAGTCACCTCTGACATCACCCCATTGACCTTGAGTGTTGTAAATGTAGTGGGATACTGTTCTGTAGCCACAGTTTCCATCACCCTGGACATTGATGGCCTTGAAGGTGTATTTCAATATAAACTTGGGAAAGTCTTCTGAGCCAGGTATCTGATAAAATAAGGTCAAAAGATGAATAAATATCAAAATAAACAAGAGAAATATACATTAAAAAGAATCAGAAACTCAAAACCAGCTTGGAGCATTAATCACTTGTGTGATAATTGCTTTGACAATGCTCGCAGGTCAAGTTAATTTCATCATATATCTTCCAACTGGTTTCAGGCTTGTGTGATTTTCTTTGTGAGGTTTTGCTTCCAATTTGTGAGCCTTAGAGGTAATTTCATATACCCAAAAGACCACAAATATAAAAAATAACATATTAATATAAATAAAATGAATTTATTTATATTATTAAAATAAAAATCAAAATATAAATATAAAATTATATTAAAAATAAAAAAATACATTAAATTTTGTAAGTATAAAATTACTTTTATACTTGAAAAAATTAAGTAAAAATAAAACTTTAACAAAATTGTGAAAAAATAAATAAATTTGGAAAAAAGTTATATAAAAATTATCATAACTTTTTATCCAATAAATAAACACATAAAATTTATTTCACCATTGGATTCCTCATAAAAAATCAGGTGGGGTCACCTCTGAGTGAAATTCTTGTAACTCAACTCTAAATAAGCTTAAATTAAGTTTTTAGTATTTTCAATACAAAAGTTGAAAATCCTCAAAACCTTAATTTAAATCACACCACATGTGGTGTTAACCATCAATTTTTGTGTTAAAATTGAGGTGTTGTGTTTAGTTTAGAAGTTATGAGGAATTGAAGTATTTTCAATTGAATTCAATTGAAATGTCAAAATGTGCGCGTGTATTACATAAGTGAACTTTGATTTACATATGAGGTGTCAATTATTACTGTATTGTACTGTACAATTGAATTGAATTACATATGTAAATTATAAGTATAATACATGATGAGGAATTAAAGGAAAAATAAATTGGAAAGATTAAATTTGGGGGGGAAAAGGAACTCCAGCTCTAAGGGGGAGCTAGACCCCCAAATTCCTTGCTGACAGGCGTGGGATGTCAAAATTCACGCAAAAGTTCATCACTTTTGGCCTGGAATTGAGTTACAGGGTCTGTGAACTCAATTGATGATGAGGTTTTGATACCAACTGGGTTAGTTTTAGCTGTTGCCAAGAGGGTAAAACTACCCTTAAGATAAAACAATCATAGTAAAAACAGTTTTAACTGGTTTCTACGCCTCTGACACACATTCTGACGTGTTTTGAAGGCTCTAGGCCTGGTATTGCTATAGTAATGGCTGATTTAAGGGTCTAAAATGGCTAAAAATGGCTTAAACCAGCCCTTTTTTTGGTCTAAACCAGGGTTCAATGATGCCATAATTGGCTTTTCTGTTGTCAGACTGTTTTTCACGACTGACAAGAGTAAATTTTACTTTTGGAGTAAGAGAATTGATGGCTATAAAAGAATGTCTTCTTTGCCCCACTTTTCTCTTCATGTTAGAATCTTTTCCTTTTATTAATTAGTTTAAAACTGTTAAACCAATCAATAAAAGATTCCAACCACCCTTTTTAAATCATTTTGAACCTTTTAACCACGTGAAAAAATCATTATAATCATTGTTTGTAACTCTTATAATCATTTTTACCCCTGAACCACCCCATAAGTGAATTAAAGCATCTTTCATCACTGTTAACTTTGTCACTTTGTTTCCAAATTCACTCTGGTCACTTTTGGGCGTGTTTTCTCTTTAATATTCTTTTTAAAGACTTAGTTCTTCAATTAATTGCTTGCAGTTCTTTGCTCAATTAATTCCAATTGAAATTGCTCTTGAAGAAATTTCTTTTGTAGCCTTAAAATATCTCTTGTAGAGTATTTTTTGGATAAATTTTTATTGTTGGTAAAACAATAAATTTTTATAATATTATTGTTTTATACTAATAAAGTTATAAACAATAAAATTGGTGTGTTTTCTCTTAAAAATAATATTTCTTACTATTTTTAATTGAATTTTACCTTATACAAATTTTGAGGACAGGAAAAGTACTTGATTTTTTATCAAAGTTTCATATCCACACCTTACATTTGGGGGCCCAGCCGTGATATTTTACCTGTGACATATTTTTTTTACTCTTTTTAAATCTTTTTTCTTATATTGAAAAATTTAAAAACATATAAAAAATACTTATAATCCAAAAAATCCTTAAAAAATAATTTTTTTTTCATATTATAAGTGAGGCTTATATTTTTATTTCCTTTTTGAAATAACCTTTTTTTTAATTAATTGGCTTTTTCATTAATTTTAGTGTCTGACAACGTGGTAAGACAAGAAAACATTGAAACAGCCTCAACAGTAACCAGCATTATCCCTGCCAGTACTGTTAATTCTGATCATAATAGTACTGTTATTGTGACTCAAAATAATCAACCTGAACCAATATCTTCTGAATTAATTAACTTGGATATAAGTAATACACTTCAGAAAGCTAAAAATTTGGCCAATAGTAAGTTTTTGATGTAAAAATACTATTTTAAACCTTTTTTAAGCATAATTATGCCTTCAACCAGGTCAGGAGCCAGCTACAACCCCTCAAGCAGCTCCCAAAAAGGTAATAGACGTGATTATGGCAGAGGCCAATCAGGTACAGAAGGAAAAGGGTCAGTTGATGACTTCCAAACAACTAAATTGGGTCATTCTGAAGCTGATAATACCATTTTACCTTCAAAAAGAGCTGACACCGCCACAACAAGCCTCTGTGGACATATACAAAGCCAGCCACAGTGCATACAACAATGCACTTCAATTCAAAGAGTACCAGATCCTTGCAGACCTGTGGAAGAATTGCATGAATTCTTACCTGACAGTAAGAAAATTCTTGGGCCATCCCAACACTTGCAAATTGCTCAATGGATGGCATCCATTGATGGAGAAGAAAAACATGATGCTTTTGACACTGGAATGGAGGAAAAACAACCCTCCACCACCAAAACCAGTGCCAAAAACAGCCCCAGTGGCCAGCAGCAGCACTTCCAACGTGAAAAAGCAGCCATAACCTCCAAACAAGGGCAAAGGGAAGGCACAAGCTCCAAAACCTTACAGCCAGGGCTACAGGATCCCAAAGATTCAACAGGATGCCATGGAAAATGTATTTCAGATGGCCAGAACCATGATGGAATTACAAAAGAAGGAGGAAGCCAGATTAAAGTTCCAGAAATGATTTCTGATATATTTGATTCCATCCCAGAGTTGTATGATGCTATAAAGGACGTGAAAAAACATCTTTCTGATAAAAATGAATCCATTTGTAACAGCATTAAAACAAACAACTTGAGCCTGTGCCAAATCAATGAAACACTTATGTGTTTTGAAAAGGTTTTAAGAACAATTAAAACTTCCAATAATGATACTTCTTTTGGCATTAAGATAAATGAACAATCTGCAATTATTAAAGAATTAACAGAAAAATATTCTAAACTCAATATTGATGACATAATTGAGACAAGAATAAAACATGCCATTAGTACTATCAAAGAGGACAATAAAAAGACTCTGGATTATGTTTCAAAAGCATTTGCTGAAGTAAATACAAATACAATTTCCTTGAAAAAGGATTTTGATACCTCAAAAGAGGAAATATCAAAATTAACAATGAAATTGAATGAAGTTATATCTGATAATACTAGACAAACAGAGTTATGGAATGAGCTTACATATAAAGAGGATGAACATAAAAAGAATGTCATAGAATCTATAAAAAGCTTACAACATGAGTTAAAAAATTCTCAAAGGTGTAACAACAGTAAAATGAATGATATTGAACAACTGCTAAACACCTTACCAAGGATGTCTACACCTCTGAACCAGAATGAGGGTGCAAGAATTCCCAATCCACAAGTATTGGATGGAGAAAATTCACAGTTAAAAGATGAATTTTCTACCTCTTTTCATAACTTGGAACCATCAATGGGCCAAGCACTATTAAAAGAAGTTCCAAAACTTAAGGAATGGCCTCACTTCAGTGGTGAAGGAGAATATGACCATATGGAATTTATCAGAGGTATTGACATGATCAAAGAAGATTTTGAATTACCAGACAGATTGGTGACAGCCAGGTTTAACACCTTGTTTACCAAATCAGCTCACAGATGGTATATCAAATTAAGACAAGCACATGGACACCAGAGTTGGACTTGGTGGAAAACCCAAATTGTCAACAAATGGGCCAATGATGCATGGAGGTTTAAAGTTGAAACAGCCTTTGAATCCGCCAAATTTAATGCTGATAAAGACAAAGCCTTACCATGGTTTTGTCAACAAAAGGACAGGTTAACAGCATTATACCCTGACATGTCAGAATTTATGATTCATAGAAAAATTCTAAGACAATGTGGAGGTGACTTAGAGCATGCTGTCAAGAGCAGGACTACTGAACAATCTTCAGCAGAAGACATTATCAATATATTAGAGGAAGTAACCACAAGGACCAGAATTGGTTCCAGTAGGGTGAATCTCAAAACAAGGTTTAATACACCTTGGAAGGATTCTGTGGACAAAAACCCCAAAGAAAACTCTAATAATATTAAAAATAAATCTGCAGATACAGTCAGAAAGTGCCATATTTGCCAAAGCACCACTCATTTAGCCAATACATGTCCAAAGAGAGGGAAAATCAATGAAATTGATGTGGAGAAAGAACCTGATGTTGAAAAAGATGACATAATTGAAGAAAATTCAGATGACAAGTCATCCATATTTTCTGAATCTTCAAAAGATATAGAAAATATCAATGCCACTTTTGACATCATGGAATCTTATTCCCACTTGCCACAATTAAGCAATGGTCAACTTGATTTATCAAAAATCCAAGATGCACAACTCATGAAAACCAAACCAAACAGAGGAAAAGGTTATACAGCTGGTAACTCCTGTATAACAGAAGTGGTGATTGACAACAAACCCACTAAACTTTTGCTTGACCCAGGAGCCTTCTGCTCTTGTGTTGGTAAATCTTTTCTTAAAACTTGTGTACCAAACTTTGAAGATCAATTATTGCCAATTGATGGCATAAAATTCAATAGTGCAAGTAACCCAATGAAAGCATTGGGAATATTTGAGACTAGTGTCATATTTCCACATATCAATGGAAATTTAAGAATCACTGTTGAATTTGTTGTTATGGAAAATTGCTCTAGTACCCATTTCATATTGAGAAATGATTATTTAATCATGTATGGCATAGATTTACACAACAACAAAGACAGATACTTTACTATTGGAGACAATAAGCGCCAAAAACTTTCCTTTTTATCATTTAAAAGACAAATTACAGTAAACAAAGTATCACCAGTCAACTTAGAGTTAGAGAAATTCAAGTCTGAACACTTAAATGAAGCTGAAATAAGCCTTCATTTGAGTGATAAACAAGAAAATGAACTCTTTTCTCTTTTATATGACCATAAAGAAGCATTTGCCTCAGATAAAGAACCCCTAGGGGCAATCATTGGTCATGAAATTGATATTATTCTTAATATTGAGAGACCTTATCCACCACTCTTAAGAAGACCTGCATATCCAGCAAGTCCAAAATCAAGAGAAGCACTAGAAAGCCATATTAAAGAACTTTTAGACCTTGGTGTAATAAGAAAAGTAGGCCACAATGAAGAAGTAGAAATAACTACACCAGTCATAGTGGCTTGGCATAATGGAAAATCTAGAATGGTTGGGGACTTTAGAGCTCTGAACACTTATACTGTTCCAGACAGATACCCAATTCCAAAGATCCAGATTGCCCTCACTCAAATATCTCAAGCAGTATATATAAGCACTATGGATGCTCTTAAGGGATTTCATCAGAATGTGGTAACACCAAGAGCAAGGAAGTATTTGAGAATCATTGTTCATTGTGGAGTTTATGAATATTTAAGAATGCCTTTTGGTATCAAAAATGAACCTTCACACTTCCAAAGAATGATGAATGAAATCTTCCCTGAAGAACTTTCAGAAGGATGGTTAATCATTTACATTGATGACATTATAGTCTGCTCCAAAACTTGGGAAGAACAAATGTACAGATTGTCCAGGGTTTTGACAAAAATTCAATCTGTCAATATGAAAATTTCTTTGAAGAAATGCCATTTTGGATTTAAAGAGCTTAAAGCACTAGGGCATGTAGTATCTGGTTTATCTCTTGGAATTGACAAAAACAAAGTTGCAGCAGTACTGCTTAAACCCATGCCTCAAAACAAAAAAGAAATTCAATCATTTTTGGGTTTTGCAGGGTATTACAGGCAACACATTAAAGATTTTGCATCCATAGCAAGACCTCTTTATAAGGTATGTGACAAAGACACAGTCTTTGAAATGACAGTTGACAGAGTAAAAGCCTTTGAATCTTTGAGACAAGCCTTGACCACTGCTCCACTCTTACTGATGCCAGACTTTAAGCTGCCCTTTAAGCTTTATATTGATGCATCAGGAGATGGGCTAGGTGCTGCACTTCACCAAGTTCAGATTATAAATGATAAACCTGTAGAAGGACCCATATGTTTCATATCTAGGCAAATCAAACCAACTGAAGCCAGATATGGAGCAAGTCAGATGGAGTGTTTATGCCTTGTTTGGGCTCTGGAAAAGCTAAATTACTTTCTAGAAGGATGTGTCTTTGAAGTAATAACAGATTGTACCGCTGTTAAATCACTTCTGAACATGAAAACACCCAACAGACATATGCTTAGATGGCAAATAGCCATACAAGAATATAGGGGCAATATGACTATTGTTCACAAAGATGGCAATATTCATAAAAATGCAGATGGACTAAGCAGATGGCCATTACCAAATGATATTGATAATCCTGCTTATGTACCAGAAGGAGCCTCCCCACAAATTCCAATAGAAGGGATAAGTGTTACAGACTTAAACACCACCTTCTTTGAAGAAGTCAGAAACAGTTACACTCAAGATAAGAATTGTAGCATCTTATGCCAATTACTTAACAAGGACTGTAAGGACAACTCTCTTACACATGCCTTGGATGAAGTATGGAAAAAATCTTATGATGAAGGAAGATTTCACCTACTAGATGGTATAATTTACCACAGAACAAAACACACATGTGTTATGACAGTTGTGGACAGGTCACTAATCAATCTTGTACTGAAAGAATGCCATGATAGTCCCTTTTCAGGACATCTTTCTGAAGACAGAACAAGAGAGAAAGTGAAGACCTGCATATGGTGGCCAATGTGGCAGAAAGATGTTGCAGAGTATTGCAAAACCTGTGACAGATGCCAAAAGGCAAATAAATCCACTGGCAAAAGACTTGGAAATATGATGAAAATCCAAGAACCAAGCAGACCTTGGGAAATTATCCATATGGATTGGGTAACTGGCCTACCACCAGGAGGTGACAGAAGCTATAATGCTTGCCTAGTAATTGTGGACAGATTCAGTAAAACTCCAATCTTTTTACCATGTCACAAAGATGATACAGCCATGGATACAGCTCTTCTGATATGGAATAGAGTAGTGTCATGGACTGGGATATTTACAAATATCATCAGTGATAGAGATCCCAAATTCACTTCAGCACTATGGACAAATCTTCACCAATTATTTGGCACTAAACTGTCTTTTTCTACAGCCTACCACCCACAAACTGGTGGCCTGGCTGAAAGAATGATCCAAACCTTAGAGGACGTGGTAAGAAGATTTTGTGCATATGGCCTTGAATTCAAAGATTGTGATGGATTTACCCATGATTGGTGTACTCTGTTGCCAGCACTGGAATTGGCATATAAAACATCAATCCATGCCAGTACCAATCAGACTCCTGCTATTCTAGAAAAAGGATGGAACCCCAAGTTACCCCAAGATTCCTTGAGGAAAGACTTAATTGAAATACATCCCACAGCTGCTAGCTTCAAAGGAATGCTAGACAAAGCTAGAAGGCATGCAGTGAGATGCATGGAGGACTCTTTTGCATATGCTAAAGACAAATGGGATAAATCACATGCAACTCCAGATTTCAAAGTGGGGGACCTAGTTCTTGTATCCACCACTAACTTCAATAACATCAAAGGATGTAAAAAGTTGAAAGACTCCTTTGCAGGACCTTTTGTGATTAAAGCCCTCCATGGAGAAAATGCTGTTGAAGTAGAGTTATCTGAAGAGCTTAGCAATAAGCATCCTACATTTCCAGTGAGCTTGATAAAACCATATAAATCTAGTGATGCTGAGAAATTTCCCTTGAGGAATAAGGTTCCCCAAGTTATACCTCCTATTGAGACATCTGGTACTAAGAAAATAACCAAAGTTCTTAAAGAAAGGAAATTAAGAACCAAGAAAGTAAGGGAATACCTTGTTAGGTACAGTGACCCAACTTTTGAAGATGAATGGTTAGAAGAAAAAGATATACCAGAAGCTACCAAACTCCTGAGGAGATTCAGACACACGAGAAACACCAATATTACAAAGTAATATTCTTTTTTAGGGGGAGGGAATGTGAGCCTTAGAGGTAATTTCATATACCCAAAAGACCACAAATATAAAAAATAACATATTAATATAAATAAAATAAATTTATTTATATTATTAAAATAAAAATCAAAATATAAATATAAAATTATATTAAAAGTAAAAAAATTACAATTTAAAAATAAAAAAATACATTAAATTTTGTAAGTATAAAATTACTTTTATGCTTGAAAAAATTAAGTAAAAATAAAATTTTAACAAAATTGTGAAAAAATAAATAAATTTGGAAAAAAGTTATATAAAAATTATCATAACTTTTTATCCAATAAATAAGAACATAAAATTTATTTCACCATTGGATTCCTCATAAAAAATCAGGTGGGGTCACCTCTGGGTGAAATTCTTGTAACTCAACTCTAAATAAGCTTAAATTAAGTTTTTAGTATTTTCAATACAAAAGTTGAAAATCCTCAAAACCTTAATTTAAATCACACCACATGTGGTGTTAACCATCAATTTTTGTGTTAAAATTGAGGTGTTGTGTTTAGTTTAGAAGTTATGAGGAATTGAAGTATTTTCAATTGAATTCAATTGAAATGTCAAAATGTGCGCGTGTATTACATAAGTGAACTTTGATTTACATATGAGGTGTCAATTATTACTGTATTGTACTGTACAATTGAATTGAATTACATATGTAAATTATAAGTATAATACATGATGAGGAATTAAAGGAAAAATAAATTGGAAAGATTAAATTTGGGGGGGAAAAGGAACTCCAGCTCTAAGGGGGAGCTAGACCCCCAAATTCCTTGCTGACAGGCGTGGGATGTCAAAATTCACGCAAAAGTTCATCACTTTTGGCCTGGAATTGAGTTACAGGGTCTGTGAACTCAATTGATGATGAGGTTTTGATACCAACTGGGGTAGTTTTAGCTGTTGCCAAGAGGGTAAAACTACCCTTAAGATAAAACAATCATAGTAAAAACAGTTTTAACTGGTTTCTACGCCTCTGACACACATTCTGACGTGTTTTGAAGGCTCTAGGCCTGGTATTGCTATAGTAATGGCTGATTTAAGGGTCTAAAATGGCTAAAAATGGCTTAAACCAGCCCTTTTTTGGTCTAAACCAGGGTTCAATGATGCCATAATTGGCTTTTCTGTTGTCAGACTGTTTTTCACGACTGACAAGAGTAAATTTTACTTTTGGAGTAAGAGAATTGATGGCTATAAAAGAATGTCTTCTTTGCCCCACTTTTCTCTTCATGTTAGAATCTTTTCCTTTTATTAATTAGTTTAAAGCTGTTAAACCAATCAATAAAAGATTTTAACCACCCTTTTTAAATCATTTTGAACCTTTTAACCACGTGGAAAAATCATTATAATCATTGTTTGTAACTCTTATAATCATTTTTACCCCTGAACCACCCCATAAGTGAATTAAAGCATCTTTCATCACTGTTAACTTTGTCACTTTGTTTCCAAATTCACTCTGGTCACTTTTGGGCGTGTTTTCTCTTTAATATTCTTTTTAAAGACTTAGTTCTTTAATTAATTGCTTGCAGTTCTTTGCTCAATTAATTCCAATTGAAATTTCTCTTGAAGAAATTTCTTTTGTAGCCTTAAAATATCTCTTGTAGAGTATTTTTTGGATAAATTTTTATTGTTGGTAAAACAATAAATTTTTATAATATTATTGTTTTATACTAATAAAGTTATAAACAATAAAATTGGCGTGTTTTCTCTTAAAAATAATATTTCTTACTATTTTTAATTGAATTTTACCTTATACAAATTTTGAGGACAGGAAAAGTACTTGATTTTTTATCAAAGTTTCATATCCACACCTTACACAATTGCCCATCTTCTGGACCTTCTAAGGGTGACTTCTGATTTATTCAATTCAGTTGCTGAGGGTAGTGAATCAGATGAACTGATTGATTTTGATAATGAGGCCTCAGAATCTTCAGATGAGTCCACTTCCATAATTGGAGAGGGGACATTTGACTGAGATATTGATGTTGTTGTACTTGTCATTTTTGATGGGAGTATTCCTCTTCTCTTGGATTGACTTTCAATAATTTCAACTATTGATGCTTCTATTTTGTTTGTATTTTTATTTTTATTCTTGGCTCCTTGAGGTCTTCCATGGATATTCTTGCATTCTAGTGGGTCTTCATAATATTGATCATCCTCTTCACTCTTGGGAAGTTGATTAAATGGGACTTTTCCAGTCAAAACATCTTAAAAATGTTGAATAATTGGGGTGATTTCTGCCATTGGTCTTTGAAAAAGGTCTTCCTCAATATCTTCAAATATTTTCTTGGCCTCATTCTTTCCTTATTTTTAAACAGGCCTCATTCTTTCTTTCTTTTTCAACACTTTGATCATTGCCTTAAAACCCAGTCTGAGAAGAATATGACAAAGAAAATCAGTTAATAAGGAAAAAAGTAAGAATTTGAAGCTAAAGAACCCTCACAGGAAAATTCAAATGCCACTGAGGATGGAGGTCTGATATCTCAAGCCTTTGGCACCTAGAAAATACCTTTTGGTTCTTATGCTTGCAAGGAATTTCTTGATAATTGTTGTATTTGTTGGTGCATTTTTCATTTGGAGGAAATTTGGTTTTGAAATTTCCAAAGGCCATCTGAAGAGCATAATGAGACACCTTTCCATTGAGAGAACAGAGGTGTGGAGGGAAATTCTTGACATGGACAATCATTTCTTTGGGGATTCTGTTGATAATTTCAATAAATTGTTTTCTGAATGCCATGTGGAGAGCCCGGACTACCTCCAGGAGAATACCAGTGGACTTTTGGAGGCAAAGTCCAACCATGGCATGGGAGCCTTCAACTCTGGAGGTGGAGCCCACACCCATGTGGAAATTGTGATTGGTCCAGGATGGCACATAATACTCCTTTATAGGAAGCCAGGTATTTTCAAAATATTGCAAGACTTCAGTATTTTTGACTTTATTTTGAAGCCTCTTCCAGTTGTTTTTGAAAAACTTTTCAGTGGATCAATACATAACTTGAGAAATGAATCCCAAAGTAATTAATAAAAACAATAATAAGAAAAAAAGTGAAAAAAGTGAAAGATAAAAGTATATTACTTGACTAAAAAGGCCCATAAAATTTTTAAAATCAGTTCCATGACCAATTTTCTTCATGCAATGAGCAGATACATCCTTATTGATGTGCCAAATACATAACATGACTTTGGCATCTGGGAAGAGCTTCTTAAGAGAGTTTTTCAAGGCTAGATCCCTGTAAATAACAATGACTGGAGGGGGAACAATATTGGTGCTGTTGAGGATCTTTTCTATGTATTGATTTAATGCCCAAGTATATGAGGGCTCAGCTTCATTCTTCATCAAACAAAAATCCCCAGAAAAGGCCTTATTGGTTGAGCTGAATCCAACAATATGAAAAAGGGGCATTTTGTACTTATTGGTTTTATAAGTAAAATCCATAATAATGACATTAGGAAAGCCATGAAGGACATTTATGGAAAGGGGGTGAGTGAAAAACAAAAAGTTAATGTGTTCCTCAGCACCCCTTGCAGAGGACCAAACAAAATATTCTTCTTTGAGGGTGTCAATAAGAGCATCAATGGGCCTTCTGCCTTAAATTTTGTCTTTCTTGATTTTATTTACTTGGTTTTAAAAGTCTTGAAGGATTACAGGCCTGTCAGAATCCCTCTGGCTGCATAATTGGTCCTGAATTTGCCTTTTCAGAAGCAGTGGTTCAGAAATCTGAGCAATTTGGTATGCTTCTTGCCCATTTAATTTTCTGAAAGCAGGATGTTTCATGATATTTTCTGTGGTATCATGGCTATGTTCAGGATTTTTAACTTTAAGACTCCAAGTGGTCTTCTTGGTAGATTTTTTTGGCATAAAGTATAAATTGACAGTCAAGCTTTCTTGAAGCGACTGTTTTGGAGGGGTTTTTGTTGGCATTTGGGGTCCAGACCTGTCACAACCAATTCTGATTTGGTTGTGGGTCATATTGGACCTAAAGGTGGACACAGCATACCCCTGAGCCTTGGCAACATTATGCACATGCTTCCAAAGAACCTCACGGGTCTGAAATTCACCTTCAGTGGGGGGATGAAGCATTCTTTGAGTGAAAAAGATGTATAAATTTGAAACAAAAGGGGAATTCAGGGATTTGGAATGGGCTAAGAACCTTTCAAAAGTTGAAAAAGAAGTGAAAAAAGGTATGAAAAATCAAAAGATGTGGTTAAGAGTAAAAAAAGTGGTTTAAATGTGGGATTAATGGATGAGGGAAGGTAAGAAATTGGAATTTTAGAGGCTTGGAAGCAGGTTGTTGTGGTGGAAAATCCAGTCTTTGGGGGAAAAAAAGAAAGAAAAGTGTAAAAAGCTTTGCAAAATTTCTTTGGTAATGCTGTTTATCAAAAAAATCTGAGACAATTGGGAGTTAGAGGGGTTTTGGGGAGAAAAACCCTTTTTTGGGCATTGTTTGGCCCAATACAGGCGTGGTTTGTTTCATTTTTGATTAAAATTGGGCCCAGAGCACCCTTTACATGTTTTTACCAATTTATGGCCAAAACAAATAAGCTTTTAGTAGAAACACGTAAGCTCTCACATGTTTTTACAAATTTGTTTACATGTTTTTACCAGTACCCTTTTTTTATTATTTTATAAATCAATTTTTCTTTTGTTATTTTATGAATTAATTTTATTTTCTTTTCATTTTTTTTTCAAAAAAAGACAGAATTTTTCATTTAATTCCATTTGAAATAAATTGTTCTTTTTTTGAATATTGAATTATTATTTTTTTATTTTTCACTTTTTATTTTTTTTCCAAATAATTGAAAATTAATAATTTCAGTTTAAATTTTTTTTATAAAAGAAAATTGTAATAATAATAACATTAATAAATAAATTGCTCAATTGCTTTTTAAATCAATTGAAAAATAAAATCAATCAATCAATTAATTAATTAAGAAAATCATTTAAAGGTTTGTTTTTTTCAAAAAAGAATAATAAATTTGCTGTAAAATTAAAAGAGAAAGAGAGAGAGAATAAGTGATTTCAATCATTTCTCAAATTTTGAAAAGATTAAAAAACAAAAAAGAAATGTGAGAGAGATATATATGGAAGAAATTTCCTTTTTAGAAATTAGAAAAAAAATATTACAATGATAAATTGAATTAAATTAAGTTTTTATTTTGTTTTTTTATAAAAGGTGATTTTTTTTTCAAGCTAGAAAAAAAAATTAATAAGAGAATTTTAATGATATAATTTTTAAGAAGAGTTGGGCTGGTTCATGATTGGGTTTTTAAAATAGTTTTCAAAATATTTTTAATTCAATCTTTCATTTTTCTTTTCAAAAACTTACGGAATTCTTGTGCATGATTCAAAACTAATTCTTATAATTGGATTTTTATCATGGCCAAAGATGACCTGGTAATTCTGTATAATATGGTCACATTGACCATTTTTATTCCATTCTATTTGTCCTGGTATGAATATGATAGCGGTCAATATTGTCAATCAATTCATCTTGGGCATCAGTTCAATCCATGAAAAGAAGAAGTATTATACAATGAAACATTTTTTATTGGGTTGTTTTGAATGGGGAGGGAGAATTTTTCCTTGTTGGCACATGCCATATTGGGACATTTTTCAAATGCAAATAAAAATTATGTTTGTGGCTTAGCCACTGAAGAAAAACTTAGCATAACACTGTATTGAATTGGCCATAGAAGTTTTATGAGACAGTAAGCCACTTATTTAACATTTGAAAGTATACAGCATTAAACATCTCATAAGAAATAGTACAAGAAGTTCTGTTCTACAATCAGGTAAGTACTTTTCTACAGATAGTGATATTTTGAATACTAATAAATTAAATGATACAAGCTGGCCATATGTGACTAAAAAATTAGAGTGGAATTAAATAAAGGATTTATTTAAACAAAGACAGAGACTTGAAAATATATTTGGTGCTATTTATGGAGCTCACATACCAATAATTTCTCCCCCACATTATGAATGGAATTCCTATGTCAATAGGAAAGGATTGCATTCATTGTGGAGGGTGATGGCAATTTCATAAGTGTGAGTTTTTTTAAAAAAATATAAATAAACATTAAGAATTGTATAGGTATACAGGGGTTTCCCTGGCTCAGTGCATGACAGTTGTTTTTTTTTGTAAATCCCAAATTGAAAAGTATCTGTTGAAGGGGATTCCTTGATGGTCACCAAATGGCTTGCTTATTGGTGACTCAATATATTCATCTAGGATACCTATCCTTACATCATCACGGAATACATGTGATGAAGAACATGTAAGATTTAATAATATTCATTTTTCCACTAGGTAAGTTATTATATTTATTAAGAGATACATATGCTGAAAAATTAAATGTGATTAATACAAAATTGTGTTGTTACAATGGTTGTAGAGCAATTGTTTTATTGATTAAAAAATGACTTTTGTTTCTTACTTAAGCCTCAGGAAATAGTGCCACTCATTACAGGTAAGGGGACTATAGCATGTATGATATTACATGAAATCTTGAATAGAAATAGCCAGAGCTTTTTGAATGCACGGAATAAAACAATTGAGGGGGGACAAATGTCAAGATAAATAGGGGAATTATTTTGATGATAGAGAGTAAGTCAAATTGGCTATTTGTGTTAAAAAGGGTAACTAATGATCCAAATTTTTCATTATGAATATCAGATAATTGATTACAAATTAGCTATTTAAAGGAAACTTTCTGTGGAAAAAAGTTAATTGATGATAATTACAGATAATATTACTCACGTGAATATCTTACTTTGCGATAGGGAATTAAAGTTGTAGTTGGTAGCCATTATTCTTGGGAAACTATGACAAAAAATGTAGTCAAATTTATTGATGCATTAAAAAAATATTACTAACCATTGGAAAGGAGTTCTTTTCCTCTTAATCTTAACTTATTCAACTAATATTGATAATTTTTAACCAAAAAACTGTGTAAGTTTTCTTTCTTTTTGGCCTCCTTCATCAAGGAGATTATTTCCTTTTGTTTTATCTCATTGATTTGCTTCAAATGAACCATATATTTGTGTTCCTTCCAAAGTTTTTGCCATCTTTCCTCATCTTCTTGAGTCAGCTTACTATGGCTTTCCTCAAGTTTTGAATTGTTTGATGAGTCAATTGATAGTTTCTGAGTGAAATAGAATATTAAATTTCTCTGTAATTAATGATTGAAAATGGGGCTTTTAACACTTTGGATTAGAAATTAGGTGTGTATTTAAACATTATCTGAGAATGGAATTTATAATGTTTGAATCATTACAAATTCAAATTCACATTTATTTTGCATTGATGTAGCCCATCATAATGTAATTTTCTCCTCACAATTGTGAAGTGGGTCCTATTTTTATTTCCATCCACAATGGTTAATTAGAATGGGTGATTTAGTTTGTGTCAATAACTAATAACATTAAAAATGAGGTTTCCCATGTTTGTGTCAGCCTTTGCACTAGTCCAAAGTGGTATCTATGAGCCATTGGATTGTCTTGAAATTATGATCATTATCAAATCAATATTTGTATTAAAACATCTCTTATATTTTGCTTTTTTTAAAAAATTGATTACAAGAAATACAACTTTACATAAATGAAAAAAATGAAAAAGATCTCTTGCATGTGTCAATAAACTTCAATGCAAGTTATAAACTTGAATAATTTTCAGGATCCACCCCACTGGCCCTTGCCAAAAGTGAAACAACTGCCACATGGAAACAGTCACTTCCGGATTGATCTTTGCAGAATTGTTTCTCTTCCTCCATTTGTCTAACTGCTTCCCCTTATTCCACTTGTTATTGACTATTTTGTATCATAATCATCCATGGGCCCATCATTGAATGCATATTATTAGTAATATTATGCATGAAACTGTTTTTGTGGCAACCAGATCCTATGGTGAAATTGGATTCCTGACTAAATGAACTATGATAATTAATATTTGGAGTACAAGTAAATCTATTTGTTGGTGGGGAAGGGATTAGCCTTTGGTTTGTATTGCCTTTGTTGTCCATAAAATGTTGTTGATAATTCCCATTGCAACTAGTTGAGCTGCCCTCTTGATGCCCTATAACACCATCATTTTCTGGAAGTGCTCCTTTCTTATTCTCCTCTCTTTGATAGTGAAAATCCCCCCAATTCCATCCCACTTGCATTTAGGCCTGAATAGTTTGTACTTATTTGTTTTAAAATTCAATAGGGGGCTTCAATTATTTCTGGAAATGGCCCTGAGATACTGGCAAATACACCTGACTGATATTGAAATAAGGTATTCTGGACTTGCTGGTATCTCAGGGGCATTTCTGAAAATTGGGTAATCTGCAGTTTGTTTTATTTTGATGCAGTGGATTCAAAAATCTTCCCAAATCTTTTCACTGTTTCAAATATTTTCCCTATCACACTACCAAGAGAAAATATTTGATTCCCAAGCAATCTAGAAATAAGCACTTAATTAAAGAAATAATTCAAAAGAAGAAGAAAGAACATGCACATACTTTGGACCACTGGATTGAAATATTACTTTTCCCAGAATTTCTGAACATTGGGAAAATTGTTTGGTCACAAAAGCCCAATCACTGCACTAATGATTTAATGGCTGTTAAGCCAGGCAGTACAGCTAGATGATATGATCAAGAGAGAATTTAAAAAAAAGGTGGGAGGTAGCTCATTGTTATCCTTATTACTGAGCTTAGATATTTTATAATTAATGGTGTGCAAATGCCAAGGGGAGAACTGCAATTGGAGGAATTCTTCAGTATGACCAATGCTAATTTCAATAAGGTTGTGCATATGAAAAAACTAGGGTTTCTTCACATCTATAACACAATCAAGGACAGAAAGATAGTTCAGAATAATAGCAAACATTTTCTTCCAATTAGCAATGACTTTGGAGAGACTTGGAAGCAATGGTAATGTATCTTCCATTGGGTGATTGGCAAGGACTTCCCAAATGAGCTGTGGAGGCATGGTTGAGGTATTGCACCAAGCTATTGGAACTATTATAGCTCTTGGTCCAACATACCTTTGGTGGCCTAATGCAATTTTCAGGAGAGGGCTTTCCTGGTTGTGTTGCATTTTTAGATGGGACATACATCCCTCTCTTCCAGCGACCAGGGGTGGTTGGTGAATTATTCTTTTTTTGAAAATATCACTACTCACTAAAAGTTCAGTTGGTTTTTGATCATCGCAAGTGCATCACAGTGCTCCTGAGCAGCTGGCCTGGCTCCTGTGGTGATGGTTATATGTACAAATGAATGAGGCTTTTCAAAAGGCCTGATGAGTGATAAGTGGGCTACACAGATACTCCAGCCCATGTAAGTGCTAAAAATATGATTCTCATAGGAGAATATCTTCTTGCTGATTCTGCTTACCACCTGGGAATGCACTGCATCCCATTTTATAAGGGCGCAGCAGAAAATAGTCATTGCAATTGATCTTTTGTCTATTACAGTTCCCAAGCCCATGTATGTATTGAAAATTGAATTGGGATCCTGAAAGAGAATTGGGAATCCCTTAAAAACCTGTGATTGCGCTGCAACAATGCAGATGATATGGTACATATCAATTGGTGGGTGTATGCCTGTGCAATTTTGCACAACATCCTACTCCAAGATGGCAAGGAATGGGAACAAACAATTTTTCCAGTTGAAGAAGATATGATAAAAATTAATGAACTAGTTTCTGTTAAAACGTTGGATAAGGCACATAGGAATGCCATTAAGGAATTTTGTCTGCACTGGAATGGATTTATTTGAGCAATTCTGCTCTCCCTTTGTGATAGTTTTAGTTTTCTATATAATGATTGCAAACGAAATCAACCAGAAGCCCTTTTAAAATGGAGCCACATGAGAATGAGCACCACTGCACTGTAGAAGGGCTGTAGGAGTGATAATTGATGATTGAATTTCAGCAGGAAAACCAGGTAAAAGATTCTGTAACCACACTGGAGACACAGTAAAAAGCACAAAAGGACACCATCAAATTTTTATAATTTACAACAACCAAGAATCTTACACCAGCTTCATTAAGATTGCTATTTCTTTGTGAGACTTCCCTGACAAAATGAGCTCATGAGCCATTACTAGCTTGGATTACTTCTCCTTAAAATGTGCTTCAGCTGCAATGCACTCCCTCTTGATCACTAACTGCTGATCCGGCTTGGGTTTTTTCAAGTCATAATCATGATCCAACTGTGTCTTCATTCATTAATGTGCCTCCTCATTCAGCCAAAGTTTCCTTGAAGATTGGGCCCTTTGAAAGGTGTAATCCCTCTCTTGTGCCTCTTTTTGATGATTTGCATTGGTGGTCCATTGTTTGCTTTGCGCAGTTGCAAAATTTCCAAAAAGCTTCATCCTTTGATCATTCTCTTTGCATTCTTCTTTTTCATAGATGTCTTGCATGTTTCCTTGAGCCCTCTTTGATGTACCACCCATTTGGAGTGGTGCAGCCATTGCACTTGTTTGGCCAGTTTTGGGTTGGGACTGCTCCTTATGAAGTTTTTTTGTTTTCATTCTTTTTCTGGAGCTCATATGCTGACATCCCAGAGTCTGTATGATCAGAAGTATTCAAGTCCAACTCCTTATCCAAGTTGCTGGCAGGGCTGAGTTCAATTCATTCAGGTTTTCAATGTTTGGTTTGTTTCCAAAGATTTGATCCATTTGTTTGAAACAAGGACACATCATGTCTATATTTTGAGACATGGTCATTCCAAGTTTGTCCTTGTTCAGCCCAGCCCCTGTTTGTCTAGCCCAATCCCTGGTCATGACATATTTCTCCTTATATGTACTAAACCTTTGAGCGCAGTGTCAACCATTGAGTTCTAGGCCTGGAGTCAACAAGTTAAGGTACCCTGCAAACAGCTCATATGCAGCTGTTCTGGTCATTTACTTTTCTCCAATACTGGTCTTTGTATTTTTTACCAAAAAGATGGTTATAATTGACCTTGTCTTCAATGTATGTACAGATGTTGGAAAAATCCCTCTCTGTGAAATTTGGTTTGCTGTTGCAATTGGTCTTCTTCTTGGCCCTTTTGGATTTTTTTGCACCCATGGTGGGGTTACCACTTCTTGCTTGGGTTTTGGCCCCAGCTAATAAAACTTCCCAATTGTGAAGGGGTTAAGTGCAACCTCTCCACCCCCTGTGAGAGCCCACTCAAACTGAGTGGTTGTTGAGGTGCATTTTGAACAGGTGAGTCAGAGGGGAATAGTTGTGCCAGTGTGGGACTGGGTGGCATTGAATGTATTTCTTAATGAAAATGAGGAGGTGGCACCATGTAATGAGATTTCCAACAAGAGTTTCTGGTAGGCACATTGCACAAGTCGTTATTTGCCGTTCCAGGGTGACAGTGGTCCTCACAACAAGAGTTGACATGCTGATTACCCTGCGGCCCCAGTTACTCTTCTTCAAAGCACCCTTTCCTTGACCTCATCTCATCTGGCTGAACATTGCTATTGAAGTAAGGATCCCCAGATTGATTAATAGGATGGTGGTTTGGGATTGGGTGTGGTAAGTACCAATTTGGGGGATTCATCTAGCAAGCACAACATGAGCAAGGTCCCCTATTTTGCCCATTGTATGAGAGTCATGCACATATGCACTTATGGGTCACAGAACAAACCAAGCTGCAGAACCTCCCAATTGTGGTGAAAAATTGTACTGTGTGAGCTGAAGAAGGAGGAATTATCAGATTCTTGGGTCCAACCAGAATAACAAACGGACGCTGACTTATGAAGGCCCCACAAGTATTTCAGAAAATCAAAAAGTCTAGCCGTAACACTCAGGTTCCTGATGTTAGAAGGAGGTTTCTTTGTTTGCAATCGGGTTGGTGTGTTGGATGAGTCTGTCTGTAAGCCATATCAATATTGATATGAGCAAGAAAAGGGAATTGTTGGGGTTTTTTAATTGCGCAGGTGTAAGTGAACGACAGGTAGCAGCTGTCCTGAAAGTTCGGGTATCAATCGGGGGTGAAATTTACTTTTTCCAGATATGGCCCTTTTTCACAATGGGTTTTCAAGGGAAATCTGTAAACGTAAGTGGTGTCATTTGCGGCAATAACTTAAGCCCCCTAATACATCTAAAAATATTGAAATAAACAATTAGTATCATTTTTCAAATATTGTAAGTCAAAAGAAAATCATAATTCTCTCGTCATATGATGATGTTGTCATTGTGTATATAACCCTGATCCCCCTGTAGCATCACATGAGTCCCTGATTAGCTGGTCCATATTGTATTAGTCAAATTGTTTGATATATTTATTACAAATAAATATTTCAAGAAAAACTTACCCTATATGTTGTAGTTGATTACCTGTATCTTTTCTCTAAAATTTCATATGATATATTTTCAATATTTTCATATCCTGACTTGCGATCTTCATGAGTTTTTGGAAATTGTGCCCAAGAAATAAAACCACTTGTCCCCAAATCTAAGCTGGTGCACTCCATTATTAGCTTGGTAATAAATTCTAGCAACTCCTTTGTAGTGTCTTCACTCCAAAAAAGCATGATTTGTGATTACTTTGCCATTTATGGGAGGTGAGTTGATTTTGGCCTTGCTGCAGGAATTGAGCTTCTGCATTTACTCATTCATCCATTTGCCTTTTTTGTTTCAACCACAGCTCATGTTCTAATTTTTGACAATTTACTTGCGCTTCTTCATGAGTTCTTCTTTTGTGTTTTTTATTGTGCTTTAATTTTGTGATTCCCATGCATTCTGGTGGTCTGTCATATCAATCAATTCATGATTTTCATCATTTGCGACCAAATCTTAAAATTATTGCATTTCAAATGGTTCTTAATAATCCAGTTAAACCTAATTCGAATGCTCATTTGTTAATAATTTTGAGTCAGGTGTTTGATTAGAAATTGAAAAATTAGTCAATTCTGCGCAACGATTTGCAAAAAATTTGTTATAATTAGAAAGTGAGATTTGGTGATGGTTCAAGCCTTTCTGTTGGGGTTTTGAATTGAAAAAAGTTTAAAATACTCTTAAAATAAACTTCAAAATGATTTAAAAAATATTTTCAAAACCCAATCATGAACCAGGGCTTGAAATATTTTTTAAATTTTTGAATTTTGATTTTTTTTTTTGAAAAAATAAAAAAAAACTAAAGCTTTAAGGAAAGGTAAATTATAACTTATTTTTTTTTTTTTCAAAAAATAAAATATTTTTAAGACCCAATGAAAAGAAGAAATTCTTTTGTTGAGATTTTTTTTATATCAAAAATTTTCATTCCTTCTTTTTGATTTAAATTTGAAAAATAGTTTTTTTTTAATAAAAAAACAAATAATCATAAAGATAATAGGTTTATTATCTTTTTAATATTCATTTAAATTAAAATCTTTTTTTGTATTTTTTTGTATTTTTTTGTATTTTTTTGTATTTTTTTGTATTTTTTTGTATTTTTTTGTATTTTTTTGTATTTTTTTGTATTTTTTTGTATTTTTTTGTATTTTTTTGTATTTTTTTGTATTTTTTTGTATTTTTTTGTATTTTTTTGTATTTTTTTGTATTTTTTTGTATTTTTTTGTATTTTTTTGTATTTTTTTGTATTTTTTTTTTTTTTGTATTTTTTTGTATTTTTTTGTATTTTTTTGTATTTTTTTGTATTTTTTTGTATTTTTTTGTATTTTTTTGTATTTTTTTGTATTTTTTTGTATTTTTTTGTATTTTTTTGTATTTTTTTGTATTTTTTTGTATTTTTTTGTATTTTTTTGTATTTTTTTGTATTTTTTTGTATTTTTTTGTATTTTTTTGTATTTTTTTGTATTTTTTTGTATTTTTTTGTATTTTTTTGTATTTTTTTGTATTTTTTTGTATTTTTTTGTATTTTTTTGTATTTTTTTGTATTTTTTTGTATTTTTTTGTATTTTTTTGTATTTTTTTGTATTTTTTTGTATTTTTTTGTATTTTTTTGTATTTTTTTGTATTTTTTTGTATTTTTTTGTATTTTTTTGTATTTTTTTGTATTTTTTTGTATTTTTTTGTATTTTTTTGTATTTTTTTGTATTTTTTTGTATTTTTTTGTATTTTTTTGTATTTTTTTGTATTTTTTTGTATTTTTTTGTATTTTTTTGTATTTTTTTGTATTTTTTTGTATTTTTTTGTATTTTTTTGTATTTTTTTGTATTTTTTTGTATTTTTTTGTATTTTTTTGTATTTTTTTGTATTTTTTTGTATTTTTTTGTATTTTTTTGTATTTTTTTGTATTTTTTTGTATTTTTTTGTATTTTTTTGTATTTTTTTGTATTTTTTTGTATTTTTTTGTATTTTTTTGTATTTTTTTGTATTTTTTTGTATTTTTTTGTATTTTTTTGTATTTTTTTGTATTTTTTTGTATTTTTTTGTATTTTTTTGTATTTTTTTGTATTTTTTTGTATTTTTTTGTATTTTTTTGTATTTTTTTGTATTTTTTTGTATTTTTTTGTATTTTTTTGTATTTTTTTGTATTTTTTTGTATTTTTTTTTTTTTGTATTTTTTTGTATTTTTTTGTATTTTTTTGTATTTTTTTGTATTTTTTTGTATTTTTTTGTATTTTTTTGTATTTTTTTGTATTTTTTTGTATTTTTTTGTATTTTTTTGTATTTTTTTGTATTTTTTTGTATTTTTTTGTATTTTTTTGTATTTTTTTGTATTTTTTTGTATTTTTTTGTATTTTTTTGTATTTTTTTTGTATTTTTTTGTATTTTTTTATATTTTTTTATATTTTTGTGTATTTTTTTGTATTTTTTTGTATTTTTTTGTATTTTTTTGTATTTTTTTGTATTTTTTTGTATTTTTTTGTATTTTTGTATTTTTTTGTATTTTTGTATTTTTTTCTATTTTTTCGTATTCTTTTTGTATTTTTTTGAATTTTTTGAATTTTTTGAATTTTTTGTATTTATCACATTTTTTAATTGAAGAGTTGTCTGATGAAATGTTTGTTGTGAGACCCCCTATTAAAATATTTTGATTTTTTAAATCATATTACAAATTAAATAATAATAACAGGTTTTTGTTTTTTTGAAGTTGAAATTGATTCCAAAAAACCAAAGAATAAATAGGTCCTAAGGTTCTTGAGATTTTCTTTCTATAATTTTATTCATAATTTATCATTGAAAAAGTAAAATCAAATAAAATGAATAAATAAATATACATATATCTGTATAGAAGAATTAAAAAAATTAAAACAAAAATTAAAATTCCTTTTGAAAAAAAAATTAAAAGAAAAAAAGATTCAAAAATATTATTAGAATAAAAATCAAAAGATCAAGAAATGCAATTGAAATAGGGGGTTGGTGAAAGTAAATAAGGCAATTGGTAAAAAGCCATAATTTCTTACATGTTTTTCATTGAAGCTACAAAATGCTTTCTATTTCTTAAATAATATTATTTTAATTATTTTACCAACACTCTGACTATTGTTGAAATGGAATAATCATTTTTTGAGTCCAACAAGCTGTACCTCCTCACTGGGCAGCTTCAAACATTTATTTTTTGATTCCCCCGAAATCTATGGACTCAAGAAGATAATTTTTGAATTTTCATAAATAATAAAAACACATTTCCCATGGTTTTTTTTGCGTTTTTTATCAAGAACCACTTTTCAAGAATGGGATTTTTCATTCAAAAAGAAATTCTCAACCTTTTTATTCCACACAAAAATTAAGGTAATTTGCTTCTGAGACTTTCTAAATGTGTCATGTAGTAAAGAAAAAAAAGATGAAATAGAGTTTTGAAAACTTCAGTATTGGAAATAAACCAACAAAACACAAAACAAAGATTATGAAAAAACTTGTTTGAGGAATTTTTGATAAATAAAACAGCCCATTTACATGTTCTTACCAAAAAATACATGTTTTAACCATACTTTTGTAAAACCATGTAAGGGCTTACATGTTTTTACTAAAACCTTTCATGCTTTTACAAGCAACCTAAAATTATATAAAAAAAAGTAGGATTCAAATCCAAATAACTTCAAAATAAAAATAAAATCATTTTGTCCAATTACTCAGAAATCATGAATTTAGATGGCCAAATTAGGTATCACCAATGTTCCTAATTTGACAAAGTTAAAATTCTCTTTTTGGTTTTTTTAACTTTTTTTTAAAAAACCATTACCTAATCCATTTTTTTCTCAACTCTTTTGTTTCATTTTTTTACTACTTCTAATCAATTCATGAATTGAAATCTTTGACTGGCTGTATTTTTAAATTTTTTTTCATAAAATATTCCCAAGTTCCTCCAGTTGATACTTTTAAAAAGCTCTCATACAAAACTGTGGATTTTTTCAATTTTTTCTAAGAAACACTTTCATCAACTTTTGGAAATTTTTCAAGCTTGTTTGTGACACATTTCGTTAATTATTTTCAATCTCATGGTGGTCATTTTCAAAGAAAATAATCAAGATAATTGTTTCTTTTCTCAACAAAATCTTATATTACCTTTTATAAAAAATTGTCAATATCATTAAGCCAACTTTATTTTTTTTGTTTTTTTATTTTTTTATTTTTTTATTTTTTTATTTTTTTATTTTTTTATTTTTTTATTTTTTTATGTTTTTATTTTTTTATTTTTTTATTTTTTTATTTTTTTATTTTTTTATTTTTTTATTTTTTTATTTTTTTATTTTTTTATTTTTTTATTTTTTTATTTTTTTATTTTTTTATTTTTTTATTTTTTTATTTTTTTATTTTTTTATTTTTTTATTTTTTTATTTTTTTATTTTTTTATTTTTTTATTTTTTTATTTTTTTATTTTTTTATTTTTTTATATTTTTATTTTTTTATTTTTTTATTTTTTTATTTTTTTATTTTTTTATTTTTTTATTTTTTTATTTTTTTATTTTTTTATTTTTTTATTTTTTTATTTTTTTATTTTTTTATTTTTTTATTTTTTATTTTTTTATTTTTTTATTTTTTTATTTTTTTTATTTTTTTTATTTTTATTTATTTTTTTCATTTTTTTTATATTTTTTTATCTTTTTTATCTTTTTTATTTTTTTTATTTTTTTTATTTTTTTTATTTTTTTTATTTTTTTTATTTTTTTTATTTTTTTTATTTTTTTTATTTTTTTTATTTTTTTTATTTTTTTTATTTTTTTTATTTTTTTTATTTTTTTTATTTTTTTTATTTTTTTTATTTTTTTTATTTTTTTTATTTTTTTTATTTTTTTTATTTTTTTTATTTTTTTTATTTTTTTTATTTTTTTTATTTTTTTTATTTTTTTTATTTTTTTTATTTTTTTTATTTTTTTTATTTTTTTTATTTTTTTTATTTTTTTTATTTTTTTTATTTTTTTTATTTTTTTTATTTTTTTTATTTTTTTTATTTTTTTTATTTTTTTTATTTTTTTTATTTTTTTTATTTTTTTTATTTTTTTTATTTTTTTTATTTTTTTTATTTCTTTTATTTTTTTTATTTTTTTTATTTTTTTTATTTTTTTTATTTTTTTTATTTTTTTTATTTTTTTTATTTTTTTTATTTTTTTTATTTTTTTTATTTTTTTTATTTTTTTTATTTTTTTTATTTTTTTTGTATTTTTTCTTTTGACAATTTGACAATTTCAATTTTTTTATTTTTATTTCTTTTGTATTTTTGCTTTTCATAATTCTTTTAATATTTTCAATTTTTATCCAAATTCTCATGAAATTTGGTTTTGAATTTGATGAAAATTATTTTCAATTTTTATTAATTTTTTTGCATTTTCAAGTTTTTTTTTGAATTTCTTAATTTTGTTTTTTAATTGTATAATTTTTTTTTGGGGGTGCAAACACTCCAAATCAGTAGAAAAACATTTCTTTTAAGTGTTTTCACCCCACAAAAAAAAATCCAAAAAAAATTAATATAAGATAAGATGAGAAAATTAGAACAACAAAATATTAGAATTAAAAAGAATTAATAATATTAAAAACATCAATACAATCAAAAATTAAAATTAAAACAATCCAAAAATTGAAAAAAAAACAATAAAAGAATTTAAAAAAGAAAAAAAAGAAAAATTTACAAAATGAATAAATAAATCAAATGAAATAAAAAAAATAAAAATATATTTTACAAAATTAAAAGAATACACCAAACCCCAAGAGATAAAATGACAAAAAAAGAGTGGCAAAAATTTCAACAAAATTTTGAAAAATAAAAAAAAATTGTAAAGGAAAAGTTAGTTTTTTTGAATCAGTGAAAAAAATAACATTATAAATATGTAAGAAAACACAAAACTTGGTGAAAGGAGTTCAAGTTTCAAAAACGAAGTTATTATCAAAAGAGAAAATTCAAATTTGATGAAAGGTCATTTTACCTTTTAATCAAAATTCCTCATGATAATGATTTGCACTTTTTTCTGAGCAAAGTTTACAAGGAATAACATTTCAGCTCCTCAGATATATTGATTACCATAAATTAAAATTTTTGGAAATAATAAGCCAATATGCAAGCTGAAGAAGGTTGAACCAGAAATGGGAACTCCAAAAATTCAACACTTCCTTCCTTTGCAAAATTGCATATAGGAAATTTGTGAGAAATTGGATTGATTCAAAAGAATGATGAGGTGTCCAAAACAACATTTAACAATTTGAAAAAAAATAAAGTAAGTTTTGGTAAGTACATTTTTGCTTTATTTCAAAAATGATTAAACTTAATGCATCAGGGTATTGAAGTTGGAAAAAACCTTTTATAATGAAAATGTTTCAAGAAATTGAAAAACCTTCATAAATATGTAAGAATAGACTTGAATAAATATTTCAAATAATTGAGATAAAAGTGATAATATTCAAGATGAAAAATACTAATTGAAATCAAGAAAAACTCATGGCTAGAAATCAAGCTCAAAAGACTTGTAAAAATATTTTTTGCAATGAAAATGTGGATTATTAACAAGTAATAACAAAATTTATTATTTATTTATCAAGAAAGTACTTAATTCCTAGTTTATACATTTCCAAATGTATTTAAGGTATGTGAGAGGACAAAAAAATATAGTCAAAGATTTTTTTGGAAAATGTGTCATTTCTAAAATTATCCTTTTTATATGTTGAAGTTTTGCAATCAAAAAAAGTTGAAAATAATTTCTTTTGTAATGGTAGGCACATCTGAAGTCAGTTGATTCATCCAATTGGAAATAAAAATGGATTTCATATAAATATTCTCCACAGATCCTAAAGAAGGAAGTTTCTTCCCCTGTTGGGAATGATTTTCATTCAAGACCCTCATGAATTAATGAGTAGTGGGTATACTATGTACAAGGAGACAAACAATGATCATGAATAGTCCAGAGTATTCCATTTCAATTGAGTAAAATTCTGAATTTCCAAAGTTGTGGCTGAAAGTATCTACAACAATATTTTGAGGTTGGAACCAAGGTTAGGACTCAGATGAAAAGCAGATTTGACCTGGGTTGAACCTGCTACCCCTTCTGGAAGGGGAAGCCTTTTTCTCATGGTGAGTAGTCCCTTACTTCAAGATTTTTACATGACTATCTAATAAGCTCATACATGAGTGTATGATAAAATGATATCATGTCTTAAATCCCTAAATATAGTCCCTAGACCATTATTCATCATTTTATTAGCCAATTTTCAACTTTAATTGTTTCAACTTTCTATCAAAAGAGGATTTTTTATATAGATATGAAGCTATTTAAACCTCTTATTTCTCCCAAATATCCACTCACTTAAGTAAGTTTTTTTGCTTAATCTTTCCTTTTTTTATAGATCTGAATTTGTTTCATTGGCATTCCTTTCTTTAGCTTCATTACGTTCATTGAAAATTGATTCTGCTAGCTAGAATTAGACTCTTTATCTTCTATAAAATTATTCTTTTGCTATGATACTTTTGTACTTCTATTGAATGAGATTTATCCCCATTAAGAATTGGTATTCAGGAAGCTCAAATATATATGGATATCATAATTTAAAAATTAAGTGCTTTATTTCATTAATATAGAGATTTTAATCAATATTAATGAACCCCCTCTTCTATTTTTGCTGTTAAGGCTCACTATACCAATAATAGATCACTTACAGAGGTCAAACCTTTCATCCTGTGACTCCAAACATAGTACAAAAGCCACACCAAATAAACTATAGATGATGAAAAATCCCTGAAGCATAGAACTGAGGAAATACAGTTCATAAAAGATTAGGCTTAAGGAGTGAAATCCCCCATTGATAATTATACAATTCCTTTACTAATTAAATAATTTTCAAATTGATAACAGATTTTGGTTTTGAAGAAGAAAAAAAATGGACCAAAACCTTGTGTTCACCACTTATCTAGCTCCTTCATATTAAAAAAAGCCCCATAGAAAGTTTAGAGCTTTTGGAGCTCTCAGGTAGAACCTTATAATGGTTCCATTCAATCCCTGTCAGCTTCTCTCCTTCAGAGATTAACATTTTTCACCTTTAATTTGAATAAACCCCTTCAAAAGCAAAATAGGGCTTGTAAATAACCCACCAAAAGTACATCGATTTTGAAATTATAAATAAGAAATTTGATTTTGGCCACTAATAAACATTTTTCCCTTGAAAGTAGACTGAGATATATGGATTTAAAGGCTTTTACTTAAAAATACAGGTTTAACTAAGCTATTAATTCATGTAGCTTTTCCATACTTAATAAATGAAATACAGTGAGTATTAAAAATGATGAAGATCAAAAATAAATTCCATCATCTCCCATTGAAGCTCCTATATATTGAAAAATTAAAAAGATACGTTGGTTGGAAGTTTTTTCCAGCTCTCATACAGAGTTACTGCAAACAAGAAAGACTACCAGAACCCATATATTCTCCCTCAAAGGAGAAGGGAAGGCATGCAGTATAGATAATCAAAGAGCTAAAAATAACATTGTAAGATGTGTCTATGAAACTGTGATAATATTACTATTAATCAACAGTACTATGACTGCTCTTATGAAATATAATAATAAGAAATTATTATAACCACAATTAAATAATTAAATAATTATTTCTTTTACATGTTATACAATACTAGTGATTATAACAGTAGGAAGTAATTGTCTACAAGAATCAATTACAAGAAGAATTTAATAAAAACTTTTTTTATTAAAATAATAGAATTATTTTAATATATACAGTTATCTTTTACAAGAATAATTATAAAGATAATTCTTGAAGAAAACTATTACTAGAGAAAAACTTTAAGAATTGGGATAAATTACTCACTATTAATCCAATGAACCTTTTAGATGATAATAGTAGAGAAATTTGACATGGAATTGTGGATTTAATGGATCAAAATTGATTTATAACAGTATTAAAACAAATTATAGTTGATTTCCATGATTTAAAGTCTTTCTGATTGATTTCTGAAAGAATAAAACACTCAAGAAATAGTTTTAACTAATACTTACTTGTTTGGTAATAAAGGTATAATATAATAATGTGATGTTGTGGAAAAAACAGCAAGAGGAGGCCTCTTTTAAGTCTAAGACAGCTCACAGAGGCATGCCATGGAGAACACCAAAAAACAAGGGAGTGATAAAGCAATAAACCTTTTTGGAATATTGATTGCATCATTTGTTGTCATATAAGATTATCATAATTACTTAATTGAGGCTTTTATGTGACTACCAACCCCTTTATGGTTAAGAATAAAAGGAGTAACAACTGTAAATCTCCTTTTATTCCAAAATAATCATTGATTTCTCAAATTTATCAATTTTATTGGAAATTTCATCACAGAATGTATTTTCTGTAAATTTTTAAAGATTCTGTGTTTCACGTGGAATCATCAAAATGGACTGTAAGTAAATCTTTGAATTTTACATATAAAAGTATAATTATTTTTGGTTTTTATATGAATTATACAGTTTTTAATTGGTTCTGAAGGTTTCAGAAAGATTCATTAAGAATTGTATTTTTAATGAATTTTTGAAGTTTTTACTTCAATTCTACGTAGAATTGCAAATAGCAGTGTATGGCTGGTTGCTATGAGGTAAATCAATGGATACTAGTCCAAAAAGGGTTTTAATTACTCTTTTTGGGGCTTATCCATAGTAAGTAATTAAGAATTGAAAGGGCTACAGGAGTCTAAGTTGCTCTTTACCTCCTTGGCATGTCAAAATAGCAGGTTATTTGCTATTTTCTTAAGATTTACTGTAGTTGTAACATGGTAACCAAGTTCCCAAAGTGTTTTAGTTTACTAATTAGGCCAAGATCAGCCATGTATCCAAGCTTTGGAGCTTTCCATTCCTCAGAGGTCTCAGAAGTTGGGTACCCTGGCTCTCTTTGATGTCTTTTGCCCCCCTTGCCTATTTTTTACGTAAAAATAGAATTTTAAGCTTCAAGTGAGATATCCACTATGGGTGTACCAAAAGTGCATGTAAGAATACCATAATATTAAGTGCTTAAAGCATGCATAAAACTATTCTTAGTGTGTATGTAACATGGGATGTCTCACATTCACAATATTTTGGCATGAAATAGAGAAAAACAAAAATTTTCACAGATCTTTTATGTGGTATTGATGATGTGGTATTGAAGTATTTTCCATATTACCACCTCAAAGAGTTGATTTGAGCTTATTCACTCTATGGAGCTACCCTAGGTGAATTTTGGTGTAGAATCCAAATCTGGCCTTAACTCCATGGATTTACTTACTCAATAAAAAGTTATTCATCTTTTCTGAAATCAAAAATGATGAATTTTGAATATATGCATGACTTATGGGTTATGCAGAGTTAAGAATTTATTTTTAAGATAATTGTGGCCTATTTGGGTATGTAAAATATACCTCAAGGCTCACAAACATAAGCACAGTATTATTTTTGTGCCTTTGTCTCAAAAAAAGGCTTAGATATCTGGGTTGGAATACTTCCAAGCCAAAAGTAGTTACATAATATATGTATCAATTTTTACATTCCTTAAAGCCCAATTGGAGGTCCAAATGGGCTACGGCCTATTTAATATTCCTACTAATGAGTCCAACTATGTTTCAGGTATATATTCTGACACATCATCATGGTCCCAATGCCTCTGACAGAGAATTTCACTCTGTATCTACTAAATATGATGTGTTTGTAAACAGGTTTTTAATAGGCTCAGGAACACAGGTGGCCTTTCTGGAGTGAAATATTTTACTACTGGAGATGTGAAGAGCCTAGAGGAGCTCCTCTGTTTCAGGAAGTAATAAAAAGGGACTTTTTCCTCACTGAAGAGGACCCAGACACTATCAATTAGTCAATTGTTACATGTTAAAACTGTCCAAAAGAGGCTTTCCCTTAGAATTTTTGTGGTTATAATTCAAATATCAATTTTCTCGTAGTACTTATTATAAGAATCCAATTGATAATTATTGGAGACAAGCCTCTCAACAGCATTCAAAATCACTAATATTCATTAGTAGAGGCTTAATATCTGAATTTTAACCATCATACCTTGTTAAAATCATAATTTTAGATTTTTGAATACTATTTCATAGAGTCCATGTGACAAAAATATTCTCACTTATTTGAATGAAATTCTATTCCATTTTGATTTATCAACTCTGAAAAACTGGGATGTAAATCAAAAGAATCCTAAATTTTCAGTTTCAAAATTATAACTGATAACTCTAAGATCTAAAGATTACTAATAGTTTGAGAATGGAGTAGCCAAGAGGTATGGTAAAAGACTTAATGGATATTAGCCACAATAATATGAGTAGTTATAAGAAATAATACCTCTTCTAAGGTATCAGAATATCCTTTTTATTCATATCAAATATTCAATTTATCCACTATGATAATAGAGAAAAAGTGCATTGTGAGGGATATTACTGAAACCGGTTATGTTAGCAGCCAATTTTTGGTGTTGAGAGTAGCATCTGGCTGCCAAAATCAAATCCTTATATATCCACATTCTACAATCCAGACCATTTCTTTCTATGAAAATCCAAATTTGCAGGTTTGGAGGCATGGATTTGGCTACTAGATGTTGATAGGATACAAGAGTATTTCAAGAGGTGATTACAAAAGATGATTACGAGTGATTTAAGTACAATTAGTAAGATGTTTTTAGTATCTTGTAGAATGATGACTATCCGGTAGTTGATGCCCCCTTCATCTTTCTCTCTGTGAGACCTTCTATTTATAGACACAGAGCACATTCTTTATGAGTAAGATTACTGCTACTTCTGTTGTCACTGGTCTATGACAACAGTGTTTTGTAGTTTTCTTTACGTCGATGGCTCAGGTCTGTAGGTATGGATCAGAGTTAGTTTCTGATCTATGCCTTGCTGCCTACGGCAGTCTTAGGTGTTTTTGGGCTAGGATGGAACTAACCTTAGCTCTTCATGGCTATGTTTTTCAAAACCCCCCATGATCCTATTATCAAAACTCCTAGGACCATTAGGGCCCTCTGGAAGATTGTCTTAGGAGCTGCCTTAGTTAAGAAGTTGGCTAGCATGTCCAATGTTGGTGCATAGCATAGCTCCATGAGCCATTTTTGTATTGCTTCTTTTACAAAGTGCAGTTGGAGGTCCACATGTTTCATCCTTTTTGTGTTGATGTTGCAATTCCCGTTAGCAGTTTTGATGCAACTTTGATTATCCTCCCATATGGTGATTGCACTGTTAAAGTGAAAAATGTCGGCTTCTTGGCACCATTGACAAAACCACAGTAGCTCTGACATTAGGTCTCAGAGTGATTTGTATTCTGCTTTGGCAGTGGAAATTGACACCAATGGCTGTTTTCTGGTTTTCCAGAAGATTAAGCAGCCATGTAGTTTTTCTAGGTATCCAGAAGTAGAACGTTGTGTTATCTGCCAATTACCCCAGTCAGCATTGGTGAACGCAATCAAACCTGGGTTGCACTGTTGACCATAGTACAGCCCCAGTTCTTGAGTTCCATGCAGGTATTTAAGGATGTGGAGAAAAACCTTCCAATGTCATATACTGGGTTTTTCTAGGTATTGTGAAAGGCTGCTTACTGCATGGGATAGATGTGGTTGAGTTGCGGTACTTAGGTAGTTGATACTACCGACTGCGCTTCTGAAGTTGATGCCTAATTCTTTGAATATTCTTCTTTTATCATTGGTTTCTGGTGAAAGATATTCATTGGGAAATAGTGGGGTTCTAACAGTCTTACAGTGTTGCATACTGTAGAGGTCTAGCAAGGAATTGACAAAGTGTTGTTGATCCAGTGTGATGAAATCATCCTGCTGCTGAATTTTGACACCTAACAGCAGGTCAGCAGGACCAATATCTTTGATATTGAATTCCTTGTTGATTTGTTCTTTAAACAGTTGGATATTTGTTCCAAATATTGCCATATCGTCTACATGGATATAGATCCACAGGGCATCAGGTTCTTTTCAATAGAACACATAAGGATCCAGCTTGCACATGTTGAAACCAAAACTTTGCAGCCAGTATTTGAGAAGATTGCACCAAGCCAAGGGGGCTTGTTTCAGGCCATATATGGCCTTTTATAATCACAGGCAGTATTTACGCCAATTGATTTCTAGCCCCTGAGGGATGGATAAGTAAACAGCCTCTATTAGAGGAGCATTTAAGAACCCACTCTTCACATCTATCTGGTGGAAGTCCAAGCCGTTAGCACAGGAGTGCACAATTAATGCTCTGAGGGAGTTTAAATGTCCTGTAGGAGCGTATGTTTTTTCAAAATCTACTCCTGGTGTTTGGGTGAAGCCTTGTGCACAAAGACGCGCTTTGTACTCTACATCTTGGTGAAGGTGGTCTTTCTTTACCGTGAATACCCAGGTTGTCCCCACCAGCTTGTAGTCACTTAGAAGATCTATGATGTCCCACACATTTAGCTCATTCATGGCTGCAAGTTCCTTTGCAATGGCATTTATCTCCTTGTCTTTGTCTTCACCTTGCAAGGCAAGTTGATACGTTCTTGGTGCGGAGTCGGAAGTGGTAATGAACGTTCTTGCCCTCCTTGAGTAAGGGAGAATGCGGATGGAGTCCAAATCAGAGGTGATCAGAGTAGGATGACGTGGACCGATAAATTTGGTTTGAGGGGTCCTGCAGTTGTCTCCTGACTGTTGTTGACTGGAGGGTTCCTTGGGATTGCTCGGGTTGCTATCAGGTAAATGACTGTTGAGAGCAGAAGTGGGATCAGCAGAGTCTCCTGTAGTAACATTCTCAAGACAGTCAGAGTACTGATTATATCCATAATTGCCTGAAGGTGAGTCACTGGTGAGTAGGCTGGAATCTTTATTGGTTTGTTCATCTTTGATGTTCCAGAGTGGTGATCCTGTTCCTCCTCTCACGGCTGGAAAAATTCTTTCTTCAAAGGTGGCGTTTCTGGTGACCACAACTTTTAAGTCAGAAAGTCTTAGGATTCAATAGGCCGTATTACCATTCTAAAAGCCAAGAAGAACCCCTTTTTGACCATGTGGGGCCAGCTTCCAGTCCTATTGCCTCTTAAGACTATGGATGACAGCTTGACATCTGAACGCTTGAAGTTTGGTTAGCTTGGCGGAGGTGTTAGTCCAAAGAAAGTGGGGTGATTTGTTTTCTCTGGATGGAGTAGGTGAAAGATTGGAGAGGAAGACAGAGGTGTTCACAGCTTCTGCCCAATATTGATTGGGAAGGCTGGAGTGGTTCATCAAGCAACAAGCCTTTTCCATAACTGTATGGTTTGCTCTTTTGGAATAACCATTGTGTTCTGGTGTCTCTGGAGGTGAGAAAATGTGCACAAATCCACACCTATTGGATAGATTTTCAAATTTCTGATTGAGGAACTCACCTCCTCTGTCAGAGAACAGTCTTTTTATTTTTCTATTGTGGTGATTCTCCATGTAGTTTTTAGCAATAACAAATTGATCAAAGCTGTTGGATTTCCTTTTAAGGAACCTTATGAGTTTGTATGAGGTGGCTTGATCCACGATAGTGAGTAGAAAGCAAGAGCCAGAGACAGATTCTGGAGTAATGGGTCCCACCAAATCAATGTGAATGGTGTCCAAAGGGAGGCTAACTGGTTCAAAATGATGATTAAAAGGAAGTTGACTAGACTTGTTAGTTTTGCAAGTAAGGAAAGAGCAATCTTGATCAGGTAGACCAAGATTTTTCAATACTGCACGTCCAGGATGTCCCAAGTGGCAGTGCCAAAGGTTTCCATCAACCAAAGTGAGAAGTGCATTGGGAAGATAGTAGGTGATATACATTAATCTGTTGCAAATTTCCCCTTCTAAAAGTATTTCTCCTTTCGAACTGAGAAAGAAAGAGTTATTTTTCCGCTTGATAGTTAGCTGGTCTTTGAACAGTTCTAGCATACTTATTAGATTGCATTTTAACTTAGGCGCAAAGAGACAGTTTTTAAGATTGAGTGTTTGACCATTACACTTGAGTTTTGCATTACCTATTCCATGAGCTAGGAGATTACTCTGCGAGTCTCCTGTGGAAACTTTGGACTCAATTTCTTCAAAGGAGTTAGGAAATAATTTAGGTGAGTTGAACATGTGGTGAGTGGCACCACAGCCAACTATAACCTGATTGCGCATTGGGGAAGTTGAATCTCCTATTGTTGTAAGGGCCTGCGCTATGGAAAGGTGATATTTTGGATTGTTTTTTTCTTTCTTTTCTTGTTGTGAGGGTCTAAGGTGTGGGTTTTCTGCCCAACACTCCTCTTGTTTATGTGTAGTGCATCGTCTATTGTGTTTTCCTTGACTACAGTAGAAGATGATCTTATGCGGTTTGTCATATTCAGTGATGAGAGCTGAGGAGCTAGTCTCCTTTTTATTTTGTGTGAGCCTTGAGGTATATTTTACATACCCAAATAGGCCACAATTATCTTAAAAAAGAAATTTTGAATTATGCAAAACTCATAAGTCATGCATATATCCAAAATTCATCATTTTCAATTTCAGAAAAGATGAATAACTTTTTATTGAGTAAGTAAATCCATGGATTTAAGACCAGATTTGGATTCTACACAAAAATTCACCTAGGGTAGCTCCATAGAGTGAATAAGCTCAATTTAAGTATTTGAGGTGGTAAAATGGAAAATACTTCAATACCACATCATTAATACCACATAAAAGATCCGTGAAAATTTTTGTTTTTCTTGATTTTTAGCCAAAATAATGGGAAAGTGAGAAATCCCATGTTACATATACACTAAGAATAGTGTTATGCATGTTTTGAGCACTTAATATCATGGTATTCTTACATGGACTTTTGGTACACCCATAGTGGATATCTCACTTTAAGCTTAAATTACTATTTTGACGTAAAAAATAGGCAAGGGGGACAAAAGACATCAAAGAGAGCCAGGGTACCCAACTTCTGAGGCCTCAGAGGCGTGGATAGCTCCAGAGCATGGATCCATGGCTCATCTTGGCCCAATTGGTAAACTAAAACTCTTTGGGAACTTGGTTACCAAGTTACAACTACTGTAAAACATCAGAAAATAGCTAATAACCTGCTATTTTGACGTGCCAAGGAGGTAATGAGCTACTTACACTCCTGTAACCATGTCAATTACTAATGACTTTCCATGGATAAACCCCAAAAGAGTAATTAAAACCCTTTTGGGACCCATATTCATTGATTTACCTCATAGCAACCAGCAAAACACTGCTATTTGCAATTCTACGTAGAAATGAGGTAAAACCTTCAAAAATTCATTAAAAATACAATTCTTAATGAATCTTTCTGAAACTTTCAGGACTAAAGGAGAACTGTATTATCTATGGTACAACCAAAAGGAATTACAGTTTTACTAGTAAAATTAAAAGTTTTACTTACAGTCCATTTTTGGATATTCTACGTGAAACACTGAATCTTCAAAAATTCACAGTAATTACAACCTGTGATGAAATTGGCAATAACATTGATAACTTTGAGAAATAAATGATTATTTTAGAATAAAAGAAGATTCACAAGTGTTACTCCTTTTATTCTTAACCATATTGGGGTTGGTAGTCACGTAAAAGCATCAATTAAGTAATTATGATAATCTTACATGACAACAGATGATGCAATCAATAATCCAAAAAGGTTTATTGTTTTCTCACTCACTGGTTTTTCAGTTTGCTCCATGGCACGCCTCTGTGAGCTGTTGTTGACTTAAAAGAAGCCTCTTCTTGTTGTTTTTTCCTTATCATCATCATCTTATAAATTTATTAAACCTTTATTACCAACAAGTAAGTATTAGTTCAAGCTATTCTTAAGTGTTTTAAATCTTTCAGAATCAATCAGAAAGACGTGAAATCATAGAATCCAACTATATATTGTTGTAATACTGTTATAAATCCTTTTGATCCCTTAAATCCACAATTCCACGTCAAATTTCTCTACTTTTATTATCAATAAGTTCTTTGGAGTATTAGTGAGTCTTTTATCTTTAATTCTTAAAGTTTTTCTCTAGTAATAGTTTTCTTCAAGAATTATCTTTATAATTATTCTTGTAAAAGATAATTATATATTAAAATAATTTTATTATTTTAATAAAAGAAGTTTTTATTATTAAATTCTTCTTGTAATTGATTCTTGTAGACAATTACTGCTCACTGTTATAATCACTAGTAGTGTATAACACGTGAAAGAAATAATTTTATAATTATTTAATTGTGGTTATAATAATTTTTATTATTATATTTCATAAGAACAGACATAGTGCTGTTGATTAATAGTAATATTATCAGCAGTTTCATAGTCACATCTTACATTTGGTGGCCTGGCCGTGTTTTTTGAACCTTGTACCCTTAATTAATATATTTTTAAGCTCTAAAATATATTAATTTAATTAATTTTTTTCTTTCAATTTGGAGTTAAAAATATTTTTATTTTTGAAATTGTTTTAAAATCTTTTTCATTGAGGAATTTGGTTTAATTTTATATTGTTTTTACACGTGGCTTTTTCACATCCAAAAACTTATAAAATTATTCTTTGAGTTACTCTGAATTAATTTTCATTCAAAATCTTAAATTTTAATTTTTTTTTCTTTAAAAAGAATAATTTTTTTAATATTAAAAAATAAAACTTATAAAAAATCTTTAAAAATATTTTAAAAAGTATAAAAAATAATTTTTTCTCTTTTATAATTTCTTTTAGTGTCTTTAATCAAATACTGTGCAGCTGGCAACAGACTCAGTAAAAGATATATCACTAGTCCAGAATCTTCAGAAGCAGAATCTGAAGACAGTATTGAGGTGCAGATTGCTAAAAGAGGCACCTTATTCAACTCAGAAAAAGCTAAATTACCACCAAAAGGTGTGTATTTTATCTTATATTTTCACCTTTTATCTTTAAATTGACGTGAAAATGGTGCATACCAGAAATGGAAGCAACTATTCAGTCCAACCAGATGGATGTGGACAAGGAAGAGGCAAGACCAAATCCAGAAGTGCCAAATCTTCCACAAGAAAGGCACATCTGGAGGATGCCAGAGTTGCCCCCCATTCCCCAAGGTCTGTACCAACAGATTTTGACGTGAATTCTGAGCCTGAACTAATTTATGATAATATTTCCAGGGCTGAACCATTTTCAAGTGGCAGCAATAGAAATATATCAGAGCCAGTACAAAAATTGGTTCAGAGCAGCCAAAGAAGAGGAGTGGGAAATCTGCCCAAGCCTTTGGCAGGGGGCCATGAACTCCTACTTACACATCAAGAGCTTTCTGGGTCAGGAGAAGACCATAGAACTCTTAGGAGGTTGGAGCCCCCTGTCTTGCAAAGACAAGGTCAAAAAGATAAAGAATTGGTTGAAGAACCAGAGTCTTTTATCCATAGACCAGAAGAAAGAATTGGAAATGACTCCAACTTTGGAGACAGAGGCACCAGTGGCATCTACCAGCTCCAAACCAGCTCCAGAAGCATCCAAGGACAAGCCCAAAGGACCTCAAAAGAAACAGAGAGGTCCCAAGAACCATCAAGGCAAGGGCAAAGGCAAAGCCAATTGGCACAGACCTTACCCACAAGGGTACAGGATCCCCAGATTGGAGCCTTCAGCCGTGGACAGTGTCTTCAATATGGCCAGAACTCTTATGGAATTCACAGCCAAAGAGCAGGAAAGGATGAACAGGACTTTTCCACGCAAATAAATGATGTACATAGAAGTATTAGTGTAGAAATTGGCAAACTTGAGTCAAAGTTAAAGCAAATTACATTAGACATCAATGATTTAAAGAAAAATGACAAGCAACATTCTGATTGGCATAAATTGACAACTGTCACCCTTGAGTCAATTAGCAATGCTTGTGAAAGAATTGAGAACCAATGTCAAAATAATGACACAGAGGATCTTTCCATCTTTAAAGTAAATGATAGACTTAAAACTCTTGAAGACCATGTCTTACAAATAGTTAAGAACACCAATCAATTTGCTATACATTTAGCAAAAAGTGACAGTGAAAGGCAGAAATTGAAGAATGAAATAATTGCAAGTGTGGAGCAAATTCATAAGAATCATGAACCACATATACCAAGACATTCTACACCTTTGACTGAAGAAAAACTTTCTGTCAAAGAAAGTTTGACTCCATTCTTAGGAGAGAATGTTATTTCTGCAAAGGATATTCCCAAATTAGAAGAATGGCCAACATTCTCTGGTGAAGGAGAATACAACCATATTGAATTCATCAGGACTATTGATATGTTGGAAGAAGACTTTAATATACCTGATGAAATCATAGTAGGAAAATTACATTGTTTGTTTACCAAGACTGCAAAGAAATGGTATTACAAGATGAGAATGGATCATGGAAGACATGACTGGTCTTGGTGGAAATCTGAAGTGATTACCAAATGGGCCAATAATTCTTGGAGGTTTAAAATGGAGAATGCTTTTGAAAGTGCCATTTTTAACTCAGAAAAAGACAAACCACTTACTTGGTTCTTCAAACAAAAAGACAGATTATCTGCTTTACACCCAGATATGTCTGACACTATGAATAATATGAAAATATTAAGAAAGTGTGGAGGAGAACTGGAACATGCTATCAAAAGCAGATGTGTGGAACCCTGTTCAACAGAGGACTACATTAATGCTATGGAAGATATCATTACCAGAACAAGAATTGGTAAAACTTGGGTTAGAAACCCAATAGAGTCCAAAATAGTCTCAAAGATTCCTAGAGAGGAAAAAAGACCAGAAAGACCTGTCTTGAAGTGTCATAAATGTGGAAGTACTTCACATTTAGCCAACACTTGCCCTAAGAAGACAAAGATCAATGAAGTTCAAATCATTGAAGACATTCAGTGTACTGAAGAGAAAGAAGAGTCTGATCAAGATTCTGCAGTCTCTGAAGATACACCAGTAGAGGACTATCCCATTGAAAACATTTCAGCTTTCTTTGAGGTCACAGAAGTCCATACCCACTTGCCACAGTACAGTGAGGATTGCTACAACCTGATCAATATCCAAGATGCCAGAATGTGTAAAACAAAACCTGCTAGAGGAAAGGGTTATACTGCTGGAGCATCCTGTATCACATCAATTCTAATAGGTGATATTGAAGCCAAAGTAAATCTGGATACAGGGGCATTTTGCACTTGTATTGGCAAGGATTATCTCCAAATTATACTTCCTGAATGGAAAAACCATCTATTACCAATAGAAGGTGTACAGTTCAGTAGTGCCAGTAACAATATGTACCCCTTGGGCATATTGGATACTAATATTGTATTCCCACATCCAGCAGGAAGTGTAAGAATGAAAACTGAGATTGTAGTAATGGACAATTGTACATCTCAGCATATCATTCTTGGAAATGATTACTTGAATATTTATGGTATTGATATAAATAACCATAAAGACAGATATTTCACAATTGGAGATAACAAAAGGCAAAAATTTGCTTTCTCCAATATGCCAAAACAGATATCTGTAGTATCTTCTGTCAAAGATACTTACAAAGATGAATTTGTGTCTAGACAACTTGTTGAAGCACAAATTAATCCATCATTGTCACCAAAGATGAGGAATGAACTTGCATCTGATAATGAACCATTAGGCGCTATAAGGGGACATGAAATTGATATTACTCTTAATATTGATAGACCATATCCTCCAGTACTTAGAAGACCAGCTTATCCAGCCAGTCCCAGAGCTAGAGAAGCCTTGGAAAAACATATCCAAGAGTTGATCCAACTTGGTGTGCTAAGGAAAGTAGGCCATAATGAGGAAGTTGAAGTGACAACACCTGTTATTATTGCATGGCATAATGATAAGTCAAGAATGGTTGGAGATTTTAGAGCTTTGAATACCTACACAGTTCCAGATAGGTATCCAATCCCTAGGATCCAAGAAACCTTGACTCAATTGTCTAAAGCCAAGTATATAACATCAATGGATGCATTAAAAGGCTTCCATCAAAATGTTTTGACGCCTAAAGCTAGGAAATTACTTAGAATTATCACTCACTGTGGTATTTATGAGTATCTTAGAATGCCATTTGGCATTAAAAATGCTCCATCTCATTATCAAAGAATGATGAATACCATCTTCCCCACAGAATTGTCTGAAGGATGGCTTATCATTTATATTGATGATATTATTATATGTTCTGACTCATGGTCTTTGCACCTTGAAAGACTTGCAAGAGTACTTCATAAAGTTGCAGAAGTGAACATGAAAATTTCACTTAAGAAATGCAATTTTGGTTTTGAAGAACTCAAAGCATTAGGACATGTTGTTTCTGGTTTGAGCTTGGGTATTGACAAGAATAAAGTAGCAGCAGTGTTACTTAAGCCAATACCCCAGAATAAAAAAGAAATGATGTTTTTTCTTGGATTTGCTAGTTACTATAGGCAACACTTGAAAGATTTTGCAATTATAGCCAAGTCACTTTATAGAATCTGTGATCAACAGACTGTATTTGAAATGACACAGGAAAGAATTAAAGCTTATGAGAAGATAAAGAAAGCCCTTACAGAAGCACCTTTACTCCTCATGCCTGACTGGAATATTCCTTTTAAATTGTACATTGATGCATGTGGGGATGGATTAGGGGCAGCCCTACACCAAGTCCAAATTATTGATGACAAACCTACAGAAGGACCAGTTTGTTATATCTCAAGACAAATCAAACCAACAGAAGCCAGATATGGTGCAAGCCAAATGGAGTGCTTATGTTTAGTATGGGCACTTGAGAAATTACACTATTACCTTGATGGCAGTGTTTTTGAAGTGATAACTGACTGTAATGCCGTGAAATCACTTCTTAACATGAAAACTCCCAACAGACATATGTTGAGATGGCAAATAGCCATTCAAGAATATAGAGGAAACATGACTATAGTTCATAAAGCAGGAAACATTCACAAAAATGCTGATGGACTTAGTAGATGGGCTTTAGCCAACACTCCTGATAACCCAGCTTATGTACCTTTGGAAGCTGAACCACAGATTCCAATTGAAGGGATTAACATAACTGATATTGGGACTGAATTCTTTGAAGAGGTCAGAGAGTCTTATAAACAAGACAAGAATTGCCATATCTTGACTTCTTTATTGGATAAAGACTGCAAAGACACATCTTTGGTTAATACACTAGATGAAGTTTGGAAAAATTCCTATTCTGAAGGAAGATTTCCCTTGTTTGATGGGATTATTTACCATAGAACAAAACATTCTTGTGTGATGACATTGTGTAGTAGATTGCTCATCAATACCATTCTTCATGAATGCCATGATAGCATTTACTCTGGACACCTATCAGAAGACAGAACACTTGAAAAGGTGAAGAACTGTGCATGGTGGCCATCTTGGAGAAAAGAAACCATTGAATATTGCCATACCTGTGATAGATGCCAAAAAGCAAACAGGAGTACAGGCAAGAAATTTGGATTAATGATCCATATTCAAGAACCAAAATCCCCTTGGGAAGTTGTTCACATGGATTGGGTCACAGCACTTCCTCCAAGTGGTGACAAAAGTTATAATGCTTGTTTAGTCATTGTAGACAGATATAGCAAAACTCCCATATTCTTACCATGTCATAAAGATGACACTGCTATGGATACAGCTCTTCTTTTATGGAGTAGAGTTATTTCTCATACAGGGTTATTTAAGAATATCATAAGTGACAGAGACCCCAAGTTGACATCTGCACTTTGGACCAATCTTCATAGATTGTTTGGGACTAAGTTATCATTCTCTACAGCATATCACCCTCAAACAGATGGGCTAGCAGAGAGGATGATTCAAACTTTAGAAGACATGATCAGGAGATTTTGTGCTTATGGATTAGAATTTAAAGACTCAGATGGCTTTACCCATGACTGGTGCACTTTGATACCTGCATTAGAATTGGCATACAAGACATCAGTCCATTCTTCCACAGGACAAACTCCTGCTATGTTAGAAAAAGGATGGAATCCAAGACTCCCAGCAGACACACTGAGGAAAGACTTGATTGACATTCATCCTACAGCTTCCAGCTTCAAATTAATGCTTGATAAAGTAAAACACCATGCAAAACAAAGTATGGATGATGCTTTTGATTATGCAAAACAGAAGTGGGACAAGAGTCATAAAGTACCAGACTTCAAAGTAGGGGACTTAGTTCTAGTTTCAACCTTGAATTTTAATAATATCAAAGGCCCAAAGAAACTTAAAGATTCTTATGTAGGACCTTTTGTTATTGTTGCCTTACATGGAACCAATGCAGTTCAAGTGGAATTGAGTGGTGAATTGGAAAATAAACACCCCACATTTCCAGTCAGCCTGATAAAACCTTATCAACCAGCTGACAAAGAATTGTTTCCTTTAAGGAACCCAACTCCTTTAACTGTGCCCCCTGTGGAACAGAATGAAGACAGAAAGATAAAGAAAGTCATTAAAGAAAGGAGACTTAGGGGTAAAAATCAAAGAGAATATCTTGTCAGATATAGAAATCCAGTACATGAAGATGAATGGATGGCAGAATCAGAAATACCTGACTCAGATAAACTCTTAAGAAGATTTAGACATGAAAGAAGGCCACAAGCCTGAATATGTCTATAAATGTGCTTTAAATTACTTGATCTGAGTAATGTGAAGAGGTTGGACAGTGGACATTAACCCCCTTTTGGGGCCTTATTCTTTTTATCACTAATAAAATTGTAGTACAATTTTATTTTTTGGTGGGAGGGAATGTGAGCCTTGAGGTATATTTTACATACCCAAATAGGCCACAATTATCTTAAAAAAGAAATTTTGAATTATGCAAAACTCATAAGTCATGCATATATCCAAAATTCATCATTTTCAATTTCAGAAAAGATGAATAACTTTTTATTGAGTAAGTAAATCCATGGATTTAAGACCAGATTTGGATTCTACACAAAAATTCACCTAGGGTAGCTCCATAGAGTGAATAAGCTCAATTTAAGTATTTGAGGTGGTAAAATGGAAAATACTTCAATACCACATCATTAATACCACATAAAAGATCCGTGAAAATTTTTGTTTTTCTTGATTTTTAGCCAAAATAATGGGAAAGTGAGAAATCCCATGTTACATATACACTAAGAATAGTGTTATGCATGTTTTGAGCACTTAATATCATGGTATTCTTACATGGACTTTTGGTACACCCATAGTGGATATCTCACTTTAAGCTTAAATTACTATTTTGACGTAAAAAATAGGCAAGGGGGACAAAAGACATCAAAGAGAGCCAGGGTACCCAACTTCTGAGGCCTCAGAGGCGTGGATAGCTCCAGAGCATGGATCCATGGCTCATCTTGGCCCAATTGGTAAACTAAAACTCTTTGGGAACTTGGTTACCAAGTTACAACTACTGTAAAACATCAGAAAATAGCTAATAACCTGCTATTTTGACGTGCCAAGGAGGTAATGAGCTACTTACACTCCTGTAACCATGTCAATTACTAATGACTTTCCATGGATAAACCCCAAAAGAGTAATTAAAACCCTTTTGGGACCCATATTCATTGATTTACCTCATAGCAACCAGCAAAACACTGCTATTTGCAATTCTACGTAGAAATGAGGTAAAACCTTCAAAAATTCATTAAAAATACAATTCTTAATGAATCTTTCTGAAACTTTCAGGACTAAAGGAGAACTGTATTATCTATGGTACAACCAAAAGGAATTACAGTTTTACTAGTAAAATTAAAAGTTTTACTTACAGTCCATTTTTGGATATTCTACGTGAAACACTGAATCTTCAAAAATTCACAGTAATTACAACCTGTGATGAAATTGGCAATAACATTGATAACTTTGAGAAATCAATGATTATTTTAGAATAAAAGAAGATTCACAAGTGTTACTCCTTTTATTCTTAACCATATTGGGGTTGGTAGTCACGTAAAAGCATCAATTAAGTAATTATGATAATCTTACATGACAACAGATTATGCAATCAATAATCCAAAAAGGTTTATTGTTTTCTCACTCACTGGTTTTTCAGTTTGCTCCATGGCACGCCTCTGTGAGCTGTTGTTGACTTAAAAGAAGCCTCTTCTTGCTGTTTTTTCCTTATCATCATCATCTTATAAATTTATTAAACCTTTATTACCAACAAGTAAGTATTAGTTCAAGCTATTCTTAAGTGTTTTAAATCTTTCAGAATCAATCAGAAAGACGTGAAATCATAGAATCCAACTATATATTGTTGTAATACTGTTATAAATCCTTTTGATCCCTTAAATCCACAATTCCACGTCAAATTTCTCTACTTTTATTATCAATAAGTTCTTTGGAGTATTAGTGAGTCTTTTATCTTTAATTCTTAAAGTTTTTCTCTAGTAATAGTTTTCTTCAAGAATTATCTTTATAATTATTCTTGTAAAAGATAATTATATATTAAAATAATTTTATTATTTTAATAAAAGAAGTTTTTATTATTAAATTCTTCTTGTAATTGATTCTTGTAGACAATTACTGCTCACTGTTATAATCACTAGTAGTGTATAACACGTGAAAGAAATAATTTTATAATTATTTAATTGTGGTTATAATAATTTTTATTATTATATTTCATAAGAACAGACATAGTGCTGTTGATTAATAGTAATATTATCAGCAGTTTCATAGTCACATCTTACATTTTGAGTATAGTTACTATGACTGTTATGGTGGCAAAATCCTGGAGTCGGGATAATATTACCAGCGGTTTTTCAATGATATCTTCATTGAAGATGAGAGTTTTGACAAATTGGCTCAAGTGGGGATTGCCTCCCAGCTTACCAAGTAACAAATAAGACAGGAGCTCATTTGGAACGACAATACTTACAGCATATAACTCCATCATGAGTTTTCTGCAGTTATCTATGTAGTTTTGCAAATTTCCATCAAAGAAGCAGTGCTGCCAGTCCATCCAAACTCTCCCTCTGTTGACGACTCTTTTGGAGGAATATTATTCAGAAATTTTTGACCAGAGAAGGTGAGAATTTTTGATGGTTTCAGAGTTGATTATTTCTCTGAACACCCTTTCAGTAATTCTGCTAGTGATTACATTGATGGCTTCAAAGTTAGCCTTTGTCCACCGATTTGATGAGCTGGTGGAGGCTTCGTTGGTGTGGGATTTCTTACATACGTCGAGCAAATCTCTGGATCGTAAGTAGATTTTCATTCTCATTTGCCAGTGACCATAGTTGGCTCCATCAAGGATTGGTATGTTGCAGATGTCCTTGGTGTTGAGTGTTTTTTCATTCATAGTTTTAATAATAAAAACGTTTGGTGGTATTTAAGAGAATCGAGACTGTAAATCTGATAGAATACGAGTGTATTTCAAGAGTTGATTACAAAAGATGATTACGAGTGATTTAAGTACAATTAGTAAGATGTTTTTAGTATCTTGTAGAATGATGACTATCCGGTAGTCGATGCCCCCTCCATCTTTCTCTCTGTGAGACCTTCTATTTATAGACAGAGAGCACATTCTTTATGAGTAAGATTACTGCCACTTCTGTTGTCACTGGTCTATGACAACAGTGGTTCGCAGTTTTCTTTATGTCAATGGCTCAGGTCTGTAGGTATGGATCAGAGTTAGTTTCTGATCTATGCCTTGCTGCCTACGGCAGTTTTAGGTGATTTTGGGCTAGGATGGAACTAACCTTAGCTCTTCATGGCTATGTTTTTCAACAGATGTGTGGTTGTATTATTATCAAAAAATATGTCGAAAAGAAACAATTTTTATAATGACAACCACGAAGCAAATGAGTTTTATTGTGTAGAGTCATGTGTTATGAGGCTCTATGGGAGCAAATGGGAGCTGTATAATAAAAAACAAAAGAAAATAAATGAAAAAAATCAGAAACAAAGCAAACAAGCGTACAAAAAATCTTCACTCCCAGAAAGTTCTTGGAGGCTTTCTACCGCGCTATACTGAATTTTTCTTTGTTTCTGAGTGACATAGTTTTTGCTCATTGATGTTAATATTCAAAATATGCTGATGTCAAAAGCTAGCATTATGATGATTTATTCTCATTTCCACCAATATTTTTGGTTTAGGTGACTCTTGGTTGTTGACTTTTTTTTAGCATTTGAACATTTATCAGAGCAAGTAACTATTAATGTTATAGTGTAGCATACCAAGAATGTCATCTCCACCTTCTTTCGATTGAAGATTCCATTTCCTGAAATAAACGGTTGTTTTTCCATATGCCTGCTTTAATTGGTCTTCATGAGTTGTTGTTAGGCCGAACTGAAATACGGTCAAAATTCAAAATTCGTTAATGCTGAGCTCTTGGGTTTCAAACTTTTTATATTCGAGTTATACACAGTAGAACAGCAGTATTTTATGCCATATTGGGTGTGCAGTTTGATGACATGATACTTTCTGATGTCTATTATCAGCTATTACTGTTAGTTATATCTAGAAATAGCGCACTTATTTATGTATATTAGATCACACCAATTGTGTCATGTGGCATCTTTCACGCAGGCACTCGAAATCCGCGCAGAGCAGGCATATTTGAGCAGAAAGACCTAAGAGCATAAAAGGGGGGCAACCATCCATCCTGGAATGGTTCATCACCCACATATCGCATCTTCATTCCATCGAGTAGGTACGTTGTATTTTTCACACAATCGTTTGCTAAATTAGAAGTAACACATTGATAACCTATTATTTGGGGCATCATTATCCCCTCGAATAGATTTCATTATTCTCTCCTTAATAAGCTGTTATCTTGGTCTGGGAGCGTACTGCAACGGTGGGAGTTGATAAATCACAACATATTACAGTGCTATTTCAAAGAAGCCCATCTTAATTAACGTGGCTGAAAGCATCAGTCTCATTCCTCAACTTCGTCCTTGTGTAGACTAGACCAAAAGGATTTCAGGCAGATGAATTTGACCATCTCAGGAATTTGTATCCTACCGGGGTTGAACCACCCTATTAGGATGTTATTTTTGTGCGCTTTGTTACTGGAACCATTAATTAATACAGGTTTCTTTAATTGTGTCAAATGCCTGAGCACCACCAGTTCAAACTCCCTGCATCTGTACAAGAACATTTCTCAAAATCGTGCCATACGTCCTCTAGAACAGAGATAAAGACTAATTTTGGTTGTGGGGAGGTTTTTAGCTAAGTCCTTAGCTATCTTTCTAAACATATACGATTAATTTTTCAAAAAAAGTTATAACCTCCATCAACATGTCCAAATTCTCCATTGAAAAAACACCTAGAGTACTGATTTCTGGCGCTGGTATAGCTGGTACAACTCTGGCGTTTTGGTTAAGCAAGGCAGGGATTCCTGTTACCGTTTTAGAACGCTACAAAGAGTTCCGAAAGGAGGGACAAACTGTTGGCGTTCGTCAAGAGGCACTTCCAATTATCAACTGGATGGGAATCAAGAAAGAAATAATGAATTTATGTACTCAAGAAGCAGGGGTCAAACTGGTTGACTCACAAAACAGAGCTTGGGCTTGTTTCCCACAACGCGAGGACGGAAGCAGTTTTACGGCAGAGATTGAGATCCTGCGAAGTTCTTTGGCCAAGCTCATTTTCGACTCGTGCCAAAATAATATTGAATATAAGTTTGGTGCTACCATCGACTCCATTGAAGAAACTGAAAATGCAGTCCGGGTGACTTTGGCGGGTGATAAGACAGTCTTCGAATACGACATGATCGTTATTGCTGAAGGACCTCTTTCACGCAACCGAGCTAAAGCATTTAATGAAGACATTCGGGCACCACTTGTTCGATTCAATGTATATGCCATAATTTTTTCTTATGAACAAGGCTCTACGGATAATGATTGGGCAAGGGTATATCATATGCCAAAGCGCCGAGTCCTTGCTGTACGGCCAGATGGTTGTTCAAAAGTTCGAGCCATCGCCGCATATTTTGATCCTTCAGAAGAAACACGGTTCATGGCGAGTTCTAAGACTCCACAAGCTCAGCAAAAGGAATATTTCATAAACATTTTCAAGGAGGCAGGATGGGAATCGGACAAAGTGATGGAAGGTCTAAGAAAAGCGAATGATTTGCATATACAAGAAGTCTCTCAAGTGAAAGCAAAGACGTGGTCAAAGGGAAGAGTGGTCTTAGTTGGCGATAGTGCCTATTGTCCATCACCGTCGACTGGCCTAGGTACAACAGCAGCTATAGTTGGATCATACATTTTGGCTTGCGAAATTGTTCAGCATAAAAGTGATTATCGAACAGCTTTTTCCGCATATGAGACTACTCTTAGGCCTTGGATTAGTAAAATTCAAAAATTAAGGCCAGGATACCCGAAGCCTTTTTTCCCAAATAGCATCTTGGGGGTTTATTTATTCCGAATTATCATGGCCTTGGTAGCTTTTGTTACCAACAGCAAGATTTTTGTATTTCTTCAAGGCATCAGCTCATTTCTGTCAAACTCTGCCAAACTCCAATTACCACCCCCGACTTGTTTTGAATAAATTTGGCCATGTTTTCAACCTCGTGAGGCTATGTCAAGAGATATACGCAATGCATGAGATTTTTGGCTATTATTCTTCAATTCTGTTGATTTTCAATTTGTTCTTTTTTTTTAGGAAGGCTTGGCTAAGATGGTTACCAGAATGAGGATATGAAGTTGGTTTTTTCAGAAACTCACTATTTGTTTCTACCCAGTTTCCTTGAATAGAGTTTTAACTTCCAGGTCGCAGAGCCGCTTTTTATCTGTGACTGTGACACGAACATGCCCTCAAGCCATATCCTGAATTCACATGGCAGTAAGGAAAATAGTCTTATATCACATCGTACCTTTTAGTTATTCTTACAAAAAAGTTTAATTTTCCTCAGCCTCAACCTCTTTCCATAAAGTTGATGAAATTCAAAAGTATTTATTTTCAAATTCAAAGTAGAAAATTTCCAAAAAAAAAGAATTGAAAAATTTCTTTCTGACAAATGAAGGTATCTCTACATCTTCAGTTTTTGAAAAACAGAGAGAGACCTTTACCTATTCCAGCAGAAAAGGAGACTAATAAAAAATTGAAGAAGAGGTCTTTTCAAAGAAGTAGTGAACTGGTTATATTAGATATCGTAAATATATTCTTCACAGAGGAATTTATGAAAGGAATCAGATCAATTCAGTGAAGAGAAATATTGACAAAAAAACTTGATTCAATGTAAATTATGTATTTAACAATGCTTGAAAATATGCTCCAATATTTTTCAAAACCCTTTCCTCGATAAAAAGTTGGATTCAATGTATCAACTATGTGATTAAAGCTGGAAAGGCATCTAATATTCATTTTAAGCCTTATGTTTTGTAAAAAAGATTTTTATTTCAAATTTCAGAATGATAAATAACCGTATGCGAACTTCCAATAAAAATTTATCTCTTAAAAGAAAAATCAAGGATAAAATTCAGCTCTTCAGTAAATTTATTTATTTTTTGGTTTCGACTAATAATATTAAAATACTTTTGAGATTAAATAGAGCTTTTTCAAGAGTTTAAGAAAAAATCAAAGATCAAATTTGAGCTTGCTATTTTTTGGTCCTTATTATAATTAAAACCTAATATCCCAAGAAATCACTTTTACTATACAAAATATTTAGATATGAAATGTCAAAAATAAAAAACATTAAGAAAAATTCCTGAATAAATTTCCCAATTTAAAATACTTTCTTTAATTATAGACTTATTTAAAGAAAACTCTGTAATATCTCTACTAATTTAAAATATAATACAAGCTAAATCAAATCCATTTAAAATAATATCGATGAAAATATTATTCAAATAAAGCATGTTCTTATCCCTCGAATCCACCTCTATATCTAAAGAGCTTTATTGCAAAAATGGCTTTGATATATTGAAAAAAGGAATTTGGGGGGAAAGCTTTCATAATTTGATAATAATTCCTACATCATCCTTATAAATGCACCAAATGCCTTTCACTCTTTGAAAAAATGCTACTTTTTTGAATCATAATTTGTATTTGGCTGGATTCCAAATTGTACTTTTATTTTCAAGAAATGTTAATTTTATTTAGAATCTGAACTTATAAAAGAAGCCATTTCATGAGGAATGTCTCTTTAATTTATCGCATTCTGCTTCCTTTTTGATTTCTTATAGAAATGCTCATGAACTTATATTTTGAGCCAAATATTATTTATTTATAATCTGAAAAAGTAATTATGATGAAATATTCACATTTTCTATTTATAAAATTCAGATCTATGACACGCGATTCTTGATTTTATGGATACTTCATCTTTTTAACACATTCCTTTGGGAAGTTTGGTTCAATATTTTAAATTTTTGAGTTCTATAAAGTATTAATCTGTTTTAAAATTTCTGAGATAAAAAACAAATTATTTGTTTTATCAGCTCATTTTTAACATCCTATAATATTTTTGAATTCATTATTTCTTGAATAATTCTATATCAAGAGTCTCCAAATTGAAAATGGTGTGGCTAAAATATTTCATGAAATCATCAAGCTGGAAGTTGAATTACTCAAAAAGAAAATAATTCATTCTGCGGATTTTGACTTCAACAAAAGAATTAATTATAATTAATTTCAGAGCTATTTTTCAATAAAAATTATGAACATATTAAAATATCTTTTTCTATCTTCTAATTTATCAAATTGATGCACAAATAATTAAATTGAGAATTTATTTGAAATATGATTGATTGTTGATACAAAAAAGAGCCTTTATTTTACTCATCAGATAGGAATTTAGAGGAATTAATAATAATTATCAATTTATTTCTTTATCCTAAGATTAAATTAATTTATAATATCTATTTAAAGGGGAAATAAAGAATTTGCAACAAAAGACTCTCCATTTTCCACCATTTTTTGATAAACTTGATATTTGCTCAAATTTTCTTTTTAAGTTTTTTTTAAATGTCTCAAATCTAATAGCCAAAAATTTCTTTGTATTTGGTATGAAATATGATCAAATTTTACGAAAAAACAATTCCTCATTCCTTGTACTTAAAGTTGGAAATGATAAATCCTTCATTAATTAAAGAAAGATTTCTTCAAAAATTAATATTTGATTATATGTTCCCATATTTATTAAATATTGCTTTTGTATTCACAATTCAAAAGTTCTTTTTCTAATTTTATTATGAAATTTTTGTATTTCAATATTGGTAATCTAGAAATAAAAATTGATAACCTTATTTGAATAAACATGACTAAATATAATATATTATTCTTTAAGTATATAATAATCGAAAAAGAAAACTCTCTAAAGTTAATTATAAGAGGGATATGATATTACTTTTTGTTTTTATCCATTGAAAATTCATCAGCATCAAATAGAACCTTTTTCAGTAAATACTGCTTGGAGCTTGCAAAAATGAGATATGAGATGTAGCTATATTTTTTGATTATTTCCATATTGTTCACAATCAGTAAATTTGATTCTAATTTTTCTATTGAAATAATAATAGAACAGATGAGAAATAAAGAATATTCAACTTAATTTGGATTTAGAACTTACCAAATTTTTTCAAAACTTTTTTCAAGGAATTCCATGATTCATATATATGAGAAACCACCTATTTCTTCATTAATACAATTTCTGTAATTTTATTGAGAAAGGATAGAAGTAAGATCAATATTTCAATGATTTGTTTTCATATTTCATAAAATTTCTTTCAATAAGAATAAGATTTCGACTATAGCCAGAGAAATAAGGATTTTGGCTTTTCAACAATAAAATTAGATAAGATTATATTTGATTATTTTCAATTTCAAAGATACCTTTTTTGTCTCATTGAAAAGGGAAAATTGAAAGTATTTAGGTTCATTTTTCCTTCAAGTTCAAGCAGAAATAAGAGAAAATATTTGGATGAAAAATCTATCTCTTTTTTCAGAAATATATCAAAAGAAAGAATAGTTTTTCACTTGATTTTAATCTTCAATCAAGGTATCGTTCATTTAGAAAAAATATTTTTCATTTGGAAATAGGCTAACAATGCATATGAGATGAGAAATTATCCTTATAAATTGAATTTAGGGAAGCATATCAATATTTGGAACACATAACCATGGATAAACAGGAAGAACCTGGGGTTAGGATGTTGTAAGGTTTTTTTATGAAACTGCTGGTAAGATTAGACTAATCTACTGTTAAAGTCCTTGGAAATAAAATAAATATATAATGACCCCAAAAATAGATTATATAAAATGAAAACCAAAATTATTTCATCGTTTTTTCAAAAAAATATTTCACAAAAATATCAATGTAAGGGTAGTATTACTCTACAAGGGTAAATAATTTCAAAATGACAGTTTTCGCCAAAACATATTGGAAGATATGGTTCCAAAAGAAAAAAAAATTATAAACATTCTTTGATAAGGAGATTTGGAGGAATACTTAGTATGTAAGACTTCATAAATGTACTTATGAAATTGATAGGAAAAAATTTACATAAGGTCAAAAATTATTAAAAATGATCAGGAGAAATAAAGATACAGAAATTAAGGTTAAAGAATTTTAAACCAGATAGAATCAAGAGGTGAAAGGTTTCTGAGTAAGCTCACAAGGAATACCTGTGTATCTACAATAATACAAGATTTAAGTAATATGAGCTTAAGTATTAAGATACTATCAAAATTAAAATAGATATTCCTTATTTGGTGAAATTTTCAGGTATAAAAAAAGTTTTGAAAAATAAGGAAACTTTCAATATAAACTGTAGCAGTATAATAATACAGATTCTATAAGATTGAGGAACAAATAGGATGAATATTGGAACAAAAGGAATAGTAGGCTTCTTTCAGGTCTAAAGCAGCTCAAAGGGGTGTATAAAGGAGTACATGATTAATTTATTTCATGTGGATACCAACCCATTTATGGTTAAGAAACAGTTGTTTTACAGATTTAAATATTCCCTTGTTTCAAAAGAGATTGCTTTCTGTGAGCCTGTGTGATATGTATGGCATACCCATCAGGCCACAAAGGGTATTTTATACATTTGATTCCATCAAAAATTGACTTATAAAATGGTTTCAAAACAAATTGGTATATATTTACTTTGGATAAAAAAAATTTATAATTATTATTTCATTTCTGGATTCTACACCAAAATAACACAGGGTACACCAATAGGGTGTAATACCCAAAAATGGCTATTTTCAATGTTATTGAAAGATCTAACAATATAACTATAAACTCACACAATTTAATAAATTGTGCTAATTTTCTTAAATTGTTAATTTTAACCTCAATTTTAAAGGTGCATAAGGTTTATTTAAACTTACAAAAATTATATTAAAATTGAGGTGTTTTGTATATTTACATAATTGGATACGGCTTTGCCATACAGGCTGTAAAGCTACCATAGACCTGATTGAAGTTGGTTTAAGGCCATGTTTTGTATTTAAATCAATAAATTGGCAAAATACCCACCAAAAGGTGGGAAAAAGGGAAAAATTCAAAAAGGTGCCAGGGAACACAGGTCTTGGGATCTGAAATAGCCCCCAAAAGGTTTTACTCTTAAATTGGAGGATTTTCAGCATTATTTAAATTTTCAGATTAAAATTGAATTGAAAATTAAATGTTGGACAGGAATTACAAGCTGCCACAGGGTACATCCCTACATACAGAGTTTTAATCAAGTTTTTAAGAGATGTAAAGTTTAATTAAGTTTAAATAAGCTTAAACTTAAAGTCCAAATATTTGAAAAACTATCAAAAGGTAAGGTTTAGTGTATATTTCTATTTTTACATGGAAAAAAGAAAAACTTCAAAAATTCCAAGAAATTGCATTTCTTAATGGATTTGGTTGAAGGTTTTACAGAGCATACAGTTTAAGGATGAAGGTATAATAAATATTCAGAAATGAGGATTAAGGTTGCTTGGAGGTAATAATGATACTGGTAAATTGAAAATAACATTAAAAATAAGTGAATTATGGTAAGAACCTTGTTTTTAAGTACAGTCTTTCAGTTTTAAACTGAGAATACCCTCTATATCCCTTTTTAATCATTAAATTTTATTTGAAGGAATAAAAGAAGCCTTTAATCACTCCTTTTGTTCATAATCATCATCAATGAATGCATGAGACATTTTAAATCAGTAATATTTTGGTAAATGTGAAATATTATATTATTTGACAATTATTCAGCTTTTTCATTCTCTATAAATTATAAATAAAGAAGTGAAATAATAGAATCTATATTATATTTCTGTAATGACCAATAATTGATTTTATTACATAAAATTATTGTCTTAAAATTTCTTTAAAATTCACAAATTTACTCTACAGATTCCTGAATCATATTTTTTCATAAAAATCTGTTTGTTTCTGTAAAATATTTATTTTTAGGCGTTTTAACAACTTAAAATCAATATTTAATACTATAGCTGTTATTGTTTGACCTATTCACCTTGAAAGAAATTGCTATCCCCACCAGCGGGGGGTAGCAGGGCCAAGCAGCCGCGACCTGTCTTCTGGTTTTCATCATACTTGGCCCTAGCTTGTATTGCTATTTGGATCTCCTCTAAGCGGGATATACATGATTTGAAGATTCTTTAAATAAAGTTAAATTGAATTAAGTAGCTTTTCATACAATTCAATAATAACATATTCCACAAAATTTTTCATAAACAGATATCAGATTTCGATTCAACATGAAACTTAGGGTCCCGTAATATATGTTTGAAAATCACTTCAAATCAAAGGCACATTTTTCCCTATCTCCTACCACATGTTTCCGCTGAATTATTTTAATTCTGAAAATACATTCATCAGATTTCAAAATTTACAAATGCAAAAAAGAGATCATGATATCTTGCTCTACAGAAATTTCAATTATAAGCTCCCCTCAGTTGTGAAAATTAACCAAAAGAGGCAGTTTTCATTCTTCCTTTTTACTCAAAACTTAATATTATCTTTTCTTCTTTTCATTTAACATAAATAAAGATATTTTTCTTGTTTCTTTACCAATTTTGAAAATTTATTTGGAATAACTTGTGAAATTCAAAGTAAATAATTTCTTTTGAAAAAGTAAATGGGCTTATCGTAACTTTTCACTACTCTTATTTTCAAGTTTAGTTTTTTTTGAAAAGTAAGTGTTATTATGAGTATAGGTTTTTCAAATATTAAGGTTCCATCACTTCTACATGTTATTCACTTGATATTAATAGCCCAAGACCTCTTATTTCTTGGAAAATACATACAGCCATACCATATGGACCATGATAGATCCAATATAATTAAAAAGGAAACTACTTCTTGAAAATATATCATCAAATTGACTTTACTTTCTAGTAAGTAAAGTATTCAATAAGGAACATCATAATATTCTACTGTCGTGCAAATCAAAACCAGAACACTCTCTTAATGAATTTGCTCTTCATTTTTCAGAGAACAGCTATTAGGATTAAAATGAATCTTACCAACACAAATAATATTGATATTAACAATTCTTGACTCAAAATTTCAGCTTTTCGTATTAATTTTATGCTCTTATATTTAACTTATTTGAATAAAAGATAATATTATGTCAAAGAAAGATATGTACTAAGCTCAAGATACTATACAAAATCTGGAAATAGCCCTCAAAGGTTGGAATAGATTTAATTTTTGAATGAAAATACATAACCATTTGAATTCAATTCTATTTCTATGATAAAAATATTCAAAAATTTTAGATATTCATTCCAAAAGAAGGTTTCTTTCTTCTTCAAATCCTAAAAATTGGGGTGAATGCTTATTTATTGTGAATTACCACTTTTTACTCTATGTAAGGTAATGTTCACTGCAATATCTCATGGTTAATAATTTTCAATTGAGGTTTACGATTGATATTTATTCAAATTAAATCTCTTTCCACTAGCATAAATATAATTAAACATTTATATTTAAAAGTTTTTGGGAACGATTCAAATTTAAAATATTAGAAAATTACATTTACCATTATATCAACTTTATCAATTTGTTACATTACTGATCAAGGTATTCATCACATTTCATGAAATTAAAGCTTTTAAATTTGGTGAAAGAATAATATCTTGAATTTCAAAAGTTCCTTCTCAATTAATAAAAATTTAATATATAATTGATACTTCATTCTGGTTAAGGGACAACTCTCTGGAGGGTACTTCTATTGATATACCAAAATTCCACTAATGGTGAGGCCACTACATTTCAAAAAGATTATTCTCTTTCAAAATTTCAAATAACTCTGACCTCATTCATTTTCCTTGCTCTTCCAAATTATTAACTATTATCCTTCCAAGAAGGCAATTATCATATTTTACAAAGGATTAATACCCTTTGACTATGGGTTATAAATAAGAAATTATTACTAAATTTTCTCCTTGAACTTTGTAAGAATGTGAACCTGTTTTTGAGAAAACCAATATCATTATTAATATTATTGAAATTCATAAGTGATCTCTAAAGAATATAACACTTAAATTTGTGATAATCTCAAAGAAAATTATAATCAAGAATTGGAATTATATAACTCTTAGTAAATTGAAGAATTATTTCTTCAATGAAGAAATACTATCCCCAATTCTATAACTATTTTAATATACTATTTGGGCTTTCTTTCACAGGATAGCTCCCGATTAACTTTCAAGTCAATTTATTTTGGGAAAGCATGAATTTAGCCCATGTTGGTACGGGACATTGACATTTAATACTTTGATATTTTCTCTCCCTGTTTTCAAAAATTTCTGATAAAATAATTTTCAAACGATTCAACAGTTAATTCTCAAACGCTGGTTCACTACTCTACAGAATCTCAAAAATCTAAAGTATTCTTTGAAGAATTTTAACGGCTTATCTCCTTTGCAAAGAATCCTGTATCTTGAACTTTCCATAACCAAATAACCAAACTATTGTTGAAATGTCTAATAGTAATATCCAAAGGCCATATTTTCAATATTTTTCTTAGAAGGAAGGATCATCAAAGCCATATAAATTTCTTTTCAAACTCATTTTATGTTCCTCATTTCAAAAACTTTTATTATTTATTTAGTATCAGCATAATCCCTATTTCAAAAACTGTGCATGAATTTTATGTAAAAAGGCAATTGAAGTGGCTCATCCATTTGATTTTTATCACTCAGTATTTCCACGAATTTTCCCAAGATTTCATTATTAATCTAATATAAATCATTGAGATTTAAAAAATGCTCAACTATAAAATGATCAATTTTGCGAGTCAACATGAATCTGGTAATGTTTGAGAATTAAATCATTATATAGTGAATAGAGGACTATGTGGAATAAAATTTCCTTCATTTCCAATAAAATAAGTGAATCTAGAATCCCTCATTTTGAAAAACAATTTGTGTATACTTTTTGGAGGTTTTTTGAAATTTATTTTTATAATTTGGCTAAAGTGTATGTCCAAATTGGTTCAAATTCTTCTCAAACTGGATTCCAACCCACCCTCACTTTCTGGGTTAAGGAATGATTGGAGCCAATTGGAAAATAAAATATATGGCGGAAGAATTATTAATTCCTGATCATTAAACACCTTTTGATTCTGAAATAACTGGGAGTATCTAACAGGATTTTAATTCAAATTAGTTACTAAGAAAATTGGTTGAATAATATTAAAGAGAAATTATTAACAATATTCTAAACCAATTTTAAAATAATAACTTATTTTTTCTCAGAAATTTTATGAAAGAAATTCAAAAAATTTGAAGAAATGACTCCTTAAAGTTGAATCCACTGGTACATCAAAACCATTTTTCTATAAAGACTTATCACACTGGAATGAATAGTGTCTTACACATGTTAGAATATATTAAATACGATCATTTATCAAAAAATGAACCTTTCTTTGATTATGTGAATATCCTTATGGTTTCAAGATGGAATTTCAGTCATATGCCCTTTGTGAGAATTCATTTATTTATTGTGAACTATAAAATATGAAAATAAAATCATTCTGACAAGATAACGACATTTATTTGATTGGGGGAAATTTAATAATTCTAGTATTTAATGAATATTTCTTATTGAGAAACTATAGATTTGAAAAAAGAATTGAAATTGGTTCTTTTTCCATTTCCATATTTTGTTTCATGTATGTTCAGAATCTTAAGGTTTCCTTATGTGTTTTATCTATTTTTCGAGATTAGTAATTTATCTATTCATTAAGATTAATATGTTGAAGATATTACATTGAAGAAATTTGTAGAAAAACATCCACTGAGATTTTTAGTTATTCCCGTTAATTTATTTTATCAACTTCCGGAAGAAATGAGAATAAATTCTTTACTTGATTTAACCATATGATTTTTTGTGTGACCTGGATGTTTCTTTATTAAAAAGAAATCTCAAAAATTCATTTTTCAAAAGTGTTGAATTATGTTGAGAATTTCTGATATAAAATGTAGAACACAGATGATGATGAATTTATCAATTGATTGGTCATTTGGGTAAATCTATTTGTCTCAAAGATTCCTTTATTGTTTGATATGCTCATTTTTTTGGTATTATGGATCACTCCAATCTTTTAGACCATTGGTATATTTATCTTTTTTAAGTATTAAAAGTTTTTTTTTTGATAAAAACATTCAAAAAGATACAAAGCCTCATTGGTAACAATTTTTGTTGGAAAAAATAATGATGTTTTCTTAATTTGTTTTTTTTTTATAAATTTTCAACTTTTCAGGTTTTTTCTTTTGAATTTTTGATTTTTTTTAGAATTCTAGGTGTGGATACACTGGAATCAGTGCTGTTACTGTGAGCCTTGAGGTATATTTTGCATACCCAAATAGGCCAAAATTATCTTAAAAATAAATTCTGAACTATGCATCACCCATAAGTCATGCATATATCCAAAATTCATCATTTTTGATTTCAGAAAAGATGAATAATGTTGTATTGAGTAAGTAAATCCATGGATTTAAGGCCAGATTTGGATTCTACAAAAACGTCCACCTAGGGTAGCTCCATAGAGTGAATAAGCTCAAATTAACTCTTTGAGGTGGTAATATGGAAAATACTTCAATACCACATAAAAGATGCATGAAAAGTTTTGTTTTTCTCTTTTTCATGCCAAAATAATGGGAATGCGAGAAATCCCATGTTACATATACACTAATAATAGTGTTATGCATGTTTTGGGAACTTAATATTATGGTATTCTTACATGCACTTTTGGTACACCCATAGTGGATATCTCACTTGAAGCTTAAAATTCTATCTTGACGTAAAAAATAGGCAAGGGGGGAAAAAGACATCAAAGAGAGCCAGGGTACCCAACTTCTGAGGCCTCTGAGGCCTGGAATGCTCCAAAGCTTGGATCTATGTCTGATATTGGCCTAATTGGTAAAATAAAACCTTTTGGGAACTTGGTTACCATGTTACAACTTCAGTAAATCATAAGAAAAAAGCAAATAACCTGCTATTTTGACGTGCCAAGGAGGTAAAGAGAAACTTAGACTCCTGTAACCATGTCAATTCTTAATGAATTTCCATTAATAAACCCCAAAAGAGTAACTAAAACCCTTTTTGGACTAGTATCCATTGATTTACCTCATAGCAACCAGCCATAGACTGCTATTTGCAATTCTACATAGAAATGAGGTAAAACTTCGAAAATTCATTAAATATAAAATTCTTAATGAATCTTTCTGAAACTTTCAGGACAAATTGAGAACTGAATAATTCACATAAAAATTAAAAATAATATACTTTTATATGTAAAATTAAAAGTTTTACTTACAGTCCATTTTTGAGGATTCCATGTGAAACACAGAATCTTTAAAAATTTACAGAAAATACATTCTGTGATTAAATTTCCAATAACATTGATAGCTTTGGGAAATGAATGATTATTTTGGAATAAAAGAAGATTTAAAGTTTTTACTCCTTTTATTCTTAACCATAAATGGGTTGGTAGTCACGTAAAAGCCTCAATTAAGCAATTATGATAATCTTACATGACAACAGATGATGCAATCAATAATACAAAAAGGTTTATTGTTTTCTCACTCAATGTTTTCTCATTTTTCTCCATTTCACACCTCTGTGAGCTGTCTTAGACTTAAAAGAGGCCTCCTCTTGCTGTTTTTTTCCACATAATCATCACATTATTCATTTATATCATTGTTACCACCAAGTAAGTATTAGTTAAGCTTTTCTTAAGTGTTTTATTCTTACAGAATTAATCAGAAAGACGTGAAATCATAGAAATCAGCTATATATTTTTGTAATATTTCTGTAAAATCATTTTGATCCATTAAATCCACAATTCTACATCAAATCTCTCTGCTTTATCTTTCAATAAGCTCTTTGGAGTATTAGTGAGTGATTTATTTTTTAATTCTTAAAGTTTTTCTCTAGTAATAGTTTCCTTCAAGGATTATCTTTATAATTATTCTTGCAAAAGATAATTATATATTAAAATAATTTTATCATTTTAATAAAAGAAGTTTTTATTATTAAATTCTTCTCGTAATTGATTCTTGTAGACAATTACTGCTCACTGTTATAATCACTAGTAGTGTATAACACGTGAAAGAAATAATTCTTGAAATATTTAATTGTGGTTATAATAATTCTTTATTATTATATTTTATAAGAACAGTCATAGTACTGTTGATTAATAGTAATATTATCAACAGTTTCATAGACACATCTTACAGTTACACTGATGCCAGTGTAATAGTAACTCTTTTCTTGCACTAGTGCTATTGCAAGAAAAAAATTACTAGTAAAATGAAATTGGTGTAACAAAACCAATTTTAGTGTACCCACACCCACAAAAAGGAAAAGGAAAAAAAAATTCCAAAAAAAAAGTTAAAAAAAAATAAAATTGAAAAAAAAATCAATATTTTTTTCATTCTTCATTTTGAAGAAAAATCATTCCAAATTATGGTTTTGAATTTTTTGAATTTTCTTATTGAAAAAAAAGAAAAAAAGAAATTCAAATAAAAATATTTGGATGAATGAGCTAAAAATGAATTAAAAGCCAAAATATGAGTTGAAAAAGAAAATTGTTCATTTTTTTCAAACTTTTATATGTCTAAGTTCTGGATGATTACAGCTTCATAATGATTAGCTATGTGGAACAAAATGGAGCTATGAGACTAAGAAATTTAAATAAGCTCTTAAAATAACTATATGGCTTTATTTTTGGAGTAATAAAAGTATAAAACATACAAATTCAGAGGAATTAAACCTTTTTAAAATTAAAATAATGATATGTTCTTATAATTAAAATAATTCATGATGTTGAAAGAAGCCTATCAATGCATGGGAGCTTTCTTTAGAGCTCAAAAAGGATTCCCCCTTTATGAATATATTGAATAACTAAGATAATAGTGCAAATGTTTGACACATAAATATTATTCTGTGTCTAATGAATATAATAAACCAACTTGAAGATCTAGAAAAATGGTTCTAATTATCTGAGGTGGAAATCATCTTCAAAAATTCTCATAAGCCAATATTGCCATGCACAACTGATTTTGATCGAAACCAAAAATTAATGGTAAATTTTGAGATGGTGTTAAAACACTATAGAAGAAAAAAAAGGAACTATTGTCAAATTAAAATGAATTATTCCAAAAGTTTTTAAGATTAATATTTAAGGGAAGTAAGGAATAATTGATATACTCTATATATTACAAAAAATATTCAATCCTGTGGATGTCAGTTTTAAAACTCATAGCATATAATTGAGGATAGGAACAAAACATATTGTGTAAATTCTGTAAGTTTTTAAAAAGCATTTTGAAATATGGAAGGCTTCACCACAAAAATATAGAAAGGCAAATTTTCTGAGGAATTTTATGAATGAAATGGTTCAATTATTTTCAATGGAAAAATGCAGTGGTATCTCTCCAATACTACCTCAGAGATTTTAATAGAAGATGTTTTCAACTGTTGAAAATAATTTTCATTCACAAGTATATTGTATTTGTGAGAGGAGTATATATCATATATGGATAAACAAATAAATATAATGGAGAATCCATTATATTCTGTTTAATTTATTAGGATTCTCAATAACCAAATATGTGTCTTAAAGTATCTGCAATAATATATAAAGGTTAGAACCAAGGTTGAGACTCATTACACCTGGGTTGAACTTTCTACCCCTGCCAGTGGGGACAGGTTTGTTTTTAATGGTAATTGTATTAAATAAATATTATGAGAAAGTTTTTTCTCTGAATCTCTATATTTTGTATCTAGTGTTAGCTTTTTATATAGAGTTTATATATAAGTTTTATCTCTGCACCATGTGTGTGATAGGTATTTTTATAAATAACATTTACCTTATTCATAAGTGGTTGAATATTATTATTTTACCAATATCATTTTCTTATTAACAGCTTTTATTTTCTTTATTCTGATTATTGTTGGTGACTATAGCAATGATAGAGAAATCATGATTTATCATAGTTATTAAGGAGGATTTCATTATGAAATTATTTAAATATAGTAATTGTTCTTTTTTTATATAATAATTTTTAGTAATTATATTTATTTAGAGTTATAATAATTAATTTTATTGTATTTCTACTGAGGACAGCCATAGTACTCTTGATTAATATTGATAATTACAAGAGCTTCATAGGAAAGCCTTACCATTTCTTAAAGCTATAAGTTGTAATGCAAATTCCATTACAAAATGTAATTTATGTGAATATTTGAATATTCAGAGTCTCACATATAATAATCAAGGATGGACTGTAAGTAAATCTGTTAATTAAGATAATTAAGTAAAGGCTATTTTTTGTTTTTGGTGCAGACTTTTACTTTCTCCTTTTGTGCTTAAGGATTTGGGGAAACTCATTAAAAATTGGATCGCTAAAGTTTTACATCATTTTCTATGTGATGCATGCATATAATATAGTAAAAGCTGGTTTCCAAGAGGTAATTCCAGGGATAATAGTCAAAAAATAGTTAAACCATGCTACAGTAGTCAAAGGCCTCACTATAACATTGAAGAATAAAAATAGAATCCCATTTCTGCTTTTTCCTATGATTCAATGATTTTTCTTAGCCTTAGTCAAAAAGGTTTCAAAAGGCTTTTATATGATAATTGGCACTGGAAAAGCCATTAATCTGAGCTCCAGAGCTGGCTATTCCATTGAATACTCAGAAAATGAGTACTCTGGCTCCTTTTTATGTCTTCTTTCCAGCTTGATTTTTTCATAGAAATAGCAATTCAACCTCTAAGACTCACATCAACTATGAGTGTAAAGATAAACTATTTTTAAATAATAAAAAATTACATAAAACCTATTTTTTTATATGTAATATAGTATTTTTCAGAATCCCATTCCTTGGAATAAAAATGCAGAAAAATCTTTTTTACACGAGTACTTCATGTGGATTTGATGATTAGGTGTTGAGGTATTTTACATATTACCCCCTCATAGAGTTAATTTAAGCCTATTTATCTTATAGATCTAACTTGGGTGAATTTTTGTGTAGACTTTAGATATTGAATTAAATCCTTTCATTTACTTACTCACAAAACATTTATCCATTTTTTGATTTGAGAAAAATGATGATTCTTGGATATAAACACAGCTTATGGGTTTTTAATATTACAAAAGCTATCTTACAGCTATTTATGAAATATTTGGGTATTTAAAACATACCCTAATGCTCACCTTTCCCCCCACAAAAAATAAAATTGTAAATATATTTCATTAAAAGAAAAAACCAATCCACACAGGTAGTAAAAATTCCACCATCAAAAATACACATGTTACTCAGCTCAAGTAAATGAAGAAAGCCTTTAGAATATTGAGGCTCTTGGCCTTTTTTCCCTAAACTGTCTTGGAAGTTTAACTAAGTCAGGTATGTCTTCTTAAGCTAACCATTCATCTTCATGGGATGGGTTTCTATACCTGACTGAGTATTCTCTAATGTTTTACCCCTCCATCTCCCCTCTTACCACTTTGCCAATCATTTTAGTATCATGTTGTTCTGATTTGAGAACTGTGAGAGAAGCTGGGATTTTTTTGAAAAAAACATTTCAACAGTTGATTTATACTCCCTGAGTAGACTCAAAGGAAAATTAGGATGTTGATTCTCAAATTCTGCTCTGGCTTTTACCTGTACTTCATTGAATACATGCAGGTATTAGGGACTGAAAGTTAAAAAATGATATTTAAGCTTATGGGACCTTTAATATTATTTAAATTAAAGGTTGAAGCCAAGAATAGGCTTTCTAAATTGAAGTCTCATGCTTCGTGATTTTTATTCTATCTTTCCTTGGAATAGTAAAAACATTAATTCATTCTTTGTAAGGTATTTTATCTCAATTCTTCTAGAAGTAGCTTGAAGCTAGAAGAGGTTGTGTTAATGTAAACTAATTCACTTATTGAGTTGTCTGTGGGAGATTTTTGGATTCGACCCTTTCTCCCAAAGGGAAGGTGTTGTAACTAGCAATTCATGAATAGAGGTTTTGAAAGCCAGATCTAGTGCTGGAACTTAAATGAAGATGTCATAAGAAACACCATCTGAGTTTTTGAGCTAGATACAATAGGAACAAGTGCCCATAATAATGTATTCAAGTGTTTGAAACATCCTTTCAGCTTATACACTGGTATGAGGGTGATAAGCATATGAAAAGGATATATTGGTTATAAATAATCTGTGAACATGTGAGGCTTGAGGTATATTTTAGTTACCCAAATAAGCCACAATTAATATAAAAATAAATTTTGAACTATGAATAACCCATAGGTCATTGATATATCCAAAATTTATAATTTTTCATTTGAGAAAAGATGAATAACTTTTTTGTAAGTAAATCCACTGATTAAAGGCCAAATTTGGATTCTACACAAAATCTTACCTCAGGTAACCCCATACAGTGAAAAAGCTTAAATTAATTCTATGTGGTTTCAGCATGGAAAATAATTCAACACCACATCATCAATACCACATAAAAGAGTTGTGATTTTTTTCTCTACTTGATGCCAAAATAATAAGAATGTGAGAAATATGATTCTAAATGAACACAAAGAATATTCTCATAAAGTTTTGTGACACTTAGATTTATACATACAGTATTGATAAACCCACAGTATATATAAGTATTAAAGACTGAATTACTATTTTTGACATGAAAATAGCTGAGGGGGACAATAAAAATCAAAGACATCCAGCGAAGCCAAATTATGAGGACTCTGAGGCATGGCCAGCTCCAAAGCTTTGATCCATGGCTTACAATGGCCCAATTATTCAATTAAAACTCTTTGAGAGCCTGGTTACCAAGTTAAAATCTTATTAAATAATGAGAAAATAGAAAAGACACTGCTATTTTGACATGACAAGGAGGTAATGAGCAACTTTGACTCCTGTAAACATGACCTTTGTTAATTGATTTCCATGGATTAATTAAAAACGAGTGACAAAAATTGTTTCTGGACTAGTATCCATGAATTTACCTCATGGAAACTAGCTGTAACTATACTCTTTGCTTTTCTACATAGAAATGGATTCAGAACTTCAAAATGTCATTCAAAGACAAATTCTACATCAATACTTCTGAAAAATTCAGGACTAATGGGGAAATGAATAATTTGTGCTAATGGAAAAACAAGTATGACTTTATAATTCAAATTAAAATTTTTACTTACAATCCATTTTTGATTCTTTCACATGAAACACTCAATCTTCAAAAATTCACAGAAAAATACAACCTGTGATGAAATATACAATAACATTGATACATTTGTAGAATTGATTTTTTTGAAATAAAAGCAGATTTAAAGCTTTTTCTCCTTTATTTCTTAATAATAAATGGGTTAGTAGTCACATACATTGACTTAATTAATTAATTATGATAATTTGATGTGACTGAAAGTGATTTAATCATTAAAAAACTAAATTATAAGGTTTCTCACTGAGTGGTTTCTCAATTTTCTCCATGGAATGCCTCTGTGAGCTTTTGTAGACTTAATAGAGGCCTACTCTTTCAATTTTTCCAAATCATATTATTATTCACTCTTATCATGAGTACCAACAAGTAATTATTAGCTAAATATTTTCTTAAGTGTTTGAATTATTTCCAAATCAATGAAATAAATACACTTGTTACAATGGTGTTTAGATTTTATATTGTTGTATTACTGCTCTAAATGAATTTTGATCTTTGAGAGCCACAAATAATTTGTCGAATCACTCTTCCAATAATTTTCAAGGTAATTTTGGAGTATTAGTGGGTGTCTGATTAATTCATGAGGTTTTTCTCTTTGAGCTTGTATTTAAATGAAAAAATCATAATAATTATTCTTGTAAGAGAGAATTATTAATTAAAATGATCTCATTACATTTCAATAAGCAGCTTCATTAATAATACTTCTTGTAATTAGTTCTAGTAGAAAAATACTTCTTACAGCTATAATCACTGGCTGTGTATAACAAGTAAAAGAAATAATTAAGCAATTAATCATTTCTTTGTGGTTATAATAACAGTCATAGTAATCTTTCTTGATAGTAATATTATAAAGATTTTAATAGGCAAATATTACAGAAGATTATTTTAAAGAGGTTTGCATCTCTATCAATAATGATAGTGCTAAAGAGAGAAGTGCTTTATAGAAACCTTTTATAGATAAGGAGGATAATATCCATAGCTGTGTCATCTTTGTCACATGGAGAAAATATTGGAGTTTTTCAGTATATGTCAGCTATCACCAGAAAAGAATCAATACTTCTGTACCCACTGGGTGGTAAGGCTATGACTCATTCTATAGGAGCTATTTGTTCATGGGTAGTTAGGTCAATGTATCTGAATCTGTTTACCAAATCTCTCTCCTATTAGTAAATTATGATTTTGGCATCTATGAAAAGTGTGAAAGTAATCAATTGTCTTTTTCCTCAAATGGGGACACCATTCACAATATTCCATCTTCAGAAAGGTGTCCAGATAGGATAATTCTATGATATTATTGAGGTGCGTTACTGATGAGAGATATTTCACAAAGTACAATTACACAATAATGTTTACTCCTGTGGTAGCTGATTTCATCAAACAGGTAAAATTTTCCATCATCATAATCAAATCTCCAAAAGTAGGCCAAAGATTCCCCAAAATGAGTGTCTTTGCAGTCGTTTTCAAGGATGCTTGTCAAAATATCACAATTATTATTATATTGGTAGGATCTTATGACCTCCTGAAGATGTGATGTGTAAAAATCAGTCCTTTTGATACTTTTTGATTGGAATTTTAGGTTCAGAATCTGAAATTGAATACGCTTTATTGTAATATGTGTTGGCCAAAGGCTATCTAAAAACATCATCTACATTTTCTTTGATTTGTACTTCCTTGTGGAAAATAGTCATATTTCTTCTATCAGCCTGTGACTGAAAACAAGAGCACAAGCATGACAGCAAAAATACCATAAACAAATGGTAGAGAAAAATACCACCAGAAAGGGAATTGAGGCAAAATAGATCAAAAAGTTTATTAAAAGACAGAATAAAATCACCTCTTTCAAAATTTATAACACCCATAGACACAAGGAGAAAATAACAAAGTTATTCCTACTCAAGGCCAGAGCTGAGAATAGACCCTAACCTTCACCCCTCATCTACAATAAAGATAAAGAGGAAGAGCCACATAAAATGGGTTATTGAATTGAAGCTCCCAGTCAGGAATATACAATGGTACTAGCCAAATTGGGATAGCATCAAAGGTATATAAGGTATGGCCAAATAAAGAAAAAATAAGGGTGAACAAAATATTCCCCTCCAATATAGCTTTTACAGCTTTAGTGTGAGATACTTAGTATGTGGTCCTTTTTGAGAGAGAACAATCAGAGCTTTCTAATGGTACCATCCTTAACTCTTTGTCTCACCTTTATCAAATGGTATTAAGCAAAATAACTCAATACAGGATTTAAGAAAAATCCATATCTGAATAATGGAAATTAAAACCGGTATAACCTTGCCATATTTGATGTTACCCATATCAAATGAGGTACCATTCCATAGATTCATCCTGGCTACACAATGAACCAACTTTGAGATAAAAATATTGAAAACAGAAAACTTCATGGAAGTTTTGAGGCTAAAATATCCCAGTCGATCCAATACACCTTTACTGTGAGATAATCTCCCATATACTTGAATATGATGTGTAAAAAATACAAATGCAATTTTTTATCCTTCAATACCTCATAGGTTAGTCAATATGGGGTCCCCATACAGGTTCTGTACATCATTCTATGCATTATACATGTGAGAAGAGGGCCATGTGGTCCCCAAATGAAAGTTTTTTCCCTGTATTGGTGAAAAATGCCAATATGTGCTTTCAAAACCGCATCTGAGCCCAATGAAGGCTGTGCAGGCATGGGAAGAACCAGAAACTGGTCCTTGAAAGTCAAAAATCTTCACTAATCTTGTGTGAATAGGTCTAGAGGAACAATTAACCCATTTTAAGGATAAAAGGGTTATTTCTTTGCCCAAAAGAGAGAATCCCCATCCTGCTCTTACATTCCTATGTAGTATAATTGTCAAAAACAGTTATAATATTGGAAAAGAATCAGGTTGTACTCTAAATAATAATATTTGATTGCTTTTTATAGTTAATAAGCTGATAACCAGTGCATCCTGGGCTTTCAGCAGTGCTCACCACCACTATAATTCATAGTAAAGCCCTTAATACTACTATTAAATGTATTTTTTATGATAAATTACCATGTCACAGTTGTAGTTCAGCTTGCAAATACTTTTATTATCCCTTTATAATAGACTCAGACCTAGATTTGGGCCCAAGCTGTGTTTTTGAATCATTTTGGGACTTTTTTGGTGAAAAGGTAAGTTTTTCTCTTACTTTCTCTATTCTAATTACCCTTATTTCTTTAGGCATAAAAATACTCTAAATAAAAAATAAGAATATATTAAGTATAATATATTGTTCTATTTTGAGTGGCATATAAGGATATACCACTGTGTTTCTTTATGAATTATTTTGTGATGTGGCAGATTTAAATTTAAATACCAAAGCCTTATTTTTTGGTGTATTTTGTTATATAAAACCAAAATACCCTTATTTTTTCTTTTAATATACTTGAAAGAACCCTTTGAACTGTAAATAACAGATTCAGGAGGCATTGTTTCACATATTGGAAGTCTGAATTTTTCTTATCAAACCACTTTGTAAACTTATTCCTGTTAATTACAGAATACCTTTGTGAGATATTTGAGATAAAGTAGTATCCAAACATCTGTCAAAACAGTACTTTTTGAAATGGGAAATTGGTATTACCAACCAAAAGTAACTTTACAGAGGTGTAATACAGCCATATATTACACCTAAGGATATTCTTTGATGTGCAAAAGCATTGTTAAGAGTCATATACTGACATAAGACATTGAATTTTCCCACTACTGAAAGAGAAATTCATACCACTAGAAGCATAGTCACAGGACAACCCATAAGTGACCCCTTCAGAATCAGAAAACATGCATAAATACAAAGGGAAGAGGAACATTTAAAGCCTCATCTCAAACAAGAAGTGGACACCCATTCCCACTCAGAGGCCCAGAAAACCATGGGGTTCTGCCTCAATAAAAGGTAAAACAGCCCTGATAACTTGTGAAGGGAAGATAACAATAGCTCACCCAGTTTCAATATCCAAAGGGAAATTTCCCAAAGCTTCAGAAAACAAGTTTTTCAAAATCACATTTAAAGGTAAATACCTTAAGAAAAAGACAGTTTTGACTGATCTCAGACACTTATATCATGTCCCCTGTACACCTCAGAGACCTTGTAATCCCAAGGAACCAGCCAGAGGAAAAGGAAGGACTGTTCAGATACAGAAGATCAGGGTTTGGGTGGTATGGTGAATGGAAAGGCACTCAGGGAGATTATTCTCACACTCCTGTTCACCTTCTAATTCAACAGAACTCAAACAAGAGGACTGGACAGACATGGATCAAGCACTCCAGCTCCACCAAATCCTCAAAGATCTATTACAATGGAGCATGGAAAACAAGAGGTTCAACCTGGCTTAAAGCTGGGAAGAACTTGGGGCAAGCAGCAAGAATATATGCCTCAGAGAGATATCTATCAAAGTACTTATGGAAATAAGCAAAGTTTGCAATCCCAAAAGGCAATTCAAACTCTAAGAAGAGAACATGGCCAAAATAAGGGAGAATAAATCCACAATCCAGGATATAGAAGGGCAATGGAGCCAGAAAGAGCATATTATGACTCCTTCAGGCTCACAATGAGTAGAGCAACCCAGCTCTCCAATGGCTTCACACCACTCAGAATACAGCAAAACAGTGGCCAAGAGTCACCATTCTTAACGACTCCAGGGATTTTCCAGGAGAAGAAAAGGATCGAAGGGAAAGACCAAGACTTCTTTCAAGCAGAGGCAGAAAGAGTAAAACTGTAAGGTTTGTCTATGAAACTCTTGATAATAGTAGCAAAATAAAGAGTACTATGACTGTCCTCAGTAGAAATATATAATATAACAAAATATTATAACCACAAATTTAAATGTAATTATTAAGAATAATTATATAAAAAAATAAATTTAATTATTATTATAGAAATATAATAATAATAAAAAAAAATTAATAATTATAATAAATAATAATTATTCTATTATTGTTATAGTCACTTACAGTTATAACAATAAGAAGTGTAAAGCTCTTAATGAGACAATTACACATGGAAAATATGAATATTAACCACTTATAAATAATATAAATATTATTTATAAAAGAATTAAACACACACTGTGCAGAAATAATTCTTATAGAATAAAAATGCTATATAAAAAACTATTACTAGATAAAAAAATATAGAACTTGAGAGAAAACTTACTTATAATATTTATTTAATACAACAAGTCAAACAACAACAGTTATTATATTAAAGAATAATTATAAGTTAAAAACACGCCAAAAATCAATATTTTTAAAGATAAAACAACTTCTTATAATAAAAATTAAGATTAAAGAGTTTTTAAGAGGAATTTGTGGATTTTAAAAGATATTTAAGATGATTAATTTTATATAATAAAATATATTATTGGTGATTACAACAATAATCTAAAGTCTATGATTTCAATTCTTTAATTTTAATTAATAAAGAATAAATTAACTTAAGAATTACTTTAACAATAAGATTTTATATTTAATAAAACTTTACCTGTTTAAATTTCTAATATGATTGGATTGATAATAATTGATGGACACAAACAGTGATGAAAAGACTCTTTTTATGTCTTCAGAGCACCTCTCATGATTCATAATGTATATAGAGGGCGTGCTGTATATAGAGGGCGTGCTAAGGTCAAAACTGAAAAACCATGCTTAAAAATAAAGTTCTTAACTTAAGGTAACTTAATTTTAATCCCAATTTAAAGTTAACAGGGTTATTCTTAACTCCATGTAGCTTTAATCCTCATTTAAACTAATTATTTTAAGTTTTTCATATAAATAAACTTATTTATATTAAATTTCATCACATGAACAACTTAAAAATAGAGTTTCAAGCAGAAATATCTTAAACTCAATTTTTAATTAATTTTTAAAGAAATTATAATTTTCTTTGAGCTTTAATTAAAAGAGTAAATTTCCAGGCTAATTACCCAGGAAATTTATTTATAAAAGATACTTGAAATTGAATTTATATTTAGATAATATTAAATTGTAAGCTGTGTGAAAGTTTCAAGAAAATCCATTAAGAATTGGATTTTTAATGAATTTTTGAAGTTATTGCTATTTTTCCATGTTAAATAGCAATACACACTAAACCTTAAGTTTTGATAAGGTTTTAATTCTTGTAACCTTAAAGTTTTAAGCTTATTTAAGCTTTTTAAGCTAAATTAAGCTTTGAAAGTTCTTAAGACCTTGAATTCAATCCTGCATATTGGGATTTACCTTCTGGAAGCTTGAAATTCCTGTCTAACTTGGGATAAAACCAGTTTAAACTTTAAAGTTGGATCAAACTCTAATCTTAAAGTTTAAATAAGGTTTAAAATCCTCCAATACAGGTGGACAACTGTAATTGAATCCTTTCAGATCCAAAAAGTTGGGTACCCCAGCTCTATTTGTGTGAGCCTTTGAGATATGACCACATACCCAATAAGGTCACAAAAAAGACTCAGAATAATTATACCTTTAATATAATTATATTAAAATTACTTAGAATAATTATACATTAAGAATAATTACTTAAACATACAAAAAATACCATAAATTGGTACAAAAATTGGTTTAACTTAAAAACCAATGAATCAACATGTAAAATAAATTATACCATTGGATTCCCCATGGAAAAATACACATATACCATTTTTATGGTATATCTGTAAAGTCAATATTTAAGGAATTATAAGGTATAATACCTTATAAAAATCATAAAACCTTATTTATCTCAAGTACTAATGAAACAACATGTGAAATAAACTGTACCAGTGGATTCCCCATGAACCTCCACACATAAAACAATTAATAAGCTAATTTCCAATGTTAATACTTAAGGAATTATCCTGAATATATGCACTTTTTTGGTCAATGCATATATTCAAGGATCATAGCTAATATCTTCTAAACTATACATGATAGAATGATGAACCAAAAATAAAGTTACCACGTAATTACTTTAAGAACACAGATATGAACTTTATTTTACAAATTATAAACAAGGTTCAAACCTATGATGAATTATTGATAAAAATCAACAGAGCTGTTGACCACTTTGTTGTGAAAGTGTTCCAAACTTAAAAAAAAGTATACAGTTGGATTCTACTAGTTTATTCGTGAAGAATGATGTAATTTTTATTATTAAATTCAGGGTATAACCCCCTGAAATCAAGGTTTGAAGTTTAAAATATTGAATTTCGACAGAAAAGATGAGTTACAAGAAAAATCATCAAAATTAGAGTTTGGATGATGTAATGAAGAGCTCTTGACAGCATAATACGGTTATGCCAGGCTATCAGAATTCACTCTCTGAATTGCTGTAGCGTGTAAATCTTGAAAGTTATTGAGGATCAAAGCTTGAGCTTAATTTGAGCAGTTATGATCACATACTGTAACCTTAATTTGAGTTTAACAGTCTTAAGAGTGATAAAATTGGTGAATACTATTAGTTTATGATTAAAACTAATAAAATCCACAAAATTTGGGGTTCTGCCAAGCCTCTGATGTCATCAAACTTAGAGTTATAGTGATAACTCTAAATAATGGTGTAATAATGATGTAATATGGTTTGATCATGATGTAATCACCCTCAAACCTTAAAATATTGATCAATTCCAGTGGATATGATCAGTACACGTCTACTAGAAGCCTGTTGGACTCTAGGAGGGAGGTATTTACTATAAATAGAGCTCTTTTTACTCTATTTACCCCTCAGACGCATCAAAAACATTAAATCAATTAAATAAAAGGTAATTTCTTTATTCTTTATATATAAAACTCTTATATTATTAAAGACCAAAGACCATCTTAATATTAATCACTATTTTTACGTGATTAAATCAAGTCTTTAATTGTTTTTGTCATAAATCTCTCTATAAACTCATTTCCACGTAAAATCAAGAAATTTAGTAATTTTCTTTATTTTTTATTGTAAATACAATTTGAAAAGGTTGTATTATATTCTTTTGGCGTAAAATATCTCAAAATTATTATTTTAAGTGTTAAAAGTAGGTTATTTCATCTTATTATAATAATTTTTCTCTTATTATTACTCGTAATAATTCTTAATTAATATAAATAGTATTTATATTAATATATAACTTTAATATTAGTAATATTATTGTTATTAATTGTTTTTTATTTATAAAAAACAGTTTTTTACGCCTTTAATATTTGTTGGTAACAATAATAAAGAGCTTTATAATATATTAATTATTTTATATTAATATATTATTTATAATATTATAATTTCATATAATATTAATTATATTATTATATTTATTTAATAATATAATATTTTTACGCCATAATAATAATATTTCTTTATTATTATTTTTTTTTTAATCTTATTTATTTCAATTATAAGGACATTCAGAGTACAATAAGTAATAAATTAGTAATTTTTACTTATTGTTTCATAGTCAAACCTTACATTTGGGGGCCTGGCCGTGATATTTACTTGAAAGACCTTTGAAAAGATTCTATTTGGGTTTATCCAATAATAAATTATATTTATAGTCATAAAATTATATAATAATTTTATATTTTATTGATTTTAAAAGCTATTGAGGCATTTGGAAAGCAATTGTACTGTCTTACACGTGGTTTTTAACATCCTTAGACTTGCAAGAACTTTCTTTGAGTGACTCTAGTGATTAAAAGAGATATTTTATAAATTAAAAATAATTTTTATTATAATTTAATTTTATAAGAATCATATTCATTTTTTATTTTATTCTTTAAAAATAAAAAAAAAATATATATAAAAAATATTAAAAAATATTAAAAACCAATAAAAAAGTTATTTTTATTCATTTTTATTCATTTCTTTATTTATTTCAATTTTTCAAAGATATAAAAGCAATTTCTACATGGAAAATTGCCATATCTTGCCAAGAAATAACACTTCTTATAAAAAGACTTATATTTATTTGTCTTTTTTAGTGTTTGAAGATAACCCAACAGAAGACAGCCAAGCTACTGTTGAGAGATTGGTGGAAGAAACTTGTCAAAGTTCTCCAACACCAGTTATCACCAAAAGAAAGAAAGCTAAGAAATTAGACTTTCCAGGGCCCACCATTCAAGACTCTGAAGGTGAGCACCTCTTTTTAAATTGCCATAAAAGAATTTTATTCTAAAATACTTTTATTTTTTCTTATTCTTTAAATTATGACTACCAGAAGAGGTTCCCAATACTCCATCCAATCAGATGGAGCTGGACTCAGAGGTAGAATTGATCCCTCAAAAGGGAAAAGAAAGGGCAATATCCCCAGTGGAACAGAATCCACACAAGGAAGTGCCTTATCCCAAAGGCAAGTCCCAAAAATGCCCATGATATCTGAGCCTGAATTGGAACTAAGTATGAGTAACTCAAATAGGTACAAATCACATTCAGAGGGCTCAAATAGACATCTACATGAGCCAGTACAAGCAGTATTACACAGTATACAAGGACAAAGACTGGGAAATGCTGCCTCAAATACACCAAGGAGTGATGAACTCCTGGCACATCCTGAAAAAGTTCCTCAAAGAGGAGGAGATAGTGAAATACTCCAATGGATGGAATCCACTGTCATCCAAACCTCAAATCAAAAAAATCAAGGATTATCATGCCAAAAAGAGGGAGGCAACCAAGGAAGAAGCCCTAGTAGCCTCTACCAGAAAGCCTCAAGCCAACCCACTTCCCCAAGAAGGGAAGAAGAACAAGAAAAAGCATTGGAGGAAACCATATTCCCCAAGCTACAGAATCCCAAGAATCCAAAAGGATGCCATGGACAATGTTTTCAACATGGCCAGAACCTTGATGGAATTCAAGGACAAGGAAGAGCAAATAATGAGACAACCTCATTTCCCAAAGAAATAACCTTGTCCAAAGATGTTGTAAATACTTTAACAGAAATTAAAAATAGTATATTACCTCTAAAAGAAATTAAAGATAGTTTATTATCACTACAAGAAATAAATAACAATTTATCTTCTTTAACAAAAATTGTTGTGCAAAACAAGAAAGAAATTGACAACATTAAGTTTATTGTTGAAAATAATAAACCAAAGAATTTAATTGACAATACTCAAAAATTAATACAAGGACAACAAGAATTGTATAAATACATAAAAGATATCAAAGACAAGACTTTGACAATCAATTATGATGTGAGTATTGACAATCTTACAGAAAAATTAAATAAATTGAGTATTTCTGTAGAAACATTTGAAGAAAAGACTTCATCACACCAAAAATTACTTTTGGACCATGTGGAAAAAAGTGATGAAGCAAGAATGGATCTGAAAGATGATATTCAAAGTGAAATAAGGCTTATTACAGAAAAAATGGATAAAATTAATGAGGCTAATTTAAATATGCCAAAGTTATCAACACCATTTTCTCATATAAGAAGCCCTGTTAAAACAAAAGAGGAATTGTCAAATCCTTTCATAACAGACTTGAGTCACCAAGACAATAACCAAGTCTTAATGAAGGAAGCACCTCAATTGAAGGAATGGCCAACATTCACAGGAGAAGGTGAATATGACCACATGTCATTTATTAAAACAATTGACATGTTACAAGAAGACTATGCCATACCAGATGAATTAATCACTGCAAGATTACATTCATTGTTTGAGAAATCTGCAAAAAGATGGTATTATGGCATAAGACAAACAAATGGTAAAAATACCTGGTCTTGTTGGAAACAAGAAATAATCACCAAGTGGGCAAATGATGCCTGGAGGTATAAGATAGAAAATGCATTTGAAAACTATTTCTTTGACCCAGAGAAAGATAAACCTTTAACTTGGTTCTTAAAACAAGTTGAAAGGCTTAATGCACTGTACCCAGAAATGTCACAGAAGATGGTGCATATGAAAATACTTAAAAAATGTGGAGGGGAACTAGAACATGCCCTAAGAAGCAGGTGTATAGAACCATGCTCCACAGAAGAGTATATAAATGCACTAGAAGATATAGTGACAAGCACAAAAATTGGCAGGACTTGGAAAAAATTCTACATTAAAAGCCCAAATAAACCATTTATCAAAAAAGATAAGTCAAAAGAATCCTTTAAGCCCAATACATCCAACAATAATGAGCAAAGAAAATGCCATAAATGTGGAGGTATTGGACACTTAGCCAATAATTGCCTTAAAAAAGCAAAGATTAATGAAATTGTGGAAACAGAAAACCACAATGACAAAGAAGAGGAATCTGACTCTGAAAAAGAGACAGAAGAGTCAGAAAGCTCTGAAAGTGATGAAATCAATATAATTAATGCACAAATTAATAATATTGATATAATTTATGAAGTACTGGATGTTAATTCAAACTTGCCACAAGTTGGAACATCTGACACAAATCTGACAAACATACAAGATGCCAAAATGTATAGAACCAAACCTGCAAGAGGAATGGGATATACAGCTGGAAAATCAAGTATTAGTATTGTTATGGTTGATAACCAACAAGGAAAGGTTAACTTGGATACAGGAGCATATTGCACTTGTGTTGGCAAACGTTATTTAAAAACCATTGTCCCAGACTGGCAAGAAAAACTTATGCCAATACAAGGTGTCAAATTTAGTAGTGCAAGTGAGAGCATGAAGCCCCTTGGAATAATTGATTTAACACTAATTTTTCCTCATCCCTCACAATGTGTCAGAATTAAAGTAGAGTTTGTAGTAATGGACAACTGTACTAGTAATCATTTCATACTTGGGAATGACTACTTATCAATCTATGGTATAGATATCTCCAACCAAAAGGATAGATATTTTACCATAGGAGATAACAAAAGACAAAAGTTTGGATTCTTAAATAACAAAAAACAAATCACAGTTATTAAGAATGAAGAAAAAATTCCAGAAAAGGAACTTTTTATATCTGAACAACTCAAAGAGGCAGAATTCAATCAAGAATTAACAGAAAAAATGAAAGAAAAATTGATTGACCTCTTATTTAAGTATAAAAATGCCTTTGCAACTGACAAAGAGCCACTAGGTGCCATAATTGGACATGAAGTGGATATAATTCTTAATGTAGAAAAACCTTACCCACCTTTATTAAGAAGACCTGCTTATCCAGCCAGTCCAAGAGCTAGAGAAGCCTTAGAGGTGCACATTAAAGAATTAATGGACCTTGGAGTATTAAGAAAGGTTGGACATAATGAACAAGTAGAAGTTACTACACCTGTCATTATAACTTGGCATAATGGAAAATCAAGGATGGTAGGAGACTTCAGAGCCCTGAATACCTATACCATTCCAGACAGATATCCAATACCCAGAATCCATGAGACATTAACCCAATTGTCACAAGCTAAGTTCATCACAGCTATGGATGCTCTTAAGGGTTTTCATCAAAATGTCTTAACAGACAATGCCAAGAAACTACTAAGAATAATAGTCCATTGTGGAATTTTTGAATACTTAAGAATACCATTTGGAATAAAAAATGCACCTTCCCATTATCAAAGAATGATGAATACCATATTCCCTGAAGAATTATCAGAAGGATGGTTGATTATCTATATTGATGATATCATAGTTTGCTCAGAAACTTGGGAAAATCACCTTACAAGACTAGAAAGGGTACTACAGAAAATAGTCCAAGTAAATATGAAAATTTCCTTGAAAAAATGTCATTTTGCATACAGTGAATTAAAGGCACTAGGACATGTAGTATCTGGCCTTAGTCTAGGCATAGACAAAAATAAAGTAGCAGCAGTACTACTTAAACCAATGCCTCAAACAAAAAAAGAAATGCAATCATTTCTAGGATTTGCTGGTTACTATAGACAGCATATAAAGGACTTTGCAAAGATTGCTAAATCCTTGTATAAGCTATGTGACCAACAAACAGTCTATGAGATGACAGAAGAAAGAGTCAAGGCATATGAAGAATTGAAAAATTCCTTAAAAAATGCCCCATTTCCTCTGATGCCAGATTGCAAACTACCCTTCAAACTGTACATTGATGCTTGTGGAGAAGGACTAGGTGCTGCACTTCACCAAACACAAATTATCAATGATAAACCAGTGGAAGGACCAATTTGTTTCATTTCAAGGCAGATAAAGCCAACAGAAGCAAGGTATGGAGCAAGCCAAATGGAATGCTTATGCCTAGTATGGGCTTTAGAAAAACTGCATTATTATTTGGATGGCACAGTATTTGATGTAATCACAGACTGTAATGCTGTGAAATCACTATTAAATATGAAGACTCCAAATAGACATATGCTGAGATGGCAAATTGCTATCCAAGAATATAGAGGAAATATGACTATTGTTCATAAATCTGGAAATATTCATAAAAATGCAGATGGTCTTAGCAGATGGGCTCTAGCAAATAACCCTGACAATCCAGCATGGGTACCACAAGAAGAGCACCATATAGAAGGAATATGTGTTACAGACATTGGCACAGAATTCTTTAGCCAAGTTAAAGAAAGCTATAAGACAGATAAAAATTGCCATATCTTAAGCCAACTTCTAATGAAAGACTGCAAAGATCCATCACTTTCATCAAAACTAGATGAAATATGGAAAAAGGCATATGATGAAGGAAGATTTCACCTCCTTGATGGAATCCTTTACCATAGAACAAAACACACATGTGTTATGGCCTTAACAGATAGAACACTAATAAACACTATTTTACATGAGTGTCATGATAGTGTTGCATCTGGACATCTCTCAGAAGATAGGACACTAGAGAGGGTGAAAACCTGCTCTTGGTGGCCAAATTGGAAGAAAGATGTTGCAAAGTACTTCCAAACCTGTGACAGATGTCAAAAAGCCAACAGAGCCACAGGAAAGAAATTTGGAATGATGATCCAAATCCAAGAACCAAAATCCCCATGGGAAATAGTTCATATGGATTGGGTAACAGCCTTACCTCCAGGAGGAGACAGGAGTTATAATGCATGCCTAGTGTTAGTTGACAGGTACAGTAAAACTCCCATGTTCTTACCATGTCATAAAGATGACACAGCTATGGATACAGCCATAATGATATGGAATAAAGTCATTAGCCACACAGGCTTATTCCAAAATATTATAAGTGACAGAGACCCAAAGTTCACTTCAGCATTATGGACAAATCTCCATAACTTGTTTGGGACAAAGTTATCATTCTCAACAGCTTATCATCCTCAAACTGATGGTCTAGCAGAAAGAATGATACAGACCTTAGAGGATATGATCAGAAGATTCTGTGCTTATGGGCTAGAATTCAAAGATTCTGATGGTTTTACCCATGATTGGTGTACACTAATACCAGCACTTGAACTGGCATATAAGACATCAATCCATTCTTCTACTGGCAAAACACCAGCAATGCTAGAGAAAGGTTGGAATCCAAGACTTCCTTATGATACCCTCAAAAAGGACTTAGTGGATATACATCCAACAGCAAGCAGTTTCAAGATAATGCTTGACAAAGCAAGACACCATGCAAACAGATGCATGCAAGATTCTTTTAAATATGCAAAAGAAAGATGGGATAAAAGTCATAAGCCACCTGATTTCAAAATAGGAGACTTGGTTTTAGTATCAACCCTTAATTTCAATAACATAAAAGGCCCAAAGAAATTGAAAGATTCCTTTGCAGGACCATTTATGATAAAAGCACTCCATGGACCCAATGCTGTGCAATTAGAACTCACAGGTGAACTAATGAACAAACACCCAACTTTCCCTGTGAGTCTAATAAAGCCTTACAGTTCAAGTGACAAGGAGTTATTTCCACTAAGAAATAAACCCCCACTTGAAATTCCACCCTTGGAAGAAGGAGAAGAAAAGAAAATAGTAAAAGTCCTTAAAGAAAGAAGGACAAGAAACAAAAAAGAAAGGGAATACCTTGTAAGGTATAGAAATTCAACTCAAGAAGATGAATGGCTACTTGAGAAAGATATAACGAATGCTGATAAACTACTAAGAAGGTTCAGACATGAAAGAAAGCCTGAAAAATAGAAAAGTTAAGCATTATTGAGCTTCAAGACTAACAAAGTCTAATTAAGAGGTAGGACAGTGGATGATACCCTAATCACACATATCAGATTGTGGTACAATCTTTTTTGGTGGTAGGGAATGTGAGCCTTTGAGATATGACCACATACCCAATAAGGTCACAAAAAAGACTCAGAATAATTATACCTTTAATATAATTATATTAAAATTACTTAGAATAATTATACATTAAGAATAATTACTTAAACATACAAAAAATACCATAAATTGGTACAAAAATTGGTTTAACTTAAAAACCAATGAATCAACATGTAAAATAAATTATACCATTGTATTCCCCATGGAAAAATACACATATACCATTTTTATGGCATATCTGTAAAGTCAATATTTAAGGAATTATAAGGTATAATACCTTATAAAAATCATAAAACCTTATTTATCTCAAGAACTAAGGAAACAACATGTGAAATAAATTGTACCAGTGGATTCCCCACGAAACTCCACACATAAAACAATTAATAAGCTAATTTCCAATGTTAATACTTAAGGAATTATCCTGAATATATGCACTTTTTTGGTCAACGAATATATTCAAGGATCATAGCTAATATCTTCTAAGCTATACATGATAGAATGATGAACCAAAAATAAAGTTACCACGTAATTACTGTAAGAACACAGATATTAACTTCATTTTACAAATTATAAACAAGGTTAAAACCTATGATGAATTATTGATAAAAATCAACAGAGCTGTTGACCACTTTGTTGTGAAAGTGTTCCAAACTTAAAAATAAGTATACAGTTGGATTCTACTAGTTCATTAGTGAAGAATGATGTAATGTTTATTATTAAATTCAGTGTATAACCCCCTGAAATCAAGGTTTGAAGTTTAAAATATTGAATTTCGACAGAAAAGATGAGTTACAAGAAAAATCATCAAAATTAAAGTTTTGATGATGTAATGAAGAGCTCTTGGAAGCATAATAAGGTTATGCCAGGCTATCAGAATTCACTCTCTGAATTGCTGTAGCGTGTAAATCTTGAAAGTTATTGAGGATCAAAGCTTGAGCTTAATTTGAGCAGTTATGATCACATACTGTAACCTTAATTTGAGTTTAACAGTCTTAAGAGTGATAAAATTGGTGAATACTATTAGTTTATGATTAAAACTAATAAAATCCACAAAATTTGGGGTTCTGCCAAGCCTCTGATGTCATCAAACTTAGAGTTATAGTGATAACTCTAAATAATGGTGTAATAATGATGTAATATGGTTTGATCATGATGTAATCACCCTCAAACCTTAAAATATTGATCAATTCCAGTGGATATGATCAGTACACGTCTACTAGAAGCCTGTTGGACTCTAGGAGGGAGGTATTTACTATAAATAGAGCTCTTTTTACTCTATTTACCCCTCAGACGCATCAAAAACATTAAATCAATTAAATAAAAGGTAATTTCTTTATTCTTTATATATAAAACTCTTATATTATTAAAGACCAAAGACCATCTTAATATTAATCACTATTTTTACGTGATTAAATCAAGTCTTTAATTGTTTTTGTCATAAATCTCTCTATAAACTCATTTCCACGTAAAATCAAGAAATTTAGTAATTTTCTTTATTTTTTATTGTAAATAAAATTTGAAAAGGTTGTATTATATTCTTTTGGCGTAAAATATCTCAAAATTATTATTTTAAGTGTTAAAAGTAGGTTATTTCATCTTATTATAATAATTTTTCTCTTATTATTACTCTTAATAATTCTTAATTAATATAAATAGTATTTATATTAATATATAACTTTAATATTAGTAATATTATTGTTATTAATTGTTTTTTATTTATAAAAAACAGTTTTTTACGCCTTTATTATTTGTTGGTAACAATAATAAAGAGCTTTATAATATATTAATTATTTTATATTAATATATTATTTATAATATTATAATTTCATATAATATTAATTATATTATTATATTTATTTAATAATATAATATTTTTACGCCATAATAATAATATTTCTTTATTATTATTATTATTTTTTTAATCTTATTTATTTCAATTATAAGGACATTCAGAGTACAATAAGTAATAAATTAGTAATTTTTACTTATTGTTTCATAGTCAAACCTTACAATTTGATCTTTTTCCTTTGTCCCACCTTTTTGCGTGGATTTTGCCCTTTTATTTATTTAAAACCATACTATGGCCTTAAACCCTTTTAAGTTGAGCTCACGCAGTATTTACATTCTGTATGGCAAATCCTTAGCCAATTCAGTAAATATACCCCACACCTCAATTTTAGCTAAAATTTTGGTAAGTTTGCCTAAACATTATGCAACTTTAAATTTAAGCTTATTCAAGCTTAAATTTAACAATTTAAAAAAATGTTAAAAAACTTACATTAGTACTGTGAGATTCTTAAATCTTCTAATAGCATAAGAAATAAGTGTTTTTGGGTATAACACCTTATGGATGGACCCTAGGTTATTTTTGGTGTAGAATCCAAAAATGACATAATATTTATAACTTTGTTTATCCAAAAAAAAGTTATACTTATTTTTTGTTATTTTTTATTTTGAATTCAGTTAAAAAGTCTATTGAAGACAAATTTAACTGTGTATAAAGTTATTTGTGGCCTTATGGGTATGTTATACATACCTCATAGGCTCACAAAAACCCAATGAGCCAGAAGCTGTTGGACTTGGTAAAATAAGTTCAAAGAAGCAAGAAATAATTGTAAATATACCTGATAGAGTCACTACACCAACAACTAGAAATGATAAGCCCCCTCAGAATGAACATAGTGTCTTTGAACCTGAGAGTAACATAAACAGAAATGAACTGTGGTTACAAATGTCCAAATTTGCAGATCAAACTAAAAAAGGGCTTAGAAACCTCAATGGAAATAATTTAACGTTAAAAGAATTGATAAACTTACTCAAAAAACATTCATAATATTCAAGAGGGCTTTGCTAAACTAAGTAAAGCCTCAGAAGAGACCAACAAAAGACTAAACAAGATCTTAGAGGAGCAATGCCACTGTAAGAAGGACATGGAGATCCTTGATCAAGACATAAAGAGATTGTTAAATGTCTTCCAGAACATGAATCCACAGAGTCAGGATCATGTTTTTGGCAGTAATGCACACCTCCAAGAGAGAATTAAAACAGATGCCCTATTGAAGAGTAAGGACATATCTGCAACCCAATACCATGATGGAGACAATATGAATTACTCACAGAAGGAATCCTTGAAGCAACTTCCAGAAGCCACAAACTATCCAAAAATATCTGGTGTAGAAGAATATGATCATATGGAGCTTATACAAGACTACTGAATCACAGCTAGACCAAACACAGAATTCAAAAAAATGCTAGTATTTGGTACACAAAAATGAAAGAAGTCCATTGCAGAAGAAACTGGAAATTGTGGAAGAGTCAGATAATCTGAAACTACAGGAATGGTACTTGGATATGGAAAAAAAACATTTAATTTGAGAATGAACAAGCCTCAGAGGACAAAGATCCTTATTAGTGGTGTATTAAAAAGTCAAAAATACTTAAAGCAGTTGATTCCCATATGAAAATTAAAAGGAAGAATTACAAACTTGTGACACAACTGCCAGGAGAACTAGAGCATGCAGTAAAATTCAGGTGAAAGCGAAGTTTCACTTGAGATGACATTGCCAACACCATGCAAGATGTAAGGAAAAGACAAATATAGGGAAATATTCCCTATATAAAGGCAATAGTTTCATATAGAAACAGCTTTTCAGGGTTGAAAATAAAGAGAAACCTAGTGAGAGAGTGGCAGAAGTAACTAAGAAGAAGAACTCTTGTCACATTTGTGGGTCAACAGACCACTATGCTAACAAATGTCCAAAGGAATAAAATAAAGTCTATTCCATTGAACAGGTCCCAGAGGAAGAAACCCAAGAAGAGGATTCTAAATTTGACTATGGGTGGTGCCATCAGAAAAATCTATGATGATGACAAAGACCCAAGAGAGGAACTCCTGCTGGAGTACCAAGATAAAACTCAAGAGTAGAAATTCAGGAAATACAGTTGGAAGCAGGATTACCATGAGGAACTATCAATAAAGACTTTTGCAAAAACACACAAGATGTACAGACATTCCAAGTCACACAAGAAATGGCATATACTCATGGGGAAGCCACTAAGATGACTGTTTGTGTTGACAATTCTGAACACCCATTGATCATTGAGGGTGATGCCCACTTCTCAATAGTGGCCAGAGAATATCTGGATAAAAACTTCCCAAATTGAAAAGAGAACGCTTTCCAACTAAGGCAAAGAATTTAGAAAGTGCATCAGGGGAGATGACCTCCATTGGGACTATTATTAAGGAGATCATTATACCCCACAGAAAACGTAATATCAGACTCAATCCAGAGTTTGTAGTACTGGAATATGCCCAGATCCAAGGGCCATACTAGGAACAGAGTACCAAAGGATGTTAGGAATTTATATTTAAAATAGTAAAAATAGGCACATTACCATAGGTACAAACAAGGAGAAGAAATTCTCACTTGATATATACCAGTGGTCTAACCAAGACCCCTAGTGAGCATTAATGAATGAATTCAAGGAAGGAGAATTCAGTACCAACCTCACTAGTAAGGAGAAACATAGTTTAATATAGATTTTTAGAAAGAATAGACCAGCTTTTTTCCATAGGGGAAGAACCCTTAGGAAACATCAGAACCCATGATATAGAGCTATATCTAAATGTGAAAAGACCTCATTCACCCATGCTTAGAAGACCTCCATATCCATAAATCCTGGAAACTTGGAAAGAAGTTGAAAAGCATGTCAATTGAATAATAGGTATGGATTTCATAAGAAAGATAGGACACAATGGAATAGTGGAAGTAACCACACTGGTCCTTATCACTTTGGATAATGGTAAGTATATATTGTGTGTAGACTTCAGAGCATGAAACATTACACCAAAACTGAGAGGTAACCTATACCAAGGTTACCCCATGCTTCAGATAAGCTGGCAAAGCAAAATAAAAAACCAAAATAGACTGTATGAAAGGCTTTCACCAAGGTCCATGAAGTTACTCAGAATAATATGCCCCATGGGTATATATGAGTACACCAGGATGCCATTTGGAATCAAGAATGCTTCTGCCCACTTCAAAAGCATGATTGACACAATATTTCTAGAAAAAATATTGGAAGGCTGGAAGGTAGTAGATATTGATGATATAATTATACACTCAGAAACATGGGAAGACCATATGCATTACATAGATAGAGTCTTGGGTAAATTCACACCCATTATTCTGAAAAATTCTCTTAAGAGGTGCAATATTTTCCAACAGGAATTATTGGCACTAAGACACAAAGTCTCAGGCCCCAGCCTTGCCATAGATCAGAAAAAAATAGAAGAAGTACTTCAAAAACCAGTACAAAATAAAATAAAAGAGATGGAATCATTGTTTGGGTTTTCTAACTACTACAGAAATAACATCAAAAACTCTGCCCACATAACAAGCAGATTGTACAAGCTATGTTCAGAAGATTTAGTTTTTGATATTACCAAAGAAAGGCTTGCACATGATGTGAGCCTTAGAGGTATTTTCATATACCCAAAAGACCACAAATAACGAAATAAGATATGAATATAAATAAAGTAAATTTATTTATATTATCAAAGTAAAAGTTAAAATATAAATAAAAATTTATATACAAAAATAAAAATTTAATTATAATTTAAAATAAAAATTACATTAAATTTTAAAATTGTGAAAATGCATTTTTTCTTGAAAAAATTAAGTAAAAATGAATTTTTAATAAACTTAATGAAATTAAAATATTTTTTGTAAAAAATTACATAAAATATATTAGAACTTTTTATCCAATAAATAAACCAAAAAAAATTCCTTCACCATTGGATTCCTCATAAAATTTAAGGTGGGGTCACCTCTGGGTAAAGTTTCTGTAACTCAACTCTAAATAAGCTTAAATTAAGTTTGAGTATTTTCTGTACAAAATTTGAAAATCCTCAAAACCTTAATTTAATTCACACCACATGTGGTGTTAACCATCAATTTTTGTGTTAAAATTGAGGTGTTGTGTGTAGCAAGGGTGGATATTCGGGCCTGACTCAGATAGAGTCAGACCCAATAAGCCCGCAGCTGATTAAGCAAACCAGCAATACGTAGCTATTAAGACGCAAACTGAATATGTTGTTATTCAGTTTCGGTACAAACTCTCTTACAAAAATAATGCAAACAACCACAATTTTACAAAACTAAGCTACAAGGATTTTTTTTTTCACTGTGCAAAAAGCACCAAAAAACCATTAGACAATAACACTAAATTGTCTTAGACAGGAGGGCATTCGTCGTTGAGCCACTCCTTCAGACAGGTCAAGTGCGCGATAGTCCTGGAGCCCAAAGAAGCCCGTGTTGGGCATTTAAGTCGGCCACTGTGAGAAAAAACCCTCTCCACTGATGCAGAAGAGGCAGGGATACTCAGATACCTTAGCGCCACCTTCCCTAAATTGGGAAAATTACCGGAAATTATCTGGCGCTAGATTCACACATGAGTGAGCTGAAGCCATCGTAAAGACTAGAAAGAGGCCAGACTTACCTTCCAATAGTCCAATATGTGCTCGCCCTTGGTCATGGGGTGGGTATTCTGTAAATAAGATGTGACTTCATCATCCTGCGAGTGAAGCACATCATACATCGTCTCGATGGGGGGCTGTTTCAGGTGCTTCAGTAGATCAAATGACTCCGGCTCGCTGAGGTTGTCAGAAGAGGATTGTCTATCTCCTGTGACCAGCCCTGAAATCTCGTTTTGCGCCAAGGTTGAACATTTGCATGCTAGTAGATCGATTACCTCTTTCGCTCAATGAGGGGGGACTCCCATTTGCTTGAATATCCCCTCGCGATATTTTGGGTTTAAAAGTGTGGCAATGAGCGAGTCGTTGTTGGCCATTTCATATTCATAATATTTTTTCAACTTCACATGTGCAGCTTCACATGCTCGCCTCCACGAATGGGGGCTTTTGCTTGTATAATGAGTTAGCCGATTAAGTATTACCTGGTAATATGGAAGGACGAGGTGTTTTGAAGGAGCTTTGCTTTGAAAGACGTTGCATGCTTGATCGAACATTTGAAGAATTGGCTCCATGTATTCCATCGCGCTCCAAACCTCTTCCGACAAGTGGTATTTGTCGTTCTGGGGCGTATTGGTGTAAATTTGAATCGACAGTTTCAATTGATGAGCTCGCTGAATCTGTTTTAAAAAGAAGTTCCAGCGCGTCATAGGAATACTGATTGGTAATAATGGAGGATCTCGAGTCTTGTTGCGTGACTCGATAAATAATTCCCGTTGTTTACTTGAACCCCGAATATGAGTACACAAGTCTCGCAAGAGGCGCACGATCGTTTTTTTGCCTGCACCGAGCCTAAGTCAGTAATGGACCAAATTAAGTAAAATTGTCCCACGCGCGTACCTGGAGGCCTCTGAACTGTTCCAAGTTCATCACAATCTCGCTCAGATGCTTCGGAATTATGCGTTCCCATTATCATAGCAATGTCGCTTGATTTATCTTGGGTTTCAAGTGTCGCTTGGTTGAACGCGCGACTCTTCCTTTTTTTGAGTGATTGCCCTGAGTTGCGCTTCACGGTCTTAATAGATGCTGATGACAGAGGCGATCGGAGTACCATGAGCATCGGTCCAATACTGAGAGGAGACCCTAGTGCTTACCTTGGTCGTCTTTTAATCCTACGTCGTTGTCACTGTCTTCAATGGAGTTTTTCATAACGGCAAGGTAATCATCAAAAAAGTCGTAGTCCTCATTGGTAAGTTGACCCATGTATAATAAAAAGTCCTTGGCAACTAAATTGAGGACGTGACAGGCGCATAGATGGAATCGTTTTTCTCAATCCCATGTCATGTTGATCCCGGAGAACTTGCGTTGCATCTGCGCCATCAGGGTGACGTTGTTGGCTGCGTTATCGCCGGTAACACTATATAGTCGCTTAATCATTCCCCGTTTGGACAAAGCCTCCCACAGGGTCCAGGCTAAGGCCCATGAAGCGACTGTGATTCACGTCAGTTCTGAAGCTTGCAGATGGCCAGGCATGGAGATCTTTACAGCTTACCTCAAAAGCCACAATACTTTTACGAAAGCTGTAATCGACTGGATTGATCCATTGCAGAACGATAGCCAAATAACTCTCGCTCTGGTCTTTGGTGGTCCAACAGTCAATCGCGCCACAAAGCGGGGTGTCTGAAGGTAAATCGTCAACCTCTTGTAATAGTCGATTCTTTCGTTCGAAGTACAACTGGGTGGCAGTCTGTGCCACCAATCGTCGTTTTGGCCAGCTGAAGTTTGGGGCCAATCTTTGCAAAACGCTGCGTAAACAAGGTGATTCGAAAATCGAAAACAAAACCTGAATTGCCACTAGTCCTTCGACCAGTTGCTTCAGGACGGATTCTTGTTCCTCCGCGGCAAGCTTGGCACCCATGTTAGGATCAACAGCGCCGGGTGCTTTACTAGACCATGCATTGAAACGGCCGCAACATCTACCTTGGTGTTTGTTGAGGTTGGAGGTATTGCGACCTATTATTGCGAGCTTGACACTACGACAAGTCACGCGTCAGCACTAATCGGAGAAAATTGGACGCAGGTTTGGTTACTCACCTGCAATGGTGACATTTGTAGGTAAATCGAAAGTTCCCCTTTGTTTCAATCCATTCTCCATTGGGGTTCAGCTTCTTTGATGATCCCCAAATCAAGAAGACACAATTTAAGCAAATGTGAGAAATTGATTGGAAGCTCATGACTCACCTCAAAATAATCATAAACATTAGATTGTACCCGCCTCCTCTTCACCGAAGTTCTGGCTCGTTTAGGGGGGGTCACATCATCCATGCCCAAACCATCATCCTCCGCAACGACATAGTCTTCATCTCCATCGTCGTACTCCCCCGAGGATTTGTCATCTGAGAGCATGGCTTGATAAAGTCCAGAGTTGCCCACGTGTGATCTGGCACGTTGGCCTAAACCTGAGTCGCTAGAGGTGAGATTAGGCGTGTCCGAATTGGGCGCTGATGTATCACTCTCAGTAAGTGTATCAGTGATGAACAGGAGGGGGTTGATGTGCTGAATTGGCGCCATGGCGGTTGTATTTATAATCGTCAATTAGGGAATTCGAAAGTGATGGAAGATTTTAAGGTTACGTCGCTATAATTTAGGTCGAAATAATGTTTGGGGTTATTATTTTGAGTGAAGCTCTGAGCACAACCAAGTGACAGCTGGAAATTGCGAAAAAGAAGCTAAAAGGAAAGGAAATGCAAAGACAAGGCGAGTGGGGTGGTGGAGTTGACATTGAGAAATCTCGTTGAAATATTAATGTTTGGGTACCAGAGCGTCGGAACCTTTGCGGTTGGAGCCGAATAGGTTGCAAGATCGATTTTGATTGGTCAGTTCCGCGTCCAACGGGGAGCGAAGTTGCGAGCCGGGACTGAATGGTTCCGGTTGGATATTCTACGTTTTTCAGTTGCGTCGAACTAGCTGGAATAACCGAGATGACAGCCTTGGTGTGTAGTTTATAAGCTATGAGGAATTGAATTATTGCCAATTGAAATGTCAAAATGTGCATGTGTATTACATAAGTGAGCTGTAATTTAAATATGAGGTATCAATTATTACAGTTGTGTACTGTAAAACTCAATTGAATTTTATGTGTAAATTAGAAGTGTATTACATGATGAGGAATTAAAGAAAAAATGAATTGGAAAGATTAATTCTGGGGGGAAAAGGTACTTTAGCTCCAAAGGGGAGCCAGACCCCCAAAATCCTTTCTGACAGCCATGGGATGTCAAAATCCGCGCAAAGGTTCATCACTTTTGGCCTGGAATTGAGTCACAGGGTCTGTGACTCAATTGATGATGAGGTTTTGATACCAACCAGGGCAGTTTTAACTGTTGCCAAGAGGGTAAAGCTACCCTTAAGGTAAAACAATATCAGTAAGAACAGTTTTAACTGGTTTCTACTTCACTTACACAAATTATGAGGTGCTTTGAAGGCTATAGACCAGGTATTACTATGGTAATGGCTGATTTAAGGGTTTAAAATGGCTAAAACCGGCCCTTTTTTGGTCTAAACCAGGGTTCAATGATTCTGTAATTGGATTTTCTATTGTCAGAGTGTTTTCCACGACTGACAAGAGTAAACTTTACTTTTGGAGTAATAAAACGGATGGCTATAAAAGAATATCTTCTTTGCGCCACTTTTTTCTTCATGTTAGAATCTTTTCCTTTTATAATTAGTTTAAACACTGTTAAACCAATCAATAAAAGATTCCAAACACCCTTTTTGAATCATTTCAAACCTTTCAATCACGTGAAAAAATCATTATAATCAATTTTTTGTAACTCGTATAATCATTTTTACCCCTTGAACCACCCCAAAACTGAACTAAAGCATCTTTCATTACTGTTAACTTTGTCACTTTGTTTCCAAATTCACTCTGGTCACTTTTGGGTGTGTTTTCTCTTTAAATATATTTTTAAAGACTTTTTTCTTTAATTAATTGCCTGAAGTTTGTTGCTCAATCAATTCCAATTGAAATTGATCTTGAAAAAATTTCTTTTGTAGCCTTAAATATCTCTTGTAGAGTATTTTTGGATAAATCTTTATTGTTGGTAAAACAATAAATCTTTATAATATTATTTTTTTATATTTATAAAGTTTAAAGACAATAAAATTGGCATGTTTTTCTCTTAAAAATACTATTTCATACTATTTTTAATCATTTCTTACCTTATACAAATTTTGAGGACAGAAAAAGTACTTGATTTTTAATCAAAGTATTATATCCACACCTTACACATGAGCCCACTTATGAAACTGTGCTCATGCTACATGACCTTGAGTTACCAATCAAGCTGTACATAGATGCATCTTGAAGCCAAGGATCAGCAACAGACCTTCACCAAAGACAAATGGTAGATGGTGAACCTAGAGAAGGTTACTCTGTAATATCTCCAGGAAACTGGAATATTCAGAGGCCAGATATGGATCAACCCAGAAAGAATGATTATTTTTGGTTTGGGAGCTGGAAAAATTCATCACTATTTGGAGGGTTCAGTCTGTGAAGTATAAATAGACTGCACTGCACTCAAGTCTTTGTTCAACATGAAGACTACTAATAGACACATGTTGTGATGGAAAATAGCAATTCAAGAGTATAGAGGTAATATTACCATCATATAAAAGGAGAGAAATAGCCATCATAATGAAGATGGCCTCAGTAGATTGCCAATGTACAATGTCAGAATAAATCTGACCTATGAACCAGAAGGGGCTTCCAAAAATACCTATACATTTGATGGAAATAGCTAGGAAGAAGAACTTCAGATTTTCTGAATAAACACCAGGAAGTGGCACTCCAGATACCAACAAAAGTAGACCAGAGGAGACAGAAACTCCCATATTGGGGATATACTCCTCTGAAATTCACAGCAAATTTTTAATTCAGTCATGAAATATTATGCTAAACGCAAAGAGTGTAGGATATTGTTGCAACTCCTTCAATATAAATAGAGGAGCCTAGAGCTAGAATCCCAGCTAGAGGAACCCTGGTTGAGGGATTATAAGGACAATGAATTTTTCCTTATAGATGGACACTTGTATCAAAGAGAAAAATACACTAGTGCCCTAATGGTGATAGACAGAGACTATGTCTCCTTGATTCTTCAGAAAAGCCATGAATGGCCTTCCATGGGACACATGAGTGAAAACAGGAAAAAAGAGAGAGTAGCAAGCACATCTTGGTGGCCTCAATGGGAACAAGGGTTGAGGGAATACATAAACTCTTGTGAAAGATTCCAGAAGGTGAGCAAAAGACACGGGAAGAAGTATTGGATACTACAACATGTAGAGAAGCCTAAACACCCATGGGAAACCATCAACATGGACTGGGTTACATGACCTGTCCCAGGAGGGAATGAAAAATTCAATATTTGACTGTAACAGCCATGGAGACAGAGAGGGAATTACCATTCATTACTACTGGAAAATCTTGCAACACCTAATCAGCAAGGGGTTTCATGGAAGATTCACCAAATACAGTTCCAAACCTCAATACAGCTCAATACAGGCAGAACCCAAAAACAGGATTCACCAAATACAGGCCTGCCCTCAATACAGGTGCAAACACCTGTATTGATTCAAATAACTGTATTGGATACACCAATACAGTTTTGCATCTCAAATACAGGTTCTTCAATCATACAATCATGGTTTCTCAACACTCAAACTCCAGGCTGGCACTTTTTCACATATACCAGCCCCCTTTCACCCACCTGGGGGTTTCTCCCCCAGTTAATTAAAATATTGGATTTATTATTGAATATTATTTTATTTCTCATTAAGGAATATTATTTTATTCATTATCAAGTTAGTATTTGCCTTCCCTCACCTTTTCAGTAGAGTCCTGGTGGCCATATCCTTTATTAATCCTTTTCTCTTTTCTGAACAGGTTGAAACAGTGGTACAGGATTATTTGTGGTTGGCTCTTTATTGTTGCTTTTGTTTCTTCTCTCATATCTTCTAATGCTTATTATTTTATGACTAGGAATTTATTTCTCTTATCTAATTACTCTTATCAATTGAGTATTTATTCTGAGCCCTCCATCAGTGGGTCTGTTCACTGAGTGCCAGGCCCTCTTCACTTAGAAGAGCCCCTGTGACATTATTTAAATTAACTCATAATTTCTTCTTTTCATTCATTCATTCTTATTCATTTCTCTCATTCTCAATTATTATTTTTATAATCTTATGATTTTTATGATTTCATTCTCTCTCATCAATTTTCATCTCACTCATTTCATTCAAATGAAAATTGATTCCCTTTCTCATTTCTTAAATTTTGCTGACCATTTCATTTTCTTCTTAATTCTCAATCAAATTTTATTTTCATTTTCTGTCTGAATTAAGGTTCTTCATCAGGTTTAATTGATTGGAATTGGGGTTAATTGATTCATCGTTTCAGGAGATTTCATTGGATTAGGCCTATCATTGGTTGATTTTGAAATTTCTCAAGATTTATTGATTGATTGATTCATTATTCAAGAAATTGACTTACCTCAAGATTTTGATTTTATTCAATAGATTGACCTGATTTTATTCCTCAAGATAGCTGACTTATCCTCAAGATTGATTTAATTGATTGATTTGAAGTTGATTCCTCAAGAAATTGAATTGATTTTTTGAAGATATTGATTGAATTCCTCAAGAAATAATTGATTTAATTTTGAATTGACTTGATTGATTTGATTTGATTTATTGATAGACTTGATTTGACTTATTTATTGAAATTTATTATTCATATGAATTCGACTTTGTCATCTTCATTCTTCAAGATTTATTCATATTGATTCACTTCAAGACTATTGATTGATTTCTCAAGTTCATCAATATTCTCATTTGATTGATTTGGTCAAGCCTTGTTTCATTCTCAAACATAATCAAATTTTATTTTAGGGTGTTGGTAAACACACTTATACTTTTAGTAAAAACACGTAAGCCCTTACGTGTTTTTACCATAAACTTACGTGTTTTTGCCAAATTATGGCCAAAACACGTAAGTAACCTAATTTTTTTATAAAAATTCCTCAGGCTCATTTTTGAGAATTTTTAACATTTTTTTTTGCCATATTTTTTCCGACATGGGATGTGAAGGTCCCCAAATTTTTTCAATTTTTTTTTGCCCAATTTTTCTATTTTGGGCAATTTGGTAAAATGGCCCATTTTTTTTGAAAAAATTCATTAAAAATGTTCCCACTTATGAATTTCAATATTTTTTTTTAAAATGAAGGTGAGAATGTTGAGAATAGTAAACCAGAAGCCCAACATTTTGTTATTTTTTTTGCAAGAACATTTGTAGGCCCAAAAAGTCCATGTTTTTTTATGTTTTTTTGTTCATGTTTGTAATCAAATTGAAAATGCCATTATGACATAAATTGAATTCAAAATTTAATTTATGATGAGTGGAGGTTAAAATTCGATTTTTGGCATTAACAGTGCCATTTATCACATCAAAAGTGCCATAAATGGCATCACTAATGACATAATAATGCCATAAATGGCATCAAGAATGACATACAGATGCCATTTATTGCCAGAAAATTGGCATAAATGGCATTACAGAAATGCCATAAATTTAATTTAATGGCCTTGACAATGCCATTTATGCATTTAAAAATGCCATAAATGGCCTTAAAAATGGCATGAATGGCCTTAACATTGGCCTTAAAAATGGAATTAATGGCCTTAACTATAACATAAATGGCATCAAAAATGCCATTTATGAAATCAAAAAATTCCATTTGTGGCATTACATAAATGGAGTTAACAATGCCATTTATGGTGTTACATAAATGGCATTATGCCATTGATTGCATTGATAATTCCATTAATGGCATTGTTAATGTGGCATTATTAATGCCATTTATGGCATCAATGGCATCAGAAATGTTGCATTTTTGATGCCATAAATGGCATTAATGGCATCAATAATATTTCATTGATAATGCCATTAATGGCACTGTTAATGCCATTTATGACACTGTTAATGCCATTTATGGCACTGTTAATTCCATTTATGACACTGTTAGTGCGATTTATGGCACTGTTAATGCCATTAATGTCATTGTTAATGCCATTTATGGCACTGCTAATGCCATTTATGGCACTGTTAATGCCATTTATGGCACTGTGAATGCCATTTATGGCACTGTTAATGCCATTTATGGCACTGTTAATGCCATTTATGGTACTGTTAATGCCATTTATGGCACTGTTAATGCCATTTATGGTATTGTTGATTCCATAAATGGCATTAATGGCATCAGAAATATTTCATTGATAATTCCATTAATGGCACTGTTAATGCCATAAATGGAATATCTAATGCCACAAATGGCATTAATGGCATCATAAATGCCATAAATAGCCATATTTCATTTAAAAACTATCCCTTACGTGTTTTTACCAATTTGCTTATGTGTTTTTACCAATACCCTTATTTTATTTCTTCAATAATGCCAGTTCAGAAAAGCCCTCCAGCCAATAATACAAGATCTCAAAGACATCAAGCTGTTCTCACTCCTACAGCAAGGGCTCCTCTTGACTGCACACCATCAGTTCATCAACTGAGTGAAAATTTGGACAGAGGACCACCAATGGAAGGACAAGCACCCTCTAGAAGAGGAGGTGTGAAGTCAAGAATATCAAGATCATTCTCTGGCTTGTTGGGTGGCTATCCAAGCATTCCTCAAGGGACTAGAAGTAGATGAGGGGAAGTTAAAGATGAAGAGGAGGATTCTGAAGAAACTGAAGTTGTAAGGTGTGGATATGAAACTTTGATTAAAAATCAAGTACTTTTCCTGTCCTCAAAATTTGCATAAGGTAAAATTCAGTTAAAAATAGTATGAAATATTATTTTTGAGAGAAAACACGCCAATTTTATTGTTTATAACTTTATTAGTATAAAGCAATAATATTATAAAAATTTATTGTTTTACCAACAATAAAAATTTATCCAAAAAATACTCTACAAGAGATATTTTAAGGCTACAAAAGAAATTTCTTTAAGAGCAATTTCAATTGGAATTAATTGAGCAAAGAACTGAAAGCAATTAATTAAAGAAAAAAGTCTTTAAAAAAGAATATTAAAGAGAAAACACGCCCAAAAGTGACCAGAGTGAATTTGGAAACAAAGTGACAAAGTTTACAGTGATGAAAGATGCTTTAATTCACTTTTGGGGTGGTTCAGGGGTAAAAATGATTATAAGAGTTACAAACAATGATTATAATGATTTTTTCACGTGGTTAAAAGGATTAAAATGATTAAAAAGTGGTGGTTGGAATCTTTGATTGATTGGTTTAACAGTGTTTAAACTAATTAATAAAAGGAAAAGATTCTAACATGAAGAGAAAAGTGGGGCAAAGAAGACATTCTTTTATAGCCATCAATTCTCTTACTCCAAAAGTAAATTTTACTCTTGTCAGTCGTGAAAAACAGTCAGACAACAGAAAAGCCAATTATGGCATCATTGAACCCTAGTTTAGACCAAAAAGGGCTGGTTCAAGCCATTTTAAGCCATTTTTAGCCATTTTTAGCCATCTTAAACCCTTAAATCAGCCATTACTATAGCAATACCAGGCCTAGAGCCTTCAAAGCACGTCAGAATGTGTGTCAGAGGCGTAGAAACCAGTTAAAACTGTTTTTATTATGATTTTTTTTATCTTAAGGGTAGTTTTACCCTCTTGGCAACAGCTAAAACTACCCCAGTTGGTATCAAAACCTCATCATCAATTGAGTCCACAGACCCTGTAACTCAATTCCAGGCCAAAAGTGATGAACTTTTGCGTGAATTTTGACATCCCACGCCTGTCAGCAAGGATTTTGGGGTCTAGCTCCCCCTTAGAGCTGGAGTTCCTTTTCCCCCCCCAAATTTAATCTTTCCAATTTATTTTTCTTTTAATTCCTCATCATGTATTATACTTATAATTTACATATGTAATTCAATTCGATTGTACCCTACAATACAGTAATAATTGACACCTCATATGTAAATCAAAGTTCACTTATGTAATACACGCGCACATCTTGACATTTCAATTGAATTCAATTGAAAATACTTCAATTCCTCATAACTTCTAAACTAAACACAACACCTCAATTTTAACAAAAAAATTGATGGTTAACACCACATGTGGTGTGAATTAAATTAAGGTTTTGAGGATTTTTAACTTTTGTATTGAAAATACTAAAAACTTAATTTAAGCTTATTTAGAGTTGAGTTACAAGAATTTCACTCAGAGGTGACCCCACCTGATTTTTTATGAGGAATCCAATGGTGAAATAAATTTTATATGTTTATTTATTGGATAAAAAGTTATAATAAATTTTATTTAACTTTTTTCCAAATTTATTTATTTTTTCACAATTTTGTTAAAATTTCATTTTTACTTAATTTTTTCAAGTATAAATGTAATTATATAATTTCAAAATTTGAGGTAATTTTATTTTTAAATTGTAATTAATTTTTTTATTTTGAATATAATTTTATATTCATATTTTGATTTTTATTTTAATAATATAAATAAATTTATTTTATTTATATTAATATGTTAATTTTGTATTTGTGGTCTTTTGGGTATATGAAATTACTTCCAAGGCTCACATTCCCTCCCCCTAAAAAAATATTAATTTGTAATATTGGTGTTTCTAGTGTGTCTGAATCTTCTGAGGAGTTTGATAGCTTCTGGTATATCTTTTTCTTCTAACCATTTATCTTCACAAGTTGGGTCACTGTACCTAACAAGGTATTCCCTTACTTTCTTGGTTCTTAATTTCCTTTCTTTAAGAACTTTGGTTATTTTCTTAGTACCAGATGTCTCAATAGGAGGTATAGCTTGGGGAACCTTATTCCCCAAGGGAAATTTCTCAGCATCACTAGATTTATATGGCTTTATCAAGCTCACTGGAAATGTAGGGTGCTTATTGCTAAGTTCTTCAGATAACTCTACTTCAACAGCATTTTCTCCATGGAGGGCTTTAATCACAAAAGGTACTGCAAAGGAGTCTTTCAACTTTTTACATCCTTTGATGTTATTGAAGTTAGTGGTGGATACAAGAACTAGGTCCCCCACTTTGAAATCTGGAGTTGCATGTGATTTATCCCATTTGTCTTTAGCATATGCAAAAGAGTCCTCCATGCACCTTACTGCATGCTTTCTAGCTTTGTCTAGCATTCCTTTGAAGCTAGCAGCTGTGGGATGTATTTCAATTAAGTCTTTCCTCAAGGAATCTTGGGGTAACTTGGGGTTCCATCCTTTTTCTAGAAAAGCAGGAGTCTGATTGGTACTGGCATGGATTGATGTTTTATATGCTAATTCCAGTGCTGGTAACATAGTACACCAATCATGGGTAAATCCATCACAATCTTTGAATTCAAGGCCATATGCACAAAATCTTCTCACCATGTCCTCTAAGGTTTGGATCATTCTTTCAGCCAGGCCATCAGTTTGTGGGTGGTAGGCTGTAGAGAAAGACAGTTTAGTGCCAAATAATTGGTGAAGATTTGTCCATAGTGCTGAAGTGAATTTGGGATCTCTATCACTGATGATATTTGTAAATATCCCAGTCCATGACACTACTCTATTCCATATCAGAAGAGCTGTATCCATGGCTGTATCATCTTTGTGACATGGTAAAAAGATTGGGGTTTTACTGAATCTGTCCACAATTACTAGGCAAGCATTATAGCTCTTGTCACCTCCTGGTGGTAGGCCAGTTACCCAATCCATATGGATAATTTCCCAATGTCTGTTTGGTTCTTGGATTTTTATCATATTTCCAAGTCTTTTGCCCGTGGATTTATTTGCCTTTTGGCATCTGTCACAGGTTTTGCAATACTCTGCAACATCTTTCTGCCACATTGGCCACCATATGCAGGTCTTTACTTTTTACCTTGTTCTATCTTCAGACAGATGTCCTGAAAAGGGACTATCATGGCATTCTTTTAGTACAAGATTGATTAATGACCTGTCTACAACTATCATGACACATGTGTGCTTGGGTCTGTGGTAAATTATACCATCCAGTAGGTGAAATCTTCCTTCATCATAAGAATTTCTGCCTTCTTCATCCAAGGCATGTATTAGAGAGTTGTCTTTACAGTCTTTGTTAAGTAATTGGCATAAGATGCTTCAATTCTTATCTTGAGTGTAACTACTTCTGACTTCTTCAAAGAAGTTGGTGTTCAAGTCTGTAACACTTATTCCTTCTATTGGAATTTGTGGTGAAGCTTCTTCTGGCACATAAGCAGGATTATCAATATTATTTGGTAATGGCCATCTGCTTAGTCCATCTGCATTCTTATGAATATTTCCATCCTTATGAACAATATTCATATTGCCTCTGTATTCTTGTATGGCTATTTGCCATCTGAGCATGTGTCTGTTGGGTGTTTTCATGTTCAAAAGTGATTTGACAGCTGTACAATCTGTTATCACTTCAAAAACACATCCCTCTAAAAAGTAGTTCAATTTTTCCAAGGCCCAGACAAGGCATAGACATTCCATTTGACTTGCTCCATATCTGGCTTCAGTTGGTTTGATTTGCCTGGATATGAAACATATGGGTCCTTCTACAGGCTTATCATTTATGATCTGAGCTTGGTGAAGTGCAGCACCCAGTCCATCCCCTGATGCATCAATATACAGTTTGAAAGGCAATTTAAAGTCTGGCATCAGTAACAGTGGAGCAGTGGTCAATGCTTCTCTTAGAGACTCAAAAGCTTTGACTCTGTCAACAGTTGTCTCAAACACTGTGTCTTTGTCACAAAACTTATAAAGTGGTCTTGCTATGGATGCAAAATCTTTAATGTGTTGCCTGTAATATCCTGCAAAACCTAAGAATGACTGAATTTACTTCTTATTCTGAGGCATGGGTTTTAACAATACTGCTGCAACTTTGTTTTTGTCAATTCCAAGGGACAAACCAGATACAACATGTCCTAGTGCTTTAAGTTCTTTAAATCCAAAATGACATTTCTTCAAGGAGATTTTCATGTTTACTGATTGGACTTTTGTCAAAACTCTTGATATTCTGTACATGTGCTCCTCCCGAGTCTTTGAACAGATAATAATGTCATCAATGTAAATGATCAACCATCCCTCTGAGAGTTCTTCAGGGAAGATTTCATTCATCATTCTTTGGAAGTGTGAAGGTGCATTTTTGATACCAAAGGGCATCCTTAAGTATTCATACACTCCACAATGAACAATAATTCTCAAGTATTTTCTTGCTCTTGGTGTTACCACATTTTGATGGAATCCTTTAAGGGCATCCATAGTGGTTATATACACTGCTTGAGATATTTGAGTAAGGGCAATTTGGATTTTTGGTATTGGGTATCTGTCTGGGACAGTGTAAGTGTTCAGAGCTCTAAAGTCCCCAACCATTCTGGATTTTCCATTATGCCACGCCACTATAACTGGTGTAGTTATTTCTACTTCCTCATTGTGGCCTACCTTTCTTATTACACCAAGGTCCAGAGGTTCTTTGATATGAATTTCTAGAGCTTCTCTTGATTTTGGACTTGCTGGATAAGCAGGTCTTCTTAAGAGTGGTGGATAAGGTCTCTCAATGTTAAGAATGATGTCAACTTCATGACCAATAATTGCTCCCAGGGGTTGTTTGTCTGTAGCAAATGCTCCTCTGTGGTCATACAAAAGGGAAGAAAGTTCATTTTCTTGTTTATCAGTCAGATGAAGGCTTATCTCAGCCTCATTTAACTGTTCAGACTTGAAATTCTCTAATTCTAAGTTGACTGGTGATACTTTGTTTACTGTAATTTGTCTTTTAAATGGTAAAAAGGCAAATTTCTGGCGCTTATTTTCCCCAATTGTAAAGTATCTGTCTTTGTTATTATGTAAATCTATCCCATACATGATTAAATAGTCATTTCCCAATATAAAATGGGTACTAGAGCAATTTTCCATAACAACAAATTCAACTGTGATCCTTAAATTCCCATTTATGTGTGGGAATATGACCTTGGTCTCAAATATTCCTAATGCTTTCATTGGGTTACTTGCACTGTTGAATTTTATACCATCAATTGGTAACAATTGGTCTTCAAAATTTGGTACATAAGTCTTAAGAAAAGATTTTCCAACACAAGAGCAGAAGGCTCCTGGGTCAAGCAAAAGTTTAGTGGGCTTGTTGTCAATCACCACTTCCGTTATACAGGAGTTACCAGCTGTATAACCTTTTCCTCTGTTTGGTTTTGTATTCATAAGCTGTGCATCATGAACTTTTGATAAATCAACTTGACCATTGCTCAATTGTGGTAAGTGGGAATAAGATTCCATGATGTCAAAAGTGGCATTGATATTTTCTATATCTTTTGAAGATTCAGAAAATATGGATGACTTATCATCTGAATTGTCTTCAATTATGTCTTCTTTTTCAACATCTGGTCCCTTTTCAATGTCAATTTCATTGATTTCCCCCCTTTTTGGACATGTATTGGCTAAATGGGTGGTGCTTTGGAAAATATGGCATTTTCTGACTGTATCTGCAGATTTATATTTAATATTACTAGAATTTTCTTTGGGGTTTTTGTCCACAGAATCTTTCCAAGGTGTATTAAACCTTGTTTGAGATTCACCCTACTAGAACCAATTTTGGTTCTGGTGGTTACTTCTTCTAGTATATTGATAATATCCTCTGCTGAAGATTGTTCAGTAGTCCTGCTTTTGACAGCATGCTCTAAGTCACCTCCACATTGTCTCAGAATTTTTCTATGGATCATAAATTCTGACATGTCAGGATATAATGCTGTTAATCTGTCCTTTTGTTGGCAAAACCATGGTAAAGCTTTGTCTTTATAAGAATTAAATTTGGCAGATTCAAAGGCTGTTTCAACTTTAAACCTCCAAGAATCATTTGCCCATTTGTTGATGATTTGGGTTTTCCACCAAGTCCAACTCTGGTGTCCATGTGCTTGTCTTATTTTGATGTACCATCTGTGAGCTGATCTGGTAAACAAGGTGTTAAACCTGGCTGTTACCAATCTGTCTGGTAACTCAAAATCCTCTTTGATCATGTCAATACCTCTAATGAATTCCATATGGTCATACTCTCCTTCACCACTGAAGTGAGGCCATTCTTTAAGTTTTGGAACTTCTTTCAAGAGTGCTTGGCCCATTGATGGTTCCAAGTTATGAAAAGAAGTAGATAATTCATTTTTTAATTGTGAATTATCATGATCCAATACTTGTGGATTGGAAATTCTTGTGCCCTCATTTTGATTTAGAGGTGTAGACATTCTTGGCAAGGTATTCAGTATTTGTTCAATGTCATTCATTTTACTGTTGCTACACCTTTGAGAATTTCTGTATTCATGTTGGAAGCTTTGTATTAAATTTATTACTTCAATTTTATACATATCTTCCTTATGTGTCAGTTCTTGCCATAACTCTGTCTGTCTTGTATCATCAGCAGTGACTTGATTCAATTTCATTGATAATTTTGATACTTCTTCTTGTGAAGCATCAAAACACTTTTTCAAGGCAATGGTATATGTCTTTAATTCAGTAAATGAATTTGAAATGTCATCAAGGACCTTCTTGTTATCTGTCTTGATAATATTTATGGCTTGTTTAATTCTTGTTTCAATTATGTCATCAATATTGAATTTAGAATATTTATCTGTTAATTCTTTAATAATGGCAGATTGTTCATTTTTTTTATTGTTAGAAGAATTATCATTATTGGAATTTTTAATTGTTCTTAAAACTTTTTCAAAACACATAAGTGTTTCATTAATTTGGTACAGACTCAGGTTGTTTGTTTTAATGTTGTTACAAATGGTTTCATTTTTATCAGAAAGATGTTTTTTCACGTCATTTATAGCATTATAAAATTCTGGGATGGAATCAAATATGTCAGAAATCATTTCTGGAACCTTAATCTGGCTTCCTCCTTCTTCTGTAATTCCATCATGGTTCTGGCCATCTGAAATACATTTTCCATGGCATCCTTTTGAATCTTTGGGATTCTGTAGCCCTGGCTGTAAGGTTTTGGGGCTGGTGCCTTCCCTTTGCCCTTGTTTGGAGTTTGTGGCTGCTTTTTCACGTTGGAATTGCTGCTGCTGGCCACTGGGGCTGTTTTTGGCACTGGTTTGGGTGGTGGAGGGTTGTTTTTCCTCCACTCTAGTGTCAAAAGCATCATGTTTTTCTTCTCCATCAATGGATGCCATCCATTGAGCAATTTGCAAGTGTTGGGATGGCCCAAGAATTTTCTTACTGTCAGGTAAGAATTCATGCAATTCTTCCACAGGTCTGCAAGGATCTGGTACTCCTTGAATTGAAGTGCATTGTTGTATGCACTGTGGCTGGCTTTGTATATGTCCACAGAGGCTTGTTGTGGCGGTGTCAGCTCTTTTTGAAGGTAAAATAGTATTATCAGCTTCAGAATGACCCAATTTAGTTGTTTGGAAGTCATCAACTGACCCTTTTCCTTCTGTACCTGATTGGCCTCTGCCATAATCACGTCTATTACCTTTTTGGGAGCTGCTTGAGGGGTTGTAGCTGGCTCCTGACCTGGTTGAAGGCATAATTATGGTTAAAAAGGCTTAAAATAGTATTTTTACGTCAAAAACTTACTATTGGCCAAATTTTTAGCTTTCTGAAGGGTATTACTTATGTCCAAGTTAATCAATTCAGAAGATATTGGTTCAGGTTGGTTATTTTGAGTCACAATAACAGTACTATTATGATCAGAATTAACAGTACTGGCAGGAACAATGCTGGTGACTGTTGAGGCTTTTTCAATGTTTTCTTGTCTTACCATGTTTTCAGACACTAAAATTAATGAAAAATCCAATTAATTAAGTAAAAAAAGGATATTTCAAAAAAGAAATAAAAATATAAGCCTCACTTATAATATGAAAAAAAAGTTATTTTTTATGGATTTTTTGAATTATAAGTATTTTTTATATGTTTTTAAATTTTTCAATATAAGAAAAAAGATTTAAAAAGAGTAAAAAAAATATGTCACAGGTAAAATATCACGGCTGGGCCCCCAAATGTAAGGTGTGGATATGAAACTTTGATTAAAAATCAAGTACTTTTCCTGTCCTCAAAATTTATATAAGGTAAAATCCAGTTAAAAATAGTATGAAATATTATTTTTAAGAGAAAACACGCCAATTTTATTGTTTATAACTCTATTAGTATAAAACAATAATATTATAAAAATTTATTGTTTTACCAACAACAAACATTTATCCAAAAAATACTCTACAAGAGATATTTTAAGGCTACAAAAGAAATTTCTTCAAGAGCAATTTCAATTGGAATTAATTGAGCAAAGAACTGCAAGCAATTAATTAAAGAACAAAGTCTTTAAAAAAGAATATTAAAGAGAAAACACGCCCAAAAGTGACCAGAGTGAATTTGGAAACAAAGTGACAAAGTTTACAGTGATGAAAGATGCTTTAATTCACTTTTGGGGTGGTTCAGGGGTAAAAATGATTATAAGAGTTACAAACAATGATTATAATGATTTTTTCACGTGGTTAAAAGGATTAAAATGATTAAAAAGTGGTGGTTGGAATCTTTGATTGATTGGTTTAACAGTGTTTAAACTAATTAATAAAAGGAAAAGATTCTAACATGAAGAGAAAAGTGGGGCAAAGAAGACATTCTTTTATAGCCATCAATTCTCTTACTCCAAAAGTAAATTTTACTCTTGTCAGTCGTGAAAAACAGTCTGACAACAGAAAAGCCAATTATGGCATCATTGAACCCTAGTTTAGACCAAAAGGGTCTGGTTTAAGCCATTTTTAGCCATTTTAGACACTTAAATCAGCCATTACTATAGCAATACCAGGCCTAGAGCCTTCAAAACATGTCAGAATGTGTGTCAGAGGCGTAGAAACCAGTTAAAACTGTTTTTCTTATGATTGTTTTATCTTAAGGGTAGTTTTACCCTCTTGGCAACAGCTAAAACTACCCCAGTTGGTATCAAAACCTCATCATCAATTGAGTCCACAGACCCTGTAACTCAATTCCAGGCCAAAAGTGATGAACTTTTGCGTGAATTTTGACATCCCACGCCTGTCAGCAAGGCGTTTGGGGGTCTAGCTCCCCCTTAGAGCTGGAGTTCCTTTTCCCCCCCAAATTTAATCTTTCCAATTTATTTTCCTTTTAATTCCTCATCATGTATTATACTTATAATTTACATATGTAATTCAATTTGATTGTACAATACAATACAGTAATAATTGACACCTCATATGTAAATCAAAGTTCACTTATGTAATACACGCGCACATTTTGACATTTCAATTGAATTCAATTGAAAATACTTCAATTCCTCATAACTTCTAAACTAAACACAACACCTCAATTTTAACAACAAAATTGATGGTTAACACCACATGTGGTGTGAATTAAATTAAGGTTTTGAGGATTTTCAACTTTTGTATTGAAAATACTAAAAACTTAATTTAAGCTTATTTAGAGTTGAGTTACAAGAATTTCACTCAGAGGTGACCCCACCTGATTTTTTATGAGGAATCCAATGGTGAAATAAATTTTATATGTTTATTTATTGGATAAAAAGTTATAATAAATTTTATTTAACTTTTTTCCAAATTTATTTATTTTTTCACAATTTTGTTAAAATTTCATTTTTACTTAATTTTTTCAAGTATAAATGTAATTTTATAATTTCAAAATTTGATGTAATTTTATTTTTAAATTGTAATTAATTTTTTTATTTTGAATATAATTTTATATTCATATTTTGATTTTTATTTTAATAATATAAATAAATTTATTTTATTTATATTAATATGTTAATTTTGTATTTGTGGTCTTTTGGGTATATGAAATTACCTCTAAGGCTCACAGAAGTAGGCGCTTCCTTTGCAGGTGCCCCGGAGGCTTCTGAAGCTCAAACTCTAGCCCATTTTAATCAACCTCTTGTCCCTCAAGCTGAACCAAACTTTCTCAAAATGATGGAGCAGATGACTCAATTCATGGGAAAACTAACTCAAGCAGTTGCCCCAAGGGACACTTCAAAAGCACCAGCATTAAAGACTCCATCAATGAAGGCACCTTATTCCTTTGATGGTACTAAAGCTTATAAATTGAGAGGATTTATTCAATCTTGTCAATGAATTTTCCATAATAACCCAGCAAACTTCTTCTCTGACAGGAAGAGGGTTTTGTACTCAACTTCTTTTCTCACTGGTAGAGCTGGAAAATGGATTGAACCTTACCACTCAAATATCTCCAATGAAGACCCTTCTTATCTCCTCACTAACTGGCAGTTATTTGAAACTCAGTTATTCACTCTGTTTGGTGATCCCAATGAAGTCAGGAAAGCTGAACAAGAGTTAGACAATCTCAGGATGAATGAAAGTGGTCAGGTTTCCTTGTACATAGCAGATTTCAGAAGCTTAATGTCAAGAATTGGAGACTGGGGGGAAAGGGCCTATATTCATGTGTATAGAAGAGGCTTGGCATCAAGATTGTTGGACCAATTGGCTTCTCACCCTGGAAACTTTGATAGCCTTCAAGAACTCATGGACATCACTGTGGAACTAGATATCAGGTGCCATGAGAGGCAGAAGGAAAAGGGTAGCCATCAAGAGAAGAAGCCTCCAATCAGTTGAGCCAACTCCTGCAAGCCTCCCCAAAGTTCATTATCAAAGAAGCCTTATGACAGGAAGAATAAGAAGGGGAAGAATTTTCAAGTGTCCAAAGACAAGCCTCAGGCTGCTATCATCACTAAGGATAAGAAATTAATTGGTTCTGAAAAGGAGAGGAGGATTAAAGAAGGCTTGTGCAACTATCATGGTGGAAAGCACCCATTTAAAAAATGCTTGAACAGGCCTGAAAATAGGCAGGGTTCATCAAAAGGCTTCCCTGGCAAGCAGGGAAAAGCCTGAGTGGGAATCATGATGTGTTCAATGGTTCTCACTTACTTCTTTCAAGAGCACAATTGTGCACTCTGAATACTAGTGTCAAGAAATCTTTAAAATTTCTTATTTTCCCTTCTCTCTCTGATATTTTGTATAGAATTCTCATTCATTCTGGTGCTACAAACTCTTTTATTGCAAAGAATTCTTTTCTCAAGTACTCATTGACCATGTCAGAGATCCCTGAAAAGATTACTCTTTTCATTTTTGATTCTAATGAATCCACTTCCCTGTTCATCACCCATTATACCAAGTGGGTTGTTGACTTGCCTTCGTTCCCAAGCTTTGAATGGGATTTCTTTATCATAGATTCACCCAAGGGAAAAGACCTCATATTGGTCCATGATTTTCTTGACCATTTTAATCCCATTATTGATTGGAAAAATGGATTGATCACCTATGATTCTAGTCATAAGGATTCTAGTGGTATTACTTCTTCGGCTAGTAATGACTTTACAACTGCTGTCAACAGTATTGCTCTGGTTGGTGAACTTAAGACACCTTCCCTTCCTTCTTCTGTCCATATCCCTTCCATCATTCCCTCTCAGTCATTACTTCCATCCAGAGATGAAGTCTTCAATTAGATAAAAGATGTTGGAGAAGATGTTGCTATATCTTCACTTCATCTCTTTCAAGGGGATAGGGACCTTCCTCCTTTATCTTTTCATGCCTCTCTGGAGGAGAAATGGGATGAGGAGGAAGCGCCAGAAGAGATTGAAACTGTGATGAAGGTAGTCCCTCCTGCTTATCACCAATACTTGGATGTATTCTCCAAGGTGAAAGCAGAGAAACCTCCTCCACACTGTGCCTGTGATCATCATATTGAACTGGAGGGTCTTCTACCTCCAGTTGGTGTTTCTACTCTTTATCAAAGAATGGGTCAGAAACACTATGGGCCTACATTTCAGAGTATGTAGAGAAGGATTTAATTAGGCCAAGCTCCTCTTCAACAGGAGCACCCGTCCTTTTTGTTAAGAAAAAGGATGGTGGCCTTTGTTTGTGTGTTGAATACCACAAACTTAATTCTGTCAGTAGGAAGAACAGGTATCCTGTTCCTCCAATGAATCAGCTCCTTACTGTCTTTAATGGGTCTACTATCTTCTCCAAGATAGATTTGCATGGTGCTTATGATATCTTGAGCATCAAAGACGGGGATGAGCACTTAACTGCCGTTAGAGCTAAATATGGTAGTTATGAGTATTTGGTTATGCCATTCGGCTTGATCAATGCTCCTGCTTCTTTCCAGAATCTTGTGAATGATATCTTTGCAGATTTCTTGGATATTTTTGTTGTAGTCTACTTAGATGATATCATGGTTTTCTCTAGTTCTAAGGAGGAACATGTCAAACATGTGGCCTCTGTCCTCCAAAGACTGAGGGAAAATAATTTGTTTTCCAAAGCCTAAAAGTGTGTATTCCATTCCTTCAGTGTGGAATAATTGGGCTATGTTGCTTCAAGTGAAGGCCTCAAGATGGATTCTTCCAAGGTTCAGCAAATCCTCAACTGGCCTCAGCCAAAGAACATCAAAGCACTCCAATCTTTTCTTGGCTTTTCAAACTTCTATTGTTGTTTCATTAAACATTATTCCAAAAACTCTCTGCTCTCACTTCCCTCCTTAAAAAAGATTCTCCTTTCATCTTCAATGAGGAAGCTCTTAGTCAGTTTCAAATACTCAAAGAAGCTTTCACCACTGCTCCTTCTCTATCAACTATTGTAGAGACTGATGCTTCTGATTATGCCTTGGGTGCTGTACTGAGTCAGGTGAATGACTCAGGAAAGCATCCCTTTGCATTTGATAGTTGCAAGCTCCTCCCAGCTGAGCTCAGCTATGAAATTCATGACAAGGAGCTCCTTGGCATAGTTTGCGCTCTCAAGCACTGGAGAGCTTTTCTTCTTTCTCTTTCTGGTTCCTTTGAAGTCTTGACAGACCACTCTTCCTTTCAATATTTTATGTCTTCCAAAGTTCTTACTTGCCGTCAAGCCTGTTGGGCAGAGTTTCTCTCTGAATTTCACTTTTCTATCACTTACTTCCCAGGCAGAATGGCCACTTTACAAGATGCCTTGTCAAACCAGGACAATGTGTACCCAGAGAGGGGGGTGGACTTCATCAGCAAGAATCCTCAAAAATTTCATCAAGTTCTCAAGCAAAATGAAATTAAAGAGTCAAGCTTTTTCTCAATCAAAGTTGAAGTTTTCTCAGACTTAGTTGATCAAATTCACAAGGCAGTATGGCAAGACAAAGATTATAAGGAAATTCTCAAGCAATTAGCAACAGGTGAATCAGTCTCAGATTATACTCTTGAGCCTCAATCCAAATTTTTATTATTCAAAGATAGAGTAGTCATCCCAAGAAATCATGAGCTTCAATTGGATATCCTTCAAAGGCATCATGACTCACCATTGGCTGGCCAACCTGGCCAGGAGAAGACCCTCAAGCTCATAAAGAGGGATTTTTATTGGGCTGGCATGAATCAAATTATTGAGGAATATGTGTCCTCATGTCATCAATGTTCAAGAAACAAGAACATTCACCATAAGAAGTTTGGATTACTCAAGCCTCTTGAAATTCCATCTTGTTCTTTGTAAGGTGTGGATATGAAACTTTGATTAAAAATCAAGTACTTTTCCTGTCCTCAAATTTTGTATAAGGTAAAATTCAATTAAAAATAGTAAGAAATATTATTTTTAAGAGAAAACACGCCAAATTTATTGTTTATAACTTTATTAGTATAAAACAATAATATTACTCCTCAGAAGATTCAGAAACACTAGAAACACCAATATTACAAAGTAATATTCTTTTTTAGGGGGAGGGAATGTGAGCCTTAGAGGTAATTTCATATACCCAAAAGACCACAAATACAAAATTAACATATTAATATAAATAAAATAAATTTATTTATATTATTAAAATAAAAATCAAAATATGAATATAAAATTATATTCAAAATAAAAAAATTAATTACAATTTAAAAATAAAATTACATCAAATTTTGAAATTATAAAATTACATTTATACTTGAAAAAATTAAGTAAAAATGAAATTTTAACAAAATTGTGAAAAAATGAATAAATTTGGAAAAAAGTTAAATAAAATTTATTATAACTTTTTATCCAATAAATAAACATATAAAATTTATTTCACCATTGGATTCCTCATAAAAAATCAGGTGGGGTCACCTCTGAGTGAAATTCTTGTAACTCAACTCTAAATAAGCTTAAATATATGTAATTCAATTCGATTGTACCCTACAATACAGTAATAATTGACACCTCATATGTAAATCAAAGTTCACTTATGTAATACATGCGCACATTTTGACATTTCAATTGAATTCAATTGAAAATACTTCAATTCCTCATAACTTCTAAACTAAACACAACACCTCAATTTTAACACAAAAATTGATGGTTAACACCACATGTGGTGTGAATTAAATTAAGGCTTTGAGGATTTTCAACTTTTGTATTGAAAATACTAGAAACTTAATTTAAGCTTATTTAGAGTTGAGTTACAAGAATTTCACTCAGAGGTGACCCCACCTGATTTTTTATGAGGAATCCAATGGTGAAATAAATTTTATATGTTTATTTATTGGATAAAAAGTTATAATAAATTTTATTTAACTTTTTTCCAAATTTATTTATTTTTTCACAATTTTGTTAAAATTTCATTTTTACTTAATTTTTTCAAGTATAAATGTAATTTTATAATTTCAAAATTTGATGTAATTTTATTTTTAAATTGTAATTAATTTTTTTATTTTGAATATAATTTTATATTCATATTTTGATCTTTATTTTAATAATATAAATAAATTTATTTTATCTATATTAATATGTTAATTTTGTATTTGTGGTCTTTTGGGTATATGAAATTACCTCTAAGGCTCACATTCCCTCCCCCTGAAAAAGAATATTACTTTGTAATATTGGTGTTTCTAGTGTTTCTGAATCTTCTGAGGAGTTTGGTAGCTTCTGGTATATCTTTTTCTTCTAACCATTCATCTTCACAAGTTGGGTCACTGTACCTAACAAGGTATTCCCTTACTTTCTTGGTTCTTAATTTCCTTTCTTTAAGAACTTTGGTTATTTTCTTAGTACCAGATGTCTCAATAGGAGGTATAACTTGGGGAATCTTATTCCTCAAGGGAAATTTCTCAGCATCACTAGATTTATATGGCTTTATCAAGCTCACTGGAAATGTAGGGTTGTCAGCCTGTGACTCAAAACCAGAGCACAAGCATGACAGCCAAAATACCATAAACCAATGGTATAGACAAAATACCACCAAAACATGGAGCTGAGCCAAACTAGCTCAAAAGGTATCAAAAGAAAGAGGAAACTCACCTCTTTCTGAAAATATAAGTCCCATCACCATAGGACTAGAAATAACAAAGTTATTCCTGCTCAAAGCTATTGCTGAGCATAAACCTTAATTTTCACCTCTCATCTAAAATCTAGAAGGAGAGGCTTAACCCCATCAAATGGGTATTCAAAATGAAGCTCTAAGCCAGGGCTATCCAATGGTACCAGCCAAACTGAGCTAGCACCAGTATTACTTGAGTTATGGTCAAATTCAGACCAAATAAGGGTGAACAAAACATTCACCTCTCATCTAACTTTTACAGTTTTAGTGTGAGATACCTAAAGTAGGGTCTTTTTGGAAAGAGAACAATCAGGGCTATCTGATGGTTCCATCCATTTCCTCATAACTCAACTACAACAGAAGTTATTGGCCAAACAAGCTTAATACAGCTTTTGACCAGACCACGCCAATGTACAAAAATACTTGTACATGGGATAACTTTGTCATATTTAATGATAACCATGTCAAGTTGGGTACCATTGTGTAGAGCTCATACAGAGCTATTCAATGAACCAACGTTGAGCTTGATATCTCAAAAACTGACAGAGTTATGACCATTTTAAGGTCAAAATCCCACCTGCTGTCAGATACAGCCTTACCATGGGATAATATCCCATAACCATGAATATGAGGTGTCAAATAGACGAAGAAGCATGTTTTTACTTCAATACCTCATATGTCAGTCAATACTGGGGTCCCATACAGTTTCTGTACAGCATTCTACGTGTTATACACGTCAGAATCAGGCTGTGAGGTCCCCAGATGAAAATTTTCACCCTGTATTGGTGAAAACTGCCCAGATGTGGTTTCAAAACCACATCTGAGCCCAATACAAGGTATACAGGCTGTTTGCAAACCACAAGCCTGTCATAGAGAGTGAAAAATCTTCACTTCCTCTACGTGGAAAGGTCTAGCAGCCTTTCCACCTCAATTTTAGGATAAAAGGAGGGCTTTTCACAGCCAAAAACCTTTCCTCATCCTGCTCTTGAATAAACCTATGTAGTAAACTGTCAAAACCAGTTTTACTCTTGGTTAAATAATCAGGTATACTCTTAATTTAAAGTATTGTAGTCTTTATTATTGTAATCCAACAGGTAAAGCTGCACCCAGGGCTTTCAACAGCGCTCACCACCACTATATTGCTATAGTAAAGCCCTTTAAATCTTAAATTAAATCATTTATTATCAATCTTATCATCTTTTAAAACCATTTTTACCGTGTCACAGTTATAGTTAAAGCTTGTAAATACTCATATACACCTTTATCATAGACTCAGCCTGACATTTTGGGGGCCTGGCCGTGTTTTTTTTAACTTTTTGGACCTTACAAGTAAGTCTTTTCTCTTTTTTATGACTTATTAACACATTGTTTTATCTTTTTTTAGGCGTAATTTCCATTTAAATATATATATTTTATATATTTTTATCTTTTTTCATATACTCATATTATAAAAGAGTATTTTTCACGTGGCTAATACCCACTGAAAATAATTATTTTTGGCGTGTTTTGTATATAAAAACACATCAGCCATCAATAAGTCCTGTATTCTTGACTGAATAAGGACACCTCTGACTGAAAAACCATCAGTTGAGGCGTGGATTAAGTGTATTGTTGACTCAATAACACTTGTACAGAATACACTTGAAAACCACAAGTGTATCTGTGGGATACTGGCACACAAACAGTGTGACAGGGCACCATAAGCTGTATTTTTGACGTGGAATTGTTAATTTAATTACACTGTCATTATACAAGGGCATATTGTAATAATATACAAGCCCAGAGGCCATTCTTAGACGTGCAAAACCAGCCTTTTAAGAAGTCTTAACTGACATAAGCCCTCTTTTTCCTGTTTTGATTCAGTGGAAGAAAACTACATCCCACTTGAAACCCAGTCACAGGCCAACACACCAGTGACACCCTCAGAACCAGAGGGCAGCAAGGGTAAAGGAAAAAGGCTTAGTGAAGGCCTCATTACAGCGAAGAAGTGGAAACCAATAGCCACTCAGAGGAGTAGAAAACCACGAAACTCTGCTTCAATACAAGGTAAACCAACCTTAACCACTTGTACAGGGAAGATTACAATTATTAACCCAGTTGTAACCTCCAAAGGCAAACTGCCCAAATCAGCAGATAACAAATTTGTACAAGGCACAGTCAAAGGTAAATACCCTAAGAACATAAAGTTTTTGACTGCTTGCAAACACTGATATGTCCCCTGCATACCTCAGAGACCTTGGCTTCCAAAGGAACCAGCCAGAGGATAGAGCAGGAATGTCTAGAACCAGAAGACCTGAAAGAAGACACATTGGACACAGTGGTGGATGGCAAAACAATGAGGGAGATGATATCAACCTTGCCATTCACACTCCAATTCAACAGAAACCTCAAACCAGAGGACTGGAAGGATATGGATCAAGTTCTTCAAATCCACCAACTCCTCAAAGATTTGTTCCAATGGAGCATGGACAACAAGAGGTTCAACCTAGCAACTCACTGGGCAGAACTGGGATCAAGTTGCCAGAAGATCTGTCTCAAAGAGATAGACTTCAAAGACCTTATGGTAATCACCAAGGGTTGGAATCCTACCAGGCAGCACAGACTCCTTGAGGCAAGGGCACAGAGGATAAGGGAGAATCAAGCCACTATCCAAGCTATAGAAGAACAGTTAACCCAGACAGGGCCTACTCAGATTCCTTCAGGTTCACAAGGAGCATGCCAAATCAGCTCTCCAGTGGCTTCACACCATTCAGAAACCAGCAGATCAGTGGCCAAGAGTCACCATTCTTCACAATTCCAGGAAGTTTCCAGGAGAGGACAAGGCAACAAGGGCAAGAACAAAGCCTCCTTCAACCAGAGGAGGAAAGAGTCAGACCCCATGATCCAGAAGCTGTTAGATTTGGTAAAAGAAGTACACAAGAACCAGAAGTAGTTGTAAACCACTCTAGAATCAGTAGTCCTAGTAATAGAAACATTACCCCCACTCAGACTGAAAATAACATTATCACATCTGAGAGTAACATCAACAGTGACCCACTGTGGTTACAAATGTCCCAATATGCTGAGCAATCTGCAAAGCAGGCTACAGAATTTGCAGCTGCCCAAGAGAGGATGAGAAAAACTCAAGCCTCATTGGAGAAGATAGTTAAAAACCTTCAGGAAGGATATGCTCAACTGAGAAAAGCCTCTGAAGAAACCAACAAGAGACTGAATCAAGTCTCTGAAGAACAACACCATAGTAGCAGGGACAGGGAGTGTCTGAACCAAGACATCAACAAATTGTTTGATGCCTACCATAGCTTAAAGCCCCAACCACAAGGCCAAGCTATGGAGAATCCATATCAACCAGATGACATCAAACCAGATGCCATGTTGTTGAATAAGGCAAGATCTCCATCACAATACCAGGATGGAGATGGCATGTCTTATTCAGAGAAGGAAGCCTTGAAACAGCTTCCTGAGGCCTCAAACTGGCCCAAATTCTCTGGATCAGGAGAATATGATCATATGGAACTCATAGATTATATTGATGGACTCTTCATTGATGTACCAAGCATACCAGATTACTGGATTACTGCTAGACTGAATACTGCATTTAAAGGTCATGCAAGTATATGGTACACTGAAATGAAAGAAATCCATGGCAGAAGAAATTGGCCATGGTGGAAGAGTCAAATAATCCAAAAGTACAGTAATGGAACTTGGATATGGCAAAAGACTATGTCATTTGAAAATGACAAATACTCTGTGGACAAAAATCCATATGAGTGGTGCCTTAGACAGTCTAAAAGACTTAAAGCCATTGATCCTCAAATGAACATTCAAATGAGGAATCATAAACTTCTGACACAACTGCCAGGAGAACTAGAGCATGCAGTAAAGTGCAGATGCAACCAAAATTGCACTCTAGATGATATAGCCAATACCTTACAAGACATAAGGAAAAGGACTAATATAGGGAAATTCACCCCATATAGAAGCAGTAGTTTCAAAGAGAAACAACCTTTCAGGGTGGAGTTTAAGGACAAACCCAGAGAAAGAGTGGCAGAAGTGGCAAAGAAGAAGAATTCTTGTCACAATTGTGGTTCAACAGACCACTATGCCAACAACTGTCCAAAAGCAAAGAAAAAAGTCTATGCTATAGAAAAAGTCCCTGAAGAAGAACCTCCAACAGAGGATTCTGAATCAGACTCTATGGGAGATGCCATCAGAGAACTATCTGATGATGATCAAGACCCAAGAGAGGAACTTCTGGTGGAATACCAAGAGGAAACCCCATTGGAAATCCAGGATATACAGTTGGAAGCAGGCATGCCACAAGACACTGCCAAAAAGAACTTGTGTAAACATACACAAGATGCACAAACATTCCTGGTTACACCAACCAAAGGAATGGCATATATACATGGAACAGCCACAAAAATGACTGTATGTATTGACAATGCTCAGCACCCACTGATCATTGACAGTGGAGCACACTGCTCCATAGTGGCCAGAAATTAGCTGGATAACCACTTTCCAAACTGGGAAAAAGAACTCTTGCCCACCAGGGCAAAGAACTTTAAGAGTGCATCTGGAAAGATGACCTCTATTGGGACAATTATCAAAGAGATAATTATACCCCACAGAAAAGGTAATATCAGACTCAACCCAGAGTTTGTAGTGCTTGAAGATGCCCACATCCAAGGGTTTTTACTGGGAACAGATTACCAGAGGATGTATGGCATAGATATTTACAATAGTAAAAATAGGCATATTACCATTGGTACTAACAAGGAAAAGAAATTTTCTCTTGATATATACCAGATATCTTCTCAGGACCCACTGGAAGGACTTCTGAAAGAATTCAGAGAGGGACAGTTTAGCACTACCCTCACCAGTAAACAAAAGCTAAGTTTACTGAAGATGCTGAGGAAGAATAGACCAGCATTTGCCATTGGTGAAGAACCATTAGGCAAAATCAAAGGCCATGATATAGAACTATATCTGGACATAGAAAGGCCTTATCCACCCATGTTAAGGAGACCTCCTTACCCAGCAAGTCTGGAGACCAGGAAAGAGATTGAGAAACATATCAATGAACTCCTGGACATGGATGTCATTAGGAAGATTGGACATAATGAAATAGTGGAAATCACCACTCCTGTCCTAATCACCTGGCATGATGGCAAGTCTAGATTGTGTGGAGATTTCAGAGCCCTGAATAACTACACAAAAGCAGACAGGTACCCTATACCAAGGATACCTCATGCCTTGGATAAGCTAGCCAAAGCCAAATACATAACCAAGATGGATTGTATGAAAGGCTTCCACCAAAATGGAGTTAAACCAAACTCCATGAAGTTGCTCAGAATAATATGCCATATGGGCATATATGAGTACACCAGGATGCCATTTGGCATCAAGAATGCACCAGCCCACTTCCAAAGGATGATGGACACCATATTTCAAGAAGAAATAATGGAAGGCTGGATGGTAGTATATATTGATGATATCATTATATACTCAGAGACATGGGAAGACCATGTACAATACATAGACAGAGTACTAAGTAAATGTACACCCATCAATCTGAAAATTTCACTTAAAAAGTGTAATTTTGGCCAACAAGAGCTACTAGCTCTAGGACACAAAGTCTCAGGCCTTAGTCTGGCAATTGACCAGAACAAAGTAGCAGCAGTACTGCAAAAGTCAGTACCAAAGAACATCAAAGAGATGCAATCTTTCCTTGGATTTGCTAGCTACTACAGAAACCACATCAGAAACTTTGCCCACATAACTAGTAGCCTATACAAGTTATGCTCAAAGGATGTAGTTTTTGAAATCACCAAGGAAAGGAGGGATGCATATGAGAGGATCAAATATGAACTCACAAATGCACCTGTGCTCATCTTGCCTGACTTTGAATTACCATTCAAGTTATATATAGATGCAGCATGCAGCCAAGGCTTGGGAGCAGCCCTTCACCAAAGAGAAATTGTGGATGGTGAACCAAGAGAAGGTGTAATATGTTACATCTCCAGGCAGCTGAAAGATTCAGAAGCCAGGTATGGGGCCACCCAGACAGAATGTCTATGTCTAGTCTGGGCTCTAGAAAAACTCCATTATTATTTGGAGGGTGCAGTCTTTGAAGTCTACACAGACTGCACAGCTTTGAAGTCTTTACTAAACATGAAGACTACTAATAGACACATGCTGAGATGGCAAATAGCCATCCAGGAGTACAGAGGGAACATGACCATCATATAGAAGGAAGGTAAAAGCCATACCAATGCAGATGGCCTTAGCAGATGGCCACTGGACAATGTCAAAAGCAATCCAGCTTATGACCCTGAAGTTGCTGCAAAAATTCCTATCCATTTTATGGAAATAAATAGGAAAAAGAACTTCAGATTCTCTGAATGGGCACCAGGGAGTGGTACCCTTGACAGTGGAAACACTGATTCAGAAGGGACAGAAACCCCCATACTGGGAATAAGTTCCTCAGAATTGCACAATGAATTTTTCAATGCAGTACTGAAATCCTATGCTAAACACAAACAGTGTAGCATACTACTCCAACTCCTTCAACAAAAATACAGGAGCCCAGAACTGAAAACCCAGCTGGAGGAACCCTGGTTGAGGGCCTATAAGGACAATAAAATCTTCCTTATAGATGGCCTGATTTATCACAGAGAAAAGCACACCAGTGCACTCACAGTGATAGACAGAGACCACATCTCCTTAATCCTGCAGGAATGCCATGACTGCCCCTACATGGGACACATGAGTGAGGACAGGACTAAAGAGAGGGTAGCAAGCACAGCTTGGTGGCCCAAGTGGGAACAAGAGTTGAGTGAATACATCAACACTTGTGAAAGATGCCAAAAGGCAAATAGAAAACATGGGAAAAAATATGGGTTGCTTCAACACATAGAATAACCCAAACACCCATGGGAAACCATCAACATGGACTGGGTCACAGGACTTGTCCCAGGAGGCAAAGAAAACTACAATTCCTGCCTAATCATAGTAGATAGGTTCAGCAAGAGCATGAGATGTCTACCATGCCATAAAGAGGACACAGCCATGGACACTGCTCTGTTATTTTGGAATAACATCATATCCACCTGTGGAGTCCCTAAGATCATAATTAGTGACAGGGACCCAAAATTCACATCTGAATTTTGGACCAATTTATATGACATGCTAGGCACCAAGCTTGCTTTTTCCACAGCTTACCATCCACAAACAGATGGCCTAGCTGAGAGGATGATCCAAACAATGGAGGACATCCTCAGGAGGTTCTGCGCCTATGGCATGGACACAAGGACCATGAGGGATATACCCATGATTGGGTCACCCTCTTACCAGCAGTCCAACTGGCTTATAATACAAGCCAGCACTCTACCACAGGTAAAACACCTGCACTGGTAGAGAAAGGGTGTAATCCCCTTTTACCTGTGGATCACTTGAAGAAAAATCTTCTGACCATCCACCCCACAGCCAAAGACTTCCATGATATGTGGAAGAAAGCCTGTGATACTGCTGCCAAATGCATAGCTGAGGCCAAAGAGTATAATAAGCAGAGGTGGGACAAATCACATATGGAACCTGACTTCAAGGAAGGGGACCAAGTGTTAGTGTCTACACTAAACTTTGACAATCTCAAAGGACCCAAGTTTTTATTTTAATAATATAAATAAATTTATTTTATTTATATTAATATGTTAATTTTGTATTTGTGGTCTTTTGGGTATATGAAATTACCTCTAAGGCTCACATTCCCTCCCCCTGAAAAAGAATATTACTTTGTAATATTGGTGTTTCTAGTGTTTCTGAATCTTCTGAGGAGTTTGGTAGCTTCTGGTATATCTTTTTCTTCTAACCATTCATCTTCACAAGTTGGGTCACTGTACCTAACAAGGTATTCCCTTACTTTCTTGGTTCTTAATTTCCTTTCTTTAAGAACTTTGGTTATTTTCTTAGTACCAGATGTCTCAATAGGAGGTATAACTTGGGGAATCTTATTCCTCAAGGGAAATTTCTCAGCATCACTAGATTTATATGGCTTTATCAAGCTCACTGGAAATGTAGGGTTGTCAGCCTGTGACTCAAAACCAGAGCACAAGCATGACAGCCAAAATACCATAAACCAATGGTATAGACAAAATACCACCAAAACATGGAGCTGAGCCAAACTAGCTCAAAAGGTATCAAAAGAAAGAGGAAACTCACCTCTTTCTGAAAATATAAGTCCCATAACCATAGGACTAGAAATAACAAAGTTATTCCTGCTCAAAGCTATTGCTGAGCATAAACCTTAATTTTCACCTCTCATCTAAAATCTAGAAGGAGAGGCCTAACCCCATCAAATGGGTATTCAGAATGAAGCTCTAAGCCAGGGCTATCCAATGGTACCAGCCAAACTGAGCTAGCACCAGTATTACTTGAGTTATGGTCAAATTCAGACCAAATAAGGGTGAACAAAACATTCACCTCTCATCTAACTTTTACAGTTTTAGTGTGAGATACCTAAAGTGGGGTCTTTTTGGAAAGAACAAAATCAGGGCTATCTGATGGTTCCATCCATTTCCTCATAACTCAACTACAACAGAAGTTATTGGCCAAACAAGCTTAATACAGCTTTTGACCAGACCACGCCAATGTACAAAAATACTTGTACATGGGATAACTTTGTCATATTTAATGATAACCATGTCAAGTTGGGTACCATTGTGTAGAGCTCATACAGAGCTATTCAATGAACCAACTTTGAGCTTGATATCTCAAAAACTGACAGAGTTATGACCATTTTAAGGTCAAAATCCCGCCTGCTGTCAGATACAGCCTTACCATGGGATAATATCCCATAACCATGAATATGAGGTGTCAAATAGATGAAGAAGCATGTTTTTACTTCAATACCTCATATGTCAGTCAATACTGGGGTCCCATACAGTTTCTGTACAGCATTCTACGCGTTATACACGTCAGAATCAGGCTGTGAGGTCCCCAGATGAAGATTTTCACCCTGTATTGGTGAAAACTGCCCAGATGTGGTTTCAAAACCACATCTGAGCCCAATACAAGGTATACAGGCTGTTTGCAAACCACAAGCCTGTCATAGAGAGTGAAAAATCTTCACTTCCTCTACGTGGAAAGGTCTAGCAGCCTTTCCACCTCAATTTTAGGATAAAAGGAGGGCTTTTCACAGCCAAAAACCTTTCCTCATCCTGCTCTTGAATAAACCTATGTAGTAAACTGTCAAAAACAGTTTCACTCTTGGTTAAATAATCAGGTATACTCTTAATTTAAAGTATTGTAGTCTTTATTATTGTAATCCAACAGGTAAAGCTGCACCCAGGGCTTTCAACAGCGCTCACCACCACTATATTTCTATAGTAAAGCCCTTTAAATCTTAAATTAAATCATTTATTATCAATCTTATCATATTTTAAAACCATTTTTACCATGTCACAGTTATAGTTAAAGCTTGTAAATACTCATATACACCTTTATCATAGACTCAGCCTGACAAGGGTGCTTATTGCTAAGTTCTTCAGATAACTCTACTTCAACAGCATTTTCTCCATGGAGGGCCTTAATCACAAAAGGTCCTGCAAAGGAGTCTTTCAACTTTTTACATCCTTTGATGTTATTGAAGTTAGTGGTGGATACAAGTACTAGGTCCCCCACTTTGAAATCTGGAGTTGCATGTGATTTATCCCATTTATCTTTAGCATATGCAAAAGAGTCCTCCATGCATCTCACTGCATGCTTTCTAGCTTTGTCTAGCATTCCTTTGAAGCTAGCAGCTGTGGGATTTATTTCAATTAATTCTTTCCTCAAGGAATCTTGGGGTAACTTGGGGTTCCATCCTTTTTCTAGAATAGCAGGAGTCTGATTGGTGCTGGCATGGATTGATGTTTTATATGCTCATTCCAGTGCTGGCAACAGAGTACACCAATCATGGGTAAATCCATCACAATCTTTGAATTCAAGGCCATATGCACAAAATCTTCTCACCATGTCCTCTAAGGTTTGGATCATCCTTTCAGCCAGGCCATAAGTTTGTGGGTGGTAGGCTGTAGAGAAAGACAGTTTAGTGCCAAATAATTGGTGAAGATTTGTCCATAGTGCTGAAGTGAATTTGGGATCTCTATCACTGATGATATTTGTAAATATCCCAGTCCATGACACTACTCTATTCCATATCAGAAGAGCTGTATCCATGGCTGTATCATCTTTGTGACATGGTAAAAAGATTGGAGTTTTACTGAATCTATCCACAATTACTAGGCAAGCATTATAGCTCCTGTCACCTCCTGGTGGTAGGCCAGTTAGCCAATCCATATGGACAATTTCCCAAGGTTTGTTTGGTTCTTGGATTCTTATCATATTTCCAAGTCTTTTGCCAGTGGATTTATTTGCCTTTTGGCATCTGTCACAGGTTTTGCAATACTCTGCAACATCTTTCTGCCACATTGGCCACCATATGCAGGTCTTTACTTTCTCTCTTGTTCTGTCTTCAGACAGATGTCCTGAAAAGGGACTATCATGGCATTCTTTTAGTACAAGATTGATTAATGACCTGTCTACAACTGTCATGACACATGTGTGCTTGGTTCTGTGGTAAATTATACCATCCAGTAGGTGAAATCTTCCTTCATCATAAGATTTTCTCCATACTTCATCCAAGGCATGTATTAGAGAGTTGTCTTTACAGTCTTTGTTAAGTAATTGGCATAAGATGCTACAATTCTTATCTTGAGTATAGCTGCTTCTGACTTCTTCAAAGAAGGTGGTGTTCAAGTCTGTAACACTTATTCCTTCTATTGGAATTTGTGGTGAAGCTTCTTCTGGCACATAAGCAGGATTATCAATATTATTTGGTAATGGCCATCTGCTTAGTCCATCTGCATTCTTATGAATATTCCCATCCTTATGAACAATAGTCATATTTCCTCTGTATTCTTGTATGGCTATTTGCCATCTGAGCATGTGTCTGTTGGGTGTTTTCATGTTCAAAAGTGATTTGACAGCTGTACAATCTGTTATTACTTCAAAAACACATCCCTCTAAGAAGTAGTTCAATTTCTCCAAGGCCCAGACAAGGCATAGACATTCCATTTGACTTGCTCCATATCTGGCTTCAGTTGGTTTGATTTGCCTGGATATGAAACATATGGGTCCTTCTACAGGCTTATCATTTATGATCTGAACTTGGTGAAGTGCAGCACCCAGTCCATCCCCTGATGCATCAATATACAGTTTGAAAGGCAATTTAAAGTCTGGCATCAGTAAGAGTGGAGCAGTGGTCAATGCTTCTCTTAGAGACTCAAAAGCTTTGACTCTGTCAACAGTCATCTCAAACACTGTGTCTTTGTCACACAACTTATAAAGTGGTCTTGCTATGGATTCAAAATCTTTAATGTTTTGCCTGTAATATCCTGCAAAACCTAAGAATGACTGAATTTCCTTTTTATTCTTAGGCATGGGCTTTAATAATACTGCTGCAACTTTGTTTTTGTCAATTCCAAGGGACAAACCAGATACAACATGTCCTAGTGCTTTAAGTTCTTTAAATCCAAAATGACATTTCTTCAAGGAGATTTTCATGTTTACTGATTGGATTTTTGTCAAAACTCTTGATAATCTGTACATGTGCTCCTCCCAAGTCTTTGAACAGATAATAATGTCATCAATGTAAATGATTAACCATCCCTCTGAGAGTTCTTCAGGGAAGATTTCATTCATCATTGTTTGGAAGTGTGAAGGTGCATTTTTGATACCAAAGGGCATCCTTAAGTATTCATATACTCCACAATGAACAATAATTCTCAAGTATTTTCTTGCTCTTGGTGTTACCACATTTTGATGGAATCCTTTAAGGGCATCCATAGTGGTTATATACACTGCTTGAGATATTTGAGTAAGGGCAATTTGGATTTTTGGTATTGGGTATCTGTCTGGGACAGTGTAAGTGTTCAGAGCTCTAAAGTCCCCAGCCATTCTGGATTTTCCATTATGCCACGCCACTATAACTGGTGTAGTTATTTCTACTTCCTCATTGTGGCCTACTTTTCTTATTACACCAAGGTCTAGAAGTTTTTTGATATGAATTTCTAGAGCTTCTCTTGATTTTGGACTTGCTGGATAAGCAGGTCTTCTTAAGAGTGGTGGATAAGGTCTCTCAATGTTAAGAATGATGTCAACTTCATGACCAATAATTGCTCCCAGAGGTTCTTTGTCTGTAGCAAATGCTCCTCTGTGGTCATACAAAAGGGAAGAAAGTTCATTTTCTTGTTTATCAGTCAGATGAAGGCTTATCTCAGCCTCATTTAACTGTTCAGACTTGAATTTTTCTAACTCTAAGTTAACTGGTGATACTTTGTTTACTGTAATTTGTCTTTTAAATGGTAAAAAGGCAAATTTCTGGCGCTTATTGTCCCCAATTGTAAAGTATCTGTCTTTGTTATTATGTAAATCTATCCCATACATGATTAAATAGTCATTTCCCATGAATGGGTACTAGAGCAATTTTCCATAACAACAAATTCAACTGTGATCCTTAAATTACCATTTATGTGTGGGAATATGACATTGGTCTCAAAGATTCCTAATGCTTTCATTGGGTTACTTGCACTGTTGAATTTTATACCATCAATTGGTAAAAATTGGTCTTCAAAATTTGGTACACAAGTCTTAAGAAAAGATTTTCCAACACAAGAGCAGAAGGCTCCTGGGTCAAGCAAAAGTTTAGTGGGCTTGTTGTCAATCACCACTTCTGTTATACAGGAGTTACCAGCTGTATAACCTTTTCCTCTGTTTGGTTTTGTCTTCATAAGTTGTGCATCTTGAACTTTTGATAAATCAACTTGACCATTGCTCAATTGTGGTAAGTGGGAATAAGATTCCATGATGTCAAAAGTGGCATTGATATTTTCTATATCTTTTGAAGATTCAGAAAATATGGATGACTTATCATCTGAATTGTCTTTAATTATGTCTTCTTTTTCAGCATCTGGTCCCTTTTCAATGTCAATTTCATTGATTTTCCCCCTTTTTGGACATGTATTGGCTAAATGGGTGGTTCTTTGGCAAATATGGCATTTTCTGACTGTATCTGCAGATTTATATTTAATATTACTAGAATTTTCTTTGGGGTTTTTGTCCACAGAATCTTTCCAAGGTGTATTAAACCTTGTTTTAAGATTCACCCTACTAGAACCAATTTTGGTTCTGGTGGTTACTTCTTCTAGTATATTGATAATATCCTCTGCTGAAGATTGTTCAGTAGTCCTGCTTTTGACAGCATGCTCTAAGTCACCTCCACATTGTCTCAGAATTTTTCTATGGATCATAAATTCTGACATGTCAGGATATAATGCTGTTAATCTGTCCTTTTGTTGGCAAAACCATGGTAAAGCTTTGTCTTCATCAGCATTAAATTTGGCAGATTCAAAGGCTGTTTCAACTTTAAACCTCCAAGCATCATTTGCCCATTTGTTGATGATTTGGGTTTTCCACCAAGTCCAACTCTGGGGTCCATGTGCTTGTCTTATTTTGATGTACCATCTGTGAGCTGATCTGGTAAACAAGGTGTTAAACCTGGCTGTTACCAATCTGTCTGGTAATTCAAAATCCTCTTTGATCATGTCAATACCTCTAATGAATTCCATATGGTCATACTCTCCTTCACCACTGAAGTGAGGCCATTCTTTAAGTTTTGGAACTTCTTTCAAGAGTGCTTGGCCCATTGATGGTTCCAAGTTATGAAAAGAAGTGGATAATTCATTTTTTGATTGTGAATTATCAGGATCCAATACTTGTGGATTTGGAATTCTTGTGCCTTCATTTTGATTTAGAGGTGTAGACATTCTTGGTAAGGTGTTCAGTATTTGTTCAATGTCATTTATTTTACTGTTGCTACACCTTTGGGAATTTCTGTATTCATGTTGGAAGCTTTGTATTAAATTTATTACTTCAATTTTATACATGTCTTCCTTATGTGTCAGTTCTTGCCATAACTCTGTCTGTCTTGTATTATCAGCAGTGACTTGATTCAATTTCATTGATAATTTTGATACTTCTTCTTGTGAAGCATCAAAACACTTTTTCAAGGCAATGGTATATGTCTTTACTTCAGTAAATGAATTTAAAATGTCATCAAGGACTTTCTTGTTATCTGTCTTGATAATATTTATGGCTTGTTTAATTCTTATTTCAATTATGTCATCAATATTGAATTTAGAATATTTATCTGTTAATTCTTTAATAATGGCAGATTGTTCATTTATTTTAATGTTAGAAGAATTATCATTATTGGAATTTTTAATTGTTCTCAAAACTTTTTCAAAACACATAAGTGTTTCATTAATTTGGCACAGACTCAGGTTGTTTGTTTTAATGTTGTTACAAATGGTTTCATTTTTATCAGAAAGATGTTTTTTCACGTCATTTATAGCATTATACAACTCTGGGATGGAATCAAATATGTCAGAAATCATTTCTGGAACCTTAATCTGGCTTCCTCCTTCCTCTGTAATTCCATCATGGTTCTGGCCATCTGAAATACATTTTCCATGGCATCCTGCTGAATCTTTGGGATTTTGTATCCCTGGCTGTAAGGTTTTGGGGCTGGTGCCTTCCCTTTGCCCTTGTTTGGAGTTTGTGGCTGCTTTTTCACGCTGGAATTGCTGCTGCTGGCCACTGGGGCTGTTTTTGGCACTGGTTTGGGTGGTGGAGGGTTGTTTTTCCTCCATTCTAGTGTCCAAAGCATCATGTTTTTCTTCTCCATCAATGGATGCCATCCATTGAGCAATTTGCAAGTGTTGGGATGGCCCAAGAATTTTCTTACTGTCAGGTAAGAATTCATGCAATTCTTCCACAGGTCTGCAAGGATCTGGTACTCCTTGAATTGAAGTGCATTGTTGTATGCACTGTGGCTGGCTTTGTATATGTCCACAGAGGCTTGTTGTGGCGGTGTCAGCTCTTTTTGAAGGTAAAATAGTATTATCAGCTTCAGAATGACCCAATTTAGTTGTTTGGAAGTCATCAACTGACCCTTTTCCTTCTGTACCTGGTTGGCTTCTGCCATAATCATGTCTATTACCTTTTTGGGAGCTGCTTGAGGGGTTGTAGCTGGCTCCTGACCTGGTTGAAGGCATAATTATGGTTAAAAAAGGCTTAAAATAGTATTTTTACGTCAAAAACTTACTATTGGCCAAATATTTAGCTTTCTGAAGGGTATTACTTATGTCCAAGTTAATCAATTCAGAAGATATTGGTTCAGGCTGGTTATTTTGAGTCACAATAACAGTACTATTATGATCAGAATTAACAGTACTGGCAGGGATAATGCTGGTTACTGTTGAGGCTGTTTCAATGTTTTCTTGTCTTACCACGTTGTCAGACACTAAAATTAATGAAAAAGCCAACTAATTAAGTAAAAAAAAGGTTATTTCAAAAAAGAAATAAAAATATAAGCCTCACTTATAATATGAAAAAAAAGTTATTTTTTATGGATTTTTTTGAATTATAAGTATTTTTTATATGTTTTTAAATTTTTCAATATAAGAAGAAAGATTTAAAAAGAGTAAAAATATGTCACATGTAAAATATCACGGCTGGGCCCCCAAATGTAAGGTGTGGATATGAAACTTTGATTAAAAATCAAGTACTTTTCCTGTCCTCAAATTTTGTATAAGGTAAAATTCAATTAAAAATAGTAAGAAATATTATTTTTAAGAGAAAACACGCCAAATTTATTGTTTATAACTTTATTAGTATAAAACAATAATATTATAAAAATTTATTGTTTTACCAACAATAAAAATTAATCCAAAAAATACTCTACAAGAGATATTTTAAGGCTACAAAAGAAATTTCTTCAAGAGCAATTTCAATTGGAATTAATTGAGCAAAGAACTGCGAGCAATTAATTAAAGAACAAAGTCTTTAAAAAGAATATTAAAGAGAAAACACGCCCAAAAGTGACCAGAGTGAATTTGGAAACAAAGTGACAAAGTTAACAGTGATGAAAGATGCTTTAATTCACTTTTGGGGTGGTTCAGGGGTAAAAATGATTATAAGAGTTACAAACAATGATTATAATGATTTTTTCACGTGGTTAAAAGGATTAAAATGATTAAAAAGTGGTGGTTGGAATCTTTGATTGATTGGTTTAACAGTGTTTAAACTAATTAATAAAAGGAAAAGATTCTAACATGAAGAGAAAAGTGGGGCAAAGAAGACATTCTTTTATAGCCATCAATTCTCTTACTCCAAAAGTAAATTTTACTCTTGTCAGTCGTTAAAAACAGTCTGACAACAGAAAAGCCAATTATGGCATCATTGAACCCTGGTTTAGACCAAAAAAGGGCTGGTTTAAGCCATTTTTAGCCATTTTTAGCCATTTTAGACCCTTAAATCAGCCATTACTATAGCAATACCAGGCCTAGAGCCTTCAAAGCACGTCAGAATGTGTGTCAGAGGCGTAGAAACCAGTTAAAACTGTTTTTATTATGATTGTTTTATCTTAAGGGTAGTTTTACCCTCTTGGCAACAGCTAAAACTACCCCAGTTGGTATCAAAACCTCATCATCAATTGAGTCCACAGACCCTGTAACTCAATTCCAGGCCAAAAGTGATGAACTTTTGCGTGAATTTTGACATCCCACGCCTGTCAGCAAGGATTTTGGGGGTCTAGCTCCCCCTTAGAGCTGGAGTTCCTTTTTCCCCCCAAATTTAATCTTTCCAATTTATTTTTCCTTTAATTCCTCATCATGTATTATACTTATACTTTACATATGTAATTCAATTCAATTGTACAGTACAATACAGTAATAATTGACACCTCATATGTAAATCAAAGTTCACTTATGTAATACACGCGCACATTTTGACATTTCAATTGAATTCAATTGAAAATACTTCAATTCCTCATAACTTCTAAACTAAACACAACACCTCAATTTTGACACAAAAATTGATGGTTAACACCACATGTGGTGTGAATTAAATTAAGGTCTTGAGGATTTTCAACTTTTGTATTGAAAATACTAGAAACTTAATTTAAGCTTATTTAGAGTTGAGCTACAAGAATTTCACTCAGAGGTGACCCCACCTGATTTTTTATGAGGAATCCAATGGTGAAATAAATTTTATATGTTTATTTATTGGATAAAAATTTATAATAAATTTTATTTAACTTTTTTCCAAATTTATTTATTTTTTCACAATTTTGTTAAAATTTCATTTTTACTTAATTTTTTCAAGTATAAATGTAATTTTATAATTTCAAAATTTGATGTAATTTTATTTTTAAATTGTAATTAATTTTTTTATTTTGAATAGAATTTTATATTCATATTTTGATTTTTATTTTAATAATATAAATAAATTTATTTTATTTATATTAATATGTTAATTTTGTATTTGTGGTCTTTTGGGTATATGAAATTACCTCTAAGGCTCACATTCTTGGAATTCATTATCAATGGACTTTATCACTAAATTGCCTCTGTCAAGCAGCTTTGATTCAATTTTAGTAGCTGTAGGCATATTTTCAAAGATGGCAATATTTATTCCAGCTTATTCAACAATCACTGCTTTGGAATTAGCTCATATCTTTATTATTCATGTCTTTTGCAAACATTGTCTTCCAAGCAGTATTTTTAGTGATAGAGGTTCATTATTTGTTTCATTATTTTGAACTCAATTGTGTCAGCAGCTCAAGATATCAAGAGATCTTTCAACTGCCTTTAACCCTGAAACAGATGAAAAGACAGAGAGGGTAAATCATATTCTAGAACAGTCTCTTCGGATGTATGTCAGCTAAAATCAAGATCACTTGCACACCTGGCTCCCTCTGGCTGAACTTGCCTATAATAATGCAGAACATTCATCAACAAAACAGTCACCATTTTTCACCATTTATGGAAGAAATCCCAGATTTGACTCAATTGACATTTCTAAAGATACACCTGCTGGAAAGTAATCAACAAAACTCCAATCAGTACAGAAAGTTGTCAAAGAAGAATTGGAGTCAGAAATAAAGTGTTTTAAGAAGTATGCAGATAGAAACAGAGCAATCCCACCTGATTTCCAACCTGGGGACAAAGTATGGCTAGCTTCCAAGAACATCAAGACAACAAGACCAACCAAGAAGCTTTCAGAAAGATGGTTGAGACCCTTTGAAGTTCTCAAGAAGATTGGCAGCCATGCATATCACCTCAAGTTTCCTCAACAATGGAAGTCAGTTAACCCTGTCTTTCATGTGTCCTTATTAGAACCAGTGAAGCAATCAAATATCCCAAATCAACATCAATTGCCACAGCCACCAGTAATAGTGGAAGAGAAAGAAGAATGGGAAGTAGCTCAGGTGCTGGACTCAAAACTCAAGAAAGGCACATTATGGTATCTAGTGGAGTGGAAAGGATTTAATAAAGACCCAGAAAGAACAACTTGGGAACCAGCTTCCACCCTTACCAACTCCCCAGACCTTGTCAAGGATTTTCATACCTTGTATCCAGACAAGCCTGGCCCAAATGCCTCAAGAGTTTGATTTATGGTGCTTGGTGGGGATTGGAGTTTATGAAAGTAAGTTCTTCTCCTGGAATGCACCTTTAGCAGGGTATTCTACCCAAATAAGTTGTAAGTGTCACCTTGGCCACTTTGTGAGCAGTTTTCAATTTCTTTGGACAGGTTTAGAAGGCCTTGCATCATCAATACCCTTGAATTTGGGCATTTCATCAAGATATGGCCAGATTTCCTCTTTTCTTTTTATTCCTTATCTTTCTTTCATACTCTATTACTCCAAGTTATGCCATTCAATATCATTCAAGACATTCCTTAACTCAAAATTCATTTATGGCAAATTTTGTATTCTTTTATGATGCTTGGTGGGGAGTGGAATTTATTAAAGTAAGTTCCATCTCCTGGTATGCATCTCTGAGGGTTCTAATTCTTGTAAAAACAACACCTTGGCAATTCTGTGAGCATCAAATGTTTGGTTTTATCTTTTAAGGAAGATTTATGGCCAAAATCAAGAAACTCACCACAAGAAGATCAATCCTCAGAAGTTTCTTTATTTTATTTTCCTTACTCTCTTTTCTCTCAATTCTTTCTTTTTTATTTTATTTAATTTTATTTTTACTTTTATAATTTTATTTTTTATTTCTTTTTTTCAAAAGCAGCAGTCATCTCCCATATCTTGTTTAGGGAGTCAGTTTATTTAATAATCTAAGAGCAAACACTAGTAATGTTAAAGACCAGCTACAGATAATACTCATCAAAATTTCTTCAAGGCTTCTCTAAGCTTGACAACCGAGGAATCTTCATAAGCAACTGCCTCCTGGGTGAAAGCAATAGTGGGTTCCCCTGGAATAGCACTCTTCATAGCCTTATCAACAAACACCTCAGTCAAAGCATCAAATTAAGCAAATAGGGAGGTGACCACCTTCTTATTCACCTTCTTCTGATCAGTGAAGTTTCCAGTGATATTCCAGTGGCAACAGTTGTCAAAGATTGATTCAGGTTCTGGAGACATTGGGTCTCTAGAAGTGCTGGCCACAGGAGGTTGAATATTGGTGGAGGTGGAGGCAAGTGTGGATGGCCTGGTTGGGGATCTAATTGGAGGTTGAGGTGGTTGGGGAGGCCTGATCACTTCATTGGTGGTGGTACTGGCTTGTACTGGGGATAGCAAAGTGGATTGGATTCTTCTTTTCTGGATGGGGGTAGTTATTTCAAGTTCTTCTCCATCAAGCTCATCACTGCCTTCAGCATCAGTATCATTTTCATCTTGAACCACCAAATTTCTCTTCAGTTTTCCAAGTCTTCCATCCTTTCTGGTGACCAAAATAAGAACTTCTGGGGCTACTCCAATGGGGTTGCCTTGGGGGTGAATGGGTTCTCCAGTGTTGGCCCAAGAACTGCTGGTATTACTCCATTGTTGGACACCTCTCATTGTGGATCCAGTCACTGAAGCAGAAGAAAAGAAAATCACAGAAGTCAGTAACTCAGCAATTCCTTGATCATCCAACTCACAATTGGAGTGGCCAGAGGTGGCATCAGAAGTTGGAGGTTCATCAACAGGAGCTTCCAGCCCAAATCTTCCACCCTTCTTGATGCTGCTCCATAATCCTCTGGGATTGTCTGGGAAATTATGGTTGGCCTGAGAACAATTTCTTTTCCAAAGGTTACAGAATTGGCACCTGGTGGACCTGGAAGTAGCACATTAAACACAAGGAACCCCCTTCTTCCAACAATTGATGCAGGGTGGTTCAATAACCCTAACAGATTTAAAACCATTATAGGTTTTATTGATGTCCCAAATCTCTGTAGGGGCCATACTATCTTCAGAAATCTCCCTCAAGCTATCAAAGACTCCAGAACCATAAAGTACAGAAGGCAGGGAATCAGAGTGATCAGAGTCACAAATGGAAGTCAGCTTTGAACTCATCTTCAAGTCAAGATTCAAAGCCAAGACCAAGCAAATCATGGAAAAAATCCAAGGCAGAAAGTCGAATATGGCAGTTTGAACTTCAAGAACAGAGTGAAGCACAAGAAAATAGAAGAAATAATCATCAAAAGCTGTATCATTGGCCAAATTGGCCATTTTAAGGCATTTGTGCACTTTTGCGCATTTTGCACATAAAGGCATCAAATCATCCTCAAATTATGTGAAAAGCTTTCAAAACAGCAAAAACCCAAAGAAAATAGTCAAATTGGTGCATTTGCGCATTTTGCGCATTTCTGCCTAATTCATGTCCAAAACCTTCAAAAACTTCATTTCATTGAAAAATTCATCAAAATATGCCATTTCAGTCATACTGGCATATTTGTGAATTTTGTGAATTTTTGTGCACTTTGCACAAATTTGCACATTTATGGCTATTACTTCTTCAAATCATGAAAAACTGCCAAAACAGTAATTTCAATCAAGAAATCATCAAATTCTTCAATCTCTTGCATTTTTGTGCATTTTGCGCATTTTGGCCAAATCAGCCAAAAAAACCCAGAAAACAACAAGTGGGCAAAAAATTTCAATTGATCCTGCAAGGACCCAAAAGCAAGAAAAAGCTAATTTGGCCCAATCTCAAAATGAAGCCAATTTGATTCCATGACAGTAAGCTCTTAGGGCATAAACCTGAATCACAATTTATCATGAGCCATGAGGACTCAAGAAAAATTGGGTGAAGAACACTACAATAAGAAGAAGATCAAAAAAAATTGAAGAACAGAAGAAATGAAGAGAAAATTTTCAAAGAAGGGAGGAGGAATCAGAATAAAGTCAAGGAAGAAGGATATACAAGTTTTGAATAGGAAGGAGTTTGAAATTATGATTGATGAAGAATTATTATTAGGGGATAAAAATTGCGTAATTGGGGGGGGGGAAGAAAGTTTTGATTGACCTCAGCAAGACTCACTTGCTCTTATGGTGCTCAGAGCTCACCACTTTCAAGAGGGGGATAATGTCACAGCCATGGAGACAGACAGGGCATTACCATTCGTTACTAATGGAAAATCTTCCAACACCTAATCAGCAAGGGGTTTCATGGAAGATTCACCAAATACAGCTTCAAGCCTCAATAAAGCTCAATACAGGCCTGCCCTCAATACAGGTGCAAAAATCTCTATTGATTCAAATAACTGTATTGGATACACCAATACAGTTTCAAATCTCAAATACAGGTTCTTCAATCATACAATTATGGTTTCTCAATACTCAAACTCCAGGATGGCACTTTTTCACATATACCAGCCTCCTTTCACCCACCTGGGGGGTTTTTCCCCAGTTAATGAAAATATTGGATTTATTATTGAATATTATTTTATTTCTCATTAAGGAATATTATTTATTAATTATTAAAGTAGTCTTTGCCTTCCATAACCTGTTCAGTAGAGTCCTGGTGGCCATATCCTTTATTGATCCTTTTCTCTTTTCTGAACAGGTTGAAACAGTGGTACAGGGTTATTTGTGGTTGGCTCTTTATTGTTGCTTTTGTTTTTTCTCCCATATCTTTTAATTCTTATTATTTTATAACTAGGAATTTATTTCTCTTATCTAATTACTCTTATCAATTGAGTATTTATTCTGAGCCCACAATAAGTATGTTTGTTCACTGAGTGCCAGGCCCTCTTCATTTAGAAGAGCCCCTGTGACATTGACTGGTAATAGTGGGCAGGTATAGCAGAAGCTTCAGATTCCTATCATGCCACAAAGGGGACACAGCTATGGACACAGCATTGTTATTCTATAATAACATCATTATTCCATGTGGAGTACCTAAAATCAGCATTAGTTATAGGGAAACAAAATTTACATCAGAATTTTAGGCTAACTTCTATCATATTCTTGGGACTAAGCCTGCATTTTATACAGCTTACCATGCAAAAACAGATGAACTAGCTGAAAGGATGATTCAAACATTGGAGGACATAATCAGAAGACTCTGTGCATATGATATGGAATACAAGGACAATGAAGGGTACACCCATGACTGGGTTACACTTCTACCAGCTCTCCAACTGGCTTATAATAAAATTCAGAACTCTACCACAGGGAAATCACCCTCACTGGTAGAGAAAGGGTGGAACTCCTTATTTCCTGTGGATCACTTGAAGAAAAACCTTCTGAATATTCAACCCACAGCCAAAGACTTCAATGATATGTGGAAGAGGGCATGTGATACAACTACAAGATGAATAGCTGAGGCAAAGAAATTCAACAAGCAGAGCTATGATAAGACCCACAAGGAACCAGAATTCAGAGAAGGGGACCAAGTGCTAGTGTCTACTTTAAATTTCAATAAAAACAAAGGCCCCAAGAATATGATAGACTGATTTGTGGGACCATTAACTATCTTTAGATTGATAGGGAGAAATTCAGTGGAGGTCCGACTCACAGAAGAATTCTCTACAATACACCCATTGTTCCCAGTGAGTTTAGTCAAACATTACCACCAAGCAGGAGAGGATAGGCTCCTGTCACAGGGGCTCATCTAAATGAAGAGGGCCTGGCACTCAGTGAACAGACTTACTTATGGAGGGCTCAGAAGGAATACTCAAATGATAAGAGTAATGAAATAAGATAATAATTTCCTAGTCATAAAATAATAAGAATTAAAGATATGAGAGGAAAACAAAAGCAATAATAAAGAGCCAACCACAAATAATCCTGTACCACTGTTTCAACCTGTTCAGAAAAGAGAAAAGGATTAATAAAGGATATGGCCACCAGGACTCTACTGAACAGGTGAGGGAAGGCAAAGACTAACTTAATAAATAATAAAATAATATTTCTTAATGAGAAATAAAATAGTATTAAATAATAAATCCAATATTTTAATTAACTGGGGGAAAAACCCCCAGGTGGGTGAAGAGGGGCTGGTATATGTGAGAAATACCAGCCTTGGAGTTTGAGTGTTGAGATACTTGTCTGTATTCTGGAAGAAGTTGGATGTGGGATTGAATCCTGTATTGGTTAATCAAATATAGGTTATACAGTCCATACAGGTATTTGCGCCTGTATTGATTACAGGCCTGTATCTGGTGAATCCTGTATTTGGGTCTTGCCTGTATGAAACTGTATTGAGGTCTGACAACTGAATTTGGAGAATGTTGAATGAAACCCCCTTGCTGATTGGGTTTTGAAGGGTATCAATGAAGTAATGATTGTTGCTGATTGGGTTTTGAAGGGTATCAATGAAGTAATGATTGTTGAAGATGATTGGTAATGCCCCTGCCTCCTTGGCCGTGACATTATCCCCCTCTTGAAAGTGGTGAGCTCTGAGCATGTATAGTGAGTATTGATGAGCTTGCAATCGATCCATACAGTTCTTTCCCCCAATTCCTTAAATTTATCCCATTAAACTTTCTGCTTCAATCAATACTCAAACAGAAATCTTCATTTAATCACTTTTAGGTATATTCCCCTTGATCTTGATTCTGAATTCCCTCTTTTCCTTCAAAATGCTTTCATTCTTCTTAAATTATGTTCATTCTTGTCTTGAGTGTCTTCACTAAACTTTTGTTGAGTCCTCATGGCTTTTGAAAAGGGGGTGAGCTGGGCTTATGTCCCAAGAACACATGATTTCATCATAATTTTGAATCTTGAGAGTGTTGGCATAAAGTGGCCAACACTTGAGGTTTTGGACCATTTCAGAAGTCCTGGCCAAAATCCCTGATTTTGTGATTAAAGGGGTTTTTGGCCAATTTGCGCAAAAATGTGCAAATGCGCATATATGCCATAATGGCATATATTGGTGAAAAAATTGAAAAAGTTTGATTAATGATGGAAAAATGGCCTATAAGGTGTTCTGGCCATTTTGCGCAAAATGCGCAAATGCGCAATTATGATGAAATTGGCCAAAAAGGTCTTTTGAAGCCTTTTGACAGGATAAGCAGGCCTTTTGCGCAAAAGTGCACAAATGTGCAAATTTGCCAATATGCATAATTAAGCATATTTTGATGAAAAATGATAAAAATGAGCTATTTTGAAGTTTTGAGGTTTGATATGGCCATTTGTGCCAAAGTGCATAAATTCATGAAATTGGCCAATTGGGCCATTTGAAGCAGGGTTTTCCTTTTTTATTCCTGAATGTCTTTCTTCTTATCTCCTCCTTGACTGGTCAATTGCCATAAATGCCTTGCTGATTGGGTTTTGGCTTTCAATTTTGATCTTAAGGAATGAGTTTAAGGCTGACTTGAAGAAGTTTTCATGAGAGTTATCTGTAGCTGGTCTTTACCATTACTAGTATTTTGATCTTTGAATATTGAATGAATTGACTCCCCAAACATGATATGGGAGCGATGACTACTGCTTTTGAAATAAGAAATAAAAAAAAAATAAAACATACAAGTAAAAGAAATGAAATAAAAATAAAAATGAAAAAGAATTGAGAGAAAAAGAGAGTAAAGAAAAAAAATAAGAAATGCCTGAGGGTTGTCCTTCTTGTGGTGAGTTTCTTGATTTTGGCCAAAATGTTCTGAAAGATAAAATAAAGCATTTGATGCTCACAGCGTGGCCAAGGTAATGTTTTACAAGAAGTAGACCCCTCAGGCATGCATACCAGGAGATGGAACTTACTTTCATAACTTCCACTCCCCACCAAGCACCATAAATGAAAAAGAATTTATGCCATAACATGAATTGTGGTAATGAATGTCTTGAAAGATAATTTATGGCATGATTAAAGAAAGAAAAGAAAATAAGAGAAAGATTGGGCCATATCTTGATGAAAGGTCCAAAATCTTGAGGGTATGATGTTGCAAGGCCTTCTGAACCTGTCCAAAGAATTGACAAGTGCTCCCAAAGTGGCGAAGGTGATGCTTACAACAAATTTGGGTAAAATACCCCCTTAAAGGTTCATACCAGGAGAGGAACTTACTTTCATAAACTCCAATCCCCACCAAGCACCATAATTCAAACTCTTGAGGAATTTGGGCCAGGCTTGTCTGGATACAAAGGGTGAAGATCCTTGACAAGGTCTGGGGAGTTGGTAAGGTTGGAAGCTAGCTCCCAAGCTGTTCTTTATGGGTCTTCATTGAATCCTTTCCACTCCACTAAATACCATAATGAACCTCTCTTGAGTTTTGAGTGCAGAACCTGAGCCACTTCCCATTCTTCTTGCTCTTCCACTATTACTGGAGGTGGTGGCAATTGGTATTGATTTGGGATAGTTTATTGCTTCACTGGTTCTAACAAAGACAAATGGAAAACAGGGTGAACTGACTTCCATTGTTGAGGCAACTTGAGGTGATATGCATGGCTGCCAATCTTCTTGAGAACATCAAAGGGTCCCAGCCATCTTTCTGAAAGTTTCTTGGTGGGTCTTGTTGTCTTGATGTTCTTGGAAGCTAGCCATACTTTGTCCCCAGGTTGGAAATCAGGTGGAATTGCTCTATTTCTATCTGCATACTTCTTAAAACGCTTTATTGCTGACTCTAATTCTTCTTTGACAACTTGCTGTACTGATTGGAGTTTTGATGATAGCTTTCCAGAAGGTGTATCTTGAGAAATGTGAATTGAATCAAAGCTGGGATTTCTTCCATAAATAGTGAAACATGGAGACTGTTTTGTTGATGAATGTTCTGCATTATTATAGGCAAATTCAGCCAGAGGGAGCCAGGTGTGCCAGTCATCTTGATGGTAACTGACATACATCCAAAGATACTGTTCTATAATCTGATTTACCCTCTCTGTCTGTCCATCTGTTTCAGGGTGAAAGGAAGTTGAAAAATCTCTTGATATCTTGAGCTGCTGACACAATTGAGTCCAAAATGATGAAACAAATAATGAACCTCTATCACTAACAATACTGATTGGAAGACCATGTTTGGAAAAGACATGATTAATGAATATTTGAGCTAAGTCCAAAGCAGTGATTGTTGAATAAGTTGGACTAAATATTGCCATTTTTTAAACTCTGTCTACAACTACTAAAATTGAATCAAAGTTGCTTGACAAGGGCAATGGAGTGATAAAGTCCATTGATAAAGAATTCCAAGGACCAGATGGAATTTGAAGAGGCTTGAGTAATCCAAACTTCTTATGGTGGATGTTCTCGTTTCTTGAACATTTCTGACATGAGGACACATAGTCCTTGATGATTTGATTCATGCCAGCCCAATAAAAATCTCTCTTGATGAGCTTGAGGGTCTTCTGCTGGCCAGGTTGGCCAGCCAATGGTGAGTCATGACGCTTTTGAAGAATGTCCAATTGTGTTTCATGATTGCTTGGAATGACTACTCTATCTTTGAACAATAATAATTTTGCTTGAGGTTCAAGAGGATAGTCTGGGACTGATTCTCCTCTTCCTAATTTCTTGAGGATTTCCTTATAATCTTTGCCTTGCGATACTTGTCTTTGAATTTGATCAACTACATCTGAAAAAATATCAACTTTTATTGAAACAAATCTTGACTCTTGAATTTAATTTTGCTTGAGAACTTGATGAAAAGTTTGAGAATTCTTGCTGATGAAATTCACCCCCCTCTCTGGGTACATGTCGTCCCAACGTGACAAGGCAACTGGTAAAGTGGCCAGCCTGCCTGGGCGGTAAGTGATGATGAAATGGAACTCAGATAGAAAGTCTGCCCAATGAGCTTGACAACGAGTAAGGACTTTAGAGGACATAAAATACTGAAGGGAACAATGGTCTGTCAAGACCTCAAGGGAATCAGAAAGAGAAAGGAGAAAAGCTCTCCAGCACTTGAGAGTCCAAACTATGCCAAGGAGTTCCTTGTCATGAATTTCATAGTTGAGTTCAGCTGGTAAGAGCTTGCGACTATCAAATGCAATGGGATGCTTTCCTGAGTCATTCACCTGACTCAGTACAGCACCCAAGGCATAATCAGAGGCATCAGTCTCTACAATAGTTGGTAGAGAATGATTAAAATGAGAGAGAATAGGAGCAGTGGTGAAAGCTTCTTTGAGTATTTGAAACTGACTAAGAGCTTCCTCATTGAAGATAAAGGGAGAATCTTTTTTAAGGAGGGAAGTGAGAGCAGAGATTTTTTTGGAATAATTTTTAATGAAACAATGATAAAAGTTGGCAAAGCCAAGAAAAGATTGGAGGGCCTTGATGTTCTTGGGCTGAGGCCCATTGAAGATTTGTTGAACCTTTGAATAATCCATCTTGAGGCCTTCACTTGAAACAACATAGCCCAAGTATTCCACACTTTAGGCATGGAATACACACTTGGAGGCTTTAGAAAACAAATTATTGTCTCTCAGTCTTTGGAGAACAGAGGCCACATGTTTAACATGTTCATCCAAAGAGCTAGAGAAGACCATAATATCATCTAAGAACACTACAACAAAAATATCCAAATAATCTGCAAAGATATCATTCACCAGATTTTGGAATGAAGCTGGAGCATTGGTTAAGCCAAATGGCATAACCAAATACTCATAACTACCATATTTGGTTCTAAAGGCAGTTAAATTCTCATCCCCCTCTTTAATTCTCAGGAGATTATAAGCACCACGCAGATCTATCTTGGAGAGAATAGTAGCACCATTAAAGACGGTAAGAAGCTGATTCATTGGAGGAACAGGATACCTGTTCTTCGTAGTGACAGCATTAAGTTTGCGGTAGTCAACACACAAACAAAGACCACCATCCTTTTTCTTAACAAAAAGGACAGGTGCTCCTGTTGAGGAGGAGCTTGGTCTGATGAAACCTTTCTCTACATTCTCTGAAATGTAGGCCCACAGTGTTTCTGACTCATTCTTTGATAAAGAGTAGATAACACAAACTGGAGGTAGAAGACCCTCCAGTTCGATATGATGATCACAGGCATGATGTGGAGGAAGTTTCTCTGCTTTCACTTTGGAGAATACATCCAAATATTTGTGATAAACAGGAGGGACTACCTTCAGCACAGCTTCCATCTCTCCTGGCTCTTCCTCCTCATCCCACTGCTCCTCCAGGGAGGCATGAAAAGATAAAGGAGGAAGCTCCATATCCCCTTGAAAGAGATGAAGTGAAGATATAGCAACATCTCCTCCAACATCTTTTATCTCTTTGAAGACTTCATCTCTTAATGGAAGTAATGACTGAGAGGGAAAAATGGAGGGGTTATGGACAGAAGGAGGAAGGGAAGGTGTCTTAAGTTCACCAACCAGAGCAACACTTTTTACAGCAGTGGAAACGTCATTACTAGTAGAAGGAATAATACTACTAGAATCCTTATGACTAGAATCATAGGTGATCAATCCATTTTTCCAATCAATAATGGGATTAAAATGGTAAAGAAAATCATAGCCCAATATCAGGTCTTCTCCCTTGGGTGAATCTATGATAAAGAAATCCCATTCAAAGCTTGGGAAGGAAGGTAAATCAACAACCCACTTGGTATAATGGGTGATGAACAGGGAAGTGGATTCATTGGAATCCAAAATGAAATGAGGAATCTTTTCAGGGAGCTCTGAAATGGTAAATGAGTACTTGAAAAGAAAATTCTTTGCAATGAAGGAGTTTGTAGCACCAGAATCAATGAGAATACTATGAAAAATATCAGAGATTGAAGAAAAAATAAGAAATTTTGAAGATTTTTTGACACTAGTATTCAGAGTGCACAATTGTGCTCTTGAAGGAAATAAGTGAGAACCATTGAACACAGCATGATTCCCACTCAGGCTTTTCCCTGCTTGCTAGGGAAGGCTTTTGATGACCCTTGCCTATTCTCAGGCCTCTTGAAGCATTTTTCAAATGGGTGTTTACTACCACAATAATTGCACAAGCCTTCTTTAATCCTCCTCTCCTTTTCAGAACCAATTAATCTTCTGGCCTTATTGAGCAGAGCAGCATGAGGCTTGTCTTTGGACACTTGAAAATTCTTCCCCTTCTTATTCTTCTTGTGATAAGGCTTCTGTGATGATGAACTTTGAGGGGGCTTGGAGGAGTTGGATTCACTGATTGGAGGCTTCTTCTCTTGATGACTGCCCTTTTCCTTCTGCCTCTCATGGTACCTGGTATCTAATTCCAAGGTGATATCCATGAGTTCTTGAAGACTATCAAAGGTTCCAGGGTGAGAAGCCAATTGGTCCAACAATCTTGATGCCAAGCCTCTCCTATACACATGAATATAGCCCCTTTCCCCCAGTCTCCAATTCTTGACATTAAACTTCTGAAATCAGCCATGTACAAGGAAACTTGACCACTTTCCCTCATCCTCAAATTGTCCAGCTCTTGTTCAGCTTTTCTGACTTCATTGGGATCACCAAACAGAGTGAATAACTGGGTTTCAAATAACTGCCAGTTATTGAGGAGATAAGATGGGTCTTCATTGGAGATATTTGAGAGGTAGGGTTCAATCCATTTTCCAGCTCTACCAGTAAGAAAAGAAGTTGAGTATAAGACCTTCTTCCTGTCAGAGAAGAAGTTTGCTGGGTCATTATGGAATATTAATTGACAGGATTGAATGAATCCTCTCAATTTATGAGCTTTAGTACCATCAAAAGAATCAGGTGCCTTCATTGATGGAGTCTTGAATGCAGGGACTTTTGAATTTCCCTTTGGGGCAGCTGCTTGAGTGAGCTGTCCCATAAACTGAGTCATTTGCTCCATCATCTTGAGGAAATTTGGTTCAGCTTGAGAGACAGAAGGTTGATTAGAAAGGGCTAGATTTGGAGCCTCAGGAGCTTCAGGAGCACCTGCAAAGGCAGCTGCCACTTCAGTCTCCTCAGATTCTTCCTCTTCCACAGACTCCTCCCCCTCCTCATCTTCAGCTTCCCCCAATCTACTTCTAGGCCCTTGAGAAACACCAGGATAACCACCCAATAGTCCAGACAATGATCTTGATCTTCTAGACTTCACACCTCCTCTTCTGGAGGGTGCTTCTCCTTCCATTGGTGGTCCTCTGTCCAAATTTGCACTCAGTTGATGAACTGATGGTGTGCGGTCAAGAGGAGCCCTTGCTGTAGGAGTAAGAACAGCTTGATGTCTCTGGGATCTTGTATTCTTAGCTGGTGGGCTATGCTGAACTGGCATCATGAAAGAAGAATGAATAAAAACTTGATGATACTTTGAATAAAATAAGGCTTGACCAAAACAATCAAATGAGAATCTTGATGAACTTGCGAAATCAATCAATAGTATTGAAGTGAATCAATATGAATAAATCTTGAAGAATGAAGATGCCAAAGTCAAATTCTTATGAATAATCAATTTCAATCAATAAGTCAAATCAAGTAAATCAAGTCAATTCAAAATCAAATCAATTAAGTCTTGAGGAATTCAATCAATATCTTCAAAAATCAATTCAATTTTCTTGAGGAATCAAATTCAAATCAATCAATCAAATTAAATCTTGAGGATAAATCAGCTATCTTGAGGAATCAAATCAGATCAATCAATTAAATCAAATCAGAGTCTTGAGGTCAGTCAATTTCTTGAGCAATCAATCAATAAATCAATAATATTGAGAAATTTCAAAATCAACCAATGATAACCCCAATTCAATAACTCCTGAAACAATAAATCCATTAATCCCAAATTCCAATCAATTAAACCTGATAAAAAACCTGAATTCAGACAGAAAATGAAAATGAAATTTGATTTGAGAATTAAGAGAAAATGAAATGGTCAGCAAAATTTTGAAATGAGAAAGAGAATCAATTTTCATTGGAATAAAATGAATGAGATGAAAATTGATGAGAGATAATGAAAGCATAAAAATCATAAAAATCATAAAATCCAGAAAAGATCATAATTGAAGAATGAGAGAAATGAATAAAATGAGTGAAAGAAAAAGAAGCAATTATGAGTTAATTGAAATAATGTCACAGGGGCTCTTCTAAATGAAGAGGGCCTGGCACTCGGTGAACAGACTTACTTATGGAGGGCTCAGAAGGAATACTCAAATGATAAGAGTAATGAAATAAGATAATAATTTCCTAGTCATAAAATAATAAGAATTAAAAGATATGAGAGGAAATCAAAAGCAATAATAAAGAGCCAACCACAAATAATCCTGTAGCACTGTTTCAACCTGTTCAGAAAGGAGAAAAGGATTAATAAAGGATATGGCCACCAGGACTCTACTGAACAGGTGAGGGAAGGCAAAGACTAACTTAATAAATAATAAAATAATATTTCTTAATGAGAAATAAAATAGTATTAAATAAGAAATCCAATATTTTAATTAACTGGGGGAAAAATCCCCAGGTGGGTGAAGAGGGGCTGGTATATGTGAGAAATACCAGCCTTGGAGTTTGAGTGTTGAGATACTTGTCTGTATGCTGGAAGAAGTTGGATGTGGGATTGAATCCTGTATTGGTGAATTCAATACAGGTTAACCAGTCCATACAGGTATTTGCGCCTGTATTGATTACAGGCCTGTATTTGGTGAATCCTGTATTTTGTGAACCTTTGAGATATGACCACATACCCAAAAAGGTCACAAGAAATATTTTATATAATTATAAGTACCTTAAAAACTACAAAAATACCATAAATTGGTACAAAATTTGGTTTAACTTAAAAACCAATGAATAAAAATGTGAAATAAATTACACCATTGAACTCCCCATGGTAAAATACACATATACCATTTTTATGGCACATCTGTAAAGTCAATATTTAATAAGTTATAAGTAATAATACCTTATAAAAACCACAAATCCTTATTTATTTCAAACACTAATGAAACAACATGTGAAATAAATGGTACCATTGGACTCTCCATAAAGATACACACATAAAACAATTACTAAGCTAAGCTTCAAAACCAATACTTAAGGAATTAACCTGAATATATGCACTTTTTTGGTCAACGCATATATTCAAGGATTTTAGCTAATATCTCTTGAATTATACATGATAGAGCGATGAACCAAAAATAAAGTCATCACGTAATTACTGTAGAAACACAGATATGAAGTTTATTTCACAAGCTGTAAACAAGGTTAAAATCTGTAAGGAATTATTGACTAAAATCAACAGAGCTGTTGACCACTTTGTTGTGAAAGTGGTCCAAACTTAAAAAATGTAGACAGTTGGATTCTACTAGTTCATTCGTGAAGAATTATGTATTTATTATTATAATATTCAAGGTATAACCCCTTGAAATCATAGTTTGAATTTTAAAATATTAAATTTCGACAGAAAAGATGAGTTACAAGAAAAATCATCAAAAATAGAGTTTTGATGATGTAATGAAATGCTCTTGGCAGCATAATAAGGTTATTCCAAGCTATCGGAATTCACTCTCTGAATTTTTGTAGCGTGTATATATTAAAAGTTATTAAGGATCAAAGTTTGAGCTTAATTTGATCATTTATGATCACACACTGTAAACTTAAATTACGTTTAACAGTCATATAAGTGTTAAAATTGGTAAATACTATTAGTTTATGATTAAAACTCATAAAATACACGAAATTTGTGGTTCTGAAAAGCCTTTGACGTCATCAGACTTAGAGTTATAGTGATAACTCTAAATAATGGCATAATAGTGATGTAATGAGGTTTGATCATGATGTAATCACCACCAAACCTTAAAATATTGATCAATTCCAGTGGATATGATCAGTACACGTCTACTAGAAGCCTGTTGGACTCTAGGAGGGAGGTATTTACTATAAATAGAGCTCTTTCTGCTCTGTTTTCCCCTCAGATGCATCAAAAACATTAAATAAATACAAACAAAAAGGTAATATCTTTACTCTTTATATATAAAACCTCTATATTATCAAAGACCAAAGCTCATCTTCACTATAATCATCAATTTTGACATGATTAAATTATTTGTTTAACTGTTTTTGTTAAAAATCTCTCTAAAACTCATTTCCACATAAAAAATCAAGAATATTTGTAATTTCTCTATTTTTTATTGTAAATACAATTTGTATAAGTTGTATTTACATTATTTGGCGTAACATATCTCAAAATTATTATATTAAGTGTTAAAAGTAGGTTATTTTCTCTTATATTAATAATTTTCTCTATATTATTCTTTTAATAATTCTTTAATTAATATAAATAGTATTTATATTAATTTATAACTTTAATATTAGTAATATTATTGTTATCAATTGTTTTTTTGTAACAATAATAAAGTGCTTATTAAATATATTAATCATTTTATACTAATATATTTATTTTATTATATTATTATATTTTATTAATAATATAATTATTTTTACGCCATACTTATAATAATTCTTTATTATTATAATTATTTTTATCTTATTTATTTCATTCATAAGGACATTCATAGTACAATAAGTAAAATATTAGTAATTTTTACTTATTGTTTCATAGTCAAACCTTACATATCTGGTGAATCCTGTATTTAGGTCTTGCCTGTATGAAACTGTATTGATGTCTGAAAACTGTATTTGGAGAATGCTGAATGAAAACCCCTTGTGATTGGGTTCTGAAGGGTATCAATGAAGTAATGATTGTTGCTGATTGGGTTTTGAAGGGTATCAATGAAATAATGATTGTTGAAGATGATTGGTAATGCCCCTTCCTCCTTGGCTGTGACAGCTCCCCTCCAGAAATGTGGGAAAAACTCCACAGGACATAGTGGAAGTAGAAGACTCCCCTGGCACAGTGAAAAGGACCATTAAGGGCAGGAAGATAAGACTCAATGAAAAGTGCCATATACAATATTTGGTAAGTCTGAAACCCAAAAAGCTGATAAAGATAAATCACCAGGGCGAATCTCGTGTCAATCGTTGGCAATTGACTTCACGTTGCACCGCGGTCAGTATAAAATCTTGCTTGAGTTGCATTAGTGTCACTTTATAGTCACTGTATTTAGTGGGTCACATCACGTCAGCGTCAAGACAGCGTCAATCATCACATGTGTCACATGAGAATGTCACTCAAAGCCCAAACCCATTTCAACACTTTTCGCAACGTTTGGGTAATTTCACCTCATTGGCTTCTGCCTCCTCAACGCTTAGCATGCTTACGCGCCCGCACCACCCTCCAGATGAGACTCCAACACTGCCCCCCCATCTCCGTCCTCACCACTCCTTACGCTTTCACACCCCCACCCTTACCATCCTTATGCTTGTGTAGTGCCCTCCTGACATGCCTCCAACACAGCTTAACATCCTTACATTCGCGGAGTGCCCTCCTGACATGCTCCGGACACTGCTTACCATCCTTACGCTCACAGAGTGCCCTCCTAACATGCTCCCGACACCACTTATCCTTACGCTTGTGTAGTGCCCTCCTGACATGCCTCCAACACAGCTTACCATCGTTACGCTCGCAGAGTGCCCTCCCAACACTGCTTACCATCTTTACGCTCACGGAGTGCCCTCCCGACACCACTTATGATCCTTACGCTTGTGTAGTGCCCTCCCAACATGCCTCCGACACAGCTTACTATCCTTACGCTTGCGGAGTGCCCTCCCAACACTGCTTACCATTCTTACGCTCGCGGAGTGCCCTCCCCACATGCTCCCAAAACCACTTATCCTTATGCTTCCGTATTACATCCATAGTGTACAGTGGCTTGTTGGCGTACACAATGAACGCAATTGCCAAAATATTCTTAATGGCCTTCTCTGCCAACAGGACCTAAGGGGAAATTGGTCAGTATATTCACAATGCTGTGGTTAGAGTTTAAATCATGAGACTCACAAATTAAAACCTAATAAGTGGACTATTTAAGACAAGAATTGTGTCTCCTGTTTCCCCGACAAAACCATTTTATTTCATATCATTCAAATGGAACACTTTGCTTAGTCCTTACCTCATGAGCGTTGAATAGTTCAAAAGTTGACTTTAGTAGGCTTCTCACTAGTAAACTTTATTCAATTTCTCACAGGGAAGTGATTTTATTTGAATGAGATGAAATAATTTGCAGCACATTGCCTCCTTCAATTTCCCAACAGATTATATTTTGCAAATGCAATACAATTTCAATAGAAGTTTCCAAGTCTGTTGATGCACAGGTTTATTTTGGTCAGCTTGTGGTTCTAAAATGTATTTTTTCTGGAATATTCAATAAATCTTAAACTTCTTTAAATTGATATTTAACTTCTTTCAAGCTTGCCGAAATTCTCCAATATTACCTCAAAAAGAATCAATTATTTTAAACTTATTTTACTTCCACCTTTTTTCTTCAATTTGGATCTTTTTATTCATAAATTTTCAAACAATTTATCAATCAACTCTTCACCATCTATTTGCTTAAGAAATTACCTCTACTATGGCCCAAACCCCGGGAAATTCAACTGAATTCAATGAAAGACCAACTTCAGCCCCAGAGAGTGGAAGTGAAATCCCTGATATGGCTAGTAGTCGTGAATTAGGAATTGAAGTAGAGAGCCAGTCACATCAAGATAATCAAGATCCACCAGTTCTTCCAGAATGTGAGTATGCATCCATATTGAATATTTCAAATTTCTCAAAACCTGATATTGTGTCATAGCCTTTATTTCAGGTCAGCCTCCAAGCTCTCAGAAACCAAATTTTAAAAGCTATGAGAAGGAAAAGACTGTTGAACCTTGTGCACCGAAAGAAGATGATGGGCAAGATGATGTAATTTTCAGTGCGGAGGTGGAAATTATATTCAAGGAACAATTTGTCTCCAACATTGCTCAAACTATCCCAAGGCTTGAAAAAATTCAAAATGATAGTAAAATTCCTGATTATGTGTGTCAAAAAATTGCTCAAGCCATGAGCCTCCTCAAAATGGATTTGAACTGTAAGTCCATTACTAATTCAAAACAAAATTGATAAAAATAGCTGCTTACAATATATGGGCAGGTGTGGAGGTGGGAGAATCTCTACCTGAAGGATCTCGAGTTGTAATTGGATTTCCAGGCAAAGGATTAGGAAAAAGACCAAATATACATGCAACCAAAAAAACAAACAAAAAACAACGTACCTTTGAAGCCGCAAAAGATTCTCGGGATCAAGGTGATGAAATGATCAATGTTTAAGTGGACAATATTGATAATGACCCTCCACATACTGAACCCCCCATACTCAATGAAACAATCCATGATGAAGCTCCACATACTGAAAGCCCCCCGATACTCAATGAAACAATCCATGATGAAAGCCCTCCCACCTCTCCTCAAAATATTCAAGCCTTTCAAGAAACGGAGACAATTAAACATGATACAATGGGACGAGATATGACTGATATAATTCCTGACCCTGAGCCCAAAGTGTCATCCTATGTTAATTTTCAAGGGATATTTTTATCCCGCATGGAAGAGTTTGCAGGAATTTTGAATTATCATTCCAATATTGCTCAACAGTCATGGAAAGGGGGGCTTTATAATATCAATAGTATCTGCAAAAATAGATGGGAAAATTTACCAACAAAGGATGCTCATACATTTCTGCCTGTTGGTATTAAGGTAATCAGTAACCAAGAGCTTAAAATGTTGGCCTGGCTGGAGGACCTTGAGATGGCAGGTGAGTTTTATCTTTGTGCATGATACATGATTATTGGCTGTTGACTGGTGATATAAATTGCAATATACAGGGTTAGATTTTCTTAAGCCAACAGAAACAGAAGCATTTTTTGATAACAACATTTGGAATCTCAAATTGATGAAGGAATCAGCTAAACCTCCAGATAATCTCTCAAAATCTGAACACTCCTTCTTCAAAATGGTTCAGAGCCTTCTTTACCCCGCCAATCTAGTTAAACATTTTTGGGCAAATGTTATGTTTGAATCCATTAGTTTAGTCTCATACAATGTGATTGCACCCAAACCATATTTTGAACCAACATCAAATTCGACTGATCCTCTTGGACCCAAATGGGGAGCAGTTGAATACCTTGCCTCCTGCTTGAGTAAATCAAAGAAATGTGCAACCCAACTCAGCATTGAAGGTGGCGGGGCTGACAATGAGATATCCACAAAGCTGCACAAAAACCTGGAGCATCTAATGGATACAGTTATCCATTTGATAATTGCGTACAGCATGGTACGTGCACATACAAAGGTCAAAGTTAATGGCATCAAAGGCAAACTCACGAACTAAAAAAAAATGAGGCCATCAAAGATCCTTTGACGTGTCACAAGAATCTCGGAATAAATCAAATTTGCTATGGTATATTAGCGGCATTGTGTGCGGTGGGGGTTTGTGGTTTGATGGTATGCTCAGATGACTGGAGAACAAGCTCAGTTAAAGGGGCTTTATTACTCATTGACATTTCCGAAAAACTTTCAGAGGGTAAAAATCTAGTGGAGCCAGTGTGGCTACATACTAATAAGTATATATGTAATTTACTGAACAAATGTTTCTTCTCATCAGAGTCTTTTAACCCCACTGTACCTCTTAGATTTGAATTCGCACGATGCTTGGTATTAGACTTTGGTGATGCCTGGGTGGCAAAGTGTGGTCTTGGTTCAAGTGATGAGGTCACATTGACTGTACCCAGGTCTGCTAAGCTTACAACCAGGATTGACCTGTTTTAGATTAGCTTTGTACTAGATAGATTGTAATTGAATTTTTCAAAGTCATTTATGAATCTATTAATAGTGAATACCTATCCTACTACTGCCCGGATGCCACAGTATGAATACCAATAGTAATTGTACAGCGGCATGCCTCCATACACTATTGAAAATGATCCGACAAGACGCAAGCTGAGTCAGGCAGCTGTGCCCACGAGTAGCACACGCAGGGGCATTGCGGGAAGTTGCTTTTATCACTTCCCGCCAGCCCATAATAGGCCAAATGTTCCTGTGTCTTTCAAGAGGACTAGGATTACTAGGGATTCTCAGCAGGGTGCATATTGCATTCGCGCGTGCTTGCGATATTCCACATGGTTGGATTGGAAAGTGATTGCATGGGAACATCAATATGTCAAATTGAATAATGCACTATCCACAGCAATTTTAAGGTTCAGGTATTTGAGATCACAAATTGGTGAAGGTCAGGTGTGATATTTCTTTTTAGCCGCAATTGAAAAAGATTCATTGACCGCAATCCAATTTAGGTGATATTAATAAATCAGTAATCATTTGGTTTCATTTCATTTTCTGCTGAAAGCATGCCATTTACGAAAAAAGGGAAATAGTGTAAAAGGGAGCTTGCGGGAAAGCGTTGGGATGAGGAAGGAAACTGTGAGTTTCTCGCTTAATCTCAGTGTATATATATATATTCTTCCACATTTATGTGGCACCCTCATTGGGCCCCACGGAAGAACATTGGCTTTAGTTGGTTCAGATTGTGCCAATGTCATGTGGGCTCCAACAGGGAAGTCAAAGGATGTGTGCCAAATAAAGCTCCTTGGGAATTGGGCACCATTCTGGACTCAAAGCTCCTTAGCTCCAAATGGCAGGAAGCAGTATCTGATATCTTTTCTGCTTCAACACAAAGTGATCCCTCAACCACTTGGGAATAGTGGGAGATCCCAAAAGACAAATGAGCGCAAAATGACCCAAGAGAATACGTTGTTTTCCTCCTCTTGACCAAAAGCACAAATATCAATGCCAGTATCAGCAAATATGACCTCAAGTGAAATTTGGAGGGTTGTGGATGTCAATCAGATCAAACACATTCAGTTTGGCCATGTGGAAATTTTCTCTTCAACCAAATTACTCATTGCCCTTGTCAAATTCAGACCATTCATGTCATAGCCAAGGAAGAAGGGGCATTTCCAATCATCATCAGCAAATCATCATATCATGGATACCCTTCAAAACCCAATCAGCAAGGGGGTTTCATTCAACAATTCACCCAATACAGTTTTCATAACTCAATACAGTTCCATACAGGCAAGACTCAAATACAGGATTCACCAAATACAGGCCTGTCATCAATACAGGCGCAAATACCTGTATTGACTGTATCGCCTGTATTGGATTCACCAATACAGGATTCAATCCCACATCCAACTTCTTCCAGCATACAGGCAAGTATCTCAACACTCAAACTCCAAGGCTGGCATTTCTCACATATACCAGCCCCTCTTCACCCACCTGGGGGTTTTCCCCCAGTTAATTAAAATAGTTGATTTATTATTTAATATTATTTTATTCTCACTTTTGGAATATTATTTTATTACTTATTAAGTTAGTCTTAGCCTTCCCTCACCTGTTCAGTAGAGTCCTGGTGGCCATATCTTTATTAATTCCTTTTCTCTTTTCTGAACAGGTTGAAACAGTGACTCAGGATTACTTAGTGGTTGGCTCTCTATTTATTACTTATTGTTATTTCTTTTTCTTAGTACTCTTATTCTTTTATCAGGAATTTATCCTTGCATTCTGTCTATCCTGTTCTTGAGTATTTTGAGCCCTCCTTAAGTAAGTATGTTCACTGAGTGCCAGGCCCTCTTCATTTAGAAGAGCCCCTGTGACATTATTTTAATTAACTCATAATTGCTTCTTTCTTTTCATTCATTTTATTCATTTATCTCATTCTTCAATTATGATTTTTTCATGATTTTATGATTTTTTATGATTTTTATGATTTTTCTCTCTTATCAATTTTCATCTCATTCATTTCATTCAAATGAAAATTGATTCTCTTTCTCATTTCAAAAATTCTGCTGACAATTTCACTTTATTCTTTATCATTCTAATTTCACTTTTGTCTGAATTCAGGTTTTTATCAGGTTAATTGAGTGGAATTATTTGGGTTAATTGATTCATCATTCAGGGATTTTATTGATTTGGGGTATTCAGTGATTTTGGTTTTGAAATTTCTCAAATTTATTGATTGATTCCTCAAGACATTGATTTCACCTCAAGATTTTGAATTGACTTTGATTGATTTGATTTGATTTGATTGACTTCATTTGATTCTTCAAGATACCTGATTTATCCTCAAGATTTGATTTAATTGATTGATTTGAATTTGATTCCTCAAGAAAATTGAATTGATTTTTGAAGATATTGATTGAATTCCTCAAGACTTAATTGATTTGATTTTGATTGACTTTATTTGACTTATTGATTGAAATTGATTATTCATAAGAATTTGACTTTGTCATCTTCACTCTTCAAGATTATTCATATTGATTCACTTCAAGACTATTGATTGATTTCGCAAGTTCATCAAGATTCTCATTTGATTGTTTTGGTCAAGCCTTATTTTATTCAAAGTATCATCAAGTTTTTATTCATTCTTCTTTCATGATGCCAGTTCAGCATAGCCCACCAGCTAAGAATACAAGATCCCAGAGACATCAAGCTGTTCTTACTCCTACAGCAAGGGCTCCTCTTGACCGCACACCATCAGTTCATCAACTGAGTGCAAATTTGGACAGAGGACCACCAATGGAAGGAGAAGCACCCTCCAGAAGAGGAGGTGTGAAGTCTAGAAGATCAAGATCATTGTCTGGACTATTGGGTGGTTATCCTGGTGTTTCTCAAGGGCCTAGAAGTAGATTGGGGGAAGCTGAAGATGAGGAGGGGGAGGAGTCTGTGGAAGAGGAAGAATCTGAGGAGACTGAAGTGGCAGCTGCCTTCGCAGGTGCTCCTGAAGCTCCTGAGGCTCCAAATCTAGCCCTTTCTAATCAACCTTCTGTCTCTCAAGCTGAACCAAATTTCCTCAAGATTATGGAGCAAATGACTCAGTTTATGGGACAACTCACTCAAGCAGTTGCCGCAAGGGACACTTCAAAAGTCCCTGCATTCAAGACTCCATCAATGAAGGCACCTGATTCTTTTGATGGTACTAAAGCTCATAAATTGAGAGGATTCATTCAATCCTGTCAATTAATATTCCATAATGACCCAGCAAACTTCTTCTCTGACAGGAAGAAGGTGCTTTACTCAACTTCTTTTCTTACTGGTAGAGCTGGCAAATGGATTGAACCTTACCTCTCAAATATCTCCAATGAAGACCCATCTTATCTCCTCAATAACTGGAAGTTGTTTGAAACCCAGTTATTCACTCTGTTTGGTGATCCCAATGAAGTCAGAAAAGCTGAACAAGAGTTGGACAATTTGAGGATGAATGAAAGTGGTCAGGTTTCCTTGTACATAGCAGATTTCAGAAGTTTAATGTCAAGAATTGGAGACTGGGGGGAAAGGGCCTATATTCATGTGTATAGAAGAGGCTTGGCATCAAGATTGTTGGACCAATTGGCTTCTCACCCTGGAACTTTTGATAACCTTCAAGAACTCATGGATATCACCTTGGAATTAGATACCAGGTACCATAAGAGGCAGAAGGAAAAGGGCAGTCATCAAGAGAAGAAGCCTCCAATAAGTGGATCCAACTCCTCCAAGCCTCCTCAAAGTTCATCATTAAATAAGCCTTATCACAAGAAGAATAAGAAGGGGAAGAATTTTCAAGTGTCCAAAGACAAGCCTCATGCTGCTCTGCTCAATAAGGACAACAAATTAATTGGTTCTGACAAGCAGAGGAGGATTAAAGAAGGCTTGTGCAATTATTGTGGTGGTAAACACCCATTTGAAAAATGCTTCAAGAGGCCTGAAAATAGGCAAGGGTCATCAAAAGGCTTCCCTAGCAAGCAGGGAAAAGCCTGAGTGGGAATCATGATGTGTTCAATTGTTCTCACTTATTTCCTTCAAGAGCACAATTGTGCACTCTGAATACTAGTGTCAAGAAATCTTTAAAATTTCTTATTTTTTCTTCAATCTCTGATATTTTTTATAGTATTCTCATTGATTCTGGTGCTACAAACTCCTTTATTGCAAAGAATTTTGTTCTCAAGTACTCATTGACCATGTCAGAGCTCCCTGAAAAGATTCCTCTTTTCATTCTGGATTCTAATGAATCCACTTCCCTGTTCATCACCCATTATACCAAGTGGGTTGTTGATTTACCTTCCTTCCCAAGCTTTGAATGGGATTTCTTTATCATAGATTCACCCAAGGGAGAAGACCTAATATTGGGCTATGATTTTCTTTACCATTTTAATGCCATTATTGATTGGAAAAATGGATTGATCACGTATGATTCTAGTGATAAGGATTCTAGTGGTATTATTTCTTCTACTAGTAATGACTTATCCACTGCTGTCAACAGTGTTGCTCTGGTTGGTGAACTTAAGACACCTTCCCTTCCTCCTTCTGTCCATAACCCCTCCATTTTTCCCTCTCAGTCATTACTTCCATTAAGAGATAAAGTCTTCAAAGAGATAAAAGATGTTGGAGAAGATGTTGCTATATCTTCACTTCATCTCTTTCAAGGGGATATGGACCTTCCTCCTTTATCTTTTCATGCCTCCCTGGACGAGCATTGGGATGAGGAGGAAGAGCCAGAAGAGATTGAAACTGTGCTGAAGGTAGTCCCTCCTGTGTATCACAAATATTTGGATGTATTCTCCAAGGTGAAAGCAGAGAAACTTCCTCCACACCGCGCCTGTGATCACCATATCGAATTGGAGGGTCTTCTACCTCCAGTTGGTGTTATCTACTCTTTATCAAAGAATGAGTCAGAAAGACTGTGGGCCTACATTTCAGAGAATGTAGAGAAAGGTTTCATCAGACCAAGCTCCTCCTCAACAGGAGCACCTGTCCTTTTTGTTAAGAAAAAGGATGGTGGTCTTTGTTTGTGTGTTGACTACCGCAAACTTAATGCTGTCACTAGGAAGAACAGGTATCCTGTTCCTCCAATGAATCAGCTTCTTACCGTCTTTAACGGTGCTACTTTCTTTTCCAAGATAGATCTGTGTGGTGCTTATAATCTCCTGAGAATTAAAGAGGGGGATGAGCATTTAACTGCCTTTAGAACCAAATATGGCAGTTATGAGTATTTGGTTATGCCATTTGGCTTAAGCAATGCTCCAGCTTCATTCCAAAGTCTGGTGAATGATATCTTTGCAGATTATTTGGATATTTTTGTTGTAGTGTACTTAGATGATATTATGGTCTTCTCTAGCTCTTTGGATGAACATGTTAAACATGTGGCCTCTGTTCTCCAAAGACTGAGAGACAATAATTTGTTTGCTAAAGCCTCCAAGTGTGTATTCCATGCCTCAAGTGTGGAATACTTGGGCTATGTTGTTTCAAGTGATGGCCTCAAGATGGATTCTTCAAAAGTTCAACAAATACTCAATTGGCCTCAGCCAAAGAACATCAAGGCCCTCCAATCTTTTCTTGGCTTTGCCAACTTTTATCGTTGTTTCATTAAAAATTATTCCAAAAAAATCTCTGCTCTCACTTCCCTTCTCAAAAAAGATTCTCCCGTCATCTTCAATGAGGAAGCTCTTAGCCAGTTTCAGATACTCAAAGAAGCTTTCACCACTGCTCCTATCCTCTCTCACTTTAATCCTTCTCTCCCAACTATTGTAGAGACTGATGCCTCTGATTATGCCTTGGGTGCTGTACTGAGTCAGGTGAATGACTCAGGAAAGCATCCCATTGCATTTGATAGTCGCAAGCTCTTACCAGCTGAACTCAACTACGAAATTCATGACAAGGAACTCCTTGGCATAGTTTGGGCTCTCAAGCGCTGGAGAGCCTTTCTCCTTTCTCTTTCTGATTCCTTTGAGGTCTTGACAGACCATTGTTCTCTCCAATATTTTATGTCCTCTAAAGTCCTTACTCTTCGTCAAGCCCGTTGCGCTGAATTTTTGTCTGAATTTCACTTTGTTATCACTTACCGCCCAGGCAGGCTGGCCACTTTACCAGATGCCTTGTCACGTCGGGACGACGTGTACCCAGAGAGGGGGGTGGATTTCATCAGCAAGAATCCTCAAAACTTTCATCAAGTTCTCAAGCAAAATGAAATTCAAGAGTCAAGATTCTTTTCCATAAAAGTTGAAATGTTTTCAGATTTAGTTGATCAGATCCAAAGACAAGTATGGCAAGACAAAGACTATAAGGAGATCCTCGAGAAATTAGCAAGAGGAGAATCAGTCCCAGAATATTCTCTTGAACCTCAAGCAAAATTATTATTGTTCAAAGATAGAGTAGTTATTCCAAGCAATCATGAAGTTCAATTGGACATTCTTCAAAGGCGTCATGATTCACCATTGGCTGGCCATCCTGGCCAGGAGAAGACCCTCAAGCTCATCAAGAGGGATTTTTATTGGGCTGGCATGAATCAAATCATCAAGGACTATGTGTCCTCATGTCAGCAATGTTCAAGAAACAAGAACATCCACCATAAGAAGTTTGGATTACTCAAGCCTCTTCAAATTCCATCTGGTCCTTGGAATTCTTTATCAATGGACTTCATCACTCAATTGCCTCTGTCAAACAACTTTGACTCAATCTTAGTAATTGTAGACAGATTCTCAAAAATGGCAATATTTATTCCAACTTACGGATCAATCACTGCACTGGACTTAGCTCAAATCTTCATTAGTCATGTATTTTCCAAACATGGTCTTCCAGTAAGTATTGTTAGCGATAGAGGTTCCTTATTTGCTTCATCATTCTGGACCCAGTTATGTCAGCAGCTCAAGATATCAAGATATCTTTCAACTGCATTTCACCCTGAAACAGATGGACAGACAGAGAGGGTAAATCAGATTCTAGAACAGTATCTTTGGATGTATGTCAGTTACCATCAAGATGACTGGCACACCTGGCTCCCTCTGGATGAATTTGCCTATAATAATGCAGAACATTCTTTCACAAAGCAATCACCTTTTTTCACCATTTATGGAAGAAATCCCAGCTTTGACTCAATCCATGTTTCTCAAGATTCACCTGCTGGAAAGTTATCAACAAAACTCCAATCAGTACAGCAAGTTGTCAAAGAATAATTAGAGTCAGCAATAAGGAGATTCAAGAAGTACACAGATAGAAATAGAGCAATTCCACCTGATTTCCAACCTGGGGACAAAGTATGGCTAGCCTCCAAGAACATCAAGACAACAAGACCCACCAAGAAGCTCTCAGAAAGATGGTTGGGACCTTTTGAAGTTCTGAAGAAGATTGGCAGCCATGCATATCACCTCAGGTTGCCTCAACAATGGAAGTCAGTTCACCCTGTTTTCCATATTTCTTTGTTAGAACCAGTGAAGCAATCAACTATCCCAAATCAACATCAATTGCCACCACCACCAGTAATAGTGGAAGAGCAAGAAGAATGGGAAGTGGCTCAGGTTCTGGACTCAAAACTCAAGAGAGGCTCATTATGGTACCTAGTTGAGTGGAAAGGATTCGGTGAAGACCCAGAAAGAACAACTTGGGAACCAGCTTCCAACCTTACCAACTCTCCAGACCTTGTCAAGGACTTTCACACTTTGTATCCTGACAAGCCTGGACCAAATGCCTCAAGAGTTTGATTTTATGGTGCTTGGTGGGGATTGGAGGTTATGAAAGTAAGTTCCTCTCCTGGCATGCACCTTTAAGGGGGTATTCTACCAAATTTGTTGTAAGCATCACCTTGGCCACTTTGTGAGCACTTGTCAATTTTTTGGACAGGTTCAGAAGGCCTTGCAACATAATACCCTCAAGATTTGGACCTTTCATCAAGATTTGGCCCAATCTTTTCTTTTATTTTCTCTTCTTTCTTTAATCATGCCATAAATTATCTTTCAAGACATTCATTATCAAATTCATCTTATGGCATATTTCAATTTTCATTTGTGGTGCTTGGTGGGGAGTGGAAGTTATGAAAGTAAGTTCCATCTCCTGGTATGCATCCCTGAGGGGTCTAATTCTTGTAAAAAAATTACGTTGGCCACGCTGTGAGCATCAAATGCTTGATTTCATCTTTCAGAATCTTTTGGCCAAAATCAAACAACTCACCACAAGAAAGACAACCCCCAGGCATTTCATATTTCTTTCTTTACTCTCTTTTTTTTTCTCTCATTTCTTTTCTTTTTCATTTCTTTTATTTTCTTTACTTGTATAATTCTTGTTTTTTTTAATTTCCTTCTTTTAAGCAGCAGTCAATCCTCCCATATTTTGTATTGGGAGGCTAATTCATTTATTTCATGTAAAAAGGGAAATAACAATCGTAATAATGGAGACCAACTACCAGTAATACACATCAAAATTTCTTCAAGGTTTCTTTAAAATTTATAACCAAGGCATCTCCAAATCACAAAAGGTGGGGAACCAGAGGCAGTGGAGTCAAATATGAATGTCAGCCTTTAACTCATTCCTTAAGATCGAAATTGAAAGCCAAAACCCAATCAGCAAGGTGTTTATGGCAATTGACCAATCAAGGAGGGGATAAGAAGAAGATATTCGAGAAAAAAATCAAGTTTATAGAAGAAATTGTTTCAAATGGCCCAATTGGCCAATTTCATCAAGATATGCACTTTGGCACCATTGGCCATATCAGACCTCAAAACATCATAACAGCCATTTTTCATCAATTCTTATCATAATATGCTTAATTGTGCATATTGGGAGATTTGCGCATTTTGCGCAATTTTGCGCACTTTTGCGCATTTTTTGCGCAAAAGGGCCTTTTTCTTGTCAAAAGCCTTCAAAAGGCCTTTTTGGCCAAAATCATTATAATTGCGCATTGGCGCACTTTGCGCATTTTTGCGCATTTTGCGCAAAAATGCGCAAAATGGCCAAAACCCACTTTTAGGCCATTTTTTCATTATTTTCACCAATTTATGCCACATATGTCATATTTGCGCATTTGCGCATTTTGCGCACTTTGCGCAAAAATGCGCAAAATGGCCAAAACCCACCTTTAGGCCATTTTTTCACAAGAATTCAGTTTTTTCATTATTTTCACCAATTTATGCCACATATGGCATATTTGCGCATTTGTGCATTTTGTGCACTTTTGCGCATTTTGCGCATTTTTGCGCAAATTGGCCAAAAAACCCATTTATTCACACTTTCAGGGATTTTGGCCAGGACTACTCATTTGGTCCAAAATTTCAAATGTTGGCCACCTTATGCCAACACTCTAAAATTCAAAATCATGATGATTTCAAGTGGTCTTGGGACAAAAACCCAAATCAACCACCTTTCAAAAGCCATGAGGACTCAAGAAAATTTGATGAAGACACTCAAGACAAGATTAAAGAAATTTTTATGAAGATTGAAGGCAGTTTGAATGAAACAGAGGAAATTCAGAATCAAAATCAAGGGGAAAATACCTACAAATAGTCAAATGAAGATTGGTTTGAGTATTGATTGAAGAAGAAGTTTTAAGGGGAAAATCTTAAGGAATTGGGGGAAAGAACTGTTTGAATTGATTTCAAGCTCATCAAAACTCACTATACTTATGGTGCTCAGAGCTCACCACTTTCAAGAGGGGGATAATGTCACAGCCAAGGAGGCAGGGGCATTTCCAATCATCATCAGCAAATCATCATATCATGGATACCCTTCAAAACCCAATCAGCAAGGGGGTTTCATTCAACAATTCACCCAATACAGTTTTCATACCTCAATACAGTTCCATACAGGCAAGACTCAAATACAGGATTCACCAAATACAGGCCTGTCATCAATACAGGCGCAAATACCTGTATTGACTGTATCACCTGTATTGGATTCACCAATACAGGATTCAATCCCACATCCAACTTCTTCCAGCATACAGGCAAGTATCTCAACACTCAAACTCCAAGGCTGGCATTTCTCACATATACCAGCCCCTCTTCACCCACCTGGGGGTTTTTTCCCCAGTTAATTAAAATAGTTGATTTATTATTTAATATTATTTTATTCTCACTTTTGGAATATTATTTTATTACTTATTAAGTTAGTCTTAGCCTTCCCTCACCTGTTCAGTAGAGTCCTGGTGGCCATATCCTTATTAATTCCTTTTCTCTTTTCTGAACAGGTTGAAACAGTGACTCAGGATTACTTAGTGGTTGGCTCTCTATTTATTACTTATTGTTATTTCTTTTTCTTAGTACTCTTATTCGTTTATCAGGAATTTATCCTTGCATTCTGTCTATCCTGTTCTTGAGTATTTTGAGCCCTCCTTAAGTAAGTCTGTTCACTGAGTGCCAGGCCCTCTTCATTTAGAAGAGCCCCTGTGACAATTCACAACAATGAGTGAAGTCAAGGTCAATCAATGGGATGAATTATCACAATTCTTATTTTGCAAAAAGAGATTCACCAACCCAATTGCAACAAATGGAGCATTACTGGAGGGATTTATGTTTGCGATTGGGTGGCGCAAATGCAGCACAAAGAATGAATAATTTGTTCTGCATGGAAGTGTTGGGAAAATTGAAAATGCAAAAGATGAATGGCAGAACCAAGGTGCCAATCTTAGCTTGGTGGTTTGCATTCTAGGTCAATCCTTACAGTATGTTGGGGATAATTTATTTCAGAAGATTTAAAATTTCTACAATGCATTGGGGGTTCCGTCTTTTGATCAAGTCAACTATGAAGGCAATATTCCTACAAATCAGGGTGCATGCAAGTTTGCTTCCACACTCACTTTCACCATGAATGGATTCAAAAACTCACCTCATCTTGATAAGGATGCATTGCTGTATGCTTCAGGATAGTGGTTTCAAGCTGATAAGCAGACCGTCCAAATTCAAAGAGATGCGTCAAAGCCGTGTACAGGGGGAAAATTGATTTTCCCAAATGAGCATTTTTTGATTGTTCTATCCGCATGTCATGGGCTCATTCAGGTAGTGTGGGCCAGTAGTACATTTGTTCATTATACTGATCCGGCACAGGACAACGAAAGCACAACACTAGTGGGTATGTCTGCGCAATTCTCAAGGAGGTTGGCAAAAACAATGTGCCAAAAAATCCACGGCTATTATGAGATTGGCGAGAGAGCAGGCTATCAAATAAGGATGGTCATACAATCTCATTCCAATTCAAAGAATGAGGAAATTTGCATGTATTTTGGAATTGCAGGGTGATGGGTGAATAATGGTGGGGTAAGGGAAAGGACAATATACACCAGGATTGGATGGTTTGGAGTGCGGGAAATAGGGTGTCTCACATGAAAAAGGGGTGAAGTGGATTATGTACAGTGGCATGCCATTGTACATATGTCCTGGTTGGTTGCTCTTATCCAGGATTCCAATGCTTCACACGCAAATCCTTATGCTTGTGCAGGTTCTGACAATGCTAAAATTTCCTTACGCCTGTGCGGGCTGCCAACGCTTCACATGCAAATCATTATGATTGTACGAGCTTCCAACAATTTCAAAAAACTTGCTACGGCCGTGCAGGCTCCCGAGGCCTCCCACGGAATTCCTTATGCTCTGCAGGTTCCCAACAATTTAACATTTTTCTTATGCCGGCACAGGCATTCAATAGTGGATATGCAAATCCTGACGCTTGTGCAGGTTCCCCACAATTCAAACATTTCCTTACAACAGTGCAGGCTTTGAACAATTCACACGTGAATGCTTATGCTTGTGCAGGTTCCAACAATTCACATGTGAATCCTTATGCTTGTGAAGGTTCCTGAGAATGCTAAAAATTCCTTATGCCTGTGTAGGCTTCCAACAATTCACACGCTAATCCTTACGCTTGTGAAGGTTCCCGACAATGCTGGAAATTTCTTACACCTGTGCAGGCTCCCGACAATTCACACGCTGTGGTATTCCATACCTTAATGGCTCAGTTTCAAGTGGAATTTCATTTATAGGACTATAATTTGAAGAAATAACAAAGAAAAATCAATAATTAATCAACTATAATAGAGGAATTCAGCAATAAAATGGATTTAAATTCATAAAAATGTACAATTCCATAATCAAATCCTGGAAGAATGGACCATTTGATTACAAGAATAACAATAAAATAAGGAAAACAAAAAGACAAACTAGCAAGAATGTTGAAGTTACCAGTGAAAGGGGTAATGTAACACTCAATTTACCCAAGCTCTGCTCAACCATTGGATTACTCAGCAATGCAGTTATTAAACTGAGGACAGTTCAATAAGGAATAAATTAAAACAGTATTAATCAACAGTCACAAGACAGAAATAATAAAATCAATTAATTTATGCAAGGAAAATCCATCAAAAAAAAAACCTTAAATTACACAGCAAATCTGTGGAAATACAAGCACAGCCACCTGATAAGCCAGTAAATAGAAATTAAAAACAGAATTAAGTTAGATAAAGAAAAATTAAATCTCATACAGGACAAACAGAATCCCCACAATACACATCATTTTGAACCTAAAGTTCAAACAATATACCAAACATATGGTGCAATATCTTGATCAAATGACACCATCTCAAAATTTCTCACCAGCTAAAACATCTCAGATTACATAATCATACATAAATTGGTGCAAAAAACCAAACAAATGCTATCTCACCATTATAAAGAAATTATCCCAGCCAAAAGAAGTGGAAAGATTCTAAGTCCCTTGTTTTTGAGTGTCTCTATGGAGAGCCCAAAGAATATAAATAAAGGTCCTCTCTCCCTCATTTTTTTTCCTCTTTTCCCCATGAATGAATGGATGAATGAATCTAAATAGTTATATACCAAGAAGGAGAATACCTATTCATCCCTTACTAGTAGGTTAATATAGTTATTTTATTAAAGTATTATAGACTTATAAGTTTAATTCATAGTGATTTCTAATTAATAGTAGTTAACAGAAGGTCTACTTAATATTATTAATCCACCCTATGTTTAAATTATTAGTCTTATAATTATAATACTATCAATAATACTCATAATATTGAGCTTATCCCCATAACCTTTACATTATAAAGGAAAAATAGTCTTATTATATCTTCATATTAAAAAAAACCAGCCTTACAACTATATATTATTATATATAAAAAAAATACCCTTATATTATATCATTTATATATTTAACAAACATCCACTCTATATTGAACAAAATCTTACCAATAAATTATTAAAGGTCTTATTATTATATTATATTAACAATTACCCTCTAAGACCATTAAGTATTATAACATCTATAACATCAAATTGAACTTACCCCTTAAAATATATATTATTACTATTATATTAAATCAACCTCTTATACTATTAAGGTCTTACCCTTAAAATCATCTTATATTATTATTTGAAAACTATATTTTATATTTTTTTAACTTATAAGTTACTTATCTTATTATTGAATAGGTCTGATAGAGACTGCTAAAAAGTCTTCTCTAGTTGTAAAGCCACAATCTTAAATATTGATTTGTGAGCTCAGTAGGGAGATTGTTTAGTATATTCAGAGGGGCAGCTAAAACACCATTAGCACCCTTGGTTACAGGATTATTTCAGCAATTCAAAACTGTTTACCTGTGATTTCCCCCTCAAGGACTGCCTTATCCAATCCCACACCAAAAGGAGTTCCACATCTGGTGTCCCAACAGTGGCAATTCAACTTCAACATTCAATAATCAGTCAATCATCAATAAAAGAAGAAACCCAAATCAACATAACTCACAAAAATAATTATCATTATCAAGAATTAACAATCAACACTCTCATACAATCTGGAATCTGGAAACAAATCCCATTCCAAATCATCATCACCATCACAATCCTCAAATCAATCATATCATTTTTATTATCCAGTAAAAGAAGGAACACCAGAAAATCAAACACCTCAGGATATTGATTTACTCATTGCAACACCAAGAACAGAACAGAAGGAAAAGGAAGAATTAAGGAGATTTTTCTTCAAGTTAATTCAAGAAGCAAAGAAAAACAAGAAAAGTACAAAAGAATTTAAAGGATCAGTTTACCAAGTAGAAATGAATCAACAATCAACACCTGACTTACCACCATTACCTGAAGATACTGTAGAAGGACAGTATGCAGAAGAAAGTGATGAGGAAGATCAAACAGTACAGATCCATAGTCTTATGAAGCAAATGCAAGATTTATTATTAACACAAAGCAAAAAGAAAGGAAAAAGAAGGGAACAAACATCTTACACACCTGGAGGCAGTCCAAGTGAAGAAACATTACCAAGGCATGTTAGGCCTGAAGACTCACCAATATCACCTACACCTGGTCCTAGAGCAACCTCTACTCCAGTAACAGAACAAAGATCACAGAGTATCCCAAAGAAGGTATTTTTAACTACACCAAACCATCCAAGGCCATTACAAAAGGAAATTCCTAAGGTAACATCTCCTATTGTTAAGATAAGAGCTAAAGATTATAATCTTGTTTTTGATGGTAATGAAGTAGAAAAATTCATAAAAAGAGTGGAAGCAGCAGCTGAAATTGAAGGAGCTAGTGGAGAAGATATAGCAAGACAAGTTATTTTTATGTCAGCATCTGAAGAAGTTAACGAGAAAATTGAAGCAATGCAAGGTTATGAAGAGAAGAACTGGACAAAACTCAAAGAAGAACTTACTACAGAATGGGGAAGAGTAGAGCCAGACAGAAGATATAGACCAGAATCTTTGGAGAAGCTTTTCAATAATACCAAAAGAGGAGGGGGAATTAGAAACCTAGCTGAATACAAGAGATTTATTGGAGAATATGAAAAGATCACAAATTATCTGTATAAATATGGATATATTAGAAGAGAAGTTGAGCATAATGAAGAGCTCTATGCAAGTCTTTCACCAGAAATTAGGACTTCCATAATTAAGGAGATGAGAAGAGATAAGGTCATGATCCAAGCAAGGGATGGTGGATATATTGTACCAGAAATGAAAGTATTGAAGAGCTATATAGAGCAAGAGCTAGAAACTGTGATCATATCAAGGGACAGATCTCAAGACACCAACTCCCATTATGAATTAAATCAACCACACATAGATAAGACAAAAGCAAAGAAAGTTCAATTTGAAGATGAAACAATGGCAAATGCCCTAAATCAACTGAAGGAGCTTAATAATAAAATTAAAGAACAACAAAGACCCAGGATTCAGGATCAAGAAGGAAAGAAAGAAATAAAGGACTTCATTCAGCAAATTAAGGAATTAACAGAAGCAGTACTACCTCAAAGTAAAACAGGTCAGGTATTCAAGCAGGAAAATCAAGCAAGATACCCAAAAGATAGCTTACCACCCTTTTCACAAAGGCATATTCCTTATACACCAGCACAAAACACACCAAAACCATATCTCAAATGCTATTATTGTTTGGAGGAAGGACATTCAGTTAATAGATGCAACTACCTCTTTGAGGATCAAAATAAGAAATGGGTCAGCAGACAAGGAGGAGGATTTTTATATCCCAATTGGCAAAGAGTTCCAACTGATGGTAAAATAGCTCCAAAGAAGTTAGTTGAAGACTTTGCAAAAGATCTAGAAGAACTCACAAAGAAAATGAAAGAAGATGAAGCTAAAGAAGCACTACCCAAACCTAGTCCAATGAATATAATACAATTAAAGAAAGATGATAGTGCAACTGCTATAGCTAAAGTTGAAAACTGGGGAAGCTGGCAACCACCAACTATTTCATCAACCAATGAGCCACTTTCAAATAATTATGGATTAAGAAATACCAGAGAAAGAAACTCAAGAGTAGAAAATACCAATCAAGATGCTTTAAGATCACATTCAAAAGTGAAAACACCATTAAACAAAAGACCAAATATACCTGGAGCTTATATTGAAGATGAGCAAAAGGAAGAAGAGAAAACAATTATTCCAACCAAATATAAGAAACCTCAACAGGTGAAAAATGAAAAGTAAATACCTCCACAGGAGCCTAAAAATGATCACACTGAAGATACTCAAGAATTAAGCAAGAAAGTCAATGAAAGGAAAATCATAAAAGAGGAGAAATTAGATATTCAAGAAGTTATGGCACAAATTATCAAAAAGGTATTGGATCAAAAAATAAATCTCACCTTGGAACAAATTTTAGTCATGTCACCAAAGTTTTTTAATCAATTAAAGAACCTGCCAGAGGAAGAGAAAAAATCTATTAATTCAATTGATACAAAGGAAATTCAAACCAAACTCATAAATCATCATTTGGGTAATTATGAACAGCCAAAATTACATTATGCCTGTCCATTGGGATTTATGCAAGTATATTTGGGAGAAGAAGGACATGAAATAATTGCATTAGTTGATACAGGATCAGAATTGAATATAATACCAGAAGATTCAGCAATCAAAGCAGGACTTACCACACGATGCCTCAACATTAATTTAAGGGGAATTGGTGGGCATTGTACCTCAATAGTTGGATTAGCAGAATTTACTCCAATCACTTTAGTCACTGGGGAAGAAAGAAATATACATCTTTTTGTAGCAAGAGGAGCAGTTCACACAGTATTGGGAAGGCCCTTCCTTGCAGATAATAACATAAGATTAGACTTTTCTCAACAGAAAGGGGAAATATTCAGTTACATAGAGCCAGATGGAAGAAGACTTTGCTTACCAATTTGTTCACCACAGAAAGTAGGATGGAGAGAAGAACCACCAGCAGGAATGGAAACATGTGCAGTTTCTAAATTGGAAGATTGGAAAGAAATACCAATAGAAAAAGAGTCAAGATCCAAAAATCAAGCACATTCAGATAAAAGTCCTCATCAAAGTTTTGATAGTGAAGAAATGAAAGAATCCAAAGACAAAGTGGAAATGAAGGAGGAATTTTCAATAAAAAATGAACAAATTATTCAAGATAGAACACATTCACAAGAGATAGATCCTCAGGAGTACCACAACGAAATGAGAAAAACTGACAAGACCATAAATAAAGAAAAATTAAGATCACATAGTTTATCTGACAAACCTGAATTGAAAGGAGTTGATATGCCTTATACAGAAGAAAATTTACTTATTTCTGACATCAATGAGACCAAGAAAATGGAAGTTCATAGTGAAATTTTTAGGGAATCAAAACAGACTGCCAAGGAAGAAACTCATATTGAAAGTAACAACTGTAGTTTTAATCCCAAGGAAAATGTTTTTTATGAGAAGTCCTCAAAGAAATTCACACCTTTAAAATCATTGAACTCAATTTCAAAAGGAATCAAGAGTATGAAAAAATCATTCACACAAAAATCAAAATCATTGGAGAATTTATTGGAACCTAAAAAGAAAGAAAAGTTTATTTCAGAGTCAAATTCTGAGATTGCAAATGAAGAAAAAGGCTCATTAAAGAAGGATACTTACAAAAGCGAAAAGGCCAAGCACTTTGAAGTAAAATTTTTAATTAACAATATGATCCTCAATTCAATTAAGAAGATTAAGGTGAATCACTCCAATTCAAAAAACCATAATAAACTTCAAGAAAAGAATACAGAATCTTTAGTAATACCTAGCATATTCAGTAAAACAAATTCAAGTGATCACATACAGAAGGTTGCAAGCTCACCCTCAAGCTTAGAAGATAGAAGTATCATAAATATTTCCAATATCAACTTTCAGATTCCTCCAGAAAAGAGTAAAATCCCAGAAGAAGAGGATAATTCAGATAATAACATATCATTCAAAGAAGAGGTTTCACATGAAGAAAGAAATAAACAAAATCAAGTGAAAGAAATACCTTTTTGTATAGAAAAAGAACCTTCAAAAATGGAATTCCCTTGTTATACATCAACAAAAAAGATATAGAATGCAGTTTCAGTACAGTGCAGAATATAAATGAAGCTAAAATTGATGAGTCAAGATATGAAAATTCAACCAATTCACTTTCTCAATTGACAATTAAACAGGAGTTAAATCAACAAAAAACCTTACACCCTCAAGAGAAATCCTCTGGGGAAGCTCATAATAACTTTAATATGGAAAAAGAAATTGAAGGAAGATTCAAAAAACTTTCATCTATTAGAAACCAGGCCAGAAATGAATACATAAAAAATACAATACAGTCACCAATTATCTTAGAAAAACATCTTTCTGAATCAGAATATGAGAATGAAGCAGGATTATTTTGTCAAATGGAAATACAAGAAGAAGCTGAAGATGAACATCAATTTATACTTACTGAACAAGAATACCCTTGGGAAGGTTATACAAATTGGCAACCTCTTAGAAATGCTAACCTTGAGGATCACAATGAAAATAATTTTAGGGACAACTTTGAATGTGCAAACCAACATGTCAAGTGGTTGGAAGATATTAGTGCCCCAAGGATGAAGGAATCAAATAAAATCAAAGAGAAGAGTAGCAAAAAGAAGAAGAAGACTAAGGAAGAAAAGGAATATTTTTGGATTACTCAGAATAAAAAGATATGCCCAAGTTTGCAAGCCCATTTGGCAAGGCAATATAAGACCTCAACACAAAAAGAGGATTGGACAGAAAATAATGATAGAAATGGAAGAGTTATCCAGGATTACTTTGATAATGATGAAGATTTTCAAGATCAATATCTCAATGAAGAAAGAATAAATGAGCTTAAAGCTAAGAAGGCCAAATTCAAAAATGGGTTTGACAAAAAATTTTCACATTATCAATGACTCTTTTTTTATTATAATAAGAAATTTTCTTTTCCTTATAGCATGAATTTTAGTTTTATTTTAGTATAAAAAATATAAAAAATAAAAAATAAAAAATAAAAAATATCAAAAATCAAAATAAAAAAAAAAGTGTCAAGTGTATCAGTATCATTATTCCATGTTATCTTATGTATTAGTATAAAAAAATAACTCAACTAAAAAATTAGGGTGGGTGTTTATTTCTTAAATCCATCCTTTATGATTTAAGTTTTTGGGATGAAATTCTGGGGAATTTCAATTTTATTCTATAATTTATCTTCATCAATATTCAATATCAACTCATTCAAGAATTGAAGTCAAGCTGAAGAATCAAAGAAACAATTCAAGAATGTTTCACTGCAAGATTTAAAGAAGTCAAATAATAAAATACAAAATTCAAGGAATATACAAATATGGCCAAACATAACACACAGCCTCACAATACACATAGCAAGAGGGGTGACCAGTTTTGTTTATGGTTATTTTTTATTCAAATTATATTTTTTTTATTGGTTCATTTTTTTTACAAATTACTAGTCACCCCCTTGCTTACAAGAAGAATTTTTAAAATAATCAAGATAATAAAGCAAGATTAAATATCAACAACAATAACAGTTCATAAAAAACAAGCATTCAGAAGATCAAAGGCAACCAGAAAAATCAATAAGATATCTCCAGAAATCTTATTAGTTTTAATTTCTTTAAATAATAATTATATCATGATAAAAAAAAGAATATATAATCAAAGGTATAACTGGCCAGGTTAAACCCAAATGAAAATATTTCTTTCTACAATTAATTCTTGTTCTTATCAAATTACTTTGGATATTCAAAATGTCTTATTATAAAAGACACAAAGATTATTTTTTTCTAACTAAAAAATTAGGGTGGGTGTCTATTTCTTAAATCCATCCTTTATGATTTAAGTTTTTGGGATGAAATTCTGGGGAATTTCAATTTTATTCTATAATTTATCTTCATCAATATTCAATATCAACTCATTCAAGAATTAAAGTCAAGCTGAAGAATCAAAGAAACAATTCAAGAATGTTTCACTGCAAGATTTAAAGAAGTCAAATAATAAAATACAAAATTCAAGGAATATACAAATATGGCCAAACAAAACACACAGCCTCACAATACACATAGCAAGAGAGGTGACCAGTTTTGTTTATGGTTATTTTTTATTCAAATTATATTTTTTTTATTGGTTCATTTTTTTTACAAATTACTAGTCACCCCCTTGCTTACAAGAAGAATTTTTAAAATAATCAAGATAATAAAGCAAGATTAAATATCAACAACAATAACAGTTCATAAAAAACAAGCATTCAGAACATCAAAGGCAACCAGAAAAATCAATAAGATATCTCCAGAAATCTTATTAGTTTTAATTTCTTTAAATAATAATTATATCATGATAAAAAAAAAGAATATATAATCAAAGGTATAACTGGCCAGGTTAAACCCAAATGAAAATATTTCTTTCTACAATTAATTCTTGTTCTTATCAAATTACTTTGGATATTCAAAATGTCTTATTATAAAAGACACAAAGATTATTTTTTTCTAACTAAAAAATTAGGGTGGGTGTCTATTTCTTAAATCCATCCTTTATGATTTAAGTTTTTGGGATGAAATTCTGGGGAATTTCAATTTTATTCTATAATTTATCTTCATCAATATTCAATATCAACTCATTCAAGAATTAAAGTCAAGCTGAAGAATCAAAGAAACAATTCAAGAATGTTTCACTGCAAGATTTAAAGAAGTCAAATAATAAAATACAAAATTCAAGGAATATACAAATATGGCCAAACAAAACACACAGCCTCACAATACACATAGCAAGAGAGGTGACCAGTTTTGTTTATGGTTATTTTTTATTCAAATTATATTTTTTTTATTGGTTCATTTTTTTTACAAATTACTAGTCACCCCCTTGCTTACAAGAAGAATTTTTAAAATAATCAAGATAATAAAGCAAGATTAAATATCAACAACAATAACAGTTCATAAAAAACAAGCATTCAGAAGATCAAAGGCAACCAGAAAAATCAATAAGATATCTCCAGAAATCTGATTAGTTTTAATTTCTTTAAATAATAATTATATCATGATAAAAAAAAAGAATATATAATCAAAGGTATAACTGGCCAGGTTAAACCCAAATGAAAATATTTCTTTCTACAATTAATTCTTGTTCTTATCAAATTACTTTGGATATTCAAAATGTCTTATTATAAAAGACACAAAGATTATTTTTTTCTAACTAAAAAATTAGGGTGGGTGTCTATTTCTTAAATCCATCCTTTATGATTTAAGTTTTTGGGATGAAATTCTGGGGAATTTCAATTTTATTCTATAATTTATCTTCATCAATATTCAATATCAACTCATTCAAGAATTGAAGTCAAGCTGAAGAATCAAAGAAACAATTCAAGAATGTTTCACTGCAAGATTTAAAGAAGTCAAACAATAAAATACAAAATTCAAGGAATATACAAATATGGCCAAACAAAACACACAGCCTCACAATACACATAGCAAGAGGGGTGACCAGTTTTGTTTATGGTTATTTTTTATTCAAATTATATTTTTTTTATTGGTTCATTTTTTTTACAAATTACTAGTCACCCCCTTGCTTACAAGAAGAATTTTTAAAATAATCAAGATAATAAAGCAAGATTAAATATCAACAACAATAACAGTTCATAAAAAACAAGCATTCAGAAGATCAAAGGCAACCAGAAAAATCAATAAGATATCTCCAGAAATCTTATTAGTTTTAATTTCTTTAAATAATAATTATATCATGATAAAAAAAAAGAATATATAATCAAAGGTATAACTGGCCAGGTTAAACCCAAATGAAAATATTTCTTTCTACAATTAATTCTTGTTCTTATCAAATTACTTTGGATATTCAAAATGTCTTATTATAAAAGACACAAAGATTATTTTTTTCTGGGGATAAGGGAGAAAAAGATCTCCTTTTATATTAAAGATGGGGAAATCTTCTTCTACCCACAATTTGGCCCTATAAACCTTTCATATATTGAAGGCTATACAAAACTCATAATAAATATCTTATCAACCATTTAACCCCATTTAGAATTCAATTTAAAAAAATAAATAAATAAATTTAATAGATTAAATCAATAATACATTGATTGGATTAACCAAACAAATTAATCTTTAATTTAAAAATTCAGAATCTTAATTAATTTGATCTTATATTATTTGGTCAAATTAATGCTTAACTCCATTTCAAATTTAATTAATTAAAAATGTTTTACACAAATTTAATCAATTTTATATTGATTGAGTTTCAAGATTAATCAAAACTTTAATTTAATTTCAAGAAGTTTAATTAATTTATTTCTTATAATTATTTGGTTAAATTAATTCTTAGCTTCACTCAACTAAAACAAAAAAAAATTAATTTATATCTTATATTATTTTATTAAATTGATTCTTAATTGACTTATCTAAAACAAACAATAAATTCAAATCAATTGAACTTTAGTTTAATTTTCAAATCTTAATTAATTTAATCTCACTTTATTTGGTCAAATTAATGGTCAACTAAATTAAAGTAAAAAAAAAAACAGTACAACTGTACTGTGAAATAAAACAAGTCTTATTAATTTTGTATTTTATCTTTGTTTATTTGTGTTTTTTTTATTAAAAAAAAGAATGATTGATAAAAAAAAACAAAAAAAACAATCAATCATGACTAAAAACAAAGAGTACAGTACTGTACATTAAAGAACCAACAACAACAAAAAAAATATTAATTTTTTTATATTTATTTACTTATTATTAATTTTTTTTTCTAAAAAAAAAAAAAAAAGAAGAAAATCGTTGGAACGATGCAAAAAAAAACAGCAAGAAAACAAGAACGATCGATTACAATAAAAAAAAAAACTACAGTTGTACTGTGTACTGTACTGTGCAATATAACAAATTTTATTATTATTATTTTATTTATTTTTATTTTATTTTATTTTTTAAAAAAAAAAAAAAAAAAGACCAATAAAAAAAAACAAACACATAATACATAAATAATAAAAAAAGCATTGAAAAGAAAAGAAAAGGATCGATCGCGATTGAAGGAGAGGAGTACAGTACAATACTGTACTGCAATGTACTGTAAAAAGAAAAAAAAAAACTTTAATTATTTTTTTTATTTAATTTTATTTTGATATATTATGAGGCAAGAGGGCTAAATTAACATTGGAAGAAAATTAATCACCCGCGGCAAGATAAGAAGTGCAGCTGTTTATTTTTGAAGTGTTCACACCCATCTACTTCAAAAAAAAAGAAAAATTAAAAAATTATTATATAAATTAAATTAAAATTACAATTATTATATAAATTAAATTAAATTTACTATTATGATTTATATTAAATTGAACTTATTATTATTTAAATTAAATTAAACTTATCATTATTTAAATTAAATTAAACTTATTATTATTTGAATTAAATTAAACTTATAATTATTATTAAAATTAATTTCAATTTATTATTATTATTTATATTAAATTAAATTTATTATTAGAAAAAGAAAAAAATATAAAAAATATAAAAAATATAAAAAATATAAAAAATATAAATATAAATAAATATTATTATTATTTATATTATATTAGATTTATTATTATCAGTTATATTAAATTGAAATTTATTATTATCATTCATATTTAAATTAAATATATTATTATAAAAATAATAATATTATTATTTATATTAAATTAAATATATTATTATTACTCAAACTAAATTAAATTTATAATTATTATTTAAACCAAATTAAACTTATAATTATTATTTAAATTAATTTAAATTTATAATTATTATTTATATTAAATTGAATTTATTATTATAAAAATAGGATAAATAAATTAAAATTAGGTTATAATCATTAAATGGAGATGGGGTGTCAATCAGCAATGACAATAACCATATAAAAGGCCACCCACCATTCATAATAATTAATATAATTACATAATATACCTTATTATTATTTTTTATCATCTATATGACTTGATATCAATTTTATTACTAGCTTTTATTACTTACTTATATTATTATTATTATTTATTATTATTTTACTATTATTATATTATTATTTCTTTAATAAATTATAAAAAAAAAAACCCATATCATATATTTATATTAAATTATATTTATTTTAATTATTATATAAAATAGATAGGATGGTACAATTATTAAATGGAGAGGGGATGGCCCCACCATTTAAGGCCAATTTCAGCAAAAGCAAAAACAAGAAGAAAGAACGACCCAATCAGGAAAACCAAATAAAAAGAAGAGAGGTCCTAGATAAGACCTTAAACTGTCCAAATATTTCATTTTTATATTTTACCAACAAAATTACTTCAAGAATAGGTCCTTGATAAGACCTTAAACTGTCTGAAGAAATTATTTATTATTTTTTTTATCAATTATTACTTCAAATAACTCAAGCAATGGTCTTTAGTATGACCTTTAAACTGCATTATTATTCATCAAAATAAAATAAAATTAAATAATTTTCTCTTATTATCAAAATCCTCTTTAACAAAAAAAAATAATAATCAATAAATAAAATGAAAGATGAAGATCAACCAATAAAACAAAATCAACTATATCAAGATGAAAATGATCAAAATAGTTATATTTCAAGACAAAGCCAAGAAGACAACACAAAATAAGAAGCTATGGAGATTCAAAATCAATATAAAGAGCTACAAACAGAAAGTATCAAGTGAAGTTATTAGAATAGAGATTTAAATAAATGAAGTTTTGATGAATGAACCCAGAATATTCCTCTTGAAACTGGAATGCTGGGGACAGCATTAAATGGAGAGGGGTATGTGGTATTCCATACCTTAATGGCTCAGTTTCAAGTGGAATTTCATTTATAGGACTATAATTTGAAGAAATAACAAAGAAAAATCAATAATTAATCAACTATAATAGAGGGATTCAGCAATAAAATGGATTTAAATTCATAAAAATGTACAATTCCATAATCAAATCCTGGAAGAATGGACCATTTGATTACAAGAATAACAATAAAATAAGGAAAACAAAAAGACAAACTAGCAAGAATGTTGAAGTTACCAGTGAAAGGGGTAATGTAACACTCAAGTTACCCAAGCTCTGCTCAACCATTGGATTACTCAGCAATGCAGTTATTAAACTGAGGACAGTTCAATAAGGAATAAATTAAAACAGTATTAATCAACAGTCACAAGACAGAAATAATAAAATCAATTAATTTATGCAAGGAAAATCCATCAAAAAAAAAACCTTAAATTACACAGCAAATCTGTGGAAATACAAGCACAGCCACCTGATAAGCCAGTAAATAGAAATTAAAAACAGAATTAAGTTAGATAAAGAAAAATTAAATCTCATACAGGACAAACAGAATCCCCACAATACACATCATTTTGAACCTAAAGTTCAAACAATATACCAAACATATGGTGCAATATCTTGATCAAATGACACCATCTCAAAATTTCTCACCAGCTAAAACATCTCAGATTACATAATCATACATAAATTGGTGCAAAAAACCAAACAAATGCTATCTCACCACTATAAAGAAATTATCCCAGCCAAAAGAAGTGGAAAGATTCTAAGTCCCTTGTTTTTGAGTGTCTCTATGGAGAGCCCAAAGAATATAAATAAAGGTCCTCTCTCCCTCATTTTTTTTCCTCTTTTCCCCATGAATGAATGGATGAATGAATCTAAATAGTTATATACCAAGAAGGAGAATAACTATTCATCCCTTACTAGTAGGTTAATCTAGTTATTTTATTAAAGTATTATAGACTTATAAGTTTAATTCATAGTGATTTCTAATTAATAGTAGTTAACAGAAGGTCTACTTAATATTATTAATCCACCCTATGTTTAAATTATTAGTCTTATAATTATAATACTATCAATAATACTCATAATATTGAGCTTATCCCCATAACCTTTACATTATAAAGGAAAAATAGTCTTATTATATCTTCATATTAAAAAAAACCAGCCTTACAACTATATATTATTATATATAAAAAAACTACCCTTATATTATATCATTTATATATTTAACAAACATCCACTCTATATTGAACAAAATCTTACCAATAAATTATTAAAGGTCTTATTATTATATTATATTAACAATTACCCTCTAAAACCATTAAGTATTATAACATCTATAACATCAAATTGAACTTACCCCTTAAAATATATATTATTACTATTATATTAAATCAACCTCTTATACTATTAAGGTCTTACCCTTAAAATCATCTTATATTATTATTTGAAAACTATATTTTATATTTTTTTAACTTATAAGTTACTTATCTGATTATTGAATAGGTCTGATAGAGACTGCTAAAAAGTCTTCTCTAGTTGTAAAGCCACAATCTTAAATATTGATTTGTGAGCTCAGTAGGGAGATTGTTTAGTATATTCAGAGGGGCAGCTAAAACACCATTAGCACCCTTGGTTACAGGATTATTTCAGCAATTCAAAACTGTTTACCTGTGATTTCCTCCTCAAGGACTGCCTTATCCAATCCCACACCAAAAGGAGTTCCACAACGCCAATCCTTATGCTTGTGCAGGTTCCCAAAAATGCTCGAAATTCATTACGCCTGTACAGGCTTCCAACAACTCACATGCCAATCCTTACGCTTGTGAAGGTTGCCGACAATGCTGACAATTTCTTACACCTGTGCAGGCTCCCAACAATTCACATGCCAATCCTTACGCTTGTGAAGGTTCCTGACAATGCTAAAAATTCCTTATGCCTGTGCAGGCTTCGGACACTTCACACACCAATCCTTATGCTTGTGAAGGTTCCCAGCAATTTAAACAATTCAATACATGACTAAGATTAATAGCGTGTGACCATAGGAAAGGCAATGTCTCAGGAATCTGGAGTGGATTGCTCACATGCGGGAACCTCCCGCTTTTTACAGTTAAGATTTGATATGGCTCTAAACCATGGAAGAAGAAAATATAGGAGACGGTAATGGTGAATATTGGTGCATTTTTGGCAAAAGAGGTTCACACAAACAAATACTCACTCAAACGTTTGGTGGGGCACTTACAAAAATTATTCTCACACAATAGGATATTTGAACCATTGAGGAAAATATAATTTTATGTGAGCAAAGAATGTAATATAAATGAAAAATAACAATCATTGAATACAAATAATTTATTTGAAAGAAAGTATTACAAAAGATCAAAAGAGGAAATAATGAGATTTTTTTAAATTTTTATTTTTCTAAGAATTTGGAGACTATCCCAGTGATTTCCTCCTTTGGATAAGCCTCCAGTGCCTGGGAAAGGAGGGAATTTAGTTCCTCCTGGAAGTCCCAGTGCATCTCATTTCAATGAGTTGCATCCACAAAAGGAATCATGTGGAGCAAGCAGCAATGCTCCAACAAGATTTGGTTGATTGATTTGTTGACAATGGCTCAAGGAATCATCAAAGTCAGTCATAAGTCGGTAAATTCCTGGCAAGCGTCATCGTGGGAATGAGAGGGGCTTTGCACTGGGGGGGATCCAACGGGCATATTGTCAATGATAATGATTGAGCAGGGAGTGGTGGGACGGGCTGGAGATGGTCAAAGAAAAGCTGAGGAAAAGTTGATAGGAGTGGTGACTTACCAAAAGGTTCCTCTGTGGAATGCGTAGAAGCCACCTCAGGTTCTGGCTCACAAGTCGGAACGTCCTCACGTGGTTGGGAGGATGGACTTGGGCCAGGAATAGGTGGCTCTTTGGTTATGGAGGGTTCTAAAAAAGGAGTAAGAGTCAGTTAACTTGACTCAAAAGTGAAAGTGAAAATGAAATGAAACTTTGGCTTCTTACCGCGGAATAATTCCTCCAACCATCAGGTGCCACTTGGGGCTGGAGTGGGTTGCTGCAGGGTTTGCTCGCGAGGAAAAGTAGGAACAGGAGAGTCTTGTCAGGGGGGATTCAGTGTGTTTTGTTCTATGAGTAATGGAAAAAAGTCAGTATTATTTTGTGAAGAGAAATGAGATAAGGAGGAGAAAGAAAACTGACTTTGGCATTTTAATCCCATTGGTGACAAGACATCGTGACAATCGGCCCAAGCTTGAATGTCCTCTCGCCATCACCATCCTTCATTGACCGGATAATCACTTTGCTCTGGCTGAGGAGTGAAGTGACCATTGGATGGTGGCCTAGGAGGGGGGTGGACAAATTGATACTTGAGGGGACAGGGCTAATTGTCTGGAATCCTTCCCATCGGCCTGCTTGGGGTCCCGGTGTCCATTTGCACTCGGATATGGTTTCATCATTGTCGACCACAAAGGAGTCCTTACCAGGGCGTCTTGGGCAAGAACTCCTCTGGCCGCGTGGTCAGAAGGGGCGGACAACAAACAAACATTTCTTGTGTGCTTGTGGGCAAGCATCACAAGCGTCGGTTGTCGCAGAGGAAGGAATGCAGGGGATACCCCACTTGGTGCATAAAGTGCACAAAATCTAAAAACAAAACAATTGAGGTTAGTAACTGAATATAAAGTAAACAATCAAGAAATAAAATGAAGACGTACAATGAATTATATAAATTTAAAACGGAAAAAAAATAAAGACTCTCTAGTCAGAAGTTTTCAAAAGTCTGGAAGAGAAGAAAAATAAGTATTAAAATTGGAACATAATGTGGACAAAAGTTTAAAATGGAGGTAACGCACAAGGTTGATAGAAGTGGGGTTCTGAAAGGATCAGCCATAAAAACAAACAGGCAAAAGGAAGGGGAGTGAGTTTAGTGGAGTGAAAAAGAAAAGAGTGGAAAGGCAGGAAGACCAAGGGGAACAGCAGGTGAGCTTGAACGAAGTAGAACGGGTGAGAAAGAAAGTGAAGGGTTTGTCAGGCGAAGATGGTGAAGCTGAGATGATCTCAGCAGTTGCAGCACCCGCAAAAGTCTCAGCTTCAAGGCGTGTGGGCAAAATTGAAGCTCAGTCGCAGCCAATGCTGCAACTGAGAAGGGAAATACTCGTGTGAGGCAGAAGAACAATGGGGTTCTGGCTGAGTATTGAAATTGATTGAATTGTCAAGCTCAGTCAAATTCTCTTTTTTTCCTTAAATAGCCACCTGATCACCCAGGAGGGTGGTTGTGAGGCCCTCGTTGAATGTGCATGGTGGGTGAAATGCACAAGTGCCCCATGCAAAAATGCACGTGGTGCATTTGGTCACAAGTGACCACGGTGAGATTACCGGCCATATGGCCTGGTGATAGTCTTTGAACAAAGGGGGGGCTGTAAGACAAGTGAATACAGCGTGAGCTTGGCTCAACCCATTGCTCAGGTTTGCTTTTGGGTCATAATTGAAATGCTCAGTGGCTGAACATTTTAATTGCGCAGTCATTGAGCTATTGATATAACTATATCAAACGCACCCTGCTGAGCAATTGCTATGTCATCTCTGTAAGCACACATCCTCAGCATCAGATGACATTTCAGCCAGGCATAGCATGTCACACGCCTTGGTGAAGTGCTCCGAGCTGAGCCTTCTAATGAACTATTTCCAAAATGGTCCTGACCATGGCTTTACTGAACACTTCCACATGGTGCTTTTGACCATGACATGCTCAGCTTGCGTGTGCAAATCGGGTGAATCACAATTCTGAGAATTGGGCACACAAGCTATGTATATGCAAACAATCAGAAGGTGGATACCCATTGGCTATATGCGTGCAGGCTGAAGTAGTATCACACCATCCTAATATGTACAGCCAGGACTGTAATACGTAGTATTAAGTACACCTTTGTACATGTATGCTGCAGGGCAGAGCAAAAGCTGTACAACAATGTAACATGCAATCATGTCAAGCCATCAAGTCAAATTTCTCAACTGCATCCCTTTGATGCACCTTGTTGGAGAGCTCTGCCTAACTACAGCACAGATGCGCGTGTAATCCAAGTTAATGTAAGTAGGTCATAATGGGATGACTGTTTATTTGGGTCATACACAAACAGTGGATTCACTCCGGTGCCATTGTCGGGGCAAACAATGACTGGCCCTGCTTGTTCATCATGTGTGCTCATTGTTGGGCAGCCACACGCTTTCATATGCACCCCCCGACAGGTCATACGCAGGCAACTTTCACACGCCTGGAAGAAATTTTACTGCCAGTCTTCCAACCAGCTATTTTCTTGGTCGGGTGGTCAGCTTGACTTCAGATGCTCACCCGCTCATGTGTGGAAACCTGAGTCCAATCAGTGTGGATTTGCTTCAGCTTGGCCTATGATTGCTGAGGCTGGCTATGTTTGCGTGGGGATCTGCCACCGCGGGTCATTTTCTGCACATTCTGATGCACCCCGTAAAAGTTGTGGCGCCTGGCTTGCAGCCAAAAAATCCCTTGGGTGGGTGGCCTCTTTCGCTGGAGTTTTGTACACACATCAGGCAAAGACCCTGATGCCAATCTCAGTGTATTAGTACCCGCCTCAAATGCAATAGGGTTGAATGTATATCTGGCTCATGGCTCACCGCTGGCACCCCCTTTGATCATGCCACACATCCCCCCTGGAAGCCCAGTAGGCATCAGTCAGCAAAAAACTTCACGCAAAATAAAACTCATGTTTGGTGGCACGCCACCAAACATATCTCACCTGCCCACACACAAACATCCCCACAGTGAGATTTCCCTTTGAGACCGCCAACATTGCCCAGTAGGTCCCTGTACAACAATTAAGCTGGGGAAGATACGCTCATTGTTTGCTGTCACACCAGCGAACATTGCTGCATGCCTCTAATATGCCCCTCCACAATAAGTTGCTACAACCCACCCAATTTTGGATATGCTAATGTCAACCTTGGTCCACCAAAGGTTGCGTAAATTACTGAAGATCCAGAATTCATATTGGTGCACCCACATTTTTTCCACCTTGCCTTGATATATGCCCCAAATTGGATATGAAAATTATGAGCCCAAGAGGCCCATCTTCCCAAAGACCATGCACGTAACCAAAGGCCATCCCCCCTTTAGCCCATATCTGCCTCTCATATAATTTCCCCACCTGCTCTTATTTGTCTTCATTCCCTTTAGCTACCCCTTCCCAAGCATATAATTTTCAACTGTCCCCAAATAATTTATAATAGGCATCATGTCAACCCCTTCACAACCACTTTGCATTGGGATGATTAATATTTGTATTCCAATAAATAGTGATATAACCTTAAATACTGATAATTCCCACTTAGCCTCTTGGATTATCCTATGGCACAATCAACACAACATATTTGTATATCTCCCCAATCACCAGCGTGCTATTGGCTCTCTCCATGGAACCCTTTCCAAAACGTTTATACCATTCCTTGGGGCACCACAAACCTTCATGCATTGTGGTCCTGGTGGGGCATGGATTGAAAATTGCCAATCTAATCCTACTCAAATATTATTTGTTGAGGGCGTATTTATGACTGATGCAAATGATCCCTCCTCATCTCAGAAACCCAATCTAGCATTGATGTTCTTCACATGGTATCCAAACATTTTATTCATAATTGAAACCTTTTGAACACAATATTCAAAGCTTAAAATGCCCAAAGAATATGACTGTAATACTAATAGTCAATGTCAACTCTTTACTCCCACATTTCCCGCTTCAAATTGAATGCCAGCTTCATATCCTGCTGTTTCATCATTGACTTCCAAGCAAAAACTGATACAATTACCCAGTGGATCAGACCTCCCCATGATGACCCCGCCCCATTCCATTATTCAAACCCCCCTCCTCCCTCATCAAAAGACCATCCTAGCTTTTCTCTGGGATCGAGAAATCCCCAATGGCCAATCAGCCCGTAACCTTTGGGCCACCTCACCCCCAGGATCCACTTTTAATGCCAGGCACATAATTACAAACAAGGTTGTTAGCACATTTTAATCCATTTCGACCAATACCCCTCTTGAAGGACTGCTCGCGGATGATATGGGATTAGGTAAAACCATTCAGGCCATTGCTCTAATTGGTACCTCCAAGGAGAGGTTAATTGAAAACCCCCATAGCTCCATGCCCACCATGATCATCTGCCCCCCTTTCTTAATTACCAACTGGCAATAAGAAATATCCAAGCATGCTCAGGCTGGAGCACTGCATGCCAAAATCTACCATGGTCCCACTTGTCACTCATTATCTGAGACTGAAATCTTAAAATATGACATAATCATCACTTCTTATAATACTATCACCCAAGAATTTAAGCAAACCAATACCTCTACATCATTCATTTTTAAAATCAATTGGCATCGTATAATTTTGGATGAAGCACAGTGAGTGTCTGATCTTTAAATAATTCAAATTACCTTTGATATCCAATAAACCTTCCCCCATCTTCTAGCTATATTTGCTCTCAATACACTGCCACTCACCGTGCCATTAATAGCCTCCTTTCATCCCGTTGAATATGTTTAACAGGCACATCTATTCACAACACCATTTATGACCTTTTGGGAATAATATAATTCATCACCCAACCCCAGAGCTCAGATCAAGATAACTGGTCACCATTCATCCTGAGTAGTCTTTCCAAAGGTAGAAATGATATTTTGCATTTTGCATTGCGGCATTTAAGTTTGTGCCACACCAAAACCACACATCTTGAATCCCTCCCCACTATTAGCCATCATTATGAGCTTCTCCCACTCAACCCAACCATGCAGCAAGAATATTCCACATTATACAAAGAATTCCTATCATCCAAAAGCAAAGGACCAGCAGAATTTTTCAGAAATATTAATAAGCTTCTAATATGTTGCAACCCTCACATCATGCTTAACACAATTGCAGAAGCATATTTGGAAGACCCCAAGGGCAGGAGCACTCAGGATAGCTCCCCAACAATCACACGAACTATTGTGGATGTGGAAAGATGCATGATGAGTAGTAAAATTGCACACCTCCTACAAAGCCTAATGAAGAACAAACAATCAAAGTGTGGTCCAACCAAACTGGTGGTTTATACCCAATGGACCCAGTTTCTTGATTTGTGAGTGAGTTATAATATGCATCCATTACCAATTGAATCCATCTGACTGTTTTATATTGTAGAATTGGTATTGCACTTTCCCATCACTCTATCCTTTCAGCATGAATTGATGGAACAATTACAGCACGAGCGCAGGAGAAGGCACTGGAGAATTTCTTCAATAATCCTGAATGTGAAGTACTGATTGCATCCATTGCTGCAGCTGGAACTGGCCTCAATATAACTTGTGCTAATATTGTCTATTTAATGGTGAGGGGACCCCCAAAATTCTACCCTGATTTTTGGACCCTGACATCCACATTTCCAGGAGCCCGATTGGAACCCAGCCATTGAGGCTCAGGCTGTTGATTGACTCCATTGTATTGGCCAACAACAACCTGCAAAGGTGATCCACTATATCACTCCTCATTCAGTTGAGGTCAAAATGCAGAAAGTACCTTTCAAGCTCATCTTTGACCCTGATTGTATTGCTATTCTAAAATCCTTCCTTATGGGAATGCCATATTCCAATCACCAATAGGTCCAAGAAAAGAAAGAATCATTAACTACGTGAGCCTTACTGATATTATATAATTTGTGTTTGACCAAGTTGATAACTCCTGTTCACCCTGGCACAGGTCCACAATTATGAACACCATGGGCTGGATCAAACTCCTTCAATATTTCCTCAATGAAAATGAGCAATAGAGTCTTATTTCTAAGGGAGACGGTGAGACATTCCATTTCATATTGTCTATATTCTGACATATTTAGCAAGTTGTTGCATCTTTAAGAAATAATAATCAGATTGTATTACACCTGCACAAATAATTCACAAAATGTTAATTAGTAACGGTGCTATAAATTTATACTACTAATTTATTGCAGAGAATCACCATTCAGCCTAATAACTGGCATGTCAAGTATTTTGAGAGAGCTAGTCTGCATCTTACTACAGCTCTTGAGCCAATCTTGATCAAATACCTGAAATGATAGGCCTTCCAGAATATCACCATTATCTGTTGATTGTAATTTTGGCAATCTATCAATAGTTTTTTTACCCTTTTTTTAATCCAATTACAAAACTCTATGTCTTGATCCATTTTTAATACCAATTGATAAAACAACTGGGAGAGCCAGCGTAATCCCACTTTGCGGTAAACTTGACGGCCATTTTCCAGTACCTCCTCAGTATCTGAGCATACTCAAGGGTCATTGAATTGTGATGCTATAATGGGAAATTTAGCCATATCACACCATTCATTATGGCGCTCACAGGTCTGCACATAATCAAGTAGATCATCATCAGTAATTGTTCACAATGAAGAGATACAGTAACTAACCCTTTGACAAATCTTTGCAAGATTTTGATTCTCCTTCTTTTTTTACCAAATACTCTGCATGCTTTTGAATAGACTTCCATTCTCTTTTCAAATAAGTGAAATATTGCTCCATTAAAGCCGCCATGACCCCATAGTTATTATGATCCTTGTTCCAACAGTACTGATAATACTCAGTGCTGACAAGTGCAAGATGGAATGAGCTCTCCCAGTCCCAAGTGAATCGCTTTAGTCCTAGCTTGTGGAGCACATTTTTGCAGTAGCTTTGGAAACCCTGAGACCAAACCCGTGTTGATGGCTCATTGAAAAAATCCTTGGGGACATATCCAAGATGACCAGCCACTTAAATTGCAATTTCACGCTCTTCTGTGCTGGGTGGTGCTGGTAGTGAGGAAAAATCCTTATCCCTAAATTTGAGTAGGAACAGGCAATGGGCATGTACTGCTGATCTCATTCCATGGACATTCTCTGGAAGTTATGCTTTCAGCCATTTTTGTTGCTACTTCTGGCTTGCACGTTTTGCCACATTTTGAGCTTTACAAGCCTGGTTCCTTTGCTGTCTGACCTCAGATTGTTCAAGCATACTCTGGGCAAGGCCCATTTGAGGATGGGTGAACTAACTATTTGACTGAGTGCCATGCTCATGCACCATGAAATTTTCCCTCCTTAGTTCATCATTTGTTTACATTTGAGTCAGAGACATGTTTTCATCCTCATCATCCACAATTTTTTCTCTTGATGAACTGGCCTGAACTGTCCTTGGTTTGGAGGCATATGGATGATGACATCCAGTGACTTTCTCTTTATGGACCATAGGTGAAGATGCATAAAGTTCATCACCTGCCATGCAAATCATCAGTTAACAAATCAAAAGATCAATGAAGACTGGTCATACTCACAATCCTCATTTGGCTCCTGAGACTGGACTGACTTGCCTTTAGGTGCCATATCTAACCCATGAAACAAACATATCAAATTGTGAAAACGTTTATACTCCAAAATGAAAATGACTTACTTTGATGAAGCGTCAATCCTGGATTTCTCTCTGAAAGACCACTCCAAGTTATATTTTCCAATGGTATTTTTTGTCACCCCCCATCAACCCGCCTTCCATCGCCCACATGAACCTGAGATCCTGATGGAATATTGAGGGTTTGCTGTTTACTTTGTCCAAAGGGATCCTGGGATGCAACTGGATTCTGACTGGGATTAAGGAGGAAGTCACATGGAAATTTTGATTGGGGATTAGCGTTTGATGAGATTTGAGGTGTGCCTTCTGGCCCCTGAGACACATGCATTTGTGTATTAGTGGTATTCAAGGGAATCGTAGTTAAGGAAATATTTGGGATTGACCAAGTGCTTGAAGTTGGAGCCTTTGGATTTCCCACATCAATGTTAAGACCTGATACATTCATTGAGGATGAAATAGGGGTTGTGAGAGGAATGTTGGGACTAAATGGTGACTGTGTTTGAGCCTATTCTATGCTAGATTTACTATCTGAGTAATGGACGGAACCTGAATGGGATTTATGTGACTTGGAAGATGACATAAGGGCCGAAAAAGTACAGTAATATGTTTAACTAGATAAAACACCTCAGTATTATGATAAAATAGAGTGATATGAGATGAAATCTTTTCAAATTTAAAATAGAGAAATCCTATGAATAGTTGGAACCAAGTGTCGTGTGGAATTCCAATAAGACTCTTTTTAGGAGAATCCTCCCTGCCTCCTCTTGAGCTCCTCCGCTTTTGTCGGAAACCACCCTGCACAGCCTACCACCATATAATGTAATATTTCCTTGATCTCAAAGGGGACCCATCATCCATAAGTAATAATATTCGATAACATTTCCTCCTCCCCATAGTAATATTTTGTGAATTATCCAAACTGCCAATATATGCATTGAAATTCCACAGCATTGTACATCTGTAAAGGGGTATATTCATGAAGGATTTACCCACAAAAGAGACATCACCTTTTCAAGAAAGGCAAGAAAATCCAAATCACATTCCAACTGATTAAAAGACTGCTGCACTCAAACCAAATACCAAGACTTTAGCTGCACTCCAACCCCTTATGTAATAGAGTTATATCGTTATGTCTGTAATAAGGTTTAAGCCATGTACAATGGCATGCCAGCATACATGGCTTGAATGTTCATCCCCTCAATTCAATGTTGACACATCCCTATTGGAAAATCCCTCAAGGGTCAAAACCACAGTATCACCATGTGTAAATAAGATAGAATATGTATGAGCATTGAGCAGCATGGCATTTTACCCAATTAAACTCCTAACCAATTCCACCATCCAGATGAGACATGTTACACTTTATCTGCTGCAGCTCACGCACAATTACAAATGGGACAATATCCTCAGATGGCTCAAATCCTCTCCCCCTTCATAATTAATCACTCAATTTTTTTTCCAATTAATAACACTCCTAAACACTTTCACATCAGCCATAGATATTTATACACAAACCAACCATACTCCCTATTCCTGCAACAATGACAACCCACCGCTATTCCTCAATGCATATATGCATGTGTCAACACTGCTCAACTCAAACACACTGTTCCCCTGAGGGTGATAGGCACAGAGCTGCCTTCACACCTTTCCAATATAAACAGCACATTAAAAAGCTCAAATCAACCATTGCACCCAAATCTCTTCCAAACATCCCTACTTCTGCATCAGGATCTGAGTTCCCACAACTTCTATTGGATCAAATATTCCCAGCTGATTATTCACAATTGACCCAAACCACCTTCTCCACAGCACCAGGTCTCAATTCATCTGCACAGAAACCATACAGCAGCAGTCAAACCCTTCCCCCACTAGACCTTGGAATGATAATATCTGCCATTCTATCATTAAGGTATAATATACCCCGCAGGGCTTCAAGCATCCTCAACCCCACCCTGAACCTGCTGATCAAGTCCAGAATCTCAAGCTCCGGTGGTCCCCCCACTCCTGCATTCCATATACCTCAAGATCCGAGTACCATATTTGAACATCTCCAATTGGAACCAGTGATTTAAAACTATATATGTTGTCCTCAATGTTTCTCTCTTAATGGCCTTACTGAATCAGTCACAAATGATCAACCCCACTTTCAATGCCATAATGACCCAAATGATCATGATCCCCCTTGCACACAGTCATTAGGCAAATTCATCTATTAATTTGAACCGCACACTCAAAACACAACCAACATGAATCAAAAATTTATACCAACAAAAAATTTCATTTATCAACCATTCAAAAATTGGCTTGCCGGGTTTCTCCAGTGGGCTGGAATTATGGAAATTCTGCATCAACATCAACAATACCAAACTCCCAAAGGTTCCCCCAAATGTGACGTCTGGGATGGATTGGTCTGGAGACGCTTCACTGGCACTAGAAATATCAATGACCCCCCATTCATGTCCATTCCTGGTGCATTGGCCTTCTCCATTTATGTGGACTGGTTTAATGCACATGGAAAGTCAACCCAGTTTGCCAGCATTGGACCTATCATGCTTATTTGTCTTAATCTCCCCCCAAGTGAAAGATTGAAGCCAGAGAATGTCTATGTTGCAGGAATCATCCCTGGTCCGAAGGAGCCAACTTCCCTTCAATTGAATTACCTATTAATGCCACTCATCAAGGAGCTCAAAGAGCTATGGAAAGGTTACCATTTTTCACCCACCTCAACAGGTCCTTCAGGATCCTTTATCCGTGTTTCCATCCTCACAGCCATTGCGGATGTGGTTGCCATGCGCAAGCTTACTGGATTTATTTCCCATTCAGGCAACCACTTTTGTAATTTTTGCACCATTCACAAAGCTCAAATTGAAGAAATTGGTCCTCAATTTCACTACACATTCTCATACCAAAATCATAAATCAACCATTGGCAAATGGCTTCTGGCAACCCCACAACAAAGACAAGCAATTTTCTCTGAGTATGTAGTGCAATATTCAATTTTGGAAGACCTTCCGTATTGGGATGCAACCAGAATGCTTAATCTTGACATAATGCATAATTTAATACTTGGAATTTTGAAGGATCATGCAACTTTCAAATTGTGCATTCCAGAGTCCAAATCAAAAAATTTACTTCAGGTCCTGCAGAAAATCCAATGACACCAACAGTTCAGACTCAGATTCCATGACCTCCAACAGCTCTCTTGATAAAATCACATTGAGAGAGGCTGTAAGGTTTGACTATGAAACAATAAGTAGAAATTACTAATATTTTACTTATTGTACTATGAATGTCCTTATGAATGAAATAAATAAGATAAAATAATTATAATAATAAAGAATTATTATAATTGTGGCGTAAAATGGTTATATTATTAAATAAATATAATAATATAATTTATATAATAAAATATAATATAATAAAGATAAATATATTAATATAAAATAATTGATATATTTAATGGCTCTTTATTATTGTTACAAACAAATAATAAAGGCGTGAAAAATTGTTTTTTATTAATAAAAAACAATTAATAACAATAATATTACCAATATTAAATCTATAAATTAATATAAATACTATTTATATTAATTAAAGAATTATCAAAATAATAATAAAGAGAAAATTATTATAATAAGAAAATATAGCCTACTTTTAACACTTAATATAATAATTTTGAAATATTTTACGCCAAAAAATATAAATACAACCTTTTCAAATTGTATTTACAATAAAAATAAAGAAAAATTACTAATATTCTTGATTTTTACGTGGAAATGAGTTTTTAGAGAGATTTTTAACAAAAACAATTAAATAAATGATTTAATCACGTCAAAATAGATTATTATAACAAAGTGGTCTTTTTTCTTTAATAATATAATAGTTTTATATATAATGAATAAAGAAATTACCTTTGGTTTAATTGATTTAATGTTTTTGATGCGTCTGTGGGGAAAACAGAGTAAAAAGAGTTCTATTTATAGTAAATACCTCCCTCCTAGAGTCCAACAGGCTTCTAGTAGACGTGTACTGATCATGTCCACTGGAATTGATCAATATTTTAAGGTTTGAGGATGATTACATCATGATCAAACCATATTACATCATTATTACACCATTATTTAGAGTTATCACTATAACTCTAAGTTTGATGACATCAGAGGCTTGGCAGAACCCCAAATTTCGTAGATTTTATTAGTTTTAATCATAAACTAATAGTATTCACCAATGTTATCACTCATATGACTGTTAAACTTAATTTAAGGTTACAGTAGGTGATCATAACTGCTCAATTTAAGCTCAAACTTTGATCTTTAATAACTTTAAAGTTTTACACGCTACAGCAATTCAGAGAGTGAATTCTAATAGCCTGACATAACTTTATTATGCTACCAAGAGCCTTTCATTACATCATCAAAACTCTAATTTTGATGATTTTCCTTGTAACTCATCTTTTCTGTCGAAATTCAATATTTTAAACTTCAAGCCATGATTTCAAGGGGTTGTACCCTGAATTTAATAATAAAAATTACATCATTCTTCACGAATGAACTAGTAGAATCCAACTGTGTTCTTTTTTTTAAGTTTGGACTACTTTCACAACAAAGTGGTCAACAGCTCTGTTGATTTTTATCAATATTTCGTCATAGGTTTTAACCTTGATTATAATTTGTAAGATAAAGTTTATATCTGTGTTTTTACAGTAATTACGTGGTAACTTTATTTTTGATTCATCAATCTATCCTGTATAGTTTAAGAGATATTAGCTATGATCCTTGAATATATGTGTTGACCAAAAAAGTGCATATATTCAGGTTAATTCCTTAAGTATTAACTTTGGAAATTAGCTCATCAATTGTTTTATATGTGAATTTTCATGGGCAATCTAATGGTACAGTTTATTTTACATGTTGTTTCATTGGTTCTTGAAATAAATAAGGATTTATGGTTTCTATAAGGTATTATTCCTTATAGCTCATTAAATATTGACTTTACAGATATGCCATAAAAATGGTATATGTGTATTTTACCATAGGGAATCCAATGGTAGAATTTTTTTCACATGTTGATTCATTGGTTTTTAAGTTAAACCAATTTTTGTACCAATTTATGGTATTTTTGTATTTTTAAAGTAATTATTTTTAATGTATAATTATTCTAAATAATTTTAGTATAATCATCTTACAGGTATAATTATTCTGAGTCTTTCTTGTGACCTTATTGGGTATGTGGTCATATATCAAAGGCGCACAGAGGCCCGCTCCCTGAGAAGAGACGCAGAAAAAATAATAAAGGAGCCACTCCCCACTACTTCCACCCAAAAAAACTACTTCCCAATGCCCACCCCTCACATGGAACATCCATCTAGTGGTTCTGCGGAGATTCCTTCATTTGATGCGGATTACATCCCCACTTCTGAGATCCCCTCTGACTTGGATATCACTTCACTGAGTGATCACCATATCAAGGGTGAGGCTCTGGAGAATCTCCGACAAATCATATCTGAGACCATAATTCCCTCATCATGGACAAGGGTACCTTGCAACATGGGTTCCCCCTCTCATGGTAGCTTAAAAGCCGCTGAATGGGCTCTCTTATATAAGTTCTACATTCCACTTTTAATGCTTAGTCAACAGATGTCATTAGATGAACACCAATCCACCAACACTCAAAGAAAAATGGGTCAGTCAGAAGAACTTGCAAATGAACTAACCAAGAATACATTCCATTTGATTAGTGCTATCAACATTGCCACAAGCTGGACTGTTTCAATAGATGATGCGACTGCATTTGCTGAACATTTGAAAACATTCTGCCTTTCCAATCAACACCTGTTCCCAAAACATGAAAATAAACCAAATAATCATTTTGCTGATCATATTCCCGAACTCTTCCAATGCTGGGGCCCAGCACAAGCCTCAGCCACATGGGGTTATGAGCTCTTGATAGGAGTATTTGCAAAGATGCCAACAAATAACAAAATATGTACATCAATTAATAAGATCAATATATTCACATTGATTAAACACCTGAACTGAATAAGACTAACTTCTTGCAACTCTGAGTAGATGATATAGATAAAACCTTACTTCAACATATCTGTCAATGTTCCAACCTTTCCGTTCTCCTGAAATCCCCATCCGTGCCATGTGAAATAAAACAGCTTTTCGAATCACAGCCACCTGCCCTGTTCAATCACCATAAATATAACAAACCATCCCACCATGACCAAAAAAATTATGATTGCCTGGTTGAGTACTTACAGAATTTTCATGAAACAAGGGAAATAGTTGATTGGATTGGCTTAGACACGACTGTGCAATCCACAAGTCAACCCACTTCAAGGATTGTCTCACCTTGGTATTTTCCAGTTTCAAACATTAATATTGGGAGCAATATATTTTCAACTGAATCCAAACATTTCAGCAACAGTGTGATATGTTTTCTGAGGGGCAACTCACGGCGATTTGGGATTATTAATAGCATTTTTAAAGTCTCTGAGCCATCTAGCATACTGAACAATAACTTTCTGATCTTAAAAACTTTGAAGATTGATGTGAATTTCTTACCAGATTGGCTGCATCTCAATATTTATAAAGCTGTTGGTTTTGATGATGGACACTTGATTATATCTGAAGAAGAAATAGAAGGTAACTGTGGATTGTAGGATAACAATGTTCTGTCATGTGGACTGCTTGTAATGATAAAGCTGTTATTCCATGATATTTAGTCTTGTCAGCCTGTGACTCAAAACCAGAGCACAAGCATGACAGCCAAAATACCATAAACCAATGGTATAGCCAAGATACCACCGAAACATGGAGCTGAGCCAAACCAGCTCAAAAGGTATCAAACAAAAGAGGAAACTCACCTCTTTCTGAAAATATAAGTCCCATCACCATAGGACAAGGAATAACAAAGTTATTGCTGAGCATAAACCATAATTTTCACCTCCCATCTAAAATCCAGAAGGAGAGGCTTAACTCCATCAAATGGGTATTCAAAATGAATCTCTGAGCCAGGGCTATCTAATGGTACCAGCCAAACTGAGCTAGCACCAATATTACTGGAGTTATGGTCAATTTCAGGCCAAATAAGGGTGAACAAAACATTCATCTCCCATCTAGCTTCTACAGCTTTAGTGTGAGATACTTAAAGTGTGGTCTTTTTGTAAAGAGCACAATCAGGGCTATCTGATGGTGTCATCCATTTTCCCATATCTCAACTAGAACAGAAGTTATGGGGCAAATAAGTTCAATACAGCTTTTTGCCTATACCACGCAAATGTACAAAAATCTTGTACATGGAATAACTTTGCCATATTTAATGATAACCATATCAAATGAGGTACCATTGTGTATAGCACATAGAGGGCTAGAAACTGAACCAATTTTGAGGTTGATATCTCAAGAATTGACAAAGCTATGGCTGCTTTAAGGTCAGATTCCCACCTGCTGTCATATACAGCCTTACCATGGGATAATATCCCATAATCATGAATATGAGGTGTCAAATAGACAAAGGAGCTTGTTTTTCATTCAATACCTCATATGTAAGTCAATAATGGGGTCCCATACAGCTTCTGTACAGCATTCTATGCGTCATACACATCAGAATCAGGCTGTGAGGTCCCCAGATGAAAATTTTCACCCTGTATTGGTGAAAACTGCCCAATTGTGGTTTCAAAACCACATCTGAGCCCAATACAGGCTATACAGGCTGTTTTCAAACCACAAGCCAGTCCTAGAGAGTGAAAAATTTTCACTTCCTCAATGTGGAAAGGTCTAGCACCCTTTCCACCCCATTTCAGCATAAAAAGGAGGCTTTTCACAGCCAGAATTGTTTCCTCATCCTGCTCTTGAATACCCTACGTAGTAAACTGTCCAAAACATTTTTACTCTTGGGTAATAAATCAGGTATAACTATAATTTTAATTATTGTAGCTCTTATTATAGTAATCCAACTGGTAAGACTGCACCCAGGGTTCTCACTAGCACTCACCACCACTATTTTTCAATAGTAGAACCCTTTAATTATATCATAAATCATTATTTTACTCAAACACCCTTATTTTAAATCATTTTTTACATGTCACAGTCAAAGTTCTAGCTGTAAATAGCCTAATTACTACTTCAACATAGACTGAATCTGACATTTTGGGGGCCTAGCCGTGTTTTAAGCCCTTTTTGGACCCTTATAAGTGAGTTTTTTCTCTTATTTCTCACTTTCTGACATTTGTTTTATTCTTTTTAGGTGTACGCTTTTCTTAAAAATATATATTATATATATATTTTTCCTTTTTTTGGTATATATACCACTTTATACTCATATTTTAAGAGTATCTGTCACGTGGCTAATAACCACAAGACCCTTATTTTTGGTGTGTTTTACATATAAAAACACTTAATCCATTAATAAAGTCATATTTTTTAATTAAGATAAGACACCTCATACTGATAAACCACCAGTTGAGGCGTGGTTGGACATATTGTTACTCAATTGCCCTGTCATACACCCCTTTTGACAGATTATACTTGCTAATTACAAGTAATCTGTGAGATATTGGTATACAAACAGTATACCAAATATCAGTAAGCTATATCCCTGACGTGGAATTGTTGATTCAATTACACTGTCATTGTACAAGGGCATATTGTAGTAATATACAAGCCCAGAGGTCATTCTTAGACATGCAAACAGCATTTTAAGAAGTCTTAACTGACATTAAGCCCTCTTTTTCCTGTTTTGATTCAGTGGAAGATAACTTCATACCACTTGAAAGCCAGTCACAGGCCAACACACCAGTGACACCCTCAGAACCAGAGGGCAGCAAAGGCAAAGGAAAGAGGCACAGTGAAGGCCTGATAACAGAAAAGAAGTGGACATCCATTGCCACACAGAAGAGTAGAAAACCACAAAATTCTGCTTCAATACAAGGTAAACCAACCTTGATAACTTGTACAGGGAAAACTACTATAATTAACCCAGTTGTAACCTCTAAAGGTAAATTTCCCAAATAATCAGACAACAAATTTGTACAAAGCACATTCAAAGGTAAATACCCTAAGAACATAAAGTTTTTGACTGCTTGCAAACACTAACATGTCACCTGTACACCTCAGAGATCTTGGCTTCCAAAGGAACCAGCCAGAGGACAGAGAAGGTTTGTCCAGAACCAGAAGACCCGAAAGAGGACACCTTGGACACAGTAGTGGATGGCAAAACAATGAGGGAGATAATATCAACCCTGCCATTCACACTCCAATTCAATGGAGACCTCAAACCAGAGGACTGGAAAGACATGGATCAAGTTCTTCAGCTCCACCAACTCCTCAAGGACTTATTCCAATGGAGCATGGACAACAAGAGGTTCAACCTGGCATCTCACTGGGCAGAACTTGGAGCAAGTGGCTAGAAGACTGTCTCAGAGAGATAGACTTCAAAGACCTGATGGTGATCACCGGAGGTTGGAATCCTACCAGGAAGTTCAGACTCCTGGAGGAAATGGCACAGAGGATAAGGGAGAATGAAGCCACTATCCAAGCTATAGAAGAACATTTAACCCAGACAGGGACTACTCAGATTCCTTCAGGCTCACAAGGAGCAGGCTAAATAAGCTCTCCAGTGGCTTCAAACCATTAAGAAACCAGCAGATCAGTGTCCAAGAGTCACCATTCTTCACAATTCCAGGAAGTTTCCAGGAGAAGACAAGGAAACAAGGGAACGAACAAACCCTCCTTCAACCAGAGGAGGAAAGAGTCAGACCCTATGATTTGGAAGCTGTTGGATTTGGTAAAAGAAGTGCACAAGAACCAGAAGTAGCTGTAAACCACTCTAGAATCAGTAGTCCTAGTAATAGAAACATTACCCCCACTCAGACTGAACATAACATTGTCACATCCAAGAGTAACATCAACAGTGATACACTGTGGTTACAAATGTCCCAATATGCCTAGCAATCTGCAAAGCAGTTTTCAGAACTTGAAGCCAGCCATGAGAGGATGAAATAATTACAAGCCTTCATGGAAAAAATAGTTAAAAATCTTCAAGAAGGACATGCTCAATTGAGCAAAGCCTCTGAAGAAACTAACAAAAGACTGAATCTAGTCTTTGAAGAACAACACCACAGCAAAGGGGACAGGGATTGTCTGGACCAAGACATAAACAAATTGTTTAATGTCTACCATAACTTGAAGCCCCAACCACAAGGCCAAGTTATGGAGAATCTATGTCAACCAGATGACATCAAACCAGATTCCATGTTGATGAATAAGGCAAGATCTCCATCACAATTCCAGCATGGAGATGGAATGTCTTATTAAGAGAAGGAAGCCTTGAAACAACTTCCTGAGGCCTCAAGCTGGCCCAAATTCCCTGGATCAGGAGAATATGATCATATGAGACTCATAGATTATATTGATGAAATCTTCATTGATGTACCAAGCATACCAGACTACTGGATTACTGCTAGATTTAATACTGCATTTAAAGGTCATGCTAGTATATGGTACAAAGAAATGAAAGAAATCCATGGCAGAAGAAACTGGCCATGGTGGAAGAGTCAAATAATTCAAAAGTACAGTAATGTACCTTGGATATGGCAGAAGACTATGTCATTTGAAAATGACAAATACTCTGTGGACAAGGATTCATATGAGTGGTGTCTTAGACAGTCAAAGAGACTTAAAGCCATTGATCCTCAGATGAACATTCAAATAAGGAATCACAAACTCCTGACACAACTGCCAGGAGAACTAGAGCATGCAGTAAAATGCAGATGCAACCAAAATTGCACTCTAGATGACATTGGCAACACCTTACAAGACATAAGGAAAAGGACTAATATAGGGAAATTCACCCCATATAAGAGCAGTGGTTTCAAAGAGAAACAACCTTTCAGGGTAGAGTTTGAAGACAAACCCAAAGAAGGAGTGGCAGAAGTGGCAAAGAAGAGAAATTATTGTCACAATTGTGGTTCAACAGACCACTATGCCAACACCTGTCCAAAGGCAAAGAAAAAAGTCTATGCCATTGAGAAAGTCCCAGAGGAGGAATCCCCAACAGAGGATTCTGAATCAGACTCTATGGGTGATGCTATCAGAGAACAATCTGATGATGAAAAGGACCCAAGAGAAGAATTTCTAGTGGATTACCAAGGGGAAACCCCACTGGAAATCCAGGACATACAGTTGGAAGCAGGTATGCCACAAGATACTGCCAACAAAAACTTGTGCAAACATACACAAGATCCCCAAACATTCCTGGTTACACCAACCAAGGGAATGGCATATATACATGGAACAGCCACAAAGATGACTGTCTGTATTGACAATGCTCAGCATTCACTGATCATTGATAGTGGAGCACACTGCTCCACAGTGGCCAAAAATCATCTGGATAACCATTTTCCAAATTGGGAAAATCAGCTCTTGCCCATCAAGGCAAAGAAATTTAAAAGTGCCTCAGGGAAGATGACTTCCATTGGTACAATTATCAAAGAGATAATTATACCCCACAGGAAGGGCGATATCAGACTCAACCCAGATTTTGTAGTGTTTAATGATGCCCACATCCAAGGATTCTTAATGGGAACAGACTACCAGAGGATGTATGGCATAGATATTTATAACAGTAAAGCTAGGCACATTACCATTGGTACCAACAAGGAAAAAAATTTTCACTTGACATATACCATATATCTTCTCAAGATCCACTAGAAGAACTTCTGAATGAATTCAGAGAGGGACAGTTTAGCACTACCCTCACCAGTAAACAAAAACTAAGTTTACTAAAGATGCTGAGAAAGAACAGACCAGCATTTTCCATTGGTGAAGAACCATTAGGCAAGATCAAAGGCCATGATATGGAACTATATCTGGATGTGGAAAGACCTTAACCACCCATGCTTAGGAGACCTCCTTATCCAGAAAGCCTGGAAACCAGGAAAGAAATTGAGAAACATATCAATGAACTCTTGGACATGGATGTCATTAGGAAGATTGGACATAATGAAATAAGGGAAATCACCACCCCAGTCCTAATCATCTGGCATGATGGCAAGTCTAGACTGTGTGGAGACTTCAGAGCTCTGAATAACTACACAAAAGCAGACAGGTACCCTATACCCAGGATACCTCATGCCTTGGATAAACTGGCAAAAGCCAAATACATAACCAAAATGGATTGTATGAAAGACTTCCACCAAAATGGACTTAAACCAAACTTCATGAAATTACTCAGAATAATATGCCATATGGGTATATATGAGTATACCAGGATGCCATTTGGCATCAAAAATGCACCAGCCCACTTCCAAAGGATGATGGATACAATATTTCAAGAAGAAATATTGGAAGGCTGGATGTTGGTATATATTAATGATATCATTATATACTCAGAGACATGGGAAGACCATGTGCAATACATAGACAGGGTGCTAAGTAAATGCACACCCATAAATCTGAAAATTTCACTTAAAAAGTGCAATTTTGGCCAACAAGAGTTACTGTCTCTAGGACATAAAGTCTCAGGTCTTAGTATGGCAATTTACCAGAATAAAGTAGCAGCAGTACTGCAAAAGCCAGTACCAAAGAGCATCAAAGAGATGCAATCTTTCCTTGGGTTTGTTAGCTACTATAGAGACCATATCAAGAATTTTGCCCACAAAACTAGTAGTTTATACAAGTTGTGTTCAAAAGATGTAGTTTTTGAAATCACCAAGGAAAGGAGGGATGCATATGAGAGGATCAAGTATGAACTCACAAATGCACCTGTGCTCATCTTACCTGACTTTGAACTACCATTCAAGCTATACATAGATGCAGAATGTAGTCAAGGCCTAGGAGCAGCCCTTCACCAAAGACAAATTGTGGATGGTAAACCAAGAGAAGGAGTAATTTTCTACATCTCAAGGCAACTGAAAGATTCAGAAGCCAGGTATGGGGCAACCCAGACTGAGTGTCTATGTCTAGTCTGGGCTCTAGAAAAAACTCCATTATTATCTGGAGGGTGCAGTCTTTGAAGTCTACATAGACTGCACAGCCTTGAAGCCTTTACTGAACATGAAGACTACAAATAGACACATGCTGAGATGGCAAATAGCCATCCAGGAGTATAGAGGGAACATGACCATCATATACAAAGAAGGTAAAAGTCATACAAATGCAGGTGGCCACTGGATAATGTCAAGAGCAATGCAGCTTATGACCCTGAAGTTGCAGCCAAAATCCCTATCCATTGCATGGAAATAGATAGGAGGAAGAACTTCAGATTTTCTGAATGGGCACCAGAAAGTGGTACCCTTGACAGTGGAAACACTGATTCAGAGGGGACAGAAACTCCCATATTGGGAATACGTTCCTCTGAACTGCACAATGAATTTTTTAGTGCAGTACTGAAGTCTTATGCCAAACACAAACAGTGTGGCATACTCCTACAACTCCTTCAACAGAAGTACAGGAGTCCAGAAATGGAATCCCAGCTGGAAGAACCCTCGTTGAGGGCCTATAAGGATAACAAGTTCTTCCTTATAGATGGCCTTCTCTACCACAGAGAGAAACACACAAGTGCACTCATAGTGGTAGACAGAGACCACATCTCCTTGATCCTGCAGGAATGCCATGACTGCCCCTATATGGGACACATGAGTGAAGACAGGACCAAGGAGAGGGTAGCAAGCACAGCATGGTGGCCCAAGTGGGAACAAGAGTTGAGTGATTACATTAACACTTGTGAAAGATTCCAAAAGGCAAATAGGAAACATGGGAAGAAGTATGGGTTACTTCAACATATAGAAGAACCCAAACACCCATGGGAAACCATCAATATGCACTGGGTTACAGGACTTGTCCCAGGAGGCAAAGGAAAACTACAATGCCTGCTTGATCATAGTTGATAGGTTCAGCAAGAGCATGAGGTGTATACCATGCCACAAGGAGGATAAAGCCATGGATACTGCTCTGTTATTTTGGAATAACATCATATCCACCTGTGGAGTCCCTAAGATCATCATGGGTGATAGGGACCCAAAATTCACATCCAAATTTTGGACCAACTTGTATGATATGCTTGGCACCAAGCTTGCTTTTTCCACAGCTTACCATCCACAAACAGATGGCCTAGCAGAGAGGATGATCCAAAAAATGGAGGACATCCTTAGGAGGTTCTGTGCCTATGGCATGGAATATAAGGACCATGAGGGATATACCCATGACTGGGTTACCCTTCTACCAGCAGTCCAACTGGCTTTTAATACAAGTCAGCACTCTACCACAGGAAAAACACCTGGGCTGATAGAGAAAGGGTGGAATCCTTTGTTGCCTGTGGATCACTTGAAGAATAATCTTTTGACCATCCACCCCACAGCCAAAAACCTCCATGATATGTGGAAGAGATCTTGTGACACAGCTGATAAATGCATAGCTGAGGAAAAATATTATAATAAGCAGAGGTGGGACAAGACACACATGGAACCTGACTTTAAGGAAGGGGACCAGGTGTTATTGTCTACAATAAACTTCAACAATCTTAAAGGACCCAAGAAGATGAGAGACTCATTTTTAGGGCCCTTCACTATCATTAAGTTGGTAGGCAAGAATGCAGTGGAAGTCAAGCTCACCAAGGAGTTTTCCAGGAAACACCCAGTCTTTCCAGTGAGTTTGGTCAAGCCATACTTCCAAACTGAGGAGGGCAAATTCCCCTCCAGGAAGAAGATCCTCACACCACCAGAGATAGTGGAAGTGGAGGATTCCCCAGGACCTGTGAGTAAAATCATCAGTGCCAGAAAGATCAGACTTAATGCAAAGGATCAAAGAAAGGACTTAGTCAGATTCAACAACCAGACAGCTGATAAGGACAAATGGTTGGCAGAAGATGCCATACCAGATGGGAACCTTCATTTAAGGAGATTCAGAGCCTCTAAGAGGACTGAACAGTCTCATCAATGATGAGCCTTTTTAGAGGGAGGGTATGTCAGCCTGTGACTCAAAACCAGAGCACAAGCATGACAGCCAAAATACCATAAACCAATGGTATAGCCAAGATACCACCAAAACATGGAGCTAAGACAAATCAGCTCAAAAGGTATCAAAAAAAAGACAAAACTCACCTCTTTCTGAAAATATAAGTCGCATCACCATAGGACAAGGAATAGCAAAGTTATTGCTGAGCATAAACCATAATTTTCACCTCTCATCTAAAATTCAGAAGGAGAGGCTTAAACCCATCAAATGGGTATTTAAAATGATGCTATAAGCCAGGGATATCCAATGGTACCAACCAAACTGAGCTAGCACCAAGATTACTGGAGTTATGGCCAATTTCAGGCCAAATAAGGGTGAACAAAACATTCACCTCTCATCTAACTTCTACAGATTTAGTGTGAGATACTTAAAGTGGGGTCTTTTTGGAAAGAGCACATTCAGGTCTGTCTGATGGTGTCATCCATTTTCCCATATCTCAACTATAACAGAAGTTATGGGGCAAATAAGCTCAATACAGCTTTTTGCCTATACCACGCAAATATACAAACATCTTGTACATGGGATAGCTTTGCCATATTTAATGATACCCATATCAAATGAGGTACCATTGTGTCGAGCACATACAGGGCTACACCCTGAACCAACGTTGAGGTTGATATCTCAATAATTGACAAAGCTATGGCTGTTTTAAGGTAAGATTCCCACCTGCTGTCATATACAGCCTTACCATGGGATAATATCCCATAATCATGAATATGAGGTGTCAAATAGACAAAGGAGCTTGTGTTTACTTCAATACCTCATATTTCAGTAAATACTGGGGTCCCATACAGATTCTGTACAGCATTCTACGCGTCATACACGTCAGAATCAGGCTGTGAGGTCCCCAGATGAAACGTTTCACCCTGTATTGGTAAAAACTGCCCAGATGTGGTTTCAAAGCCACATCTGAGCCCAATACAGGCTGTTTTCAAACCACAAGCCAGTCCTAGAGAGTGAAAAATTTTCACTTCCTCTACATGGAAAGGTCTAGCACCCTTTCCACCCCATTTCAGGATAAAAAGGAGGCTTTTCACAGCCAGAATTGTTTCCTCATCCTGCTCTTGAATACCCTACGTAGTAAACTGTCCAAAACAGTTTTACTCTTGGGTAATAAATCAGGTTTAATTTTAATTTTAATTATTGTAGCTCTTATTATAGTAATCCAACTGGTAAGACTGCACCCAGGGTTCTCAATAGCACTCACCACCACTATTTTTTATCAGTAGAACCCTTTAATTTTATTATAAATCATTATTTTACTCAAACACCCTTATTTTAAATCATTTTTTATATGTCACAGTCAAAGTTCTAGTTGTAAATAGCCTAATTACTACTTCAACATAGACTCAATCTGACAAGTCTACAAAAATGCAAATCTCTCATATTCATTAGAAATTTTGCTAGTGAAATAACTGCCTCAAAATTTAGTGACAGAGACATGCCATTGTGACAAGCTAAGCCCATTATTTCACATTTCCACAAAGAACTTACTATTTTGACATTGAGTACAGTGTGAATAAGCCAAGTTCAATGATCAAATGACCCACACACTCATGTTTCACAGAATCCAAAATTTCTAAATGCGCCATCATCATGTTGGAAGGGGAATCAGCCCTTGCATACACCAATGCACACACAAATGCACCCGCGCACGCCAATGCAATCACACCCGCACTGGCCAAGAGTTGTTTCATGTGTCACCCACAAATGGTCAATGCCACCTGAAATTAGGCCCTCACATGTATTGCCTTTGTGTGCATGTGTCACCCACACCCACTGCATTGTGCAGCGGGCTCTAACCATGTCACCCCCTCCTGCTGAGCTAGCTGATTCATGGATACACAAAATTAGGACAACACATCATTTGGCCATGGTGTTCCCGTCACACACACACACACCCACCCCCGCGGTATTGTGCGGCGGGCTCTACCAGTGTAATCTGCAAAATGACAATCCCGCTCAGGCGGAGTCCTTTCATGGATGACCTGGTGAAGTCAAACCCCCCGCCTACATCAAGACTGGCTGAAGGACCTCTTTGATGTGTGTGTGTGCAAACAGGTGGGTCTTGTGTAGTTTTTACCAACCATTGGACGGTTGCGGGATGATCAGGTGGTGAGCAATCTGAGTTGAAGGCACAGGGAAACCAATATTGGTGGATGTCACAGGATTTGGTGTAAGACAAGAGTGTGAAGTGTGCTCGATGTTTGCTTGATTTTTTCTTGACGTGAGCTCAACTTTTATCCTGCTTGACATGAAGTCAATCATTGTGACATTTCTGGGTACAGTGCATTTAATCTTTCAACCTGTTTTAAGAACCGAGTCAAAGGCTTATCTTTGTCTGGGTCAGAGAAGAAGTTTTCAAATGCATTCTCCATTTTGTACCTCCAGGAATCATTAGCCCACTTGGTGATTATTTCTTGTTTCCACCAAGACCAGGCATTTTTGCCATTTGTTTCCCTTATGCCATAATACCATCTTTTTGCAGATTTCTCAAATAGTGAGTGTAATCTGGCAGTTATTAATTCATCTGGTATGGCATAATCTTCTTGTAACATGTCAATTGTTTTAATAAATGACATGTGGTCATATTCACCTTCTCCTGTGAATGTTGGCCATTCCTTCAATTGAGGTGCTTCCTTCATTAAGACTTGGTTATTGTCTTGGTGACTCAAGTCTGTTATGAAAGGATTTGACAATTCCTCTTTTGTTTTAACAGGGCTTCTTATATGAGAAAATGGTGTTGATAACCTTGGCATATTTAAGTTAGCCTCATTTATTTTATCCATTTTTAAGTAAGAAGCCTTTTTTCACTCTGAATTTCATCTTTAAGATTCATTCTTGCTTCATCACTCTTTTCTACATGATCTAGAAGTAATTTTTGATGTGATCAAGTCTTTTCTTCAAGTTTTTCAACAGAAATACTTAATTTGTTTAATTTTTCTGTTAAATTGTGAATTCTCAAATCATAATTGATTGTAAAAGTTTTTTCTTTAACATCTTTCATGTGTTTATACAATTCTTGTGTCCTTGTATTAGTTTTTGAGTATTGTCAATTAAAACCTTTGGTTTATTATTTTAAACCATAAATTTAATGTTATTGGTTTCTTTTTTATTTTTTGCAACAATTTTTGTTAAAGATGATAAACTGTCATTTATTTATTGAAAGGATAATAAACTATTTTTAATGTCTTTAAGAGGTAAAATACTATTCCTAATTTCTTTTAAAATATTTAAAAAATCAGGAGGCATAGTTTATTCTTTGGGAAATGAGGTTGTCCCATTATTTGTTCCTCTTTTTCCTTGAATTCCATAAAGGTTCTGGCCTTGTTGAAGACATTGTCCATGGCATCTTTTTGGATTTTTGGGATCCTACAACTTGGGGAATATGGTTTCCTCCCATTCTCTTTCTTGTTCCCCTTACCTTGGGGAAGGTGGTTGGCTTGAGGCTTGCTGGTAGAAGCTACTGGGGCTTCTTCCTTGCTTTCTTCCCTCTTTTTTGCATGTTATTCCTTTATCTTCTTTATTTGAGGCTTGGATGATAGTCAATTCTATCCATTGGAGTATCTCACTATTTCCTCCTCTTTGAGAAATTTTCCAGGATATGCCAGGATTTCATTACTCCTTGGTGGATTTGTGGCAACATTTCCCAATCTTTGTCCTTGTACACCATGTAATACTGCTTACTGGCTCATCTAAATGTCTGTTTGAGCTCTCTGAATGTATCTTGTCCCGGTTGGAGTTACTCATACTCAGTTCCAACCCTGGTTAAGAAATTATGGGCATATCTGGGACTTGCCTTTTTTAGATGGCTCTTCCTTGTGTGGATTCTGTTCCACTGGGGTATTTGCCCTTTCTTTTCCCTTTTGAAAATCAACTCTATTTCTGAGTCCACCTCCATCTTATTTTATGGAGTATTGGGATCCTCTTCTAGTAGTCATAATGAAAACTTAAGAAAATAAAAAGATTTCAGAACACAAAAAATCTTTTATGGCAATTAAAAAGAGGTGATCACCTTCAGAGTCCTGAATAGTGGCTCCTGGCAAGACTAATTTATTAGCTTTATTTTTCTTATTGAAAATTGGTGTTGGAGAACTTGGACAAGTTTCTTCCACCAATCTCTCAACAGTGGTCTGATCATCCTCTGTTGGGTTGTCTTCAAACACTGAAAAAGACAAAAATATAAGTCTTCTTATAAAAAGTGTTCTTTTTATAAGATATGGAAGTTTCCACATGAAAATTTCTTTTCTAAATGAAATGAACTAAAAGAAATGGACAAAAATGAATAAAAATAACTTTTTTTATTGGTTTTTGATATTTTTATTTTTAAAGAATAAAATTAAAATGAAGATTATTCTTTTAAAATTCAATTGTAATATAATTTCATTTTTAATTTATAAATATCTTTTTTAATCCCTAGAGTCAATCAAAGAAAGGTCTTGCAAGTCTAAGGATGTGAAAAAACCATGTGTAAGGCAGTACAATTGCTTTCCAAATGCCTCAATAGCTTTCAAAATCAATGAATATAATATTATTATATAATTTCATGATTATAAATATAATTCATTATTGAAGAAACCCTATTTGAATCTTTTTTAAAGGTCTTTTAGGTAAATATCACAGCCAGGCCCCTAAATGTAAGGTTTGACTATGAAACAATAAGGGAATATTACCAAACTCAACCTATTGTACTATTAATTTGCTTTCAAACTAATAAATAAGATGAAAAATTATTCTATTAATAAAGAATTATTATAATTATGGCATAAAAAAATATATTATTAAATATATATAAAAAAAATAATAAAAATAAATAAATTACTATATTTTTAACTCTTTATTATTGTTACAAACAAATAATAAATGTGTAAAAGTTATTTTTTTGATAATAGAAAACAATTAATAACAATAATATTACAAATATTAAAGCTATATATTAATATAAACATTATCTATATTAATAATGAAATTATTAAGAGTAACAATAGAGAGAAATTATCATAAAAAGAAAAAATAACCTATTTTTAACACTTAATATAATAATTTTGAAAGATTTTATTCCAAAAAATGTGAATAAATCTTATTTGTACTGTAGTTAAAAAATAAAATAAAAGAATTCACAAATATTCTTAATTTTACATGGAAGATAGTATTTTTAGAAAAATTTATCAAAAACAACTAAAAAATTGAAGTAATCACATCAAGATGGATTATATTAGTAAATATTAACTTTCTACTTTGATAATATAAGATATTTATATATAAATAATAAAGATTTTACCTTTTTTGTTTAGTGTTTTATTGTTTTTGATGCATCTGAGGGGGAAACAGAGTGAAAAGAGCTCTATTTATAGTAAATTCCTCCCATCTAGAGTCCAACAGGCTTCTAGTAGATGGAAACTGATGGTATACACTGGAACCAACAAGTATTTCAAGGTTTGGTAATGATTACATCATAATTAAACCATCTTATCTCATTATTATGCCATTATTTAGAGTTATCACTATACCTCTAAGATTGCTGACATCATAGGCTTGGAAGGAGCCTAAACTTTGTGGATTTTATTAGTAGTAGTCATAATATAATAGTATTAATCAGTTGTATCACTTATATGACTGTTAAACCTAAAATAAAATTACATTGAGTGATCATAAATGATCATTTTGCAGCTTAAACTTTGATCATTAATAAATTTCAAGTTATAAACCCTACATCAATTCAAAGAGTGAATTCTAATATTTTGGCATGTTTCTATGAAACTGTCAAGAGCATTTCATTACATCATCAAAACTATATTTTTCATGATCTTTCTTGTAACTCATCTTTTCTGTTGAAACTTGCTATTTTAAAGCTCAAACCATGATTTCAGGGGGGTTTACCTTTAATATTATGATAAAAAATACAACATTCTTCACGCATGAGCTAGTGGAACCTTAATATTAACTTTACTCTAAGTTTTGACCACTTTCACAATAAAGTGCTCAACAGGTCTAGCAATTGTGTTCAATAAACCCTTACAAGTTATAAACTTGTTTGAAATGTGTCAAAAAAGTTCATATTTGTATTCCCACAGTAATTACATGTTAACCTTATTTTTGTCCCAACTCTCTATCATGTATATTTCCGGAGATATTAGCTAAAAATCATGAATGTCTGCACTAATCATAAAAGTGCATATATTCAGCTTAATTCCTTAAGTATTAACCTCAGAGATATGCCTTAGAATTGTTTTATGTGTAGCCTTTCATGGATAATCAAATGTTGTGATTTATTTCACATGTTGTTTCATTGAAGCTTGAGATAAGTAAGAATTTATGTCTTTTTATGGCATTTTTGCTTATCAATCATCAGGTATTGACTTTACAGATATGCAACAAAGATGATATATGTGTGTTTTATCATGAGAAATTCAATGGTGTAATTTACTTAGCATGTTCATCCATCAGATTTGAAGTTAATTTATAATTTATGCCTTTTTATAGCTTTTTTACTTATTTTAAGATAATTATTGAGAAATTTCTTTGTGACCTTTTTGGATATGTGGTTATATCTCAAAGCCTCATATTGGCTGTGATTATGGATTCACTGCTCCTCCTTCCTTTTCTTTTCTGAATGTGTTCTGTGTCTTAGGGTGTCACTGGTAAGTTTCCTTGTGACTGCTTCTCTAGTGGTAGGAATTTTTCTTCCACAAACAATAGCAGTGAGGGATTAATGTAAGTTTTGACTTGAAATTCTTTTTAATGTCAAAGAATGGCCTCTGGTAAAATATGTGGCTTCATTTTACCTCTATATTACAAAAGTAAAGTGTTAATATTGATTCTCATGTCAAACAATACTGTTATGAAAAATATTTTTGTTACAACTGTATGCCAGAGTTTTACAGATTGTTCTGTAATGAATAAAAAAATATGAATATAGCAGCTTACATGAAAAAATTGAAAAAATAAATTTATTCAACCATGTGTTCTAAGTTGTTATTTCCAGTAAAGGGCTTACTTTGGTGATTACAAAGATGATTGATTTTTATGTTATTTCTGTATAAACATAAAATAACCAAAGATGAGGGCTGTGGTAGCTATTATTTGACTGTACCAAATCAAAATAAGAATAGCATGGTGGTATATTATTATATACTACTGAAAAAATAACAAGATATGATATATAATAAAGCTCTTTTTCTATTCAGGATATTTTCATGCTGAAGAATAACAAATCAGTGCCAAAATAGAAATATTACTCACCTTTGTGCCAAAAAGTCTAACTTTCAGTTCAAAAACATGACCAGGCCCCCCAAATGTCCAGTTGAGTCTATCATGAAGCTACTTAATTTAAATTAAATGCTTCAACTATGACTGTTACACAGAATATATTGAATAAAAAGGTTGCTAGTGACCACTTCTGAAAGTGCTGGGTGCAATGGTTATCAATAGACTAACTATAATAAACACTAAAATACTTGTAGCACTTTAGGTATACCTGGTTCTTTTCCAAGACTAAAGATTTGAATAAACACTTTTACTATGTATAAATTTAAAATCAGAATGGGGATTCCTCTTCTGGGCAGAGGAAGATCCCTTTTTATCCTCAAAAGTGGGTGGATGGGCGTCTGGTTCTTACCACACAGAAATGGTGATGATTTTTTACTCTCAAGGGTGTGATTTTTATTTATATATCCCTTTATGCACTGTATTAGGATAAGATGTTTTTTTGAAAAAACATCTAGTTACTTTTCCCCAATAAAGGGTGAAAATCTTCATCCAGGTTTCTCACAGGCACCTATAAACCTGTATGGCATGTGTCAGTGGACCCAATATTATTCTTACAATGAGTTATTGAAGTATAAAGCAGCGTGTTTGTAAGTTTGAAACCTCATATTCATATTTGTTGGATAGTACCCCACAGTATTGAGTTCTATGCAATATTGTGAAATTTTGACCTTAAAGCTGCCACAACTTTGTCGGTTTTGAAGATAGAGGTCTCAAAGGTGGTTCATGTTTAAGCCGTTGATGATTTTTACACAATGGTTACTCATCTTGTATGAATAATATTCAATATGGTAGATCTATGCAGGCTTTGATTTCAATTATTAGAATTTGGCTTTTGGATAGAACCTGTATTAAGTTATTATCTTTAATAACTTTTGTTTTAGAGGCAGTATAATAATATGAAGAGTAAAATTAGAAAGCCTAAATCCTCCTTGTTCTGAAAGGAGTGCAATTTGGGTATCTCACACCAAAACCGTATAAGGTAGATAATAGGTGAATATTTTTTTCACCCTTATTGAGCCTATATTACCCCATAAGCTCTGAAGTTTCAATGCTGGCTTCATTTGGCTAGTACCATTGGATAGCCCTTTCTGGAGGATTAAATCTGAAGACCTATTAAATGTGTTTCTTCCTTTCTCTAGAGTTTAGATGAGAGGTGAAAAATAAGTTTTGTTCTCATTTCTTTTTTTTGGGCTGGAATGACTTTGGTATTCCTTGGCCTATGGTTATGGGATTTATGTATTTTGAAAGAAATCAATTTCCTCTTGATTTTTAATTCTTTTGTGAGCTATTTTGTATCAGGTGAGTTTTTAGTGGTAATTTTTTTTTACCATTTTTTATGGTATTTTAATGTCATTCTTGTGCTCTGGCTTTATGTCACATGCTGACAATAATGAATGATTTCTAATAATACCAAGTATGCTTATATACAAAATTCTCAGAACTTCAAAAATGGATCACTTCAAATATTAATTGGATGATAAAATAAGCAGTAAATGTTAAATCCATCATGATCTGGATATTTTTTTGATAAAAGTTACCCATTATAAAGGTTTATTCTTCTAGCTCTTGATTTTTCATTAATATTGTTTCATTTTCATTTTTCTATGAAAGTATATCAAATCAAATTTGTCTTCATTTTAGGTTTAGGATTGGAAAAAATATTTGATTGATATTCTTGGAGAATGTTTTCAGTTTAGTTTGGCTTATATGAGGACTAAAATGTTTGTTCTTTTGGTCAATACTAGTTTTTTAAGAGAAAAGTCTATTTTTTCATTTTTCAAAAAACAGAGCTTTTGAAATGTGATATTCCCAAAATTCCCAAAATTGAGTGTGATAATTCTTACAACACATTTGCATAAATAATTAATTGAAGCTATCAACACTGAGGGGGGTGGCTCACAGTAATTTCAGTGTTTGGGTGCAGCAAAGACAAGAAAGATTTCATAGCATTTGTTTTCTTTTTCAGGCTAGCTCTATGATATAGGAATGGATAGTAAACACCAAAAGCTGGTATTGAAATTAAATCTTGATGAATGTTGTAACTCAAGCGTTGTACCATTAATTGAGAATTCTGATTACTTGACCCAGAGCCCTGGTTTCAAATATCAAAATTTTTTAATTTACCTCATTAATTGAACAATAGCTCAGGTAGCTATATTTTTTAATACAGATATCAATTTTATTGATATTTGCAGCTTCTAAATCCAAGCTATATCATGACTTTAAATAAGAATACTTTTGAAATTGCTTTTTGTTAGAATATAGCTATACTGGTAACTCACTGTCTAGGATCTGAGGAGATCTTTTTTTCTTTTTTATTTGATAAGATATAAGCTTTTCACCCATTTGAATAAATAATTTCATACATTGACTCAATAAAATCCTCAATTTATCTGCAAATTTGGCTTGAAAATTCACAATTTACCCCTCTAACTCAAGTGTTTTCCCCTTTTATGTACTTCTATTGAGTTAATAACTTCCATTCTATGCTTTCTGATAATTTTCAATATATATCCTTGAGTCTAAAGACTAGTATCATGATAAATAGTTGAATGAAATGTTTCTTGAGAGTTTACCACATTCAGGTTTCTGCAAAAAATGCATTTTAGGCTGGTTTATGATTTACAAAATCAATTTCTTCATGAAGGATAGTTTAAAACAGGATATGTTAATGTGTCTTTCACAAGAAAACATTTCTAGGGATTACAATTAAACAATTTTGAGAAAATTTCAGCTCCAGAATACTGGTGAAAACTTTTGAATCAATTATCTCAAATATATAGGGGGTTTACCTCTTGGATAAAATACATTTTTTATGAACCCCTTCAAATTTCTTCCATATTGCCTGTAAGATCATGATTAGTACATATTTGAGAACATTCTTCAGTTATTCCAAAAAAATCACTCTAAATGATTATTTTCTGATGAGAACACAAGATTAAGTGGAGAGAAGATTTCAGCCTGTGACTCAAAACCAGAGCACAAGCATGACAACCAAATACCATAAACCAATGGTAGAGCCAAGATACCACCAACACATGGAGCTGAGCCAAACCAGCTAAAAAAGTTATCAAAAAAAAAGAGGAAACTGGACTCTTTCCAAAAATACAAGTCCCACAATCCTAGGACAAGGAACAACAAAGTTATTCCCGCTCAAAGTTGTTCCTGAGCATAAACGTTTTTTTTCACCTCTCATCTGAAATCCAGAGGAAGAGACTCAACCCCATCAAAGAGGTATTCAAAATGAAGCTCTACGTCAGGGCTTTCTAATGGTACTGACCCAATTGAGCTAGCATCAGAATTGCTGAGGTTATGACCAAAATAAGGTCAAATAAAGGGGAATGAAATATTCACCTCTCATATCACTTCTACAGTTTTAGTGTGAGATACCTAAAGTGGGGTATTTTTGGAAATATCACAATCAGGGCTATCTGATGGTGCCACCCATTTCCCCATATATCATCTAGAACAAAAGCTATGGGGAAAACAAGTCCCATACACATTCTAAGCAAATCATACATATGCACAAAAACTCTTGTGCATGGCATACCTTTGCCATACTTAATGATAGCCATATAAAATGAGGTACCATTGTGTAGAGCACATCCAGGGCTACACAATGAGCTAACTTTGAGCTTGATATCTCAAAAACTGACAAAGGTATGGTAGTTTTAAGGTCAAAATCCCACAGTTAGACCAATACAGTATTACTGTGGTATATTCTCCCATAACTATGATTATGAGGTGCGGAACAGATGAAGAAGCCTGGCTATACCTCAATACCCCATAGTTTGGTCAATACTGGGGCCCTGTACAGCATTCTATGCGTCATACACATCAGAAGAGAGCTATGTGTTCCCCAGATGAAAGCTTTCACCCTGTATTGGTGAAAGCTGCCCAGATGTGGTTTCAAAACCACATCTGAGCACAATACAGGATATACAGGCCTTGTGAAAGCCACAAGCCAGTCCTTGGAAGTGAAAAATCTTCACTTCCTCTATGTGGAAAGGTCTAGAAGACTTTTTCACCCAAGTTTAGGATAAAAAGGGGGCTTTTCTCCACCAGAAAAGGTTTCCTCATCCTGCTCTTGAATTCCTACATGGTACAACTTTCAAAAACAATTATACTCTTGGAAAATAATCAGGTATACTTCTAATTTCAAGTATTGTAGTAGTTATTATAGTAAACCGACTGATAATTATGTCACCCAGGGCTTTCAACAGTGCTCACCACCACTATTCCTCAATAGTAAAGCCCTGAATATCTTATTACCTTTTGTTATTATCAATCAAACCTTCTATAATAAATTTTACCATTTCACAGTCATAGCTTAGGTTGTAAGTACATCTATTATCACCTTTTCATAGACTCAACCTGATAGAAGAGGCTTTCTAAACCCTTGTTTTCTTGCTGATTTGAACTTAATTCTAATCATTTATAGTTTTTTCTCTCTTAATTGATTTATTTTGGAATAAGAAGTTTTCTGTTGTATAAAATTACAATTCATGGAGATTCGGGTCAAAATCAAACAAGCCTCAAAACATTTTCAGTAGCAATCACAATTGACACTCCCTTCATTATGCTTTACAGATAGTACCTTATTTATCTTGGGACTTGAGGTCTCACAGTCCATTCTGGCCACCAAGAATACATTCGATGAGAAAGAGAACCCAAATATCATTTACTAAGTCAGTATTTTTCCGCTTTTGAAATATTAAAAACCATAATTCATTGATAATTCAAGTCAAATTACTCAATTATGAATATTTTCATGCTGTTTTTGTGTAATCATCAACATCTTTTATGTGAAACATTTTAGTAGCTCGTTAACGACGTCAAGTAGTCTTTTCCAAAATGTATTCTCACAAGATATTTTCTGAATCAACTTAAAATTTGATAGGTCCAAATTCTTCATCCGTATCACCCAGAGTAGCTTGAAAGTTAATTTTAATATACTGAAAGAGTGTAGTTTAGTTTTTAAAATACTAAGATAAATAAATTCAAAATACTTGAAAATTGAAATAAACATTCATTTTTAAAAAAATGTAATTAATGATTTCATATTATTCAAAACAATAGTTCAGAAATTTCATATAAAATTGAACTTAAACTCTAATCATTTAACATTTGATATTTATTCCAATCCTATAAAAGTACATATCACCCATTCTTTTTATAAAAAAAGTCCTTGATTCTTGAAAATTAATTCTAATAATTTGAACATAAATCTCTAATATCTATGGAGATTTATATCTCCTGATGAACTTTATTCAACCCTATTATTTCCATTTTCAGAAATTTTTGATACATAGTTAAATTATATTATTCAAAAGATAAATATATGTTAATCAGGATTTTAAAATCAAGCCCTTAATATTTATCCACAGAAATCAAGAAGTATTGAGTAATGTAAAACTATGACTTAATAAAGCTCAAAATGAATATTCTCTTCAAAGGTGAGGTTTGATCAGCTGGAAAATTCCATTCACTAAAGATTATATGTATATACAATGAACTAATCAGTTCTCATAAATTTATGAACGAAGAGTTTCAAGATTTTAGAATACAGAAATTAACAATTCCCAACGATGAGAATAAAATAATAATGTTGAAAGAAATTTTGAATCCACTGTCGTAATAAAAATAATTTTCAAAGATAAGCTGAAGGAACTCCCACACAACTTTGACAATTCACGTCAGAAATGATACATAAGCTTCAGTGCTATCACACAATTGGGTTTCTTTCTCAAGAATAGGCCCTCAGCTTCAGAATTGTTTCTGATAGATGAAATGATTGATCATGGATGTTTAATTCTTGAAAACTAATGGAATCCAAGATGAGTATAACCAATGGCAAATACCCTAAAAGATGAGAAAAGATCGACTTTGCGTCCAGGAAGACTCCATGTCTAAAGATTGGAGGGTTGTCTGAAATTTTTTCCTTTTTTGACCAAAGTGGCGATTTCTCATGGCCTTTTTGGGAACTTTATCACGAATGCATTTGCAATGTAAAGCTGGCCCCATTGGGCAATGTGTGACTCTCCTTATCGTTGAGAGCACCTCAGCATTTATTTCTTTACATGGTGCTCCGAGCTGACTAATCATATTTGATGTTTAGTTTCTTTGAAGCTGGCTTGGTCTCCCCACAACTACGTTTTGGAATTGAAAGAGCCTAGCAAGTTGCTGTGGCCTTATCGCTGCTCGCCAAATCGTCAAATTCAACTCGCTAGGTCAGTTGTCGATATGCTGGATTCACCAAATTAGAGTCTCAAAAGCTTAACTGAGTTTGCAAGGATTGTGAAGGAAATTCTGGCACATATACCGAGGCTTGTTTAAGCTAGGCCTAAAAAGACGCCTTTATGAAAATATCATGCGACATGAGTCCCAAAGCTGTTTAAGCGTACTTTTTACGGCCCACCTCAGCCGGAAAAGATGATAATCTAGAAATTTAACGGCGAAAATCAAACTCACAATGAAAAACCAAAGGCAGCCTCTAACGTTCGCCTTGCGACCCAAGGAATGGCACAGCCAACCATGAATCAGTTTTGTTAGATACCTTCGTTGTTTTGGTTTGTCAATCAGTGGATGGGCGGCAAAGCCAATAGCGCATTGACTGTGATTACAAATATTTTAATACCGTGCCTTTTTCCAAACAACAATAAGATCTGAATAGAGCTTGATCGCTTGATGTTAAAGGAAATAATCACTCAGAAAAGGAAGAGGAAACGCTTAATTTGAACAATGTATCTTGACAAAAACATGAAATTTTTTTGAGTTCAAACGATTCCGATGTTACAAAAGAGGTCAAAAAGAAAATCTTACTCGGCCCTGATGCCGAGAGAGAGTTTTTTTCGTTAGCATGCAATCGCCGTCTAAAGCAACCCTCCGCCCGCAATATACCAAGCTCCCCATTTCAATATTTTCTGCTATCGGTCCCAATTTCTGAAAGCAGTCAGTATTTTTTGGTTTGTTTTTCGGGAGGTGTGGGTGTCAGTCCAGAGCAGTTCAACCCAAACACAGCCGAGCTTTTCAGGAGTGCTGTGCTTATTGAGCTCATGTCGTCTAATTTGACACCGACAAGATCAATGGAACGATTCAATGCATTCGGCTATAACCTTTTTAAGGTCTCCTTCCCTTCGTGTGGGCTCTTGTGTTGAGGGCGTCTGGAGGAAGACCGCAAACCAGGTCTGATTTATAATAGCATTCTAATGGTTACAAAGAAAATTCAACCCCGGTAGTTTTACAACTCAACCCTATTGTTTAAGAAATTCTTGGCGGAGAATGCGCCAGGCGCTCATTGTTTAGCTTAAGTAGCTACCTTGTCCCTTTCTCTTCATCTACGTCATTACTTAATTATCCTTCACTGGCTCGAGAAACACCCATTTTACCCTATCGTATAGGCTTGACGTTTCAAAACGTGAGCTTTGTGTTGAAAGTGGTGAGAAAAGTTGTCTTATACTGAAGCGTTCTTTCTGTCTTTTTCGTATCGAAATATCTAAAGCTTAGCACTTAAGCGCTGTTTGCAGAGCTCGTTGATCACGTAAGTGCATGAACCTCGCCAAGTTGAGCTTCTTGTGTCTTGTGTTATAACATTCACTACTCTATCAAATCTATTCAATTAAGTCGTCAATGCAACCTCTTACCTCAACAACCATGCCTGAAAGCGTGGCTGAAAAGAAGCCTCGAATTCTCATTTCTGGCGCTGGTATAGCTGGTACAACTTTGGCTTTTTGGCTGAGCAAGGCAGGGCTTTCCGTTACTGTATTGGAGCGCTCCACAGAGTTTCGAAAAGAAGGTCAGACTGTTGACATCCGCGAAGGGGCGATCCAAATCATCGAATGGATGGGACTCAAAAAAGCAGTCATGGATCTATGTACCAAAGAAGCTGGTGTCAAATTGGTCGACGCACATAATAGAACCTGGGCTTCTTTCCCCAAACGCAAGGACGGAAACGGCTTCACGGCAGAAATTGAGATCTTACGAAGCTCTTTGGCCAAGCTCATTTTCAACTCATGCCAAAATAATATTGAATATAAGTTTGGTGCTACCATCGATTCCATTGAAGAAACTGAAGATGCAGTGCGGGTGACTTTGGCGGGTGACAAGACAGTTTTCGAATACGACATGATCGTTGTCGCTGAAGGATTCCTCTCACGCAGCCGAGCTAAAGTATTTAATGAAGACATTCGAGCCCCACTTGTTCGATTCAATATTTATGCCGTCCTTTTTTCTTACGACCCAAGTCCGACAGATACTGAGTGGGCAAGAGTGTATCATATGCCAAAACGTCGGGCACTCGTTGTACGGCCAGATGGTTTTTCAAGGGTACGAGCTATTGCGGCGTGTGTTAGCCCATCAGAAACAACACGATTAATCGCCAGTACTAAGACTTCACAAGCCCAACAAAAAGAGTATTTTTTCAACCAATTTAAGGATGGGGGATGGGAATTAGCCAAGGTAATGGAAGGTCTCAAAAATGCCAATGATTTTCGCGTACAAGATATTGCTCAAGTAAAGGCAAAGACATGGTCCAAGGGTAGAGTGGTCTTGTGTGGCGATAGTGCCTATTGTCCTTCGGCTCCGACTAACATGGGAACTACAGCAGCTATAGTGGGGTCGTACATTTTAGCTTCCAAAATTGTTCAGCATAAAAAGGATTATCGAACAGCTTTTTCCACATACGAGACTGCTCTTAGGCCTTGGATCTCTCGAGCTCAAAAATTAAGCCTGGGATTTCCAAAACTAGATTTTCCAGATTCAATGTTAGGGGTTTACTTATTACGATTTTTTATGGGCCTGCTAGCCATCGTAACCAACAGCAAGATTTTTGGCTTGCTTCAAGGCATCATTTCCCTTCTTCCAAGCTTTGGCGTGCTCAAACTTCCACCTCCGTCAGTTTTTGAATAGCAGAAAATAGAGTTGTTCATCTGGGAATATTAATTTGAAATTTGTCCCACGAAATCATCAAGCTTTATGACCATGTAATTTGTTTATTTAAAAAACATGAGTCGCAGAAAAAACTTTTATTACATACGCTTGTGTAGAATTGATAATTTTTCCAGGAATCAGGAAACGGATCATGAAACTTCTCATTTTTAAATTAAATTACTGAAAATGGTACTATTTTCAAAATGAGTTACTTCCTTTTGGAAGGTAGCATCAATATAATTGATGGCACGGAAAAGTACATGACAAGGTAAAAAGATTCCAATTAAAAGAAGGATAATTTTAAGGAGATCTTCCGCTCAGCTTTATTGCAAAGAAAAACAAACTTATGCATTTTTTGGAACAATCAGGTACCGTAGTCTTTGATGTACTGAGAATGGTGAGCTTATTAAGCAGGATGCTTGACTAGAAGTGACGAAGACGTAAAACCTACGTGAAAATTATACTATTTTTGTCATTGCATTTAATTTGTGTCACGAAATTGGCTTCAAATTAAATCAAACTAAAAAAAGTGAAACATAAATGCATTGAGCCTTCACAAGATTCCGAAAAGGTAAAATGATCTTCAAGGAACCAAATTCATCAGGAACCTAATCAAGGTGAAAAGAAAGATATTGAAAATAAGGTTTAAACTATATATATAAAGTCTGTTTATGAGGAAAAAGATGGAAGTTTTGAAAATAAACTGTTGGTCATTTGGTGGAGTTTTTGTTCCCCACTGTTAGCTTCCTTAGAAATACCTGAGAACATAATTATTAAGAATGGCTTTGTTTTGATCTGTTCTCTTTACTAAATACAGTTACCTTGGAATCCTGGTTGTTGAGAAGTTTTTAGAATGAATTTTTAATTGATATGAGAATATTGAAGAAGTATAAGGCTTTTAGTGAATAAAACTTCTTTTTATAAAAATTTGCATCATGCTTCCATTTAAAAATTGCTAAATTTAATCTGAGACTTTTAGAAATATAAGAGTTGAATATAAAAAGTAAGAACCACCCAAACAACTACCTTTGAATTGATAACAATTTCATGTCAAGAGCATTTTGATAGCTTGATCTGACATTAAAAAACTTTTTTGATGTGAAAGACTACTTGTAAAATGGAAAATGAAACTCTTCTCTTGTCTTTTCTGTTGAGAAATTTTGGAACTGATTTTTTCTCAGAATGAATCCCTGCAAATATTTTCTAGTATTTTGAAAACTATGTAGAAGTCTTGAGTGACATAGAAATATGGAAACTTGATTTCAATGTCATATTTCATAGGAAATTGTGAGTCTTGAGGTATATTTTATATACCCAAATAGGCCACAATTATCTTAAAAATAAATTCTGAACTATGCATAACCCATAAGTCATGCATATATTCAAAATTCATCATTTTTGATTTCAGAAAAGATGAATAACTTTTTATTGAGGAAGTAAATCCATGGATTTAAGGCCAGATTTGGATTCTACACAAAAATTCACCTAGGGTAGCTCCATAGAGTGAATAAGCTCAAATTAACTCTTTGAGGTGGTAATATTGAAAATACTTCTATACCACATCATCAATACCACATAAGAGATCCATGAAAGTTTTTGTTTTTCTCTATTTCACGCCAAAATAATGGGAATGTGAGATATCCCATGTTACATATACACTAAGAATAGTGTTATGTATGTTTTGGGCACTTAATATTATGGTATTCTGACATGAACTATTGGTACACCCATAGTGGATATCTCACTTGAAGCTTAGAATTCTATTTTGATGTTAAAAATAGGCAAGGGGGACAAAAGACATGAAAGAGAGCCACGGTAACCAACTTCTGAGGACTCTGAGGCGTGGACAGCTCCAACACTTGGATCCATGGCTTATCTTGGCCCAGCTAGTAAACTAAAACCTTTTGGGAATTTGGTTACCATCTTACAACTTCAGTAAATCATAAGAAAATAGCAAATAACCTGGTATTTTGATGTGCCAAGGAGGTAAAGAGCAACTTAGACTCCTGTAACCATGTCAATTCCTAATGAATTTCCATGGGTAAGCCCCAAAAGAGTAATTAAAACCCTTTTTGGACTAGTATCCATTGATTTACCTCATAGCAACCAGCTATAGACTGCTATTTGCAATTCTACAAAGAAATGAGGTAAAACTTCAATTATTCATTAAAAAGACAATTCTTAATGCATCTTTCTGAAACTTTCAGGACCAATTACAAACTGTATAAGTAATATAAAAACCAAAGATAATTATACTTTTATATTTAAAATCAAAAGTTTTACTTACAGTCCATTTTTGATGATTCCATGTGAAACACAGAACCTTTAAAAATTTACAGAAAATACATTCTCTAATGAAATTTCCAATATCATTGATAACTTTGGGAAATCAATAATTATTTTGCAATAAAAGAAGATTTACAGATGTTACTCCTTTGATTCTTAACCATAAATGGGTTGGTAGTGACGTAAAAGCCTCAATTAAGCAATTATGATAATCTTACGTGACAACTGATGATGCACTCACTAATCCAAAAAGGTTTATTGTTTTTTCAGCTTGCTTCATGGCACGCCTCTGTGAGCTTATTTAGACTTAAAAGAGGCCTCCTCTTGCTGTTTTTTCCAAATCATCACATTACTCAATTATATCTTTAGTACCAACAAGTAAGTATTAGTTAGAACTTTTTCTTAAGTGTTTTATGCTTTCAGAATTTAATCAGGAAGACATGAAATCATAGAAATCAACTATATATTGTTGTATTATTATTATAAATCAATTTGGATCCATTAAATCCACAATTAGATGTCAAATCTCTGTACTATTAACTTCTAAAAGGTTCATTGGATTAATAGTGAGTACTTCTTAAAGTTTTTCTCTAGTAATGGTTTTCTTCAAAAGTTATTTTTATGATTATTCTTGTAAAAGATAATTATATATTAAAATAATTTTATTTTTTTAATAAAAGAGGTTTTTATTATTAAATTCTGCTTGTAATTGATTCTTGTAGACAATTACTACTTACTGTTATAATCACTAGTAGTGTATAACACATAAAATAAATAATTATTTAATTATTTAATTGTGGTTATAATAATTTTTATTATTATATTTCATAAGAACAGTGATAGTACTGTTGATTAATAGTAATATGATCAACAGTTTCATAGACACATCTTAAATTTGGGGGCCTGGCCATGTTTTTTGAACCTTGTACCCTTAATTAATATATTTTTAAGCTCTAGAACATATTAATTTAATAATTTTTTCTTTCAATTTAAAGTTGGAATTCATTTTATCTTTGAAATTGTCTTAAAATCTTTTTCATTGAGGAATTTGGTTTAATCTTATACTGTTTTTACACGTGGTTTCTTTGCATCCAAAAACTCATGAAACTATTCTTTGAGTTACTCTGAATTAATTTTGATTCAAAATTATAAATTATAAATTTTTTCTTCTTTGAAAAGAATAATTTTTTGAATATTAAAAAATAAAGAATTCATAAAAAATCTTGAAAATATCTTAAAAGTATAAAAAATAATTTTCTTCAATATTTTTTTCTGTAGTGTCTTTAATCAAATACTGTGCAGCTGGTAACAGACTCAGTAAAAAATACATTAGTAGTCCAGAATCTGAAGACAGTATTGAAGTACAAATTTCTAAGAGAGGCAATTTGTTTAAGACAGAACAATCTAAGCAACCACCAAAAGGTGTGTGTTTTCTGTTTCCAATTCTTTTTTTATATTGAATTGACGTGAAAATGGTGCATACCAGAAATGCAAGCAACTATTCAATCCAACCAGATGGATGTGGACAAGGAAGAGGCAAGACCAAATCCAGAAGTGTAAGATCTTCAAGAAAGACACATATGAAGGATTCCAGAGTTTCCCCCAATCCCCAAGGTCTGTACCCACAAACATTAATGCAAAATCTGAATCTGAACTGACACATGATAAGATTTCAAGGGATGAACCACTTCCAAGTGGCAGCAATAGAAATTTATCAATTCCAATACAAAAATTGGTTCAGAGAAGCCAAAGAAGAGGAGTGGCAAATATGCTCAAGCCTTTGGCAGGGGGCCATGAAATCCTACTTACACATCAAGAGCTTTCTGGGTCAGGAGAAGACCATAGAGCTCTTAAGAGGTTGGAGCCCATTGTCTTCCAAAGACAAAGTCAAAAAGATAAAGAACTGGTTGAAGAACCAAATTCTTTTATCCATTGACCAGAAGAAATAGTTGGAAATGACTCCAGCTTTGGAGGTAGAAGGCCCAGTGGCGTCTACCAGCTCCAAACAAGCTCCAGAAGTGTCGAAAGACAAGCCCAGAGGACCTCAGAGGAAGCACAAAGGTCCCAAGACCCATCAAGGCAAGGGCAAAGGCAAAGGAAATTGGCACAGACCTTACCCACAAGGGTACAGGATTCCTAAGTTGGAGCCTTCAGAGATGGACAGTGTCTTCAATATGGCCAGAACTCTGATGGAACTCACAGCCAAAGAGCAGGAAGAGATGAACAGGACTTTTCCACGCAAATAATAGATGAAATACACTTTGTTAAATCTTGTATTGATGTAGAACTTGGCATATTTGATGCAAAGTTAAATAAAATCATATTGGACATGAGTGAATTAAAAAGAAATGACAAGAAGTATACTGAATGGTATCAATTGACAAATTTCAGACTTGATTCAATTACTAACACATGTGACAGAATTGAGAGTAAATGTCAAAATGATGAAATGGAAGATCTTCCCATTTTAAACATTAATGACCAACTTAGAGTTCTGAAAGATCATATCTTGGAAATAGCTAAAAATACCAATCAGTTTGCCACACATTTGGAAAAAAGTGACAGTAAAAGGCAGAAGTTAAAGAATGAAATCATTGCAGATGTATAACAAATTCATAATAATTATGAACCACATATGCCAAGACGTTCTACACCTTTTACTGAAGAAAAAATTTCTGTTAAAGGAAGTTTGAACCCATTCTTAGGAGAAAATGTTATCTCTGCAAAAAATATTCCCAAATTGGAAGAATGGCCAACATTCTCTGGTTAAGGAGAATACAACCATATTGAGTTCATCAGAACTATTGATATGTTGCAAAGCAATCTTCACATACCTTATGAAATTATAGTGGGAAAATTACACTCTCTGTTTACCAGAACTGCAAATAAATTTTATTACAGGATCAGGATAGATCATGGAAAACATGATTGGTCTTGGCGGAAATCTGAAATGATTACCAAATGGGCCAATAATTCTTGGAGGTTTAAAATGGAAAATGCTTTTGAAAGTTCCATTTTTAACTCAGAAAAAGATAAACCACTTACTTGGTTCTTCAAGAAAAAAGACAAATTATCTGCTTTACACCCAGATATGTCTGACACTATGATTAATATGAAAATATTAAGAGAATGTGGAGGAGAACTAGAACATGCTATCAAGTGCAGATGTGTAGAACCCTGTTCAACAAAGGACTACATCAATGCAATGGAAGATATCATTACTAAAACAAGAATTGGTAAAACTTGGACTATAATCCCTATAGAGTCCAAGATGGTCCCAGAGATTTCCAGAGAGGACAGAAGACCTGAAAAACCTATCTTGAAGTGTCATAAATGTGGGAGCACTGCAAATTTAGCCAGCACTTTCACCAAAAAGACAAAAATTGATGAAGCTCAAGTCATTGAAGAAGTTCAGTGTACTGAAGAGAAAAAGGAATCTGACCTAGATTCTTCAGTCTGTGAGGATACAGCAGTAGAGGACAATACCATTGAAAACATTACAGCTTTCTTTGAGGTCACAGAAGTCCATACTCACTTGCCACAGTGAAGTGAGGACTGTCATAACCTGATCAATCTCCAAGATGCCAGAATGTGTAAAACCAAACCTGCTAGAGGTAAAGGATACACTGCTGGAGAATCTTGTATCACATCAATTCTGATTAATGATATTGAAGCCAAAGTGAATTTGGATACAGGGGCATTTTGTACTTGTTTAGGCAAAGATTATCTTCAGACCATACTCCCTGAATGGAAAAATCATCTATTACCAATAGAGGGTGTACAATTTAGTAGTGAAAGTAATAATATGTAGCCTTTGGGTATATTGGACACTAATCTTGTATTTCCACACCCAGCAGGAAGTATTAGAATGAAGACTGATATTGTAATAATGGACAATTGCACATCTCAACACATCATTCTTGGAAATGATTACTTGAATATTTATGGTATTGACATCAATAACCATAAAGACAGATATGTTACAATTGGAGAAAACAAGAGACAAAAAATTGCTTTTTCCAATATTCCAAAACAAATATCAATAGTATCTTCTAAAACATATACTTATAAAGCAGAATTTGTGGCTAATCAACCTGTTGACACACAAATTAACCCATAATTGTCACCAAAAATGAGACATGAACTTATTGATGTGTTATACACATAGAATAATGCATTTGCCTCTTATAATGAACCATTAGGTGCTATAAAAGGACATGAAGCTGATATTACTCTTAATATTGACAGACCATATCCTCCAGTACTTAGGAGACCAGCTTATCCAGCCAGTCCCAGAGCTAGAGAAGCCTTGGAAAAACACATCCAAGAGTTGATCCAACTTGGTGTACTAAGGAAGGTAGGCCATAATGAAGAGGTTGAAGTAAAAACACCTGTTATTATTGCTTGACATAATGATAAATCAAGGATGGTTGGAAATTTTAGAGCATTGAATACCTACATAGTTCCAGATTGGTATCCAATTCCTAGAATTGAAGAAACCTTGACCCAATTGTCTAAAGCCAAGTATATAACATCAATAGATGCATTGAAAGGCTTTCACAAAAATGTTTTGACTCCTAAAGCTAAGAAATTACTTAGAGTTATCACTCACTGTGGTATTTATGAGTATCTTAGAATGCCATTTGGTATTAAAAATGCACCACTCATTATCAAAGAATGGTGACTACCCTCTTCCACACAGAGTTATCTGAAGGATGGCTTATCATCTATATTTATGATATCATCATATGTTCTGATTCATGGTCTTTACACCTTGAAAGACTTGCAAGAGTACTTCACAAAGTTGCAGGACTGAATATGAGGATTTCACTCAAGAAATACAATTTTGGTTTTGAAGAGCTCAAAGCCTTAGGACATATTGTTTCTGGTTTAAGCTTGGGTATTGACAAAAATAAAGTAGCAGCAGTGTTACTTAATCCAATACCGCAGAATAAAAAAGAAATGATGTCTTTTCTAGGATTTGCCAGTTATTATAGGCAACACTTAAAAGACTTTGCAATTCTATCCAAGTCACTCTATAGAATCTGTGATCAACAAACAGTATTTGAGATGAAACAGGAGAGAAATAAAGCTTGTGAGAAGATAAGGAAAGCTCTTACAGAAGAACCTTTGCTCCTCATGTGTTACTGGAATATACCTTTTAAATTGTACATTGATGCATGTGTAGATGGATTAGGGTAATCCCTACATCAAGTCCAAATTATTGATGACAAAACTACAGAAGGACCAGTTTGTTACATCTCAAGACAAATCAAATCAACAGAAGCCAGATATGGTGCAAGCCAAATGGAGTGCTTATGTTTGGTATGGGCACTTGGGAAGTTACACTATTATCTTTATGGCAGTTTTTGTGAAGTGATAACTGACTGTAATGCAATGAAATCACTTATTAACATGAAATCTCCCAACAGAAATGTGTTGAGATGGCAAATAGCTATTCAAGAATATAGAGTAAACATGACTATAATTCACAAAGAAGGAAACATTCACAGGTATTCTGATGGACCTAGCAGATGGGCATTGGCCAACACTCTTGATAACCCAGCTTATGTGCCTGTGGAAGCAGAACCACAGATTCCAATTGAAGGAATTAACATAACTGATATTGGGACTGAATTCTTTGAAGAAGTCAGAGAATCTTATAAGCAAGAAAAGAATCAACATATATTGACTTCCTTATTAGATAAAGACTGCAAAGATCAATCTTTAGTCAATGCACTGGATAAAGTTTGGAAAAGTTCCTATTCTGAAGGAAGATTTCACTTGTTTTATGGAATAATTTACCACAGAACCAAACATTCTTACATTATGACATTGTGTAGTAGACTGCCTATCAATAACATTCTTCATGAATGCTATGATAGCCTCTATGTGAGCCTTAGAGGTAATTTCATATACCCAAAAGAACACAAATACAAAAATAACATATTAATATAAATAAAATAAATTTATTTATATTATTAAAATAAAAATCAAACTATAAATATGAAATTATATTAAAAAATGAAAATTTAATTACAATTTAAAAATAAAAATACATTAAATTTTGTAAGTATAAAATTACATTTATACTTGAAAAAATTAAGTAAAAATGAAATTTTAACAAAATTGTGAAAAAATAAATAAATTTGGAAAAAAGTTAAATCAAATTATTATAACCTTTTATCCAATAAATAAACATATAAAAATTAATCCACCATTGGATTCCTCATCAAAAATCAGGTGGGGTCACCTCTGAGTGAAATTCTTGTAACTCACCTCTAAATAAGCTTAAATTAAGTTTTTATTATTTTCAATACAAAATTTGAAAATCCTCAAAACTTTAATTTCATTCACACCACATGTGGTGTTAACCATCAATTTTTGTGTTAAAATTGAGGTGTTGTGTTTAGTTTAAAAGTTATGAGGAATTGAAGTATTTTCAATTGAATTCAATTGAAATGTCAAAATGTGCACGTGTATTACATAAGTGAAATTTGATTTACATATGAGGTGTCAATTATTACTGTATTTTACTGTACAATTGAATTGAATTACATATGTCAATTATAAGTATAATACATGATGAGGAATTAAAGGAAAAATAAATTGGAAAGATTAAATTTGGGTGGGAAAAGGAACTCCAGCTCTAAGGGGGATCTAGACCCCTAAAATCCTTGCTGACAGGCGTGGGATGTCAAAATTCACGCAAAAGTTCATCACTTTTGGCCTGGAATTGAGTTACAGGGTCTGTGGACTCAATTGATGATGAGGTTTTGATACCAACTGGGGTAGTTTTAGCTGTTGCCAAGAGGGTAAAGCTACCCTTAAGATAAAGCAATCATAGTAAAACAGCTTTAACTGGTTTCTAAGCCTCTGACACACATTCTGACGTGTTTTGAAGGCTCTAGGCCTGGTATTGCTATAGTAATAGCTGATTTAAGGGTCTAAAATGGCTAAAAATGGCTTAAACCAGCCCTTTTTGGTCTAAACCAGGGCTCAATGATGCCATAATTAGCTTTTCTGTTTTCAGACTGTTTTTCACGACTGACAAGAGTAAATTTTACTTTTGGAGTAAGAGAATTAATGGCTATAAAAGAATGCCTTCTTTGCCCCACTTTTCTCTTCATGTTAGAATCTTTTCCTTTTATAATTAGTTTAAACATTGTTAAACCAATAAATAAAAGATTCCAAACACCATTTTTTAATCATTTTAAACCTTTTAACCACGTGAAAAAATCATTCTAATCATTTTTTGTAACTTTTATAATCATTTTTACCCCTGAACCACCCCAAAAGTGAATTAAAGCATCTTTCATCACTGTAAACTTTGTCACTTTGTTTCCAAATTCACTCTGGTCACTTTTGGGTGTGTTTTCTCTTTAATATTCTTTTTAAATACTTTTCTCTTTAATTAATTGCTTGCAGTTCTTTGCTCAATTAATTCCAATTGAAATTGCTCTTGAAGAAATTTCTTTTGTAGCCTTAAATATCTCTTGTAGAGTATTTTTGGATAATTTTTTATTGTTGGTAAAACAATAAATCTTTATAATATTATTGTTTTATACTGATAAAGTTATATACAATAAATTTCGCCTGTTTTCTCCTAAAAATAATATTTCTTGCTATTTTTAATTGAATTTTACCTTATACAAATTTTGAGGACAGGAAAAGTACTTGATTTTTAATCAAAGTTTCATATCCACACCTTACATTTGGGTCCCCAGCCATGATATTTTACCTGTGACATATTTTTTTACTCTTTTTAAATCTTTTTTCTTATATTGAAAAATATAAAAACATATAAAAATTACTTGTAATTCAAAAAAACCCATAAAAAATAATTTTTTTCATATTATAAGTGAGGCTTATATTTTTATTTCTTTTTTGAAATATCCTTTTTTTACTTAAATAATTGGTTTTTTCATTAACTTTTAGTGTCTGACAACGTGGTAAGACAAGAAAACATTGAAACAGCCTCAACAGTCACCAGCATTATTCCTGCTAGTACTATTAATTCAGACCATAATAGTACTGTTATTGTGACTCATAATAACCAACCTGAACCAATATCTTCTGAATTGATTAACTTGGACATAAGTGATACTCTTCAGAAAGCCAAAGATTTGGCCAATAGTAAGTTTTTTGACGTAAAATTACTATTTTAAGCCTTTTTAACCATAATTATGCCTTCAACGAGATCAGGAGCCAGCTATAACCCCTCAAGCAGCTCCCAGAAAGGTAATAGACGTGATTATGGCAGAGGCCAATCAGGTACAGAAGGAAAAGGGTCGGTTGATGATTTCCAAACAACTAAAATGGGTCATTCTGAAGCTGACAATACCATTTTACCTTCAAAAAGAGCTGACACCGCCACAACAAGCCTCTGTGGACATATACAAAGCCAGCCACAGTGCATACAACAATGCACTTCAACTCAAGGAGTACCAGATCCTTGCAGACCTGTGGAATAATTGCATGAATTCTTACCTAACTGTGAGAAAATTCCTGGGCCATACCAAAACTTGCAAATTGCTCAATGGATGGCATCCATTGATGGAGAAGAAAAACATGATGCTGTTGACACTAGAATGGAGGAAAAAAAACCCTCCACCACCCAAACCAGTGCCAAAAACAGCCCCAGTGGCCAGCACCAGCAATTCCAACGTGAAAAAACAGCCACAAGTTCCAAACAAGGGCAAAGGGAAGGCACCAGCCCCAAAAACTTTCAGCCAAGGATACATAATTCCAAAGATTCAGCAGGATGCCATGGAAAATGTATTTCAGATGGCCAGAACCATGATGGAATTACAGAAAAAGGAAGAAGCCAGACTAAGATTCCAGAAATGATTTCTGATATATTTGATTCCATCCCAGAGTTGTATGATGCTATAAATAACGCGAAAAGACATCTTTCTGATGAATATGAAACCATTTGTAACAACATTAAAACAAACAACCTGAGTCTGTGACAAATTAATGAAACACTTATGTGTTTTGAAAAAGTTTTAAGAACAATTCAAAATTCCAATAATGATATTTCTTCTAGAAATAAAATGAATGAACAATCTGCCATTATTAAAGAATTAACAGATAAATATTCTAAATTCAATATTGATGACATAATTGAAACAAGAACTAAACAAGCCATAAATATTATCAAAACAGATAACAAGAAAGTCCTTGATGACATTTCAAATTCATTTACTGAAGTAAAGACATATATAATTGCCTTGAAAAAGTGTTTTGATTCTTCACAAGAAGAAGTATCAAAATTATAAATGAAATTGAATCAAGTCACTGCTGATAATACAAGACAGACAGAGTTATGGCAAGAACTGACACATAAAGAAGACATGTATAAAATTGAAGTAATAAATTTACTACAAGGCTTCCAACATGAATACAGAAATTCCCAAAGGTGTAGAAACAGTAAAATTAATGACATTGAACAAATACTGAACACCTTACCAAGAATGTCTACACCTCTGAATCAAAATGAGGGCACAAGAATTCCAAATCCACAAGTATTGGATCCTGATAATTCACATTTAAAAAGTGAATTATCCACTCCTTTTCATAACTTGGAACCATCAATGGGACAAGCACTTTTGAAAGAAGTTCCAAAACTTAAAGAATGGCCTCACTTCAGTGGTGAAGGAGAGTATGACCATATGGAATTCATTAGAGGTATTGACATGATCAAAGAAGATTTTGAATTACCAGAAATATTGGTAACAGCAAGATTTAACACCTTGTTTACCAGATCAGCTCACAGATGGTATGTCAAAATAAGACAAGCACATGGACACCAGAGTTGGACTTGGTGGGAAACCCAAATCATCAGCAAATGAGCAAATGATTCTTGGAGGATTAAAGTTGAAACAGCCTTTGAATCTGCCAAATTTAATGCTGATAAAGACAAAGCTTTACCATGGTTTTGCCAACAAAAGGACAGATTATCAGCATTATATCCTGACATGTCAGAATTTATGATCCATAGGAAAATTCTGAGACAATGTGGAGGTGACTTAGAGCATGCTGTCAAATGCAGGACTACTGAACAATCTTCAGCAGAGGATATTATCAATATATTAGAAGAAGTAACCACCAGAACAAAAATTGGTTCTAGTAGGGTGAATCTTGAAACAAGGTTTAATACACCTTGGAAAGATTCTGTGGACAAAAACCCCATAGAAAATTCTAATAATGTTGGGTATAAATCTTCAGATACAGCCAAAAAGTGTGTCACAACCATGGCAATTCACTCCCTTGGATCCCCATATGGCATATCAAGCCACAGCCCTTTTATGGCCAATTGGCCATATCCATCACCAGTGGCCAATATGGCCACGTCATCATCTCATGGACCATTTATGGCCATTTGTGTTTTGGGGCCTTCATGGCCCTTCACCTCAATCCAGCACCCATAGCGGCAATTTATGGCCAAATGGGTATTTCTGGTCATTTCCCTCAAAACCAGGGGAAATGGCCCAAATGGCTGTTTTTGGCCATTTGGGCTCATAATGCGCATTTGCGCATTTTTGCGCATTTTGCGCACTTTTGCGCATTTGCGCACTTTTTGCGCACTTGCGCACTTTTTGCGCACTTTGCGCATTTGCGCATTTGCGCACTTTTGCGCATTTTGCGCATTTTTGCGCACTTAGACGCAAAGTGTCCAAAAGACACTTTCCCGCCTTTTGGGCCAGTTTTTGGCTCAGAACCCAAAAGTGGCCAAAAACCCCAAAAGGCCCAGAAACACCATTCCAAGCTCTGAAGCCATTACATCCATCCTTTTCCCTCTGCCTTTCCATCTCAAGACCTTTGGGCGTAATCTTCTTGCCAATCAACCAATATGCCATAAATGATGTTATATATCATTGTGCATCATTTTTCAACAGCAATTCAATGGTGGCAATATCAAATGTTCATTTCAACATTCCAACATCTCATCACGTCATCAAGGCACCCAATCATTCAGAGGAATCATCAAGGCTCAAGAGCAAGTGTTTCAGCGTCAAAGACCAATGACGCCATCAAGCAGTCATTGGTTATTCTCACTCCAAGTATTCATTCCAAGGGAATACTTTCAATTCATTCTCAAGTGTATTCAAGAGGCAATGCCAAAAGGAAGTTGTCAAGTGTCAAAGCTCCACTCAATCCATCTTGGCAACCATATTCATTTCAATACAGTCTGGATCCATCAAGACCTGTATTTCATTTTCAATCATGGGAAATTCATTCAACCCAATTCAATTTCAATATTAGCCAGCTGTATCAATTCCCAAAAGAATCAATACAGCCTCAAGGATCAATACAGATCAGTTTTCAGCCTGAAGAACTCAAGCTCCCAACTTTTCACATATACCGGCTACCCTTTCCACCCTGGGGGGTTTTCCCCAGTTAATTAATATATTTTGATTTTATTTTATCTCTATTTTCTTTTCACTTTAGTTAAGCAAATACTGATATTATTAAGTCAGTCATTTAGCACCTTTCTCTTTTCTCTTTCTTCGCCTGTCAATGGATATTTGGTGGTCATATCCTTACTAATTCCATTATTCATTTTTGGCAGGTTGAAACAGTGATTAAGGACTTACTTGGTTGGCTCTTTGGCCATTTGGCTTCCCTTTCCTCTTTTGCATCTCATCTTGTACCTGCATATCTCTTAGAGGAATTTATTTCTTATTATTTTTATTCTTTATCCTTTTGGAGTCTTCCAAGTGAGTTCCCTGATTGCTGAGTGCCAGGCCACTCTTGTATTTCTGTCCAAGAGCCCCTGTGACATTATATTAATTAACTCATAATTTCTTTTTCATTCTGTTCATTCTTTCTTTATAATTTCATTCACTCATTTCATCGAAATTATGATTCTTTTACGCTTATGAACTTAATGATTCATCGTCACCTCTCAATTTTCTTTCATTCATTCTTCATTTTGAAAATTGAAAGCTGACCCATTTTTTAATTTTGTTATTCTTTTTAAAATCTTTTTCAATAATCAATTTTCATTTCATTCATAATTCAGGCGTCATCTTGATTTTCTTTGATTTTCAAATTTTTCATCAAGATATTCAGACACGTTATTCACATCAAGATTCATAATTGATTTTTTCTTCAAGAATTTTGATTTTTAAAGAATAATTCACTTGATTTTGATTGATTGATTGATTTGACATATTTAATTTTGACCTCAAGAAAATTGATTGACCTGAAGATTTCATTTATTTTGCTGATTTTTCACATCAAGAATTTTGACATAAATTGATTTTTCCTCAAGATTTTCATTTGATTGATTGATTTTGCAAGATTTTGATTTTGATTGATTTGATTGATTGATTTATTGACCTGAAGATCTCATCTGACTTTGATTCATTGATTTACTTCAAGACATTGATTTGATTTGACTTCAAGACTTCATTTGATTTTGATTTATTGACGTACTTGAAAATTTTCATTTTTTTTCATTGATTTTCCTCAAGATTTGATTGTTGACTCTTTTCACTTCAAGCAAATTTTGATTTTTAATTCATTATTTCATTTTGTTCCTGATATCATGCCTGTTCAACACTCACCTCCAGCAAGACAGACAAGATCTCAGGCCAGAGCTCAAGCTGTTCTCACTCCAACTCCAAGAGCTCCTCTAGATGGCACCCCAGCAGTTCCTCAACTGAGGGCCCAATTAGATAGAGGACCCCGCATGGAAGGAGCAGCACCATCCAGGAAGGAAGGAAGAGGGCCAAGAAGATCATGTTCATTCTCAGGAGTAGTTGGCGGTTTTCCAGGAACTTCAAGGACTATTTTCAAAGGTCCAGGTGAAGATGGTGAAGAGGAGGAGGAGAATTCTGTGGAAGAGGAAGAGTCTGATGGTACTGAAGGTGTCCCTGCTCCGGCGGAGGCATCCCAAGGTACTGGAGGACCAACTCTAGCCCAGTCTAATCAGCCTGTCTCTCATCAGTCTGAACCATCCCTATTGGCCATCATGCAGCAAATGACTCAGATTATGGCCAACCTTCAAGCAGCTTCATCCTCTGAAGCATCAAGACCACCAGCCTTCAAGACTCCATCTATGAAGGCACCGGAATGCTTTGATGGGACTCAGCCCTTCAAAGTTAGAAGCTTTATTCAGTCTTGTCAATTGATTTTTCACAATGATCCGGCAAACTTCGCTCAAGACAGAAAGAAGGTCCTTTATGCCACTTCATTTCTCATTGGCAGGGCTGCAAAATGGATTGAGCCTTATCTTTCCAATCTCACCAATCAAGATTCAAATTACCTTCTCAATTCTTGGCGTTTATTTGAATCTCAACTCTTCACTTTATTTGGTGACCCGAATGAAGTCAGGAAAGCAGAAGCTGAATTGGATTCTTTAAGAATGAAAGAAGGTGGGCATGTATCCTTATACATTGCTGATTTCAGAAGCTTAGTCTCAAGAATCGGGGATTGGGGTGAAAGAGCTCTCATCCATCATTTCAGGAAGGGATTGCCATCCAGGATTTTGGATCAATTGGCCTCCCATCCTTCAAGAATTGACTCTCTTCAAGACTTAATGGACGTCACCCTGGAACTTGATACCAGGTACCATGAGAGGCAAAATGAAAAGGGTCATCATCAAGAGAAGAAGCCAGAAGCCTCAAAGTCAAGTTCTTCTCATCCTCAAAATTCTTCAAGCTCAAGTCAAAAGAAGAAGAAGAATTTTCAGAAGAGGGACAAGCCCCATTCTTCTTTGTTGAATAAAGATTTCAAGCTCATGAACTCTGAAAAAGAAAGAAGAATCAAGGAGGGTCTTTGTACCTATTGTGGTGGGAAGCATAGTCTTGAGTCCTGTTTCAAAAGGCCTCAAAACAAGCTTACCCAACCGTCAGGCAAATTTCCCAGCCAGGGAAAAGCCTGAGTGAAGATCATGTTGTGTTCAATGGTCTTCACAGTTTTCCATCCAGAGCACAATTGTGCATTCTGAATACTGGTGTCAAAAATTCTCTTAAATTTTTTGTTTTTTCTTCTCTCTCTGATATGTTTTACAGTATTCTCATTGATTCTGGTGCTACCAACTCATTTATTGCAAAGCAGTTTGTTCACAAGTATTCTTTGACCATGTCAGAACTCCGGGAGAAGATTCCCCTTATTATTCTTGACTCCTCTGAGTCTCCTTCTTTATTTGTGACTCACCATACTAAATATATGGTTGAGCTCCCTTCCTTCCCAAGCTTTGAATGGGACTTTTTAGTCATTGATACTCCCAAGGGAGAAGACCTCATATTGGGCTTTGACTTTCTTAATCATTTTAATCCGTTTATTGATTGGAGGCAAGGATTGATCACCTTTAATTCTGATCATAAGGACTATAATGATCCTTCAATTTCTTTCAGTAATGACTTTTCTTCTGCCAAATCATGTGCAGCTCTGGTTGGTGATTCTAGAACACCATCATTTCCGTCTTCTGTCCATATTCCTTCCCTTAATTCCCATCAGTCATTACTATCATCTAGAGATGAAGTCTTCAAAGAGATTCAAGATGTTGGAGAAGATAATTCTGTATCTTCGCTTCATCTCTTCTTTGGGAATATGGACCTTCCTCCTTCATCTTATCATGACTCCCTGGAGGAGTTGTGGGATGAAGAGGAAGAGCCAGAAGAAATAGAAACCGTGATGAAGGTTGTTCCTTCTGTTTATCACCAATACTTGGATGTATTTTCCAAGGTGAAAGCAGAGAAACTTCCTCCTCACCGCGCCTGTGATCATCATATCGAGCTGGAGGGGTCTCTACCTCCAGTTGGGGTGATCTACTCTTTATCAAACCAAGAGTCAGATACACTCAGGGCCTACATTTCAGAGAATGTAGAGAAAGGTTTCATCCGGCCAAGCTCCTCTTCTACAGGAGCACCTGTTCTTTTTGTCAATAAGAAAGATGGTGGCCTCCGTTTGTGTGTTGATTACCGCAAGCTCAATGCTGTTACTAGGAAGAACAAGTATCCTGTTCCTCCTATGAATCAGCTTCTCACTGTTTTTAATGGTTCTTCTATCTTCTCCAAGATTGATTTGCGTGGTGCATATAACCTGCTCAGAATCAAGGAAGGTGATGAACATTTGACTTGTTTTAGAACCAAATATGGTAGTTATGAGTACTTGGTTATGCCATTTGGGCTTACCAATGCTCCTGCTTCTTTTCAAAATCTCGTCAATGATATTTTTTATGATCTTCTTGATGTTTATGTTGTGGTTTATTTGGATGACATTATGGTCTTTTCCAAATCTGAGGAAGAACATGTCACTCATGTGTCCACTGTTCTTTCCAGACTCAGAGCCAATAACCTCTTTGCTAAGGCGTCCAAATGCCTATTTCATGTTTCAAGTGTGGAATATCTTGGTTATGTAGTTTCTTCTGAAGGCCTCAAGATGGACCAAGCAAAAGTCCAGCAAATTCTCAATTGGCCACCTCCAAGAAACCTCAAGGCTCTTCAATCATTCCTTGGCTTTGCCAATTTTTACCGCCGTTTCATCAAGAATTATTCAAAGAAAATTAGTTCACTCACAAGTTTCCTCAAGAAAGATTCCCGTTTTCCCCTCAATGAGGAAGCTCTTAGACAGTTTCATCAACTCAAAGAGGCATTCACCACTGCTCCAATCCTTTCTCATTTCAATCCTTCTCTACCCACCATTGTAGAGACCGATGCATCAGATTATGCCTTGGGTGCTGTACTGAGTCAGGTCTCTGACTCAGGAAAACATCCCATTGCATTTGATAGCCGCAAGCTTCTCCCAGCTGAGCTCAATTATGAGATTCATGACAAGGAACTCCTTGGCATAGTCTGGGCTCTCAAGCGCTGGAGAGCTTTCCTTCTTTCCATTTCTTCCCCTTTTGAAGTTCTCACCGATCATTCATCCCTTCAATATTTCATGTCTTCCAAGATTCTCACTCGCCGTCGAGCCCGCTGGGCTGAATTTTTATCTGAATTTCATTTCTCAATCACTTACCGCCCTGGCCGCTTGGCCACCCTTCCAGATGCCTTGTCACGTCGGGACGACGTTTACCCGGAGAGGGGGGAGGATTTCATCAGCAAGAATCCAATGAACTATCAGAAGATAATCAAGCAAGATGAAATTCAAGCCTCAAAGTTTTTTGCAGTCAAGGTGGATTCATTTTCAAGTTTGATTAATTCAATTCAGAAGGCAGTGTGGCAAGATTCTCAATATAGAAGTGTCCTTGAAGATTTGGGTAAAGGTAAATCTGTCCAAGATTATTCTCTTGATTCCTCTTCCAAACTTCTCCTTTTCAAAGATCGGGTGGTGGTCCCAAATGACCCCACAATTCAACTCAATATACTTCAAAATCGGCATGACTCTCCTCTAGCTGGACACCCTGGCCAAGAGAAGACTCTCAAACTTGTCAAGCGGGATTTCCACTGGTCCGGCATGACTCAATTTATCAAGGATTATGTCTCATCCTGTCAACAGTGTTCAAGAAACAAAAATATTCATCACAAGAAGTTTGGACTCCTCAAGCCTCTTCCAATTCCAAGTGGTCCTTGGATTTGTCTTTCAATGGATTTCATCACTCAATTGCCACTGTCCAATTCCTTTGATTCAATTTTAGTCATAGTGGACAGATTCTCAAAAATGGCGGTTTTTATTCCAACAATAGCTTCAATCACTTCATTAGATTTGGCCCATTTATTCATCAAGAATATTTTCTCAAAGCATGGCCTTCCTTCAAGCATTGTTAGTGATCGAGGTTCTCTTTTTATTTCTTCTTTTTGGACCAACCTTTGTCAGCAGCTCAAGATTTCAAGAGACTTGTCAACTGCTTACCATCCAGAAACTGATGGACAGACAGAGAGGGTAAATCAGATACTAGAACAGTACCTTCGGATGTATGTCAGTTATCATCAAGATGATTGGAACACCTGGCTCCCTCTGGCTGAATTTGCCTACAATAACTCTGACCACTCTTCAACAAAACAATCACCGTTTTTCACTGTTTATGGAAGAGACCCTCATTTTGACTCAGTTCACATCACTCAAGACACTCCGGCTGGAAAGTTATCAACAAAAATCCAATCAGTACAGCAAGATGTCAAGAGAGAACTTGAAGTTTCCATAAACAGGTTTAAGAGGTATGCAGATAAAAGTAGAGCAAGTCCACCTGTTTTCAATCCCGGTGACATGGTATGGCTTTCTTCCAAGAACATCAAATCAACCAGACCCACCAAAAAGCTGTCTGAAAGATGGCTGGGTCCTTTTCCAATCTTGAAGAAAGTCAGCACTCATGCCTACCACCTCAAGCTTCCATCTCAATGGAAATCCATCCACCCAGTTTTCCATATTTCCCTTTTGGAACCAGTCAAGACGTCAACAATCCCAAATAGGCATCAAGAGCCTCCTCCTCCAATCACCATTGAAGAAGAAGAGGAATGGGAAGTCTCTCAAATACTGGACTCAAAGCTCAAGAGAGGAAAATTATGGTATCTGGTGGAATGGAAAGGTTTCAGTCAAGACCCAGAAAGATCCACTTGGGAACCAACCGAAAACCTCAAGAATTGTCCTGAACTTGTCAAAGATTTTCATTCTTTATATCCTGACAAGCCTGGGCCCAACTCTTCAAAAGCTTGATTCATTATGGTGCTTGGTGGGGAGAGGAATTACCAAAAGTAAGTCCCACTCCTGGTATGCACCTTTAGGGGGTATTCTACTCTGTTTTGTTGTAAGCATCACCTTGGCCACTCTGTGAGCACTTTGCAATTTTGGACACAGAACTCTGGCATGGCTTTCAACTTCATTTCCAATCTTATGGCCATTCTCACTTGGGACAATGGGCCATTCACTTTTCAATTCATTTCCAAGACTTCAAAATTCAAATTCATTCCTTCAACAGTTTTGTTTTATTTTTTATGGCACTGGCGGGAGTGGTAACTACCAAAAGTAAGTTCCTCTCCTGGTGTGCACTTCCCTGAGGGGTCTACAATCTTGTCAAAAACATCACCTTGGCCACTTTGTGAGCACCTGGCATCAAATTTATCTTTCCAGGTCCTTGGCCAATTTCAAAATCAGTTATCAACTTCCGTGATGAAGATTGAAACCTCCTCAAGATTCAATTCATTTCTCTTTTCTTTTTCCTTTTCTTTTCTTAATTTCATTTTCATTCTTTATTATTATTTTATTTTTATTTTAAATTTTCTTTTATCACGTCAATTATCACGTCAAAATTTTTCATTCATTTTAAAATTCAATTCCAATCATGAAGCCAATGTCAAAAGAAGATCAAGCAAGTCCTGCGTCAAATGTCAAATTCTTAATATCAGTTTTCAAATTTTTACATTAATCAGTCCTCTTGAATCACTCTCTCAAAATCCTTCCAATAGCCTCAACAGGCTTCACCTTGTATTGGTGCTCAGGAGCTCACCATTTCAAGGTGGGGGGTACTGTCACAACCATGGCAATTCACTCCCTTGGATCCCCATATGGCATATCAAGCCACAGCCCTTTTATGGCCAATTGGCCATATCCATCACCAGTGGCCAATATGGCCACGTCATCATCTCATGGACCATTTATGGCCATTTGTGTTTTGGGGCCTTCATGGCCCTTCACCTCAATCCAGCACCCATAGCGGCAATTTATGGCCAAATGGGTATTTCTGGTCATTTCCCTCAAAACCAGGGGAAATGGCCCAAATGGCTGTTTTTGGCCATTTGGGCTCATAATGCGCATTTGCGCATTTTTGCGCATTTTGCGCATTTGCGCACTTTTTGCGCACTTGCGCACTTTTTGCGCATTTTGCGCACTTTTGCGCATTTGCGCACTTTTTGCGCACTTTGCGCATTTGCGCATTTGCGCACTTTTGCGCATTTTGCGCATTTTTGCGCACTTAGACGCAAAGTGTCCAAAAGACACTTTCCCGCCTTTTGGGCCAGTTTTTGGCTCAGAACCCAAAAGTGGCCAAAAACCCCAAAAGGCCCAGAAACACCATTCCAAGCTCTGAAGCCATTACATCCATCCTTTTCCCTCTGCCTTTCCATCTCAAGACCTTTGGGCGTAATCTTCTTGCCAATCAACCAATATGCCATAAATGATGTTATATATCATTGTGCATCATTTTTCAACAGCAATTCAATGGTGGCAATATCAAATGTTCATTTCAACATTCCAACATCTCATCACGTCATCAAGGCACCCAATCATTCAGAGGAATCATCAAGGCTCAAGAGCAAGTGTTTCAGCGTCAAAGACCAATGACGCCATCAAGCAGTCATTGGTTATTCTCACTCCAAGTATTCATTCCAAGGGAATACTTTCAATTCATTCTCAAGTGTATTCAAGAGGCAATGCCAAAAGGAAGTTGTCAAGTGTCAAAGCTCCACTCAATCCATCTTGGCAACCATATTCATTTCAATACAGTCTGGATCCATCAAGACCTGTATTTCATTTTCAATCATGGGAAATTCATTCAACCCAATTCAATTTCAATATTAGCCAGCTGTATCAATTCCCAAAAGAATCAATACAGCCTCAAGGATCAATACAGATCAGTTTTCAGCCTGAAGAACTCAAGCTCCCAACTTTTCACATATACCGGCTACCCTTTCCACCCTGGGGGGTTTTCCCCAGTTAATTAATATATTTTGATTTTATTTTATCTCTATTTTCTTTTCACTTTAGTTAAGCAAATACTGATATTATTAAGTCAGTCATTTAGCACCTTTCTCTTTTCTCTTTCTTCGCCTGTCAATGGATATTTGGTGGTCATATCCTTACTAATTCCATTATTCATTTTTGGCAGGTTGAAACAGTGATTAAGGACTTACTTGGTTGGCTCTTTGGCCATTTGGCTTCCCTTTCCTCTTTTGCATCTCATCTTGTACCTGCATATCTCTTAGAGGAATTTATTTCTTATTATTTTTATTCTTTATCCTTTTGGAGTCTTCCAAGTGAGTTCCCTGATTGCTGAGTGCCAGGCCACTCTTGTATTTCTGTCCAAGAGCCCCTGTGACAAAGTGCCATATTTGCCAAAGCACCACCCATTTAGCTAATACATGTCCAAAAAGGGGGAAAATCAATGAAATTAATATTGGAAAGGGACCTGATGTTGAAAAAGATGACATAATTGAAGACACTTCAGATGATAAGTCATCCATATTTTCTGAATCTTCAAAAGATATAGAAAATATTAATGCCACTTTTGACATCATGGAATCTTATTCCCACTTGCCACAATTGAGAAATAGTCAACTTGATTTATCCAAAGCTCAAGGAGCACAACTTATGAAACCCAAATCCCAATAGAAGGAATAAGTGCTACAGACTTGAACACCACCTTCTTTGAAGAGGTCAGAAATAGTTACATTCAAGATAACAATTGTAGCATCTTATACCAATTAGTGAACAAAGACTGTAAAGACAACTCTCTAATACATGCCTTGGATGAAGTATGGAAAGGATCATATGATAAAGGAAGATTTCACCTACTTGATGGTATAAAATTCAACAGTACAAGAAACCAAATGAAAGCATTAGGAATCATTGAGACCAATGTCATATTCCCACACATAAATGGGAATTTGAGGATCACAGTTGAATTGGTTGTTATGGAAAATTGCTCTAGTACCCATTTTTATTGGGAAATAACTATTTAATCATGTATGGGATAGAATTACATAATAACAAAGACAGATACTTTCCTATTGAGACATCTGGTACTACAAAAATTACCAAAGTTCTTAAATAAAGGAAATTAAGAACCAAGAAAGTGAGGGAATACCTTGTTAGGTACAGTGACCCAACTTGTGAAGATGAATGGTTAGAAGAAAAAGATATACCAGAAGCTACCAAACTCCTCAGGAGATTCAGACACACTAGAAACACCAATATTACAAAGTAATATTCTTTTTTAGGGGGAGGGAATGTGAGCCTTAGAGGTAATTTCATATACCCAAAAGACCACAAATACAAAAATAACATATTAATATAGATAAAATAAATTTATTTATATTATTAAAATAAAAATCAAAATATAAATATAAAATTATATTAAGAAATAAAAATTTAATTACAATTTAAAAATAAAAATACATTAAATTTTGTAAGTATAAAATTACATTTATACTTGAAAAAATTAAGTAAAAATGAAATTTTAACAAAATTGTGAAAAAATAAATTAATTTGAAAAAAAGTTAAATAAAAATTATCATAAATTTTTATCTAATAAATAAACATATAAAAATTATTTCACCATTGGATTCCTCATAAAAAATCAGGTGGGGTCACCTCTGAGTGAAATTCTTGTAACTCAACTCTAAATAAGCTTAAATTAAGTTTTTAGTATTTTCAATAAAAAATTTGAAAATCCTCAAAACTTTAATTTCATTCACATCACATGTGGTGTTAACCATCAATTTTTGTGTTAAATTTGAGGTGTTGTGTTTAGTTTAGAAGTTATGAGGAATTGAAGTATTTTCAATTGAATTCAATTGAAATGTCAAAATGTGCATGTGTATTACATAAGTGAACTTTGATTTACATATGAGGTGTCAATTATTACTGTATTGTACTGTACAATTGAATTGAATTACATATGTAAATTATAAGTATAATACATGATGAGGAATTAAAGGAAAAATAAATTGGAAAAATTAAATTTGGGTGGGAAAAGGAACTCCAGCTCTAAGGGGGAGCTAGACCCCTAAAATCCTTGCTGACAGGCGTGGGATGTCAAAATTCACGCAAAAGATCATCACTTTTGGCCTGGAATTGAGTTACAGGGTCTGTGGACTCAATTGATGATGAGGTTTTGATACCAACTGGGGTAGTTTTAGCTGTTGCCAAGAGGGTAAAACTACCCTTAAGATAAAACAATAATGGTGAAAACAGTTTTAAATGGTTTCTAAGCCTCTGACACACATTCTGACGTGTTTTGAAGGCTCTAGGCCTGGTATTTCTATAGTAATATCTGATTTAAGGGTCTAAAATGGCTAAAAATGGCTTAAACCAGCCCTTTTTGGTCTAAGCCAGGGTTCAATGATGCCATAATTGGCTTTTATGTTTTCAGACTGTTTTTCACGACTGACAAGAGTAAATTTTACTTTTGGAGTAAGAGAATTAATGGCTATAAAAGAATGTCTTCTTTGCCCCACTTTTCTCTTCATGTTAGAATCTTTTCCTTTTATAATTAGTTTAAACATTGTTAAACCAATAAATAAAAGATTCCAACCACCATTTTTTAATCATTTTAAACCTTTTAACCACGTGAAAAAATCATTATAGTCATTTTTTGTAACTTTTATAATCATTTTTACCCCTGAACCACCCCAAAAGTGAATTAAAGCATCTTTCATCACTGTATACTTTGTCACTTTGTTTCCAAATTTACTCTGGTCACTTTTGGGCGTGTTTTCTCTTTAGTATTCTTTTGAAAGACTTTGTTCTTTAATTAATTTCTTTCATTTCTTTGCTCAATTAATTCCAATTTAAATTGCTCTTGAAGAAATTTCTTTTGTAGCCTTAAATATCTCTTGTAGAGTATTTCTGGATAAATTTTTATTGTTGGTAAAACAATAAATCTTTATAATATTATTGTTTTATACTAATAAAGCTATAAACAATAAATTTGGCGTGTTTTCTCTTAAAATTAATATTTCTTACTATTTTTAATTGAATTTTACCTTATACAAATTTTGAGGACAGGAAAAGTACTTTATTTTTAATCAAAGTTTCATATCCACACCTTACACTCTACTCTTGACACCTGTCAAAGGACAGAACACTTGAAAAAGTAAAGAACTCTGCATGGTGGCCATCTTGGGGAAAAGAAACCATTGAGTATTGCCATACCTGTGATAGATGCCAAAACACAAACAGGAGTACAGGCAAGAAATTTGGACTTATGATCCATATTCAAGAACGAAAATACCCTTGGGAAGTTGTTCACATGGATTGGGTAATAGCACTTCCTCCAAGTGGTGACAAAAGGTATAATGCTTCTTTAGTCATTGTAGACAGATATAGCAAGACTCCCATATTCTTACCCTGTCATAAAGATGACACAGCTATGAATACCGCTCTTCTTCTATGGAGTAGAGTTATTTCTCATACAGGATTATTTAGGAATATCATAATTGACAGAGATCCCAAGTTCACATCTGCACTTTTGACCAATCTTCATAGATTTTTTGGGACTAAGTCATCATTCTCTACAGCATATCACCCTCAAACAGATGGGTTAGCAGAGAGAATGATTCAAACTTTAGAAGACATGATCAGGAGAGTTTGTGCTTATGGGTCAGAATTCAAAGACTCAGATGGCTTTACCCATGACTGGTGCACTCTGATACCTGAATTAGAATTTGCATGTAAGACATCAGTCCATTCTTCCACAGGTCAAGCTCCTGTGATATTAGAAAAAGGATGGAATCCAAGACTCCCAGCAGATACACTGAGGAAAGACTTGATTGAAATTCATCCTACAGCTTCCAGCTTCAAAATAATGCTTGATAAAGTGAAACATCATGCAAAGCAGAGTATGAATGATGCTTTTGAATATGCTAAACAGAAGTGGGACAACAGTCACAAAGTACCAGACTTCAAAGTAGGGGACTTAGTTTTAGTTTCAACCTTGAATTTTAATAATATTAAAGGCCCAAAGAAACTCAAAGATTCTTATGTAAGACCTTTTGTTATTGTTGCCTTACATGGAACCAATGCAATTCAAGTGGAATTAAGTGGTGAATTGGAAAATAAACATTCAACCTTTCCAGTCAGCTTGATAAAGCCTTATCAATCAACTGACAAAGAATGGTTTCCTTTAAGGAACCCAACTCCTTTGACTGTACCACCAGTGGAGCAGAGTGAAGACAGAAAACTAAAGAAATTCATACAAGAAAGGATACTTAGGGGTAAAAATCAGGGAGAATATCTTGTCAGATATAGAAATCTAGTACATGGAGATTAATGGCTGGCAGAATCAGAAATACCTGACTCAGATAAACTCTTAAGAAGATTTAGACATGAAAGAAGGCCACAAGCCTGAATATGTCTATAAATGTGCTTTAAATTACTTGATCTGAGTAATGTAAAGAGGTTGGACAGTGGACATTAACCCCCTTTGAGGCTTTTTTCTGCTTTTATACCATTGATTAAATTTTAGTACAATTTCATTTTTTGGTGGGAGGGAATGTGAGCCATGAGGTATATTTTACATACCCAAATAGGCCACAATTATCCTAAAAATAAATTCTGAACTATACATAACCCATACGTCATGCATATATTCAAAATTCATCATTTTTGACTTCAGAAAAGATGAATAACTTTTTATTGAGTAAGTAAATCCATGGATATAAGGCCAGATTTGGACTCTATACAAAAATTCACCTAGGGTAGCTCCATAGAGTGAATAAGCTCAAATTAACTCTTTGAGGTGGTAATATGGAAAATACTTCAATACCACATCATCAATACCACATAAAATATCCATGAAAAGTTTTGTTTTTCTTAATTTCATGCCAAAATAATGGGAATGTGAGAAATCCCATGTTACATATACACTAAGAATAGTGTTATGCATGTTTTGAGAACTTAATATCATGTTATTCTTACATGGTATTTTGGTACACCCACAGTGGATATCTCACTTTAAGCTTAAAATTCTATTTTGATGTAAAAAATAGGCAAGAGGGACAAAAGACATCAAAGAGAGCCAGGGTACCCAACTTCTGAGGCCTCCGAGGCGTGGACAGCTCCAAAGCTTGGATCCATGGCTGATCTTGGCCCAATTAGTAAACTAAAACCTTTTGGGAACTTGGTTACCATGTTACAACTTCAGTAAATCATAAGAAAATAGCAAATAACCTGGTATTTTGATGTGTCAAGGAGGTAAAGAACAACTTAGACTCCTGTAACCATGTCAATTCTTAATGAATTTCCATGGATAAACTCCAAAAGAGTAATTAAAACCCTTTTTGGACTAGTATTCATTGATTTACCTCATAGAAACCAGCCATAGACTGCTATTTGCAATTCTACATAGAAATGAGGCAAAACTTCAAAAATTCATTAAAAATACAATTCTTAATGAATCTTTCTGAAGCTTTCAGGACCAATTAAGAACTGTATAATTCATATAAAAACCAAAAAGAATTATACTTTTATATTTACAATTAAAAGGTTTACTTACAGTCCATTTTTGAGGATTCCATGTGAAACACAGAATCTTTAAGAATTTACAAAAAGTACATTCTGTGATGAAATTTCCAATAATATTGATAAATTTGGAGAATAAATGATTATTTTGGAATAGAAGAATATTTAAAGTTGTTACTCCTTTTATTCTTAACCACAAATGGGTTGGTAGTCACGTAAAAGCCTCAATCAAGCAATCATGATAATCTTACGTGACAACTGATGATGAAATCAACAATACAGAAAGGTTTATTGTTTTCTCACCCACTGGTTTTTCGGTTTGCTCCATGGCAAACCTCTGTGAGCTGTTGTTGACTTAAAAGAGGCCTCCTCTTGCTGTTTTTTCCAAATCATCACATTATTCAATTATATCTTTAGTACCAACAAGTAAGTATTAGTTAAAAATTTTTCTTAATTGTTTTATGCTTTCAGTAATCAATCAGAAAGACGTGAAATCATAGAAATCAACTATATATTGTTGTATTATTGTTATAAATCAATTTTGATCCATTAAATCCACAATTCTACGTCAAATCTCTCTACTATTAACCTCTAAAAGGTTCTTTGGATTAATAGTGAGTGATTTATTTTAATTCTTAAAGCCTTTCTCTAGTAATAGTTTTCTTCAAGAGTTACTTTTATAATCATTCTTGTAAAAGATAATTATATATTAAAATAATTTTATTATTAAATTCTTCTTGTAATTGATTCTTGTAGACAATTGCTACTTGCTGTTATAATCACTAGTAGTGTATAACACATAAAATAAATAATTATTTAATTATTTAATTGTGGTTATAATAATTTTTTTATTATATTTCATAAGAACAGTAATAGTGCTGTCAATTAATAGTAATATTATCAACAGTTTCATAGACACATCTTACAGAAATACTGAACTTTTTGCTTTTTTCCTTTTCTATTTTACATTTTTAAGTAATATATCAGTTTTTTAATTCATTAAAAGAGTATTTCTGGGATTAAAATCTCTTGTGTATGTTTCAGAAATAATCTGATATTTATTGCATGTGAAAATTTCACTTTTGAGTGCTTCTTGCATTTCTGGATGTTTTTCCAAAAAAACATATGTAAACATTTACTGTGTCTACATTTAATGTGATTGGCCTTATTTTCAGAAATGATCATAATAAAATTCTTTCCTCAAAAATATCATTTTGCATATAAATTAAATTATTGAATTAAATTGTGAGCCTTGAGGTATATTTGACATACCCAAATAGGCCAAAATTAATATTAAAGAACTTCTAGAATTTACTGAACCCGTAAGTCATGCATACATCCAAAATTCATTATTTTCTTATGGCATAATATAAAGAATTATTTTTTGAGTAAGTCAGTCCTTGGATTCAAAGCCAGATTTGGATTCTACACAAAAATTCACCTAGGGTAGCTCCACAGAGTGAATAAGCTTAAACTAACTCTATGAGGTGGTAATATAGAAAATACTTCAATACCACCTAAAGGAATTGTGAATTTGTTTGTTTTTCTCAATTTCACACCAAAATGATGGGAATGTGAGGAATCCCGTGTTACATATACACTAATATTAGTGTTATGCATATTTGTGGCACTTGAAAATACAATGTTCTCACATACAGCTTTGGTACACCCATAGTGGATATCAGTCTTAAGCCTAAATTTCTATTTTTGACATGAAAATAGCTAAGGGGACAAAAGACATCAAAGAGACCCAGGGTAACAAGCTTCTGAGGCCTTTGAGGCATGGAAAGCTCTAAATATTTGATCAATAGCTGATCATGGCCAAATTGTTACACCAAAACCTTTTGTGAACTTAGTTACCAAATTAAAGTCTCATTTAATAATTAGAGAATTTCAAATAAGCTGCTATTTTGACATGACAAGGAGGTAAAGAGCAACTTAAGCTCATGTAAACATGTCAATTCTTAATGATTTTCTATGGATAATCCCTAACAGAGTAATTAAAACCTTTTTTGTACTAGTATCAATTGATTTACCTCATAGCAGCCAGCTATACTGTGCTATTTGAAATTCTACATTGAAATGAGGTAAAAACTTCAAAATTCAATAAAAATACAATTATTAATAAATCTTTCTGAACCTTTCAGGAAAAATGAAGGATGGTATTATTCATAAAGAAACCAAAAAAAATTATTTTTTTATAGGTAGAATTGAAAGTTTTACTTACATTCCATTTTTGGAGATTCCACATGAAACACTAAATCTTCAAAAATTTACAGAAAATACAATCTGTGATGGAATTTCTAATAAAATTGATGACTTTGAGAAATTAATTTTCATTTTGAAAAAAAAGAAGATTGTGAGTTATTAATACTTTCATTATCAACCATAAATGGGTTGGTATTCATGTAAAACCCTTAATTAAGGAATTTTAATAATGCTATGTGATAACAGATGATGCAATTAATAATCCAGTAAGGATAATTTCTTTCTAAATCACTGATTTTTCAGTATTCTCTATGGTATGAATCTGTCAGCTGTTTTTGAGCTCAAAGGGGCCTCCTCTTGCTTTGTTTTTTAAAATCATCTTATTATCCAATTATACCTTTATTACAAACAAGTTGTCAGCCTGTGACTCAAAACCAGAGCACAAGCATGACAGCAAAATACCACAAGCCAATGGTAAAGCCAAGACACCACCAAAGCATGGAGCTAATCCAAATAAGCTCAAAAGGTATCAAAAGAAACAGGAAACCCACCAATTTCCAAATGCACAAGTCTCACCATCATAGGACAAGGAATAACAAAGTTATTCCTGCTCAAAGTTGTTGCTGAGTATAAATGTTATTTTAAACTCTCATCTGAATTCTAGAGGAGGGGCTTAACCCCATGAAATGGGTATTCAAATTGAAGCTTTAAGTCACACCTATCCAATGGTACTAGCCAAATTGAGCTAGCGCCAGAACTACAGGAGTTATGGGAAAAATAAGGTCAAATAAGGGTGAATAGAATATTCACCTCTCATCTAACTTCTACAGTTTTAGTGTCAGATACCTAAAGTGGGGCTTTTTTGGAAATAGCTCAATCAGGGTTATCTGATTGTGTCATTCAGTTACCCTTATACCATCTAGAACAAAGTTTATGGGGAAAACAAGCTCCATACAGATTTTAAGCAAATTGTACATATGTACAAAAAAATCTTGTACATGGAATAACTTTGCCAAATTTGATGATAGCCATATGAAATGAGGTACAATTGTGTAAATCAAATCCAGGGCTACAAAACAAACCAACTTTGAGTTTAATATCTTAATACTGACAAAGGTATGGCAGCTTTCAAGGTCAAAATCCCACAGCTAGACTAATACAGCCTTACTATGGGATAATATCCCATAGCTATTATTATGAGGTGTCAAACTGGAGAAGGAGCTTGTTTATACTTCAATAACTCATAGTTTGGTCAATAATGGGGTCCTGCACAGGTTCTGTACATCATTTTACACATAATACACGTCAGAAGAGGGCTATGTGGTACCCAGATGAACATTTTAACCCTGTATTGGTGAAAACTGCCCATATGTGGTTTCAAAACCACATCTGAGCCCAATACATGCTATACAGGCCTTGTGAAAGCCACAAGCCAGTCCTTGTAAGTGAAAAATCTTCACTTCCTCTATTTGAAAAGGTCCAGAACACTTTTTCACCCAAGTTTAGGATAGAAAGGGGGCATTTCTCCATCAGAAATGGTTTCCTCATCCTTCTCTTCAATTCCTACATAGTAAAACTGTCAAAAACAGTCATAATCTTGGAAAATGATCAGGTTATAGCTATAATATTAATTTTTGTAGTAGTTATTCTAGTAAAAAGACTGATAATTATTTCACCCAGGGCTTTAAACAGTGTTCAACACCACTATTCCTCAATAGTAAATCCCTATATACCTCATTTTCAAGCCTTATTATCATCAAAAAATCCCTTTCAAATCATTTTCACTGTGCCACAGTCATAGTTGAAGCTTTGAATTAGTCTTTATGTAAGGTTTGGCTATAAAACAGTAAGTAAAAATTACTAATATTTTACTTATTGTACTCTGAATGTCCTTAAAAATAAAATAAATAAGATAAAAATAATTATAGTAATAGAGAATTATTATAATTAAGGTGTAAAAATGTAATTACATTATTAAATAAATTTAATAATATAATAAATAAATATATTAATATAGAATAATTAATATACTTAACAGTACTTTATTATTGTTACCGACAAATAACAAAGGTGTAAAGAATTGTTTTTTATTAATAAAAAACAATTAATAATGATAATATAACCAATATTAAAGTTCTATATTAATATATATACTATTTATATTAATTGAAGTATTATTAATATTAATAATAGAGAAAAATTATCATAATAAGAGAAAATAACCTACTTTTGACGCTTAATATAATAATTTTGGATGAATTTGTGCCAAATAATGTGAATACAACTTATTTTAATTGTATTCACAAAACAAATAAGAGAAATAACAAATTTTCTTGATTCTACATGGAAATGAGATTTTTAAGCAAATTATAGCAAAACAGCAGAACAATTGGAAGCAATCACGTCAAAAATGATGATTATAATGAAGATTACCTTTTGTATTTGATAACATAATTTATTTATATATAAAGAATAAAGATTTTACCTTTTGATTTAATTGTATTAATGTTTGGATATGTCTTAGGGGAAAATACAGTAAAAAGAGCTCTATTTATAGTAAATACCTCCCTTCTAGAGTTCGGTAGGCTTCTAGTAGAAATTTACTGAAGGTATCCGCTGGAAATGATCAGTGTTTGAAGGTTTAGTGATGATTATGTCATGATCAAACCATCTTATCTCATTATTATGCCATTATTTAGAGTTATCACTATAACGCTAAGTTTGATGACATCATAGGCTTGGAAGAAGCCTAAGCTTCGTGGATTTTATTAGTATTAACTATAATATAATATCATTCACCAGTTCTATCACTTATATAACTGTAAAACCTAAAATAAGATTACAGTGAGTGATCATAAATGATCAAATTTAAGCTTATACTTTGATCATTAATAACTTTCAGGATATACAAACTGCAGCTATTAGGAGGGTGTATTTTGATAGCTTGGCATGTACTTATTGAATTGCCAAGAGAATTTCATTACATAATCAAAACTCTAGTTTTGATGATTTTTCTTGTAACTCATTTTTTCTGTTGAAATTTAATATTTTAAACTTCAAACCATGATTTCAAGGGGCTATAACTTGAATATCAGAATATAAAATACATCTTTTTTCACATATGAACTAGTATAATCTGACTGTCTACTTTTTTTTAAGTTTTGATCACTTTTACAACAAAGTGCTCAACAGCTCCATAGATTTTAATCAATAATCCATTACAAGTTTTAACCTTGTTTATAACGTGTAAAATAAAGCTCATATCTGTGTTCCTACAGTAATCACATGGTGACTTCATTTTTGATTTATCTCTCTATCTTGTACATTTCAAGAGATATTCGCTAAAAACCATGAATATATGCATTGACCAAAAAAGTGCATATATTCAGCTTAATTCCTTGAGTATTGACTTTAGAGAATAGCTTTATAATTTTTTTTTGTGTGGGGCTTATGGATAATCAAATGGTACAGTTTATTTTGCATGTTGCTCCATTGGCTTTTGAGTTAAATAAGGTTTTATACCTTTTTTATGGTATTATTACTTATTCTTCAGTAATTATTGACTTTTCAGATATGCCATAAAAATGACATATTTATATTTTACCGTCAGGAATCTAATGGTGTAATTTACTTCACATTCCTACTCATGAGATTCTGAGTTAATTTAGATTTTGTACTTATTTATGGTATTTTTACTAGTCTTTGAGATAATTATTATAAGGATAATTAGTACAGAAATTTTTTTGTGACCTTTTTGGATATGTGGTCATATCTAAAAGGCTCACATTCCCTACCACCAAAAAATATTGTACCACAATCTGATATACTTAATGAGGGTATCATCCACTGTCCTACCTCTTCAATAGACTTTGTTAGTCTTGAAGCTTGATAATTCTTGTTTTTTCTATTCTATAGGCTATCTTTCATGTCTGAACCTTCTTAATAGTTTATCAGCATTTGTTGTATCCTTCTCAAGTAGCCATTTATCTTCTTGAGTTGTATTTCTATACCTTAGAAGGTATTACCTTTATTTTTTGTTTCTTGTCCTTCTTTCTTTAAGGACTTTCACAATTTTCTTTTCTTCTCCTTATTCTAAAGGGGGTATTTCAAGTGGGGTTGTGTTTCTTATTGGAAATGATTCCTTTTCACTTGAGCTGTAAGGTTTTATCAGAATTACAGGGAAAGTTGGGTGTTTTTTCATTAGTTCACCTGTGAGTTCCAATTGCACAGCATTGGATCCATGTAGTGCTCTTATCATGAATGGTCCTACAAAGGAATCTTTCAATTTATTTGGACCTTTTATGTTATTGAAATTAAGGGTTGATACTAGGACCAAGTCTCCTATTTTGAAGTCAGGTGGTTTATGACTTTTATCCCATCTTTCCTTTGCATATTTGAAAGAATCTTGCATACATCTGTTTGCATGGTGTCTTGCTTTGTCAAGAATTATCTTAAAGCTCCTTGCTGTTGGATGTATATCCACTAAGTCCTTTTTGAGGGTATCATAAGGAAGTCTTGGATTCCAACCTTTTTCTAGCATTGCTGGTGTTTTGCCAGTAGAAGAATGGATTGATGTTTTATATGCCAGTTCAAGAGCTGGTATTAATTTACACTAATCATGGGTAAAACCATCAGAATCTTTGAATTATAGTCAATAAGCACAGAATCTTCTGATCATGTCCTCCAAGGTCTGTATCATTCTTTCTGCTAAACCATCAGTTTGAGGATGGTAAGCTGTTGAGAATGATAACTTTGTCCCAAACAAGTTATGGAGGTTTGTCCATAATGCTGAAGTGAATTTTGGGTTTCTATCACTTGTGATGCTTTGGAAGAAGCCTGTGTGGCTAAAAGCTTTATTCCATATCATTATGGCTGTATCCATAGCTGTATAATCCTTGTTACATGGTAAAAACATTGGGGTCTTGCTGTATCTGTCAGCTAATACTAGGCAAGAATTGTGACTTCTGTCTCCTCCTGGAGGTAATGCTGTTACCCAATTCATGTGAACTATTTCCCAAGGGGATTTTGGCTCTTGGATTTGGATTATCATTCCAAATATCTTACCTGTGGCTCTGTTTTGTTTTTTTCATCTGTCACAGTTTTGGAAGTATTCTGAAACATCTTTCCTCCAAATTGGCCACCAAGAGCAGGTTTTTACCCTCTCTAGTGTTCTGTCTTCTGAGATATTTCCATCTGCAACACTATCATGACATTCATGTATTATAGTATTTATTAGAGTTCTATCTGTTAAAGCCATAACACATGTGTGTTTTGTTCTATGGTAAAGGATTCCATCAAGGAGGTGGAATCTTCCTTCATCATATGCTTTTTTCCATGTTTCATCTAGTTTTGATGAAGTTGAAGGGTCTTTACAGTCTTTAGTTAGAAGTTGGCATAGGATATGGCAGTTTTTATCCATTTTATAGCTTTCTTTAACTTGGTTAAAGAATTCTGTGCCTATATCTGTTACACATATGCCTTCTATATGGTGCTCTTCCTGTGTTGCCCACACTGGAATTTCAGGTGTATTTTCCAGAGCCCATCTGCATTTTGATGAATATTACCAGATTTATGAGCTATATTCATATTTCCTCTAAATTCTTGGATGGCAATTTGCCATCTTAACATATGTCCATTTGGGGTTTTCATGTTTAATAAAGATTTTACAGTATTTCAATCTGTAATTACATCAAACACTGTCCCATATAAGTAATAGTGTGATTTTTACAAAGCCCACACTAAGCAGAGGCAATCCATTTGGATTTCTCCATACCTTTCTTTTGTTGGCTTTATTTGTCTTGAAATGAAGCCAATTGCTCGTTCAACAGGTTTGTCATTGATGATTTGTGTCTGGTGTAGTGCAGCACCTAGTCCTTCACCAAAACCATCAGTGTATAGTTGAAAGGGTGGCTGCCAATCTGGCATTAGAAGAAATGGGGCATTTTTTAGGGAATTTTTGAATTCCTCATATTCCTTAACTCTTTCTTCAGTCATTTCATAGACTTTCTGTTGGTCACAGAGCCTATAAAATGACTTAAAAATTTTTGCAATGACTTTTAGATGTTGTCTGTAATAACCAGCAAATCCTAGAAGTAATTGCATTTTTTTTGTATTTTGGGGCATTGGTTTCAATAGTACTGCTGCTACTTTGTTCTTGTCTATTGCCAAACTTAGTCCAGATACAACAGGTCCTAGTGCTTTCAGTTCACTGTATGCAAAATGACACTTTTTCAGAGAGATTCTCATGTTTACTTGTACTATTTTTTTCAAGACTCCTTCTAGTCTTGATAAATGACTGTCCCAAGTCTCTGAGCAAATTATGATATAATCAATATAAATGATAAGCCATCCTTCTGATAATTCTTCATGAAATATGGTATTCATCATCCTTTGGTAATGGGATGGTACATTTTTTATACCAAATGGCATTCTTAGATATTTAAAAATTCCATAGTGTATTATTATCCTCAGTAGGTTCTTGGAATTGCCTGTTAAGACATTTTGATGAAAGCCTTTGAGAGCATCCATGGCTGTGATGAACTTAGCCTGAGATAGTTGTGTTAATGTCTCATGGATTCTGGGTATTGGGTATCTGTCAGGGATAGTATAGGTGTTTAGAGCTCTCAAGTCCCCTAGCATCTTTGATTTTACATTATTCCAGGTTATAATGACAGGTGTAGTGACCTCTGCCTGTTCATTATGTCATACTTTCTGTAAGATTTGTCTATGAAACTGATGATAATATTACTATTAATCAACAGTACTATGACTGTTCTTATGAAATATAATAACAAAATGTTATTATAACCACAATTAAATAATCAAAGAATTATTTCTTTCACGTGTTAAAAACTACTAGTGATTTTAACAGTGAGTAAGTAATTGTCTACAAGAATCAATTACAAGAAGATTTTAATAATAAAACTTCTTTTATTAAAATAATAAAATTATTTTAATAAATAATTTTTTTTGAAAGAGTAATTATAATGCTAATTCTTGAAGAAAACTAATTTTAGAGAAAAACTTTTACAAATTAAAAATAAATCACTCACTAATATTCCAAAGAACTCATTGAAAGATAAGATAGAGAGATTTGACATAGAATTGTGGATTTTTAAGGATCAAAAAATGAATTTAGAACAGTATTACAACACTATATAGTTGGATTCTATAATTTCACGTCTTTCTGATTGATTCTTAAAGATTTAAAACACTTAAGAATAGCTATAACTAATACTTACTTGTTAGTAATAATGATTCAAATGATGATAAGATGATGATGATGTGGAAAAAACAGCAAGAAGAGGCTTCTTTTAAGTCAACAACAGCTCACAGAGGCGTGCCATGGAGCAAGCTGAAAAACCAGTGAGTGAGAAAACAATAAACCCTTTTGGATTATTGATTGCATCATCTGTTGTCACGCAAGATTATCATAATTACTTAATTGATGCTTTTACGTGACTACCAACCCCAGTATGGTCAGGAATAAAAGGAGTAACATCTGTAAATCTTCTTTTATTCTGAAATAATCAGTGATTTCTCAAATTTATCAATGTTATTGGCAATTTCATCACAGGTTGTAATTACTGTGAATTTTTGAAGATTCAGTGTTTCACGCAGAATAGCCAAAAATGGACTGTAAGTAAAACGTTTAATTTTACTAGTAAAACTGGAATCTTTTTGGTTGTACAATAGATAAGACAGTTCCCCATTAGTCCTGAAAGTTTCAGAAAGATTCATTGAGAATTGTCTTTTTAATGAATTTTTGAAGTTTTTACCTCATTTCTATGTAGAATTGCAAATATCAGTGTTTACCTGGTTGCTATGAGGTAAATCAATGGATACAAGTCCAAAAAGGGTTTTAATTACTCTTTTGGGGTTTATCCATGGAAAATAATTAAGAATTGACATGGTTACAGGAGTCTAAGTAGCTCTTTACCTCCTTGGCACGTCAAAATAGCAGGTTATTTGCTATTTTCTTAAGATTTACAGTAGTTGTAACATGGTAACCAAGTTCCCAAAAGGTTTTAGTTTACCAATTAGGCAAAGATCAGCCATGGATTCAAGCTTTGGAGCTTTCCACGCCTCTGAGGCCTCAGAAGCTGGGTACCCTGGCTCTCTTTGATGTCTTATGTCCCCCTTGCTTATTTTCCACGTTAAAATAGAAATTTAAGCTTCAAGTGAGATATCCACTATGTGTGTACCAAACGTCCATGTACGAATACCATGATATTAAGTGCTAAAAACATGCATAACACTATTCTTAGTGTATATGTAACATGGGATTTCTCACATTCCCATTATTTTGGCGTGAATTTAAGAAAAACAAAATTTTTCACGGATCTTTTATGTGGTATTGATGATGTGGTATTGAAGTATTTTCCATGTTACCACCTTAAAGAGTTAATTTGAGCTTATTCACTCTATGGAGCTACCCTGGGTGAATTGTTGTGTAGAATCCAAATCTGGCCTTAAATCCATGGATTTACTTACTCAATAAAACGTTTTTCATTTTTTCTGAAATCAAAAATGATGAATTTTGGATATATGAATGACTTATGAGTTATGCATAATTCAAAATTTATTTTTAAGATGATTGTGGCCTATTTGGGTATGTAAAATATACCTCAAGGCTCAAATTTTCCTTAATACTCCAAGGTACATTAGTTCTTTAATGTGTACCTCTAAAGCTTCTCTAGCTCGTGAACTGGCTGGATAAGCTGGTCTTCTTAACAGAGCTGCATAAGGTTTTTGTAAATTAAGGATTATGTCTACCTCATGTTCAATTATGGCACCTAGTCATTCCTTGTCAGTTGCAAAGGCATTTTTATATTTAAATAAGAGGTCAATCAATTTTTCTTTCATTTCTACTGTCAAAGAATGATTGAATTCTGCCTCTTTTAGCTGTTCAGCTATGAAAAAATCCATTTATGGGCTCTTTTCTTCATTCTTGATAACTTTAATTTGTGTTTTGTTATTGAAAAAAGCAAATTTTTGTCTTTTATTGTCTCCTATGGTAAAATATCTACCTTTTTGGTTAGAGATATCCATGCCATAAATTGACAAGTAGTCATTTCCAAGTATAAAATGGTTACTAGTGCAGTTTTCCATTACTACAAGTTCTACTTTCAATTTGTTACATTGTGAAGGATGAGGAAAAATGAGAGTCAAGGCAATTATTCCGAGAGGCTTCATGCTTTCACTTGCACTACTAAATTTTACTCCTTGTATTGGTATAAGAATTTCTTCCCAATCTGGTACAATTGTTTTCAAATAACGTTTACCAACACAGGTATAATATGCTCCTGTATCAAAGTCCACTTTTGCCTCTTGGCTTCCCACCATGATAATACTTGTACTTGATTTTCCAGCTGCATATCCCATCCCTTTTGCTGGTTTGGTTCAATACAGTTTAGCATGTTGTATGTTTGTGAGGCTTGTATCAGATGTTCCAACTTGTGTTAAGTTTGAATTGACATCCAGTACTTCATATATCAAATCAATATTATTAATTTGTGCATTACATATATTGATTTCATCACTTTCAGAAGTTTCTGATTCTTCAGTGTCCTTTTCAGAATCAGATTCTTCTTCTTTATTATTGTGGTCCTCTGTTTCCACAATTTCATTGATTTTTGCTTTTTTAAGGCAATTATTGGCTAAGTGTCCAATACCTCCACATTTGTGGCACTTTCTTTGCTCATTATTGTTGGATGTATTGGGCTTGAGAGTTTCTCTTGGTTTATATTTCTTGATAAATGGCTTGTTTGGACTTTCAATGTCCAATTTCTTCCAAGTTCTGAAACCTTTTGTCCTTGTCACTATGTCTTCTATTGCATTTATATACTCCTCTGTGGAGCATGCTTCTATACACCTGCCTCTCAGGGAATGCTCCACCTCTCCTCCACATTTCTTAAGTATTTTCACGTGTACCATTTTTTGTGACATTTCTGGGTACAGTGCATTTAATCTTTCAACCTTTTTTAAGAACCGAGTCAAAGGCTTATCTTTGTCTGGGTCAGAGAAGAAGTTTTCAAATGCATTCTCCATTTTGTACCTCCAGGAATCATTAGCCCACTTGGTGATTATTTCTTGTTTCCACCAAGACCAGGCATTTTTGCCATTTGTTTCCCTTATGCCATAATACCATCTTTTTGCAGATTTCTCAAATAGTGAGTGTAATCTGGCAGTTATTAATTCATCTGGTATGGCATAATCTTCTTGTAACATGTAAATCGTTTTAATAAATGACGAATGGTCATATTCACCTTCTCCTGTGAAAGTTGGCCATTCTTTCAATTGAGGTTCTTCCTTCATTAAGACTTGGTTATTGTCTTTATGACTCAATTCTGTTATGACTGGATTTGTTAATTCCTCTTTTGGTTTAACAGGGATTCTTATGTGAGAAAATGGGGTTGATAATTTTGGAATATTTAAGTTAGCCTCATTAATTTTATCCATTTTTGCGGTAATAAGCCTTATCTCACTTTGAATATCATCTTTAAGATGCATTCTTCCTTCATCACTTTTTTCCACATTGTCTAAAAGTAATTTTTGGTGTGATGAGGTCTTTTATTCAAATATGTCTACAGAAATACTTAGTTTGTTCAATTTTTCTGTAAGATTATCAATACTCGCATCATAATTAATTGTCATAGTTTTATCTTTGATATCTTTTAGGTATTTATACAATTCTTGTTGTCCTTGTATTAATTTCTGAGTACTGTCAATTAAAAACTTTGGTTTGTTATTTTCAACAATAAATTTAATGCTGTCAATTTCATTTTTATTCTGTGCAACAATTTTTGTTAAAGAAGATAAATTATTATTTATTTCTTGTAATGATAATAAACTATTTTTAATTTCTTTCAGAGGTAAAATACAATCTCGAATTTCTGTTAAAGTATTTAAAAAATCTGGGGACATGTTTTTTTCTTTGGGAACTGAGGTTGTCTCATTCTTTTCTCCTCCTTGTCCTTGAATTCCATCAAGGTTCTGGCCACGTTGAAGACATTTTCCATGGCATATTTTTGGATTTTAGTATCCTGGAATTTGGTGAATATGTGTTTTCCAGTTCTTTCTCTTTTTCCTCTTCCCTTCTTGGGGAAGTTGGTTGGCTTAGGGCTTGCTGGTAGAAGCTACTGGGGATTCTTCTTTGGTTGCTGTCAGCCTGTGAGTCAAAACCAGAGCACAAGCATGACAGCCAAAACACCATAAATCAATGGTGTAGCCAAGATACCACAAAAACATGGAGCTGAGCCAAATTAGCTCAAAAGGTATCAAAGGAAAGAGGAAACTCACCCCTTTCTGAATATATAAGGCCCATCACCATAGGACAAGAAATAACAAAGTTATTCTTGCTTAAAGTTGTTGCTGAGCATAAACCTTAATTCTCACTGCTCATCTAAAATCCAGAAGGGGCGGATTAACCCAATCAAATGGGTATTACAAATGAAGCTCTAAGCGCCAGGGCTATCCAATGGTACTAGCCAAACTGAGCTAGCACCAGTATTACTTGAGTTATGGCCAAATTCAGGCCAAATAAGGGTGAACAAAATATTCACCTCTCATCTACCTTTTGCAGTTTTAGTGCGAGATACCTAATGTGGAGTCTTTTTGAAAAGGGAACAACCAGGGCTATCTGATGGTGCCATCCATTTTCCCATATATCAGCTAGAACAAGAGTTATGGGACAAATAAGCTCAATACAGCTTTTTGCCTAAACCAGGCAAATGTACAAAAATCTTGTACATGGGATAGCTTTGCCATATGTAATGATACACCCATCAAATGAGGTACCAATTTGTAGAGCACATACAAGGATACACACTGAACCAATTTTGAGGCTGATATCTCAAGAATTGACAAAGTTATGGCTGTTTTAAGGTCAGATTCCCACCTGCTGTCATATACAGCCTTACCATGGGATAATGTCCCATAATCATGAATATGAGGTGTCAAATAGACAAAGAAGCTTGTTTTTACTCTAATACCTCATATTTCAGTCAATACTGGGGTCCCATACAGTTTCTGTACAGAATTCTACGCGTCATACACGTCAGAATCAGGCTGTGAGGTCCCCAGATGAAACCTTTCACCCTGTATTGATGAAAACTGCCCATATGTGGTTTCAAAACCACATCTGAGACCAATACAGGCTAATAAAGGTCTTTTCAAACCACAAGCCTGTCTCAGAGAGTGAAAAAATCTTCACTTCCTCTACGTGGAAAGGTCTAGCACCCTTTCCACCCCATTTCAGGATAAAAAGGAGGCTTTTCACAGCCAGAATTGCTTTCGTCATCCTGCTCTTGAATTCCTACATAGTACAACTGTCAAAAACAGTTATACTCTTGGAAAATAATCAGGTATACTCTTAATTTAGAAGTATTGTAGTCTTTGTTATTGTAATCCAACAGGTATAGCTGCACCCAGGGCTTTCAAAAGCGCTTACCACCACTATACTAGTATAGTAAAGCCCTTTTATTATAAATTGAATCAATTATTATCATTATTACCATAACCATAAATCTTTATAAGCCATTTTTACTGTGTCACAGTAATAGTTAAAGTTTTAAAACACTATTATACATGTTTCTCATAGACTCAGCCTGACAGTGCATCCTTCGTTTTGGCATGGTACTCCTTGATCTTTTTGATTTGAGGTTCTGGCAGATAGTGGATTCCATCCATTGGAGTCTCTCACTACTTCCTCCTCTTTGAGGAACTTTTTGAGTATGTGTAAGAAGCTACTGGGGCTTCATCCTTGGTTGCCTCCTTCTTTTTGGCATGGTACTCCTTGATCTTTTTGATTTGAGGTTTGGATGATAGTAGATTCCATCCATTGGTGTATCTCACTATTTCCTCCTCTTTGAGGAACTTTTTCAGGATGTGCCAGGAGTTCATCACTCTTTGGTGTATTTGGGGAAACATTTCCCAATCTTTGTCCTTGTACACTGTGTAGTACTGTTTTTACTGGCTAATGTAAAGGTCTATCTGAGACCTCTGAATGTGATTTGTACCTGTTTGAGCTACTTATACTTAGTTCTAACTCTGGTTCAGATACCATGGGCATTTCTGGGACTTGCCTTTGGGATAAGGCACTTCCTTGTGTGGATTCTTTTCCACTGGGGATTTTTCCCTTTTTTTCCCTTTTGAGGGATCAATTTTACCTCTGAGTCCGGCTCCATCTGATTGGATGTAGTATTGGAAGCCTCTTCTGGTAGTCATAATTTAAGAAATAAGACGCTTTCAGGACAAGAATTCCTCTCATGTCAATTTATAAAGGAGGTACGACTCACCTTCAGAGTCCTGAATAGTCTAATTTCTTAGCTTTCTTTTTCTTAATGAAAATTTGTGTTGGAGAACTTGGGAAAGTTTCTTCCACCAATATTTCAACAGCGGTTTGATTGTCATCTGTTGAATTGTCTTCGAACACTAAAAAAGACAAAGAAATATAAGTCTTGTATATAAGAAGTGTTATTTTTGGTAAGAAATGGCAATTTTCCAAATAAAAATTGCTTTTATATCATTGAATAAATAAAAGAAATAAAGAAATGAAAAAAATGAATAACAATAACTTTTTTTATTGGTATTTAATATTTTTTATGTTTTTTATTTTCAAAGAATAAAATAAAATGAAGATGATTCTTTTATGAAATTAATTAATAATATAAGATTTTTTTAAAGCTATAGAATATCTCTTTTAATCACTATAGTCACTCAAATAAAGTTCTTGCAAGTATAAGGATGTGAAAAACCACATGTAAGACAGTAAAATGGCTTTCCAATTGCCTCAATAGCTCTTAAAATCAACAAATATAAAATTATTATATAAGTTTATTATTATAACTATAATTTATTATGGGATAAATCCATTTAGAATAATCTTAGAGGTATTTTCAAGTAAATATCATGCCCCAAAATGTAGGGTTTGACTATGAAACAATAAGTAAAAATTACTTATATTTTACTTATTTTACTCTGAAAGTCCTTATAAATTAAATAAATAAGATAAAAATAATTATAATGATAAAGAATTATTATAATTAAGGCGTGAAAATGTAATTACATTATTAAATAAATATAATAATATAATTTATATTATAAAAATAATATAATAAATAAAAATATTAATATATAATAATTAATATATTTAACAGCACTTTATTATTTTTACCAAAAAATAGCAAAGGTGTAAAAAATTGGTTTTTATTAATAAAAAACAATTAATAACAATAATACTACCAACATTAAGCTTATATATTAATATAGATACTATTTATATTAATTGAAGTATTATTAATATTAATAATAGAGAAAAATTATTATAATAAGAGAAAATAACCTCCTTTTGATTCTTAATATAATAATTTTGGATGAATTTACACCAAATAATGTGAATACAACTTATTTAAATTGTATTTACAAAAAAAAATATAGGAGAAATCACAAATTTTCTTGATTTTACATGGAAATGAGATTTTTAAGAGAATTATAGCAAAACAGCAGAAAAATTTGAGTTAATCACTTCAAATATGATGATTATAATAAATATTACCTTTTGTCTTTGATAATATAAATTATTTATATATAGAGAATAAACATTTTACCTTTTGATTTAATTGTTTTAATGTTTTGATACATCTTAGGGGGAAATAGAGTAAAAAGAGCTGCACTTATAATAAATACCTCCCTTCTAGAGTCCAGTAGGCTTCTAGTATACGTGCAATGATGGTATACACTGGAAATGATCAGTATTATAAGGTTTAATTATGATTACGTCATGATCAAACCATCTTATCTAATTATTATGCCATTATTTAGAGTTATCACTATAAATCCATGTTTGATGACATCATAGGCTTTGCAGAAGCCTAAGCTTCATGGCTTTTCTTGGTATTAATCATAAACCTATAGTATTCACCAGCTTTATCACTTATATAACTATTAAACTCAAAATACAATTACAGTGAGTGATCATAAATGATAAAATTGAAGCTTAAGCTTTTTTCATTAATAGCTTTCAGGATATACACGCTAAAGCTATTCTGAGGGTGGATTCTGATAGCTTTCAATGTCCTTATTAAGCTTCCAAGAGAATTTCATTACATAATAAAAACTCTACTTTTGATGATTTTTCTTGTAACTCATCCTTTCTGTTGAAATTTAATATTTTAAACTTCAAACCATGATTTCAAGGGGTTATACCTTGAATATTATAATAAAAATGACATCATTCTTCACGTAAAAACTAGTAGAATATGATTGTCTACATTTCTTTAAGTTTAGACCACTTTCACAACAAAGTTGTCAACAGCTCCATTGAATTTAGTCAATAATCCATTACAAGTTTTAACCTTGTTTATAGCTTGTAAAAGAAATTTCATATCCTTCTTCATGCATTAATTACGTGGTGACTTTGTTATTGGTTTATCTCTCTATCTTGTATGATTCAAGAGATATTCGCTAAAAACCATGAATATATACATTGACCAAAAAAGTGCATATATTCAGCTTAATTCCTTAAGTATTGACTTTAGAGAATAGCTTTATAATTTTTTAATGTGTGAGTTTCATGGAGAATCTAATGGTAAAATTTCCTTCACATGTTGCCTCATTGGTTTCTGAGTTACATGAGGTTTTATACCTTTTTTAAGGTATTATTACTTATTCTTCAGTAATTATTGACTTTTCAGATATGCCATGAATATGAATATTTATATTTTACCATGAGGAATCTAATGGTGTAATTCATTTAAAATTTTTACCCATTATAATCTGAGTTAATTTAGATTTTGTACTTATTTATGGTATTTTTACTAGTCTTTGAGATAATTATTATAAATATAATTATTACAGAAATTTTGTTGTGAAATGTTTTGGATATGTGGTTATATCCCAAATGCTCACACTTTATTAGCTTCATCATAGACTCAGCCTGACATTTTGGGGGCCTGTCCATTGTTTTTTGGATTTTTAGACCTTTTTTTACACCAAAAGTTGGTATTTTATTTTATTTTCCTAATTATGACACTAGTGTTTCTTTAGGGTGAAAATTCTTTAAAAAGTAACATAACACATATCTCATGTTTGTCTTTTGAGCGGTATATGACCATATACCACTGTGATTTTCTATTTTAATTGCCTTGTTGCATGGTTGATTATACCTTAATCACCACAAAACCTTTATTTTCAAGCATTTTTTACATATTAAAACACTTTAAGCCATCAATAATGTCCTTTTTCAATTGAAAAGGACACCTCTCTTACTGTAAACCAACAGTATTAGAGGCATGGTTGGGTACATTGATAAGTTCAATTGCCCTTTAAATAACCCCTTTTAGATTGAACCTTTTAATCAAAAGTTAATCGGAGAGATACTGGTATACAAACAGTTTACCAGAAATCCACAAGCTGTATTTTTTGATGTATAACCGATATTTTCAATTTCACTGTCATAATACAAGGGTATAATATAGAAATATATTCCCCAGAGGCTATTCTGATACGTGCAAAAAGCATTTTGAGAAGTCTTAATTGACATTAAGTCCTCTTTTTCCTGTTTGATTCAGTTTCAACAAATTTCATACCACTTGAAAGCCAGTCACAGGCCAACACACCAGTGACACCCTCAGAACCAGAGGGAGAACGGGGAAAGGAAAGAGGCACAGTGAAGGTCTTATCACAGCTAAGAAGTGGACACAAATTCCCACTCAGAGGAGTAGAAAACCATTAAACTCTGCATAAATACAAGGTAAACCAACCTTAATCACTTGTACAGGGAAGATTACAATCATTAACCCAGTTGTAACTTCTAAAGGAAAATTTCCAAAAGAAGTAAACAACAGATTTGTACAAGGCACAGTCAAAGGTAAATACCCTAAGAAAATTGAGTTGTTTACTTCATGCAAGCGCTGATATGTCACCTGTACACCTCAGAAACCTTGGCTTCCAAAGGAACCAACCACAGGACAGAGAAGGCTTGTCCGGAACCAGAAGACCTGGAAGAGGACAATTTGGACACAGTGATGGATAGCAAGACATTGAGGGATATCATACCCACTCTAACATTCACTTTCCAATTCAACAAAGACCTCAAACCAGAGGACTGAAAGGATATGGATCAAGCCTTTCAGCTCCAACAACTCCTCAAAGACCTTTTTCAATGGAGCATAGACAACAAGAGGTTCAAACTAGCATCCCACTGGGCACAACTGCAAGCAAGTTGCCAGAAGATATGTCTTGAAGAGATAGACTTCAAAGAACTTATGGTAATAGCCAAAGGCTGGAATACCACCAGGTAGCTCAGACTTCTGGAGGAGAGGGAAACCAGGATAAGAGAGAATCAAGCCACTATCCAAGGTATAGAAGAACAGCTGACCCAGACAGGGCATACTCAGATTCCTTCAGGCTCACAAGGAGTAGGCCAAACCAGCTCTCCAGTAGCTTCACAAAATTAAGGCACAAACAGATCAGTGGCCAAGAGTCACCATTCTTCACAATCCCAGGTAGTTTCCAGAAGAAGAAAAGGATACAAGGGCAAAAACAAGACCTCTTTCAACCAAAGGGAGAGAGAGTCAGACCCAATGATCCAGAAGCTGTTGGACTTGGTGAAAGTAGTACACAAGAGCCAGAAATAGTTGTATATACTTCTAGAATCAGTATCCCCATTAATAAAATGATTACCGCCACTCAGACAGAACATAATATTGTTACACCTGAGATTAAGTTAAAAAGTGATAAACTATGGTTAAAAATGTCCCAATTTTCAGTGCAAACTCAAGAATCACTTGACGATTTCAAGAGGATAAATGAAAGCTTTAAAAGAACTGCAATCTTACAAGAGGCTACAATTAAAGCCATCCAAGAGAGCTGTGCTCAATTGAGCAAAGCCTCTGAAGAAACCAACAAAATACTGAATCAAGTATTTGAAGAGAAACATCACCAAAAAAGAGACAGGTATTTTATGGATCAAGACATAAAAAAATTGTTTGATTTCTACCAAAACATGAAGCCCCAACCAGAAAGCCATGCTTTGGAAGATCCATACGACTAAGAATACATCAAACCAGATGCCCTATTGGTGAAAAAGGCAAGAATATGTCTTATTCTGAGAAGGAAGAATTAAAACAGCTTCCAAAAGCCTCAAGCTGGCCCGAATTCTCTGGAACAGGAGAATTTTATCACATGGAGCTCATTGATTATACTGATGGGCTCTTCATTGATGTACCAAGCATACCAGACTACTGGATTACTGCTAAACTTAATATGGCATTCAAAGGACATGCTAGTATTTGGTATACAGAGATGAAAGAAATCCATGGTAGAAGAAGCTGGCCATGGTGGAAGAGTCAAACTATCCCCAAAGTACAGAAATGGTACTTGGATATGGCAAAACACTATGTCATCTGAAAATGACAAGTACTCTGTGGAAAAAGATCCATATTAGTGGTGTCTTAGACAGTCTAAAATACTTAAAGCCATCCATCCTCAAATGAAAATTCTTATGAGGAATCACAAACTCCTGACACAAATGCCAGGAGAGCTAGTGCATGCAGTGAAATGTGCATGCAAACAAAATTGCACTCTAGATGACATTGCAAATACCTTATAAGATGTAAGGAAAAGAACAAATATAGAGAAATATTCCCCATATAAAAGCAGTGGTTTAAAAGAGAAACAACCTTTCAGGGTGGAGTTCAAAGACAAATTCAGAGAAAGGGTGGCAGAAGTTGCTAAGAAGAGAAATTATTGTCACAATTTTGGTTCAACAGACCATTATCCCAACCACTGTCCAAAGGCAAAGAAGAAAGTCTATGCCATTGAGAAAGTCCCAAAGGAGGAATACCTCACAGAGGATTCTGAATCAAACTCTATGGTTGATGCCATCAAAGAAAAATCTGATGATGACTAAGACCCAAGAGAAGAACTCCTAGTGGAGTACCAAGAGGAAACACCACTGAAAATTCAAGACATAAAGTTGGAAACAGGCATTCCACAGGACACTGAAAATAAGAAGTTGTGTAAACACACACAAGATGCACAGAAATTCCTAGTTACACCAATGAAATTAATGGCATACATACATGGGACAGCCACAAAGATGACGTTTGGTATTGAAAATTCTCAACACCCACTGATAATTGACAGTGGAGCACACTGCTCAATAGTGGCCAGAAATTCTCTGGATCACCACTTCCCAAATTTGGAAAAACATCCCTTGCCAACCAAGGCAAAGAACTTCAAAAGTGCATCAGGGAAGATCAAATTTATTGTGACAATTACCAAAGAGATAATTATACCCCATAGGAAAGGTAATATCAGACTCAACCCACAGTTTTTTGTTCTTGAAGATGCCCACATCCAAGGGCTTTTACTGGGAACAGACTAACAGAGGATGTATGACATTGATATTTAAAATAGTAAGAACAGGCATATTACTATTTGTACAAACAAGGAAAAGAAATTTTCACTTTACATATACCAAATATCTACCAACGACCCTCCAGAAGAATTACTGAATGAATTCAGGGAGGTCCAATTCAGCACTACCCTTACCAGTAAACAAAACGTCTTTTACTGAAGATGCTAAGGAAAAATAGACCAGAATTTTCCATTGTTGAAGAGCCATTAGCAAAAATCAGAGGCCAGGATATAGAATTATATGTGCATTTGAAAAGACCCCATCCACCCATGCTGAGGAGACCTCCATACCCCCCAAGTCTGGAAACTAGGAAGGAAATTGAGAAACAAATCAATGAACTCCTATAAATGGATGTCATCAGGAAGATAGGACATAATGAAATCATGGAAATCACTATTCCTGTCATTATCACCTGGAATGATGGCAAATCTAGGCTGTGTGGAGATTCCAGAGCCCTGAACAACTACACAAAATCTGACAGGTACCCTATACCTAGGATTCCTCATGCGCTAGACAAACTTGCAAAAGCCAAATACATAACCAAGATGGATTGTATGAAAGGCGTTCACCAGAATGGAGTTGAACCAAACTCCATCAAATCACTCAGAATGATATGCCATATAGGCATATATGAGTACACCACAAACCCATTTGGCATCAAATATGCACCAGCCCACATCCAAAAGATGGTGGACACAATATTTCAAGAAGAAACATTCCAGGGATGGATGGTAGTATATATTGATGACATCATTATATACTCAGAGACATGGGAGGACCATGTGCAGTACATAGACAGAGTACTAAGTAAGTACACACCCATTAATCTGAAAATTTCACTTAAAAAGTCCCATTTTGGCCAATAAGAATTACTGGCACTGGGACACAACATCCAAGGTCTTAGTGTGGTCATAGACCAAAATAAAGTAGCAGCAGTACTGCAGAAGCCAGTACCAAAGAACATCAAATAGATGCAATATTTCCTTGGGTTTGCTAGCTACTACAGAGACCACATCAAAAACCTTTCCCACATAGCTAGTAGTCTATACAAGTTTTGTTCAAAATATGTAGTTTTTGAAATTAACAAGGAAAGAAGGGATGAATATGAGAGGATCAAATATGAACTCACAGATGCACCTGTGTTCATCATACCTTACTTTGAACTACCATTCAAGTTATACATGGATGCAGCATGTAGCCAAGGATTAGGAGCAGCCTTTCACCAGAGACAAATTGTAGATGGTGAATTAAGAGAGGGAGTAATATGCAACATCTCTAGGCAACCGAAGGATTCAGAAGCCAGGTATGGGGCCACCCAGACTGAATTCCTATGCTTAGTCTGGGCTCTAGAGAAACTACCCTATTATTTGGAGGGTGCAGTCTTTGAAGTCTACACAGATTGCACAGCCTTGAAGTCTTTACCAAACATGAATACTACCAACAGACACATGTTGAAGTGGCAGATAGCCATCCAAAAGTTTAGAGAAAATATGACCATCATATACAAGGAGGGCAAATGGCACACCAATGCAGATGGCCTCAGTAGCTGGCCACTAGACAATTTCAAAAGCATACCAGCCTATGACCCTGAAGTAGAGGTCAAGATTCCCATCCATTTCATGGAAAGAGATAGGAGGAAAAACTTCAGATTTTCTGAATTGGAACCAAGAAGTGGTACTCCAGACAGTGGAAACACTGAATCAGAAGGGGCAGAAACTTCCATATTGGGAATAAGGTCCTCAGAGCTGCATAATAAATTCTTTAGTTCAGTAATAAAGACATATGGAAAACACAAACAGTGTGGCATATTGTTGCAATTCCCTCAACAGAAGTACAGGAGCCCACAACTGGAATACCAGCTAGAGGAACCCTGGTTGGGTGCCTAAAGGACAACACGTTTTTCCCTATAGATGGCCTGCTCAACCATAGAGAGAAGCACACTAATGCACTCACAGTAGTAAACAGGGACCATATATCCCTAATCCTGCAAGAATGCCATGACTGCCCCTATATGGGACACATGAGTGAAGAAAGGACCAAGGGAAGGGTAGCAAGCACAGGTTGGTGGCCCAAATGGGAAGAAGAGTTGAGTGAATATATCAACACTTGTTAGAGGTTCCAAAAGGCAAATAGAGAACATGGGAAGAAGTATGGGGTACTTCAGCACATGAAAGAACCCAAACAACCATTGGAAACCATCAACATGGATTGGGTTACAGGACTTGTCCCAGGAGGCAAAGAAAACTTCAATTATTGCCTGATCATACTTGATAGGTTTGGAAAGAGTTTGAGGTGCCTAAAATGTCACAAGGAGGACACAGAAATGGATACTTCCTTGTTATTTTGGAACAACATAATATCCACCTGCAGAGTCCCTAAAATTATCATTAGCTATAGGGACCCAAAATTCACATTAGAATTTTGGACCAACTTGTATGACATGCTTGGTACTAAACTTGTATTCTCCACAGCTTACCACCCACAGACAGATGGTTTAGCTAAAAGGATGATCCAACCAATGGAGGACTTCATAAGAAGATTCTGTGCATATGGCATGGATTACAAAGACCATGAAGGATACACCCATGACTGGGTGACCCTTCTACCAGGAGTCCAGCTAGCTTACAACACAATCTAGCACTCCAAAACAGGGAAATAACCCTCACTGGTAGAAAAAGGGTGGAACCCCCTATTTCCTGTGGATCACCTGAAGAAAAATCTTCCAACTATCCACCCAACAGCTAAAGAATACCAAGATATGTGGAAGAGGGCTTGTGATACAGATGCTGGATGCATAGCTGAGGAAAATGAATACAATAAACAGAGGTGGGAGAAATCTCACATGGAACCTGACTTCAAAGAAGGGGACCAGGTATTAGTGTCCATACCCAACTTCAGAATCTTAAGGGACCAAAGAAGATGAGAGACTCATTTGCAGGGCCCTTTACTATCATTAAAATGATAGGAAAAAATTCAGTGGAGGTCAAACTCACAGATGAGATTTCTATTAAACACACAGTATTCCCAGTGAGTTTGGTTAAGCCAGACTTCCAAATAGAGGAGGATAAGTTCCCCTCCAGGAAGAGAAATACCACTCCACCAGAAATAGTGCAAGTCAAAGATTCCCCTGGACCGGTGAGGAAAATCACCAAGGACAGGAAGATCAGACTTAATGGCAAGGATCAGAGGCAGTACTTAGTCAGATTTGAGAACCAGACAGCTGATAAAGACAAGTGGCTGGAAGAAGATGCCAGACCACATGGGAACCTTCATTTAAGGAGATTCAGGGACTCAAGGAGGACTGAAAAGTCTCATCAATGATGAGCCTTTTTTGGAGGGAGGGTATGTCAGCCTGTGACTCAAAACCAGAGCACAAGCATGACAGACAAATATGACAAACCAATGGTAAAGCCAAGATACCACCAAAACATGGAGCTGACCCAAATCAGCTCAAAATTCATCAAACAAAAGAGGAAACCCATCAATGTTCAAATACACAAGTCCCACCATCATAGGACAAGGAATGAAAAAGGAATTCCTGCTCAAAGCTGTTGCTGAGCATAAACCTTATTTTTCACCTCACATCTGAAATCCAGAGGAAGAGGCTTAACCCAATCAAATTGGTATTCAAATTGAAGCTCTACGTCAGGGCTATCCAATGGTACTATTTAAATTGGGATAGCACCAGACCTACAGGAGTTATGGGCAAAATAAGGTTGAATAAGGGTGAATAAAATATTCACCTCTAATTTAACTTCTGCAGTTCTAGTTTGAGATACTTAAAGTGGGGTCTTTTTGGAAAGAGCACAATCAGGGATATCTGATGGTGCCATCCATTTCTGTGAGCCTTTGAGATATGACCACATACCCAATAAGGTCACAAAAAATACTCAGAATAATTATACCTTTAATATAATTATATTAAAATTAATTAGAATAATTATACACTAAAAATAATTACTCAAATATACAAAAAATACCATAAATTGGTACTAAAATTGGTTTAACTTAAAAACCAATGAATGAACATGTGAAATAAACTATACCATTGGATTCCCCATGGAAAAATACACATATACCATTTTTATGGCATATCTGTAAAGCCAATATTTAAGGAATTATAAGGTACAATACCTTATAAAAACCATAAAAACTTATTTATCTCAGAAACTAATGAAACAACATGTGAAATAAATTGTACCAGTGGATTCCCCACAAAAAACCACATATAAAACAATTAATAAGCTAATTCCCAAAATCAATACTTAAGGAATTATCCTGAATATATGCACTTTTTTGGTCAACGCATATATTCAGTGATCATAGCTAATATCTTCTAAACTATACATGCTAGAATGATGAACCAAAAATAAAGTTACCACGTAATTACTGTAAGAACACAGATATGAACTTTATTTTGCAAATTATAAACAAGGTTAAGACTTATGAGGAAATATTGATAAAAATCAACAGAGCTGTTGACCACTTTGTTGTGAAAGTAGTCCAAACTTAAAAAAAAGTATACAGTTGGATTCTACTAGTTTATTCGAGAAGAATGATGTAATTTTTATTATTAAATTCAGGGTATAACCCCCTGAAATCAAGGTTTGAAGTTTAAAATATTGAATTTCGACAGAAAAGATGAGTTACAAGAAAAATCATCAAAATTAGAGTTTTGATGTTGTAATGAAAAGCCCTTGGCAGCATAATAAGGTTATGTCAGGCTATCAGAATTCACTCTCTGAATTGCTGTAGCGTGAAAACCTTAAAAGTTATTGAGGATCAAAGTTTGAGCTTAAATTGAGCTGTTATGATCACATACTGTAACCTTAAATTAAGTTTAACAGTCTTAAGAGTGATAAAATTGGTGAATACTATTAGTTTATGATTAAAACTAATAAAATCCACGAAATTTGGGGTTCTGCCAAGCCTCTGATGTCATCACACTTAGAGTTATAGTGATAACTCTAAATAATGGTGTAATAATGATGTAATATGGTTTGATCATGATGTAATCACCCTCAAACCTTAAAATATTGATCAATTCCAGTGGATATGATCAGTACACGTCTACTAGAAGCCTGTTGGACTCTAGGAGGGAGGTATTTACTATAAATAGAGCTCTTTTTACTCTATTTTCCCCTCAGACGCATCAAAAACATTAAATCAATCAAATCAAAGGTAATTTCTTTATTCTTTATATATAAAACTGTTATATTATTAAAGACCAAAGACCACCTTTCTATAATCATCTATTTTGACGTGATTAAATCATTTATTTAATTGTTTTTGTTAAAAATCTCTCTAAAACTCATTTCCACGTAAAAATACTGAATAATTTGTAATTTTCTTTATTTTTATTGTAAATACAATTTGAAAAGGTTGTATTTATATTTTTTGGCGTAAAATACTTCAAAATTATTATATTAAGTGTTAAAAGTAGGTTATTTTCTCTTATTATAATAATTTCTCTATTATTACTCTCTTAATAATTCTTTAATTAATATAAATAGTATTTATATTAATTCATAACTTTAATATTAGTAATATTATTGTTATTAATTGTTTTTTATTAATAAAAAACAATTTTTTACGCCTTTATTATTTGTTGGTAACAATAATAAAGAGCTTTATAATATATTAATTATTTTATATTAATATATTATTTATTATATTATAATTTCATATAATATTAATTATATTATTATATTTATTTAATAATATAATATTTTTACGCCATAATAATAATATTTCTTTATTATTAGTATTATTTTAATCTTATTTATTTCAATTATAAGGACATTCAGAGTACAATAAGTAAATAATTAGTAATTTTTACTTATTGTTTCATAGTCAAACCTTACAATTTCCCCATATTCCATTTAGAACAACAGCTATGGGGTAAACAAGCTCTGTACAGATTTTAAGCAAATCATACATATGTACAACAAAATCTTGTAAATGGAATAAATTTTCCATATTCAATAATAGCAGGTTAAAATGAGGTACCATTGTGTATAAAAGATCCAGGGATACACAATGAACCAACTTTGAGCTTGATATCCTAAAAAATGACAAAGATATGGCAGCTTCAAGGTCAAAATCCCACCGTTGACCAATACAGCCTTACTATGGGATAATATCAAATAACTATTATTATGAGGTGTCGAACAGACAAAGAAGCTTTTTTATACTCCAATACCTCATATTTTGGTAAATACTGGGGTCCTGTACAGGTTCTTTACAGCATTCTACATGTAATACACATCAGAAGAGGGCTATGTGGTCCCCAGATGAAAAAGTTCACACTGTATTGGTGAAAACTGCCCAGATGTGGTTTAAAAGCCATATATGTGCCCAATACAGGCTGTACAGGCCTTGTGAAAGCGACCAGCCAGTCCTTGGAAGTGAAAAATCTTTACTCCCTCTACGTGGAAAGGTGTAGAAGACTTTTTCACCCAAGTTTAGGATGAAAATGTGGCTTTTCTCCACCAGAAAAGGCTTCCTCATCCTGCTCTTGAATTCCTACATAGTAAAACTTTCAAAAACAGTTATAATCCTTGGAAATAATCAGGCTATAGCTATTATATCAATTATTATAGTAGTTATTATAGTAAACCAACTGATAATTATTGCACCCAGGGCTTTCAACAGTGCTAGCCACCACTATTCCTTAATAGTAAAGCCCTGTATACCTCATTTTCCAACCTTATTATCATCAAACAATCCTTTTTAAATCATTTCCACCATGTCAAAGTCATAGTTAAAGCTTGTAATTAGTATTTATTAGCTTCATCATAGACTCAGCCTGACACAAGTAGCAATTAGTTAAATATTTTATTAAGTGTTTTAATCTTTTAAAATAAATCAGGAAGACTTGAGATCATAGAAACAAAATAGAATTTGTTTTAATAGTTTTATAAATCAAATTTTGATCTCTTAAATCCACAATTGATTTGTAAAATCTCTCTACTGATTATTTGCAAGGTTTTATTGGAATATTAGTGAGTGGCTTTAATTAATTATACAAATTTTTCTCTAGAATATGTTTGCTTCAAGAATTTTAGTAATTATTATTCTTGAAAAAGATAATTATATATAATAAACTAATTTCATTATCTTAATAAATGAAGCTTTCTTATTAAATGATTCTTGTAATTGAGTCCTGTAGAAAATTACTTCTTAATGTTATAATCACTAGTAGTGTATAACAAGAAAAAAAAGTATTTATTTATTTATTGATTTAATTGTGTTAATAATAGTTTTGATAATTATATTTCGTAAGAGCAGTAAAGATACTCTTGACTAATAGTAATATTGACAACAGTTTAATAGACACATATTACATTTGGGGGCCTGGGCAAGTTTCTGTAAACTTTTACCTGTAATTAACATATTTTCAAGCTCAAAAATATATTAATTTAATAATTCCTTTCTTTCAATATGAAGTTGAAATAATTTTCATTTTTGAAATTGTCTCTAAAGAATTTTTCATTGAAGAATTTGGTTTAATTTTATACTGTTTTACACATGGCTTTTATACATCCAAAAACCTATAAAATCATTCTTTGATTTAATATGAATTAATTTCTATTAAAAATCTTAAATTTTAATTTTTTCTCGTTTAAAAGAATAATTTTTCAATATAGCAAAAATAATAAATTCATCAAAAATCTTCAAAATTGAAAATTATATTTTTTTACTTTTATGATTTTTGTATCTAGTGTCTTTAATAAAATACATTTCAGTGGGTAATCAGTTCAGTAAGAGGTATATTTCCAATGCAGAATCTTCAGAAGCAAAATCTGAAGAAAAAATGGAAGCTCAAACTGATAAAAGAAACCATTTATTCAAAGAAGAAATATCCAAAAAACAACCAAAAGGTGTTTGTTTTCTCTCTTCATTTTTTATTTTCACTTCAATTGATGTGAAAATGGTGCATACATGAAATGGAAGCAACTATTCAGTCCAACAGAATGGATTTTGACAGGTTGGAGGCAAGGCAAGGTGTGAACCTTTGAGATATGACCACATACCCAAACAGGTCACAAGAAATATTTAAAATAACTATACCTTTAAAAATAATTACCTTAAAACTATAAAACTGCCATAAATAGGCATAAAACTTGGTTTAACTTAAAGCCCAATGAGTAAACATGTGAAATACATTACACCATTGGATTACTCATCGTAAAATACACATATACCATTTTTATGGCATATCTGTAAAGTCAATATTTAATAAGTTATAAGCAATAAAACTCTATAAAAAACATGAATCCTTGATTATTTCAAATACCAATGAAACAACATGTGAAATAAAATGTACCATTGGATTCCCCATAAAATAATACACATAAAATAATTGAGAAGCTAATCTCCAAAGTCAATACTTCAGGATTTAAGCTGAATATATACATTTTTTTGGTCAACGCATATATTCAAGGATTTTAGCTAATATCTTTTGAAATATACATGATAGAGTAATAAACCAAAAACAAAGTCACCACGTAATCACTGTAGGAACACAGAAATGAACTTTATTTTACAAGCTATAAACAAGGTTCAAACCTGTAATGGATTATTGATTAAAATCAATAGAGCTGTTGACCACTTTGTTGTACAAGTGGTCCAAGCTTAAAAAAAAGTGAACAGTCAGATTCTACTAGTTCATTTGTTAAGAATGACGTCTTTTTTTATTACAATATTCAAGGTATAACCCCTTGAAATCATGGTTTGAAGTTTAAAATATTAAATTTTGACAGAAAAGATGGGTTACAAGAGAAACCATCAAAGATAGAGTTTTGATGATTTAATGAAATACTCTTGGAAGTGTAATGAGGACATGCGAAGCTATCACAATCCACTCTCAGAATAGCTGTGGTGTGTATAACTCAAAAGTTATTAATGATCAAAGCTTAAGCTTAAATTTGATCATTCAAGATCACTCACTGTAATCTCATTGTAAGTTTAACAGTCATATAAGTGATATAACTGGAGAATACTATTATAATATGATTAATACTAATAAAATCCACGAATTTTGGGCTTCTGCCAAGCCTATGATGTCATCAAACTCATAGTTATAGTGATAACTCTAAATAATGGGGTAATTATGAGGTAAGATGGTTTGATGATGATGTAATCATCACCAAACCTTAACTTATTGATCAATTCTAGTAGAAAGAATCATTAAACTTCTACTACAAGCCTTCTGGGCTCTAGGAGGGAGGTATTTACTATAAATAGAGCTCTTTTTACTCTGTTTTCCCCTCAGACGCTTCCAAAACACTAGGATATTTAAATCAAAAGGTAATTTCTTTATTCTTTATATATAAAGCTCTTATATTATTAAAGACCAAAGATAATATTATTCTAATCATCATCTTTGACAGGATTATTATATTTATTTAACTGTTTTGTTTAAAATTCTCTTAAAAACCTCAATTCCATGTAAAATTAAGAATATTTGTAATTTCTCTTCAATTTTATTGTCAAAACAATTTGAAAAGGTTTTATTTAAATGCTTTGGTGTAAAATTATTCAAGATTATTATATTAAGTATTAAAAGTAGGTTATTTCTTCCTATTATAATAATTTTCTCTCTATTATTACTTTAAATAATTCTATAATTAATATAAATAGTATTTATATTAATTCATAACTTTAATGTTACTAATATTATTGTTATTAATTGTTTTTTGTTAATAAAAAACAATTTTTAACACCTTTATTATTTGTTGGTAACAATAATAAAGTGCTTTTAAATATATTAATTATCTTGTATTAATATATTTATTTATTATATTATTTTTTCATAATATAACATATATTATTATATTTATTCAATAATATGATTATTTGCATGCCATAACTATAATAATTCTTTATTATTTTGATTATTTTAATTATTTTTATCTTATTTATTTTATTTATAAGGAAATTCATAGTACAATAAGTAAAATATTAGTAATATTTACATATTGTTTCATAGTAAAACCTTACATTTGGGGGCCTGGCCATAATATTTACTCTAAAAGACCTTTGAAAAGATTCTAATTGGGTTTAACCAATAATAAATCACAATTATAATGAAATTATATAATAATTCAATATTTATTTATTTAAAATACTATTGAGGCATTTGGAAAGCAATTGTACTGTCTTACACGTGGTTTTTCACATGCTTAGACTTGCAAGAACCTTTTTCGAGTGACTCTAGTAATTGAAAAAGATATTTTATAAATTAAAAATATATAAAAGAATCATATTCATTTTTAATTTTATTCTTTAAAAGTAAAAACATAAAAAATAATAAAAAACAAATGATAAAAACCAATGAAAAAGTTATTTTTATTCATTTTAATTTCATTTTTTTGATATATAAAAGCAATTTGTACATGGAAAATTGCCATATCTTACCAGAAAACACTTCTTATATAAAATGCTTATATTTATTTGTATTTTTTAGTTTTTGAAGACAATCCAACAGAGGGCAACCAAGACACTGTTGAAAGATTGGTGGAAGAAACTTGTCCAAGTTCTCCAACACCAATAATCACTAAGAAAAAGAAAGCTAAGAAATCAGACTTTCCAGGACCCACTATTAAGGACTCTGAAGGTGAGTACCTCATTCATAAATTGCCATGAGAAGAATTCCTTTTCTGAAATCATCTTATTTCTTATTTCTTAAAACATGACTACCAGAAGAGGGTCCCAATACTCCATCCAATCAGAGGGAGCTGGACTCGGAGGTAGAATTGATTCCTCAAAAGGGAAAAGGAAGGGAAATATCCCCAGTGGAACAGAATCCACACAAGGAAGTGCCTTATCCCAAAGGCAAGTCCCAGAAATACCCATGATATCTGAACCAGAATTATAACTAAGTATGAGTAACTCAAACAGGTACAAATCGTATTAAGAGGGCTCAAATAGACATTTACATGAGCCAGTACAAACAGTACTACACAGTGTATGGAGACAAGGACTGGGAAATGTTGCCTCAAATACACCAAGGAGTGATGAACTCCTGGCACATCCTGAAGAAGTTCTTCAAAGAGGAGGAAATAGTGAGATACTCCAATGGATGGAATCCACTATCATCCAAACCTCAAATAAAAAAGATCAAGGAGTACCATGCCAAAAAGAATGAGACAACCAAGGAAGAAGCCCCAGTAGCTTCTACCAGCAAGCCCCAAGCCAATTCACTTCCCCAAGAAGGGAAGAAGAACAAGAAAAATAATTGGAGAAAACCATATTCCCCAAGCTGCAGGATTCCAAAAATTCAAAACGATACCATGGAGGATGTTTTCAACATGGCCAGAACCTTGATGGAATTCAAGGACAAGGAAGAACAAAGAATCAGACAACCTCATTTATCAAAGAAATAACATTGTCCAAAGATGTTGTTAATACTTTAACAGAAATTAAAAATAGTATATTACCTCTAAAAGAAATTAAAAACAGTTTATTATCATTACAATAAATAAACAATAACTTATCTTCTTTAACAAATATTGTTGTACAAAATAAAAAAGAAATTGACAACATTAAATTTATTGTTGAAAATAATAAACCAAAGATTTTAATTGAAAACACTCAAAAATTAATACAAGGACAACAACAATTGTATAAATACATAAAAGATATCAGAGATAAAACTTTGACTATCAATTATGATGTGAGTATTGACAATCTCACAGAAAAATTAAACAAACTAAGTGTTTCTGTAGAAAGATTTGAAGAAAAAACTTCATCACACCAAAAATTACTTTTGGATCATGTGGAAAAAAGTGATGATGCAAGAATGCATCTGAAAGATGACATTCAAAGTGAAATAAGGATTATCACTGGAAAAATGGATAAAATTAATGAGGCTAACTCAAACATGCCAAAGTTATCAACCCCATTTTCTCACATAAGAAGCCCTGTTAAACCAAAAGAGGAATTAACAAATCCATTCATAACAGACTTAAGTAACCAAGACAATAACCAAGTGTTAATGAAGAAGAACCTCAATTAAAAGAATTCCCAACATTTACAGGAGAAGGTGAATATGACCACATGTCATTTATCAAGACAATTGACATGCTACACAAAGATTATTCCATACCAGATGAATTCATTACTGCAAGATTACATTCATTGTTTGAAAAATCTGCAAAAATATGGGATTATGCCATAAGACAAACAAATGGAAAAAACACTTGGTCTTGGTGGAAACAAGAAATAATGACCATGTGGGCTAAGGATGCCTGGAGGTACAAGATAGATAATGCATTTGAAAATTCTTTCTTTGACCCAGACAAAGACAAACCTTTAACTTGGTTCTTAAAACAAGTTGAAAGACTAAATGCACTGTACCCAGAAATGTCACAAAAGATGGTGCACATGAAAATACTTAAGAAATGTGGAGGAGAGCTAGAGCATGCCCTAAGAAGCAGGTGTATAGAGCCATGCACCACAGAAGAGTATATCAATGCACTAGAGGACATAGTGAGAAGAATAAAAATTGGCATAACTTGGAAGAAATTGGACATTAAAAGTCCAAATAAGCCATTTATCAAAAAAGATAAATCAAAAGAAGCTTTCAAGCCCAATATATCCAACAATAATGAGAAACAAAAATGCCATAAATGTGGAGGTATTGTACACTTAGCCAATAACTGCCTCCTAAAGGCAAAGATTAACGAAATTGTGGAAACAGAAAACCACAATGACAATGAGGAGGAATCTGACTCTGAAAAAGAAACAGAAGAGTCAGAAAGTGATGAAAGTGATGAAATTATTATAATTTATGCACAAATTGATGACATTGATATAATTTATAAAGTACTAGATGTTAGGTCAAACTTACCACAAGTTGGAACATCTGACACAAACCTGACAAATGTACAAGATTCCAAAATGTACAGAACCAAACCTGCAAAAGGAATGGGATATACAGCTGGAAAATCAAGTATAAGTATTGTTATGGTTGATAACCAAGAAGGAAAAGTGAGCTTGGATACAGGAGCATATTGTACCTGTGTTGGTAAAAGTTATTTAAAAACAATTGTCCCAGATTGACAAGAAAAACTCATGGCAATACAAGGTGTCAAATTTAGTAGTGCAAGTGAGAGCATGAAGCCCCTTGGAATAATTGATTTAACACTCATTTTTCATCACCCCTCACAATGTGTCAGAATTAAAGTAGAGTTTGTAGTAATGGAAAACTGTACTAGTGATCACCCCATACTTGGAAATGACTACTTTTCAATTCATGGTATAGATATCTCTAACCAAAAAGATAGATATTTTACCATAGGAGACAACAAAAGACAAACATTTGGCTTCTTAAATAATAAAAAACAAATTACAGTTATTAAGAATGAAGAAAAAATTCCAGAAAAGGAACTTTTCATATCTGAATAGCTCAAAGAGGCAGAATTCAATCAAGAATTAACAGAAAAAATGAAAGAAAAATTGATTGACCTTTTATTTAAATACAAAAATGCATTTGCAACTGACAAAGAGCCACTAGGTGACATAATGGGGCATGAGGTGGACATAATACTTAATGTAGAAAAACCTTACCCACATTTACTGAGGAGACCTGCTTACCCAGCTAGTCCAAGGGCTAGAGAAGCCTTGGGGGTACACCTTAAAGAATTAATGGACCTTGGAGTATTAAGAGAAGTAGGACATAATGAACAGGTAGAGGTCACTACACCTGTCTTATAACTTTGCATAATGGAAAATCAAGAATGATAGGAGGCTTCAGAGTCCTCAACACCTATACCATTCCAGACAGATATCCAATACCCAGAATCCATGAGACATTGACACAATTGTCACAAGCTAGGTTCATTACAGCCATGTATTATTTAAAGGGTTTTCATCAAAATGTCTTAACAGAAAATTCCAAGAAACTATCAAGGATAGTAGTCCACTTTGCGATTTTTGATTACTTAAGAATGCCATTTGGTATAAAGAATGCACCTTCCCATTATCAAAGGATGATGAATACCATATTTCCTGAAGAATTATCAGAAGGATGATTAATTATCTATATTGATGATATCATAGTTTGCTCAGAAACTTGTTAAAATCACCTTACAAGATTAGAAAGGGTACTACAAAAAATAGTGCAAGTGAATATGAAAATTTCCTTGAAAAAGTGTCATTTTGCATATAGTGAACTAAAGGCACTAGGACATGTTGTATCTGGACTTATTCTAGGCATAGACAACAATAAAGTAGCAGCAGTACTACTTAAGCCAATGCCTCAAACCAAAAAAGAAATGCAAGCATTTCTAGGATTTGCTGGTTACTATAGACAGCATATAAAGGACTTTGCAAAAATTTCCAAATCCTTGTTTAAAATATGTGACCAACAAACAGTCTATGAAATGACAGAAGAAAGAGTAAAGGCATATGAAGAATTAAAGAATTCCTTAACAAATGCCCCATTTCTTCTAATTCCAGATTGGAAACTACCCTTTTAACTTTACATTGATGCTTGTGGAGAAGGACTAGGTGCTACAGTACACCAGACACAAATTATCAAGGATAAACTAGTGGAAGGACCAATTTGTTTTATTTCAAGACAGATAAAGCCAACAGAGGCAAGACATGGAGCAAGCCAAATGGAATGCCTCTGCTTAGTGTGGGCTTGACAAAAATTACATTATTACTTGGATGGAACAATATTTGATGTGATTACAGACTGTAATGCTGTAAAATTTCTATTAAATATGAAAGCTCCAAATAGACATATGCTGAGATTTCAAATTGCTATCCAAGAATATAGAGGAAATATTCATATTGTTCATAAGTCTGGCAATATTCATAAAAATGCATATGGTCTTAGCAGATGGGCTCTAGCAAATACCCCTGACATTCCAGCATGGGTACCACAGGAAGGGCACCATATAGAAGGAATATGTGTTACAGACATTGGCACAGAACTCTTCAACCAAGTTAAAGAAAGCTGTAAGCTAGACAAAAATTGCCATATCTTAAGCCAACTTCTAAGGAAAGACTGCAAATATCCATCACTTTCATCAAAATTAGATGAAACATGGAAAAAGGGATATGATGAAGGAAGATTCCACCTCCTTGATGGAATCCTTTACCATAGAACAAAACACACATGTGTTATGGCCTTAACAGATAGAACCCTGATAAACACTATTTTACATGAGTGTCATGATGGTGTTGCAGCTGGACATCTCTCAAATGATAGAACAATAGAAAGGGTAAGAACCTGCTCTTGGTGGGCAAATTGTAAGAATGATGTTGCAGAATACTGCCAAACCTGTGACAGATGTCAAAAAGCCAACAGAGCCACAGGAAAGAAATTTGGAATGATGATCCAAATCCAAGAACCAAAATCCCCTTGGGAAATAGTTCATATGGATCTGGTAACAGCATTACCTCCAGGAGGAGACAGAAGTTATAATGCATGCCTAGTGTTAGTTGACAGGTATAGCAAAACTCCCATGTTCCTACCATGTCACAAAGATGACACAGCTCTGGACACAGCCATAATGATATGGAATAAATTCATTAGCCACACAGGCTTATTCCAAAATATCATAAGTGACAGAGACCCAAAATTCACTTCAGCATTATGGACAAATCTCCATAACTTTTTTGGGACAAAGCTATCATCCTCAAGATGATGGTTTAGCAGAAAGAATGATACAAACCTTGGAGGACATGATCAGAAGATTCTGTGCTTATGGACTAGAATTCAAAGATTCTGATGGTTTTACCCATGATTGGTAGACACTCAGACCAGCCCTTGAACTGGCATATAAAACATCAATCCATTCTTCTACTGGAAAAACACCATCAATTCTAGAAAAGGGTTGGAATCCAAGACTTCCTTATGATACCCTCAAAAAGGACTTAGTGGATATACATCCAACAGAAAGCAGTTTTAAGATAATGCTTGACAAAGCAAGACACCATGCAAACAGATTTATGCAAGATTCTTTCAAATATGCAAAGGAAAGATGGGATAAAGGTCATAAACCACCTGACTTCAAATTAGGAGACTTGGTCCTATTATCAACCCTTAATTTTACGAACATAAAAGGCCCAAAGAAATTGAAATATTCCTTTGCAGGACCATTTATGATAAAAGCACTTCATGGACCCAATGCTGTGCAATTGGAACTCACAGGTGAACTAATGAAAAAACACCCAACTTTCCCTGTAAGTCTGAGAAAATCTTACAGCTCAAGTGATAAGGAACTATTTCCACTAAGAAATAAACCCCCACTTGAAATATCCCCCTTGGAAGAAGGAGAGGAAAATAAAATTTTGAAAGTCCTTAAAGAAGGACAAGAAAAAAAAAGAAAGAGAATACCTTGTAAGGTATGGAAATTCAACTCAAGAAGATGAATGGCTACTTGAGAAAGATATAAGAAATGCTGATAAACTACTAAGAAGGTTCAGACATGAGAGAAAACCTAAAGAATAGAAAAATCAAGCATTATTGAGCTCCAAGACTAACAAATTCTATTGAAGAGGTAGGACAGTGGATGATAGCCAAATTACACATACCAGATTGTGGTACAATCTTTTTTGGTGTTATGGAATGTGAAGCTTTGATATATGACCACATAACCAAAAAGGTCACAAGAAATATTTACAATAATTATACCTTTAAAAATAATTACCTTAAAACCATAAAACTTCCATAAATAGGCATAAAACTTTGTTTAACTTAAAATTCAATGAATAAAAATGTGAAATAAACTACACCATTGGAGTCCTCATGGTAAAATACACATATACCATTTTTGTGGCATATCTGTAAAGTCAATATTTAATAAGTTGTAAGTAATAAAACCCTATAAAAACATTAATCCTTAATTATTTCAGATAACAATTAAACAACATGTGAGATGAACTGTACCATTGGATTCCCCATAAAGTTATACACATAAAATAATTGATAAGCTAATCTCCAAAGTCAATACTTCAGGAGTTAAGCTGAATATATGCACTTTTTTGGTCAACACATATATTCAAGGATTTTAGCTAATATATTTTGAAATATACATGATAGAGTGATAAACCAAAACTAAAGTCACCACGTAATTACTGTAGAAACACAGAAATAAACTTTATTTCACAAGCTATAAACCAGGTTAAAACCTATAATGGATTATTGATTAAAATCAATAGAGCTGTTGACCACTTCGTTGTAAAAGTGGTCCAAACTTAAAAAGAAATAGACATTCAGGTGCTTCTAGTTCATTTGTGAAGAATTACGTATTTTTGATTACAATATTCAAGGTATAACCCCTTGAAATCATGGTTTGAAGTGTAAAATATTAAATTTTGACAGAAAAGATGAGTTACAAGAAAAATCATCAAAGATAGAGTTTTGATTATTTAATGAAATGCTCTTCACAGTGTAATAGGGACATGCAACACTATAAGAATCACCTCTCAGAATAGCTGTAGCATGTATACCTTAGAAGTTATTAATGATCAAAGTTTAAGCTTAGATTTGATCATTTAAGATCACTCACTGTAATCTTATTTTAAGTTTAACATTCATATAAGTTATAAAACTGGTGAATACTATTAGAATATGATTAATACTAATAAAATCCACGAATTTTAGGCTTCTTCCAAGCCTATGATGTCATCAAACTGACAGTTATAGTGATAACTCAAAATAATGGCGTAATTATGAGGTAAGATGGTTTGATGATGATGTAATCATCACCAAACCTTAAAGTATTGATCAATTATAGTAGAAAGAATCAGTGCACTTCTACTAGAAGCCTTCTGGACTCTAGGAGGGAGGTATTTACTATAAATAGAGCTCTTTTTACTCTGTTTTCCCCTCAGATGCTTACAAAACATTAAAATATTTAAATCAAAAGGTAATTTCTTTATTCTTTAAATATAAAACTCTCATATTATTAAATACCAAATATAATCTTATTATAATCATCATCTTTGACGTGATTATTATATTCATTTAACTGTTTTGTTTAAAATTCTCTTAAAAACCTCAATTCCACGTAAAATTGAGAATATTTGTGATTTCTCTCAAACTTTATTGTAAAATGTTTTTTAAAAGTTGTATTTATATTTTTTGGCGTAAAATTATTCAAAACTATTATATTAAGTATTGAAATTAGGTTATTTCTTCTTATTATAATAATTTACTCTCTATTATTGCTTTAAATAATTCTATAATTAATATAAATAGTATTTATATTAATTCATAACTTGAATATTTGTAATATTATTGTTATTAATTGTTTCTTATTAATAAAAAACAATTTTTTACGCCTGTATCATTTGTTGGTAGCAATAATAAAGTGCTTTTAAATATATCAATTATCTTATATTAATATATTTATTTGTTATATTATTATATTTATTCAATAATATAATTTTTTTTATGTCATAATGATAATAATTATTTATTATTATACTTATTTTTATCTTGTTTATTTTATTTATAAGGACATTTATAGTACAATAAGTAAAATATTAGTAATATTTACTTATTGTTTCATAGTCAAACCTTACACAAAGTCCATATCTGGAAAGTGTTCCTCAAGAAATAAATGTTTGGAGGCTTCCAGAGTTTCCCCTTTTCCCCAAGGTATGTATTTACAAGATTTGACATTAACTCTTATCCTGAACTGGTTCAAGGTAATGTTTTAAGGGCAGAACCATTTCCAAGTGGAAACCATATAAATATATCAGTCCCAGTCCAAACGCTGGTACAGAGAAGCCAAGGAAGAGGAGTGGGAAATATGCTCAATCCTTTGGCAGGGCGCTATAAAATTTTGATTACAAATCAAGATCTTTCTGTCTGAGAAGAAGACCATATAGCTCTCAGGAGGATGGAGTCCATTTTCTTGCAAAAAAAAGTTCAAAAAGATAAAGAATTGGCTTAAGAAGCAAAGTGTTTTATCCATGGACCAGAAGAAGGAGTTGGAAATTACCCCAGCTTTAGAGAAAGAAGGACCAGTGCCATCAACCAGGTCCAGAAGTGTCCAAAGACAAGCCCAAAGGATCCCAGAAGAGACAGAGAGGTCCTGAGAACAATCAAGGCAAGGGCAAAGGAAAAGCCAATTGGTACAGACCTTACCCACAAAGGTAAAGGATCCCCAAAGTGGAGCCTTCAGCCATGGACAGTGTATACAATATGGCCAGAACTCTGATGGAATTGACAGCCAAGGAGAAGGGAAGGATGTAAAGGAATTTTCCATGCAAAAAATGGATGAAATAAAACATATTAAATCAATTATTGATGTAGAGCTTGGTAAATTTTATAAAGATTCAAAGAAATTAACATCAAATTGAAATGACTTAAGAAATAATGACAGAACCTTCACTGAATGGTGTAAATTGAGAAATTCCAGACTTGAGTCAATTTCAAACACATGTTACAGAGCTGAAAGTAAATTTAAAGAGCAAAACAATGAATTGGAAGATATTTCCATTAATAACATTAATGACAAACTTAAAATATGGAAAAGTAATATTTTAGAAGTAGTTACTAATAGCAATCTTTTTCCAACACATTCAGCAAGAAGTGAAAGCGAAACACAGAAATTAAAGAATAAAATAATTGCACATGTGGAGAAAATTCATAAGAGCTATGAACCAAATTCACATATGCCTAAAGATTCTACACCTTTGACTGAAGAAACCCCTTCTGTGAAAGAAAGTTTCCCCCTTTTCCAGGAGAAAATGCAACATATGAAAAAGATATTCTCAAATTATAAGAATGGCCAACATTCTCTGGTGCAGGTGAGTATAAACATATTGGGTTCATTAGAACAATTGATATGTTTTAAGAAGATTTTCATATACCTAATGAAATAATAGTGTGAAAATTACATTGTTTGTTTACCAGAACTGCATAGAAATGATATTACAAGATGAGACAAGACCAAGGTAAACATGATTGGCTTTGGTAGAAGTCTGAAATAATCACAAAATGGGTCAATAATTCTTGGATATTGAAAATGGGAAGTGTTTTTGAAAGTGCCATTTTTGACTCCAAAAAGGATATGCCACTTACTTTGTTTCTCAAACAGAAAGACAGATTATCTGCTTTACACCCAGATATGTCTGTGTCACAGGGGCTCTTGGACAGAAATAAAAGAGTGGCCTGGCACTCAGCAATCAGGGAACTCACTTGGAAGACTCCACAAGAATAAAGAAAATAAAATGAAAGAATTAATTTCTCTGAGAAGGATGCAAGTACAAAGATGTGATGCAATGAGAGAAATAAGAAGCCAAATGGCCAAAGAGCCAACCAAGTAAGTCCTTAATGACTGTTTCAACCTTCCAAAATGAACAATGGAATTAGTAAGGATATGACCACAGAATATCCATCAACAGGCAAAGAAAGAAAAGAGAAAAGGTGCTAAATGACTGACTTGATAATATCAGTATTCACTTAACAAAAATGATAAGATAAATAAAGATAAAATAAAATCAAAATATATTAATTAACTGGGGGAAAACCCCCCAGGGTCCAAGGAGGCTGCTATATGTGAAAAGCTGACAGCTTGACTCCTTCAGGCTAGCAGTGGTCCTGTATTGAATACTGGAAGCTGTATTGATTGTCTGATGGAGTGTATACCTTGCCAGATTGGGAAATGAACTGTGTTGAATGATTTTCCCATGATGTATGATTGAAAATACAGGTCTTGATGAATTAAGACTGTACTGAATGAATTGGGTTGCCAAGGTGGATTGGTGGAGCATTGACCCTTGACACATTGTTTTTGAACTGCCTCTTGAATATCCCTTGAGAATGAAAAGCCAGTATTCCCTTGGAGGAATAATGTGAGTGAGAATAACCATTGATTGCTTGATGGTGTCATTGGTATTTAAGATTATGAAGCTTGCCCTTGAGCCTTGATGAATCCTCTGGAAGGTGCGCCTTGATGACCTGTTGAAAAGTTGAAATAAACATTTGAAATTGCTGCAATTGGATTTCTGCTGAAAAAAGATGCATAATGGTGTATAACACCATATATGGCACTTTTGGTTATTGAAGGTTGAAATGGGCCAAAGGTCTTTTGGAATTATGCCAGCAGGATATGAATGAAATTTGGGTTTTGGAAGCTTCAGAAGTGACAAAGTGGTTTTTGGGTTATTTGGCCATTTTTGGTTTTTTGGCCAAATACAGCTAATACAGCTTAAAAACTGTATTTGAGCAAAGTGCCCAAAAAATGCGCAAAAGTGCAAAAAATACACAAAACTGGCATTTAAGCCCCAAAAGGCTTGATATGGACTTTTGGGCGTATTACACATAATACGTGAGAAATATGGCCTAAATGGCTAAATACAGCCAAATGCGCAAAAAGTGTGCAAACTGTATTTAAAGCTTGAAGAGCCAAATACAGGCCTTTGGGCTGTATTTTCCCTGTTGTATGGAAAATACCCAAGATTCCCAAAAGCACAAAGACAGCCTAGAATGGCTTGATGATGGTGAAGGGGCCAGGTTGGCCCCAGATGATAATATTACCATTAAGGCCAAAAGAAATGACAATGACCAATTTGGCCAATGATTATGGATATGGCCAAATTGCCATATATTGGATATGGCATGGATATGCCATATTGAGGTCCAAGAGGGTGAATTTCCATGGTTGTGACAGTACCCCCACCTTGAAATGGTGAGCTCCTGAGCACCAATACAAGGTAAAGCCTGTTGAGGCTATTGGAAAGAGTTTTGAGAGAGGGATAATGAGCAGTTCTTTTAAGAAAAATAAATTTGATACTGGTATTAAAATGTTGGCATATGACATGGGACTTGCTTGATCTTCTTTTGACATTGGCTTCAAGATTTGATGATGAATGAAATGAATGATAATTGCGACGTGAAATTTGACATGATAAGAGAAAATTTAAGATGAGTATAAAAATAAAAATAAAAGAATGAAAATAAGAAAAGAAAAAATAAAGAAGAAATGAATATTGAGGAGGTTCCAATCTTCATCACAGAGGTTGATAGCTGATTTTGAAATTGGCCAAGGACCTGGCAAGAGAAATTTGATGCCAGGTGCTCAAAAAGTGGCCAAGGAGACCCCTCAGGGAAGTGCACACCAGGAGAGGAACTTACCTTTGGTAATTACCACTCCTGCCAGTGCCATAAAAGAAAATGAATTTATTGAAATAATGACTTGGAATTGGAAAGACTTGGAAGTGAAATGATAGAATAAATGGTCCATTTGCCCAAGTGTAAAATGGCCATAATTTTGGAATTGATGTTGAAAGCCAGGCCAAAGATCTGTGTCCAAAAATTGCAGGATGCTCACAGAGTGGCCAAGGTGATGCTTACAACAGAAGAGAGTAGAATACCCCTAAAGGTGCATACCAGGAGTGAGACTTACTTTTGGTAATTCCTCTCCCCACCAAGCACAATAAAAAATCAAGCTCTTGAAGAATTGGGTCCTGGCTTCTCAGGATATAAAGAATCAAAATTATTAACCAGTTCAGGACAATTCTTGAAGTTTTCAGTTGGTTCCCAAGTGGATCTTTCTGAGTATTCACTGAAACCTTTCCATTCCAACAAACACCATAATTTTCCTCTCTTAAGCTTTGAGTCCAGTATTTGAGAGACTCCCCATTCCTCTTCTTCTTCAATAATGGTTGGAGGAGGAGGCTCTTGATGCCTATTTGGGATTGTTAATGTCTTGACTGGTTCTAAGAGTGAAATATGGAAGACTGGGTGGATGGACTTCCATTGAGATGGGAGCTTGAGGTGGTAGGAATGAGTGCTGACCTCCTTCAAGATTGGAAAAGGACCCAACCACTTTTCAGACAGTTTCTTGGTGGGTCTAGTTGATTTAATATTCTTGGAAGAAAGCCATACCATGTCACCAGAATTGAAAACAGGTGGACTTGCTCTACTTTTATCTGCATACCTCTTAAACCTGTTTATGGAAACCTCAATTTCTCTCTTGACATCTTGCTGTACTGATTGGATTTTTGTTGATAACTTTCCAGAAGGAGTATCTTGAGTAATGTGAGCTGAGTCAAAATGTGGATCTCTTCCATAAAACGTAAAAAATGGTGATTGTTTTGTTGAAGAGTGGTCAGAGTTATTGTAGCCAAATTCAGCCAGAGGGAGCCAGGTTTTCCAATCATCTTGATGACAACTGACATACATCCAAAGGTACTTTTCTAGTATCTGATTTACCCTCTCTGTCTGTCCATCAGTTTCTAGATGTTAAGCAGCTGACAGATCTCTTGAAATCTTGAGCTGCTGACAAAGATTGGTCCAAAAGGAAGAAACAAAAAGAGGACCTCTATCACTAACAATGCTTGAAGGAAGGCCATGCTTTGAGAAAATATTCTTGATTAATAAATGGGCCAAATCTAATGAAGTTATTGAATACATTGTTGGAATGAAAATTGCCATTTTTGAGAATCTGCCACTATGACAAGGATTGAGTCAAAGGAATTGGACAGTGGCAATTGAGTGATGAAATCCATTGAAAGAGAAATCCAAGGACCATTTGGAATTGGAAGAGGTTTGAGGAGTCCAAACTTCTTGTGGTGAATATTTTTGTTTTTTGAACACTGTTGACAGGATGATACATAATACTTGATAAATTGAGTCATGCCAGGCCAGTGAAAATCCTGCTCAACAAGTTTTAGAGTCTTCTCTTGGCCAGGGTGCCCAGCTAGAGGAGAGTCATGCCTTCTTTGAAGTATGGTGAGTTGAATTGTGGGGTCATTTGGGACAACCACCCAATCTTTGAACAGCATAGGTTGGGAGGAGGAATCAAGAGAATAATCTTGGACAGATTTACCTTTGCCAAAACCTTGAAGCATACTTCTATATTGAGAATATTGCCATAATGCCTTCTGAATTGATTCAATCAAATTTGAAGCTGCTTCCACCTTGACTGAAAAGAATTTTGAGGCTTTAATTTCATCTTTCTTGATTATTTTTTGATAATTCATCGGATTCTTTCTGATGAAATATTCCCCCCTCTCTCTGTAAATGTCATCCTGATGTGACAATGAATCTGGAAGGTTGGCCAGGTGGCCAGGGCGGTAGGTGATTGAAAAATGGAATTCAGAGAGAAATTCAGCCCAGCGGGCTTGATGGTGAGTGAGAATCTTTGATGACATACAATATTGAAGTGAGGAATGATTGGTGAGAACTTCAAAAGAGGAAGAAAGAGAAAGGAGAAAAGCTCTCCAGCGCTTGAGAGCCCAGACTATGCCAAGGAGTTCCTTGTCATGAATCTCATAATTGAGCTCAGCTGGGAGAGGCTTGTGGCTATCAAATGCAATGGGATGTTTTCCTGAGTCAGAAATCTGACTCAGTACAGCGCCCAAGGAATAATCTGATGCATCAGTCTCTACAATGGTGGGTAGAGAAGGATCAAAGTGAGAAAGGATTGGAGCAAATGTGAATGCCTCTTTGAGTTGATGAAACTGTCTAAGAGCTTCCTCATTGAGGGGGAAATGGGAATCTTTCTTGAGGAAACTTGTGAGTGAACTAATCTTCTTTGAATAATTCTTGATGAAACGGCGGTAAAAATTGGCAAAGCCAAGGAATGATTGAAGAGCCTTGAGGTTTCTTGGAGGTGGCCAATTGAGAATTTGCTGGACTTTTTCTTGGTCCATCTTGAGGCCTTCAGAAGAAACAACATAACCAAAATACTCTACACTAGTAAAATGAAACAGGCACTTGGAGGCCTTAGCAAAGAGTTTATTGGCTCTGAGTCTGGAAAGAACAGTGGACACATGAGTGACATATTCCTCTTCAGATTTGGAAAAGACCATAATTTCATCCAAATAAACCACAACATAAATATCAATAAGATCATAAGAAATATCATTGACAAGGTTTTGGAAAGAGGCAGGAGCCTTGGTGAGCCCAAATGGCATAACCAAATACTCATAGCTGCCATATTTAGCTCTAAAACATGCCAAATGTTCATCACCCTCCTTGATTCTGAGCAGGTTATATGCACCATGCAAATCAATCTTGGAGAAGATATAAGAACCATTGAAAACAGTAAGAAGCTGATTCATAGGAGGAACAGGATACTTGTTCTTCCTAATAACAGCATTGAGTTTGCGGTAATCAACACACAAACGGAGGCCACCATCTTTCTTTTTTACAAAGAGAACAAGTGCTCCTGTTGAAGAGGAGCTTGGCCAGATGAAACCTTTCTCTACATTCTCTGGAATGTAGGCCCTGAGTGTATCTGACTCTTGGTTTGCTAAAGAGTAGATCACCCCAACTGGAGGTAGAAACCCCTCCAGCTCGATATGATGATCACAGGGACGGTGAGGAGGAAGTTTCTCTGCTTTCACCTTGAGAATACATCCAAGTACTGGTGATAAACAGAAGGAACAACCTTCATCACGGTTTTTACTTCTTCTGGCTCTTCCTCCTCATCCCACAACTCCTCCAGGGAGTCATGATAAGATGAAGGAGGAAAGTCCATATTACCAAAGAAGAGATGAAGTGAAGATACAGAATCAAATTCTCCAACATCTTCAATCTCTTTGAATACTTCATATCTAGATGATAGTAATGACTTATGGGAATTAAGGGAAGTAATATGGACAGAAGATGGAAATGATGGTGTTCTAGAATCACCAACCAGAGCTGCACATGATTTGGCAGAAGAAAAGTCATTACTGAAAGATTTGGAAGTATCATAATAGTCCTTATGATCAGCATTAAAGGTTATCAGACCTTGCCTCCAATCAATAGATGGATTAAAATTATTGAGAAAGTCAAAGCCCAATAGGAGGTCTTCTCCCTTGGGAGTATCATTGACTAAAAAGTCACATTCAAAGCTTGGGAAGGAAGGGAGCTCAATCATATATTTAGTATGGTGAGTCACAAATAAATAAGGAGACTCTGAGGATTCAAGAATAATGAGGGGAATCTTCTCTGGGAGTTCTGACATGGTCAAAGAATACTTGTGAACAAACTACTTTGCAATAAATGAGTTTGTAGCACCAGAATCAATGAGAATACTGTAAAACATATCAGAGAGAGAAGAGAAAATAAAAAATTTAAGAGAATTTTTGACACCAGTATTCAGAATGCACAATTGTGCTCTGGATAGAAAACAGTGAAGACCATTGAACACAACATGATCTTTACTCAGGCTTTTCCCTGGCTGGGAAATTTGCCTGATGGTTGGGTAAGCTTGTTTTGAGGCCTTTTGAAACAGGACTCAAGACTATACTTCCCACCACAATAGGTACATAGACCCTCCTTGATTCTTCTTTATTTTTCAGAATTCATCAAGTTGAAACCTTTATTCAATAAAGAAGAATGGGGCTTGTCCCTCTTCTGAAAATTCTTCTTCTTTTGACTTGAGCTTGAAGAACTTTGAGGATGAGAAGAATTTGAATTTGAGGCTTCTGGCTTCTTCTCTTGATGATGACTCTCTTCATTTTGCCTCTCATGGTACCTGGTATCAAGCTCCAAGGTAATGTCCATTAAGTCTTGAAGGGAGTCAATTCTTGAAGGATGGGAGGCAAATTGGTCCAAAATCCTGGATGGCAATCCCTTCCTGAAATTATGGATAAGAGCCCTTTCAACCCAATCTCCAATTCTTGATACAAGACTTCTGAAATCAGCAATGTACAAAGGTACATGCCCACCTCCTTTCATTCTTAAGGAATCCAATTCTGCTTCAGCTTTTCTGACTTCATTTGGGTCCCCAAATAGAGTGAAGAGTTGAGATTCAAATAATTTCCATGAATTGAGAAGGTAATTTGGATCTTGATTGGTGCAATTGGAAATATAAGGCTCAATCCATTTTGCAGCCCTGCCAATGAGAAATGAAGTGGCATAAAGGACCTTCTTTCTGTCTTGAGAGAGGTTTGCCTGATCATTATGAAAAATCAGTTGACAATACTGAATAAAGCTTTTAACTTTGAAGGGTTGAGTCCCATCAAAGCATTCTGGTGCCTTCATAGATGGAGTCTTGAAGGCTGGTGGTCTTTATGCTTCAGAGGATGAAGCTGCTTGAAGATTGGCCATAATTTGAGTCATTTGCTGCATAATGGCCAATAAAGATGGTTCAGACTGATGAGAGACAGGCTGATTAGACTGGGCTAGAGTTGGCCCTCCAGTACCTTGGGATGCCTCCACAGGAGCAGGGACACCTTCAGTACCATCAGACTCTTCCTCTTCCACAGAATTCTCCTCCTCCTCTTCACCATCTTCCCCAGGACCTCTGAAAATGGTCCTTGAAGTTCCTGGAAATACACCAACTACTCCTAAAAATGAGCTTGATCTTCTTGGAACTCTTCCTTCCTTCTTGGATGGTGCTGCTCCTTCCAAAATGGGTCCTCTGTCCAATTTGACCCTCAGTTGAGAAACTGCTGGGTTGCCATCAAGAGGAGCCCTGGGATTTGGAGTGAGAACAGCTTGAGTTCTGGCCTGAGATCTTGTCTTCCTTGCAGGAGGTGAGTGTTGGAGTGGCATGATTTCAGGATAAAAATGAAATAAAATGAACAAGAATCAAGATTTGAAGATTAAAACTTGAAACAATTGAAATAATGCTTGAAGTCAAAATTCAAAATCAATATCTTGAGGAAAATTAATAAAAATCAAAAAATCAAATGAGATCTTCAGGTAAATCAATCAATTAAATATCAAATGAAAACTTGAAGTCAATGAATCAAATATGTCAAATCAATCAAAATCAAAATCTTGCAGAAAATCAATCAATCAAAATGAATTCTTGAGGCAAAATCAATTTATGTCAAAATTCTTGATGTGAAAAATCAGAAAAATCAATGAAATCTTCAGGTCAATCAATTTTCTTGAGGTCAATATCAATTTATGTCAAATCAATAAATCAAATCAAAATAAAGTGAGTTCTTCTTTGCAAATCAAAATTCTTGAAGAATGAATCAAATATGAATCTTGATGTGCAGAATGTGTCTGAATAATTTGATGAAAAATTTGAAAATCAAATGAAAATTAAGATGACACCTGAATTATGAATGAATTAAAAAATGATGATTTGAGATAAGATTTCAAAAAAGAGAAACAAAAAATAAAATTGGGGTCAGCTTTCAATTTTCAGAATGAAAAAAATTGAGAGAAAATTGAGAGGTGACAATGAATCATAAGGTTCACAAGCATTAAAGAGTCATAATTTCAATTAAATGAGTGAATGAAACTATAAAGAAAGAATGAACAGAATGATAAGAAATTATGAGTTAATTAATATAATGTCACGGGGCTCTTGGACAGAAAAACAAGAGTGGCCTGGCACTCAGCAATCAGGGAACTCACTTGGAAGACTCCAAAAGAATAAAGAAAATAAAATAAAAGAATTAATTTCTCTGAGAAGGATGCAAGTACAAAGATGTGATGCAATGAGAGAAATAAGAAGCCAAATGGCCAAAGAGCCAACCAAGTAAGTCCTGACTCACTGTTTCAACCTGCCAAAATGAACAATGGAATTAGTAAGGATATGACCACAAAATATTCATCGACAGGCAAAGAAAGAAAAGAGAAAAGGTGCTAAATGACTGACTTGATAATATCATTATTCGCTTAACAAAAATGATAAGATAAATAAAGATAAAATAAAATCAAAATATATTAATTAACTTGGGGAAAACCCCCCAGGGTCCAAGGAGGCTGGTATATGTGAAAAATTGAGAACTTGACTCCTTCAGGCTAGTAGTGGTCCTGTATTGAATACTGGAAGCTGTATTGATTGTCTGATGGAGTGTATAGCTTGCCAGATTGGGAAATGAACTGTGTTGATTGATTTTACCATGATGTATGATTGAAAATACAGGTCTTGATGAATCAAGACTGTACTGAATGAATTGGGTTGCCAAGGTGGATTGGTGGAGCATTGACCCTTGACACATTGTTTTGGAATTGCCTCTTGAATATCCCTTGAGAATGAACAGCCAGTATTCCCTTGGGGGAATACTGTGAGTGAGAATAACCATTGATTGCTCGATGGCGTCATTGGTATTTGAGATTATGAAGCTTGCCCTTGAGCCTTGATGAATCCTCTGGAAGGTGCAGCTTGATGACCTTTTGAAAAGTTGAAATTAACATTTGAAATTGCCGCCATTGGATTGCTGCTGAAAAAAGATGCATAATGGTGTATAACACCATATATGGCACTTTTGGTTATTGAAGGTTGAAATAAGCCAAAGGTCTTTTGGAATGATGCCAGGAGGATATGAATGAAATTTGGGTTTTGGAAGCTTCAGAAGTGGCAAAGTGGTTTTTGGGGTGTTTGGCCAAATGCAGCTAATGCAGCTTAAAAACTTTATTTGCGCAAAATGCGCAAAAGTTCACAAAATGCACAAAACTGGCATTTAATCCCCAAAACGCCTGATATGGCCTTTTGGGCATATTTCACATAATACATGAGAAATATGGCTTAAATGGCTAAATATAGCCAAATGCGCAGAATGACCAAAAAGTGCGCAAACTGTATTTAAAGCTTAAAGAGCCACATACAGGCCTTTGGGCTGTATTTTCCCTGTTGTATGTAAAATACCCAAGACGCCCAAAAGCACAAAGAAAGCCTAGAATGGCTTGATGATGGTGAAGGGGCCAGGTTGGCCCCAGATGATAAAATGACCATTAAGGCCATAAGAAATGACAATGGCCAATTTGGCCAATGATTATGGATATGACATGGATATGCCATATTGAGGTCCAAGAGGGTGAATTTCCATGGTTGTGAAAGTCTGACTCAATGATTAAGATGAAAATATTAAGAAAATGTGGAGGAGAATTGGAACATGCTATTAATTGCAGATGTGTAGAACCCTGTTCAACAGAGGACTATATCAATTCCACCGAGGATATCATTACTAGGACAAGAATTGGTAAAACCTGGACTAGAAACCCTATGGAGTCAAAAATTGTCCAAAAGATTTCCAGAGAGGATAAAAGACCTGAAAGACCTGTCTTAAGGTTTCATAAATGTGGAAGTACCTCACATTTATTCAACACTTGCACCAATAAGGCCAAAACAATGAATTTCAAGTACCTGAAGAGGTTCAGTGTGCTGAAGAGAAAGAAAAATCTGACAAAGATTCTACAATTTCTGAAGACACACCAGTAGAGGACTATTACATTGAAAACATTACAGCTTTCTTTGATTCACTGAAGTCCCTACTCACTTAGCACAATATGGTGAAGATTTCAATAACCTGATCAATATCCACAATGGCAGAATGTGTAAGACTAAACCTGCTAAGGGTGAAGGTTACACTTCTGGAACATCTTGTATTACATCAATCCTGATGATTGATGTTGAAGGAAAAGTAAATTTGCACCCAGGGGCATTTTGCACTTGTGTAGGCAAAGACTACCTTCAATTCATACTACCTGAATGGAAGAAACATCTATTACCAATAGAGGGTGTGCAATTTAGTAGTGCCAGGAATAATATGTACCCCTTGGGAATATTGGACACTGATATTGTATTTCCATACCCTGCACAAAGTGTGAGAATTAAGATGGAGAAATTAGTAATGGACAATTGTACATCTCAACATAGCATTCTTGGAAATGATTACTTGAATATTTATGGTATTGATATCAATAATCATAAAGACAGATATTTTAGAACTGGAGAAAATAAAAGACAAAAATTTTCTTTTTCCAATATGTCCAAACAAATACCAGTAGTATCTCCAAATAAGGATACTTAGGGAGGAATTTTTGACTTATGAGCTTTTTGAAGCACAAATTAGTCCATCATTATCATCAAAGATGAGGCATGAGCTTATTGATGTGTTGTAAAAATATAAAAATTCATTTCCTTCATATAATCGAAAATTAGGCACTTTTAGAGGGCATGAAGTGGATATTACTCTTAATATTGACAGACCATACCCTCCAGTACTTAGAGGCCAGCTTACCCAGCAATCCCCAGAGCTAGAGAAGCCTTGGAAAAACATATCCAAGAGTTGATACAAATTGGTATACTAAGAAAAGAGAGAATTGAATACCCACACAGTCCCAGATAAATATCCAATTCCTAGAATCCAAGAAACTTTGACCCAATTATCCAAATCCAAGTATCTCACCTCCATGGATGCATTGAAAGGCTTTCATCAACATGTTTTGATTCCCAAAGCCAAGAAATTACTTAGAATTATCACTAAATGTGGTATTTATGAATATCTTAGAATTCCATTTGGTATCAAAAATTCTCCATCTCATTATCAAAGAATGTTGAATACCATATTGCCAACAGAATTATCTGAAGGATGTCCCATTATTAATATTGATGATATCATCACATGTTTTGGCTCACAGTCTTTGCACCTTTAAAGACTTTCATGAGTACTTGAGAAATTTTCAGAAGTGAATATGAGGATTTCACTCAAGAAATGCAAATTTGACATTGAAGAACTTAAGGGATTGGGACATATTGTTTCTGGTTCAAGTTTGGGTATTGACAAAAATAAGGTAGCAGCAGTGTTACTTAAGACAAAACCCCAGAATAAGAAAGAAATTATGTCTTTTCTTCTATTTTCCATCTATTACAGGAAAACTCTGAAAGACGTTGCAGCTCTAGCCAAGTCACTCTATATAATCTGTGATCAACAAACATTATTTGAGATGACTGTCAGCCTGTGACTCAAAACCAGAGCACAAGCATGACAGCCAAAATACCATAAATCAATGGTATAGCCAGGATACCACCAAAACATGGGCCTAAGCCAAATTAGCTGGATAGGTATCAAACGAAAGAGGAAACTCACCCCTTTATGAAAATATAAGTCCCATCACCATAGGACAAAGAATAACAAAGTTATTCCTGCTCAAAGTTATTGCTGAGCATAAACCTTAATTTTCACCTCCCATCTAAAATCCAGAAGGAGAGGCTTAACCCCATCAAATGGGTATTCAAAATGAAGCTCTAAGCCAGGCCTACCCAATGGTACTAGCCAAACTGAGCTAGCACAAGTATTACTTGAGTTATGGCCAAATTCAGGCCAAATAAGGGTGAACAAAACATTCACCTCTCATCTAACTTTTGCAGTATTAGCATGAGATACCTCAAGTTGGGTCTTTTTGGAAAGGCCACAATCGGGGCTATCTGATGGTGCCATCCATTTCCCCATAGCTCAACTAGAACAAAGGTTATGGGGCAAATAAGCTCAATACAGCTTTTTGCCTAAACCACGCAAATGTACCAAATTCTTGTACATGGGATACCTTTTCCATATTTAATGATACCCATATCAAATGAGGTACTATTGTGTAGAGCACATACAGGGCTACACACAGAACCAATTTTGAGGTTGATATCTCAAGAATTGACAAAGTTATGGCTGTTTTAAGGCCAGATTCCCACCTGCTGTGATATACAGCCTTACCATGGGATAATGTCCCATAATCATGAATATGAGGTGTCAAATAGACAAAGGAGCTTGTTTTTACTTCAATACCTCATATTTCAGTCAATACTGGGGTCCCATACAGCTTCTGTACAGCATTCTACGTGCAATACACATCAGAATCAGGCTGTGAGGTCCCCAGATGAGAATTTTCACCCTGTATTGGTGAAATCTGCCCAGATGTGGTTTCAAAACCACATCTGAGCCCAATAAAGGCTATACAGGTCTTTGCAAACCTCAAGCCTGTCTCAGAGAGTGAAAAAATCTTCACTTCCTCTACGTGGAAAGGTCTAACACCCTTTTGACCCCATTTCAGGATAAAAAGGAGGCTTTTCACAGCCAGAATTGCTTTCCTCATCCTTCTCTTGAATTCCTATGTAGTACAACTGTCAAAAACAGTTATACTCTTGGAAAATAATGAGGTATAATTAAAATCTTAATTATTTCAGTCTTTATTATTGTAATACAACAGGTAAAGCTGCACCCAGGGCTTTCAACAGCGCTCCCCACCACTATTCTATAATAGTAAAGCCCTTTAATCTTATTATAAACCTTTATTTCTTCATAAAACACTCTTATTTTAAATCTTTTATCACGTGTCACAGTCATAGTTAAAGTTGTAAATAGCCTAATTACTGCTTCAACATAGACTCAACCTGACAATGACACAGGAAAGAATTAAAGCTAATGAGAAGATAAGCAAAGCTCTTACAGAAGCATGCTTACTACTTATACCAGAATGGAATATACCTTTCAGATTTTACATTTATGCAAGTGGATATGGATTAGGGGAAGCCCTACATCAAGTCCATATTATTGATGAAAAACCTACAGAAGGGCCAGTATTTTGAATACCAAGGCAAATAAAACAAACAGAAGCCAAATATAGTACTTATGTTTGGTATGGGCAATTGAGAAATTACACTATTATCTTGATGGACGTGTTTTTGAGGTGATAACTGACTGCAATGCCACAAAATCACTTCTTAACATGAAAACACCCAACAGAAATATGTTAAGATGGCTGATAGCAATTCTGTCAGCCTGTGACTCAAAACCAGAGCACAAGCATGACAGCCAAATACCACAAATCAATGGTATAACCAAGATACCACCAAGACATGGAGCTGAGCCAAATCAGCTCAAAAGATATTAAAGGGCAGAGGAAACTCATCCCTTTCCAAATGTACAAGTCCCATCATCATAGGACAAAGAATAACAAAGTTACTCCTGCTCAAAGTTGTTGCTGAGCATAAACCTTAATTTTCACCTCTCATGTGAAATACAGAGGAAAAGGCTTAACCCCATCAAATGGGTATTCCAAATGAAGCTCTAAGTAGGGGATACCCAGAGGTACTATCCAAACTGAGCGAGCACCAGTATTACAGAAGTTATGGCCAAAATCATGCCGAAGAAGAGTGAACAAAATATTCACCTCCCATCTAACTTCTAAAGTTTTAGTGTTAGATACCTAAAGTGAAGTTTCTTTGGAAAGAGAACAGTCAGTGATATCTGATGGTGCTATCCATTTCCCCATACCTCACATAGAACAAAAGTCTTAAAGTAAACAAGCTCCATACAGCCTTTGGCCAAAACATACATATGTACAAAAATAATTGTACATGGCATAGATTTGCCATATTTAATGATAACCATATCAAAAGAGGTACCATTGTGTAGAACACATCCAGGGATACAACCAAACCAATTTTGAGGTTTATATCTCAAAAACTGACAAAGCTATGGCTGTTTAAAGGTCAAAATCCCAGTCTGTCCAATACAGCCTTATAGTGGGATAATATCCCATAACCATGATTATGAGGTGTCAAATAGACAAAGAAGCATGTTCATACTTTGATACATCATAGTTCATTCAATACTGGAGTCCCATACAGGTTCTGTACAGCATTCTACGTGCAATAAACATCAGAATCAGGCTGTGTGGTCCCCAGATGAAAGTTTTCACCCTGTATTGGTGCAAAATGCCCAGATGTGGTTTCAAAATCACATCTGAGCCCAATACAGGCTTTGTGGAAACCACAAGCCAGTACTTGGGAGTGAAAAATCTTCACTTTCTCTATGAAGAAAGGTCTAGAAGCCTTTTCCTCCCACTTTAGGATAAAAATGGGCCTTTTCACAGCCAGAAAAGCTTTCCTCATCCTGTTCTTGAATTACTATGTAGTACAACTGTGAAAAACATTCATAATATTGGAAAATAAACAGGTTATACTTTGAACTTAATTATTGTAGTTCTTATTATAGTAACCCAGCTTGTAAGAATGCATCCTGGGCTTTCAGCAGCGCTCACCACCACTATATTATTATAGTAAAGCCCTTAATATCTTATCTTAAACCATCTGTTATCGTTATCAAAAACCTTTTATATCATCTTCACCATTTCACAGTCATGGTTAAAGTTTGTAAATACCATTATACACATTTATCATCAACTCAGAATGACAGATTAAATAATATAGAAGTAACATGAGTATAGCTCATGAAGCAGGAAATATTCATAACAATGCTGATGGACTTAGTAGATTCACATTAGTGGATACTCATGATAGCCCAGCTTCTGTGCCTTTGGAAGAAAAACCACAAATCCTAATTGAGGGAATTAACATAACTTATATTGGGACTGAATCATTTGAAGAAGTCAGAGAATATTATAAATAGGACAAGAATTTCCATATATTGACAGACCTTTTGGATAAAGACTGAAAGGACATAGCTCTGGTTAATTCAATTGATGAAATATGGAAAAATTCCTATTCTGAAGGAAGATGTCACTTGTTTTATCGCATAATTTACCACAGAAGAAAACATTCTTGTGTAATGACATTATAAAGTATATTGCTTATCAATACCATTATTCATGGATTTCATGAAAGCATCTCTTATGGAAACCTGTCAGAAGATAGAACACCTGAAAAAGTGAAAAACTGTGCATGGTGGGCATCTTGGAGAAAAGAGACCATCAAATACTTCCATACCTGTGACAGATTCCAAAGGCAAACAGGAGTACAGGCAAGAAATTTGGACTTATGATCCATATTCAAGAACCAAAATCCCCTTGATAAGTTGTTCACATGGTATGGGTAACAACAATTCCTCCAAGTTGTGACAGAAGCTATAACGATTGTTTGGGCATTGTAGACAGAAGCAGCAAAACCCCCACATTCTTACCATGTCACAAGGATGAAGCTTCTATGGATACAGCTCTCCTCCTTTGGAGTAGAGTTATTTATCATACAGGGTTATTTAAGAATATCATAAGTGACAGAGACCCCAAGCTCACATCTTCACTTTGGACCAATATTCATAGATTGTTTGGGAGCAAGTTATAATCTTATGCAGTATACCACCCTCAAACTGGTGGGCTAGAAGAGAGAATGATTTGAATTTAAGAGGAAATGATAGTGAGATTACTTGCCTATGTATTATAATTCAAAGACTCCCATGGATTTACCCATGAAAGGTGCACTCTAATACCTGCATTAGAACTGGCATATCAGATTTAAGTTCATTCTTCCATAGGTCAAAACCCTGCTATGTTAGAAAGATGATGGAATCCAAGGCTCCCAACAGCCATAAATAGGAAATACTTAATTGACATCCATCCTAAATCTTACAGCTTCAGTATTATTCCTGATAAAGTGAAACACCATGACAAAAAAGCATGAATGATGCCTTTGACTATGTAAAACAGAAGTGGGATAAAATTCATAAATTACCAGACTTCAAAGTAGGGGACTTAGTTTTAGTTTCAACCTTGAATTTTAATAATATCAAAGGCCCAAAGAAGCTTGGATATTCTTATGTAAGACCTTTGTTGTTGTTGACTTGCATGTTTCCAATGGTGTTCAAGTAGAATTAAGTGTTGAATTCAAAAAAACCCATCCCACCTTACCAGTCAGGTTGATAAAACCTTATCAACCAGCTGATAAAGAATTGCTTCCTTTAAGGATCCCAACTCCTTTAAATGTACCATTAATTGGAAGGAATGAAGAAAAAACAATAAAGAAGGTCATTAAAGAAAGTAGACTCAGGGGTAAAATCAAAGAGATTATCTTTTAAAATATAGAAATCCAGTACATGAAGATGAATTTCTGGCAGAATCAGATATAACTGAGTAAGATAAACGTTTGGGAAGATTTAGAAATGAAAAAAGGCCAAAATCCTACATTTTTCTATATATGTGCTTTAAATTACTTTATATGAGTAATACAGAGAGGTTGGAAAGTGGAAATTAACCCCCTTTGAAGCTTTTTTATTCTAAGTATCATTAATAAAATTGTAGAACAATTTTATTTTTTGGTGGGAGGGAATGTGAGCCTTGAGGTATACTTTACATACCCAAGTAAGCCACAATTAATATCAACATAAACTCTGAAATATGTATAACCCATGAGTCATTCATATATCCAAAATTAATCATTTTTTATTTCAGAAAAGCTGAATGAATTTTGTGTGGGTAAGTAAATCCATGGATTTAAGGCCAGATTTGGATTCTAAACAAAAAGCTCACCTAGGGTAGTTACACAGAGTGAATTAGCTTAAATTAACTCTACAAGGTGGTAATATGAAAATAGTTCAATAACACATCATGTCAGCCTGTGACTCAAAACCAGAGCACAAGCATGACAGCCAATATACCATAAATCAATGGTATAGTCAAGATACCACCAAAACATGGAGCTGAGCCAGATTAGCTCAAAATGTATCAAACAAAAGGGGAAACTCACCTATTTCTGAAAATATAAGTCCCATCACCATAGGACAAAGAATAACAAAGTTATTCATGCACAAAGTTATTGCTGAGCATAAACCTTAATTTTCACCTCTCACCTGAGATACAGAGTAAGAGGCTTAACCTCATCAAATTGGTATGCTAAATGAACCTCTAAGCCAGGGATATCCAATGGTACCAGTCAAGCTGAGCTAGCACCAGTATTACTTGAGTTATGGCCAAATTCTGGCCAAATAAGGGTGAACAAAACATTCACCTCTCATCTAACTTCTACAGTTTTAGTGGGAGATACCTAAAGTGGGGTCTTTTTGGAAATGTCACAATCAGGGCTATGTGATGATGCCATCCATCTCCTCATATCTCAACTATAGCGGAAGTTATGGGGCAAACAAGCCCAATACAGCTTTTTGTCTAAACCACGCATATGTACAAAACACTTGTACATGGCATAACTTTGCTATTTTTAATGATAACCATATCAAATGAGGTACCATTGTGTAGAACACATTCAGGACTACACACTGAACCAATTTTGAGGTTGATATCTCCAAAACTGACAAAGGTATTGCTGTTTAAAGGTCAAAATCCCACAGTTTGGTCAATACAGCCTTATAGTGGGATATTATCCCATAAGTATGATTATGCGGTGTCAAACAGACGCAGAAGCTTATTTATACTTCAATACCTCATAGTTAAGTGAAATACAGAGGTCCATACAGGTTCTGTACAGTTTCTGACGCGTCAGAAGCACCAGAACACACCTGTAAACTCCATTGGTGAAACCTTTCACCCTGTATAGGGTAAAAATGACTACTTGAGGTTCTAAAACCACATTTCAACCCAATTCTAGCCTGTATTGAGTATATAGAACCACAAACCAGCCCACAGTAGTGAAAACTTTCACTCTGTGGTCGTGTGCAGAGGTAAACCACCTCCCACTACCCCAGAACAAGATAAAAGGAGGCTTTGCCTCACCAGGAAGCAAATCCAGCATCCTGTTCTTGATATTCTTATGTGGTATATCTTCTTAAAAGAAGTGGTACTCTTAGAATTTAACAGGTATAATTATAAGTTTAATTATTGTAGGGTTTGTTATTGTAAAGCAACAGACAAAAACTGCACCCAGGGCGATCAACAGTACTCACCACCACTAAATTCATTTAGTATAGCCCTTTTAACCATCTATCATCTTAATTATCATCTTTATTTTTGTGTCACACTCATAGTTATAGCTTTTATTTTTCATTTTAAAGCTATATCATAGAGTCACCCTGACACATCATCAATACCACATAAAAGAACTGTGAAAAGTTTTGTTTTTATCAATTTCATTCCAAAATAATGGGAATTTGAGAAGTCACATGTTGCATATAAACTAAGATTAGTATTATGTGTGTTTTTGGCACTTAAATACAGTACTCCTTCATACAGATGGTACAACCATAGTGGATATCAGTCTTGACCCCTAAATTACTTTTTTTCATGTGAAAATAGCTGAGGGGGACAAAAGCCATCAAAGAGACCCAGGGTACCCAACTTCTGAGGCCTCTGAGGGATGGATAGCTCTGAATCTTGGATCCATGGATGATAATGTCCCAATTAGTATACCAAACCTTTTGGGAACTTAGCTACCAAGTGAAACTCTCACTAAATCATAAGAAAATGGCAAAGAAGCTGCTATTTTTATGTGAAAAGGAGGTAAAGAGCAAGTTAGACTTCTGTAAACAAGTCAATTCTTGGCTATTTTCCATTGATAATACCTAAAATAATAGTTAAAACCCTTTTTAGACTAGTATCTATTGATTTACCTCATAGCAACAAGCTATATTGTGCTACTTGCAATTCTACATAGAAATGAGGTAAAAACTTCAAAAATTCATTAAAAATGCAATTTGTAATGTATATTTCTGAAACTTTAAGGACCAATGGAGAATCGTATTTTTTATAAGGAAGCCAAAAAAGAACTATGGTTTCATAGGTAAAATTCAAATTTACTTACAGTCCATTTTTGGTGATTCCTTGTGAAACACTGAATCTTCAAAAACTCACAGAAAATACAACCTGTGATTGAATTTCAAACAAAATTAATTAATTTGAGAAATTAATGTTTATTTTGAAATAAAATCATATTTACAGTTGTTACTCCTTTTATTCTTAACCATAAATGGGTTGCTAGTCATGTAAAATCCTTAATTAAGTAATTATGATAATCCTACATGATAACAGATGATGAGATCAATAATTCAAAAACAATTATTGCTTTCTCACTCAATCCTTCTTCAGTTTTCTCCATTGCACCTCTCTGTGAGCTGTTGTTGACTTAAAAGAGGCCTCCTGTTGCTATTTTTCCAAAATCATCTTATTATTTAATTATACCTCTATGACCAACAAGTAAGTTTTAGTTAAATATTTCCTTAATTTTTAATCTTTAGGAATTAATTAAGAAAATTTCAGCTCATAGAAATAAACTATCATTTGTTGTAATACTGTTCTAAATCAAATTTTGATCCTTTAAATATAAAATTTATCCATCAAATTTCTCTACCAACTCTTTTCAAGAATTTTTTAGAGTCTTAGTGAGTGGTTTCAATTAATCATTGAATTTTGTCTCTAGTATTAGTTTTCTTCAAGAATCATATTTATAGTTATTCTTGAAAAGGATAATCATATATATTGAGAAAATTTTATTATTCTCAATAAAGAAGTTTTATTATTAAATACTTCTTGTGATTGATTCTTGTATACAATTATTTATTACTGTCATAATCACTAGGGGTGTATACAAAGGAAAAGAAATAATCGATTAATTAATTATTTAATTCGCATTATAATATTCTTTGTTATTATATTTCATAAGAACAGTCATATTACTGTTGATTAATAGTAATATCATCAACAGTCTCATAGACAAATAATACATAAAATGAAAAAGAGTAATTAAAACTCTTCTGGGATTAGTATCCATGAGATTACCTCTTGAAAACCCACTATCTCTAAGATATTTGTCTATATCATGTAGAAAATGGAGTAAAAATTCAATTCTTAATGAATCCTTCTGAAAATTTCAGGACAAATGGAGGAAGGAAGAATCCACACTAAAACCACAAGCAATTATGATTTCATAATTCACATTAAAGGCTTTACCCAAAGTCTATTTATGACAATTTCTTTCAAAACACTGAATTTTCAAAAATTTTCAAAAAATACAACCTGTGATGAACTTGAAATAAAATTAGATTATTTGAGGAAAAATAAATTATTTTGAAACAAAAGGAGTTTATAGTTTTTCTCTTTTATTTCTTAACTATATATTGGTTGGTAGTGTTGTAAAATGACTTAATCAGATAATTATGATGATATTACCTGACTAAAAGTGTGAGCCTTTGAGAAATAACCATATATCAAAAAAGGTCACAACAAAATTTCTGTAATAATTATGCTTGTGATAATTATCTAAAATTAGTAAAATACCATAAAGAATTATAAAATCTGAACTAACTAAAAATCTAATGAATAAAAGTGTGAGCGAAATTACACCATTAAATTCCTCATGGTAAAATACACATATTTCATTTTTATGGCAAATGTCAGGGTGAGTCTATATAGTAGCTATAAAGTGTAAATACAAGCTAGTATTATGACTGTGACACGTCAAAAAATAAATAAATTTAATTCTTCAGGTCCTACTGCTACGTGGTAACAGTGGTGATGAGTCTATTGAGGACCTGGGTTGCAATACTCTAATATCTTTGACTGTAAAGAAGTACTACAATAATTATGCTCTAATTATATCTTTGATAATTCTAAGGACACTACTGATGGATAACAGTTTTGTCACGTAAGAATATGGGTAAATAAGATAATGATGATGGGTTTTCAAGGAAAAAACACTTCTTTTTATATCTTTCAAGACTGTCAAGAGTTATTAACTCTTCACACGTCAGAGGAGTGAAAACTTTCACTCCAATGGTCAATCTGTGGTTCTGGATCCTCAATTCTGACGTCAACATAGGCAGAATTGTGGTTTTAGCACCACAAATGATCATTCTGGGTCAATACAGGGTGAAAAAACTTTTCACCTGCCACGTCAGCACTTGGATGACGTTGTTCTGGTGTCTGTATGATCAATATTAGTCATTCTGGGCGGGCTTAAGCTTTAAAAAACCATTATTTTAAGTATCAAGACAGTACTGGTTGGTACAGGTTTGGTACAGGCCAGTATTGGTCAAAATACTACCAACCAAGATATCCTAGTCAGTTTTTGAGATATCAAGAAACCAAGAGTGCAGAATTGAAGGGATTGAGGAGCTCTTCAATTTGGTATGCTTCATGTTTACCCTTCTTTCAAATAGCAAAAGTTATAAGGGTTTTAAGTTTTTGGATGTAATTTTGTACATCAGTATGAGGCTTCAAAAACTTCCATGCCAGATATCTTCTCCAATTTGGAAGATATCTGTATTCTGATGATACAGTTTTGTAGGGCTTGATTAGCTCTACAGTTTGGTATATTACACTGTGCAGTTGTATGAGTGTATGCCAAAGATACAGGGGTTCGTTTACTTTCTTGTTTTCAGAATATCTGTATTTTTGGTTGTTAAACCTTTGAACCAAGATCCCTCAGTCAATTTAAGAGATACAGAGGTCTAATGTATCTCAAATTAAAGCTCTTGTTTATGTCTTTAATTTGGTTATACTTTTGTACAGTTTTGTACAAGCCCTTTTTGACTTTCAGGGGGGTCTTGGTTTTGAAATGAAGGTCATATGGTATCTCCAGTTGTAGTGGTGTTACAACAACATGGATGATATCATTGTGTAGCTCTCTATGTGAGCTTTAAGAAAAATACCATTTTGGTATAGAATAACTTAAATATGCATAAGTTAGATGAGAGGTGAAAATAAGGGTTTTGACTTGTTTATTCTCCTCTAGGTTTCCTTATTCTGTTTGGATAAGGTTGGTGTTTAATTTAAGAGGATTGTTTTCCTCTTATTTATTACCTGTATTGACTATGTTTGTTCAATACTTGTCATACCATTATTTATGGTATGTTGGATGTCATGCTAGTGCTCTGTTTTGAGTCACAGGCTGACAGCAAATCTGAAAAGTCAATAATTACTGAAGTATAAGTAATAATACCTTAGAAAATGTACAAAACCTCATTTATCTCATAAACCAATGAAACAACATGCAAAATTAATTGTACCATATGATTCTCCATAAAGGTCTACAGATAAAACAATTAAAAATCTAATCTCCAAAGTTGATACTTAAGGAATTAAGCTGAATCTATGCACTTTGTGGGTCAATTAATATATTCATGGTTTTTGGCTAATATCATGAAAAAATACAAGATAGAGAGATAAACCAAAAATAAAGTCACCACGTAATTACTGTAGTAATACAGATATGAAGTTTATTTTACAAGCTATAAACAAGGTTAAAACCTGTAATGGATTATTGAATAAAATCATTAGAGCTGTTGAACACTTTGTTATGAAAGTGGTCCAAACTTAAAATAAATTAGACAGTCAGATTCTACTACTTCATTCGTGAATAATGATGTAATTTGTATCATAATATTCAAGGTATAACCCCTTGAAATCATGGTTTGAAGTTTAAAATATTAAATTTCAACAGAAAAGATGAGTTACAAGAAAAATCATCAAAAATAGAGTTTTGATTATCTAATTAAATTTTCTTGGAAGTTTAATAAAGACATTCCAAGCTAATAGAATCCACTCTCAGAATAGCTGTAGCGTGTATAGCTTAAAAGTTATTAATGATCAAACTATAAGCTTAAATTTGATCATTTATGCTCACTCACTGTAATCGTATTTTAAGTTTAACAGTCATATAAGTCATAAAACTGATGAATACTATTAGATTTTGATTAATCCTAATAAAATACACAAATCTTAGGCTTCTTCCAAGCCTATGATGTCATCAAACTTAGAGCTATAGTGATAGCTCAAAATAATGGCATCATAATGAGATAAGATGGTTTGATCATGATGTAATCATCACTAAACCTTAAATTCCTGATCATTCCTAGTAGAAAGAATCATTGCACGTCTACTAGAAGCCTACTGGCCTCTAGAAGGGAGGTATTTACTATAAATAGAGCTCTTTTTACTCTATTTTCCCCTCAGACGCATCAAAACATTAAAACAATTAAATCAAAAGGTAAAATTTCTATTCTTTATATATAAATATCTTATATTATCAATAACCAAAGGTAATATTCATTATATTCATCATCTTTGACGTTATTACACCAATTGTTCCATTGTTGTATTATATTTGTCTTAAAAATCTCAAATCCACGTAAAATGAAGATAATTTGTAATTTCTCTTAATTTTTATTTTGAGTACAATTTAAATAAGTTGTATTTATATTATTTGGCCTAAAATCATTCAAAATTATTATATCAAGTGTTAAAAGTAGGTTATTTCTTCTTATTATAATAATTTTCTCTCTATTATTACTTTAATAATTCTTTAATTAATATAAATAGTATTTATATTAATGTATAACTTCAATATTAGTAATATTATTGTTATTAATTGTTTTTATTCCTAAAAAACAGTTTTTTGGGCCTTTATTATTTGTTGGTAACAATAATAAAGTGCTTTCAAATACATTAATTATCGAATATTAATATATTTATTTTTTATAATAGAAATTATATTATTATATTTATTGCATAATATAATTATTTCTACACCTTAATTAAAATAATTCTTTACTATTATGATTAGTTTTTATCTTATTTATTTTATTTATAAGGACATTCATAGTACAATAGGTAAAATAATAGTAATTTGTCCCTATTGTTTCATAGTAAAACCTTACATTTGGGGGCCTGGCTGTGATATTTACTTTAAAAGACCTTTAAAAAAGATTCTGATTGGGGTTATCCTATAATAAATTATAATTATAATCATGAAATTATATAATAATTTTATATTTATTGATTTTAAAAGCTATTGAGGCATTTTGGAAAGCCATTGTACTGTCTTACACGTGGTTTTTCACATCCTTAGACTTGCAAGAACTTTTTTTGACTGACTCTAGTGATTAAAAAAACATATTTTATAAATTAAAAAAAAATTATATTATAAATTAATTTCATAAAAGAATCATATCCATTTTTATTTTATTCTTTAAAAATGAAACATAAAAATTATTAAAAATATTAAAAACAAATAAAAATCTTAAATCTAACCAGATATTGCCTGTTGTCTTTCCCATTAATTCTTATTTTCCTGGCTTTAATGATCTTTCTCACTGGTCCAGGTAAGTCATCTTCCTCTACCAATCTTTCATGGGTGACTATCTTCTTTCTGTCAGGGAATCTCTCCTCATCTGTTTGGTGATAAGGTTTGACCAGGCTCACAGGGAAAACTGGGTGTTTCCTAGAAAACTCTTTGGTCAGGTTTACTTCTACTGCATTCTTTCCTATTAATTTAATAATGGTGAATGGTCCTATGAATGAGTCTCTCATCTTCTTGGGTCCTCTTAGATTGTTGAAGTTAAGAGTTGAGATTAGAACTTGGTCTCCTTCTTTGAAATCAGGTTCTTGGTGACTTTTATCATATCTCTGTTTGTTGTATAATTTGGATTCAGCCACACATTGTTCTGCTTTTTCACAGGCAGTTTTCCAAATTGTGTGGAAGTCTTTAGCTGTAGGGTGTACTGAGAGGAGGTTCTTCTTCAAGTAGTCTACTGGAAGTAGTGGGTTCCATCCTTTCTCTAACTTGGCAGGGGTTTTTCCTGTCACTGAGTGTATACTTGTGTTGTATGCCAATTGTACAGCTGGTAGGAGGGTTACCCAGTCATGGGTATATCCCTCATTGTCTTTATATTCCATGCCATATGCACAAAACCTTCTAATGATGTCTTCTAATGTTTGGATCATTCTTTCTGCTAGACCATCTGTTTGTGGATGGTAAGCTGTGGAGAATGCTAGTTTGGTTCCCAGCATCTCATATAGATTAGTCCAAAATTCTGATGTGAATTTAGGGTCTCTGTCACTAATTATAATTCTTGGGACTCCACAGTTTGCTATCACATTGTTCCAGAACAATATGGCTGTGTCCATTGCTGTGTCCTCTTTGTGACAGGGGAGACATCTGACACTCTTGCTGTACCTGTCCACTACTACTAGGCATGCATTAAAGCTGTCTTTCCCTCCAGGGACCAGGCCTGTCACCCAATCCATGTTTATTATTTCCCAGGGGTGTTTGGGCTCCTCTATACTCTGGAGTAATCCATATCTTTTTCCATGACCTTTGTTGGCTTTTTGACATCTGGTACAAGTGTTGATGTATTCACTCAAGTCTTGTTCCCACTTTGGCCACCAAGCTGTGCTAAAGACTCTTTCTTTAGTTCTTTCTTCACTCATATGTCCCATGTATGGGCAGTCATGGCATTCCTGTAGTATCAGGGAAATATGTTCTCTATTTATTATTACCAGGGCACTTGTGTGTTTTTCCCTATGGTATAGTAGATCATCTATCAGAAAAAATCTATTCTCTTTGAAGTTTTTGAGCCATGGCTCTTCCAATTGGCTCTCTAGTTCCGGACTCCTGTACTTTTGTTTTAATAGTTGTATCAATATACTACACTGTTTGTGTTTATTGTATGATGATTGTACTATGCTAAAGAATTCTGTATTCAGATTAGAGGAGCTGATTCCCAGTATGGGTATCTCTTTGCTCTCCCCATAGCTCTGTGCTGGGTTTGATGGGTCATTCCCTAATGCCCAGTTTGATAGTTTGAAGTTCTTTCTCCTATCTATCTCCATGCATTGTATGGGTATTTTGGCCCCATTTGCTGGGTCATATGCTGGATTCTCTTGGTCATTTTTCAGTGGCCACCTGCTGAGACCACCTGCATTAGTATGACTTTTCCCTTCTTTATAGATGATAGTCATATTCCATCTGTATTCTTGTATGGCTATTTGCCACCTAAGCATGTGTCTGTTTGTTGTCTTCATGTTCAACAGTGATTTGAGGGCTGTGCAATCAGTAAAAACTTCAAATACTGCTCCTTCTAAGTAGTAATGGAGTTTTTCTAATGCCCATACCAAACAGAGACATTCTGTCTGAGTAGCTCCATATCTGGCTTCTGAGTCTTTCAGTTGTCTTGATATATAGCAAATTACTCCTTCTTTGGGTATTCCATCCACTAGTTGCCTCTGGTGTAGTGCTGCCCCTAGTCCTTGGCTACATGCTGCATCTATATATAGTTTGAATGGTAGTTCAAAATCAGGCATCATCAGGACGGGGGAATTGGTCAGTTCATATTTGATCTTCTCAAATGCATCTCTTCTTTCTCTGGTAATTTCAAAGACTACATCTTTTGAGCACAGTTTGTATAGGCTACTAGTGATGTGTGCAAAGTTTTTTATGTGGCTTCTGTAGTAACTAGCAAAGCCCAAAAAAGATTGAATTTCTTTAATGTTCTTTGGTACTGGTTTCTTCAGTACTGCAGCAACTTTATTTTGTTCTATAGCTAGACTCAAACCTGAAACTTTGTGTCCTAGGGCTAGCAGTTCTTGCTGTCCAAAGTTACATTTTTTAAGAGATATCTTCATGTTGATTGGTGTACATTTTCCCAATATTTTATCAATTTTCCTCACATAGTCTTCCCATGTTTCTGAGTATATTATGATATCATCAATGTACACTACCATCCACCCTTCCATTATTTCATCTTGAAATATGGTATCCATCATCCTCTGAAAATGGGCTGGTGCATTCTTAATTCCAAATGGCATTCTAGTATATTCATATATGCCCATATGGCATATAATTCTTAGCAATTTGATGGAATCTGGTTTCACCCCATTCTGGTGGAAACCTTTCATGCAATCCATTTTTGTAATAAACTTGGCTTTTGATAGCTTATCTAGTGCATGTGGTATCCTTGGGATGGGGTACCTATCTGCTTTGGTGTAATTATTCAAAGCCCTGAAGTCACCACATAGTCTGGATTTACCATCATGCCAAGTTATAAGGACTGGTGTAGTGACTTCTACTATCTCATGATGTCCTATTTTCCTTATTACCCCCATTTCTAGGAGCTCATTGATGTGTTTCTCAATTTCTTTCCTAGTTTCCATGCTGGCTGGGTATGGTGGTCTCCTAAGCATAGGTGGATATGGTCTTTCTACATCCAGATATAATTCTATATCATGTCCTTTGATTTTTCCTAGTGGTTCATCTCCTATTGCAAATGCTCCTCTATGCTTCCTCAATACTTTCAGTAAGTTAAGTTTCATTTTACTGGTGAGTTGAGTGCTATATTGGGCTTCTTTGAATTCTTCCACTAGTTCTTTCAGGGTGTTATCATTTGTTATATGATTTATGTCAAAGGAAAATTTTTTGTCTTTGTTTGTACCTATGGTAAGATATCTATTTTTGCTATTGCAAATGTCCATACCATAAATTCTTTGGTACTCTGTACCTAGTAAGAATCCTTGTACATGTGCATTCTCTAGAACTACAAATTCAGGTTCTAGTCTGATATTTCCTTTTTGGTGTGGGATAATTATCTCTTTGATTATTGTCCCCAGTGAGTGCATTTTGCCTGATGCACTTTTAAAGTTTCTAGCTTTTGTTGGGATTATATCCTCTTCCCATTTGGGGAAGTGTTGTTTTAAGTATTCTTTTGCTACTATGGAGCAAATTGCTCCTGTGTCAATGATCATTGGGTGTTTACAGTTCTCAATGTAAACTGTCAATTTTGTAGGTGTTCCATGAATGAATCCCATCCCTCTATTTGGGGTTACCAGGAATTTTTGTGCATTCTGTGTGTGCTTACAGAGCTCTTTGTCTGTTGTCATTTGTGGTATTCCTGAATCTAATTCAATGTCTTGTATGTCAAGTGAACTTTCTTCATTGCATTCCACTATGTATTCTTCTATGGTATCAAGTTCACTTTGTGATTCTGCTCTCATACCATTTCCCATACTGTCAGAATCAGATTTGTCACCTGTTTGTTCTTCTTCTGATTCTTCATCAATTGCATATATTTTCTTTTTTGGTTTTGTGCAATTGTTGGAATAGTGGTCTGGTGATCCACAGTTATGGCACACATATTTCTTTTTTGGGGTTTCTTTCCCTTTCTCTTTGTTTGTTTCTTTAACTTCAGACTTCTTGTCTTTGAAGTTTGGTTTATAGGATGTGTACCTTCCTATGGAGGTTTTTTTCCTCACGTCTTGTATGACATTTGCTATGTCATCAATGCTGCTGATGTTGTTGCATCTGCATTTGACTGCATGTTCTAGATCTCCTGGTAATTTTGTTAGGAGTTTATGGTTTCTCATTTCTATTGTCATATTGGGATCAATAGCTTTTAGCCTTTTTGTTTGTTTGAGACACCATTCATATGGGTCTTTTTCTGTGGAGTATCTATCACTTTCAAAGGACATGGTCTTTTGCCAGATCCAACTACCATTGCTATACTTTTGTATAATCTGGTTCCTCCACCATGGCCAGCTTTTCCTGCCATGTATTTCTTTCATCTCAGTATACCATATGTTTGCATGGCCTCTGAATGCTGTGTTCAGTCTTGTTGTGATCCAGTAGTCTGGTATCTTTGGGACATTAACAAAGAGTCCATCAATATAGTCAATGATTTCCATATGGTCATATTCCCCAATTCCTGAGAACTTTGGCCAGTTTGCTACTTCTGGTAACTGTTTTAGTGCCTGTTTCTCTGAATAGCTGAGATTTTCCCCATCTTGGTACATTGACTCTGATCTTAACTTTGGAATCTGATATTCAGGTTCCTGGTCATAGTCTTTATCCTCTTCTTTCAATTTTGTAGAGGTAGTGGGTTGACCTTGTGTTGGAGGGTATTGATTGTCTTCTCTGTCATAGAGGTAATCAATTTCTTTATCAACGCTATCCTGTTGCTGCTGGATACTCCTCAGATCTCTCCTCACAGTTTGTTGTTCTTCTAGAATTGAATTCAACTGTCTGTTAGTTTTTTCAAATTCTGTCCAAATTTTGGCCAGATTTGTATTTAAGTCTTTTATGACTGTTGCTTGGAAAGCATTTTCTTCTTTCAATGTTTCCACTTCTGTCCTCATTTTTCCTGAGGTTTCATGTGTCCAATCCATGAATTGGGCCAATTTGGTCCATGTGAATTTGTTTTCAAACTCATGAGTGTGGATTTTAGTCTCAGTTATTAATTCTGGATCAATTGAGTCAGAACTATCAACACTATTTGTAGGTACAACTATTTTTTGCTTCTGTGTACTTCTTGGACTAAGTCCATCAGCTTTTTCATCAATGGGTCTGCTTCCTTCTTCCTCTGTTTGAAAGAAGTTTTGTTTCTCCCTTGGGCTCCTTTTCTCCTGTTGGAAGCTACCTGGAATGGTTGGGGAGTCTTGGATGAAGTTTCCTTTGGCTTGTAAGGCCTGGAACTGCTGGATGGTTGTGGGGAAGATGGGGCTTCTCCTTCCATTTCTGGGGGTACCTGAATCTGACTGGGCTCTTCCTTGTGCCAAGATCTCTCTATGGCTTGTATGGCTTCCTGGTTCTCTTTGATTCTGATTGCTCTTTCTTCTAAGAGTTTGAAATTCTTGTTGGGATTCCAACCTTGCATTTCTGTCATAAGCTCCATCCAAGCCATTTGCTTGAGACAGATCTTCTGAGTTGTTATCCCCACTTCTGCCCATGATGCTGCCATAGTGAACATTTTGTTGTCCATGCTCCATGTGAAGAGGTCTTTCAGCAGTTTGTGTATTTGAAGGACCTGTTCTGCATCTGTCCAATCTCCTGGTTGGACTCCTGGGTTGAATTTGATTTGGAATAAGACCTTGGGTAGGAGTTCCCTGATGGTAAGCCCTTTGCTGGTCATTTGATCCAGTGATTGGCTGTCTTCTTCCTCTGTGTCTTCTTGGCCAGTGTTCTGGTTAATTTCTTGGGAATCCAAGATCTCTAAGAAGTGGAGGTGTCATGTTAGCAATGTTAAAAAATGACAGACAATGAAAAATGTTGTATGTTTCAAGGTTTATTTACCTTTAGCAGGCCCTTGTACAAATTTATGATCTATACTCTTTGGCAATTTGCCTTTAGAGTTTACAACTGGGTTGATAACAGTGATTTTCTGTTTTTCAATTTGTTTTGGTGATCCAACTGGTTTTGTTGGAGCTTTTCTGGGTTTTTTGGCCCTTGGCACGGCTATTGGTGTCCAATCTTTTGAGTTGATTGTCACTTCACTGTGTCTTTTCTGCTTGCCCTTGGTTTTTGGCAGCACCTCTCTGTCTTCTGAGGCTGTCACAGATGGATTTCCTTGTGACTGGGTTTCTAATGGAATATAGTCTTTTTCCACTATTCAGAAAAGATATTTCAGATTGTATATCAGTATTTTATGATAAAACAAAATCATTATATTCAATTCTACTGTTATTTTTCAAAATTTTGAGGTATTTTATGTTTTTTTATTATTTTTATATGTTTTTTTATTGAAAAATAACAGTTTTTTGAGTTTTTCACTTATGTTTTATAAGTGAAAACTGTAATATCCAAGTGTTTTGTGAATGATTCACTTGGATATTATTGTGGTTTTATATAAACACCTCAAATTGATTAAATTATAATAAATTTGATTTGTTATTATAAATATTATAAATAATATTTATTTTAACACTTGATATTGATTTAAATTATCAATTAATTACAAGTTTTCACGTCAATTTGAGTGATGTCTTGTTTTAAAGGAAATATTTAATTAAAATATTCCTTATAAATAATAAAAAATTATTTTATTAATTATTTATTAATAAATGTTTCTTTATTAATTTTCACGCACTTTGGTGAAAAATAATAGTAAAATAAATAATATACTGTTTGTATATTATTATTTATATTGAAATTTAAATAATACTGTTGTATTATTATCAAATTTTGTGGAAATTATTGCAATATAATGAAAAAAGAGGATTTGTACTCTTACTCTCAACAAAAATATTTTGTAATATATATTTTTGGAGGAAAAAAAAATTTGTATATAATATATGATGCTAAAAAAATGATAATAATATAAAATAAAATAAATTAGAAATTTTACTCACTGTTAGTAAAATACGTTTTAAATAACTGAATTTTACGCCTAATTCAGTTCAAAACACGTCCAATAAGGTTGAAAAACCACGGCCAGGCCCCCAAAATGTCAGGGTGAGTCTATATAGTAGCTATAAAGTGTAAATACAAGCTAGTATTATGACTGTGACATGTCAAAAAATAAATAAATTTAATTCTTCAGGTCCTACTGCTACATGGTAACAGTGGTGATGAGTCTATTGAGGACCTGGATTGCAATACTCTAATATCTTTGACTGTAAAGAAGTACTACAATAATTATGCTCTAATTATATCTTTGATAATTCTAAGGACACTACTGATGGATAACAGTTTTGTCACGTAAGAATATGGGTAAATAAGATAATGATGATGGGTTTTCAAGGAAAAAACCCTTCTTTTTATATCTTTCAAGACTGTCAAGAGTTATTAACTCTTCACACGTCAGAGGAGTGAAAACTTTCACTCCAATGGTCAATCTGTGGCTCTGGATCCTCAATTCTGACGTCAACATAGACAGAATTATGGTTTTAGCACCACAAATGATCATTCTGGGTCAATACAGGGTGAAAAAACTTTTCACCTGCCACATCAGCACTTGGATGACGTTTTTCTGGTGTCTGTATGATCAATATTAGTCATTCTGGGCGGGTTTAAGCTTTAAACAACCATTATTTTAAGTATCAAGACAGTACTGGTTGGTACAGGTTTGGTACAGGCCAGTATTGGTCAAAATACTTCCAACCAAGATATCTTAGTCAGTTTTTGAGATATCAAGAAACCAAGAGCGCAGAATTGAAGGGCTTGATGAGCTCTTCAATTTGGTATTGTGGTATACCATGACAGTTCAGCTGAATAAATTTTTTATTTTTATGGTAATTATTTATATAAAAGAGGATATCAATAGTATGAAATCACCTTTGGGGAAAAGTAACAGTAAAATAAACATGGAATAACACAAATGATATATTCATTAAGGAAAATTGACCACAGGTTTGCTCTTCCAGTGTCACCCCACTGCACTATCCAACACATAATTGTGATGGACAGTACCCAAATCAAAGACATTTTTCAATTTTCTCTGTAAATAATTCTTTTTTGATATATTTTTTTTAATATGCTTAAGTATAAGCAATTGGGTGATTAATATAATCAGAGTCACAATGAGGATGCCAATTAATAAAGAGCAGAGTTGTAGGCATCATAGGGGACATAGAAGATTCAAGGTGTGGAACAAAACACTTTTGAAGTATCAATTTTGGGAAATTTCATGTATTTTTGCTGTTATGAACCACCCAAAGAGAGGATAAGCATCATTGAGTTCCTTTAGATAATTAAATGATTAATTTTTAAAAGACTGAAATAATTTATTGCTGAATTGGAAAGGCCATATTACATCAGCTTTTCTGTTAATGTAACCCCCAAATTTCTCATTGAAGCTGCAGAGATGAAGAGTGGGACTGAATTTTGGAAGGAATATAAAAGATTTAGGAATTTTCAGGAAGAATACAGGTAATACAGGTAATGTAGGTCAATGAGTAATACAGGAAGCCAGAAAACTATAATACAGGAAAATCAGCTGACAGATTAGTAATCAATTGAGTAATACATGGAGATAAGGGTTCCAGGGCCAGAAATTAAGGTTTAACTGTATTACACAGCCACATGTCACATGTAAATGGGAGAGGTAAGAATGAATGGATCTGATTGGTCAGAAACACGTCACGTCATTAGGAAAAGTCAAGTGAAGTAATCTGATTGGTCAGATATCCAGACTCGTGTCACGTCACAACACATTGCCCTGAAAATCCAAAATTATAGTTTGCACAGCCACCAGAGGCTGAAAATTTCTAAGTCCCCTCTTTTTTGCACTCCTATGGAGGGCCCCACGGCTATAAATAGAGGCCCTCTCTCCCACTTTTTCCCTTTTCCCCATCTAGAAATTGTAAATTGAATTTATTTTTTCTGATCCCTCTTCTAGGAGGTATACTAGAAATTTTGATAAATTAAGCCTAGTAACTGAGGTTCGTTGTTGACATAGATCAAGAGAACCAATAGTGTGAAAAGACTTTAATTCATCCCTTACTAGCAGGTGGACTAGTGCCTTATTTAATTAGGATCTTAAAGCTTGAAGCTCATGAGCAAGGCGTCTCTGGAGTTTAGTGTTTAAATCCTTAAAAGTAATTTTTAGAGAGTTTTAAAATAAAACCATCAAACCAAAGTAATTTTGTAGGCTTTAAAATAAAACATAACCATTATAATTAGTTTTGGGCTAGTTTTTGTTGAAAACTTCCTCAAAGAGAGTAATTTTGCTTGTTTTAAAACAAAACCTGCACAACCAAAGTAATCTTACTACTTTTAAAATAAAAGTGGACTTGTATTTATTGGGTAATCCCTAATAAATTATCATCAAGCAACAAAATAAAATTAAATACTTTAGTGTTTAGTTAAGATTAATATTAAACCTAAAGCAGTTAGCTAGTACTATTATCAAAAAAAACAACCAGAAGAGATCATATAATCTATTATTAAATCAAAACACAAAACATAACATTAAACTACCCATATTATACTAAATTATTAACAATGATTAGAGTATTATCCCATCCATCACATCAAAAAGGGGTTGAAATATATTTTGATCCTCGTCAAGTTTATCATCTTATAGAATTGAAGATTGTTGTTATTCTAGCTATTAGTTTCTATATTTATTAAAGAATTATCAAGAAAAGAATATTTTGTAGTTTTGTATTAGAAGATAGTGTTTCCTGTTCTTTTTTATTTATTTTGGTCATTATATTATTTTATATATTTTTGTACTATCATCTGGTGGAATCCACTCAGCCTGCTGAAAGTTTTAAAAAGAATTTATTTGTTAAGGTTTTAAATAACCATTGTTCTGAGTAGAGCAAAGTCTGATTAAAGATTGTTGAGTCTAATATTTTCTGATCAAGCCACTATCAATAATAAAATTGATTTGGTGAACTCAGTAAAGATAACTTAGCATATTAGGAAGGGCAGTCTAGATTATTCTAGCACACAAGCAGAGCAAGGGTTACAAGTCTCAAACAGCAATTCAAAACTGTTTTCTTGTAATTTCCCCTTCCAGGTACTGCCTCATTTTATCCCACACACAGAGGAGTTCCCACAGTATGCTTCATGTTTACCCTTCCTTCAAATAGCAAAAGTTATAAGGGTTTTAAGTTTTTGGATGTAATTTTGTACATCAGTATGAGGCTTCAAAAACTTCCATGCCAGATATCTTCTCCAATTTGGAAGATATCTGTATTCTGATGATACAGTTTTGTAGGGCTTGATTAGCTCTACAGTTTGGTATATTACACTGTGCAGTTGTATGAGTGTATGCCAAAGATACAGGGGTTCGTTTACTTTCTTGTTTTCAGAATATCTGTATTTTTGGTTGTTAAACCTTTGAACCAAGATCCCTCAGTCAATTTAAGAGATACAGAGGTCTAATGTATCTCAAATTAAAGCTCTTGTTTATGTCTTTAATTTGGTTATACTTTTGTACAGTTTTGTACAAGCCCTTTTTGACTTTCAGGGGGGTCTTGGTTTTGAAATGAAGGTCATATGGTATCTCCAGTTGTAGTGGTGTTACAACAACATGGATGATATCATTGTGTAGCTCTCTATGTGAGCTTTAAGAAAAATACCATTTTGGTATAGAATAACTTAAATATGCATAAGTTAGATGAGAGGTGAAAATAAGGGTTTTGACTTGTTTATTCTCCTCTAGGTTTCCTTATTCTGTTTGGATAAGGTTGGTGTTTAATTTAAGAGGATTGTTTTCCTCTTATTTATTACCTGTATTGACTATGTTTGTTCAATACTTGTCATACCATTATTTATGGTATGTTGGATGTCATGCTAGTGCTCTGTTTTGAGTCACAGGCTGACAGCAAATCTGAAAAGTCAATAATTACTGAAGTATAAGTAATAATACCTTAGAAAATGTACAAAACCTCATTTATCTCATAAACCAATGAAACAACATGCAAAATTAATTGTACCATATGATTCTCCATAAAGGTCTACAGATAAAACAATTAAAAATCTAATCTCCAAAGTTGATACTTAAGGAATTAAGCTGAATCTATGCACTTTGTGGGTCAATTAATATATTCATGGTTTTTGGCTAATATCATGAAAAAATACAAGATAGAGAGATAAACCAAAAATAAAGTCACCACGTAATTACTGTAGTAATACAGATATGAAGTTTATTTTACAAGCTATAAACAAGGTTAAAACCTGTAATGGATTATTGAATAAAATCATTAGAGCTGTTGAACACTTTGTTATGAAAGTGGTCCAAACTTAAAATAAATTGGACAGTCAGATTCTACTACTTCATTCGTGAATAATGATGTAATTTGTATCATAATATTCAAGGTATAACCCCTTGAAATCATGGTTTGATGTTTAAAATATTAAATTTCAACAGAAAAGATGAGTTACAAGAAAAATCATCAAAAATAGAGTTTTGATTATCTAATTAAATTTTCTTGGAAGTTTAATAAAGACATTCCAAGCTAATAGAATCCACTCTCAGAATAGCTGTAGCATGTATAGCTTAAAAGTTATTAATGATCAAACTATAAGCTTAAATTTGATCATTTATGCTCACTCACTGTAATCGTATTTTAAGTTTAACAGTCATATAAGTCATAAAACTGATGAATACTATTAGATTTTGATTAATCCTAATAAAATACACAAATCTTAGGCTTCTTCCAAGCCTATGATGTCATCAAACTTAGAGCTATAGTGATAGCTCAAAATAATGGCATCATAATGAGATAAGATGGTTTGATCATGATGTAATCATCACTAAACCTTAAATTCCTGATCATTCCTAGTAGAAAGAATCATTGCACGTCTACTAGAAGCCTACTGGCCTCTTGAAGGGAGGTATTTACTATAAATAGAGCTCTTTTTAATCTATTTTCCCCTCAGACGCATCAAAACATTAAAACAATTAAATCAAAAGGTAAAATTTCTATTCTTTATATATAAATATCTTATATTATCAATAACCAAAGGTAATATTCATTATATTCATCATCTTTGACGTTATTACACCAATTGTTCCATTGTTGTATTATATTTGTCTTAAAAATCTCAAATCCACGTAAAATGAAGATAATTTGTAATTTCTCTTAATTTTTATTTTGAGTACAATTTAAATAAGTTGTATTTATATTATTTGGCCTAAAATCATTCAAAATTATTATATCAAGTGTTAAAAGTAGGTTATTTCTTCTTATTATAATAATTTTCTCTCTATTATTACTTTAATAATTCTTTAATTAATATAGATAGTATTTATATTAATGTATAACTTTAATATTAGTAATATTATTGTTATTAATTGTTTTTATTCATAAAAAACAGTTTTTTGGGCCTTTATTATTTGTTGGTAACAATAATAAAGTGCTTTCAAATACATTAATTATCAAATATTAATATATTTATTTTTTATAATAGAAATTATATTATTATATTTATTGCATAATATAATTATTTTTACACCTTAATTAAAATAATTCTTTACTATTATGATTAGTTTTTATCTTATTTATTTTATTTATAAGGACATTCATAGTACAATAAGTAAAATAATAGTAATTTGTCCCTATTGTTTCATAGTAAAACCTTACATTTGGGGCCCTGGCTGTGATATTTACTTTAAAAGACCTTTAAAAAATATTCTGATTGGGGTTATCCTATAATAAATTATAATTATAATCATGAAATTATATAATAATTTTATATTTATTGATTTTAAAAGCTATTGAGGCATTTGGAAAGCCATTGTACTGTCTTACACGTGGTTTTTCACATCCTTAGACTTGCAAGAACTTTTTTTGACTGACTCTAGTGATTAAAAAAACATATTTTATAAATTAAAAAAAAAATTAAATTATAAATTAATTTCATAAAAGAATCATATCCATTTTTATTTTATTCTTTAAAAATGAAACATAAAAATTATTAAAAATATTAAAAACAAATAAAAAAAGTTATTTTGATTAATTTTTATTCATTTCTCTATTCATTTCATTTTTTTAAAGATATAAAAGCAATTTTTACATGGAAAATTGCCATATCTTACCAAAAAATAACACTTCTTATATAAAAGACCTACATTTATTTGTCTTTTTTAGTGTTTGAAGACAATCCAACAGAAATCAACCAAGCCACTGTTGAAAGATTGGTGGAAGAAACTTTTCCAAGTTCCCCAACACCAATTGTCATTAAGAAAAAGAAAGCTAAGAAATTGGACTTTCCAGGACCCACTATTCAGGACTCTGAAGGTGAGTACCTCAATTATAAATTGCCATAAGAAGCATTCTTGTCCTGAAATCCTCTTATTTCTTATTTCTTAAATCATGACTACCAGAAGAGGCTCCCAATACTCATTCCAATCAGATGGAGCTGGACTCAGAGGTAAAATTGATTCCTCAAAAGGGAAAAAAAAGGGAAATATCCCCAGTGGAACAGAATCCACACAAGTAAGTGCCTTATCCCAAAGGCAAGTCCCAGAAATGCCCATGATATCTGAGCCAGAGTTAGAACCAAGTATGAGTAACTCAAACAGGTACAAATCACATTCAGAGGGCTCAGATAGACATTTACATTAGCCAGTACAAGCAGTAATTCACAGTGTACAAAGACAAGGACTGGGAAATGTTGCCTCAAATACACCAAGGAGTGATGAACTCCTGGCACATGCTCAAAAGATTCCTCACAGAGGAGGAGATAGTGGTATACTCCAATGGATGGAATCCACTATCATCCAAACCTCAAATCAAAAAGATCAAGGAGTACCTTGCCAAAAAGAAGGAGGCAACCAAGGAAGAAGCCCCAGTAGCTTCTACCAGCAAGCCCCAAGCCAACTCACTTCCCCAAGAAGGGAAGAAGAACAAGAAAAAGAATTGGAGAAAACCATATTCCCCAAGCTACAGGATTCCAAAAATCCCAAAAGATGCCATGGACAATGTTTTCAACATGGCCAGAACTTTGATGGAATTCAAAGACAAGGAGGAGAAAAGAATGTGACAACCCCATTTCCCAAAGAAATACCCTTATCCCCTGATCCTGTAAATGCTTTAACAGAGCTCAAAGACAGTATTTTACCTCTTCAACACCCTAAAAATAGTTTATTACCATTACAAGAAATAAATAATAGTTTATCATCTTTGACAAAAATTGTTGTACAAAATAAAAAAGAAATTGATTCCATTAAGTTTATGGTTGAAAACAACAAACCAAAAGTTTTAATTGATAATACTCTAAAATTGATACAAGGACGACAAGAATTGAAAAAATAAATAAAAGATATCAAAGCTAAAACTTTGAAAATAAATTATGACGTGAGTATTGATAATCTTACAGAAAAATTAAACAAATGAAGTATTTCTGTAGAAATATTTCAAGAAAAGACTTCATCACATCAGAAATTACTTTTAGACCATGTGGAAAAAAGTGATGAAGCAAGAATGCATCTGAAAGATGATTTTCAAAGTGAAACAAGGCTTATCACTGAAAAGGGGGATAAAATTAATGAGGCTAACTCAAATATGCCAAAGTTATCAACTCCATTTTGTCACATAAGAAGCCCTGTTAAGCCAAAAGAGGAATTAAAAAACCATTCATAACAGACTTAAGTCACCAACACAATAACCAACTCTTAATGAAGGAAGCACCTCAATTAAAAGAATGGCCAACATTCACAGGAGAAGGTGAATATGACCATATTTCATTTATTAAATCAATTGACATTTTAAAAGAAGATTATGCCATACCAGAGGAATTGATAACTGCAATATGACACTCACTGTTTGAAAAATCTGCAAAAAGATGGTACTATGGCACAAGGCAAACAAATGGCAAAAATACCTGGTCTTGGTGGAAACAAGAAATAATCACCAAGTGGGCTAATGATGCCTGCAGGTAAAAAAGAGAAAATTCATTTGAAAACCCCTTCTTTGACCCAGACAAAGATAAACCTTTGACTTGGTTCTTAAAACAAGTTGAAAGATTAAATGCACTGTACCCAGAAATGTCACAAAAAATGGTACACATGAAAATACTTAAGAAATGTGGAGGTGAATTGGAACATTCCCTGAGAAACAGGCGTATAGAACCATGATCCACAGAAGAGTATATCAATGCACTGGAAGACATAGTGAAAAGGACAAAAATTGGCAGAACGTGGAAAAAATTGGACATCAAAAGTCCAAATAAGCCATTTATCAAAAAAAATAAATCACAAGAAGCTTTCAAGTCCAATACATCCAACAATAATGAGCAAAGAAAATTCCATAAATGTGGAGGTATTGGACACTTAGCCAATAACTTCCTCAAGAAGGCAAAAATCAATGAAATTGTGGAAACACAAAACCACAATGACAAAGAAGAGGAATCTGACTCTGAAAAAGAGACAGAAGAGTCAGAAAATTCTGAAAGTGATGGAATTAATATAATTAATGCACAAATTAATAATATTGATATAATTTATGAAGGACGAGATGTTAACTCAAACTTACCACAAGTTAGAACCTTTTACACAAACCTGACAAATGTGCAAGATGCCAAACTGTATAGAACCAAACCTGCAAAAGGAATGGCATATACAGCTGGAAAATCAAGTATAAGTATTTTCATGGTTAATACCCAAGAGGAAAAAGGGAACTTGGATACAGGAGCATATTGCACCTATGTGGGTAAAAGTTATTTAAAAACAATTGTCCCATATTGGAAAGAGAAATATTTCCAATACAAGCTGTCAAATTTAGTAGTGCAAGTGAGAGCATGAAGCCCCTTGGAATAATTGACTTAACACTCATTTTTCATCACCATTCACAATGTGTCAGAATTAAAGTAGAGTTTGTGGTAATGGACAACTGTACTAGTAATCATTTTATACTTGGAAATGACTACTTGTCAATTTATGGCGTAGATATCTCTAATTCAAAGGATAGATATTTTACCATAGGTGATAATAAAAGACACAACTTTTGCTTTCTTAATAATAAAAGACAAATAACAGTTGTCAAGAATGGACAAAAAAGTCCAGAAATGGATTTTTTCATAAATGAACAGCTAAAAGAGGCAGAATTTAATAATTAATTAACAGTAAAAATGAAAGAAAAATTGATTGACCTCTTATACCACTAGGTGCTATAATTGGAAATGAGGAGGACATAATTCTTAATGTAGAAAAGCCTTATCCACCTCTATTAAGAAGACCAGCTTATCCAGCCAGCCCAAGTGTCAGGTTGAGTCTATGCATAAGTGGTAATTAGGCTATTTAAAGCTGTAACTATGACTGTGAGACATTATAAAAGATTAAGAAATAAAGTATTGGTTGATAATAAGGGTTTATAATAAGAGTTAAAGGGCTTTAATATTATGAAATAGTGGTTGTGAGCGCGGTTGAAAGCCCTGGGTGCAGCTTTAGCTGTTGGATGACAATTATGAAGACTGCAATAATTAATATTACAACTATACCTGTTGGTTTTGCAAGGGTATAACTGTTTTTGACAGTTGTACTACATAGGAATTCAAGAGCAGGATGTGGAAAGCAATTCTGGCTGTGAAAAGCCCTCCTTTTATCCTGAAATGGGGTAGAAAGGCTGCTAGACCTTTCCACATAGAGGAAGTGAAGATTTTTTCACTCTCTGAGACAGGCTGGTGGTTTTCAAAGGCGTTTATAGCCTGTATTTGGTCTGAGATGTGGTTTTGAAACCACATCTGGGCAGTTTTCACCAATACAGGGTGAAACATTTCATCTGGGGACCACATAGCCTTCTTCTGACCTGTACAACGCGTAGTATGCTGTACAGAAACTGTATGGGACCCCAGTATTGGCTGACCTATGAGGTATTGAAGTATAAACATGCTTCTTTGTCTGTTTGACACCTCATAATCATGGTTATGGGATATTATCCCATGGTAAGGCTGTATTGACCAGAATGTGGGATTTAGACTTAAACCAGCCATAGCTTTGTAAGTTCTTGAGATATCAACCTCTGAGTTGGGTCAGTGTGTAGCCCTGTATGATTTCTACACCATGGTACCTTATTTGATGTGGCTATCATTAAATATGGCAAAGTTATCCCATGTACAAGATATTTTGTACATATGCGTGTTTTAGGCAAAAGCTGTATTGGGCTTGTTTTCCCCATAGCTTTTGTTTTAGTTGAGATATGGGGAGATGGATGACACCATCAGATAGCCCTGATTGTGATCTTTCCAAAAAGACCCCACTTCAGGTATCTCACACTAAAACTGTAGATGTTAGATAAGAGGTGAATGTTTTGTTCACCCTTATTGGGCCTGCATTTGACCATAATTCCTGTAATACTGGTGCTAGCTCAGTTTGGCTGATACCATTGGATATCCCTGGCTTAGAGCTTGATTTTGCATACCCATTTGATGGGGTTAAGCCTCTTACTCTGTATTTCAGATGAGAGGGGAAAATTAAGGTTTATGCCCAGCAACAACTTTGTTATTCTTTGTCCTATTATGATGGGACTTGCATATTTGGAAAGGAGTGAGTTTCCCCTTTTTTTTGATACCTTTTGAGCTAATTTGGCTCAGATCCATGTTTTGGTGGTATCTTGGCTATACCATTGGTTTATGGTATTTCGGCTGTCATGCTTGTGCTCTGGTTTTGAGTCACAGGCTGACATACCCTCCCTCTAAAAAAGGCTCATCATTGATGAGACTGTTCGGTCCTCCTAGAGGCTCTGAATCTCCTTAAATGAACATTCCTATCTGTTATGGCATCTTCTGCCACCCATTTGCCCTTATCAGCGGTTTGGTTCTTGAATCTGACTAAGTATTTTATTTGATCCTTCCCATTAAGTCTGATGTTCCTTGCCCTGATAATTTTACTCACAGGTTCAGGGGAATCCTCCACTTCCACTATCTCTGGTGGTGTGGGGTTCCTCCTGCTGGAGGGGAATTTGTCCTCCTCTGTTTGGAAGTATGGTTTGACTAAACTGACTGGAAAGACTGGGTGTTTCCAGGAAAATTCCTCTGTAAGTTTGACTGCCACTGCATTCTTTCCTACCAACCTAATGATAGTGAAGGGCCCTATAAATGAGTCTCTCATCTTCTTGGGTACTTTAATATTATTAAAGTTTAGTGTAGACACTAACACCTTGTCCCCTTCCTTCAAGTCAGGCTCCATGTGTGTCTTGTCCCACCTCTGCTTATTATATTCTTTTGCCTCAGCTATGCATTTGGCAGCTGTGTCACAAGCCTTCTTCCACATGTCATGCAAGTCCTTGGCTGTGGGTTGGATGGTCAGAAGATTCTTCTTCAAGTGAGCCACACGCAATGGGGGATTCCACCCTTTCTCTACCAGTGCAGGTGTTTTTCCTGTGTTAGAGTGCTGACTTTTATTATAAGCCAGTTGGACAGCTGGTAGAAGGGTAACCCAGTAATGGGTGTATCCCTCATGGTCCTTGTATTCCATGCCATAGGCACAGAACCTTCTAATGATGTCCTCCATTGTTTGGATCATCCTTTCAGCTAGGACATCTGTTTGTGGATGGTAAGCTGTGGAAAATGAAAGTCTGGTGCCAAGCATGTCATACAAGTTGGTCCAAAATGCAGATGTGAATTTTGGGTCCCTATCATTAATGATAATTTTAGGGACTCCACAGGTAGATATGATGTTATTCCAGAATAGCAGAGCAGTATCCATGGCTGTGTCCTCTTTATGGCATGGTAGACACTGCATACTCTTGCTGAACCTATCAACTATGATTAAGCAGGAATTTTAGTTTTCTTTGCCTCCTGGGACAAGTCCTGTAACCCAGTCCATATTGATGGTTTCCTATGGGTGTTTGGGTTCCTTCATATGTTGAAGTAACCAATACTTCTTCCCATGTTTCCTATTTGCCTTCTGGCATCTTTCAAAAGTGTTGATGTATTCACTCAACTATCGTTCCCACTTGGGCCACCAAGCTGTAATTGCTACCCTCTCTTTAGTCTTGTCCTCACTCATGTGTCCCATATAGGGGCAGTCATGGCATTCCTGTATGATCAGGGAGATGTGGTCTCTGTCTACCACTATGAGTGCACTTGTGTGCCTCTCTCTGTGGTAAAGCAGGCCAGCTACAAGGACAAATTTGTTATCCTTATAGGCCCTCAATAAGGGTTCTTCCAACTGGGATTCCAGTTCTGGGCTCCTGTATTTTTGTTGAAGGAGTAGTAGTAATGTGACACACTGTTTGTGTTTGGCATAAGACTTCAGTACTGCACTGACAGATTAATCGTGCATTTCTGAGGAACTTATTCCCAGTATGGGAGTTTCTGTTGCTTCTGAATCAGTTTTTCCACTGGCAAGGGTAATGCTTCCTGGTGCCCATTCAGAGAATATGAAGTTCTTCCTCCTATCTAACTTCATGAAATGCATAGGGATCTTGGCTTCCACTTCAGGGTCATAAGCTGGATTGCTCTTGACATTATCCAGTGGCCATCTGCTAAGGACATCTGCATTGGTATGATGTTTACCTTCTTTGTATATGATGGTCATATTCCCTCTATACTGCTGGATGGCTATTTGCAATCTCAGCATGTGTCTATTGGTAGTCTTCATGTTCAGTAAAGACTTCAAGGCTGTGCAGTCTGGGTAGACTTCAAAGACTGCACCCTCCAGATAATAATGGAGTTTCTCCAGAGCCCAGACTAAACATAGACATTCAGTCTGGGTGGCCCCATACCTGGCTTCTTAATCTTTCAGTTTCCTAGAGATGTAACATATTACTCCCTCTCTTGGTTCACCATCTACAATTTTTCTTTCGTGAAGGGCTTCTCCTAAGCCTTGGCTACATTCTGCATCTATGTATAAGTTGAATGGCAGTTCAAAGTCAGGCAAGATGATCACAGGTGCATTTGTGTGTTCATATTTGATCCTCTAATATGCATCCCTCCTTTCATTGGTAATTTCAAAAACTACATCTTTTGAACATAACTTGTATAAGGTACTAGTTATGTGGGCTAAATTCTTGATGTGGTTCCTATAGTAGCTAGCAAACCCAAGGAAAGATTGCATCTCTTTGATGCTCTTTGGTACTGGCTTTTGCAGTACTGCTGCTACTTTATTCTGGTCAATTGCCAGACTAAGACCTGAGACGTTATGTCCTAGAGCTAGTAGCTCTTGTTGGCCAAAATTACACTTTTTCAGTGAAATTTTCAGATTGATTGGTGTACATTTACTTAGCACTTTGTCTATGTATTGTACATGGTCTTCCCATGTCTCTGAGTATAAAATGATATCATCAATATATACCACCATCCAGCCTTCCAATATTTCTTCCTGAAATATTGTGTCCATCATCTTTTGGAAGTGGGCTGGTGCATTTTCAATGCCAAATGGCATCCTGGTATCCTCATATATGCCTATATGGCATATTATTCTGAGCAATTTCATGGATTTTGGTGGAAGCCTTTCATACAATCCATTTTGGTTCTGTATTTGGCTTTTGCCACTTTATCCAAGGCATGAGGTATCCTGGGTATAGGGTACATGTCTGTTTTTGTGTAGTTATTAAAAGCTCTGAAGTCTCCACACAGTCTAGACTTGCCATAATGCCAGGTGATTAGGACAGGAGTGGTTATTTCCACTATTTCATTATGTCAAATATTCCTGATGACATCCATGTCCAGTAGTTAATTGATATGTTTCTCAATTTCTTTCCTGGTTTTCAGAATTGCTGGGTAAGGAGGTCTCCTGAGCATGGGTGGATAAGGTCTCTCCACATCCAGATATAGTTCTATATCATGGCCTTTGATCTTGCCTAGTGTCTCTTCACCAATGGCAAATGCTGGTCTATTCTTCCTCAGCATCTTTAGTAAACTTAGTTTTTCTTTACTGGTGAGGGTAGTGCTAAACTAGCCCTCTCTGAATTCATTCAGTAACTCCTCCAGTGAGTCATGGGTAGAGATTTGGTATATATCAAGTGAAAATTTCTTCTCCTTGTTGGTACCTATGGTAATATGCCTGTTTTTACTATTTTAAATATCTATGCCATACATTCTTTGGTAGTCTGTTCCCAGTAAGAAGCCTTGGATGTGGGCATCATCAAGCACTACAAGCACTGGGTTGAGTCTAATATTACCCTTCCTGCGGGGTATAATTATCTCTTTGCTAATTGTCCCAATAGAAGTCATCTTCCCTGAAGCACTTTTAAAGTTTCTTGCTTTGGGGGAAAGAGTTGTTTTTGCCAATTTGAGAGGTGGTTATCCAGATAATTTCTGGCCACTATGGAGCATTTTGCCCTACTATCAGTTATTAGTGGATGTTGAGCATTGTCAATACAGACAGTCATTTTTGTGGCTGTTCCATGTATGTACGCCATTTGTCTGGTTGGTGTGACCAGGAATGTTTGTGCATCTTGTGTATGTTTGCACAAGTTTTTATTGGAAGTGTCCTGTGGCATCCCTGCTTCCGACTGTATGTCCTGAATTTCTAATGGGGTTTCCTCTTGGTATTCCACTAGAAACTCATCTCTTGGGTCTTGGTTATTATCAGATGGTTCTCTGATGGCATCACCCATGGAGTCTGATTCAGAATCCTCAGTTGGGGGTTCCTCCTCTGGGACTTTCTCAATGGAATAGACTTTTTTCTTTGCCTTTGGACAGTTGTTTTCATAGTGGTCTGTTGAACCACAATTGTGACAAGAATTCTTCTTCTTTGCCACTTCTGCCACCCTTGTTTTGGGTCTGTCTTTTAACTCTACCCTGAAAGTTTGTTTCTCTTTGATACCACTGCTCTTATATGGGGTGAATTTCCCTACATTAGTTCTTTTCCCTATGTCTTGTAAGGTATTAGCAATGTCATCTAGAGTTCAATTTTTGTTTCATCTGCATTTTACTGCATTCTCTAGTTCTCCTGGCAGTTGTGTCAGAAGGTTGTGATTCCTCATTTGGTATTCATCTGAGGATAAATGGCTTTAAGTCTTTTAGACTTTCTAAGACACCACTCATATGGATCTTTCTCCACAGAGTATTTGTCGTTGTCAAATGACATAATCTCTTTCCATATCCAGGTACCATTACTGTAGTTTTGGATGATTTGACTCTTCCGCCATCCCCAGTTTCTTCTGCCATGGATCTCTTTCATTTCTGTGTACCATATACTAGCATGACCTTTAAATACTGTGTTCAGTCTAGAATTAATCCAGTAATCTGGTATGCTTGGTACATCAATGAAGAGTCCATCAATATAATTTATGAGTTCCATATGATCATATTCTCCTGTTCCAGAGGATTTGGGCCAGCTTGAGGCCTCAGGAAGCTGTTTCAAGGCTTCCTTCTCATAATAAGACATATCATCCCCATCCTGGTATTGTGATGGAGATCATTCCTGTGAACCTTTTAGATATGACCACATACCCAAAAAAGATCACAAGAAATATTTAATATAATTATACATTAAAAATAATTGCCTTAAAAATTCAAAAATACCATAAATTGGCATAAAACTTGGTTTAACTTAAAACCCAATGGATAAACATGTGAAATAAACTATACCATTGGATTCCCCATGGTAAAATACACATATACTATTTTCATGGCATATCTGTAAAGTCAATATTTAATAAGTTATAAGTAATAATACCTTATAAAAAACACAAATCCTTATTTATTTCAAAGACCAATGAAACAACATGTTGAATAAATGGTACTATTGGATTATCCATAAAAATCCACATATAAAACAATTAAGAAGATAAGCTTCAAAATCAATACTTAAGGAATTAACCTGAATATATGCACTTTTTTGGTCAATGCATATATTCAAGGATTTTAGCTAATATCTCTTGAAATATGCATGATAGAGTGATGAACCAAAAATAAAGTCATCACGTAATTACTGTAGGAATACAGAAATGAAGTTTATTTCACAAGTTATAAACAAGGTTGAAACCTGTAAGGAATTATTGATTAAAATCAACAGAGCTGTTGACCACTTTGTTGTGAAAGTGGTCCAGGCTTAAAGAAAAGTAGAAAGTTGCATTCTAATAGTTCATTCGTGAAGAATGATGTATTTTTTATTATAATATTCAAGGTATAACCCCTTGAAATAATAGTTTGAAGTTTAAAATATTAAATTTCGGCAGAAAAGATGAGTTACAAGAAAAATCATCAGAAATAGGTTTTTGATGATGTAATTAAATGCTCTTGGAAACATAATAAGGTTATTCCAAGCTATTATAATTCACTCTCTGATTTGCTGTAGCGTGTAAATCTTAAAAGTTATTAAGGATCAAAGTTTGAGCTCAATTTGATCATTTATGATCACTCACTGTAACCTTAAACTAAGTTTAACAGTCATATGAGTGATACAATTGGTTAATACTATTATTTTATGATTAAAACTAATAAAATCCACGAATTTTGGGGTTCTGCCAAGCCTTTGACATCATCAAACTTAGAGTTATAGTGATAACTCTAAATAATGGCGTAATAATGATGTAATATGGTTTGATCATGATGTAATCATCACCAAACCTTAAAGTATTGATCAATTCCAGTGGATATGATCACTACACGTCTACTAGAAGCCTTTTGGACTCTAGGAGGGAGGTATTTACTATAAATAGAGCTGTTTTTACTCTGTTTTCCCCTCAGACGCATAAAAAACATTAAATCAATTAAATTAAAAGGTAATATCTTTATTCTTTATATATAAATCTTTTATATTATTAAAGACCAAAGATCATCTTATTATAATCATCAATTTTGACGTGATTAAATCATTTATTTAATTGTTTTCTGTCAGCCTGTGACTCAAAACCAGAGCACAAGCATGATAGCCAAAATACCATAAACCAATGGTATAGCCAAGATACCACCAAAACATGGAGCGGAGCCAAATCAGCTCAGAAGGTATCAAAAGAAAGAGGAAACTCACCTCTTTCTGAAAATATAAGTCCCATCACCATAGGACAAGAAATAACAAAGTTATTCCTGCTCAAAGTTATTGCTGAGCATAAACCTTAATTTTCACCTTTCATCTAAAATCTAGAAGGAGAGGCTTAACCCCATCAAATGGGTACTGAAAATGAAGCTCTAGGCCAGGGCTATCCAATGGTACAAGCCAAACTGAGCTAGCGCCAGTATTACTTGAGTTATGGTCAAATTCAGGCCAAATAAGGGTGAACAAAACATTCACCTCTCATCTAACTTCTACAGTTTTAGTGTGGGATACTTGAAGTGGGGTCTTTTTGGAAAGAGCACAATCAGGGCTATCTGATGGTGCCGTCCACTTATTCATATCTCAACTATAACAGAAGTTATGGGGCAAACAAGCTCAATACAGCTTTTTGCCCATACCATGCCTTTGTACAAAAAACCCTGTACATGGGATAACTTTGTCATATTTAATGATAACCATACCAAATTGGGTATCATTGTGTAGATCTCAGACAGGGCTATCCAATGAACAAACCTTGAGAATGATATCTCAAAAACTGACAGAGTTATGGCTATTTGAAAGCTATAATCCCACAATATGACCAATACAGCTGTATTATGACAGGATACAGTTGTACTCTGATTATGAGGTGTCAAACAGAGGCTGAAGCTTATTTATACTTCAATACCTCATAATTAAGTCAAATAAAGAGGTCCATACAGGTTCTGCAAAGTTTCTGACGCGTCAGGAGCACCAGAATACCCCTGTAAACTCCATTGGTGAAACTTTTCACCCTGTATAGGGTAAAAATGACTACTTGTGGTTCTAAAACCACATTCCAACCCAATGCTAGCCTGTATTGAGTGTATAGAACCACAAAGCAGCCCACAGTAGTTAAAAATTTCACTCTGTGGTCGTGTGCAGAGGTAAACCACCTCCCACTACCCAAGAACAAGATAAAAGTAGGCTTTGCCTCACCAGGAAGCAAATCCAGCATCCTGTTCTTGATATTCTTACGTGGTATAACTTCTTAAAAAGGAAGTGATACTCTTAGAATTTAACAGGTATACTTTAAGCTTAAGTATTGTAGGGTTTGCTATTGTAAACCAACAGGCAAACACTGCACCCAGGGCTATCAGCAGTACTCACCATCACTAAATTATTTTAGTATAGCCCTTTTCACTCATATTCTCACTCTAATATCATCATTATTTTCGTTTCACACTCAGAGTTATAGCTTTTATTATCATTCTGAAGCTATATCATAGAGTCACCCTGACATTTTGGGGGCCTGGCAAGGATTTTTACCTATTTTAGACGAAATTCTAGCTTGTTTTCACTATTTTTAGCTAATTTTCATGCCTTTTAAAGTTATTATATTTGTTTTATTGCTTATTTTCACTTTTTTTAAACCATAAGAAGCCCTGAAGGGGATTCATTTCGTGGTTTTTCTCTATTCTGATTTTTTTTTTACTCAAAAAAAAAATATATTAAAAACATAAAAAAAAAACTGTATACATATCCTTTTTGAAAAAATGATATTTTTTCATTTTTTGAAGAGTTATAAATATAGAATTTATATTTATAAAATATTCGCTTTTTATAATAAAATAAAAACCATATTTTATTATTGTCTTTTTTTCATAATATATACAAAGTATATATTATTTGAATTTTTCTTGAAGAAAAACTCTGATAATTCATTTTTTCAACCAAATTGGCGTGAAAAATTGATTATTATCATTATTATTGATAATACCAATAATTATACTTCATAATAAAATAAAAACCATATTTTATTATTGTTTTTTTTTCATAATATATACAAAGTATATTATTTGAATTTTTCTTGAGGAAAAACTCTGATAATTCTTTTTTTCACCCAAATTGGCGTGAAAAATTTATTATTATCATTATTATTGATAATACCAATAATAATACCTCATAATAAAATAAACACCATATTTTATCATTGTTTTTTTTCATAATATATACAAAGTATATATTATTTGAATTTTTCTTACAGAAAAACTCTGATAATTCATTTTTTCACCCAAATTGGCGTGAAAAATTGATTATTATCATTATTATTGATAATTTCAATAATAATACTCAATAATAAAATACAAATCATATTTTATTATTGATCTTTTTTTCATAATATATACAAAGTATATATTGTTTGAATTTTTCTTAGAGAAAAACTCTTATAATTCATTTTTTTACCCAAATTGGCGTGAAAAATTGATTATTATCATTACTATTGATAATTTCAATAATAATACTTCATAATAAAATACAAACCACATTTTATTATCAATCTTTTTAATATATACAGAGTATATATTGGGGAGAGTTGATTGATATTTATTATTGATATTTTCAATAATAACTTGTCCAAAGTGACTTATAAATTCCCAACAAAAGGATTCAATCAACTAGCTGAAACTCTCACTTTAGAAATGATACCACCTCATTCCAAAGACTTTGGATTTCCAAGGGATTATTCCTTACAAAGAGAAACAACCATCAGTTGGAATAGAGGCCTGGAAAAGAGAGAAGTTGAAGTTGTTCAAAGTCATAATACATGGCAAAATGAACCTTTCTACACCTTCCAAGATGGGTTTCAACAGCAAACCTCCAGGAATGGCTTGCATAGAACAGTTTGTTCTAACCCATCAAATCTTCCAAGAACTTCTCCAATGGGGAATGGCAGACAGGGAATTCAAACCAGATTCCCACTACGAAGAACTTGTAGAAAGTATTCAGAAGATTTCCCTCAAAGAGATATTCTTCAAAGAACTTATCAAAGACAAGAAAGGGAACAAGAGATAACACACTCTGACCCTTTCAGGCTCATTAGGACTGGTAACCCAACCAGACTCCCTAGTGGCTTCACACCACTCAGGCACCAGCAGATCAGTGACCAAGAGTCACTATACTTTCCAATCCAAGATAGAATCCAGGAGAGGAAGAGGATCATAAGGCAAGAACAAGACTTCTTTCAACCAGAGGCTGAAAGAGTCAGATCCTATGATCCAGAAATTGTTGGCCCTGTTGCAAGAAGTACAAAGAATCAACAAACAGTTGTAAATACTTCTAATTCACCTACCAGCCCTATGATAAGGAATGATATCTTCACTCAGATGAAACACAATTTTGTGATATCTGAGAGTACCATTAGTAGTAATAATGTATGGTTACAATTTTCCCAATTTGTAGAACAAACTCAAAAAAAGTTTGAAAGACTCCATGAAAGTATTTCAGTGTCACAGGGGCTCTTCTAAAAATGAAGAGGGCCTGGCACTCAGTGAACAGACTTACTTATGGAGGGCTCAGAAGAGTACTCAAATGATAAGAGTAATGAAATAAGATAATAATTTCCTAGTCATAAAATAATAAGAGTTAAAATATATGAGAGGAAAACAAAAGCAATAATAAAGAGCCAACCACAAATAATCCTGTACCACTGTTTCAACCTGTTCAGAAAAGAGAAAGGGATTAATAAAGGATATGGCCACCAGGATTCTACTGAGCAGGTGAGGGAAGGCAAAGACTAACTTAATAAATAATAAAATAATATTTCTTAAATGATAAATAAAATAATATTAAATAATAAATCCAATATTTTAATTAACTGGGGGAAAAACCCCCCGGCGGATGAAGAGGGGCTGGTATATGTGAGAAATACCAGCCTTGGAGTTTGAGTGTTGAGATACTGGCCTGTATGCTGGAAGAAGTTGTATGTGGGATTGAATCCTGTATTGGTGAATCCAATACAGGTTATACAGTCAATACAGGTATTTGCACCTGTATTGATGAAAGGCCTGTATTTGGGTCTTGCCTGTATGAAACTGTATTGAGGTCTGAAACTGTATTTGGAGAATGTAGAATGAAACCCCCTTGCTGATTGGGTTTTGAAGGGTATCCATGAAATAATGATTGTTGCTGATTGGGTTTTGAAGGGTACCAATGAGGTAATGATTGTTGAAGATGATTGGTAATGCCCCTGCCTCCTTGGCTGTGACATTATCCCCCTCTTGAAAGTGGTGAGCTCTGAGCACCATGAGTATAGTGAGTCTTGATGAGCTTGCAATCAATCCATACAGTTCTTTCCCCAATTCCTTAAATGTATCCCATTAAACTTTCTTCTTCAATCAATACTCAAACAAAATCTTCATTTAATCACTTGTAGGTATCTTCCCCTTGATCTTGATTCTTAATTCCCTCTTTTCTTTCAAAATGCCTTCATTCTTCTAAAATAATGTTCATTCTTCTCTTGAGTGTCTTCACTAAACTTTTCTTGAGTCCTCATGGCTTTTGAAAAGGGGGTGACCTGGGTTTATGTCCCAAGAACACCTGATTTCATCATAATTTTGAATCTTGACAGTGTTGGCATGGAGTGGCCAATCCTTGAGGTCTTGGACCATTTCAGAAGTCCTGGCCAAAATCCTTGATTTTGTGATTCAAGGGGATTTTGGCCAATTTGCGCTAAAATGCGCAATTGCGCATATATGCCATACTGGCATATAATGGTGAAAAAATTGAAAAACTTGATTTATGATGAGAAATTGGCCTTATAGGGTGTTCTGGCCATTTTGCGCATTTTTGCGCAAAATGCGCAAAAATGCGCATATATGCCATAATGGCATATATATTGGTGAAGAAGATGAAACGGTTGATAAATGATGGAAAAATGGCCTCTAAGGTGTTCTGGCCATTTTGCGCATTTTTGCGCAAAATGCGCAAAGTGCGCAAATGCGCAATTATGATGAAATTCGCCAAAAAGGCGTTTTGAAGACTTTTGACAAGATAAACAGGCCTTTTGCGCAAAAGTGCGCAAAATGCGCAAATTTGCCAATATGCCTAATTAAGCATATTTTGATGAAAAATGATAAAACTGAGCTATTTTGAAGTTTTGAGGTTTGATATGGCCATTTGTGCCAAAGTGCGTAAATCCATGAAATTGGCCAATTGGGCCATTTGAAGCAGTTTTTTCTTCTTTTGATCTTGATTTCTTCTTGAATGTCTTCCTTCTTATCTCCTCCTTGAATGGTCAATTGCCATAGATGCCTTGCTGATTGGGTTTCTGGCTTTCAATTTTGATCTTAAGGAATGAGTTTAAGGCTGACTTGAAGAAGTTTTGATGAGGGTTATCTGTAGGTGGTCTTTACCATTACTAGTGTTTTGCTCTTTGATTATTGAATTAATTGACTCCCCAAACGTGATATTGGAGTGATGACTACTGCTTTTTGAACTAAGAAATAAAAATAAAAATAAAAAAATAAAAATAAAAATAAAATAAAAGATACAAGTAAAAGAAAATGAAATAAAAAATAAAAATGAAAAGAATTGAGAGAAAAAGAGAGTAAAAGAAAGAAATAAGCAATGCCTGAGGGTTGTCCTTCTTGTGGTGAGTTTCTTGATTTTGGCCTAAATGTTCTGAAAGATAAAATCAAGCATTTGATGCTCACAGCGTGGCCAAGGTAATGTTTTACAAGAAGTAGACCCCTCAGGGATTCATACCAGGAGATGGAATTTACTTTCATAACTTCCACTCCCCACCAAGCACCATAAATGAAAAAGAAATTATGCCATAACATGAATTGTGGTAATGAATGTCTTGAAGATAATTTATGGCATGATTAAAGAAAGAAAAGAAAATAAGACAAAGATTGGGCCATATCTTGATGAAAGGTCCAAATCTTGAGGGTATGATGTGGCAAGGCCTTCTGAACCTGTCCAAAGAATTGACAAGTGCTCACAAAGTGGCCAAGGTGATGCTTACAACAAATTTGGGTAGAATACCCCCTTAAAGGTGCATGCCAGGAGAGGAACTTAATTTCATAAACTCCAATCCCCACCAAGCACCATAAATCAAACTCTTGAGGCATTTGGGCCAGGCTTGTCTGGATACAAAGTGTGAAAATTCTTGACAAGGTCTGGGGAGTTGTTAAGGTTGGAAGCTGGTTCCCAAGTTGTTCTTTCTGGGTCTTCATTGAATCCTTTCCACTCCACTAAATACCATAATGAACCTCTCTTGAGTTTTGAGTCCAGAACCTGAGCCACTTCCCATTCTTCTTGCTCTTCCACTATTACTGGAGGTGGTGGCAATTGGTGTCGATTTGGGATAGTTGATTGCTTCACTGGTTCTAACAAGGACACATGGAAAACAGGGTGAACTGACTTGCATTGTTGAGGCAACTTGAGGTGATATGCATGGCTGCCAATCTTCTTGAGAACTTCAAAGGGTCCCAACCATCTTTCTGAAAGCTTTTTGGTGGGTCTTGTTGTCTTGATGTTCTTGGAAGCTAGCCATACTTTGTCCCCAGGTTGTAAATCAGGTGGAATTGCTCTATTTCTATCTGCATACTTCTTAAAGTGCTTTATTGCTGACTCTAATTCTTCTTTGACAACTTTCTGTACTGATTGGAGTTTTGATGATAACTTTCCAGCAGGTGTATCTTGAGAAATGTGAATTGAATCAAAGCTGGGATTTCTTCCATAAATAGTGAAAAATGGAGACTGTTTTGTTGATGAATGTTCTGCATTATTATAGGCAAATTCAGCCAGAGGGAGCCAGGTGTGCCAGTCATCTTGATGGTAACTGACATACATCCAAAGACACTGTTCTAGAATCTGATTTACCCTCTCTGTCTGTCCATCTGTTTCAGGGTGAAAGGCAGTTGAAAGATCTCTTGATATCTTGAGCTGCTGACACAATTGAGTCCAAAATGATGAAACAAATAATGAACCTCTATCACTAAAAATACTGCTTGGAAGACCATGTTTGGAAAAGACATGATTAATGAATATTTGAGCTAAGTCCAAAGCAGTGATTGATGAATAAGTTGGAATAAATATTGCCATTTTTGAAGATCTGTCTACAACTACTAAAATTGAATCAAAGTTGCTTGACAAGGGCAATTGAGTGATAAAGTCCATTGATAAAGAATTCCAAGGACCAGATGGAATTTGAAGAGGCTTGAGTAATCCAAACTTCTTATGGTGGATGTTCTTGTTTCTTGAACATTGCTGACATGAGGACACATAGTCCTTGATGATTTGATTCATTCCAGCCCAATAAAAATCCCTCTTGATGAGCTTGAGGGTCTTCTCCTGGCCAGGATGGCCACCCAACGGTGAGTAATGATGCTTTTGAAGAATGTCCAATTGAATTTCAGGATTGCTTGGAATGACTCCTCTATCTTTGAACAATAATAATTTTGCTTGAGGTTCAAGAGAATAGTCTGCGACTGATTCTCCTGTTGCTAATTTCTTGAGGATTTCCTTATAATCTTTGTCTTGCCATACTTGTCTTTGAATTTGATCAACTACATCTGAAAAAACATCAACTTTAATTGAAAAGAATCTTGACTCTTGAATTTCATTTTGCTTGAGAACTTGATGAAAATTTTGAGGATTCTTGCTGATGAAATCCACCCCCCTCTCTGGGTACACGTCGTCCCGACGTGACAAGGCATCTGGTAAAGTGGCCAGCCTGCCTGGGCGGTAAGTGATGATAAAGTGAAATTCAGATAGAAATTCTGCCCAATGGGCTTGACAACAAGTAAGGACTTTAGAGGACATGAAATACTGAAGGGAACAATGGTCTGTCAAGACCTCAAAAGAATCAGAAAGAGAAAGGAGAAAAGCTCTCCAGCGCTTGAGAGCCCAAACTATGCCAAGGAGTTCCTTGTCATGAATTTCATAGTTGAGTTCAGCTGGTAAGAGCTTGCGACTATGAAATGCAATGGGATGCTTTCCTGAGTCATTCACCTGACTCAGTAAAGCACCCAAGGCATAATCAGAAGCATCAGTCTCTACAATAGTTGGTAGAGAAGGATTAAAATGAGAGAGAATAGGAGCAGTGGTGAAAGCTTCTTTGAGTATTTGAAACTGACTAAGAGCTTCCTCATTGAAGATAAAGGGAGAATCTTTTTGAAGGAGGGAAGTGAGAGCAGAGATTTTTTTGGAATAATTTTTAATGAAAGGACGATAAAAGTTGGCAAAGCCAAGAAAAGATTGGAGGGCCTTGATGTTCTTGGGCTGAGGCCAATTGAGGATTTGTTGAACTTTTGAAGAATCCATCTTGAGGCCATCATTTGAGACAACATAGCCCAAGTATTCCACACTTGGAGGCTTTAGCAAACAAATTATTGTCTCTCAGTCTTTGGAGAACAGAGGCCACATGTTTAACATGTTCATCCAAAGAGCTAGAGAAGACCATAATATCATCTAAGTACACTACAACAAAAATATCCAAATAATCTGCAAAGATATCATTCACAAGATTTTGGAATGAAGCTGGAGCATTGGTTAAGCCAAATGGAATAACCAAATACTCATAACTACCATATTTGGTTCTGAAGGCAGTTAAATGCTCATCCCCCTCTTTAATTCTCAGGAGATTATAAGCACCACGCAGATCTATCTTGGAGAAGATAGTAGCACCGTTAAAGACGGTAAGAAGCTGATTCATTGGAGGAACAGGATACCTGTTCTTCCTAGTGACAGCATTAAGTTTGCGGTATTCAACACACAAACGAAGACCACCATCCTTTTTCTTAACAAAAAGGACAGGTGCTCCTGTTGAGGAGGAGCTTGGTCTGATGAAACCTTTCTCTACATTCTCTGAAATGTAGGCCCGCAGTGTTTCTGACTCATTCTTTGATAAAGAGTAGATAACACCAACTGGAGGTAGAAGACCCTCCAGTTTGATATGATGATCACAGGCACGGTGTGGAGGAAGTTTCTCTGCTTTCACTTTGGAGAATACATTCAAATATTTGTGATACACAGGAGGGACTACCTTCAGCACGGTTTCAATCTCTTCTGGCTCTTCCTCCTCATCCCACTGCTCCTCCAGGGAGGCATGAAAATATAAAGGAGGAAGGTCCATATCCCCTTGAAAGAGATGAAGTGAAGATATAGCAACATCTTCTCCAACATCTTTTATCTCTTTGAAGACTTCATCTCTTAATGGAAGTAATGACTGAGAGGGAAAAATGGAGGGGTTATGGACAGAAGGAGGAAAGGAAGGTGTCTTAAGTTCACCAACCAGAGCAACACTGTTGACAGCAGTGGAAAAGTCATTACTAGTAGAAGAAATGATACCACTAGAATCCTTATGACTAGAATCATAGGTGATCAATCCATTTTTCCAATCAATAATGGGATTGAAATGGTAAAGAAAATCATAGCCCAATATTAGGTCTTCTCCCTTGGGTGAATCTATGATAAAGAAATCCCATTCAAAGTTTGGGAAGGAAGGTAAATCAACAACCCACTTGGTATAATGGGTGATGAACAGGGAAGTGGATTCATTAGAATCCAGAATGAAAAGAGGAATCTTTTCAGGGAGCTCTGACATGGTCAATGAGTACTTGAGAACAAAATTCTTTGCAATAAAGGAGTTTGTAGCACCAGAATCAATGAGAATACTATAAAAAATATCAGAGATTGAAGAAAAAGTAAGAAATTTTAAAGATTTCTTGACACTAGTATTCAGAGTGCACAATTGTGCTCTTGAAGGAAATAAGTGAGAACCATTGAACACATCATGATTCCCACTCAGGCTTTTCCCTGCTTGCTAGGGAAGCCTTTTGATGACCCTTGCCTATTTTCAGGCCTCTTGAAACATTTTTCAAATGGGTGTTTACCACCACAATAATTGCACAAGCCTTCTTTAATCCTCCTCTCCTTTGCAGAACCAATTAATTTGTTGTCCTTATTGAGGAGAGCAGCATGAGGCTTGTCTTTGGACACTTGAAAATTCTTCCCCTTCTTATTCTTCTTGTGATAAGGCTTCTGTGATGAAGAACTTTGAGGGGGCTTGGAGGAATTGGATTCATTGATTGGAGGCTTCTTCTCTTGATGACTGCCCTTTTCTTTCTGCCTCTCATGGTACCTGGTATCTAATTCCAAGGTGATATCCATGAGCTCTTGAAGGCTATGAAAAGTTCCAGGGTGAGAAGCCAATTGGTCCAACAATCTTGATGCCAAGCCTCTTCTATACACATGAATATATGCCCTTTCCCCCCAGTCTCCAATTCTTGACATTAACCTTCTGAAATCAGCTATGTACAAGGAAACTTTACCACTTTCCCTCATCCTCAAATTGTCCAACTCTTGTTCAGCTTTTCTGACTTCATTGGGATCACCAAACAGAGTGAATAACTGGGTTTCAAACAACTTCCAGTTATTGAGGAGATAAGAAGGGTCTTCATTGGAGATATTTGAGAGGTAAGGTTCAATCCATTTGCCAGCTCTACCAGTAAGAAAAGAAGTTGAGTAAAGCACCTTCTTCCTGTCAGAGAAGAAGTTTTCTGGGTCATTATGAAAGATTAATTGACAGGATTGAATGAATCCTCTTAATTTATGAGCTTTAGTACCATCAAAAGAATCAGGTGCCTTCATTGATGGAGTCTTGAATGCAGGGACTTTTGAAGTGTCCCTTGGGGCAACTGCTTGAGTGAGTTGTCCCATAAACTGAGTCATTTGCTCCATCATCTTGAGGAAATTTGGTTCAGCTTGAGAGACAGAAGGTTGATTAGAAAGGGCTAGATTTGGAGCCTCAGGAGCTTCAGGAGCACCTGGCAAGGCAGCTGCCACTTCAGTCTCCTCAGATTCTTCCTCTTCCACAGACTCCTCCCACTCCTCATCTTCAGCTTCCCCAATCTACTTCTAGGCCCTTGAGAAACACCAGGATAACCACCCAATAGTCCAGAGAATGATCTTGATCTTCTAGACTTCACACCTCCTCTTCTGGAGGGTGCTTCTCCTTCCATTGGTGGTCCTCTGTCCAAATTTGCACTCAGTTGATGAACTGATGGTGTGCGGGCAAGAGGAGCCCTTGGTGTAGGAGTGAGAACAGCTTGATGTCTCTGGGATCTTGTATTCTTGGCTGGTGGGCTATGCTGAACTGGCATCTTGAAAGAAGAATGAATAAAAACTTGATGATACTTTGAATAAAATAAGGATTGACCAAAACAATCAAATGAGAATCTTGATGAACTTGAGAGATCAATCAATAGTCTTGAAGTGAATCAATATGAATAAATCTTGAAGAGTGAAGATTACAAAGTCAAATTCTTATGAATAATCAATTTCAATCAATAAGTCAAATCAAGTAAATCAAGTCAATCAAAATCAAATCAATTAAGTCTTGAGGAATTCAATCAATATCTTCAAAAATCAATTCAATTTTCTTGAGGAATCAAATTCAAATCAATCAATTAAATCGAATCTTGAGGATAAATCAGGTATCTTGAAGAATCAAGTCAAGTCAATCAAATCAAATCAAATCAATCAAAGTCAATTCAAAATCTTGAGGTGAAATCAATGTCTTGAGGAATCAATCAATCAATCAATAATCTTGAGAAATTTCAAAATCAAAATCACTGAATACCCCAAATCAATAAAATCCCTGAATGATGAATCAATTAACCCAAATAATTCCACTCAAATAACCTGATAAAAACCTGAATTCAGACAAAAGAGAAATGAGAATGATAAAGAATAAAGTGAAATGGTCAGCAGAATTTTTGAAATGAGAAAGAGAATAAATTTTCATTTGAATAAAATGAATGAGATGAAAATTGATAAGAGAGAAAAATCATAAAAATCATGAAAAGATCATAATTGAAGAATGAGATAAATGAGTAAAAACAATGAAAGAAAAAGAAGCAATTATGAGTTAATTAAAATAATGTCACAGGGGCTCTTCTAAAAATGAAGAGGGCCTGGCACTCAGTGAACAGACTTACTTATGGAGGGCTCAGAAGAGTACTCAAATGATAAGAGTAATGAAATAAGATAATAATTTCCTAGTCATAAGATAATAAGAGTTAAAATATATGAGAGGAAAACAAAAGCAATAATAAAGAGCCAACCACAAATAATCCTGTACCACTGTTTCAACCTGTTCAGAAAAGAGAAAAGGATTAATAAAGGATATGGCCACCAGGACTCTACTGAACAGGTGAGGGAAGGCAAAGACTAACTTAATAAATAATAAAATAATATTTCTTAAATGAGAAATAAAATAATATTAAATAATAAATCCAATATTTTAATTAACTGGGGGAAAAACCCCCCGGCGGATGAAGAGGGGCTGGTATATGTGAGAAATACCAGCCTTGGAGTTTGAGTGTTGAGATACTGGCCTGTATGCTGGAAGAAGTTGTATGTGGGATTGAATCCTTTATTGGTGAATCCAATACAGGTTATACAGTCAATACAGGTATTTGCGCCTGTATTGATGAAAGGCCTGTATTTGGTGAATCCTGTATTTGGGTCTTGCCTGTATGAAACTGTATTGAGGTCTGAAACTGAATTTGGAGAATGTAGAATGAAACCCCCTTGCTGATTGGGTTTTGAAGGGTATCCATGAAATAATGATTGTTGCTGATTGGGTTTTGAAGGGTACCAATGAGGTAATGATTGTTGAAGATGATTGGTAATGCCCCTGCCTCCTTGGCTGTGACATTCAGGTTTACAAGAGGTTTGTACCTTACAAATCAAAACTATTCATACTCTCAAAGAGGACTATATTGAATTGTATAAAGCCTCAGAAGATTCCAAAAGAAGACTAAATCAAGTCTTGGAGGAGCAAAATAACTGCAAAAGGGAAAGGGAATACCTGGATCAAGATATTGACAAATTGTTCAATTTCTGCCAAAAAATGAAACCCCAAACACAAGGGCATGTTTATGCAAGCACCCCATACCACTAGGAAGACACCAAACCATATTCTTTATTGGTGAATAAGGCAAGGTCTCCATCAAAATACCAGGATGGAGATAATATGTCTTATACTGAAAAGGAAGCCTTGAAACAGCTTCCTGAAGCCTCAAGCTGGCCCAAATTCTCTGGAACTGGAGAGTATGATCATATAGAACTCATAGATTATATTGATGGACTCTTCACTGATGTACCAAGTATACGAGATTACTGGATTACTGCCAGATTAAATACAGCTTTTAAAGGACATGCTAGTATTTGGTACACACAAATGAAAGAAATCCATGGCAGAAAAAACTGGCCATGGTGGAGGAGCCAAATAATCCAAAAGTACAGAAATGATACATGGATATGGCAGAAAACCCTTTCATTTGGAAATGATAGATACACAGTGGACAAAGATCCATATTATTGGTGTCTGAGACAGTCAAAAATTTTAATAGCCATTGACCCTCACATAACAACAGAAATGAGAAATCACAAACTGTTGACCAAACTACCAGGAGACTTAGAACATGCAGTAAAATTCAGATGCTCCAAAGAATCCACCTTGGATCAAATATCCAATACTTTGGAAGAAGTAAGGATTAGAACATCTATTGGTAGATACAATAACCATAGTACTGGTGATAGCAGGGAGAATCCAACCCTGGAAGCCAAAGAAACTCATGATTCAGATTCTGAAATCACAACAGGATTTCACAATTGTGAACCACCCAATCACTATTCAGAAAATTCTCCCAAAGACAGGGAAGAGATATTTGCAATAGAGGAAGACACAACAGAAGACCAAGAAGGTCATGAATCTGACTCCAATAGTGTGGGGAATGGCTGTGGAAATAATTCATACAGTGAACCCAACCCCCATGAGGAATATTTGGTGGAATTTAAAAACCATGGAATAGAGGATATTGGCTCAGTCCACTCCCAAAGGAGGAAACCAATGACCAAACACCTGGATGGTTTGAAACATAAGCCACCAGACAGGGAGGGTATGACTACAAGAAAGTTGTGGGCTCAAGGTCAAATGAGCCATGCTAATACCTCCAAGAAGAGAGGAAAGTCTCATCAATGATGAGCCTTTTTTTTAGAGGGAGGGTATGTCAGCCTGTGACTCAAAACCAGAGCACAAGCATGACAGCCAAAATACCATAAACCAATGATATAGCCAAGATACCACCAAAACATGGAGCTGAGCCAAATTAGCTCAGAAGGTATCAAAAGAAAGAGGAAACTCACCTCTTTCTGAAAATATAAGTCCCATCACCATAGGACGAGAAATAACAAAGTCATTCCTGCTCAAAGTTATTGCTGAGCATAAACCTTAATTTTCACCTCTCATCTAAAGTCTAGAAGAAGAGGCTCAACCCCATCAAATGGGTACTGAAAATGAAGCTCTAAGCCAGGGCTATCCAATGGTACAAGCCAAACTGAGCTAGCGCCAGTATTACTTGAGTTATGGTCAAATTCAGGCCAAATAAGGGTGAACAAAACATTCACCTCTCATCTAACTTCAACAGTTTTAGTGTGGGATACTTGAAGTGGGGTCTTTTTGGAAAGAGCACAATCAGGGCTATCTGATGGTGCCGTCCACTTATTCATATCTCAACTATAACAGAAGTTATGAGGCAAGCAAGCTCAATACAGCTTTTTGCCCAAACCACGCCTATGTACAAAAACCCTTGTACATGGGATAACTTTGTCATATTTAATGATAACCATACCAAATTGGGTATCATTGTGTAGAGCCCATACAGGGCTATCCAATGAACAAACCTTGAGCATTATATCTCAAAAACTGACAGAGGTATGGCTATTTGAAAGTTATAATCCCACAATATGACCAATACAGCTGTATTATGACAGGATACAGTTGTACTCTGATTATGAGGTGTCAAACAGAGGCTGAAGCTTATTTATACTTCAATACCTCATAATTAAGTCAAATACAGAGGTCCATACAGGTTCTGTACAGTTTCTGACGCGTCAGGAGCACCAGAATACACCTGTAAACTCCATTGGTGAAACCTTTCACCCTGTATAGGGTAAAAATGACTACTTGTGGTTCTAAAACCACATTCCAACCCAATGCTAGCCTGTATTTAGTGTATAGAACCACAAAGCAGCCCACAGTAGTGAAAAATTTTACTCTGTGGTTGTGTGCAGAGGTAAACCACCTCCCACTACCCAAGAACAAGATAAAAGGAGGCTTTGCCTCACCAGGAAGCAAATCCAGCATCCTGTTCTTGAAATTCTTACGTGGTATAACTTCTTAAAAAGGAAGTGATACTCTTAGAATTTAACAGGTATACTTTAAGCTTAAGTATTGTAGGGCTTGCTATTGTAAACCAACAGGCAAACACTGCACCCAGGGCTATCAGCCGTACTCACCATCACTAAATTATTTTAGTATAGCCCTTTTCACTCATATCCTCACTCTAATATCATCATTATTTTTATGTCACACTCAGAGTTATAGCTTTTATTATCATTCTGAAGCCATATCATAGAGTCACCCTGACATTTTCACTAAAAATCTCTCTAAAATCTCATTTCCACATAAAAATCAAGAATATTTGTAATATTCTCTATTTTTTATTTTAAATACAATTTGGATAAGTTGTATTTACATTATTTGGCGTAAAATATTTCAAAATTATTATATTAAATATTAAAAGTAGGTCATTTTCTCTTATTATAATAATTTTCTCTTTATTATTACTTTAATAATTCTTTAATTAATATAAATAGTATTTATATTAATTTATGACTTTAATATTGGTAATGTTATTGTTATTAATTGTTTTTTATTAATAAAAACCAATTTTTACGCCTTTATTATTTTTTTGTAACAATAATAAAGTGTCATTAAATGTTTTAATTATTCTATATTAATATATTTATTTTATTATATTATATTTTATAATATAAATTATATTATCATATTTAATTGATAATATAATTATTCTTACACCATAATTATAATAATTCTTTATTATTATAATTATTTTTATCTTGTTTATTTCATTTATAAGGACATTCATAGTACAATAAGTAAAATATTAGTAATTTTTACTTTTTGTTTCATAGTCAAACCTTACATTTGGGGGCCTGGCCGTGATATTAACTCTAAAAGACCTTTATAAAGATTCTAATGGGGCTTATCCAATAATAAATTATACTTATAATCATAAAATTATATAATAATTTTATATTTATTGATTTTAAAAGATATTGAGGCATTTGCAAAGCAATTGTACTGTCTTACACATGGTTTTTCACATCCTTAGACTCGCAAAAACTTTCTTTGAGTGACTCTAGTGATCAAAAAAGATATTTTATAAATTATAAATAATTTTATATTATAAATTAATTTTATGAAAAGAATCATATTCATTTTATTTTATTCTTCAAAAATAAAAACATAAAAAATAATAAAAATATTAAAAACAAATGACAAAGTTATTTTATTAATTTCAATTTCATTTCTTTAATTATTTTCACTTTTTAAAAGATATAAAAGCAATTTCTACGTGGAAAAGTGCCATATCTTACCAAAAATAATACTTTTGTGTAAAAGACTTATATTTATTTGTCTTTTTTAGTGTTTGAAGACAATCCAACACAGGACAACCAAACTACTGTTGAAAGATTGGTGGAAGAAGCTTGCCAAAGTTCCCTAACACCAATAATCACTAAGAAGAAGAAACCCAAGAAATTGGACTTTCCAGGACCCACCATTCAGGACTCTGAAGGTGAGTACCTCATTTATAAATTGCCATAAGAAAATTCCTGTTCTGAAATCCTCTTATTTCTTATTTTTCTTATAATATGACTACCAGAAGAGGCTCCCAATACTCCATCCAATCAGATGGAGCTGTACTCAGAGGTAGAATTGATTCCTCAAAAGGGAAAAGGAAGGGCAATATCCCCAGTGGAACAGAATCCACACAAGGAAGTGCCTTATCCCAAAGGCAAGTCCCAGAAATGCCCATTATATCTGAACCTGAATTGGAACTAAGTATGAGTAACTCAAACAGGTACAAATCACATTCAGAGGGCTCAAATAGACATTTACATGAGCCAATACAAACAGTACTACACAGTGTACAAGGACAAAGATTGGGAAATGTTGCCCCAAATACACCAAGGATTGATGAACTCCTGGCACATCCTGAAAAAGTTCCTCAAAGAGGAGGAAATAGTGAGATACTCCAATGGATGGAATCCACTATCATCCAAACCTCAAATCAAAAAGATCAAGGAGTATCACGCCAAAAAGAAGGAAGCAACCAAGGAAGAAGCCCCAGTAGCTTCTACCAGCAAGCCCCAAGTCAACCCACTTCCCCAAGAAGGGAAGAAGAACAAGAAAAAGAATTGGAGAAAACTATATTCCCCAAGCTACAGGATCCCCAAAATCCAAAAAGATGCCATGGACAATGTCTTCAACATGGCCAGAACTTTGATGGAATTCAAAGACAAAGAGGAACAAAGAATGAGACAACCCCTTTTCCCAAAGAAATGACCTTGTCTTCTGATGTTGTAAATACTTTAACAGAGCTTAAAAATATTATTTTACCTCTTAAAGACATTAAAACTAGTTTATTATCTTTCCAAGAAATAAATAATAGCTTATCATCTTTAACAAGCCTGTTTCACAGAACAAGAAAGAAATTGATTACATAAGATTTATGATTGAAAATAATAAACCAAAAGTATTAATTGACAATACTCAGAAATTAATACAAGGACAACAAGAGTTGTACAAATGCATAAGTGATATCAAAGAAAAAACTTTGACAATAAACTATGATGTAAGTATTGACAATCTTACAGAAAAATTAAACAAACTCAGTATTTCTGTAGAAATATTTGAAGAAAAGACTTCATCACACCAAAAATTACTTTTGGACCATGTGGAAAAGAGTGATGAAGCAATAATGCATCTGAAAGATGACATTCAAAATGAAATAAGGCTTATTACTGAAAAAATGGATAAAATTAATGAGGCTAACTTAAATATGCCAAAGTTATCAACACCATTTTCTCACATAAGAAGCCCTGTTAAACCAAAAGAGGAATTAACAAATACATTCATAAAAGACTTGAGTCACCAAGAGAATAACCAAGTCTTAATGAAGGAAGCACCTCAATTGAAAGAATGGCCAACATTCTCAGGAGAAGGTGAATATGACCACATGACATTTATCAAAACAATTGACATTCTACAACAAGATTATGCCATACCAGATGAATTAATCACTGCAAGATTACATTCATTGTTTTAGGAATCTGCAAAAAGATGGTATTATGGCATAAGGAAAACAAATGGCAACAATACCTGGTCTTGGGGGAAACAAGAAATAATAAACATGTGGGCTAATGATGCATGGAGGTACAAAATAGAAAATGCATTTGAAAATCCTTTCTTTGACCCAGACAAAGACAAACCTTTAACTTGGTTCTTGAAACAAGTTGAAAGAATTAATGCATTGTACCCAGAAATGTCACAAAAAATGGTGCATATGAAAATACTCAAGAAATGTGGAGCAGAGCTAGAACATGCCATAAGAAGCAGGTGTATAGAGCCATGCTCCACAGAAGAGTATATTAATGCACTAGAAGACATAGTGACAAGAACAAAAATTGGCAGTACTTGGAAGAAATTTGACATTAAAAGACCAAATAAACCATTTATCAAAAAAGATAAATCAAAAGAATCCTTCAAGCCCAATACATCCAACAATAATGAGCAAAGAAAATGCCATAAATGGGGAGGTACTGGACACTTAGCCAATAATTGCCTTAAAAAGGCAAAGATTAATGAAATTGTGGAAACAGAAAACCACAATGACAAAGAAGAGTAATCTGACTCTGAAAAAGAGACAGAAGAATCAGAAAGTTCTGAAAGTGATGAAATCAATATAATTAATGCACAAATTAATAATATTGATATAATTTATGAAGTACTGGATGTTAACTCAAACTTACCACAAGCTGGGACATCTGACACAAACCTTACAAACATACAAGATGCCAAAATGTATAGAACCAAACCTGCAAGAGGAATGGGATATACAGCTGGAAAATCAAGTATAAGTATTGCTATGGTTGGTACAAAGAAGGAAAATTTAACTTAGATACAGGAGCATATTGCACCTGTGTTGGTAAAAGTTAATTAAAAACCATTGTCCCAGACTGGCAAGAAAAACCTATGCCAATACAAGGTGTCAAATTTAGTAGTGCAAGTGAAAGCATGAAGCCCCTTGGAATAATTGATTCAACACTAATTTTTCCTCATCCCTCACAATGTGTCAGAATCAAAGTAGAGTTTGTAGTAATGGACAACTGTACTAGTAATCACATCATACTTGGGAATGACTACTTATCAATTTATGATATAGATATCTCTAACCAAAAGGATAGATATTTTACCATAGGAGACAACAAAAGACAACAGTTTAGCTTCTTAAAAAACAAAAACAAATCACAGTTATTAATAATGAAGAAAAAATTCCAGAAAAGGAACTTTTTATATCTGAACAACTTAAAGAGGCAGAATTCAATCAAGAATTAACAGAAAAAGTGAAAGAAAAATTGATTGACCTCTTATTTAAGTACAAAAATTGTCAGGTTGATACTATGATAAAGGTATAACTAGGCTAATTACAGCTTTAACTGTGTATGTGACACGGCAAAAAATGATTTAAAAAGTTTTATAAAGATGTTATAATAAAATAAAAGGGTTCTACTATTGAGAAATAGTGGTGGTGAGCGCTATTGAGAACCCTGGGTGCAGGCTTTATCTGTTGGATTACAATAATAAAGTCTACAATGATTAAGATTATAATTATACCTGATTATTTAACCAAGAGTAAAGCTGTTTTTGACAGTTTACTACGTAGGTTATTCAAGAGCAGGATGAGGAAAGGGTTTTGGTTGTGAAAAGCCCTCCTTTTATCCTGAAATTGAGGTGGAAAGGCTGCTAGACCTTTCCACGTAGAGGAAGTGAAGATTTTTCACTCTCCAGGACAGGCTTGTGGTTTGCAAACAGCCTGTATACCCTTTATTGGGCTCAGATGTGGTTTTGAAACCACATCTGGGCAGTTTTCACCAATACAGGGTGAAAATTTTCATCTGGGGACCTCACAGCCTGATTCTGACGTGTATGACGCGTAGAATGCTGTACAGAAACTGTATGGGACCCCATTATTGACTGACATATGAGGTATTGAAGTAAAAACATGCTTCTTCGTCTATTTGACACCTCATATTCATGGTTATGGGATATTATCCGATGGTAAGGCTGTATCTGACAGCAGGTGGGATTTTGACCTTAAAATGGTCATAACTCTGTCAGATTTTGAGATATCAAGCTCAAAGTTGGTTCATTGAATATCTCTGTATGAGCTCTACACAATGGTACCCAACTTGACATGTTTATCATTAAATATGACAAAGTTATCCCATGTACAAGTATTTTTGTACATTGGCGTGGTCTGGTCAAAAGCTGTATTAAGCTTGTTTGGCCAATAACTTCTGTTGTAGTTGAGTTATGAGGAAATGGATGGCACCATCAGATAGCCCTGATTGTGCTCTTTCCAAAAAGACCCCACTTTAAGTATCTCACACTAAAACTGTAAAAGTTAGATGAGAGGTGAAGGTTTTGTTCACCCTTATTTGGTCTGAATTTGACCATAACTCAAGTAATACTGGTGCTAGCTCAGTTTGGCTGGCACCATTAGATAGCCCTGGCTTAGAGCTTCATTCTGAATACCCATTTGATGGGGTTAAGCCTCTCCTTCTAGATTTTAGATGAGAGGTGAAAATTAAGGTTTATGCTCAGCAATAACTTTGAGCAGGAATAACTTTGTTATTTCTTGTCCTATGGTGATGGGACTTATATTTTCAGAAAGAGGTGAGTTTCCTCTTTCTTTTGATACCTTTTGAGCTAATTTGGCTCAGCTCCATGTTTTGGTGGTATTTTGGCTATACCATTGGTTTATGGTATTTTGGCTGTCATGCTTGTGCTCTGGTTTTGAGTCACAGGCTGACAAAAATGCCTTTGCAACTGACAAAGATCCACTAGGTACCATAATTGGACATGAAGTGGATATAATTCTTAATGTGGAAAAGCCTTACCCACCTTTACTAAGGAGACCTACTTACCCAGCTATTCCAAGGGCTAGAGAAGCCTTGGAGGTATACATTAAATAATTAATGCACCTTGGAGTATTAAGAAAGGTAGGACATAATGAACAGGTAGAAGTCACTAGACCTGTCATTACAGCTTGGCATAATGGAAAATCAAGGATGGTAGGAGACTTCAGAGCCCTGAACACCTATACCATTCCAGACAAGTATCCAATACCCAGGATCCATGAGACATTGACACAATTGTCACAAGCTAAGTTCATCACAGCCATGGATGCCTTAAAGGGTTTTCATCAAAATGTCTTAACAGACAATTCCAAAAAACTACTGAGGATAATAGTCCACTGTGGAATTTTTGAATACTTAAGAATGCCATTTGGCATAAAAAATGCACCTTCCCATTATCAAAGAATGATGAATACCATATTTCCTGAAGAATTATCAGAAGGATGGTTAATTATCTATATTGATGATATCATAGTTTGCTCAGAAGCTTGGGAAAATCACCTTACAAGACTAGAAAGGGTACTACAAAAAATAGTCCAAGTGAATATGAAAATTTCCTTGAAAAAGTGTCATTTTGCATACATTGAATTAAAAGCACTAGGACATGTTGTATCTGGACTTAGTCTAGGCATAGACAAGAATAAAGTAGCAGCAGTACTACTTAATCCAATGCCTCAAACTAAAAAAGAAATGCAAGCATTTCTAGGATTTGCTGGTTACTATGGACAGCATATAAAGGACTTTGCAAAAATTGCTAAATCCTTGTATAAGCTATGTGACCAACAAACAGTCTATGAAATGACAGAAGAAAGAGTCAAGGCATATGAAGAATTGAAAAATTCCTTAACAAATGCCCCATTTCTTCTAATGCCAGATTGGAAACTACCCTTCAAACTTTAAATTATCAATGATAAACCAGTGGAAGGACCAATTTGTTTTATTTCAAGACAGATAAAGCCAACATAAGAAAGATATGGAGAAAGCCAAATGGAATGCCTCTGCTTAGTGTGGGCTTTAGAAAAACTACATCACTACTTGGATGGAACAGTATTTGATGTGATTACAGACTGTAATGCTGTAAAATCTCTATTAAAGATGAAAACTCCAAATAGACATATGCTGAGGTGGCAAATTGCTATCCAAGTATATAGAGGAAATAGGACTATTGTTCATAAATCTGGTAATATTCATAAAAATGCAGATGGCTTAGCAGATGGGCTCTAGCAAATACCCCTGACAATCCAGCATGGGTACCACAAGAAGAACACCATATAGAAGGAATATGTGTTACCGACATTTGCACCGAATTCTTTAACCAAGTTAAAGAAAGCTATAAGATAGACAAAAATTGCCATATCTTAAGCCAGCTTCTAATGAAAGAATTCAAAGACCCATCACTTTCATCAAAACTAGATGAAACATGGAAAAAGGCATATGATGAAGGAAGATTCCACCTCCTTTATTGAATCCTTTACCATAGAACAAAACACACATGTGTTATGGCCTTAACAGATAGAACCCTGATAAACACTATTTTACATGAGTGTCATGATAGTGATGCCACTGGACATCTTTAAGAAGACAGAGCGCTAGAGAGGGTGAAAACCTCCTCTTGGTGGCCAAATTGGAAGCAAGATGTTATAGAATACTGCCAAACCTGTGGCAGATGTCAAAAAGCCAACAGAGTCACGGGAAAGAAATTTGGAATGATGATCCAAATCCAAGTACCAAAATCCCCTTGGGAAATAGTTCATATGGATTGGGTAACAGCATTACCTCCAGGAGGAGACAGAAGCTATAATGCATGCCTAGTATTGGTTGGCAGGTATAGCAAAACTCCCATTGTGGAACTCCTTTTAGTGTGGGATTGGATAAGGCAGTCCTTGAGGGGGAAATCACAGGTAAACAGTTTTGAATTGCTGAAATAATCCTGTAACCAAGGGTGCTAATGGTGTTTTAGCTGCCCCTCTGAATATACTAAACAATCTCCCTACAGAGCTCACAAATCAATATTTAAGATTGTGGCTTTACAACTAGAGAAGACTTTTCAGCAGTCTCTATCAGACCTATTCAATAATCAGACTAAATGATAAAATAATAATAATTTTAAATAAATAAATTTGTAGGTGATTTCAAGATAATAAGATAATAATTGAGTAGATAAATAATAGATATAATAGTACTGAGTGGTGATTTTATATTGTTTTCTTTGTTGAAGGTATTTTGTTTAATGGATAATATTTCAATATGATAAAATTTAGTAATAGTGATAATATAATAATATTGTTTGATAGTTTAAATATTTTTTGTTGGTAAATAATTTTGATAATATGTAAAATATATTTTGTGATAATAATAATAGTGATATAGATTTTCTTCTAGTGAGAAGAGTATAATATAAATATTTTGTTGAGTATGAGTATTTCACTAATAGATGAATTTATAATATAGGCAGACCTACTGTTAACTACAGCTATATATAAATCACTTTTAATGTAATGTAATAATAATAATAATTTCTAGATTAACCTACTAGTAAGGGATGAATAATTATTCTCCTTCTTGGTATATAATTATTTGCATGAGGAAAGAGGAGAAAAATGAGGGACAGAGGACCTCTATTTATATTCTTTGGGCTCTCCATAGAGGCACTCAAAAACAAGGGACTTAGAATTTTTCACTTCTTTTGGCTGGGATAATTCTTTATAGTGGTGAGATATCATTTGTTTGGTTGATTGCACCATTAATATGTATGATTATGTAAGCTGAGATGTTTTTGCTGGTGAGGAATTTTGAGCTGGTGTCATTTGATCAAGATATTGCACCATATGTTTGGTATATTGCACCATTTCTGAAGCTTTATTTATATTTTGATTAAACTTTAATACTATTTTGCACAGCCTTGAGGAATTTTAGCTGGTGAGTAATTTTGAGATGGTGTCATTTCTTCAAGGTATTGCACCATTTGTTTGGTTTGTTGCACAATTTTTGGTGGTATGAGATGATTTTGTACAGCTATTGCACCATAGGTCTGTGCACTGTTTGAGCTGTAGGTTGAGAATGCTGTGTATTGTGGGGATTCTATTTGTCCTGTATGAGTTTCTCCTTTTCTTTATCTAACTTAATTCTGCTTTTAATTCATATTTACTAGCTTATCAGGTGGCTGTGCTTGTGTTTCCACAGATATGCTGTGTAATTTAAGGTTTTTGATGGATTTTCATTGCATAAATTGATTGCTTTCTCTTTCTTTCTCTCTTGTGACTGTTGATTGATACAGTTTTAATTTATTCCTTATTGAACTGTCCTCAGTTTAATAGCTGCATTGCTGAGTAATCCAATGGTTGAGCAGAGCTTGGGTAACTTGAGTGTTACACTACCCCTTTCACTGGTAACTTTAACATTCTTGCTAGTTTGTCTTTCTCTTTTCCTTATTTTATTGTTATTCTTGTAACCAAATGGTCCATTCTTCCAGGATTTGATTATGTGATTATACATTTTGATGAATTTAAATCCATTTTATTGCTGAATTCCTCTATTATAGTTGATTGATTATTGATTTTTCTTTGTTATTTCTTCAATTCATAGCCTTATAAATGAAATTTCACTTGAAACTGGGCCAATAAGGTATGGAATACCACACCATGTTCCTACCATGTCATAAATATGACACAGCTATGGACACAGTCATAATTATATGGAATAAAGGTATTAGCCATACAGGCTTATTCCAGAACATTATAAGTGACAGAGACCCAAAGTTCACTTCAGCATTATGGACAAATCTCCATAACTTGTTTGGGACAAAGTTATCATTCTCAACAGCTTACCATCCTCAAACTGATGGTTTAGCAGAAAGAATGATACAGACCTTAGAGGACATGATCAGAAGATTCTGTGCCTATGGGCTAGAATTCAAAGATTCTGATGGTTTTACCCATGATTGGTGTACACTAATACCAGCTCTTGAGCTGGCATATAAAACATCAATCTATTCTTCACTGGCAAAACACTAGCAATGCTAGAAAGAGGTTGGAATCCAAGACTTCCTTATGATACCCTCAGAAAGGACTTAGTGGATATACATCCAACAGCAATCAGCTTTAAGATAATGCTTGACAAAGCAAGACACCATGCAAACAGATGTATGCAAGATTCTTTCAAATATGCAAAAGAAAAATGGGATAAAAGTCATAAACCACCTGACTTCAAAATAGGAGACTTGGTCCTAGTATCAACCCTTAATTTCAATAACACAAAAGGCCCAAAGAAATTGAAAGATTCCTTTGCAGGACCATTTATGATAAAAGCACTTCATGGACCCAATGCTGTGCAATTGGAACTCACAGGTGAACTAATGAACAAACACCCAACTTTCCCTGTAAGTCTGAGAAAATCTTACAGCTCAAGTGACAAGGAGTTATTTCCACTAAGAAATAAACCCCCACTTGAAATTCCCCCCTTGGAAGAAGGAGAGGAAAAGAAAATAGTAAAAGTCCTTAAAGAAAGACGGACAAGAAACAAAAAAGAAAGAGAATACCTTGTAAGGTATAGAAATTCAACTCAAGAAGATGAATGGCTACTTGAGAAAGATATAACAAATTCTGATAAACTACTAAGAAAGTTCAGACATGAAAGAAAGCCTGAAAAATAGAAACGTTAAGCATTATTGAGCTTCAAGACTAACAAAGTCTATTGAAGAGGTAGGACAGTGGATGATACCCTAATTACACATATCATATTGTGGTAAAATCTTTTTTGGTGGTAGGGAATGTGAACCTTTGAGATATGACCACATACCCAAGAAAGGTCACAAGAAATATTTAATATAATTATAAATTAAAAATAATTACCTTAAAACTACAAAAATACCATAAATTGGCATAAAACTTGGTTTCACTTGAAAAACAATGAATAAAAATTTTAAATAAATTATACCATTGGATTCCCCAAGGTAGAATACACATATACCACTTTTATGGCATATATGTAAAGTCAATATTTAATAAGTTATAAGTAATAATACCTTATAAAAAACACAAATCCTTATTTATTTCAAAGGCCAATGAAACAACATGTGAAATAAATGGTACTATTGGATTCTCCATAAAATTTCACATATAAAACAATTAAGAAGATAAGCTTCAAAATCAATACTTAAGGAATTAACCTGAATATATGCACTTTTTTGGTCAATGCATATATTCAAGGATTTTAGCTAATATCTCTTGAAATATGCATGATAGAGTGATGAACCAAAAATAAAGTCATCACGTAATTAATGTAGGGGTACAGAAATGAAGTTTATTTGACAAGTTACAAACAAGGTTGAAACCTGTAAGGACTTATTGATTAAAATCAACAGAGCTGTTGACCACTTTGTTGTGAAAGTGGTCCAAACTTAAAAAAAGTGGACAGTTGGATTCTACTAGTTAATTAGTGAAGAATGATGTATTTTCTATTATAATATTCAAGGTATAACCCCTTGAAATCATAGTTTGAAGTTTCAAAAATAAATTTCGACAGAAAAGATGAGTTACAAGAAAAAACATCAAAAATAGAGTTTTAATGATGTAATGAAATGATCTTGGAAGCATAATAAGGTTATGCCAAGCTATTAGAACTCACTCTCTGATTTGCTGTAGCGTGTAAATCTTAAACGTTATTAAGGATCAAAGCTTGAGCTTAATTTGATCATTTATGATCACTCACTGTAGCCTTAAATTAAGTTTAACAGTCATATGAGTGATAAAATTGGTGAATACTATTAGTTTATGATTAAACCTAATAGGATCCACGAATTTTGGGGTTCTGCCAAGCCTTTGACGTCATCAAACTTAGAGTTATAGTGATAACTCTAAATAATGGGGTAATAATGATGTAATCATCACCAAACCTTAAAATATTGATCAATTCCAGTGGATATTATTGGTACACGTCTACTAGAAGCCTGTTGGACTCTAGGAGGGAGGTACTTACTGTAAATAGAGTTGTTTTTACTCTGTTTTCCCCTCAGACGCATAAAAAACATCAAATCAATTAAATTAAAAGGTAATATCTTTATTCTTTATATATAAATATTTTATATTATTAAAGACCAAAGATCATCTTATTATAATCATCAATTTTGAAGTGATTAAATCATTTATTTAATTGTTTTTGCTAAAAATCTCTCTAAAATCTCATTTGCACATAAACATCAAGAATATTTGTAATTTTCTCTATTTTTATTGTAAACACAATTTGGATAAGTTGTATTTACATTATTTGGCGTAAAATAATTCAAAATTATTATATTAAGTATTAAAAGTATGTTATTTTCTCTTATTATAATAATTTTCTCTTTGTTATTACCTTAATAATTCTTTAATTAATATAAATAGTATTTATATTAATTTATAACTTTAATATTGGTAATATTATTGTTATTAATTGTTTTTTATTAATAAAAAACAATTTTTTACGCCTTTATTATTTGTTTGTAACTATAATAAAGTGCCATTAAATATATTAATTATTTTATTATATTATATTTTATAATATAAATTATATCATCATATTTACTTGATAATATAATTATTTTTATCTTATTTATTTCATTTATAAGGACATTAATAGTACAATAAGTAAGATATTAGTAATTTTTACTTATTGTTTCATAGTCAAACCTTACATTGCCTTATTCATAAACATGGCATCTGGTTTGATGTCATCGTGGTGATATGGATTATGCATAACATGGCCTTGTGGTTGGGGCTGCATGCTATGGTAGACATTAAGCAATTTTTTTATGTCTTGATCCAGACAATCCCTGTCCCTTTTGCTGTGGTGTTGTTCTTCAAAGACTAGATTCAGTATTTTTTTGGTTTCTTCAGAGGCTTTGCTCAATTGAGCAGGTCCTTCTTGAAGAGTTTTAGCAATTTTATCCATGGAGGCTGTTAATTCATTCATCCTCTCATGGCTTGCTTCAAGTTCTGCAAACTGCTTTTGAGCTTGCTCAACATATTGGGACATTTGTAACCACAGTGCATCACTGTTTAAGTTACTCTCAGGTGTGACAACATTATTTTCAGTCTGTGTGGGGGTAATATTTCTATTAATGGGACTACTGATTTTAAAATTATTTACAGCTACTTCTGGTTCTTGTGAACTTCTTTCACCAAATCCAACAGCTTCTTGATCATGGGGTCTGACTCTCTCTTACTTTGGTTGAAGGAGGTCTTTTTTTGCCCTTGTTTCCTTGTCCTCTCCTGGAAACTTCCTGGAATTGTGAAGAATGGTGACTCTTGGCCACTGATCTGCTGGTTTCTGAATGGTGTGAAGCCACTGGTGAGCTGATTCGGCCTGCTCCTTGTGAGCCTGAAGGAATCTGAGTATGCCCTGTATAGGTAAGTTGTTCTTCTATAGCTTTTATAGTGGCTTGATTCTCCCTTATCCTGGTTGCCCTTACCTCCAGGAGTCTGAACTTCCTGGTAGGATTCACACATTTGGTGATTACCATAAGGTCCTTGAAGTCTATCTCTTTGAGACAGATATTCTGGAAACTTGCTCCAAGTTCTGCCCAGTGAGTTGCTAGGTTGAACCTCTTGTTGTCCATGCTCCATTGAAACAAATCTTTGAGGAGTTGGTGGAGCTGAAGAACGTGATCCATGTCTTTCCAGTCCTCTGGTTTGAGGTCCCTGTTGAAATGGAGTGTGAATGGCAAGGTTGATCTTATCTCCATCATTGTTTTGCTATCCACCACTGTGTCCAAGGTGTCCTCTTCCAGGTCTTCTGGTTCTGGACAAGCCTCCTCTGTCCTCTCGTTTGTTCCTTTGGAAGCCAAGGTCTCTGAGGTATACAGGTGACATTTCAGTGTTTGCAAGCAGTTAAAAACTTTATGTTCTTAGGGTATTTACCTTTGAATGTGCCTTGTACAAATTTTGTGTCTGCTGATTTGGGCAATTTACCTTTAAAGGTTACAACTGGATTAATTATAGTAATTTTCCCTGTAAAAGCTGTTAAGGTTGGTTTACCTTGTATTGAAGCAGAATTTTGTGGTTTTCTACTCTTCTGAGTGGCTATAGATGTCCACTTCTTTGCTGTGATCAGGCCTTCACTGTTTCTCTTTCCTTTTCCTTTGCTTCCCTCTGGTTCTGAGGGTGTCACTAGGATGGTGGCCTGTGACTGGCTTTCAAGTGGTAGGAAGTTATCTTCCACTGAATCAAACAGGAAAAGGGGGCTTAATGTCAGTTAAGACTTCTTAAAATGCTCTTTGCACGTCTACTAATGGCCTCTGGGCTTGTATATTACTACAATATGCCCTTGTATAATGCCAGTGTAATTTAATTAACAATTTCACATCAGAAATACAGCTTACTGATATTTGGTATATGGTTTGTATACAAATATCTCACAGAATAACTGGTACTTAGCAAGTATAAACTGATAAAAAGTGGTATGTAAGAGGGTAATTGAATTAACAATATTTCCAACCATGCCTCAACTGTTGGTGCTACAGTAAGAGGTGTCTTTATTTAATTAAAAAAAGACTGTATTAGTGGCTTAAAGTGTTTTTATATGTAAAACACACCAAAAATAAAGGTCCTGTGGTTATTAGCCACGTGACAGGTACTCTGTTTAATATGAGTATAAAGAAATATATAATATATATATATATTTCTAATAAGAATTACGCCTAAAAATATAAGACAAAATGTCAGAAATAGAGAAAATAAGTGAAAAACTCACATTTAAGGTCCAAAAAAAGTTAAAACACGGCAAGGCCCCCAACATGTCAGGTTGAGTCTAGTTAGAAGTGGTAATTAGGCTATTTAAGACTTTAACTGTGACTGTGACACATGATACAAGATTAAGAAATAAAGTATTGATTGATAATAAGGGTTTATAATAAGACTTAAAGGGCTTTACTATTATGAAATAGTGGTGGGGAATGCTGTGAAAAGCCCTGGGTGCAGCTTTACCTGTTGGATTACAATAATAAAGACTAAAATAATTAATATTATAATTATACCTGTTTATTTTCCAAGGGTATAACTGTTTTGAACAGCTGTACTACGTAGGAATTTAAGACCAGGATGTGGAAAGCTCTTCTGGCTGTGAAAAGCCCTCCTTTTATCCTGAAATGGCTTGGAAAGGCTGCTAGACCTTTCCACGTAGAGGAAGTGAAGATTTTTTCACTCTCTGAGACAGGATTGTGGTTTGCAAAGGTCTGTATAGCCTGTATTGGGCTCAGATGTGGTTTTGAAACCACATCTGGGCAGCTTTCACCAATACAGGGTGAAACATTTCATCTGGGGACCACATAGCCTTCTTCTGACCTGTACGACACGTAGAATGCTGTACAGAAACTGTATGGGACCCCATTATTGATTGAATTATGAGGTATTGAAGTACAAACATGCTTCTTTGTCTGTTTGACACCTCATAATCATGGTTATGGGATATTATCCCATGGTAAGGCTGTATTGACCAGAATGTGTAAGTTTGACCTTATAACAGTCATAGCTTTGTCAGTTGTTGAGATATAAACCTCAAAATTGGTTCAGTGTGTAGCCCTTTATGTGCTCTACACAATGGTACCTTATTTGATGTGGTTATCGTAAATTTGGCAAAGTTATCCCATGTACAAGATATTTTGTACATATGTGTGTTTTGCGCAAAAGCTGTATTGGGCTTGTTTGCCCCATAACTTTTGTTTTAGTTGAGATACGAGGAAATGGATTTCAACATAAGATAGCCCTGATTGTGCTCTTTCCAAAAAGACCCCACTTCAGGTATCTCACACTAAAACTGTAGATGTTAGATAAGAGGTGAATGTTTTGTTCACCCTTATTTGGGCTGAATTTGACCATAATTTCTGTAATACTGGTGCTAGCTCAGTTTGGCTGGTACCATTGGATATCCCTGGCTTAGAGCTTCATTTTGCATACCCATTTGATGGGTTTAAGCCTCTTACTCTGTATTCCAGATGAGAGGAAGAAATTAAGGTTTATGCTCAGCAACAACTTTGAGCAGGAATAACTTTGTTATTCTTTGTCCTATGATGATGGGACTTGTATATTTGGAAAGGGAGGGGATTCCCCTTTCTTTTGATACCTTTTGAGCTAATTTGGCTCAGATCCAGGTTTTGGTGGTATCTTGGCTATACCATTGGTTTATGGTATTTTTGGCTGTCATGCTTGTGCTCTGGTTTTGAGTCATAGGCTGACACCAAGAGCTAGAGAAGCTTTAGAGGTGCACATTAAAGAACTAATTTACCTTGGAGTACTAAGGAAAGTAAGAAATAATTAACAGGTAGAGCTAACTACACCTGTCATTATAACCTGGAATAATGGAAAATCAAAGATGGTAGGAGACTTCAGAGCCCTGAACAACTATACCACCCCTGACAGATATCCAATACCCAGAATCCATGAGAAGTTGACACAATTTTCACAAGCTAAGTTCATCACAGCCATGGATGCTCTAAAGGTTTTTCATCAATATGTCTTAACAGAAAATGCCAAGAGACTACTAAGGATAATAGTCCACTGTAGAATTTTTGAATACCTAAGAATGCCATTTGGTATAAAGAATGCACCTTCCCATTATCAAAGAATGATGAATACCATATTTCCTGAAGAATTATCAGAGGGATGGTTAATTATCTATATTTATGATATCATAGTTTTCTCAGAAACTTGGGAAAATCATCTCACAAGACTAGAAAGGGTACTACAAAAAATAGTGCAAGTGAATATGAAAATTTTCATGAAAAAGTGTCATTTTTCATATAGTGAACTAAAAGCACTAGGAAATGTTGTATCTGGACTTACTATAGGCATAGACAAGAATAAAGTAGCAGCAGTACTACTTAAGCTAATGCCTCAAACCAAAAAAGAAATGCAATCATTTTTAGGATTTGCTGGTTACTATAGACAGCATATAAAGGACTTTGCAAAAACTGCCAGATCCTTGTATAAAGTATGTGAACAACAAACAGTCTATGAAATGACTGAAGAAAGGGTCAAAGCATATGAAGAATTGAAAGATTCCTTGACAAATTCCCCATTTCTTCTAATTCCAGATTGGAAACTACCCTTTAAGCTTCGCATTGATGCTTGTGGAGAAGGACTAGGTGCTGCACTACACCAGACACACATCATCAATGATAAACCAGTGGAAGGACCAATTTGTTTTTTCTCAAGATAGGTAAAGCCAACACAGGAAAGATATGAAGCAAGCCAAATGGAATGCCTCTGCTTAGTATGGGCTTTAGAAAAATTACACTATTACTTGGATGGAACATTATTTGATGTGATTAAAGACTGTAATGCTGTAAAATCTTTATTAAATATGAAAACTCCAAATAGAAATATGCTGAGATGGCAAATTGCTATCCAAGAATATAGAGGAAATATGACTATTGTTCATAAATCTGGCAATATTCATAAAAATGCAGATGGTCTTAGCAGATGGGCTCTAGCAAATACTCCTGAAAACCCAGCATGGGTACCACAGGAGGAGCACCATATAGAAGGGATATGTGTCACATACATTGCCACATAATTCTTTAACCAATTTAAAGAAAGCTATAAGATAGAGAAGAATTGCCATATCTTAAGCCAGCTTCTAATGAAAGACTTTAAAGACCCATCACTTTCATCAAAATTAGATGAAATATGGAAAAATGCAGATGATGAAGGAAGATTCCACCTCCTTGATGGAATCCTCTATCATAGAACAAAACACACAAGTGTTATGGCGTTAACAGATAGAACTCTAATAAACACTGTTTTACATCAGTGTCATGATAGTGTTGCAGCTGGACATCCCTCAGATGATAGAACACTAGAGAGGGTGAAAAGCTGCTCTTGGTGGCCAAATTGGAAGAAATATGTTGCAGAATACTTCCAAACCTGTGACAGATGTCAAAAAGCCAACAGAGATGCAGGAAAGAAATTTGTAATGATTATCCTAATTCAAGAACCAAAATCCCTTTGGGAATCAGTCCATATGGATTGGGTCACAGCACTACCTCCAGCAGGAGACAGAAGTTACAATGCATGCCTAGTGTTAGTTGACAGGTATAGCAAAACTCCTATGTTCCTACCATGTCACAAAGATGACACAGGTGTGGACACAGCCATAATGATATGGAATAAAGTCATTAGCCACACAGGCTTATTCCAAAATATCATAAGTGACAGAGACCCAAAGTTCACTTCAGTATCATGGACAAACCTGTATAACATTTTTGGGACCGAATTGTCATTCTCAACAGCTTACCATCCTCAAACTGATGGCCTAGCACAAAGAATGATACAAACTTTGGAGGACATGATCAAAATATTCTGTGTTTATGGAATGGAATTTAAAGATTCTGATGGTTTTACCCATTATTGGTGTACATTAATACCAGCTCTTCAGCTGGCATATAAAACATCAATCCATTCTTCTACTGGCAAAACACCAGCAATGCTAGAAAAAGGTTGGAATCCAACACTTCCTTATGATACCCTCAAAAAGGAATTACTGGACATACATCCAACAGCAAGCAGCTTTAAGATAATGCTTGACAAATCAAGACACCATGCAAACAGATTTATGCAAGATTCTTTCAAATATGCAAAAGAAGAATGGGATAAAAGTCATAAACCACCTGACTTCAAAATAGGAGACTTGGTCCTAGTGTCAACTCTTAATTTCAATAATATAAGAGGAGCAAAGAAATTGAAAGATTCCTTTGTAGGACCATTCATGATAAAAGCACTACATGGACCTAATTCTGTGCAATTGGAGCTCACAGATGAACCAATGAATAAACACACAACGTTTCCTGTAAGTCTGATAAAACCTTACATCTCAAGTGAAAAGGAATTATTTCCACTAAGAAATAAACCCTCACTTGAAATACCCCCTTTGCAAGAAGGAGATGAAAAGAAAATTATGAAAGTCCTTAAAGGAAGAAGGACAAGAAATAAAAATGAAAGAGAATACCTTGTAGGGTATGGAAATCCAACTCAAGAAGATGAATGGCTACTTGAGAAGGATGTAACAAATGCTGATAAACCACTAAGAAGGTTCAGACATGAAAGAAAACCTAAATAATAGAAAAATCAAGCATTATTGAGCTTCAAGACTAACAAAGTCTATTGAAGAGGTAGGACAGTGGATGATACCCTAATTAACTATATCAGATTGTAGTACAGTCTTGTTTGGTGGTGGGGAATGTGAGCCTTTGAGATATAACCATATACCCAAAAATGTCACAAAGCAATTTTTCAATAATTATTTCTGTTAAATAATTATCTGAAATAAGTAAAAATGCTATAAAAAAGCATAAATGCTTAATTAACTTGGAAACTGATGAATGAAAATGCTAAATGAATTACACCATTATATTCCACATGATAAAACACACATATATCATTTTCATGGCATATCTGAAAAGTCAATAATTACTCAAGTATAATTAATAAGACCTTAAAAAAGGTACAAAACCTCATTTATCTCAGAAATCACTGAACCAACATGTGAAATAAATTGTACCATTGGATTCTTCATAAACCTCTACACATAAAAGAATTATAAAGCTAATCTCTAAAGCTAATACTTAAGGAATTAAGCTGAATATATGCACTTTTTGGGTCAACACATATATTCATGGTTTTTAGCTAATATCTCTTGAAATATACAAGATGGAGAGATCAGCCAAATATAAAGTCACCATCTAATTACTGTAGGAACACAGATATGAGCTTTATTTTACAGTCTATAAGCAAGGTTAAAACTTGTAATGGATTATTGAATAAAATGAATAGAGCTGTTGACCACTTTGTTGTGAAAGTGGTCCAAACTTAAAAAAAGTAGATAGTCAGATTCTAAAAGTTAATTAGTGAAGAATGATGTAGTTCTTACTCTAATATTCAAGGTATAACCTCTTGAAATCATGGTTTGATGTTGGAAATATTAAATCTCAACAGAAAAGATGAGTTACGAGAAAAATCATCAAAAATAGAGTTTTGATAATGTAATGAAATGCTCTTGGCAGTTTAATAAGTACATGCCAAGCTATTGGAATCCACCCTCAGAATAGCTTTAGTGTGTATAAATTCAAAGTTATTAATGATCAACATTTCAGCTTAAATTTGATCATTTATTATCACTCACTGTAATCTTATTTTAAGCTTAACAGTCATATAAGTGATAAATCTGATGAACACTATTAAAATATGATTAATACTAATAGGGTCCACGAAGCTTAGGCTTCTTCCAAGGCTATGACATCATCAAACTTAGAGTTACAGTGATAACTCTAAATAATGGTGTAATAATGAGGTTAGATGGTTTGATCATGATGTAATCATCACTAAACCTTAAAATATTGATCAATTCTAGTAGAAAGCATCAGTAAATATCTACTAGAAGCCTGCTGGACTCTAGAAGGGAGGTATTTACTATAAATAGAGCTCTTTTTACTCTATTTTTCCCTTGGACACATCAAAACATTAAAACAATTAAATTGAAAGGTAAAATCTTTATTCTTTATATATAAATATATTATATTGTTAAAGACCAAAGGAAATGTTCATTCTAATCATAATCTTTGACGTGATTACATCAATTGTTCCATTGTTTTATTCTATTTCTCTCAAAGATCTCAAATCCACAAAAAATTAAGATAATTTGTAATTTCTCTTAATTTCTATTGTGAGTACAATTTAAATAAGTTTAATTTATATTATTTGGCGTAAAATCATTCAAAATTATCATATTAAGTGTTAAAAGTAGGTTATTTCTTCTTATTATAATAATTTTCTCTCTATTATTACTTTAATAATTCTTTACTTAATATGAATAGTATTTATATTAATTTATAACTTTAATATTAGTAATATTATTGTTATTAATTGTTTTTTATTAATAAAAAACAATTTTCTACACATTTATTATTTGTTGGTAGCAATAATAAAGTGCTTTTAAATATATTAATCATCTTATATTAATATATTTATTTATTATATTACTTTTTATAATATGAATTATATTATCATATTTATTTAATCATATGATTATTTTTATGCCTTAATTATAATAATTCTTCATTATTATAATTAATTTTTATCTTATTTATTTTATTTATAAGGACATTCATAGTACAATAAGTAAAATACTAGTAATTTTTACTTATTGTTTCATAGTAGAACCTTACAACACATGATATAATTGTTAAGCCAATTAGAGTTTCTGGTTTTCCACACAATATTCTTTCCATTTTCTCCATGGAATTCCTCTGTGAGCTTTTTTAGACTTAAAAGGACCTTACTGTTTTCATTTTTTCCTGATATCATCTTATTTCTCAGCTTTAGCATTAGTACCAACAAGTAAGTATTAGTTACAATCCTCCTAAATTCTTTTATCTTTCCATCCATACAGAAAGGTTTCAAATCAAATAATTAAGCTACTTCCAATATTGCTTTATTAATTTTATAAATAAATTTTTTACCCCACAAATAAACAAATAATCTTTGAATTAACTCTTCCAATTATTCTGGAAGTATTTTTGGAGTTTAAGTGATTGTTTGTTGAATTCGCAAAAGTTTTCTTTAAGAATTCATTATAATTATTCTTTCAAAAGATAATTTTTAAGGGAAATAAGCTTATATCATTTTGGTAAAAGGTTTTATCATCAACTATGCCTCTACTTTATTCTAGTAGACAATTACTTCTTACTGTTAAGATCCCTAGTAGTATATGAAAAGTGAAAGAAAGAATTGATGAATTATTTTTTTTGTAGTTATAATAAGTTTATTTAGTATATTTCATAAGAACATTCATAGTAATATTGATCAATATTACTAGCAATAATAGCTTCATTGACACATATTACATAAATACTATTAGATTTGGGTAATCATAATAATAGGGGTTCTCAAATCTATGAAATCCCACACTCAAAGGATCTTGGATTTCCCTTGAAATCCAAAATTACAAAAACCATAATTTTTCAATGAATTATTAACTGAGTCTGCTGGAGTTCCACTAAGAATTAAAATTCTTGGTAAATGTTGGATTTCAGACACCATAGCTAATATTGATTTCAAATCATAACAATCTTCTTTATGTCTATAAAACTCACAAACAAAATTTTATGTTTAATCCAACAAAATCCATTTGACTTTCATTTAAGTGACCTCATTCTTACAGCTTTCAAACCTCAATTTTTGTTATGTGACATCTCAAATTGGTTCGGCAACCACTTCTCACCACAAAAAGGTTCCCCCAACAAAAAAATAATTACTCAATCATTTACAAAACTCAAAGGGAGGCTTTAATATGTCTGGAAATCTTACAGAAGCAGATTATTTATGCATAATCAATTGACTGAAGATTCAAGCCAATTTTAATAAATCTTTTGGGACTAATGGATTCAAATAAGTTGAAAGAAGACCATCAAGGAAGAAGAATAAATTCCAACTCATGGTCCTTCAAGTTAATCAGAATTTCAGAAATAGATTCTATTTTTCAGCTGCAAGGATATGAGATAGATGTTGTATATATAGAAATAAATCTATGGCAGCAGAGAAACTTGAAAATATAACAGTATCTGGAATAATTATAAATGATGAATTAAAGGTATGAAACAAATGGCTGATAAATTGGAGAGTATGTTTGTGTGCTATAATGAGATAGATGCTTTGTTTGGTAATAAAACAAACATCATGCCAATTCCAAGTTGTTACTCCTATTAATTGGAATAAGTAATGAAGGAAAAGAACAAAATTAATACTATCTTGAAAGTTTGTTGTAATATAATTTTGAGCCTGATTCAATGATGAAGTAATAATGATGGTATTTAAAGCTTTAGCTTTGACTGTGAAATGAATTCAAAGTATAAAAATTGATTTAATAATAGTATTCAGGGCTTTACTATTGGGAAATAGCGGTGGTGAGTGCTTCTGAAATCCCTGTGTGCAGTTTTATCAATTGAATAATTATAATAAAGACTACCAAAATTGCTATCATTATTATACCTGGTTAATTTTCAAGGGTATAGCTTTTTGGTGAACAGGTGTACTACTTATTTATTCAAGAGCAGGATGGGGAGTTCTCTTTGGGGTGAAAAAAGGTCCCTTTTTCTCCTGAAATTGGGTGGAAGTTCCATTAATACTTAACATGAGAAAGGAATGAAACTTTTTTACTTCCAAGGACAAGCTTGTTGTTCTTGTAACCCTTTATAACATTTCTTGTGCTCAGATGTTGTTTTGAAACCACATCTGGGCAGTTTTCACCTATACAGGGTGCAGAGTTTCATTTGGGGACCACACCCCTCTCTTCTGACATTTGTGACATGTAGAATGCTTTACAGATCCTGTATGGGGACCCCATAATTTACAAAGTATGATTTTTTGAAGCATGGAAATGCTTTTTTATATAATCGAAACCTCATATTAAAGGATATGGGATAGCATCCCACAGTATTGGGATATTTTGCAGTACTGTGGGATTTTGACCTTATAGCTGCTATATTTTTTTCATTTTTGAAGCTAATGGGCTCAAATTTGGCTCATTTCATAGCGCTTAATGGGTTTTACACAATGTTATCTCATTTGGTATGGGTAAAATCAATTATGCCAAAGTTATGCAACTTTTGAACTCCATTATTCAGATATGAATTTTTCTTAAATCCTTGATATAATTTGTTTTCTCCATGAATTCTTTTCTTGATGTGTTATTAGGAAAGGGAAGAAGCCACCAGATATTCCTGATCATGCTCTTTCCAGAAAGAGCCCACTTTACATATCTCACACTAAAACCATAGAAGTTAGATGGGAGGTGAATATTTCGTTCACCCTTATTTGGCTTAATTTTTGCCATAACCTCTGTCACTTTGATTCTATCTTAATTTTTCTAGTACCATTGGATATCCATTAATGAGGGATTTAATTTTAACACCCATTTGATGAGGTTCTTCCTCTTTCTTTGGATTATAGATGAGGGGTGAAAATTAAGGTTTATGCTCAGTTCTTTGTTTGAGCAGGAATAACTTTGTTATTCTTTGTCTTATGGTTATGGGAGCTATATATTTGGAAATAGGCATCTTTCCTCTTTCCTTAAATACTATTTATGATCTATTTTGGATCAGCTCCATTTTTGGTGGTTTTTTGCTCTACCATTTGTTTATGGTATTTTGGCTTTCAAAGATGTGAACTGGGTTTGAGTCACAGGCTGACAATAATGTTGGTTTTCTATCATAAACCTGATAGTTTGAAGATAAATCCTTCATCAAATAAAAGGTGGATGTAACACTAGGAATTATTCTGGGCATAAATAATTGGTGTATTGAGTTAATGAATGAAGGAAATTTAGAGGAAAAGAGTGTAAGTAATTCATCTATGAAAACAAATTTTTTGGAATTCAAAATTCTGAATTTTTTGGGGAGAATGGTACAGATCAAAAACCTGATCATAATGTTGTCACCAAGCCCAAAAAATGTTCATATTATAATTTGAAAGGCGAATCTTAAGGCAGAAAAAAGTGAGAAGTTTATTTATTCATAATACACAAATGTTCTAGAAACACATCAAAAGAGTGAGTGGATTCTTTTGCTCTTCAGAGTGGATATATTATGGTTATTTCATACATTGTAGGTCTTGAAAACATGGAATGTACTAAGCTCAAATAGCATATGCAAAAATTGGTAGAAGAAAGGAAAAAACCTTTATGAAGATTGACCAAGAAAGAGAAATGAAGGAGATGCGAATATAATCCAACTGGGAAAAAATGATGGAGGAACACCATTTTGAAGAGGTAAAAATTCAAAAGGAAATGGATTTTCAAGAATAAAACAGAAGAAGCTGGAATTTGAAAAATCTGAGTGAGAAAAAGAATTGTAAGAAAAAAGAGAAGCAGAATAGGGACCTTACCATTTCCATATTGGGCTCATTACTGCACATTGAGGATCTTGAAAAATTCTTGAGTCTAGTGATCAAAAGTTTATATTCAATACAGTATATTATTTCATTATGGAACTTCAGTTTTGCAATAATAAGGTGATACTTTACAAAATACTTTATTCTCTTGCATGGGGATTCTCTCAAAAAACTTTTGTTCAGAAGTAATATCACATTATTAACTGTTTCGGCTATAGTTTTTTTAATCTCAAATCTTATAGAAACAAAGCTTCAATGGCATTATCCATAAATACAAATGGTTTACTTTTATTATTTATTTTGAAGAAGAAGCCTTGACTTTTAATTTGAGAATAATTTGTTTGAGAAACTTTGATTATAGCGCTTGTTAAGAACCTGCAAGGGTTACTTTTTTCTTTTAAAATAAAAGCAACAAAAATATACTAATCTCTGCTTTTTTTTTGAAGAAAATAATACTTCAAATATTTGAAACATAACTTAATTTTATTATTTTAATTATATTTTTCTTCAAACATACACTTCAAAGAATAGCAAAGAATAATAGGAAAGATTGATTTTTATTATTTTGTGTCTAAAAATTCTCATAAAACCAAAAATAAATAAAAAATTATTTACTTTTGAAAGAAGAAACAGTTTTATTTCTCAAAGCCAAAAAAAATTGTTTTCTTTGATGTTTTTCATTTTTTTAAAGCCAAGAAATAGAAAAAATTTCAATTTTGTTTTTTTACATATTCAATTGAAACATTGATTAAAATAATTAATTTTGTTTGAAAATTCTAGCTTCTCTTCTTACCAATTCAATTGAAAAACCACTTGTTTTTTAATTCCGAAAATAATTCTCCAAGAAAAATCCATTTTTTGTTAACCTCCAAGAAGAATATGTCTTTTCAGTTTGAAGAAAATATGCCAAAAATATCAGTTTTCAAATCCAGATGACGGCCAACTCCTACTGGTTAATTAATCAACTTAATGTAACCTATCTCAATTTTTCTATAATTAATGTGATTGCGAATTTCCTGATTTTTCTTCTAAAATATTCCTATTTATTTTTGGTCATTATTGTATTTCATTTTGATATCATTTTTTAGGCTTTTTTGAGTTAGGAAAAATCAAAGGTCTCTATGAGAAATCCATTCCGGATTGATTTGAAATAAAACCTGGAATTTTTCTACAATGATTCCAAATCAATTTGGAATAAATTTGAAAGCATTTTTCGGACCATCATCATATTAATCATAGTAATCCTCTTTTAACACCTCATAATCCATTATTTACTTAAACCCAACGAGAAATGACAAAGTGAAAAGAACTTCTATCAATCATTTACAACTAGATTATAAAAAACAAAGAGCTTCAGGAAAATAACAATAAAATCCAAAAAAGATTCTCAATTATTTCTTGTGCTTCCACAAAACACTTTTAATTATAGTTTTATGTTCTTATTGATCACACAACCCCACAAAAAATCGAATTTCAACTAATCAAGGACATATTTTTGATAATCACTCTTCAACATTCAAAGATCTCAAAATTTTAATCATATTATAAAATAGGTTGGCTAAAAATAGCCAAGACATTATAAATAATAATAAATTACTAGGAGGAATTATCAGAGATATTGGATTTAGGCAAGAATCTTAAAAGGGAAAACCACCTGTTTTTAATCCAGAATAAGAGGATCAGCCACTGAGTTCATCAATACAGTTTAAATTTGAGTCAACTTAAGTCTTATGATTAATTTATTCATGAAATAATCAGTCATGTATCAATGAAATCCATGAATTAAAGCAAAAATCACATGAAAAAAAGCCAGCATTCCCAGTTCAATTCAAACAGATAGGCACAAAAAACTAAATAATTCAAAGACTTTTTCAAATTTAATTATTACAAAAAAAGGTCTTCATAACAAGATGAATTTTGTTAAAATTGATAATAATACATAAGCTTATGGAACTCTATCTTTCATCAACAAGGAAAGCTTTGAACCAATAAAAAATATTTCAAGCCAGCTCATGGACTTTAATTTACTGGCTTCAAGCTTGGTATAAAGATTTCAAAACAACCTGAAATCATGGAGATTCTGTCACAACCATTGGGGGATTAATAAGAACTCCTGTCATAACCACTTTATTTTCAATTAACAAATTGGCCCTAAGAACCCATTTCATGGCCTCGCAGGCCATATACTGTGTCATTGTCCCTTTGAAGTTTTTTCAATAATCCCTGGCTCCCAGGTCATCCATCTGTATTTGGGCCTGAGAGGCCTCTTCAGAATCCTAGGAGCCCATTTCCTCTTTCACAATCCCCTGCCTCCCTGTCCTGACCCTTTTTATTAGTGAAATATTGGCGTTAATGGCCTTTTTGGGCTATTTAGGCCCCATGCAGAATATATGGTACATAGACTGGGTACTGGAGGCCATGTTCCATGAGCGGTGTATTGTAGGCCATGGCCCCCTTTGGGCTAATATCCATGAGGAAAAAGGGGTCAAGGGGGTCAATGGGCCCCAAGCTACATTTTGGCCAAAATAATCAAAAACGTAAAAATGGCCATTAATCACATTGACCCCTTGAGCTCACACATTGGGCTCTGGCAGGAACCAGAGGCCAATAAAAATCAATTGTGGCCCTTTCCCCTCAATACCAGGGGAAACTTCCTCAATGCATGGGCCACGTCCCTTAAGGACAGTCACTAGGGTCATATATTGTATAATATACAATTTTGCACCATTTTTCCTGAGAAATTCAATGGTGAAAATACCAATGCTCAATTCTTCTATCTTAAAAAAGGTCACCAGGCCACCAACCCAATTGCAAATGAATGTATTGCAGGCCATAATTTTACAATCCATGGGGGGTTGAGAAAGGATGATTCAAAAACACCAACCATCTGACCCATACTGTGGTTGGTCATTTAATTCAAGCAGTATTTCTACAAGGGAATATTGGTCAAGGATTATCAAGGGACACTTCAAAAGGATTTTGACTCAAATCAGTTGTCAAGATGTCAAATCTTCAATACCCCTGGACAACTCAATTCATCCATACAGACTGTATCCAATAAAATCTCTATGGCATTGACACTTTCGGGTAAATTCATTTCAAATAATGTGGTTTTCAAAACACCCATTTCATGTTGCAAGATACCCAAGCTGTATTTCCCAAAACAGTCAATGCAGCTGTATACCAATCATACAGCTGGGGTCCTAATCATCCAGGATCAATATTTCAACCCTTCACAAAAACTTGCCACTCTTTCACCCTCTGGGGACCCTGTGAGCCTTAGAGGTAATTTCATATACCCAAAAGACAACAAATACAAAAATAACATATTAATATAAATAAAATAAATTTATTTATATTATTAAAATGAAAATCAAAATATAAATATAAAATTATATTAAAAATAAAAAATTAATTAAAATTTAAAAATAAAATTACATTAAATTTTGGAATTATAAAATTACATTTATACTTGAAAAAATTAAAGTAAAAATGAAATTTTAACAAAATTGTAAAAAAATAAATAAATTTGGAAAAGATTTAAATAAAAATTATTATAACTTTTTATCCAATAAATAAACATATAGAAATTATTTCACCATTGGATTCCTCATAAAAAATCAGGTGGGGTCACCTTTGAGTGAAAATCTTGTAACTCAACTCTAAATAAGCTTAAATTAAGTTTTTAGTATTTTCAATACAAAAGTTGAAAATTCTCGAAACTTTAATTTAATTCACACCACATGTGGTGTTAACCATAAGTTTTTGTGTTAAAATTGAGGTGTTGTGTTTAGTTTAGAAGTTATGAGGTATTGAAGTATTTTCAATTGAATTCAATTGAAATGTCAAAATGTGCGCATGTATTACATAAGTGAAATTTGATTTACATATGAGGTATCAATTATTACTGTATTGTATTGTACAATTCGATCGAATTACATATGTGAATTATAAGTATAATAAATGATGAGGAATTAAAGGAAAAAATAAATTGGAAAGATTAAATTTGGGGGGGAAAGGAACTCCAGCTCTAAGGGAGAGCTAGACCCCCAAAATCCTTGCTGACAGGCGTGTGGTGTCAAAATTCACGCAAAAGTTCATCACTTTTGGCCTGGAATTGAGTTACAGGGTCTGTGGACTCAATTGATGATGATGTTTTGATACCAACTGGGGTAGTTTTAGCTGTTGCCAAGAGGGTAAAACTACCCTTAAGATAAAACCATCATAGTAAAAACAGTTTTAACTGCATTCTACGTCTCTTACACACATTCTGACGTGTTTTGAAGGCTCTAGACCAGGTATTGCTATAGTAATGGCTGATTTAAGGGTCTAAAATGGCAAAAAATGGCTTAAACCAGCCCTTTTTGGTCTAAATCAGGGTTCAATGATGCCATAATTGGCTTTTCTGTTGTGAGACTATTTTTCACGACTGACAAGAGTAAATTTTACTTTTGGAGTAAGAAAATTGATGGCTATAAAAGAATGTCTTCTTTGCCCCACTTTTCTCTTCATGTTAGAATCTTTTCCTTTTATAATTAGTTTAAACACTGTTAAACCAATCAATAAAAGATTCCAACCACCTTTTTTAAATCATTTTAAACCTTTTAAACACTTGAAAAAATCATTATAATCATTGTTTGTAACTCTTATAATCATTTTTACCCCTGAACCACCCCAAAAGTGAATTAAAGCATCTTTCATCACTGTAAACTTTGTCACTTTGTTTCCAAATTCACTCTTCTCACTTTTGGGTATGTTTTCTCTTTAATACTCTTTTTAAAGACTTTTTCTTTAACTAATTTCTTGCAGTTCTTTGCTCAATTAATTCCAATTGAAATTGCTCTTGAAGAAATTTCTTTTGTAGCCTTAAATATCTCTTGTAGAGTATTTCTGGATAAATTTTTATTGTTGGTAAAACAATAAATCTTTATAATATTATTTTTTTATACTAATAAAGTTATAAACAATAAAATTGGCGTGTTTTCTCTTAAAAATAATATTTCTTACTATTTTTAATTGATTTTTACCTTATACAAATTTTGAGGACAGGAAAAGTACTTGATTTTTAATCAAAGTTTCATATCCACACCTTACATTTGGGGGCCCAGTGGTGATATTTTACCTGTGACATATTTTTTTTACTCTTTTTAAATCTTTTTCTTATATTGAAAAATTTAAAAACATATAAAAAATACTTATAATTCAAAAAATCAATAAAAAATAAATTTTTTTCATATTATAAGTGAGGCTTATATTTTTATTTCTTTTTTGAAATAACCTTTTTTTTACTTGATTAATTGGCTTTTTCATTAATTTTAGTGTCTGAAAACGTGGTAAGACAAGAAAACATTGAAACAGCCTCAACACTAACCAGCATTATTCCTGCCAGTACTGTTAATTCTGATCATAATAGCACTATTATTGTGACTCAGAATATTCAACCAGAGCCAATTTCTTCTGAATTAGTCAACTTGGAAATAAGTAATACTCTTCAGAAAGCCAAATATTTGGCCAATAGTAAGTTTTTTGATGTAAAATTACTATTTTAAACCTTTTTAACCATAATTATGCCTTCAACCAGGTCAGGAGCCAGCTATAACCACTCAAGCAGCTCCCAGAAAGGTAATAGACGTGATTATGGCAGAGGCCAATCAGGTACAGAAGGAAAAGGGTCAGTTGATGAATTCCAAACAACTAAAATGGGTCATTCTGAAGCTGATAAGACCATTTTACCTTCAAAAATAGCTGACACCACCACAACAAGCCTCTGTGGACATATAAAAAGCCAGCCACAGTGCATAAAACAATGCACTTCAGTTCAAGGAGTACCAGATCCTTGCAGACCTGTGGAAGAATTGCATTAATTCTTACCTGACAGTGAGAAAATTCCTGGGCCATTCCAATACTTGCAAATTGCTCAATGGATGGCATCCATTGATGGAGAAGAAAAACATGATGCTTTTGACACTAGAATGGAGGAAAAACAACCCTCCACCACCCAACCCAGTGGCCAGCAGCAGCAATTCCAACGTGAAAAAGCAGCTACAAACTCCAAACAAGGGCAAAGGGAAGGCACCAGCCCCAAAGCCTTACAGCCAAGGATACAGAATTCCAAAGATTCAGCAGGATGCCATGGAAAATGTATTTCAGATGGCCAGAACCATGATGGAATTACAGAAGAAGGAGGAAGCCAGATTAAGATTCCAGAAATGATTTCTGATATATTTGATTCCATCACAGAATTGTATGATGCTATAAATGACGTGAAAAAACATCTTTCTGATAAAAATGAAACCATTTGTAACAACATTAAAACAAATGACCTGAGTCTGTGCCAAATTGATGAAACACTTATGTGTTTTGAAAAAGTTTTAAGAAAAATTAATATTTCCAATAATGATAATTCTTTTGGCAATAAAATAAATGAAAAATCTTCCATTATTAAAGAATTAACAGATAAATATTCTAAATTCAATATTGATGACATAATTGAAACAAGAATTAAACAAGCCATAAATATTATCAAGACAGATAACAAGCAATTCCTTGATGACATTTCAAATTCATTTACTGAAGTAAAGACATATACCATTGCCTTTAAAAAGTGTTTTGATGCTTCACAAGAAGAAGTATCAAAATTATCAATGAAATTGAATCAAGTCACTGCTGATAATCCAAGACAGACAGAGTTATGGCAAGAACTGACACATAAAGAAGACATGTATAAAATTGAAGTAATAAATTTAATACAAAGCTTCCAACATGAATACAGAAATTCCCAAAGGTGTAGCAACAGTAAAATGAATGACATTCAACAAATACTGAACACCTTACCAAGAATGTCTACACCTCTGAATCAAAATGAGGGCACAAGAATTCCAAATCCACAAGTATTGGATCCTGATAATTCAAAATTAAAAATGAATTATCCACTCCTTTTCATAACTTGGAACCATCAATGGGCCAAGCACTCTTGAAAGAAGTTCCAAAACTTAAAGAATGGCCTCACTTCAGTGGTGAAGGAGAGTATGACCATATGGAATTCATTAGAGGTATTGACATGATCAAAGAGGATTTTGAATTACTGGACAGATTGGTAACAGCCAGGTTTAACACCTTGTTTACCAGATCAGCTCACAGATGGTACATCAAAATAAGACAAGCACATGGACACCAGAGTTGGACTTGGTGGAAAACCCAAATCATCAACAAATGGGCAAATGATGCTTCGAGGCTTAAAGTTGAAACAGCCTTTGAATCTGCCAAATTTAATGCTGATAAAGACAAAGCTTTACCATGGTTTTGCCAGCAAAAGGACAGATTAACAGCATTATACCCTGACATGTCTGAATTTATGATCCATAGAAAAATTCTGAGACAATGTGGAGGTGACTTAGAGCATGCTGTCCAAAGCAGGACTACTGAACAATCTTAAGCAGAGGATATTATCAATATATTAGAGGAAGTAACCACCAGAACCAAAATTGGTTCTAGTAGGGTGAATCTCAAAACAAGGTTTAATACACCTTGGAAAGATTCTGTGGACAAAAACCCCAAAGAAAATTCTAGTAATAATAAGTATAAATCTGCAGATACAGTCAGAAAATGCCATATTTGCCAAAGCACCACCCATTTAGCCAATACATGTCCAAAAAGGGGGAAATCAATGAAATTTACATTGAAAAGGAACCATATGTTGAAAAAGAAGACATAATTGAAGACAATTCAGATGATAAGTCATCCATATTTTCTGAATCTTCAAAAGATATAGGAAATATCAATTCCACTTTTGACATCATGGAATCTTATTCCCACTTGCCACAATTGAGCAATGGTCAACTTGATTTATCAAAAGCTCAAGATGCACAACTTATGAAAACAAAACAAAACAGAGGGAAAGGTTATACAGCTGGTAACTCCTGTATAACAGAAGTGGTGATTTACAACAAGCCCACCAAACCTTTGCTTGACCCAGGAGCCTTCTGCTCTTGTGTTGGAAAATCTTTTCTTAAGACTTGTGTACCAGATTTTGAAGACCAATTGTTACCAATTGATGGCATAAAATTCAGCAGTGCAAGGAACCCAATGAAAGCATTAGGAATCTTTGAGACCAATGTCATATTCCCACACATAAATGGGAATTTAAGAATCACAGTTGAATTTGTTGTTATGGAAAATTGCTCTAGTACCCATTTTTTATTGAGAAATGACTATTTAATCATGTATGGGATAGATTTACATAATAACAAAGACAGATACTTTACTATTGGAGACAATAAGCACCAAAAATTTGCCTATTTACCATTTAAAAGACAAATTACAGTGAACAAAGTATCACCAGTCAACTTAGAGTTAGAGAAATTCAAGTCTGAACAGTTAAATGAGGCTTAAATAAGCCTTCATATGACTGATAAACAAGAAAATGAACTTTCTTCCCTTTTGTATGACCACAGAGGAGCATTTGCTTCAGACAAAGAACCTCTAGGAGCAATTATTGGTCATGAAGTTGACATCATTCTTAACATTGAGAGACCTTATCCGCCACTCTTAAGAAGACCTGCATATCCAGCAAGTCCAAAATCAAGAGAAGCTCTACAAATTCATATTAAAGAACTTCTGGACCTTGGTGTAATAAGAAAAGTAGGCCACAATGAAGAAGTAGAAATAACTACACCAGTCATATTGGCGTGGCATAATGGAAAATCCAGAATGGTTGGGGACTTTAGAGCTCTGAACACTTACACTGTTCCAGACAGATACCCAATACCAAAAATCCAAATTTCCCTTACTCAAATATTTCAAGCAGTGAATATAACCACTATGGATGCCCTTAAAGGATTCCATCAAAATGTGGTGACACCAAGAGCAATAAAATACTTGAGAATTATTGTTCATTGTGGAGTGTATGAATACTTGAGGATGCCCTTTGGTATCAAAAATGCACCTTTACACTTCCAAAGAATGATGAATGAAATCTTCCCTGAAGAACTCTCAGAGGGATGGTTAATCATTTACATTGATGACATTATTGTCTGTCCCAAGACTTGGGAGGAGCACATGTACAGATTGTCCAGAGTTTTGACAAAAATTCAATCAGTCAACATGAAAATCTCCTTGAATAAATGCCATTTTGGGTTTAAAGAACTTAAGGCACTAGGACATGTTGTATCTGGTTTATCCCTTGGAATTGACAAAAACAAAGTTGCAGCAGTATTGCTAAAACCCATGCCTCGGAACAAGAAGGAAATTCAGTCATTATTAGGTTTTGCAGGATATTACAGGCAACACATTAAAGATTTTGCTTCCATAGCAAGACCACTTTATAAGTTGTGTGACAAAGACACAGTATTTGAAATGACTGTTGACAGAGTCAAAGCTTTTGAGTCTCTAAGAGAAGCATTAACCACTGCTCCACTCTTACTGATGCCAGACTTTAAATTGCCTTTCAAACTGTATATTGATGCATCAGGGGATGGACTAGGTGCTGCACTTCACCAAGTTCAGATCATAAATGACAAACCTGTAGAAGGACCCATATGTTTCATATCCAGGAAAATCAAACCAACTGAAGCCAGATATGGAGCAAGTCAGATGGAATGTCTATGCCTTGTCTGGGCCTTGGAGAAATTGAACTACTTCTTAGAGGGATGTGTTTTTGAGGTGATAACAGATTGTACAGCTGTCAAATCACTTTTAAACATGAAAACACCCAACAGACATATGCTCAGATGGCAAATAGCCATACAAGAATACAGAGGCAATATGACTATTGTTCATAAGGATGGGAATATTCATAAGAATGCAGATGGACTAAGCAGATGGCCATTACCAAATAATATTGATAATCCTGCTTACGTTCCAGAAGAAGCTTCACCACAAATTCCAATAGAAGGAATAAGTGTTACAGACTTGAACACCACCTTCTTTGAAGAAGTCAGAAGTAGTTACACTCAAGATAAGAATTGTAGCATCTTATGCTAATTACTTAACAAAGACTGTAAAGACAACTCTCTAATACATGCCTTGGATAATGTATGGAGAAAATCTTATGATGAAGGAAGATTTCACCTACTGGATGGTATAATTGACCACAGAACCAAGCACACATGTGTCATGACAGTTTTAGACAGGTCATTGATCAATCTTGTACTGAAAGAATGCCATGATAGTCCCTTTTGAGGACATCTGTCTGAAGACAGAACAAGAGAGAAAGTAAAGACCTGCATATGGTGGCCAATGTGGCCAAAAGATGTTGTAGAGTATTGCAAAACCTGTGAAAGATGCCAAAAGGCAAATAAATCCACTGGCAAGAGACTTGGAAATATGATAAAAATCCAAGAACCAAACAGACCTTGGGAAATTGTCCATATGGATTGGGTAACTGGCCTACCACCAGGAGGTGACAGAAGCTATAATGCTTGCCTAGTAATTGTGGACAAATTCAGTAAAACTCCAATCTTTTTACCATGTCACAAAGATGATACAGCCATGGATACAGCTCTTCTGATATGGAATAGAATAGTGCCATGGACTGGGATATTTACAAATATCATTAGTGATAGGGATCCCAAATTCACTTCAGCACTATGGACAAATCTTCACCAATTATTTGGCACTAAACTGTCTTTCTCTACAGCCTACCACCCACAAACTGATGGCCTGGCTGAAAGGATGATCCAAACCTTAGAGGACATGGTGAGAAGATTTTGTGCATATGGCCTTGAATTCAAATATTGTGATGGATTTACCCATTATTGGTGTACTCTTTTGCCAGCACTGGAATTAGCATATAAAACATCAATCCATGCCAGTACCAATCAGACTCCTGCTATTCTAGAAAAAGGATGGAACCCCAAGTTACCCCAAGATTCCTTGAGGAAAGATTTAATTGAAATACATCCCACAGCTGCTAGCTTCAAGGGAATGCTAGACAAAGATAGAAAGCATGGAGTAAGGTGCATGGAGGACTCTTTTTCATATGCTAAAGACAAATGGCATAAATCACATGCAACTCCAGATTTCAAAGTGGGGGACCTAGCTCTTGTATCCACCACTAACGTCAATAACATCAAAGGATGTAAAAAGTTGAAAGACTCCTTTTCAGGACCCTTTGTGATCAAGGCCCTCCATGGAGAAAATGCTGTTGAAGTAGAGTTATCTGAAGAACTTAGCAATAAGCATCCTACATTTCCAGTGAGCTTGATAAAGCCATATAAATCTAGTGATGCTGAGAAATCTCCCTTGAGGAATAAGATTCCCCAAGTTATACCTCCTATTGAGACATCTGGTACTAAGAAAATTACCAAAGTTCTTAAAGAAAGGAAATTAAGAACCAAGAAAGTGAGGGAATACCTTGTTAGGTACAGTGACCCAACTTGTGAAGATGAATGGTTAGAAGAAAAAGATATACCAGAAGCTACCAAACTCCTCAGGAGATTCAGACACACTAGAAACACCAATATTACAAAGTAATATTCTTTTTTAGGGGGAGGGAATGTGAGCCTTAGAGGTAATTTCATATACCCAAAAGACCACAAATACAAAAATAACATATTAATATAAATAAAATAAATTTATTTATATTATTAAAATAAAAATCAAAATATAAATATAAAATTATATTAAAAAGAAAAAATTAATTACAATTTAAAAATAAAATTACATTAAATTTTGGAATTATAAAATTACATTTATACTTGAAAAAATTAAAGTAAAAATGAAATTTTAACAAAATTGTAAAAAAATAAATAAATTTGGAAAAAAGTTAAATAAAAATTATTATAACTTTTTATCCAATAAATAAACATATAAAAACTATTTCACCATTGGATTCCTCATAAAAAATCAGGTGGGGTCACCTCTGAGTGAAATTCTTGTAACTCAACTCTAAATAAGCTTAAATTAAGTTTTTAGTATTTTCAATACAAAAGTTGAAAATCCTCAAAACTTTAATTTAATTCACACCACATGTGGTGTCAACCATCAATTTTTGTGTTAAAATTGAGGTGTTGTGTTTAGTTTAGAAGTTATGAGGTATTGAAGTATTTTCAATTGAATTCAATTGAAATGTCAAAATGTGCGCGTGTATTACATAAGTGAACTTTGATTTACATATGAGGTATCAATTATTACTGTATTGCACTGTACAATTCAATTGAATTACATATGTGAATTATAAGTATAATACATGATGAGGAATTAAAGGAAAAAATAAATTGGAAAGATTAAATTTCGGGGGGGAAAGGAACTCCAGCTCTAAGGGCAAGCTAGACCCCCAAAATCCTTTCTGACAGGCGTGTGGTGTCAAAATTCACGCAAAAGTTCATCACTTTTGGCCTGGAATTGAGTTACAGGGTCTGTGGACTCAATTGATGATGATGTTTTGATACCAACTGGGGTAGTTTTAGCTGTTGCCAAGAGGGTAAAACTACCCTTAAGATAAAACCATCATAGTAAAAACAGTTTTAACCGGTTTCTACGGCTCTTACACACATTCTGACGTGTTTTGAAGGCTCTAGACCAGGTATTGCTATAGTAATGGCTGATTTAAGGGTCTAAAATGGCAAAAAATGGCTTAAACCACCCCTTTTTGGTCTAAATCAGGGTTCAATGATGCCATAATTGGCTTTTCTGTTGTCAGACTGTTTTTCACAACTGACAAGAGTAAATTTTACTTTTGGAGTAAGAAAATTGATGGCTATAAAAGAATGTCCTCTTTGCCCCACTTTTCTCTTCATGTTAGAATCTTTTCCTTTTATAATTAGTTTAAACACTATTAAACCAATCAATAAAAGATTCCAACCACCTTTTTAAAATCATTTTAAACCTTCTAACCACGTGAAAAAATCATTATAATCATTTTTTGTAACTCTTATAATCATTTTTACCCCTGAACCACCCCAAAAGTGAATTAAAGCATCTTTCATCACTGTAAACTTTGTCACTTTGTTTCCAAACTCACTCTGGTCACTTTTGGGAATGTTTTCTCTTTAATATTCTTTTTAAAGACTTTTTTCTCCAATTAATTGCTTGAAGTTCTCTGCTCAATTAATTCCAATTGAAATTACTCTTGAAGAAATTTCTTTTGTAGCCTTAAATATCTCTTGTAGAGTATTTTTGGATAAATTTTTATTGTTGGTAAAACAATAAATCTTTATAATATTTTTTTTATACTCATAAAGTTATAAACAATAAAATTGGCGTGTTTTCTCTTAAAAATAATATTTCTTACTATTTTTAATTGATTTTTACCTTATACAAATTTTGAGGACAGGAAAAGTACTTGATTTTTAATCAAAGTTTCATATCCACACCTTACAGACCCTTTCCCAGTCAGCTAATCTATTAGATTTCTTTTTCTTTTTCTTTTCTTTTCACTTTTGCAAGTAAATACTGATATTGTTAAGCTATTCATTTGCAACTCTTTCTTCACCTGTTAGTGGATATTGGTGGTTATATCCTTTACTAATTCAACTTCTCTTCCTGGTAGGTTGGAAAAGTGGATAAAGGACTTAATTGGTTTGCTTTTTGGCAGTGGCTTACCTTTCTTATTTCTTCATATCCTGTACTTGAAATTCTTAATTATTAAAGGAATATATTCTTATTTATTCCTTTGATTCTTTTGAGTCTTCTAAGTGAGGTCCCTCATTGCTGAGTGCCAGGAAACTCCTGTTACATGACAAATTCCCCATAAATAATCCAAACCATATGATTATCTTCAAAGTCATTAATTTATTACCCCTTTTGGATGCATCTTTCAATTTAATCAGAAATCCTTTAATATAGTTTTGAAAAATTTAGATTTATGACTATTTGAAGTTAAAGGAAAATTCCATAATTGAAACAGTTGAGCTTTAAATAGTAAACATCAAATTAGCAAAATAATCCTCATAGATAGAGTTACTATGCAATTTTATTTTATGATCATTCAGACTTTCACATGTGATGATCGTTTTGCATTATTTGTAATAATATTAAGATATATGAAAAGATTTTCATTATAAAAACATATTTTCATCTTCATAATAAATATACTGGATTTTCGCGAATTAAAACACTGTAATGTTAGTGGCTTCACCATGTCTTTTGTACTTAAATTTGCTTCATTATATTAATTTTTATTAAGATTATGTAACTCTGGAGGGTCATAATCTTTAAAAGGAGGTAGCTGCTGATCCACAATATTTGAAAATAACTCATGTAAGATAGCACATGAAATTACCTTATATGTTTTGGCATCATTTTTGATGAAGACCACCACCCTTTTCAAATACCAATTGCATTATATATGCATACTTGAGACTTTGAAAAGGAAAGATTAAAGTTCTTTTTTTCTCACTCTTTCCCCATGGGTCCCTTGTATTTTGGCACAATATTTGTTGAGGCTTCATATTCTGAATATTGAAGTCAGTATTGATCATCTGAATAAATTCCCTGAAAAATTTGGCAATATTCATTTATTGTTAAATATTTGAGTCATATAATGAACCAGTGAAGCCAACATGAATAAAATGAACTTCTTATTTAAATAAAAGGAAAGCTTAACTTACATTTAGTATCTTTCAAAGCATAGCTTTTCAAAAATTCGTTGAATTTCAAGGGTCATCGAATATTCAATACCAAATTTCCATCATGACCGAATATTCAGAATCAAATTTCACCTACCTTCAAATATTTGAAATCAAATATTCAAAAGTGAATTTTGAATTATTTTTTTGGCAATAATTAAAAAAATAACTACATGAACACTTTCATTTATATATAATTAACCATTTTAGGCCTTTGGTAAAAACCCATTAGCCCTTAAGTATTTTTGCCATAAATTATCAAATACAAATAAATAAATATAATGAGATCCTTGTTTATGAAATAAATGGAGTTCCTCTTCCATAAATGGTGCTGTGAATGCAATTTATGGTATTTTTAATTCCCTTCATTCAATTGATTTTATTTATGCATTTTTGATTCCATTAATTTCATTTATATTATTGATGATACCATTCATGTTACTTATGGAATTTTGTATACCATTCATGTTACTTATGGAATTTTCGATGCTATTCATACCATTTATGGCATTTTTCATGAAATTTATGTGATTTATGGTATTGTAACAATCATTCAACCCAAGAAGTCTTACAAAAATATAGGATTCTTGTTTTTGATGCTTAAAATTGAATTCATTTTTTACAATAAATGAGGAAGTTCATAAGGGGGAAGTTTTTTGAAAGAAATTGTCAGAGAAATTTGTCAAAAAAATGCTTAAAAAACAATGCAGTAAATATGGGTAAACAAAACTGACAAATTCCTCAAAAAAATTCAATTCTCAAGAATTCTTTTGAAAAAATATGTCATTTATATGTTTTTACAAACAATTATGTATTGTCCTATATTCTCATTTACAAGCATAAATATTCTATGTGAAAATTTAGATCATCATGTTATATATAGCTCATATAATATCAAATTCTTAATATTATCATTCAATGATATTAAGCTAGATATTATCATTCAATAATATTAAGCCAGAATATAGTAGAGTATGGTCATTGTCATGAAAAGTTCAAAATGAAAGCTTTGGCCATACAACATTGCAAAGAAACGCACTTAACAAAATTCAGGTTGCTACTATGCAAACCAAATTACATAAAAATAAATATTCCTCACCATTATAATATTGAAAAAAGAGGCAATCAAGTCAAAATATCTGTGTTAATTATGGATCTCAATTTATAATTTGAACAGAAAGGATTAATTATTTTAAAAATATAATTGTGAGTTTTTGACAGCAAATGATTATATCACTTAAACTGTAATTAAAACAATTTCAAAAGAATAAAGTTCTAATGAATAGAATCAATCTAAAATTACTATAATAATAAGAAAAAGAAATTTAATTCACATTATTTTTGGATTGCTTAAATTTTTTGTGATATGATTTCAAGAGAAAATAATTTAACAAGTAAAGATAAAAAATTTAATTATTGAATATTATCATACCTAGCATACATACATTCATAAATCCCATTATTTAACCAAGATTGTAAACACATATTTGCCTCCACAGAATCAAATTAAAGTGATGTGCGTTTGTTAGTAATCAAGCTCCCTGATTCAGAAAATACATGTGTTTTGTGATTTATTCCTTTATTAATTATGTGTTTTTCGTTTGGATTTATTATATATTCTCTTTGGATTAAATATTTTTTATGCCATTTAATTTCTGATTTATATTTTTATAAATACTGCTTTATTGAAGCTCAGGCAGATAAGTAAATCATAACTTTAAATATACTATATAGCCAATTTCATTTATTTAGTTAATTTTTATTTATGCACTTATTATTTTAGTTTATTCAAAATAATTTAAATTACAAATCAAAAGTAAGATGTATTAAAATTAGCTAGTCAAAATTTGTTAAGCTTAATTAAAAATGAATATTCATTAAGCATTTTCTAAAAATCAACCAATCCTAATTAAGATTACATTTAATAGAAATGCATACAGTTCAAACAAGTAAAATAAAAAAATCAAAATTAATTTGAATTTAATCAAATCAAGAATGATGAAAACTAATTACAACTAATTAGAACTGGTTAAACTCAATGACAATGTAGTTTTTAGCTTTGATCATTTCTTTATTACTTACTTTTGTGTTTTTTATTATTTGTTTATTTTTAATCTTTATTGGTTAATTGGCTGTTTTTGGCTTTCCATACTTATTTATTCTTTATAATATATGATTTATTTGTACTTCAAACTCTTTTTTATTACCCATGAATTGATTATACCTTTATTCTCAATGTATTGATTATCTTTTTTTAATCAATTATCTTATTAATTTGTCATATATTATATATTTATATAAGTGCATTCCAATAAAATAAAAAAAATAAAAAAATAAAAAAATAAAAAAATAAAAAAATAAAAAAATAAAAAAATAAAAAAATAAAAAAATAAAAAAATAAAAAAATAAAAAAATAAAAAAATAAAAAAATAAAAAAATAAAAAAATAAAAAAATAAAAAAATAAAAAAATAAAAAAATAAAAAAATAAAAAAATAAAAAAATAAAAAAATAAAAAAATAAAAAAATAAAAAAATAAAAAAATAAAAAAATAAAAAAATAAAAAAATAAAAAAATAAAAAAATAAAAAAATAAAAAAATAAACATTAATTCAAATTCAATTAAATCAAGAATGATAAAAAGTAACTGTAACTCATTGGAACTGGATAAGCTCAATGTCAATGTAGCTTTTAGCTTTCATCATTTCTCATTATTTGTTTAATGGCCAACTTCTCATTATTAGTGGTTTCTTTTTTTATTTATATCTTATAATAAACAAATGAGAATATTCTTTTGAACTGTTTATTTATTGATCAATCAATTTTTAGCAGCACTTTATGAAAATTGGGCAGCAATTCCCCCAAAGCTAACAATTATAAATAAATACAAAAACAAGTCATGGTGTGGGCCCCCACCATGACTTGACAAAGATTAAAAGTAAGATTTTTACTAAAATAAAGGAGAAAATGTCTTTGTTTAAGATGTTGACTTCATCTAATGTTATAGTGGTGTTTCACTCTTTATTGTGGCAGGCACTTTCAAAAGAGGCACCGGCCCTATTGGCCTGGACAGCTCCTCTTTTGTGGATCCATTGACCCAAGCCCTCAATTTATCAGTTGCCACACAGTGTTACAGCCTCAAGCCATCTCTATGCGTGTGCACCCACATAGAGAGGCGAAGCCTTAAGAAACACCCTGCTTTGACCAAGTCCATTGAGGGCTTCCATATTGCTAAACAAGGCAAGCATACGACCATCTGCCAAACAATGAAAGAGAGTATTAATTGCAGCAGGCTCTTGACCAGTTGCGTTTTGGATGATTTGAGGGACTATTTGAGGTGTGAATGAATCGCTTGGTCAATTCGCAAACAAGACAAGTGAGTAGAGAGGAACATATTGAAGTAAAAGTGCCAAGTCAGATTGAGCTTTTTTCTATGGATCAAAAATTGCAACAGGTGGCTAAAGCAAATCCTCCTAACAAAGGGCTATATTGGTCGTCTTTTGAAACAAGGCGACTGACTTGATACTAGGAAATCATACCAGCAGCAGCATTTCCACGAATGGAAGCAAAAGTGACAATATTTTCAGCTTCAAGAATTGCCTTGACACATTCATTGATGGCCTTAATGTTTTTCCAGGTTTCATAGGTTACATCAATCAAACAAACACCAAGATGAATTCCATTATTCCAATAGTCACCATCCATTAAAACTAAGGCTGAGATTTTTTTCTCATGATTGGTGGCCTCAGTGATTGCTGCAAGGAGTTTTTCGCATTGCGAAGTTGAAGAAGGGCCATTGTAGAAGCTAATAAATAAGGATAAAAATTAGCAGAGGGTTAATTTAAATGATAAAACTGTTAGCCTACTTGGAATAAAGAAAAGCTATTCAAAAGGCACCATAAAAGCTTTTGTATTCAATCCAAACTTCTTGAAAAGTACCAGGGGTTTGAGTAAAACTATGGAGGCCCCAAGCAGGAAGGTCAGTTTTGATGGAAGATTTTGATTTTTTTGTTTCAAACTTTGAATGTGAGTTATTCAAACGGCTTTTTTATCAGAGGTTAAAATTAATATGGCGCTAATAATTTTAATTAATTTGAATTAATTTGAGTTGATTCGAATTAATTTCAATTAATTTGAATTAATTTGAATTAATTTGAATTAATTTGAATTAATTTTAATTAATTTGAATTAATTTTAATTAATTTGAATTAATTTTAATTAATTTTAATTAATTTGAATTAATTTTAATTAATTTTGATTTAATTTTGATTAATGTTAATTAATTTTAATTAATTTTAATTAATTTTAATTAATTTTAATTAATTTTAATTAATTTTAATTAATTTTAATTAATTTTAATGAATTTTAATTAATTTTAATGAATTTTAATTAATTTTAATTAATTTTAATTAATTTTAATTAATTTTAATTAATTTTAATTAATTTTAATTAATTTTAATTAATTTTAATGAATTTTAATTAATTTTAATTAATTTTAATTAATTTTAATTAATTTTAATTAATTTTAATTAATTTTAATTAATTTTAATTAATTTTAATTAATTTTAATTAATTTTAATTAATTTTAATTAATTTTAATTAATTTTAATTAATTTTAATTAATTTTAATTAATTTTAATTAATTTTAATTAATTTTAATTAATTTTAATTAATTTTAATTAATTTTAATTAATTTTAATTAATTTTAATTAATTTTAATTAATTTTAATTAATTTTAATTAATTTTAATTAATTTTAATTAATTTTAATTAATTTTAATTAATTTTAATTAATTTTAATTAATTTGAATTAATTTTAATTAATTTTAATTAATTTTAATTAATTTTAATTAATTTTAATTAATTTTAATTAATTTTAATTAATTTGAATTAATTTTAATTAATTTTAATTAATTTGAATTAATTTTAATTAATTTTAATTAATTTTAATTAATTTTAATTAATTTTAATTAATTTTAATTAATTTTAATTAATTTTAATTAATTTTAATTAATTTTAATTAATTTTAATTAATTTTAATTAATTTGAATTAATTTTAATTAATTTTAATTAATTTTAATTAATTTTAATTAATTTTAATTAATTTTAATTAATTTTAATTAGTTTTAATTAATTTTAATTAATTTTAATTAATTTTAATTAATTTTAATTAATTTTAATTAATTTTAATTAATTTTAATTAATTTTAATTAATTTTAATTAATTTTAATTAATTTTAATTAATTTTAATTAATTTTAATTAATTTTAATTAATTTTAATTAATTTTAATTAATTTTAATTAATTTTAATTAATTTTAATTAATTTTAATTAATTTTAATTAATTTTAATTAATTTTAATTAATTTTAATTAATTTTAATTAATTTTAATTAATTTTAATTAATTTTAATTAATTTTAATTAATTTTAATTAATTTTAATTAATTTTAATTAATTTTAATTAATTTTTAATTAATTTTAATTAATTTTAATTAATTTTAATTAATTTTAATTAATTTTAATTAATTTTAATTAATTTTAATTAATTTTAATTAATTTTAATTAATTTTAATTAATTTTAATTAATTTTAATTAATTTTAATTAATTTTAATTAATTTTAATTAATTTTAATTAATTTTAATTAATTTTAATTAATTTTAATTAATTTTAATTAATTTTAATTAATTTTAATTAATTTTAATTAATTTTAATTAATTTTAATTAATTTTAATTAATTTTAATTAATTTTAATTAATTTTAATTAATTTTAATTAATTTTAATTAATTTTAATTAATTTTTAATTAATTTTAATTAATTTTAATTAATTTTAATTAATTTTAATTAATTTTAATTAATTTTAATTAATTTTAATTAATTCTATTTAATTTTAATTAATTTTAATTAATTTTAATTAATTTTAATTAATTTTAATTAATTTTAATTAATTTTAATTAATTTTAATTAATTTTAATTAATTTTAATTAATTTTAATTAATTTTAATTAATTTTAATTAATTTTAATTAATTTTAATTAATTTTAATTAATTTTAATTAATTTTAATTAATTTTAATTAATTTTAATTAATTTTAATTAATTTTAATTAATTTTAATTAATTTTAATTAATTTTAATTAATTTTAATTAATTTTAATTAATTTTAATTAATTTTAATTAATTTTAATTAATTTTAATTAATTTTAATTATTTTAATTAATTTTAATTAATTTTAATTAATTTTAATTAATTTTAATTAATTTTAATTAATTTTAATTAATTTTAATTAATTTTAATTAATTTTAATTAATTTTAATTAATTTTAATTAATTTTAATTAATTTTAATTAATTTTAATTAATTTTAATTAATTTTAATTAATCTTAATTAATTTTAATTAATTTTAATTATTTTGAATTAATTTTAATTAATTTTAATTAATTTTAATTAATTTTAATTAATCTTAATTAATTTTAATTAATTTTAATTAATTTGAATTAATTTTAATTAATTTTAATTAATTTTAATTAATTTTAATTAATTTTTAAATTAATTTTAATTAATTTTAATTAATTTTAATTAATTTTAATTAATTTTAATTAATTTTAATTAATTTTAATTAATTTTAATTAATTTTAATTAATTTTAATTAATTTTAATTAATTTTAATTAATTTTAATTAATTTTAATTAATTTTAATTAATTTTAATTAATTTTAATTAATTTTAATTAATTTTAATTAATTTTAATTAATTTTAATTAATTTTAAATTAATTTTAATTAATTTTAATTAATTTTAAATTAATTTTTAATTAATTTTAATTAATTTTAATTAATTTTAATTAATTTTGATTAATTTTAATTAATTTTAATTAATTTTAATTAATTTTAATTAATTTTAATTAATTTTAATTAATTTTAATTAATTTTAATTAATTTTAATTAATTTTAATTAATTTTAATTAATTTTAATTAATTTTAATTAATTTGAATTAATTTTAATTAATTTTAATTTAATTTTAATTAATTTGAATTAATTTTAATTAATTTGAATTAATTTTAATTAATTTGAATTAATTTTAATTAATTTTAATTAATTTTAATTAATTTTAATTAATTTTAATTAATTTTAATTAATTTTAATTAATTTTAATTAATTTGAATTAATTTTAATTAATTTTAATTAATTTTAATTAATTTTAATTAATTTTAATTAATTTTAATTAATTTTAATTAATTTTAATTAATTTTAATTAATTTTAATTAATTTTAATTAATTTTAATTAATTTTAATTAATTTTAATTAATTTTAATTAATTTTAATTAATTTTAATTAATTTTAATTAATTTTTAATTAATTTTAATTAATTTTAATTAATTTTAATTAATTTTTAATTTAATTTTAATTAATTTTAATTAATTTTAATTAATTTTAATTAATTTTAATTAATTTTAATTATTTTAAATTAATTTTAATTAATTTTAATTAATTTTAATTAATTTAATTAATTTTAATTATTTTAATTAATTTAATTAATTTTAATTAATTTTAATTAATTTTATAATTTTAATTAATTTTAATTAATTTTAATTAATTTTAATTAATTTTAATTAATTTTAATTAATTATTAATTTAATTATTTAATTAATTTTGATTCATTTTAATTAATTTTAATTAATTTTCATTAATTTTAATTCATTTTAATTAATTTTGATTCATTTTAATTAATTTTAATTCATTTTGATTCATTTTAATTCATTTTGATTCATTTTAATTAATTTTAATTCATTTTAATTAATTTTAATTCATTTTAATTCATTATAATTCATTTTAATTCATTTTAAATTAATTTTAATTAATTTTAATTAATTTTAATTAATTTTAATTAATTTTAATTAATTTTAATTAATTTTAAATTAATTTTAATTAATTTTAATTAATTTTAATTAATTTTAATTAATTTTAATTAATTTTTAATTAATTTTAATTAATTTTAATTTAATTTTAATTAATTTTAATTAATTTTAATTAATTTTAATTAATTTTAATTAATTTTAATTAATTTTAATTAATTTTAATTAATTTTTAATTAATTTTAATTAATTTTAATTAATTTTAATTAATTTTAATTAATTTTAATTAATTTTAATTAATTTTAATTAATTTTAATTAATTTTAATTAATTTTAATTAATTTTAATTAATTTTAATTAATTTAATTAATTTTAATTAATTTGAATTAATTTTAATTAATTTTAATTAATTTTTAATTAATTTTAATTAATTTTAATTAATTTTTAATTAATTTTAATTAATTTTAATTAATTTTTAATTAATTTTAATTAATTTTAATTAATTTTAATTAATTTTGAATTAATTTTAATTAATTTTTAATTAATTTTTAATTAATTTTAATTAATTTTAATTAATTTTAATTAATTTTAATTAATTTTAATTAATTTTAATTAATTTTAATTAATTTTAATTAATTTGAATTAATTTTAATTAATTTTAATTAATTTTAATTAATTTTAATTAATTTTAATTAATTTTAATTAATTTTAATTAATTTTAATTAATTTTAATTAATTTTAATTATTTTTAATTAATTTTAATTAATTTTAATTATTTTAATTAATTTTATAATTTATTAATTTTAATTAATTTTAATTAATTTAATTAATTTTAATTAATTTTAATTAATTTTAATTAATTTTAATTAATTTTAATTAATTTTAATTAATTTTAATTAATTTTAATTAATTTTAATTAATTTTAATTAATTTTGATTCATTTTAATTAATTTTAATTAATTTTCATTAATTTTTAATTTCATTTTAATTAATTTTGATTCATTTTAATTAATTTTAATTCATTTTGATTCATTTTAATTCATTTTGATTCATTTTAATTAATTTTAATTCATTTTAATTAATTTTAATTCATTTTAATTCATTATAATTCATTTTAATTCATTTTAATTCACTTTAATTCATTTGAATTAATTAATATTAATTTTAATTAATTTGAATTAATTAATATTAATTTGAATTCATTTTAATTAATTTGAATTAATTAATATTAATTTTAATTAATTTTAATTAATTTTAATTAATTTTAATTAATTTTAATTAATTTGAATTAATTAATATTAATTTTAATTAATTTGAATTAATTAATATTAATTTTAATTAATTTTAATTAATTTGAATTAATTAATATTAATTTTAATTAATTTTAATTAATTTTAATTAATTTGAATTAATTAATATTAATTTTAATTAATTTTAATTAATTTGAATTAATTAATATTAATTTTAATTAATTTTAATTAATTTTAATTAATTTGAATTAATTAATATTAATTTTAATTAATTTTAATTAATTTTAATTAATTTGAATTAATTAATATTAATTTTAATTAATTTTAATTAATTTGAATTAATTAATATTAATTTTAATTAATTTTAATTAATTTGAATTAATTAATATTAATTTTAATTAATTTTAATTAATTTTAATTAATTTTAATTAATTTGAATTAATTCATATTAATTTTAATTAATTTTAATTAATTTTAACTAATTTTAATTAATTTTAATTAATTTTGATTAATTTTAATTAACTTCATTAATTTTCATTAATTTTCATTAATTTTCATTAATTTTAATTAATTTTCATTAATTTTAATTAATTTTCATTAATTTTAATTAATTTTCATTAATTTTAATTAATTTTAATTCATTTCACTTAATGTTAATCAATTTTAATTAATTTTAATGCATTTCACTTAATTTAAATTAATTTTAATTAATTTTCATCAATTTTCATCAATTTTTGGCAGTTTTATTTAATTTTCACCAATTTCAGTAATGGTCATCCTTTTTATTATTTTAAATTAGCTTGCAATAATTTCTGTCAAGTTCTATTCATTTGAAGTTATTTGAAATTTTTGTAATTCCTTTTTAAATTTTAAACAATTCTAATTAATTTTTACTAGTTTCAACTAATGCTCATCAATTTTGCTGGTTTCAATTAGCTTTAAATAATGGTTATTAAGTTGCATTGATTTCAATTCCCTTTAATTGATTCAAATCAGTTCTAAATACTCATCATTAATATGGGTTATTGGTAAACACACATAAGTAATTTGGCCAAAACATGTATGCCCTTATGTGGATTTGCCATAAATTGGTAAAATTATGTAATTATTTAGTAAAAAAAATAAGGTGTGTTTTCTAATTAAAGTTTAGCTGAAAAATACCTAGGTTGGTAAAAGCCCAATTTATGTCATTTTTGGTTCCATAAATTGCATAAATGGTATTATTTATGCCATTGTTGATGCCATAAATATATTTTCAATACCATTTATGGCATGGTTATGCTGTGGTTGATCACTTCTTTTAATTGATGAATTATATTCATAAATCATTTTTTTGACTATAATTCAATATTTTCGTTTTGAATTTTAATTTGGAGGTTGAAAAATTTGAATGGTTCCTTTTGTCATAATTCCTAATTCAAATTTTTTGGTTTTCATTTTGTGGTTCAAAAATTAAAATTCGAAGACAAATATTTCGAATAGTGAAAATCAAATTTTTCAAATACCTATGCATTGTTACTTGCAAAAGGCAAACACCTACCACTTGCTATGGAATTGCACTTGATTGTTACACAATCTGGTGATTTCATTGTAGTGAATTTAATGGGCCCTCTTCCTGTATTGTTCAACAAAGAAGTATATGCTCTCATTGTAAACAATCATTTCTCTTCCATGGTGACGTTCTATCCACTGAGAAAAAGTCTGAAACTGCTTCAATTATCATCAAATGGATTGAAAAATTTGACAACTTAACAAAATTTAAAGTAAAACAGCTACACACTGATAATGGAGGAGAATTCAGCTTCCGGCTTTTGAATGATACACTACAGGAAAAAGGAATAGTGCATGAGATGACAATAACTTACAAGCATCATCAAGCTAGAAAAATAGAAAGAACAACCCAAAAAATGGTGGAGGTGGCGAGATCAATGCTAATTGACTCAAATCTTGGCCCAGAATTATGGAAATACGCGTTTCGGGAGGCAGTCTGGTTATTCAATTGTGCACTGCACTGCAATGCAACAAAGACTCCATATGAATTGGTAACTGGAAGAAAACCCAATCTCACCCCATTAAGAGGATTTGGATGGAAAGAATATGTTCATAATTCTCGTCACCGCAAAGATTTGTCACCAAAAGTGAGGGAATTTATCTTTCTAGGGGTAGCAGAAGACGCAAAAGGGTGGATCTTCTGGAGTAGCAAGAAATGAATGGTGGTAAGGAGTGCGTTGGAAGTATTTTACAAACAAAGAAATCTCCCTAAACAAGGAAATACACCAGCAGAAATCCTGATTCAGATAGTTAATGTACTGGACATGTCAATGATTAGGGAGGTGGAATTTCAGGATTAATCATTTGAAGTAATGAATGTCACTGCAAAACTTGATGGAAATTCACCAAGGACTTATTGTGAAGCTATGTGCACCTCTTACTTGACAGAATGGCACAATGCCATCTAAAAAGAATTGAAAAGTATGGCCAAAATTCAGGTTTGGGAGGAGAATGATGCATTTTCTGATCAACACATTTTGGGCACTCGTTGGTTTTTCACCATCAAAAGAAGCCCAGGAGGTGACATCATACAACACAAAGCAAGGATTTTCGTGTAAGGCCATCATCAAATAAAAGGCCTAGAGTTTGAGGAAACTTTTACTCCCACTCCTACATTCATAATATTACGTTATCTTTTTGCTATAGCATCATAGCTGCACTGAGAAGTGCAGAAATTTGACGTTACAACTGCATATCTTCATAGTAGCCTGGAAGAATCGATATATGTGCAGCCACCACCAGGACTTGCTACAGGACACAAGTTTTTACGTTTAAAAAAAGCATTATATGGTTTGAAGCAAGCCAGAAGGTGTTGGTGGCAATACCTACGGGAAATACTTTCTGAAGTTGGCTTTCAATCTAATCTGGAGGAATAAAGCACATACATGTATGCAAAAGGTAACGACAAGGCTTTGTTGTGGATGCACATTGATGACGGTGTACTAGGCGCTAGCAGCATGGATCTGATGGAGGAATTGAAGACTAAGTTAGGATGAAGGCTGTTGCTAAAGTGGGACCTGGGCATTCACAGCATTGTGGGAATTGAAGTGCGAAGAATGGGAAACACTTTTCATCTGTCACAACCCACACTGTCAAAGAAGATTTGTGAATCTTGTCCAAGTAACATTACAGCGGAACAACCTTTACCAGAGATAAATTTGGAGTCTGAGCCAGCCACAAAATTGGATAAAGAATATCTCTCAAAGATAGGAATGCTCCTGTACCTGGCTCAGGCAACGCATCCAGACATAATGTTTTTGGTAAACTATTTAGCACATTTTTCAATGAACACAACAAAGGCACATTGGATGGCACTTGAAGTTTTGATCAATTACCTTCGGGGTACACAAAGTAAATCATTAAAATCAGAGCAGATGACAGCCGGAAAGATCTGGAAATTTACGTTGATGCAAATTGGGGAGGGGTGGCACCAAGATCACAACATGGTTTCATTGGTTTTTTGTGGGGTTCGCGGTGACATGGAATTCTAGAAGACAAACCTGCGTGGCATCTTCGACATGCCAGGTGGAGTATATGGCATTGTCATTTGCCGCGAGAGCGGGAATATGGATCTCTCAAGCAATCAATGTAATGTTCAAGGGTATAGTTCCGACACTAATCTCCAATAACAAGGCAGCCATTCAAATAGCCTCCAACAGTGGTAGCAAGAAAAATTCAAGACACATTTAAAGAGAATTTCACCTGATCAATGAATTAATCACAAAAAAACAAGTCACGATATCCTGGATCAAATCAGAAGAACAAAAAGCAGACATCTTCACCAAGAAACTAGGAAAACTGAAAGTCAAGAAATTCAATGAGGATATTTTCAATGGATGAATGTTTTGTGGAGGGGAGTGTTAAGGTATAAGCATACGTCTAGAATATTCTCAATAATATGCTTATACACAAAAAATTACTTTTGTAAATAGTATCCAAACTTACGCTCCATCAAATTTGTTTCTCCCTTAGGGGATTTTTATATTCTGGTTCATGTCTGCTCATGGTGATTTTGTACTACTTTCGTATCAGGTATGAGAAATTCATATTAACCCCGAAGAAAGTCATAAAACTTAGGGGAGTTTTATATTCTTGTTCATATCTGCTCATCGTGATTTTTTACTGCTTTCTTATCACTCACGACGGTGGCATCTTCGACAAGCCGCGCCGAATATATGGCCTTAAGTTTGGCAGCGAGACAGGGGTCATGGTTAAAAAAGCTGATCAAAAATGTTTTTCACAGAGACCTACGCCTGCTGCTTCAGTGCGACAACGAATCAACCAACAAGATATCCAAAGACAACGCATCGAACAAGAGGACAAGACACTCGGACCACGATTTCTTCCTAGTCAACGAGATACTTTACGACAAGACGGCAGAATTGGAATGGGTCTCGACGAGAAAGATGAAAGCGGATTGGTTGCCCAAGGGTCTAGGACCAATTCTACACAATGTTTTTGTATCTCACTTCTTACTTCAACAAAAGAGTTGGCACAGCCAAGGGTAGGAACACGGTTATGAGAATATACGTCGAGGGGGAGGGTGTAACAGTAGATAGACTACGCCGTATCTCTCGACAAACATTCTATAACCTACCTTGTAAATACAATATAAAACAGACCAACAACACATAGAAAGACAAGTCACTACAGACAGTTGACTAGGTTCAGTTTCGATTGTAATTTTTAATGTTCAACACTCATTATTTAACAATTTCATGATATTACTACTGCTGTCTGTGTTGAATAACTCGCAGAAATTCTTAAGATCATAACTGAACTCATTGTAACGAAAAGGTGAGTCAGAGTCCAGGGTTGTTTTTCCCTTCGCTATCTCAGTCAGCAGCACGCAGTTGCTACGTGTAGATTTCTTTAAAGAGTTAATTGCAGAGCCTCGCCCCTTCATACACCTTGCGGTTTCGCAAGAGTGTTATTGCCCTCAGCAGAAATGCCTTCCCTGTAGAGGTTTTTACGGTGCCGGTGACACGAATATGAATGATTCAAAATACAAATGCATGTTTATACAAGCCAAAATGAGACGGAAGAAGGGTGGATAGAGCCATTGGATATGGTGATTAATAGAACAAAGGGCACACATAATAAAAGCAAAGGAAAAGAAATGTATAGGTAGAATGCTTGCATCAGCTTATCGAAAACAAAAGAAATGCCGCATAGGTGAATTTACTATATCCCCTTTTGGAAAACCAGACTGCATATATAAAACAGTAGTCCCATTCTAGTGCAACATGTTTTTCAAATTCTCCTTTTTAATTTCTGTGTCTATATTTTACCCACATTAACAATTTATCATTTAGAAAAACTTCAAGAAAAAATAACATAATCACTGGATTCAATCGCTCCAGTGTTTGAATACTTTTTACAACCGCTTGATCAATTTTGCAATCAAACCCAATACGTTAATCAATATGTCTCAATCCCTCGCAGAAAAAAAACCGCGAGTGCTCATTTCTGGCGCTGGTATAGCTGGTACAACGCTGGCGTTTTGGTTAAGCAAGGCAGGAATTCCTGTTACCGTCCTAGAACGCTATAAAGAGTTCCGAAAAGAAGGTCAGACGGTTGATGTTCGCCAAGAAGCACTTCAAATTCTCGAATGGATGGGTCTCCAAAAAGCAGTAATGAGTCTATGTACGAAGGAAGCAGGTCTCAAAATCGTTGACTCACAAAACACAGCTTGGGCCTCTTTTCCTAAAAGCAAGGACGAAAATGGTTATACGCAAAAGGTTGAGATCCTGCGAAGTTCTTTGGCCAAGCTCATTTTCAACTCGTGCCAAAATAATATTGAATATAAGTTTGGTGCTACCATCGATTCCATTGAAGAAACTGAAGATGCAGTCCGGGTGACTTTGGACGGTGACGAGACAGTCTTCGAATACGACATGATCGTGCTTGCAGAAGGATTGCTCTCACGTAACCGTGCTAAGGTGTTTAAAGAAGACATTCGGGCACCACTTGTTCGATTCGATGTATATGCCATAATTTTTTCTTATGAACAAGGCTCTACGGATAATGATTGGGCAAGGGTATATCATATGCCAAAGCGCCGAGTCCTTGCCGTACGACCAGATGGTTTTTCAAAAGTCCGAGCCATTGCTGCATATTGCCACCCTTCAGAAGCAACCCGGTTGATAGCAAGCGCCAAGACCTCACCAGCTCAACAAAAAGAACATTTCATAAACCTTTTCAAGGGGTCTGGATGGGAATCAGACAAGATTATGGAAGGTCTAAGAAAAGCAGATGATATGCATATATATGAAATTGCCCAAGTAAAAGCCAACACGTGGTCGAAGGGAAGAGTGGTCCTACTAGGCGATAGCGCCTATTGTCCTTCAGCCGCCACTAATATGGGTACTACAGCAGCTATCGTGGGATCATACATGTTGGCTTCCAAAATCATTAAACATAAATCTGATTATCAAAGGGCTTTTTCTGCTTACGAGACTACTCTGAGACCTTGGATCAATGACGTTCAAAGAATAAGCCCTGGATTCCCCGCACTTTTCTTTCCTGATTCGATTTTAGGAGTTTATCTATTGCGAATTCTGATGGTTCTCCTAGTTATCATCACCAATAGCAAAACCTTCGCGTTCGTTTATAACATCGTTACCGAAAGCAACATTTTCGGGTGGCTTCATGACACTCCTTCATCCCAACCAGAGCCTGACAAGTTCGAATTGCCACCTCCTTCAATTTTCGAATAGTTTGAAAATAGTATTCACAGCCTAAGAACACTATTTCAAAAATCATACTGAAAGGTTATTAGAAGCCCCAATTTTGTGTTTTGGTTCACAAAATTGTCTGTCCCTAGACAATGCAAGAATATGTTGACTGACTGATAATCAAGAGCAAACTTTCCGAGGAATAGAAATTCTGGCAAAAACATATCTTTGAAGTTCTGCTTTTGCTCTATGAAGTTCTACTGTTTCTTCAAATTACTAAGATTGTTGTGACTTGTAGCCTGCGATTCGTCACTAAAAACAGACAAAGCTATCGAAAAATTTAAAGCCTGTGGTACGGGTTCGGGTGGCTTACAACATTGCCAAAACTGTTTTACTGAAAGGGTCTAAGTAAAAGCCAACCCAAGTGTTTCATTTGTTAGAAGATGAAGCTGAACGGTATTATTACGTTAATGAATGGGACCACAGGACAATGATTTAGTAATGAAGGTGAAATAGTTAAACGGTGGACTACAAGTGTTTATACATATAGTAACTAGGCTTTTGCTAGAATAGAAGCTACAAGCTGAACGAACACTGGTTGTGATAACATATCATTAGGTTAGTCGTTGAGGAAGTAGTACAACGAGCAAGAATCTACTCTAACTGAATCAATAACAACAACTTGAGATGAATTATAATAAAAAGCGTAAAAGTGAAGAAAACAAAAATAAAGGAGAAATATGAGAAAAAGTAAAGAACAAGGAAGGAAAGAATAAGGGAAGATGGTTGGAATTGATTGTTCGAGGAGTCCTCGGTTTAAATGTTGAAAGATAGTGTTTTGCTGGGTTATTCTGCTGATCATGCGCAGGATCCTTTTGTCAATCATTGTGGCGTTAGGTAGTTTAGAAGTGACTTCCAACATCGCACTAGAATTATCTGAAAAGTCTGAAAACCAACATTACAGCTGGTAAAATCTGAAATTGCATTTTGAAAAGGTGTAATTAATGTGGTTTGAGTGACTACTTTAGGCTTTCAAAAGATTAGTTGATTTGTTTTGTAGATTTTTTTCTTGATTTTGCTCTGTTTTCTTTCATTATCAGAGCTATTATAAGCATTTCATGCATAGATTTACCCATACAGATGGGCCCAAGAAGGTGTGTTGAGCTCCCAAAAACCATTGCAGGTCTTAAATCCTCCCAAACCTATAATGTGAGATGAGCGTGAATGAATCTTTGTATCAATTTTTTCTATTTGAAACTCCGTGTAGCTCTAAGCTACAATGAAGTTAAGGTCAGGAGTAATGTATACTTACTGAGTTGGGAAAATCCTTTCCAAAAGGTATCAAATACTCAAGAAGATTTGATAGACTTGTGCCTTTGAGATATGACCACATATTCAAAAGGGTCACAAAAGAACTTTACAAAAATTATTGTAGTAATAAGAACTGAATTATGATCTTAAAATAAATAAAAATTCCATAAAAAGGCATAAATACTTTATTATCTCAGAAAACAACTAATAGAAATGTGAAAGAAATTAAACCATTGGATTCCCCATCAAGAATTACCTATATTACTCTTGGATTTCTGTGAGCCTTGAGGTATATTTTACATACCCAAATAAGCCATAATTATTTTAAAAATAAATTCTGAACTATGCATAACCCATAAGTCATGCATATATTCAAAATTCATCATTTTTGATTTCAGAAAAGATGAATAACTTTTTATTGAGTAAGTAAATCCATGTATTTAAGGCCAGATTTGGATTCTACAAAAAAATTCACCCAGGGTAGCTCCATAGAGTGAATAAGCTCAAATTAACTCTTTGAGGTGGTAATATGGAAAATACTTCAATACCACATCAAAGATCCGTGAAAATTTTTGTTTTTCTCTATTTCACGCCAAAATAATGGAAATGTGGAAATCCCATGTTACATATACACTAAGAATAGTGTTATGCATGTTTTTGGCACTTAATATTATGGTAGTCTTACATGCACTTTTTGGTACACCCATAGTGGATATCTCACCTTAAGCTTAAAATTCTATTTTGACGTAAAAAATAGGCAAGGGGAACAAAAGACATCAAAGAGAGCCAGGGTACCCAACATCTGAGGCCTCTGAGGCATGGGAAGCTCCAACGCTTTGATCCATGGCTGATCTTGGCCTAATTGGTAAACTAAAACCTTTTTGGAACTTGGTTACCATGTTACAACTTCAGTAAATCATAAGAAAATAGCAAATAACCTGCTATTTTGATATGCCAAGGAGGTAAAGAGCAACTTATACTGCTGTAACCATGTCAATTCTTAATTACTTTCCAGGAATAAACCTCAAAATAGTAATTCAAACCCTTTTTGGACTAGTATCCATTGATTTACCTCATAGCAACCAGCCATAGACTGCTATTTGCAATTCTACGTAGAAATGAGGTAAAACTTCAAAAAATCATTAAAAATACAATTCTTAATGAATATTTCTGAAACTTTCAGGACCAATTAGGAACTGTATAATTCATATAAGAACAAGAAATAATTATACTTTTATATGTAAAATTAAAAGTTTTACTTACAGTCCATTTTTAAGGATTCCACATGGAACACAGAATCTTTAAAAATTTACAGAAAATACGTTCTGTGATGAAATTTCCAATAAAATTGATAACTTTGGGAAATAAATGATTATTTTCGAATAAAAGAAGATTTATAGTTGTCAATCCTTTTATTCTTAACCATAAATGGGTGTCACAGCCAAGGAGGCAGGGGCATTACCAATCATCTTCAACAATCATTACTTCATTGAAACCCCTCAAAAACCAATCAGCAAGGGGGTTTCATTCAACATTCTCCAAATACAGTTTTCAGACCTCAATACAGTTTCATACAGGCAAGACCCAAATACAGGATTCACCAAACACAGGCCTGTAATCAGTACAGGCGCAAATACCTGTATTGACTGTATAACCTGTATTGGATTCACCAATACAGGATTCAATCCCACATCCAACTTCTTCCAGCATACAGACAAGTATCTCAACACTCAAACTCCAAGGCTGGTATTTCTCACATATACCAGCCCATCTTCACCCACCTGGGGGTTTTTCCCCCAGTTAATTAAAATATTGGATTTATTATTTAATATCATTTTATTTCTCACTAAGAAATATTATTTTATTGTTTATTAAGTTAGTCTTTGCCTTCCCTCACCTGTTCAGTAGAGTCCTGGTGGCCATATCCTTTATTAATCCTTTTCTCATTTCTGAACAGGCTGAAACAGTGGTACAGGATTATTTGTGGTTGGCTCTTTATTATTGCTTTTGTTTTCTCTCATATCTTTTTATGCTTATTATTTTATGACTAGGAACTTATCCTCTTACTCCATTACTCTTATCATTTGAGTATTTCATTTTGAGCCCTCCATAAGTAAGTCTGTTCACTGAGTGCCAGGCCCTCTTCATTTTAGAAGAGCCCCTGTGACATTATTTTAATTAACTCATAATTGCTTCTTTTTCTTTCACTCATTTTATTCATTTCTCTCATTCATCAATTATGATTTTTTCATGATCTTATGGTTTTTTATGATTTTTTCTCTCTCATCAATTTTCATCTCATTCATTTCATTCAAATGAAAATTGATTCTCTTTCTCATTTCAAAATTTTGCTGACCATTTCATTTTCTCTTAATTCTCAATAAAATTTCATTTTCATTTTCTGTCTGAATTCAGGTTTTTTTATCAGGTTTAATTGATTGGAATTCAGGATTAATTGATTTATCGTTTCAGGAGTTATTGAATTGGGGTTATCATTGGTTGATTTTGAAATTTCTCAAGATTATTGATTTATTGATTGATTTCTCAAGAAATTGACTGACCTCAAGACTCTGATTTGATTTAATTGACTGATCTGATTTGATTCCTCAAGATAGCTGATTTATCCTCAAGATTTGATTTGATTGATTTATTTGAATTTTATTCCTCAAGAAAATTGAATTGATTTTTGAAGATATTGATTGAATTCCTCAAGACTTAATTGATTTGATTTTGAATTGACTTGATTTACTTGATTTGACTTATTGATTGAAATTGATTATTCATAAGAATTTGACTTTGTCATCTTCACTCTTCAAGATTTATTCATATTGATTCACTTCAAGACTATTGATTGATTTCTCAAGTTCATCAAGATTCTCATTTGATTGTTTTGGTCAAGCCTTATTTTATTCAAAGTATCATCAAGTGTTTATTCATTCTTCTTTCATGATTCCAGTTCAGCATAGCCCACCAGCCAAGAATACAATATCCCAGAGACATCAAGCTGTTCTTACTCCTACAGCAAGGGATCCTCTTGACCGCACACCATCAGTTCATCAACTGAGTGCAAATTTGGACAGAGGACCACCAATGGAAGGAGCAGCACCCTCCAGAAGAGGAGGTGTGAAGTCTAGAAGATCAAGATCATTCTCTGGACTATTGGGTGGTTATCCTGGTGTTTCTCAAGGGCCTAGGAGTAGATTGGGGGAAGCTGAAGATGAGGAGGGGGAGGAGTCTGTGGAAGAGGAAGAATCTGAGGAGACTGAAGTGGAAGCTGCCTTGGCAGGTGCTCCTGAAGCTCCTAAGGCTCCAAATATAGCCCTTTCTAATCAACCCTCTGTCTCTCAAGCTGAACCAAATTTCCTCAAGATGATGGAGCAAATGACTCAGTTTATGGGACAACTCACTCAAGCAGTTGCCCCAAGGGACACTTCAAAAGTCCCTGCATTCAAGACTCCATCAATGAAGGCACCTGATTCTTTTGATGGTACTAAAGCTCATAAATTGAGAGGATTCATTCAATCCTGTCAGTTAATCTTTTATAATGACCCCTCAAACTTCTTCTCTGACAGGAAGAAGGTGCTTTACTCAACTTCTTTTCTTACTGGTAGAGCTGGCAAATGGATTGAACCCTATCTCTCAAATATCTCCAATGAAGACCCATCTTATCTCCTCAATAACTGGCAGTTATTTGAAACCCAGTTATTCACTCTGTTTGGTGATCCCAATGAAGTCAGAAAAGCTGAACAAGAGTTGGACAATTTGAGGATGAGGAAAAGTGGTCAAGTTTCCTTGTACATAGCTGATTTCAGAAGTTTAATGTAAAGAATTGGAGACTGGGGGGAAAGGGCCTATATTCATGTGTATACAAGGGGCTTGGCATCAAGATTTTTGGACCAATTGGCTTCTCACCCTGGAGCTTTTGATATTCTTCAAGAACTCATGGATATCACCTTGGAATTAGATACCAGGTACCATGAGAGGCAGAAGGAAAAGGGTAGTCATCAAGAGAAGAAGCCTCCAATCAGTGAATCCAACTCCACCAAGCCCCCTCAAAGTTCATCATCAAAGAAGCCTTATCACAAGAAGAATAAGAAGGGGAAGAATTTTCAAGTGTCCAAATACAAGCCTCATGCTGCTCTTCTCAATAAGGACAAAAAATTAATTGGTTCTGAAAAGGAGAGGAGGATTAAAGAAGGCTTGTGCAATTATTGTGGTGGAAAGCACCCATTTGAAAAATGCTTCAAGAGGCCTGAGAATAGGCAAGGGCCATCAAAAGGCTTCCCTAGAAAGAAGGGAACAGGCTGAGTGGGAATCATGATGTGTTCAATGGTCCTCACTTATTTCCTTCAAGAGCACAATTGTGCACTCTGAATACTAGTGTCAAAAAATCTTTAAAATTTCTTATTTTCTCTTCAATCTCTGATATTCTTTATAGTATTCTCATTGATTCTGGTGCTACAAACTCCTTTATTGCAAAGAATTTTGTTCTCAAGTACTCATTGACCATGTCAGAGCTCCCTGAAAAGATTACTCTTTTCATTCTGGATTCCAATGAATCCACTTCCCTGTTCATCACCCATTATACCAAGTGGGTTGTTGATTTACCTTCCTTCCCAAGCTTTGAATGGGATTTCTTTATCATAGATTCACCCAAGGGAGAAGACCTGATATTGGGCTATGATTTTCTTTACCATTTTAATCCCATTATTGATTGGAAAAATGGATTTATCACCTATTATTCTAGTCATAAGGATTCTAGTGGTATTATTTCTTCTACTAGTAATGACGTTTCCACTTCTGTCAACAGTGTTGCTCTGGTTGGTGAACTTAAGACACCTTCCCTTCCTCCTTATACCCATAACCCCTCCATTTTTCCCTCTCAGTCATTACTTCCATTAAGAGATGGAGTCTTCAAAGAGATAAAAGATGTTGGAGAAGATGTTGCTATGTCTTCACTTCATCTCTTTCAAGGGGATATGGACCTTCCTCCCTGGAGGAGCAGTGGGATGAGGAGGAAGAGCCAGAAGAGATTGAAACTGTGCTGAAGGTAGTCCCTCCTGTTTATCACAAATATTTGGATGTATTCTCCAAAGTGAAAGAAGAGAAACTTTCTCCACACTGTGCCTGTGATCATCTTATCGAACTGGAGGGTCTTCTACCTCCAGTTGGTGTTATCTACTCTTTATCAAAGAATGAGTCAGAAACACTGTGGGCCTACATTTCAGAGAATGTAGAGAAAGGTTTCATCAGAACAAGCTCCTCCTCAACAGGAGCACCTGTCCTTTTTGTTAAGAAAAAGGATGGTGGTCTTTGTTTGTGTGTTGACTACCGCAAACTTAATTCTGCCACTAGGAAGAACAGGTATCCTGTTCCTCCAATGAATCAGCTTCTTACCGTATTCAACGGTGCTACTATCTTCTCCAAAATAGATCTGCGTGGTGCTTATAATCTCCTGAGAATTAAAGAGGGGGATGAGCATTTAACTGCCTTTAGAACCAAATATGGTAGTTATGCCATTTGGCTTAACCAATGCTCCAGCTTCATTCCAAAATCTTGTGAATGATATCTTTGCAGATTATTTGGATATTTTTGCTGTAGTGTGATTAGATGATATTATGGTCTTCTCTAGCTCTTTGAATGAACATATTGAACATGTGGCCTCTGTTCTTCAAAGACTGAGAGACAATAATTTCTTTGCTAAAACCTCCAAGTGTGTGTTCCATGCCTCAAGTGTGGAATACTTGGGCTATGTTGTTTCAAGTGATGGCCTCAAAATGGATTCTTCAAAGGTTGAACAAATCCTCAATTGGCCTCAGCCCAAGAACATCAAGGCCCTCCAATCTTTTCTTGGCTTTTGTCAGGGTGACTCTATGATATAGCTTCAGAATGATAATAAAAGCTATAGCTCTGAGTGTGACACAAAAATAATGATGATATTAGAGTGAGAATATGAGTGAAAAGGGCTATACTAAAATAATTTAGTGATGGTGAGTACTGCTGATAGCCCTGGGTGCAGTGTTTGCCTGTTGGTTTACAATAGCAAACCCTACAATACTTAAACTTAAAGTATACCTGTTAAATTCTAAGGGTATCACTTCCTTTTTAAGAAGTTATACCACGTAAGAATATCAAGAACAGGATGCTGGATTTGCTTCCTGGGGAGGCAAAGCCTCCTTTTATCTTGTTCTGGGGTAGTGGGAGGTGGTTTACCTCTTCACACGACCACAGAGTGAAAGTTTTCACTACTGTGGGCTGGTTTGTGGTTCTATACACTCAATACAGGCTAGTATTGGGTTGAAATGTGGTTTTAGAACCACAAGTAGTCATTTTTACCCTACACAGGGTGAAACAATTTACCAATGGAGTTTACAGGTGTATTCTGGTGCTCCTGACGCGTCAGAAACTGTACAGAACCTGTATGGACCTCTGTATTTGACTTAATTATGAGGTATTGAAGTATAAATAAGCTTCAGAGTCTGTTTGACACCTCATAATCAGAGTACAACTGTATCCTGTCATAATACAGCTGTATTGGTCATATTGTGGGATTATAACTTTCAAATGGCCATAACTCTGTCAGTTTTTGAGATATCATTCTCAAAGATGGTTCATTGGATAGCCCTGTATGGGCTCTACACAATGATACCCATTTTGGTATGGTTCTAATTAAATATGACAAAGCTATCCCATGTACAAGGCTTTTTGTACATAGGCATGGTTTGGGCAAAAAGCTGTATTGAGCTTGTTTGCCTCATAGCTTCTGTTATAGTTGAGATATGAATAAGTGGATGGCACCATCAGATAGCCCTGATTGTGCTCTTTCCAAAAAGACCCCACTTCAAGTATCCCACACTAAAACTGTAGAAGTTAGATGAGAGGTGAATGTTTTGTTCACCCTTATTTGGCCTGAAATTGACCATAACTCCAGTAATATTGGTGCTAGCTCAGTTTGGCTGGTACCATTGGATAGCCCTGGCTTAGAGCTTCATTTTGAGTACCCATTTGATGGGGTTAAGCCTCTCCTTCTAGAGTTTAGATGAGAGGTGAAAATTAAGGTTTATGCTCAGCAATAACTTTGTTATTTCTTGTCCTATGGTGATGGTACTTATATTTTCAGAAAGGGGTGAGTTTACTCTTTCGTTTGATAAATTTTGAGCTGATTTGGCTCAGCTCCATGTTTTGGTGGTATGTTTGCTATACCATTGATTTATGGTATATTGGCTGTCATGCTTGTGCTCTGGTTTTGAGTCACAGGCTGACAGCTTTGCCAACTTTTATCATTGTTTCATTAAAAATTATTCCAAAAAAATCTCTGCTCTCACTTCCCTCCTTAAAAAAGATTCTCCCTTTATCTTCAATGAGGAAGCTCTTAGTCAGTTTCAAATACTCAAAGAAGCTTTCACCACTGCTCCTATTCTCTCTCATTTTAATCCTTCTCTACCAACTATTGTAGAGACTGATGCTTCTGATTATGCCTTGGGTGCTGTACTAAGTCAGGTGAATGACTCAGGAAAGCATCCCATTGCATTTGATAGTCGCAAGCTCTTACCAGCTGAACTCAACTATGAAATTCATGACAAGGAACTCCTTGGCATAGTTTGGGGTCTCAAGCGCTGGAGAGCTTTTCTCCTTTCTCTTTCTGATTCCTTTGAGGTCTTGACAGACCATTGTTCCCTTCAGTATTTTATGTCCTCTAAAGTCCTTACTCATCGTCAAGCCCGTTGGGCAGAATTTCTATCTGAGTTCCATTTTATCATCACTTACCGCCCAGGCAGGCTGGCCACTTTACCAGATGCCTTTTCACATTGGGACGACGTGTACCCAGAGAGGGGGGTGGATTTCATCAGCAAGAATCCGCAAAATTTTCATCAAGTTCTCAAGCAGAATGAAATTCAAGAGTCAAGATTCTTTTCAATCAAAGTTGATATTTTTTCAGATGTAGTTGATCAAATTCAAAGACAAGTATGGCAAGACAAAGATTATAAGGAAATCCTCAAGAAATTAGCAAGAGGAGAATCAGTCCCACACTATTCTCTTGAACCTCAAGCAAAATTATTATTGTTCAAAGATAGATTAGTCATTCCAAGCAATCATGAAATTCAATTGGACATTCTTCAAAAGCGTCATGACTCACCGTTGGCTGGCCATTCTGGCCAGGAGAAGACCCTCAGATTATCAAGAGAGATTTTTATTGGGCTGGCATGAATCAAATCATCAAGGACTATGTGTCCCCATGTCAACAATGTTCAACAAACAAGAACATCCATCATAAGAAGTTTGGTTTACTCAAGCCTCTTCAAATTCCATCTGGTCCTTGGAATTCTTTATCAATGGACTTTATCACTCAATTGCCCTTGTCAAGCAACTTTGATTCGATTCTAGTAGTTGTAGACAGATTTTCAAAAATGGCAATATTTATTCCAGCTTATTCAACAATCACTGCTTTGGACTTAGCTCAAATATTCATTAATCATGTCTTTTCCAAACATCTTCTTCCAATCAGTATCGTTAGTGATAGAGGTTCATTATTTGTTTCATCATTTTGGACTCAATTGTGTCAGCAGCTCAAGATATCAAGAGATCTTTCAACTTCCTTTCACCCTGAAAAGATGGACAGACAGAGAGGGTAAATCAGATTCTAGAACAGTATCTTTGGATGTATGTCAGTTACCATCAAGATGACTGGCACACCTGGCTCCCTCTGGCTGAATTTGCCTATAATAATGCAGAACATTCATCAACAAAACAGTCACCATTTTTCACTATTTATGGAAGAAATCCCAGCTTTGATTCAATTCACATTTCTCAAGATACACCTGCTGGAAAGTTATCATCAAAACTCCAATCAGTACAGCAAGTTATCAAAGAAGAATTAGAGTCAGCAATAAAGCGTTTTAAGAAGTATGCAGATAGAAATAGAGCAATTCCACATGATTTCCAACCTGGGGACAAAGTATGGCTAGCTTCCAAGAACATCAAGACAGCGAGACCCACCAAGAAACTTTCAGAAAGATGGCTGGGACCCTTTGAAGTTCTCAAGAAGATTGGCAGCCATGCATATCACCTCAAGTTGCCTCAACAATGGAAGGCAGTTCACCCTGTTTTCCATGTGTCTTTGTTAGAACCAGTGAAGCAATCAACTATCCCAAATCAACACCAATTGCCACCACCTCCAGTAATAGTGGAAGAGCAAGAAGAATGGGAAGTGGCTCAGGTTCTGGACTCAAAACTCAAGAGAGGTTCATTATGGTATTTAGTGGAGTGGAAAGGATTCAATGAAGACCCAGAAAGAACAACTTGGGAACCAGCTTCCAACCTTACCAACTCCCCAGACCTTGCCAAGGATTTTCACACTTTGTATCCAGACAAGCCTGGCCCAAATGCCTCAAGAGTTTGAATTATGGTGCTTGGTGGGGATTGGAGTTTATGAAAGTAAGTTCCTCTCCTGGCATGCACCTTTAAGGGGGTATTCTACCCAAATTTGTTGTAAGCATCACCTTGGCCACTTTGTGAGCACTTGTCAATTCTTTGGACAGGTTCAGAAGGCCTTGCAACATCATACCCTCAAGAGTTTGGACCTTTCATCAAGATATGGCCCAATATTTCTCTTATTTTCTTTTCTTTCTTTAATCATGCCATAAATTATCTTTCAAGACATTCATTACCACAATTCATGCTATGGCATAATTTCTTTTTCATTTATGGTTCTTGGTGGGGAGTGGAAGTTATGAAAGTAAGTTCCATCTCCTGGTATGCATCCCTGAGGGGTCTACTTCTTGTAAAAAATTACCTTGGCCACACTGTGAGCATCAAATGCTTGATTTTATCTTTCAGAACACTTTGGCCAAAATCAAGAAACTCACCACAAGAAGGACAACCCTCAGGCATTTCTTATTTTTTTTCTTTACTCTCTTTTTCTCTCAATTCTTTTTCATTTTTATTTTTTATTTCATTTTCTTTTACTTGTATCTTTCATTTTTATTTTTATTTTTATTTCTTATTTCAAAAAACAGTAGTCATCACTTCCATATCAAGTTTGAGGAGTCAATTCATTCAATAATCAAAGAGCAAAACACTAGTAATAGTAAAGACCACCTACAGATAACCCTCATCAAAACTTCTTCAAGTCAGCCTTAAACTCATTCCTTAAGATCAAAATTGAAAGCCAAAAACCCAATCAGCAAGGCATTTATGGCAATTGACCAGTCAAGGAGGAGATAAGAAGAAAGACATTCAGGAAGAAATCAAGATCAAAAAGGAAAACCCTGCTTCAAATGGCCCAATTGGCCAATTTCATGAATTTATGCACTTTGGCACAAATGGCCATATCAAACCTCAAAACTTCAAAATGGCTCAGTTTTATCATTTTTCATCAAAATATGCTTAATTAGGCATATTGGAAAATCTGCGCATTTGCGCACTTTTGCACAAAAGGCCTGTTTATCTTGTCAAAAGGCTTCAAAAGGCCTGTTTGGCCAATTTCATCATAATTGTGCATTTTGCGCAAAAATGCGCAAAATGGCCAGAACACTTTATAGGCCATTTTTCCATCATTAATCAAACTTTTTCAATTTTTTCACCAATATATGCCATTATGGCATATATGCGCATTTGCGCATTTTGCGCAAAATGGCCAGACCACTTTATAAGGCCATTTTTTCATCATTAATCAAATTTTTTCAATTTTTTCACCAATATATGCCATTATGGCATATATGTGCATTTGCGCATTTTGCGCATTTTTGCTCAAATTGGCCAAAAACCCCTTTAATCACAAAATCAGGGATTTTGGCCAGGACTTCTGAAATGGTCCAAAACCTCAAGTATTGCCCATTTTATGCCAACACTCTCAAGATTTAAAATTATGATTAAATCAGGTGTTCTTGGGACATAAGCCTAGGTCACCCCCTCTTCAAGAGCCATGAGGACTCAAAAAAAAGTTTAGTGAAGACACTCAAGACAAGAATGAAGGCATTTTGAAGAAGAAGGAATTCAGAATCAAGAACAAGGAGAAGATATCTACAAGTGATTAAATGAAGATTTTGTTTGAGTATTGATTGAAGAAGAAAGTTTAATGGGATAAATTTAAGGAATTGGGGGAAAGAACTGTATGGATTGATTGCAAGCTCATCAAGACTCACTATACCTATGGTGCTCAGAGCTCACCACTTTCAAGAGGGGGATAATGTCACAGCCAAGGAGGCAGGGGCATTACCAATCATCTTCAACAATCATTACTTCATTGAAACCCCTCAAAACCCAATCAGCAAGGGGGTTTCATTCAACATTCTCCAAATACAGTTTTCAGACCTCAATACAGTTTCATGCAGGCAAGACCCAAATACAGGATTCACCAAACACAGGCCTGTAATCAATACAGGCGCAAATACCTGTATTGACTGTATAACCTGTATTGGATTCACCAATACAGGATTCAATCCCACATCCAACTTCTTCCAGCATACAGACAAGTATCTCAACACTCAAACTCCAAGGCTGGTATTTCTCACATATACCAGCCCCTCTTCACCCACCTGGGGTTTTTCCCCCAGTTAATTAAAATATTGGATTTATTATTTAATATCATTTTATTTCTCACTAAGAAATATTATTTTATTATTTATTAAGTTAGTCTTTTCCTTCCCTCACCTGTTCAGTAGAGTCCTGGTGGCCATATCCTTTATGAATCCTTTTCTCTTTTCTGAACAGGTTGAAACAGTGGTACAGGATTATTTGTGGTTGGCTCTTTATTATTGCTTTTGTTTTCTCTCATATCTTTTTATGCTCATTATTTTATGACTAGGAATTTATCCTCTTACTCCATTACTCTTATCATTTGAGTATTTCATTTTGAGCCCTCCATAAGTAATTCTGTTCACTGAGTGCCAGGCCCTCCTCATTTTAGAAGAGCCCCTGTGACAATGGGTTGGTAGTCACTTCAAAACCTCAATTAAGCAATTATGATAATCTTACGTAACAACTGATGATGCAATTAATAATCCAAAAAGGTTTATTGTTTTCTCACTCACTGTTCTTTCAGTTTGCTCCATCACACGCCTCTGTGAGCTGTCTTAGACTTAAAAGAGGCTTCCTCTTGCTGTTTTTTCCAGATCATCACATTATTATATTATACCTTTATTACCAACAAGTAAGTATTAGTTAGAACTATTTCTTAAGTGTTTTATTCTTTCAGAAATCAATAAGAAAGTCATTAAATAATAGAAATCAATTATATACTGTTGTAATCTTGTTATAAATCAATTTTGATCCATTAAATCCACAATTCTACATCAAATCTCTCTACTTTTATCTTTATTAAGTTCTTTGGAGTATTAGTGAGTGATTTATTTGAATTCTTAGAGCTTTTCTCTAGTAATAGCTTTCTGCAAGAATTGTCTTTATAATTGTTCTTGTAAAAGATAATTATATATTAAAATAATTTTATTATTAAATTCTTCTTGTAATTGATTCTTGTAGACAATTACTGCTTACTGTTATAATCACTAGTAGTGTATAACAAGTAAAAGAAATAATTCTGTAATTATTTAATTGTGGTTATAATAATTTTCATTATTATATTTAATAAGAACAGTCATAGTACTGTTGATTAATAGTAATACTATCAACAGTTTCAAAGACACATCTTACATTTGGGTGCCTAGCCATTTTTTTTGAACCTTGTACCCTTAATTAATATATTTTTAAGTTCCAAAATATATTAATTTAACATTTTTTTTTCGATTTGAAGTCAAGATTATTTTTATTTTTGAAATTGTCTTAAAATCGTTTTCATTGAGGAATTCGGTTTAATTTTATATTGTTCTTACACATGGCTTTTTCACATCCAAAAACTTATAAAATTATGCTTTGAGTTACTCTGAATTAATTTTCATTCAAAATCTTAAATTTAAATTTTTTTTCTTTAAAAAGAATTATTTTTTAATATTAAAAAAAATAAAACTTATAAAAAATATTTAAAAATATTTTAAAAAGTATAAAAAATAATTTTTCTCTTTTATAATTTTTCTAGTGTTTTTAATCAAATACTGTGCAGCTGGTAACAGACTCAGTAAGAGATATATTACCAGTCCAGAATCTTCAGAAGCAGAATCTGAGGACAGTATTGAGGTGAAAATTGCTAAAAGAAGCACCTTATTCAACTCTGAAAAGACTAAATTACCACAAAAAGGTGTGTTTTATCTTTATATTTTCACTCTTTATCTTAAAATTGACATGAAAATGGTGCATACCAGAAATGGAAGCAACTATTCAGTCCAACCAGATGGATATGGACAGAGAAGAGGCAAGACAAAATCCAGAAGTGTCAAGTCTTCCTCATGAAAGACACATTTGGAGGATGCCAGAGTTGCCCCCCATTCCCCAAGGTCTGTACCCACAAACTTTGATGTAAATTCTGAATCTGAACTGATTCATGATAATATTATAAGGGCTGAACCACTTTCAAGTGGCAGCAATAGAAATTTATCAATTCCAATACAAAAATTGGTTCAGAGCAGCCAAAGAAGAGGAGTGGGAAGTATGCCCAAGCCTTTGGGAGGGGGCCATGAACTCCTACTTACACATCAAGAGCTTTCTGGGTCAGGAGAAGACCATGGAACTCTTAGGAGGTTGGAGCCCATTGTCTTTCAAAGACAAGGTCAAAAAGATAAAGAATTGGTTGAAGAATCAAAGTCTTTTATCCATAGACCAGAAGAAGGAACTGGAAATGACTCCAGCTTTGGAGACAGAGGGCCCAGTGATGTCTACCAGCTCCAAACCATCTCCATAAGTGTCCAAAGACAACCCCAAGGGGCCTCAGAAGAACCAAAGAGGTCCCAAGAACCATCAAGGCAAGGGCAAAGGCAAAGGCAATTGGCACAGACCTTACCCACAAAGGTACAGGATTCCCAAATTGGAGCCTTCAGCCATGGACAGTGTGTTCAATATCACCAGGACTCTCGTGGAATTTACAGCCAAGAAGCAGGAAAGAATGAACAGAACATTTCCATGCAAATAATAGATGAAATACATTTTTTTCAATCTAATATTGATGTAAAAATTGGTAAACTTGATGCAAAGTTAACCCAAAAAAATTGGACATCAATGACTTAAAAAAGAATGACAAACAGTCTGCTTAAATGCATAAGGCTGTAATTACCACACTGGAATTACTTACCAATACATGTGACAGAATTGAGAGTAAATATTGAGTTCAAAATGATGAAATGGAAGATCTTTCCATTTTAAATATTAATGATCAACTTAAAATTCTGAAAGATCATGTCTTGGAAATAGCTAAAAATACCAATCAGTTTGCTACACATTTGGCAAAAAGTGACAGTGAAAGGCAAAAATTAAAGCATGAAATCATTGAAAATGTAGAACAAATTCGTAAGAATTATGAACCACATATGCCAAGACATTCTAAACCTTTTACTGAAGAAAAGCTTTCTGTTAAAGGAAGTTTGACCCCATTCTCAGGAGAAAATATTATCTCTGAAAAAAATATTCCCAAATCAGAAGAATGCCCAAAATTCTCTGGTGAAGGAGAATACAGCCATATTGAGCTCATCAGAACTATTGATATGTTGCAAGAAGATTTACACATACCTGATGAAATTATAGTGGGAACATTACACCCTCTGTTTACCAGAACTGCAAAGAAATGGTATTACAAGATGAGGATAGATCATGGAAAACATGATTGGTCTTGGTGGAAATCTGAAATTATTACCAAATGGGCCAATAGGTCTTGGAAGTTTAACATGGAAAATGCTTTTGAAAGTGCCATTTTTAACTCAGAAAAAGATAAACCACTTACTTGGTTCTTCAAGCAAAAAGAAAGATTATGTGCTTTACACCCAGATATGTCCGACACTATGATTAATATGAAAATATTAAGAAAGTGTGGAGGAGAACTGGAACATGCTATTAAAAGCAGATTTGTAGAACCCTGTTCAACAGAGGACTACATTAATGCAATGGAAGATATCAATACTAGAACCATAATTGGTAGAACTTGGACTAAAATCCCTATAGAGTCCAAGATTGTCCCAAATATTTCCAGAGAGGACAGAAGACCTGAAAAACCTGTCTTGAAGTGTCATAAATGTGGAAGCACTTCACATTTAACCAACACTTGCACCAAAAAGACAAAAATCAATGAAGTTCAAGTCATTGAAGAAGTTCAGTGTGCTGAAGAGAAAGAAGAATCTGACCTAGATTCTGAATCCTCTGAGGATACACCAGTAGAGGACTATACCATTGAAAACATTACAGCTTTCTTTGAGGTCAAAGAAGTCCATACTCACTTGCCACAGTACAGTGAAGACTGTCATAACCTGATCAATATCCAAGATGCCAGAATGTGTAAGACCAAACCTTCTAGAGGAAAAGGTTATACTGCTGGAGCATCTTGTATCACATCAATTCTGATGTATGATATTGAAGCCAAAGTAAATTTGGATACAGGGGCATTTTGCACTTGTGTGGGCAAAGATTATCTCCAAGTTATACTTCCTAAATGGAAAAACTATCTATTACCAATAGAAGCTTTGCAGCTTAGTAGTTCCAGTAACAATACGTACCCTTTGGGCATATTGGACACTAATATTGTGTTCCCACACCCTGCAGGAAGCATGAAAATGAAGACAGAGATAGTAGTGATGGACAATTGCACATCTAAGCATATCATCCTTGGAATTGATTACTTGAATATTTATGGTATTAACATCAATAACCATAACGACAGATATTTCACAATTTGAGAAAACAAAAGAAAAAATCGCTTTTTCCAATATGTGCAAACAAATACCAATAGTATCTTCCAAGAAAGATACTTATAATGAAGAATTTGTGGCTAATCAACTTGTTGAAGCACAAATTAATCTATCATTGTCAACAAAGATGAGACATGAGCTTATTGATGTGTTATACGCATATAATAATGCCTTTGCCTCTGATAAGGAACCATTAGGCACTATAAAAGGGCATGAAGTTGATATCACTCTTAATATTGACAGTCCATACCCTCCAGTCCTGAGAAGAAAAGCTTATCCAGCCAGTCCCAGAGCTAGAGATTCCTTGGAGAAACATATCCAAGAGTCAATCCAACTTGGTGTACTAAGGAAAGTAGGCCATAATGAAGAAGTTGAAGTGACAACACCTGTTATTATTTCTTGGCATAATGATAAATCAAGAATGGTTGGAGATTTTAGAGCATTGAATACCTACACAGTTCCAGATAGGTATCCAACTCCTAGAATTCAAGAAACCTTGACCCAATTGTCTAAAGCCAAGTATATAAAATCAATGGATTCATTGAAAGGCTTTCACCAAAATGTTTTGATTCCTAAAGCTAAGAAATTACTTAGAGTTATCACTCACTGTGTTATTTGTGAGTATCTTAGAATGCCATTTGGTATTAAAAATGCACCATCTCATTATCAAAAAATGATGAATACCATCTTCCCCACAGAGTTATCTGAAGGATGGTGTATCATTTATATTGATGATATTATCATATGTTCTGATTCATGCTCTTTACACCTTGAAAGAATTGCAAGAGTACTTAACAAAGCTGCAGGAGTGAATACAAATATTTCACTCAAGAAATGCAAGTTTGGTTTTGAAGAGCTCAAAGCCTTAGAACATATTGTTTCTGGTTTAAGCTTGGGTATTGACAAATATAAAGTAGCAGCAGTGTTACTTAAGCCAATACCCCAGAATAAAAAAGGAATGATGTCTTTTCTAGGATTTTCAAGTCATTATAGGAAACACTTAAAAGACTTTGCAACTTTAGCCAAGTCACTCTATAGAATCTGTGATCAACAAACAGTATGTGAGATGACACAGGAGAGAATTAAAACTTATGAGAAGATAAGGAAAGCTCTTACAGAAGCAACTTTACTCCTCATTTCTGACTGGAATATACCTTTTAAATTGTAAATTGATGCATGTGGAGATGGATTAGGGGCAGCCCTACATAAAGTCCAAATTATTGATGACAAACCTACAGAAGGACCAGTTTGTTATATCTCAAGACAAATCAAACCAACAGAAGCCAGATATTGTGCAAGCCAAATGGAGTGCTTATGTTTGGTATGGGCACTTGAGAAATTAGACTATTATCTTGATGGCAGTGTTTTTGAAGTGATAACTGACTGTAATGCCATGAAATCACTTATTAAAATGAAAACTCCCAACAGACATATGTTGAGATGGCAAATAGCTATTAAAGAATATAGAGGAAACATGACTATAGCTCACAAAGCAGGAAAAATTCACAAGAATGCTGATGGACTTAGCAGATGTGCATTAGCCAACACTCCTGATAACCCAGCTTATGTACTTTTGGAAGCAGAACCACAGATTCCAATGGAAGGAATTAACATAACTGATATTGGGACTGAATTCTTTGAAGAAGTCAGAGAATCTTATAAGCAAGACAAGAATTGCCATATCTTGACTTCCTTATTAGATAAAGACTGCAAAGATCAATCTTTAGTCAATGCACTGGATGAAGTTTGGAAAATTTCCTATTCTGAAGGGAGATTTCACTTGTTTGATGGAATAATTGAGCACAGAACCAAACATTCTTGTGTGATGACATTGTGTAGTAGGCGGCTTATCAATACCATTCTTCATGAATGCCATGATAGCATCTACTCTGGATACCTGTCAGAAGACAGAACACTTGAAAAAGTAAATAACTGTGCATGGTGGCCATCTTGGAGAAAAGAGACCATTGAATATTGCCATTCCTGTGACAGATGACAAAAAGCAAACAGGAGTACAGGCAAGAAATTTGGAATTATGATCCATATTCAAGAACCAAAATCCCCTTGGGAAGTTGTTCAGATGGATTGGGTCACAGCCCTTCATCCAAGTGGTGACAAAAGCTATAATGCCTGTTTAGTAATTGTAGACAGATATAGCAAGACTCCCATATTCTTACCCTGTCATAAAGATGGCACAGCTATGGATACAGCTCTTCTTATATGGAGTAGAGTTATTTCTCATACAGGATTATTTAAGAATATCATAAGTGACAGAGATCCCAAGTTCACATCTGCACTTTGGACCAATCTTCATAGGTTGTTTGGGACTAAGCTATCATTCTCTACAGCATATCACCCTCAAACAGATGGGCTAGCAGAGAGAATGATTCAAACTTTAGAAGACATGATCAGGATAGTTTGTGCTTATGGGTTAGAATTCAAAGACTCAGATGGCTTTACCCATGACTGGTGCACTCTGATACCTGCATTAGAATTGGCATCTAAGACATCAGTCCATTCTTCCACAGGTCAAACTCCTGCTATGTTAGAAAAAGGATGGAATCCAAGACTCCCAGAGGATACACTGAGGAAAGACTTGATTGACATTCATCCTACAGCCTCCAGCTTCAGAATAATGCTTGATAAAGTGCGACATCATGCAGAGCAGAGTATGAATTATGCTTTTGAATATGCTAAACAGAAGTGGGACAAGAGTCACAAAGTACCAGACTTTAAAGTAGGGGGCTTAGTTCTAGTTTCAAACTTGAAATTCAATAATATCAAAGGCACAAGGAGACTCAAAGATTCTAATTTAGGACCTTTTGTTATTGTTGCCTTACATGGAACCAATGCAATTCAAGTGGAATTAAGTGGTGAATTGGAAAATAAACACCCAGCCTTTCCAGTCAGCTTGATAAAGCCTCATCAACAAACTGACAAAGAATTGTTTCCTTTAAGGAACCCAACTCCTTTGGCTGTACCACCAGTGGAACAGAGTGAAGACAGAAAAATAAAGAAATTCATAAAAGAGAGGAGACTTAATGTCAGGTTGAGTCTATGTAGAAGTAGTAATTAGGCTAGTTACAGCTTTAACTTTGACTGTGACACGGAAATGAAGTGATAAAATAAAGGTATTTATTGATGAAATAAAAGGGCTTTACTATTTTGCAATAGTGGTGGTGAGCACTGTTGAAAGCCCTGGGTGCAGCTTTACCTGTTGGATTACAATAATAAAGACTAAAATACCTCTAAATTAAGAGTATACCTGATTAGATTCCAAGAGTATAGCTGTTTTTGACAGTTGTACTACGTAGGAATTCAAGAGCAGGATGAGGAAAGCAATTCTGGCTGTGAAAAGCCTCCTTTTTATCCTGAAATGGGGTGGAAAGGGTGTTAAACCTTTCCACATAGAGGAAGTGAATATTTTTTCACTCTCTGAGACAGGCTTGTGGTTTGAAAAGACCTGTATTAGACTGTATTGAGCTCAGATGTGTCTTTGAAACCACATCTGGGCAGTTTTCACCAATACAGGGTGAAAACTTTCATCTGTGGACCTCACAGCCCGATTCTGACATGTATGACGCGTAGAATGCTGTACAGAAGTTGTATGGGACCCCAGTATTAACTGAAATATGTGGCATTGAAGTAAAAAAAGCTCCTTTGTCTGTTTGACACCTCATATTCATGATTATGGGACATTATCCCATGGTAAGGCTGTATATGACAGCAGGTGGGAATCTGACCTTAAAACAGCCATACCTTTGTCAATTCTTGAGATATCAACCTCAAAATTGGTTCGGTGTGTAGCCCTGTATGTGCTCCACACAATGGTTCTTCATTTAATATGGGTATCATTAAATATGGCAAAGTTATCCCATGTACAAGATTTCTGTACATTTGTGTGGTTTAGGCAAAAAGCTGTATTGAGCTTATTTATCCCATAACCTTTGTTCTAGTTGAGCTATGGGGAAATGAATGACACAATCAGATAGCCCTGATTGTGCCCTTTCCAAAAAGACCCCACTTTAGGTATCTCATGCTAAAACTGCAAAAGTTAGATGAGAGGTGAATGTTTTGTTCACCCTTATTTGGCCTGAATTTGGCCATAACTCAAGTAATACTGGTGCGAGCTCAGTTTGGCTAGTACCATTGGATAGCCCTGGCTTAGATCTTCATTTTGAATACCCATTTGATGGGGTTAAGCCTCTCCTTCTGGATTTTAAATGAGAGGTGAAAATTAAGGTTTATGCTCAGCAATAACTTTTAGCAGGAATAACTTTGTTATTCTTTGTCCTATGGTGATGGTACTTATATTTTCAGAAAGGGGTGAGTTTCCTCTTTTGTTTGATACCTTTTGAGCTTATTTGGCTTTGCTCCATGTTTTGGTGGTATCTTGGCTATACCATTTGTTTATGGTATTTTGACTGTCATGCTTGTGCTCTGGTTTTGTCAGGCTGAGTCTATATTGAAGTGGTAATAAGAGTATTTACAACTAGAATTATGACTGTGACACGTAGAAAATTGATTAAAAATAAGAGTTTTTGATATCAAAGATGATTTATAATATATTTAAAGGGTTCTACTATTGAAAAATAGTGGTGGTGAGCGCTATTGAGAACCCAGGGTGCAATCTTACCAGTTGAGTTACTATAATAAGAGTTACAATAATTAAATATATAATTATACCTGTTTATTACCCAAGAGTAAAACTGTTTTCGACAGTTTACTACGTAGGGTATTCAAGAGCAGGATGAGGAAAGGCTTTTGGCTGTGAAAAGCCCTCCTTTTATCCTGAAATTGAGGTGGAAAGGCTGCTAGACCTTTCCACACAGGGGAAGTGAAGATTTTTCACTCTCTATGACAGGCTTGTGGTTTGAAAACAGCCTGTATACTCTGTATTGGGCTCAGATGTGGTTTTGAAACCACATCTGGGCAGTTTTCACCAATACAGAGTGAAGATTTTCATCTGGGGACCTCACAGCCTGATTCTGACGTGTATGACGCGTAGAATGCTGTACAGAAACTGTATGGGACCCCAGTATTGACTGACATATGAGGTATTGAAGTAAAATCATGCTTCTTCGTCTATTTGACACCTCATATTCATGGTTATGGGATATTATCCCATGGTAAGGCTGTATCTGACAGCAGGTGGGATTTTGACCTTAAAATGGTCATAACTCTGTCAGTTTTTGAGATATCAAGCTCAACATTGGTTCATTGAATAGCTCTGTATGAGCTCTACACAATGGTACCCAACTTGACATGGTTATCATTAAATATGACAAAGCTATCCCATGTACAAGTATTTTTGTACATTGGCATGGTCTGGGCAAAAGCTGTATTAAGCTTGTTTGGCCAATAACTTCTGTTGTAGTTGAGCTATGAGGAAATGGATGGCACCATCAGATAGCCCTTATTGTGCTCTTTCCAAAAAGACCCCACTTTAGGTATCTCACACTAAAACTGTGAAAGTTAGATGGGAGGTGAATGTTTTGTTCACCCTTATTTGGTCTGAATTTGACCATAACTCAAGTAATACTGGTGCTAGCTCAGTTTGGCTAGCACCATTAGATAGCCCTGGCTTAGAGCTTCATTTTGAATACCCATTTGATGGGGTTAAGCCTCTCCTTCTAGATTTTAGATGAGAGGTGAAAATTAAGGTTTATGCTCAGCAATAACTTTGAGCAGGAATAACTTTGTTATTTCTTGTCCTATGGTGATGGGACTTATATTTTCAAAAAGAGGTGAGTTTCCTCTTTATTCTGATACCTTTTGAGCTAATTTGGCTCAGTTCCATGTTTTGGTGGTATTTTGGCTATACCATTGGTTTATGGTGTTTTGGCTGTCATGCTTGTGCTCTGGTTTTGAGTCACAGGCTGACAAATGGTATACCCAAGATACCACAACAACATGGAGCTGAGCCAAATCATCTCAAAAAGTATCAAACGAAAGAGGAAACTCACCCCTTTCTGAAAATATAAGTCCCATCACCATAGGAAAAAGGATAAGAAAGTTATTCCTGCTCAAAGTTATTGCTGAACATAAACCTTAATTTTCACCTCTCATCTAAGATCCAGAAGGAGAGACTTAACCCCATCCAATGGGTATTCAAAATGAAGCTCTAGGTCAGGGCTATCCAATGGTACTAGTCAAACTGAGCTAGCACCAGTATTACTTGAGTTATGGCCAAATTCAGGCCAAATAAGGGTGAACAAAACATTCACCTCTCATCTAACTTTTGCATGTTTAGCGTGAGATACCTAAAGTGGGGTCTTTTTGGAAAGCTCACAATCAGGGATATCTGATGGTGTCATCCATTTCCCCATATCTCAACTAGAACAAAAGGTATGGGGCAAATAAGCTCAATACAGCTTTTTGCCTAAACCACGCAAATGTACAAATATCTTGTACATGGGATAACTTTGCCATATTTGATGATATCCATATCAAATGAGGTACCACTTTGTAGAGCACATACAGGGCTACACACTGAACCAATTTTGAGGTTGATATCTCAAGAATTGACAAAGCTATGGCTGTTTTAAGGTCAGATTCCCACCTGCTGTCATATACAGCCTTACCATGAGATAATGTCCCATAATCATGAATATGAGGTGTCAAACAGACAAAAGAGCTTGTTTTTACTTCAATACCACATATGCCAGTTAATACTTGGGTCCCATACAGGTTCTGTACAGCATTCTACGCGTCATACACGTCAGAATCAGGCTGTGAGGTCCCCAGATGAAAATGTTCACCCTGTATTGGTGAAAACTGCCCCGATGTGGTTTCAAAACCACATCTGAGCCCAATAAAGACTATAAAGCTCCTTGCAAACCACAAGACTGTCTCATAGAGTGAAAAAATCTTCAATTCCTCTATGTGGAAAGGTCTAACACCCTTTCCACCCCATTCCAGGATAAAAAGGAGGTTTTTCACAGCCAGAATTGCTTTCCTCATCCTGATCTTGAATTCCTACATAGTACAACTGTCAAAAACAGTTATACTCTTGGAAAATAATCAGGTATACTCTTAATTTAGAAGTATTGTAGTCTTTATTATTGTAATCCAACAGGTAAAGCTGCACCCAGGGCTTTCAACAGTGCTCACCACCATTATTGCAAAATAGTAAAGCCCTTTTATTTCATCTATAAACCCTTATTATTCATAAATAATTTTATTTTATCACTTTATTTCCATGTCAAAGTCAAAGTCAAAGCTGTAAATAGCCTAATGACTGCTTCTACATAGACTCAACCTGATATTTTGGGGGCCTGGCAATGGTTTTTGACAATTTTGGACCTTATAAGTGAGTTTTTTACTTATTTTCTTTATTATCTGACACTTGTTTTATCTTTTTAGGCATAGATATTTCTTAAATATATATATTTATCCTTATACTCATATACAAAAGAGTACTTGTCTCATGGCTAATAACCACAAGACCCTTATTTTTGGCATGTTTTGTATATAAAAACACTTTTAGCCATTAATAAATTCTTAATTTTAAATTCAATTAAGACACCTCATACTGATAAACCAAAAGTTTAGGCATGATTGGGCAGATTTTCAACTCAATTACCCTCTTACATACCACTTTTTTGACAGTTTATACTTGCTAATTACAAGTTATTCTGTGAGATATTGGTATACAAACAGTATACCAAATATCAGTAAGCTGTATTTCTGACATGAAATTTTTAATTCAGTTACACTGTCATTTTACAAGGGCATATTGTAGTAATATACAATCCCAGAGGCCATTCTTAGACGTGAAAATAGCATTTTAATAAGTCTTAACTGACATTAAGCCCTCTTTTTTCTGTTCTATTTCAGTGAAGATAACTTCATACCACTAGAAAGCCAGTCACAATCCAACACACCAGTGACACCCTTAGAACCAGAGGGCAGCAAATGCAAAGGAAAGAGGCACAGTGAAGGCCTGATAACAGAAAAGAAGTGGACACCCATTGCCACACAGAAGAGTAGAAAACCACGAAATTCTGCTTCAATACAAGGTAAACCAACCTTGACAGCTTGTACAGGGAAAATTACTATAATTAACCCAGTTGTAACCTCTAAAGTTAAATTTCCCAAATCGGCAGACAACAAATTTGTACAAGGCACAGTCAAAGGTAAATATCCTAAGAACATAAAGTTTTTGACTGCTTGCAAACACTAGCATTTCACCTGTACACCTCAGAGATCTTGGCTTCCAAAGGAACCAGCCAGAGGAAAGAGAAGGCTTGTCCAGAACCAGAAGACCTGGAAAAGGACACCTTGGACACAGTAGTGGATGGGAAAACAATGAGGGAGATAATATCAACCCTGCCATTCATACTCCAATTCAATGGAGACCTCAAACCAGAGGACTGGAAAGACATGGATCAAGTTCTTCAGCTCCACCAACTCCTCAGGGACCTATTCCAATGGAGCATGGACAACAAGAGGTTCAACCTGGCATCTCACTGGGCAGAACTTGGAGCAAGTTTCCAGAAGATCTGTCTCAAAGAGATAGACTTCAAAGACCTTATGATCTCAACCAAAGGTTGGAATCCTACCAGACAGTTCAGACTCCTGGAGGCAAGGGCACAGAGGATAAGGGAGAATCAAGCCACTATCCAAGCTATAGAAGAATAGTTAACCCAGACAGGGCCTACTCAGATTCCTTCAGGCTCACAAGGAGCAGGCCAAATCAGCTCTCCAGCGGCTTCACACCATGAAGACACCAACAGATCAATGACCAAGAGTCACCACTATTCACAATTCCGGGAGGTTTCCAGGAGAAGAAAAGGATACAAGGGGAAAGACAAGACCTCGTTCAGCCAAAGGCAGAAAGAATCAGACCCCATGATCCAGAAGTTGTTGAATTTGGTGAAAGAAGTGCACAAGAACCAGAAGTAGTTGTAAACCACTCTAGAATCAGTAGTCCTAGTAATAGAAACATTACCCCCACTCAGACCAAACATAACATTGTCACATGTGAGAGTAACATCAACAGTGATACACTGTGGTTACAAATGTCCCAATATGCTGAGCAATCTGCAAAACAGTTTTCAGAACTTGAAGCAAGCCATGAGAGAATGAAGAAATTAACAGCCTCCATGGATAAAATAATTAAAAATCTTCAAGAAGGACATCCTCAATTGAGCAAAGTCTCTGAAGAAACCAACAAAAGACTGAATCTAGTCTTTGAAGAACAACACCACAGCAGAAGGGACAGGGATTGTCTGGACCAAGAAATAAACAAATTGTTTAATGTATACCATAACTTGAAGCCCCAACCATAAGTCCAAGTTATGGAAAATCCATATCAACCAGATGACATCAAACCAGATGCCATGTTGATGAATAAAGCAAGATCACCATCACAATACCAGGATGGAGATGGCATGTCTTGTTTAGAGAAGGAAGCCTTGAAACAGCTTCCTGAGGCCTCAAGCTGGCCCAAATTCTCTGGAACCGGAGAATATGATCATATGGAACTCATACATTATATTGATAGACTCTTCATTGATGTACCTAGCATACCAGATTACTGGATTACTGCCAGATTGTATACAGAATTTAAAGGTCATGCTAGTATATGGTACACAGGAATGAAAGAAATCCATGGCAGAAGAAACTGGCCATGCTGGAAGAGTCAAATCATCCAAAGGTACAGTAGTGGAACTTGGATATGGCAAACGACCATGTCATTTGAAAATGACAAATACTCTGTGGACAAAGATCCATATGAGTGGTGTCTCAGACAGTCTAAAAGACTTAAAGCCATTGATCCTCAGATGAACATCCAGATGAGGAATCACAAACTTCTGACACAACTGCCAGGAGAATTAGAGCATGCAGTGAAATGCAGATGCAACCAAAATTGCACTCTAGATGACATTGCTAATACCTTACAAGACATAAGGAAAAGAACTAATATAGGGAAATTCACCCCATATAAGAGCAGTGGTTTCAGAGAGAAACAACCTTTCAGGGTAGAGTTTAAAGACAAACCCAAAGAAAGAGTGGCAGAAGTGGCAAAGAAGAAACATTTTTGTCACAATTGTGGTTCAACTGACCACTATGCCAACAACTGCCCAAAGGCAAAGAAAAAATTCTATGCCATTGAGAAGGTCCCAGAGGAGGAATCCCCAACAGAGGATTCTGAATCAGACTCTATGGGTGATGCCATCAGAGAACTATCTGATGATGACCAAGACCCAAAGGAAGAATTTCTAGTAGAATACCAAGAGGAAACCCCACTAGAAATTCAGGACATAGAGTTGGAAGCAGGCATGGCACAGGATACTTCCAATCAAAACTTGTGCAAACACACAGAAGATGCACAAAAATTCCTGGTTACACCAACCAAAGGGATGGCATATATACATGGAGCAGCCACAAAAATTACTGTTTGTATTGACAATGCTCAACATCCATTTATCATTGACAGTGAAGCACACTGATCCATAGTGGCCAGAGATTATCTGGATAACCACTTCCCAAATTGGGAAAACCAGCTCTTGCCCACCAAGGCAAAGAAATTCAAAGGTGCTTCAGGGAAGATGACTTCTATTGGGACAATTAGCAAAGAGATAATTATACCCCGCAGGAAGGGTAATATCAGACTCAACCCAGAGCTTGTAGTTCTTGATGATGCCCACATCCAAGGCTTCTTACTGGGAACAGACTACCAAAGAATGTATGGCATAGATATTTAAAATAGTAAAAACAGGCATATTACCATAGGTACCAACAAGGAGAAGAAATTTTCACTTGATATATACCAAATCTCTACCCATGACTCACTGGAGAAGTTACTGAATGAATTCAGAGAGGGCTAGTTTAGCACTACCCTCACCAGTAAAGAAAAACTAAGTTTACTAAAGATGCTGAGGAAGAATAGACCAGCATTTGCCATTGGTCACAAGACACTAGGCAAGATCAAAGGCCATGATATAGAACTATATCTGGATGTGGAAAGTCCTTATCCACCCATGCTTAGGAGACCTCCTTATCCAGCAAGCCTGGAAACCAGGAGAGAAATTGAGAAAAATATCAATGAACTCCTGGAAATGGATGTCTTCAGGAAGATTGGACATAATGAAATAGTGCAAATCACCACTCCTGTCCTAATCACCTGGCATGGTGGCAAGCCTAGACTGTGTGGAGACTTCAGAGCTCTGAATAACTACACAAAAGCAGACAGGTACCCTATACCCAGGATACCTCATGCCTTGGATAAACTGGCAAAAGCCAAATACATAACCAAAATGGATTGTATGAAGGGCTTCCACCAAAATGGAGTCAAACCAAACCCCATGAAAATACTCAGAATAATATGCCATATGGGCATATATGAGTATACCAGGGTGCCATTTGGCATCAAAAAATGCACCAGCCCACTTCCAAAGGATGATGGACACAATATTTCAGGAAGAAATATTGGAAGGCTGGATGGTGGTATATATTGATGATATCATTATATACTCAGAGACATGGGAAGACCATGTACATGACATAGACAGAGTGCTAAGCAAATGTACACCCATAAATCTGAAGATTTCACTGAAAAATTGTGATTTTGGCCAACAAGAGCTACTAGCTCTAGGACATAAAGTCTCAGGTCTCAGTCTGGCAATTGACCAGAATAAAGTAGCAGCAGTACTGCAAAAGCAAGTACTAAAGAGCATCAAAGAGATGCAATCTTTCCTTGGGTTTGCTAGCTACTATAGAAACCACATCAAGAATTTTGCACACATAACTAGTAATTTATACAAGTTATTTTCAAAAGATATAGTTTTTGAAATTACCAAGGAAAGAAGGGATACATATGAGAGGATCAAACATGAACTCACAAATGCACCTGTATACATCTTGCCTGACTTTGAACTACCATTCAAGCTATATATAGATGCAGCATGTAGCCAAGGCTTAGGAGAAGCCCTTCACCAAAGACAAATTGTGGATGGTGAACCAAGAGAGGGATTAATATGTTACATCTCTAGGCAACTGAAAGATTCAGAAGCCAGGTATGGGGCCACCCAGACTGAATGTCTATGCTTAGTCTGGGCTCTGGAGAAACTCCATTATTATCTGGAGGGTGCAGTTTTTGAAGTATACACATATTGCACAGCCTTGAAGTCTTTACTGAACATGAAGATTACAAATAGACACATGCTGAGATGGCAAATAGCCAACCATCAGAATAGAGGGAACATGACCATCATATACAAAGAAGGTAAAAGTCATACCAATGCAGATGGCCACTGGATAATGTCAAGAGAAATCCAGATTATGACCCTGAAGTGGAAGCCAAGATCCCTATCCATTTCATAGAAATAGATAGGAGTAAGAACTTAAGATTTTCTGAATGGGCACCAGAAAGTGGTACCCTTGACAGTGGAAACACTGATTCAGAGGGAACAGAAACTCCCATATTGGGAATAAGTTCCTCAGAACTGCAAAATAAATTTTTTAGTGCAGTACTAAAGTCTTATACCAAACAAAACCAGTGTGGCATATTACTACAACTCCTTTAACAAAAGTACAGGAGTCCAGAGCTGGAATACCAGCTGGAAGAACCCTGGTTAAGGGCCTATAAGGATAACAAGTTCTTCCTTATAGATGGCCTGCTCTACCACAGAGAAAAACACACAAGTGCACTCACAGTTGTAGACAGGGAACACATCTCTCTGATCCTGCAGGAATGCCATGACTGCCCCTATATGGGACACATGAGTGAGGACAGGACAAAGGAGAGGGTAGCAAGCACAGCTTGGTGGCCCAAGTGGGAACAAGAGTTGAGTGAATACATCAACACTTGTGAAAGATGTCAAAAGGCAAATAGGAAACATGGGAAGATGTATGGGTTACTTCAACATATAGAAGAACCCAAACACCCATGGGAAACCATCAACATGGACTGGGTTACAGGACTTGTCCCAGGAGGCAAAGAAAACTACAATGCCTGCTTAATCATAGTTGATAGGTTCAGCAAGAGAATGAGGTGTCTACCATGCCACAAAGAGGACACAGCCATGGATACTGCTCTGTTATTTTGGAATAACATCATATCTACCTGTGGAGTCCCTAAGATCATCATTAGTGATAGGGACCCAAAATTCACATCTGAGTTTTGGACCAACTTGTATGACATGCTTGGCACCAAGCTTGCTTTTTACACACCTTACCATCCACAAACAGATGGCCTAGCTGAGAGGATGATCCAAACAATGGAGGACATCCTTGGAAGGTTCTGTGCCTATGGCATGGAATCCAAGGACCATGAGGGATATACCCATGACTGGGTTACCCTTCTACCAGCTGTCCAACTGGCGTATAATACAAGTCAGCGCTCTACCACAGGAAGAACACCTGCACTGGTAGAGAAAGGGTGGAATACCTTGTTTCCTGAGGATCACTTGAAGAAGAATCTTCTGACCATCCACCCCACAGCCAAAGACTTCCATGATATGTGGAAGAGAGCTTGTGACACAGCTGCTAAATGCATAGCTCAGGAAAAAGATTATAATAAGCAGAGGTGGGACAAGACACAATGGAACCTGACTTTAAGGAAGGGGACCAGGTGTTAGTGTCTACACTAAATTTCAACAATCTTAAAGGACCCAAGAAGATGAGAGACTCATTCGTAGGGCCCTTCACTATCATTAAGTTGGTAGGCAAGAATGCAGTGGAAGTCAAGCTCACAGAGGAGTTTTCCAGGAAACACCCAGTCTTTCTAGTGAGCTTGGTCAAGCCATACTTTTAAGAAGAAGAGGGTAAATTCCCCTCCAGGAAGACGAACCTCAAACCACCAGAAATAATGGAAGTAGAGGCCTCCCCAGGACCTGTGAGTAAGATCATCAGGTCCAGGAAGATCAGACTTAATGGGAAGGATCAATGACAATATTTAGTCAGATTCAAGAACCAAACAGCTGATAAAGACAAATGGTTGGAAGAAGATTCCATACCAGATGGGAGCCTTCATTTAAGGAGATTCAGGGCCTCTAGGAGGACTGAACAGTGTCATCAATGATGAGCCTTTTTTAGAGGGAGGGTATGTCAGCCTGTGACTCAAAACCAGAGCACAAGCATGACAGCCAAAACACCATAAACCAATGGTATAGCCAAAATACCACCAAAACATGGAGCTGAGCCAAATTAGCTCAAAAGGTATCAGAAGAAAGAGGAAACTCACCTCTTTCTGAAAATATAAGTCCCATCACCATAGGACAAGAAATAACAAATTTATTCCTGCTCAAAGTTATTGCTGAGCATAAACCTTAATTTTCACCTCTCATCTAAAATCTAGAAGGAGAGGCTTAACCCCATCAAATGGGTATTCAAAATGAAGCTCTAAGCCAGGGCTATCTAATGGTGCTAGCCAAACTGAGCTAGCACCAGTATTACTTGAGTTATGGTCAAATTCAGACCAAATAAGGGTGAACAAAACATTCACCTCTCATCTAACTTCTACAGTTTTAGTGTGAGATACCTAAAGTGGGGTCTTTTTGGAAAGAGCACAATCAGGGCTATCTGATGGTGCCATCCATTTCCTCATAGCTCAACTACAACAGAAGTTATTGGCCAAACAAGCTTAATACAGCTTTTGCCCACACCACGCCAATGTACAAAAAGACTTGTACATGGGATAGCTTTGTCATATTTAATGATAACCATGTCAAGTTGGGTACCATTGTGTAGAGCGCATACAGAGCTATTCAATGAACCAACTTTGAGCTTGATATCTCAAAAACTGACAGAGTTATGACCATTTTAAAGTCAAAATCCCACCTGCTGTCAGATACAGCCTTACCATGGGATAATATCCCATAACCATGAATATGAGGTGTCAAATAGACGAAGAAGCATGATTTTACTTCAATACCTCATATGTCAGCCAATACTGGGGTCCCATACAGTTTCTGTACAGCATTCTACGCGTCATACACGTCAGAATCAGGCTGTGAGGTCCCCAGATGAAAATCTTCACCCTGTATTGGTGAAAACTGCCCAGATGTGGTTTCAAAACCACATCTGAGCCCAATACAGAGTATACAGGCTGTTTGCAAACCACAAGCCTGTCATAGAGAGTGAAAAATCTTCACTTCCTCTACGTGGAAAGGTCTAGCAGCCTTTCCACCTCAATTTCAGGATAAAAGGAGGGCTTTTCACAGCCAAAAGCCTTTCCTCATCCTGCTCTTGAATACCCTACGTAGTAAACTGTCGAAAACAGTTTTACTCTTGGGTAATAAACAGGTATAATTATATATTTAATTATTGTAACTCTTATTATAGTAACTCAACTGGTAAGATTGCACCCTGGGTTCTCAATAGCGCTCACCACCACTATTTTTCAATAGTAGAACCCTTTAAATATATTATAAATCATCTTTAATATCAAAAACTCTTATTTTTAATCAATTTTCTATGTGTCACAGTCATAATTCTAGTTGTAAATACTCTTATTACCACTTCAATATAGACTCAGCCTGACATTTTGGGGGCCTGGCCGTGTTTTAAATCTCTTATTGGACCTTATAAGTAAGTCTTTGCTCTCTTTATGACTTATTAACCAAGTGTTTTATCTTTTTTTAGGCGGAATTTCTTTATTTAAATATATATTATATATATATTTATCCTTTTTTATATATATACTCATATTATAACAGTATTATTCACGTGGCTAATACCCACTGAATTTAAATATTTTTGGCGTGTTTTGTATATAAAAACACGTAAGCCATCAATAAAGTCCTGTATTCTTGACTGAATAAGGACACCTCTGACTGAAAAACCATCAGTTGAGGCGTGGAATAAGTGTATTGTTAACTCAATAACACTTATACAAAACCACTTGTACAGAATACACTTGAAAACCACAAGTGTATCTGTGGGATACTGGCACACAAACAGTGTGACAGGGTACCAAAAGCTGTAATTCTGACGTGAAATTGTTGATTCAATTACACTGTCATTATACAGGGCACATTGTAGTAACATACAAGCCCAGAGGCCAATCTTAGACTTGCAAAACCAGCATTTTTAAGAAGTCTTAACTGACATAAGTCCTCCCTTTTCTGCCTTGATTTCAGTGGAAGAAAATTACATCCCACTTGAGACCCAGTCACAGGCCAACACACCAGTGACACCCTCAGAACCAGAGGGCAGCAAGGGCAAAGGAAAGAGGCACAGTGAAGGTCTCATCACAGCCAAGAAGTGGACACCAATAGCCACCCAGAGAAGTAGAAAACCACGAAACTCTGCATCCATACAAGGTAAACCAACCTTAACCACTTGTACAGGAAAGATTACAATTATTAACCCAGTTGTAACTTCCAAAGGCAAACTGCCCAAGTCAGCAGACAGTAAATTTGTACAAGGCACAGTCAAAGGTAAATACCCTAAGAACATAAAGTTTTTGACTGCTTGCAAACACTGATATGTCCCCTGTATACCTCAGAGACCTTGGCTTCCAAAGGAACCAGCCAGAGGATAGAGGAGGATTGTCCAGAACCAGAAGACCTGAAATAGGACACCCTGGACACAGTGGTGGATGGCAAAACAATGAGGGAGATAATATCAACCTTGCCATTCACACTCCAATTCAACAGAAACCTCAAACCAGAGGACTGGAAGGATATGGATCAAGTTCTTCAGATCCACCAACTCCTCAAAGATTTATTTCAATGGAGCATGGACAACAAGAGGTTCAACCTAGCAACTCACTGGGCAGAACTGGGATCAAGTTGCCAGAAGATCTGTCTCAAAGAGATAGACTTCAAAGACCTTATGGTAATCACCAAAGGTTGGAATCCTACCAGGCAGCACAGACTCCAGGAGGCAAGGGCACAGAGGATAAGGGAGAATCAAGCCACTATCCTAGCTATAGAAGAACAGTTGACCCAGACAGGGCCTACTCAGATTCCTTCAGGTTCACAAGGAGCAGGCCAAATCAACTCTCCAGTGGCTTCACACCATTCAGACACCAGCAGATCAGTGGCGAAGAGTCACCATTCTTCACAATTCCAGGAGGTTTCCAGGAGAAGACAAGGAAACAAGGGCAAGAACAAAACCTCCTTCAGCCAGAGGAGGAAAGAGTCAGACCCCATGATCCAGAAGCTGTTGGATTTGGTAAAGGAAGTACACAAGAACCAGAAGTAGTTGTAAACCACTCTAGAATCAGTAGTCCTAGTAATAGAAACATTACCCCCACTCAGACTGAAAATAACATTGTCACATCTGAGAGTAACATCAACAGTGATACACTGTGGTTACAAGTGTCCCAATATGCTGAACAATCTGCAAAGCAATTTGCAGAAATTAAAGCTAGCCAAGAGAGGATGAGACAAACTCAAGCCTCCTTGGAACAAATAGTTAAGAATCTTCAAGAAGGATATGCTCAACTGAGCAAAGCCTCTGAAGAATCCAACAAAAGACTGAACCAAGTCTTTGAAGAACAACACCACAGCACAAGGGACAGGGAGTTTCTGGATCAAGACATTAACAAATTGTTTAATGCCTACCATAGCTTAAAGCCCCAACCATAAGGCCAAGCTATGGAGAATCCATATCAACCAGATGACATCAAACCAGATGCCATGTTGTTGAATAAGGCAAGATCTCCATCACAATACCAGGATGGAGATGGCATGTCTTATTCAGAGAAGGAAGCCTTGAAACAGCTTCCTGAGGCCTCAAACTGGCCCAAATTCTCTGGATCAGGAGAATATGATCATATGGAGCTCATAGATTATATTGATGGACTCTTCATTGATGTACCAAGCATACCAGACTACTGGATTACTGCTAGATTGAATACTGCATTCAAAGGTCATGCAAGTATATGGTATACAGAAATGAAAGAAATCCATGGCAGAAGAAACTGGCCATGGTGGAAGAGTCAAATAATCCAAAAGTTCAGTAATGGAACTTGGATATGGCAAACGACCATGTCATTTGAAAATGACAAATACTCTGTGGACAAAGATCCATATGAGTGGTGTCTCAGACAGTCTAAAAGACTTAAAGCCATTGATCCTCAGATGAACATCCAGATGAGGAATCACAAACTTCTGACACAACTGTCAGGAGAATTGGAGCATGCAGTGAAATGCAGATGCAACCAAAATTGCACTCTAGATGACATAGCCAATACCCTACAAGACATAAGGAAAAGGACTAATATAGGGAAATTCACCCCATATAGAAGCAGTAGTTTCAAAGAGAAACAACCTTTCAGGGTGGAGTTTAAAGACAAACCCAGAGAAAGAGTGGCAGAAGTGGCAAAGAAGAAGAAGTCTTGTCACAATTGTGGTTCAACAGACCACTATGCCAACAACGGTCCAAAAGCAAAGAAAAAAGTCTATGTTATAGAAAAGGTCCCTGAAGAAGAACCTCCAACAGAGTATTCTGAATCAGACTCTATGGGAGATGCCATCAGAGAACCATCTGATGATGATCAAGACCCAAGAGAGGAATTTCTAGTGGAATACCAAGAGGAAACCCCATTGGAAATCCAGGATATACAGTTGGAAGCAGGCATGCCACAGGACACTGCCAACAAGAACTTGTGCAAACACACACAAGATGCACAAACATTCCTGGTTACACCAACCAAAGGAATGGCATATATACATGGAACAGCCACAAAAATGACTGTATGTATTGACAATGCTCAGCACCCACTGATCATTGACAGTGGAGCACATTGCTCCATAGTGGCCAGAAATTATCTGGATAACCACTTCCCAAACTGGTAAAAGCAGCTCTTGCCCACTAAAGCAAGGAACTTCAAAAGTGCATCAGGGAAGATGACTTCCATTGGGACAATTATCAAAGAGATAATTATACCCCACAGGAAGGGTAATATCAGACTCAACCCAGAGTTTGTAGTGCTTGAAGATGCCCACATCCAAGGGTTTTTACTGGGAACAGATTACCAGAGGATGTATGGCATAGATATTTACAACAGTAAAAACAGGCACATTACCATTGGTACCAACAAGGAAAAGAAATTTTCACTTGATATATACCACATATCTTCACAGGATCCACTAGAACAACTCTTGAAGGAATTCAGGGAGGGACAGTTTAGCACTACCCTCACCAGTAAACAAAAACTAAGTTTACTGAAGATGCTGAGGAAGAACAGACCAGCATTTGCCATTGGTGAAGAGCCACTAGGCAAGATTAAAGGCCATGATATAGAACTATATCTGGATGTGGAAAGACCTTATCCACCCATGCTGAGGAGACCTCCTTATCCAGCAAGTCTGGAAACCAGGAAAGAAATTGAAAAAACACATCAATGAACTCCTGGACATGGATGTCATCAGGAAGATTGGACATAATGAAATAGTGGAAATCACCACTCCTGTCCTAATCACCTGGCATGATGGCAAGTCTAGATTGTGTGGAGACTTCAGAGCCCTGAATAACTACACAAAAGCAGACAGGTATCCTATACCAAGGATACCTCATGCCCTGGATAAGCCGGCCAAAGCTAAATACATAACCAAGATGGATTGTATTAAAGGCTTCCACCAAAATGGAGTTAAACCAAACTCCATGAAGTTGCTCAGAATAATATGCCATATGGGCATATATGAGTATACCAGGATGCCATTTGGCATCAAGAATGCACCAGCCCACTTCCAAAGGATGATGGACACCATATTTCAAGAAGAAATAATGGAAGGCTGGATGGTAGTATATATTGATGATATCATTATATACTCAGAGACATGGTAAGACCATGTACAATACATAGACAGAGTGCTAAGTAAATGTACACCCATCAATCTGAAAATTTCACTTAAAAAGTGTAATTTTGGCCAACAAGAGCTACTAGCTCTAGGACACAAAGTCTCAGGCCTTAGTCTGGCAATTGACCAGAACAAAGTAGCAGCAGTACTGCAAAAACCAGTACCAAAGAACATCAAAGAGATGCAATCTTTCCTTGGATTTGCTAGCTACTATAGAAACCACATCAAACACTTTGCCCACATAACTAGTAGTTTATACAAGTTATGCTCAAAGGATGTAGTTTTTGAAATAACCAAGGAAAGGAGGGATGCATATGAGAGGATCAAATATGAACTCACAAATGCACCTGTGCTCATCTTACCTGACTTTGAACTACCATTCAAGTTATATATAGATGCAGCATGCAGCCAAGGCTTGGGAGCAGCCCTTCACCAAAGACAAATTGTGGATGGTGAACCAAGAGAAGGTGTAATATGTTACATCTCCAGGCAGCTGAAAGATTCAGAAGCCAGGTATGGGGCCACCCAGACAGAATGTCTATGTCTAGTCTGGGCTCTAGAAAAACTCCATTATTATTTGGAGGGTGCAGTCTTTGAAGTCTACACAGACTGCACAGCCTTGAAGTCTTTACTAAACATGAAGACTACCAATAGACACATGCTGAGATGGCAAATAGCCATCCAGGAGTATAGAGGGAACATGACCATCATATACAAAGAAGGTAAAAGCCATACCAATGCAGATGGCCTTAGCAGATGGCCACTGGACAATGTCAAAAGCAATCCAGCTTATGACCCTGAAGTTGCTGCAAAAATTCCTATCCATTTTATGGAAATAAATAGGAAGAAGAACTTCAGATTCTCTGAATGGGCACCAGGGAGTGGTACCCTTGACAGTGGAAACACTGATTCAGAAGGGACAGAAACCCCCATACTGGGAATAAGTTCCTCAGCACTGCACAATGAATTTTTCAATGAAGTTCTGAAATCATATGCTAAACACAAACAGTGTAGCATACTACTCCAACTCCTTCAACAAAAATACAGGAGCCCAGAACTGGAAACCCAGCTGGAGGAACCCTGGTTGAGGGCCTATAAGGACAATAAATTCTTCCTTATAGATGGCCTGATTTATCACAGAGAAAAGCACACCAGTGCACTCACAGTGATAGACAGAGACCACATCTCTTTAATCCTGCAGGAATGCCATGACTGCCCCTACATGGGACACATGAGTGAGGACAGGACTAAAGAGAGGGTAGCAAGCACAGATTGGTGGCCCAAGTGGGAGCAAGAGTTGAGTGAATACATCAACACTTGTGAAAGATGCCAAAAGGAAAATAGAAAGCATGGGAAGAAATATGGGTTGCTTCAACACATAGAAGAACCCAAACACCCATGGGAAACTATCAACATGGACTGGGTCACAGTACTTGTCCCAGGAGGCAAAGAAAACTACAATGCCTGCTTAATCATAGTTGATAGGTTCAGCAAGAGCATGAGATGTCTACCATGCCATAAAGAGGACACAGCCATGGACACTGCTCTGGTATTTTGGAATAACATCATATCCACCTGTGGAGTCCCTAAGATCATAATCAGTGACAGGGACCCAAAATTCACATCTGAATTTTGGACCAATTTATATGACATGCTTGGCACCAAGCTTGCTTTTTCCACAGCTTACCATCCACAAACAGATGGCCTAGCTGAGAGGATGATCCAAACAATGGAGGACATCCTCAGGAGGTTCTGTGCCTATGGCATGGAATACAAGGACCATGAGGGATACACCCATGATTGGGTCACCCTCTTACCAGCAGTCCAACTGGCTTATAATACAAGCCAGCACTCTACCACAGGAAAAACACCTGCACTGGTAGAGAAAGGGTGGAATCCCCTGTTACCTGTGGATCACTTGAAGAAAAATCTTCTGACCATCCACCCCACAGCCAAAGACTTCCATGATATGTGGAAGAAAGCCTGTGATACTGCGGCCAAATGCATAGCTGAGGCCAAAGAGTATAACAAGCAAAGGTGGGACAAATCACATATGGAACCTGACTTCAAGGAAGGGGACCAGGTGTTAGTATCTACACTGAACTTTAACAATCTCAAAGGACCCAAGAAAATGAGAGACTAATTTGTAGGGCCCTTCACTATCATTAAGTTGATAGGGAGAAATGCAGTAGAGGTCAAGCTCACTGAGGAGTTTTCTAGGAAACACCCAGTCTTTCCAGTAAGCCTGGTCAAACCATACTTCCAAACAGAGGAGGATAAATTCCCCTCCAGGAAGAAAAACATCACTCCACAAGAAATAGTGGAAGTAGAAGACTCTCCTGGACCTGTGATTAAAATCATCAGGGCCAGAAAAATCAGACTTAATGGGAAGGATCAGAGACAATATCTAGTCAGATTCAAGAACCAGACAGCTGACAAAGACAAATGGTTGGCAGAGGATGCCATACCAGATGGGAACCTTCATCTAAGGAGATTCAGAGCCTCTAGGAGGACTGAACAGTCTCATCAATGATGAGCCTTTTTTAGAGGGAGGGTATGTCAGCCTGTGACTCAAAACCAGAGCACAAGCATGACAGCCAAAACACCATAAACCAATGGTATAGCCAAAATACCACCAAAACATGGAACTGAGCCAGATTAGCTCAAAAGGTATCAGAAGAAAGAGGAAACTCACCTCTTTCTGAAAATATAAGTCCCATCACCATAGGACAAGAAATAACAAAGTTATTCCTGCTCAAAGTTATTGCTGAGCATAAACCTTAATTTTCACCTCTCATCTAAAATCTAGAAGGAGAGGCTTAACCCCATCAAATGGGTATTCAAAATGAAGCTCTAAGCCAGGGCTATCTAATGGTGCTAGCCAAACTGAGCTAGCACCAGTATTACTTGAGTTATGGTCAAATTCAGACCAAATAAGGGTGAACAAAACATTCACCTCTCATCCAACTTTTACAGTTTTAGTGTGAGATACCTCAAGTGGGGTCTTTTTGGAAAGAGCACAATCAGGGCTATCTGATGGTGCCATCCATTTCCTCATAGCTCAACTACAACAGAAGTTATTGGCCAAACAAGCTTAATACAGCTTTTGCCCAGACCATGCCAATGTACAAAAATACTTGTACATGGGATAGCTTTGTCATATTTAATGATAACCATGTCAAGTTGGGTACCATTGTGTAGAGCTCATACAGAGATATTCAATGAACCAACTTTGAGCTTAATATCTCAAAAACTGACAGAGTTATGACCATTTTAAGGTCAAAATCCCACCTGCTGTCAGATACAGCCTTACCATGGGATAATATCCCATAACCATGAATATGAGGTGTCAAATAAACAAAGAAGCATGATTTTACTTCAATACCTCATATGTCAGTCAATACTGGGGTCCCATACAGTTTCTGTACAGCATTCTACGCGTCATACACGTCAGAATCAGGCTGTGAGGTCCCCAGATGAAAATTTTCACCCTGTATTGGTGAAAACTGCCCAGATGTGGTTTCAAAACCACATCTGAGCCCAATACAGAGTATACAGGCTGTTTGCAAACCACAAGCCTGTCATAGAGAGTGAAAAATCTTCACTTCCTCTATGTGGAAAGGTCTAGCAGCCTTTACACCTCAATTTCAGGATAAAAGGAGGGCTTTTCACAGCCAAAAGCCTTTCCTCATCCTGCTCTTGAATACCCTATGTAGTAAAATGTCAAAAACAGTTTTACTCTTGGGTAATAAACAGGTATAATTATATATTTAATTATTGTAACTCTTATTATAGTAACTCAACTGGTAAGATTGCACCCTGGGTTCTCAATAGCACTCACCACCACTATTTTTCAATAGTAGAACCCTTTAAATATATTATAAATCATCTTTAATATCAAAAACTCTTATTTTTAATCAATTTTCTACGTGTCACAGTCATAATTCTAGTTGTAAATACTCTTATTACCACTTCAATATAGACTCAGCCTGACACCATTGGTTTATGGTATTTTGGCTGTCATGCTTGTGCTCTGGGTTTGAGTCACAGGCTGACATCTCCTCTGGGCTTGCATTCTTGTCTTTTGGATTTATGACTTGAATTTCCTGATCCAAATCCATTTGATTGGATGGAGTAGTTACTTCCACTTCTATTAGGAGTCATTTCAAATAAATTTAAAACAAAGTAGACTAAGGAATTAATTAACTTCACCTTCTGGACCTTCAAAGGGTTCTTTTGTATATGAACCCCTTAGTTCTGCACTGGATTGAATTTTAATTCTTGAATCTGAGATACTAGAGTCAGAAGATCTTTCTCTTATGGATGCCACTAGATAAAAAAGGACATACTTCATTTTATTAATAAATGAAAATAACTTTTTAGCTCAACTTATTGAAGAGAGTTTTTTTAATGTGATTTATGGCAAATTACATCAAAAAGAAATAGAATTTTTTGAAGAGTAAAGAATAATACTTTTAAGTAAATATTTTAACTTCTTAGCTTTTTTGTTTCTTTAAAGAAATAATAATTATTCAAATAATAATTTATTAATCAATACTATATTTTTATTCACTGTATACTAGAGTAACTCAAAGAATAGATTTCAAGTCTGTGATGTGAAAAGTCACAAGTTAGACAATGTAAATTTATTCCAAATCACTCAATAGTATATTTTTTCAAAAAATATTCTTAAGAAAAAACCTTAATCACTATCATAAAGATTATTTGTAAGGGATAGGTCCCAAAAAAGCCAAAATTAAAATAAATAGGGAAACGTTAGGTCAAAAAACAGTAAAATAAGGTCTAGAATATGATTTATTTCCTAAAAATTGCTTAAAATCACAACCAGGCCCCCAAATGTAAAGCTTTTCTATGAAACCCTTGATAATAGTAATAAATATCAAGATTACTCTGACTTTCCTTGGTAATAAGTGTAATATAATTAAATATCATAACCACGAATTTATATAATTATTAAGAATGATTATACATTAAAGAAATAATTTAAGTATTATTGTATAATTTAATAATAATAAAATCTTGATAATTATAATAAATTATAATTATTCTATCATTATTATAGGCACTGATATTTATAATAAGAAGAATATATAAAGCTCTTAATGAGACAGTTATGTGTGTAAAATATTAACATTGAATCATTATGAATAATCTAAATATTATTTATAAAAGAAATATTGCACACATTGTGCAAAGATAATTCTTATAGAGAAATTCTATATAAAAAAACTAATGCTAGATAAAAAAAGATATAGAGCTTTGAGCAAAAACTTAGCTATAATATTTATTTAATACAGCATATCAAACAGAAACAGCTATGGTAATGAATGATGTTTATAACTTCAAAACATGCCAAAAATCAATATTTTAAGATATTGAACAAATTTTATGATATGAAATAATATTTGATAGTTTTCAAGAGGAAGTTGTGTATCTTAAAAGATATTCAAGACAATAATGTTATAAATAAGATAAGATGTATCATTGGTGATTACAGCCAAAGTCTGGTTTCAATGATTCCACTTCTTTCATTTAGGATTTATGATGAATAAAAATACTTAAGAGACATTTTTAATAACTAGATTTTATATTCAATAAACCTTTACCTGTTTAAATGTCTAATATAATTGGAAATATAATTAGCTATTGGCAAAAAAAGTTATTTAAAGGCTCATTTTATGCCTGAAGAGGAGGTCTCAGTATTAATAATGGATATTGAGGGCATTCTCACATCAAAACTGAAAAACCATGCTCAAAATAAGGTTCTTACCTTAATTTAACTAATTTTCATTCAAATTTCAAGTTAGCAGTGCTATTCTTAACCCCAAGTAACTTTAATCATCTTTGGGTTAATTATGTTAAGTTTATTTATATTAAATTTCAGCACATGAACAATGTCAACTTAAAGCTTCAAGCAGAAGTCTCTTGAACTGAATTTGTGCTTAATTTTTTAAATAAATCTAAATTTTCTTTAAGACTAATAAAAAAGGTTAATTTCAAGGCTAATTAATAATTCAACCTGTTTAAAGAAGATGATTGAATTTGGCTTTATACACAAATACCATTGAGTTGTAAGCTGCCTGAAATTTCCAATAAAACCATAAAGAATTGAATTTTTAATGATTTTTTGAAGTTATTGCTATTTTTACATGTAAAATGGTGATACACATCAAACCTCAACTTTTTATAAGGCTTTAACACTTATATATTTAAAGCTTTCAGATTTTAAATCTTTGACAGTTTTTAAAACCTTGATGACAAGCTTTCATATTGGGATTCACCCTTTGAAACATTGAAATTCCTTTCTAAATTGGGGTAAAACTAATTAAAATTTAATTTTTGATCAAATTCTAATGTTGAAGCTTAAATGAGGTTGAGAATCCTCCAATATAGGTGGAAAACCTCAATTGAGTCCTTGCAGATCCCAAAAATTTCATACCCTGCCTTTGTTCTGTCTTGTTCCTTTGCCTCACGTTTTTGCATGATTTTTTCCCTTTTATTTATTTAAAGGAATACTATGTCTTTGAAAAACTTTAAGTTGAGCTCACACAATATTTGCATCCTGTATGGCAAATCTTTAGCCAGTTCAGTAAATATACACAACACCACAATTTTAACTGAAATTTTGGTAAGCTTGCATAAACCTTATGAAACCTTAAATTTAAGCTTATTTAAGCTTAAATTTAACAATTTTGAAAAAATGTTAAAAAAGTTGCAATTGTAATTTGAGACTCTTGTATCTTCTAATAACAATAGAAAGGGTCATTTTCGAGTTTAACACCCTATGGGTGTACCCTAGGTTATTTCTGGTTTACAATACAAAAATGACATAATAATTATAACTTTTTATATAAAAAATGAATTTATACTTTTTTTTGTTATTTTTTGTTTTGTATTCAATTGATAGTTCTGTTTAAGACTGAATAAACCATATAAAAATTCATTAGTGGCCTTATGGGTATGCCATACATATTCCACAGGCTCACATATCATAATTTGAAAGTTTTTACAAGAGCTGGAAATATTACATGACTAACTACACTTCATAAGAAGCTGATTATTCTAAATTTATCATCCTCTTATGTCATATGAGCTTATCAATGTGAAATTGACTTTCAACCCCTTAAAAAACCTTCAGAAAAACCTTTCATAAAAAAATCTATTTATTCCAGGCATCTTGCCTCAACCCAACATATAATTTTCATTATTCAAAAAAATTGACTCAATTCTTTTATTTTTCAAAAAATATGAAGTCATAGATTGTTTTCAATAGCTATTTGTTTTTTATATTCTTTCAACTGAATGATTAATAAGAGTTTATGAAGTTAATGCTCATACCCTTGAGGAAAATATAACTTGAAGAAGTTTGAAAATTCTTTTCTCAATTATTTTGAATAATTTTATTGCGAAAGTCACAAAGCTATAATAAAATAGTTTAAGCTGTTATCACATTAAATTCAGATACAAATTCAAATCTTTCTGAACATGAAGAGATCTCCATATATCCTGATCATTACAAAATTTCTTGGATATTCTGTACTTTCAAGTTGAATAGAAGTTGGTATAAAATGAAAAGAATATAAATAATATACCCAAAGCTATCACAATGAAAATGAAGGTAAACCATTTTTAAACATCAGGATCAACCTTCCTGAAATTTTCACAAATGATTTTGTTTAACCTCTAGAAGTATTTCTTGTCAAAGCTATATTTTACTCCTTTTTTTAGTGCATCCCATAATTCGTTTGGCCTAATAATTCAAATGATATTTGTTTCTCTCACATTCAAGTGATCCATTAGATCAATATTTTCAGCCTGTGACTCAAAACCGGAGCACAGGCATGACATCCAAAATACCACCAAAAATGGAACTGAGCCAAAATATCTCATAAATTGTATTACAAAAAGGAGAAAAAGCACCTCCTTTCAAGTATATAGCTCCCATAACTATAAGAAAAATAATAACAAACTATTTCTTCTCAAAGCAAGAACTGAGCATAAACTTTAAGTTTCACCTCTCATCTAACTGCCAAAGTCTTAGTGTGAGATACCCAAAGTGGGGCTATTTTGGAAGGAGAAAAAACAGAGCTATCTGAGGGTTCCATCCATTTTCTCATAGTTCATCTAGAACAAAATTTAAGGATCAAATAAACTTCATACAGGATTCAAGAGAAATCCATATCTGAATACTAGAAATTGAAAGCAGCATACCTTTGTCATAGTTAATGTGACCCATACCAAATGAGTCATCAGCTGGTAGAACTCATCAAGCGCTGAAAAATGAACCAAATATGAGCTCATTATCTTGAAAACTGATAAATTCATGACAGTTTCTAGGTTGAAACCCCACAGTCTGTTCAATACACCTTCACTGTGGGATACTTTCCCATATCCTTGAATATGAGGTAGAAATTCTATGAATGAGTGTGTGTATCGTTCAATACCTCATAGTTCAGCCATTATGTAGTCCCCATAAAGTTTCTGTACAGTATTATATGTGTCATACATTTCAGAAGAAAGCTATGTGGTCCCCAACTGAACATTTTCACCCTGTATTGGTGAAAACTGCCTAGATGTGGTTTCAAAACCACATGTGAGACCAATACAGGTTATTCAAGGTGTGTAATATCCATAAGCCTTTACTTGGAAGGGAAAAATCTTCACTTCCACTATTTAGAAAGTATTAATGGTCTGTCACCTGATTTCAGGATAAGAACGGACCTTTCTTTTCCTGAAAGAAAAACCCACATCCTGCTCTTGAATTCCTACATAGTACAACTGTTTACCAAAAGCAATACTATTTGAGAAAAATCGGGTATAACCATAATATTATTTATTGTAGTCTTCAAGAATGATAAACCAATTGATAAAACTGAATCCAGAGATTTTCAGAGCGCTCACCACCACTATTTTCCAATATTAAAGCCCTGAATATTATCATCAAGCTATTTTTACTATCATTATCCATTTCACAGTTGGAGTTAAAGTATAAAATAAATTTATCATTACTTTATCATAGACTCAGCCTGACAAATATTGTGAATTCAGAGTTAATAATTCATCAACAGTAATATACAAAGTGACCAAAACATTTTAATAAGTAAGAAGAAAAATGAATATTCCAAAAAAATGAAAGAACTATACGTTTTCAATGGCTGTTAGAATTGAATATTTCATTATCAATTAATTTCTTCATATTAAGATCAGAATAACTTTAATTTACACCTTGGGATTTTAAAATTCAAAAGTGCCCAATTGTAAAAACAAATCAAATGTTTTCTTCAAATGTCTATATTTTCTACCTATACGTTTGAAATGCTCCTCCAAATCAGTTGATTGGCTGGAATACTGGTGAAATAAATTTAATATATACTTTATTCTTAGTGAGCCTTTAATTGGGATGAATATGAGCCATAAATACTTTAAGCTTGTTTAAATTGAAAATAAAGCCTTACTTTTGGAAGAAAGAAAAATAAGGGGTTTAATTTCTCACATAATAGATCTGTTTATATGAGGAAAGTGTTTTATTTGAGGTTATCTATTATATAATATCCAGAATTTAAGAATTTATTCAAGTCCTCAAGCCATGTTATCATTAATTAAAAGATGATTTCAAATGAAAAAAATTACAGTGTCAATATAATTTACCTCTAGATTACAATAAGTGAGTTGGAGAGAGAAGCCATATTGCACCTGTAATATATATGAATCGAGCTGTAAAAAAGACTCCAAATTCTGCTTCCCATTGTTCATTAAATTATACAAACTGATGAAGAAGCTTAAAGAAAAGGGATAATTAGAATTATTCTTGTAATCATGTATTCTTAAATTATTGAGCTTTAAAACTCATGATGAAACACCAATATAAAGCCAACTGAATTAGGACTTTTTGGCTTGCATGTGTGGCTTGAATTCCTACTAGAAATTTCATTTTCAAATTTAACTTCTGTAGTATCAACAACCTGAATCCAATATATATCCCAAGTCAGATTCCCAATGGAACACCTGCTGTCAGGTGTATCCACTTTTCTCATGATGATTGTTAATTGCATTGTTAATAAAATTTATGGTATTGTGGAATTTTTATTGACATATATGGCATTTTAGCATTGCTAATGACATTTATGGAATTTTTAATCACATTCATTTCCTTTTTTTAATGAGTTTATGGCATTTTTAATAACATTTCAAATAACCCACTATCTTAGAGGTTGATTAAGATTTATTTTTTTAATATACATTTTATGCCAATTATTCACCTCCTCAGTCATATTTATTGCTTAAATCCCACCTAATTCACTTTTTTTACCAAAAATATGGCACTTTTATAATTACAAATAGTCACATTATAAACATAAAAAAATGAAAAAACAAGACTTTTTGGGCCTTCAGTTGTCCTTCCCAAAAACACTCCCAAAGTTATGTAATTCTGGTTTTTGACTCAAGATTTCTCCCTTCATTTCTTTAAAAAGAAATATGGAAGTCCATAAGTGGGAAGATTTTTAATGAATTTTTGAAAAAAATTGGCCATTATGGAGAAATTTGGCAAAAAAAATTAGGAATCTTGAAATCCCATGTTGGAAAAAAATGGAAAAGAATACAAAATTCCTCAAAACTAAGCCTGAGGGATTGTTTTCAAAAATTGGGTCACTTATGTATTTTGGCCATAAATTGATAAAAACATGCACAATTTTTGTAAGGTTTTTCTATTAAACTCTTCATAATAGTAATCAATATCAAGAGTACTATGACTATCCTCAGTAGAAGATATAATATAATCAAAGATTATAACCACAAATACATATAATTATTGAAAATAATCATATATAAAAAGAATTCAATTATTATTAAATAATTTAATAATAATAAAATGTTAATAATTGTAATAAATTATAATTATCCTATTATCATTCTAGTCACTGACAGTTATAATAATGAGAAGGTATGAAGTTCTTAATGAGACAATCATGAATGGAAAGTAATAAGATTTAACCACTTATAAGTAATATCAATTTTTTTATAAGAGAAATATCACACACACTGTGCAGAGATCATTCTTATGGAAAAATTCTGTATAAAAAAAATAGAATTTTGGAGAAATTTTATTTATGATATAAATTTAATACAACAATTCAAACAACAGCTATTATATCAAATATGTTTATATGTTAAAGACACACTGTAAGATGTGTCTATGAAACTGTTGATAATATTACTATTAATCAACAGTACTATGACTGTTCTTATGAAATATAATAATAAAAGTTATTATAACCACAATTAAAAAATTAAAGAATTATTTCTTTTATGTGTTATACACTACTAGTGATTATAACAGTAAGCGGTAATTGTCTACTAGAATCAATTACAAGAAGAATTCAATAATAAAATTATTTTAATATAGAATTATATTTTAAAAGGATAATTATAAAGATAATTCTTGAAGAAAACTATTACTATACAAAAACTTTAAGAATTAAAATAAATCACTCACTATTAATCTAATGAACCTTTTTAGAAGAAGATAGTAGAGAGATTTGATGTGGAATTGTGGATTTAATAGATCAAAATAGGTTTATAACAATATTACAACAATATATAGTTTATTTCTATGATTTCACGTCTTTCTTATTGATTTCCGAAAGAATAAAACACTTAAGAAATAGTTTTAACTAATACTTACTTGTTGGTAATAAGGGTATAATGTAATAATGTGATGATTTTGAAAAAGCAGCAAGAGGAAGCTTCTTTTAAGTCTAAGACAGCTCACAGAGGTGTGTGATGGAGAAAACTGAAAAACCAGTGAGTGAGAAAACAATAAACATTTTTGGATTATTGATTTCATCATCAGTTGTCACGTAAGATTATCATAATTGCTTAATTGAGGCTTTTACGTGACTACCAGCCCATTTATGGTTAAGAATAAAAGGAGTGACAATTGCAAATCTTCTTTTATTCCAAAATGATCATTTATTTCCCAAATTTATCAATGTTATTGGAAATTTCATCACAGAATGCATTTTCTGTAAATTTTCAAAGATTTTTATGTTTCACATGGAATCCTCAAAATGGACTGTAGGTAAACCTTTTAATTTTACATGTAAAAGTATAATTATTTTTTTGATTTTTATATGAATTATAAAGTTCTCAATTAGTCCTGAAATTTTCAGAAAGATTCATTAAGAATTGTATTTTTAATGAATTTTTGAAGTTTTTACCTCATTTCTACGTAGAATTGCAAATAGCAGTATATCGCTAGTTGCTATGAGTTAAATCAATGGATACTAGTCCAAAAAGGGCTTTTATTACTCTTTTGGGGTTTATCCATTGACATGGTATGGGAGTCTAAGTTGCTATTTACCTTCTTGGCACATCAAAATAGCAGGTTATTTGCTATTTTCTTATGATTTACTGAAGTTGTAACATGGTAACCAAGTTCCCAAAAGGTTTTAGTTTACTAATTTGGTCAAGATCAACCATGGATTCAAGCTTTGTAGCTGTCCACACCTCAGAGGCCTCAGAAGTTGGGTACCCTGGCTCTCTTTGATGTCTTTTGTCCCCCTTGCCTATTTTTTACATCAAAACAGAATCTGTACCAAATGTTCATGTAGGAATACCATAATATTAAGTGCCCAAAACATGCATAACACTATTCTTAGTGTATATGTAACATGTTATTTCTCAAATTCCCATTATTTTCATGTGAAATAGAGAAAAAAAAATGTTCACAGATCTTTTATGTGGTATTGAAGTATTTTCCATATTACCACCTTAAAGAGGTGAATTGAGCTTATTCACTATATGGAGCTACCCTAGGTGAAATCCTGTGTAGAATCCAAATCTGGCCTTAAATCCATGGATTTACTTACTCAATAAAAAGTTATTCATATTTTCTGAAATCAAAAATGATAAATTTTGAATATATGCATGCCTTATGGGTTATGCATAGTTCAGAGTTTATTTTTAAGTTAATTATGGCCTATTTGGGTATGTAAAATATACCTTAAGGCTTACACACACCAAAAATCAATATTTTAAAAGATAAAACAACTTTTATGATAAAAAAATAATATTTGCAAGTTTTTACATGGAATTTATGTATTTTAGAAGATATTTAAGAAAATAATTTTATATAATAAGATTTATTATTGGTTGATACAACCATAATCTTATTTCTATGATTTCAATCCTTAGATTTAAACTTAATAAAGAATAAAATACTTAAGAAATACTTGAATAATAAGATTTTTAATTCAAAAAATCTTTACCTTTTTAAATTTTTAATATGATTGGAATGATTATTGGTTGTTGGCAAGAATAGTGATGTGTAGGCTCTTTTTATCCCACAGAGAAGCTCTCATTATTCATAGTGGATATAGAGGGCGTGCACATGTCAAAACTGAAAAACATGCTTAAAGATAAGATTCTTAACTTAGGGTAACTTATTTTCAAGGTATTGCTAAACCCACATAGGCAGCTTTTAAGAAACACATTAGGGGTTCCCTGGGCCCATTTTAAATCAAAATGAAACAAAAAAACCTGTATTGGTCCAAAAACTCCCAAAACCAACCAAAAATAGATTTTTTCCCCACCAACCCCTCCAAACCCATTTGTTTCATTTTTTGCACATCCCCCCCAAAAAAAAACCAAAAAACCAAACAATTCACATTAGCCCCCCCCCGAAAAATCTTTTTTTTTGAAAAAAAGAATTACCAAACAAAATTGCAAAGCTTTTCACACATTTTTCTCCTTTTTTTCCCCAACAACTGCATTTTCCTTCAAAACAACCTGCTTCCAAGCCTCCAAAATTCCCTTTTTTTATCTTCCCCCTTCTTTTATTCTTAAATTCAAACATCTTTATTTCACCTTTTCTCAATTTATTTTACTTTTCAAACCTTTTATCATTTCTTTTTCATATTTTGAAAGGTTCTTTTGTCATTCCAAATACCCAAATTCCATTTTCTTTAAGTCTGTACATATTTCTCACCAAATAATGCTTCAACCTCCCACCAAAGGTGAATTTCAGACCCTTGAGCTTCTTTGGCAGCATATGCATAATTCTTCAAGGCCTCAGGGGTATGTTGTGTCTACCCTGAGGTCCAATATGACCCACAACAAAATTGAAATAGGTTGTGACAAGTCTGGGACCCAAAATTCCCACAAAAACACCTCCAAAACAGTCACTTCAAAAAAGCTTGACTGTTCATTTAGACATTATTACAGAAAATATGTCAATAGTAACACTTGGACTCTTAAGGTAAATAATCCTGAACACAGCCATTATGAAACCTAAAATCTCATGAAAAATCCTGCTTTTGGAAAATGCATTGAGCAAGAAACATCCCAAATTTCTCAAATTTCTGAATCACTCCTCATTCCAAGGCAAGTTCAGGCCCAGTTATGCAGCCAGAGGGAGTCTGACAAGTCCATAATCCTGCAAGACATTTAAAACCAAGTCAAGAAAATCAAGAAAGACAAACTGCAAGGCAGAAGGCCCATTGATGCTCTGATTGACACTCTCAAAGAAGATGTTTTGTGGTCCTCTGAAAGGGATGCTGAGGGACACATTATGTCACAGGTGCTCTTGGACAGAAAACAAGAGTTGCCTGGCAATCAGGAATCAAGAACTCACTTGGAAAGCTCCCAAAGGATAAAAGAGATAAAGCAGAATAAATTTCTTTAAGAATGATGAGAGTAAGAGTAAGGAAAAGTATGTCAAAGATAAGAAAGAGTAAGTGAAGCCAATGGCCAGAGAAATAAGAAACCCAAAAGCCAAGAAGCCAACCAAGTAAATCCCGAATTCACTGTTTCAACCTTCCAGAAAAGGAAATGGAGTTAGTAAAGGATATAAGCACCAATATCCACTGACAGGCGAAGAAGAAAGGTTCAAATGACTGACTTAAGAATATCAGTATTTACTTGAAAAAATGAAAAGAAAATAAAGATAAAAATAAATCCACTATATTAATTAACTGGGGAAAAAGTCCCCAGGTGACGAAAGGTGGCCAGTATATGTGAAAGGCTGAGGGGCTGATCCTGGAAGGTGAGTCACCGGATGTATTGCCTGAATTGGGCCAATACAGTTCTGGCCATCCTGAGAATTGAACTGTGTGATTGAATTCCCACAGTGGAATATGAATTGGCCCTATTGGGCCAAGGACATACAGGTATAATTGATTGCTGCCTGTATGGACCAATTGAGTTATCAAAGAAGTATTGAAGTACTTGCTGCCTTGAAAACTGATTGAATGATGAATACCCTCTGAGAATGGTCCTTGGAATAATCCTGAAATAATTACCAACCCAACTCCTGCAGGGCCAGGTGGTTGGGGTCCTTGGATAGTCTTCTGATAGCCACCATGGATTGCCAGACTGATGAGCTGAAGTGTCCTCCTTGGAAATGGGTGTTGGATTTTGGGGACCTTGATTTGTAATCATGAATTTTGGTCCTGAAAGTGTCACTATCAAATTGCTGAGCAAAAATGGTGCATTATGGTATATAATACCATATATGCAGCACTCCTGCAACCTTGAGTATGGGATGCATGGAGGAATGGGAAAAATCCCCTTTTAGTTGAGGGGAAGGATTGAGCTGAGCTGATCTGCTGGCCCCTGGTGGTTACCAGAGGCCATGGGCTGAAAATGGGTCCTGAGGGTCTTTATGGGATTTGGGGCCAAGAATGGCTCAGGTGGGTCCAATTGTGGTTTGGGGCCCACCTGGCCTTGAGTGCTAGTGGGCTTCCCCTTTTGGCCTCATTGGATTAGGCCAAAAGGGACCTGATTGGCCCACGGACCGCAGTACGTGGCCTATGGACCATGGGACATGGATTACAGCCCACGGGCTGTAGAGGCCGTAGGGGGCCTAAATGGCCCAAAAAGGCCATTTAAGCCCTAGACCCCCTAATGAAAAGTGGTGGTTATGGCTAGGGGGCCCAGAACCCCCTAGGAGGCAAAAGATCACCCCCAGGCCCAAAAACAAAGATAGAGACCTGGGGGTTGGGGATATGGAAATTGGGCAGAGAGGCCAATGATGGCAGGATATGGCCTGAGGCCATCAAAGGCCAGGGGAAGGTGATATGGGCAAAAAGCCATGGAACACCAAAGGGTGCCAATTGGCCATAAAAGATATGGTGTGGCCAGTTGGCCCCAACTTGGTCCCAGGCTAAGTTTCCACAACACCCATGGAGGAGGTTCATTACTCGTGGTTGTGATGGTACCCCCCTACCTTGAATGGTGAGCTCCTGAGCACCAAGATAAGGTAAGAGCCTGTGGAAGCTGTTGAGATGGATTGGGCATGGGGATTCCAGAGGTATTGATTCTTGAAAAGAAAAATTTGAACTGATACTGATGATGGCATATGAGATGAGGTTAACTTGGTCTTTGTCACAACCACAAGTAATGACCCTCCTTCATGGGTGTTGCAGCAATCCAGCCTGGAACCAAGTTGGGGCCAATTGGCCACACCATATCTTTTATGGCCAGTTGGCCCCCTTTGCCCATAGCACCTTCCCCTGGCCTTTTATGGCCTCAGGCCATATCCTGTCATCATTGGCCTCCCTGGCCAATTTCCATATCCCCAACCCCCAGGCCTCTATCTTATTTTTTGGGCCTGGGGTGTCCCTTTGTCTCCTAGGGGGTTCCGGGCCCCCTAGACATAACCACCATCCTGGGACCACCCCTTTTCATTAGGGGCTCCAGGTCCATTTAGGCCCCCTACACCCTCTACGGTCCATGGGCCAATCAGGCCCCTTTTGTCCTAATCCAATGAGGCCAAAGGGGACACCCCACTATCCCCCAAGGCCAGGTGGGTCTCAAACCACAATTGGGCTAACCTGAGCCATTCCTGGTCCCAAATCCCATCAAGACCCTCAGGACCACTATGGACCACTTTTCAGCCCATGGCCTCTGGTAACCACCAGATCGGCTCAGCAATCCTTCCCCTCAACTCAAGGGGAATTTTTGCCATTCCTCCATGCATCCTGTTATCAAGGTTGCAGGAGTGGTGCATATATGGTATTATATACCATTATGCACCATTTTTGCTCAGCAATTCAATGGTGACGTTTTTGGGACCAAATTCCATGATCCCAAACCAAGGTCCCAGAATCCCACGCCCATTTCAAAGGAGGACTCTTCAGCTCATCAGTCTGGCGATCCATGACGGCTATCAGAAGACTATTCAAGGACCCCAACCACCTGGCCCTGCAGGAGTTGGGTTGGTAATTATTTCAGGATTATTCCAAGGGCCATTCTCAGAGGTTATTCATCATTCAATCAGTTTTCAAGGCAGTAAGTACTTCAATACTTCTTGAACAACTCAATTGGTCCATACAGGCAGCAATCAATTATACCTGTATGTCCTTGGCCCAATCAGGCCAATTCATATTCCACTGTGGGAATTCAATCACACAGTTCAATTCTCAAGATGGCTAGAACTTTATTGGCTCAATTCAGACAATATAGCTGGTGACTCACCTTCCAGGATCAGCCCCTCAGCTTTTCACATATACTGACCACCTTTCATCACCTGGGGACTTTTTCCCAAGTTAATTAATATGTTGAATTTTTTTATCCTTATTTTCTTTTACCTTATTGAAGTAAATACTGATAATCTTAAGTCATTCATTTGCACCTTTTCTTCTTTTCCTGTCAGTGGATATTGGTGGTCATATCCTTTACTAATTCCATTTCCTTTTCTGGCAGGTTGAACCCGTGAATTGGGGATTCACTTGGTTGGATTCTTGGATTTTGGCTTTCTTATTTCTCTGGCCATTGGATTCACTTATTCTTTCTTATCTTTGACATACTTGTCATTATTCCTACTCTTATCCTTCTTAAAGAAATTTATTCTGCTTTATCTCCTTGATCCTTTTGGAGCCTTCCAAGTGTGTTCTTGATTCCTGAGTGCCAGTCCACTCTTGTTTTCTGTCCAAGAGCCCCTGTGACATTATATTAATTAACTCATAATTTCTTTTCATTCTGTTCATTCATTCTTTCATTAATTGAAATTATGACTCTTTAACGCTTATGAACTCAATGATTTTTTGTCATTTCTCAATTTTCTCTCATTCATTATTTATTCTCAAAAATTGACAACTGACCCATGTCTTATTTTATTTTTTTTATCTTATTGTTAATCTCATTTTAATCATAATTCAGGCATCTTTTTATCTTGATTCTGAAATTGCTCATCAGATTAATTCAGACACCTTCTTCACATCAAGATTCATTTTGATTTTTAAGGAAGAATTCACTTGAAATTGATTTAATTTATTAATTTGACATGATTGAAATTGACTTAAACAAAATTGATTGACCTGAAGATTTCATTGATTTTTCTGATTACTCACATGAGGAATTTTTACATAAGTCATTTTTGACTCAAGCATTCATTTGGTTGACCAATTTTATGCAAGAATTTGATTTTGATTGATTTTATTGACTCATTTATTCACTTCCAGACTTCACTTGATATTTGATTGATTGATGTACTTGAAGATTCTTATTTGATTCATTATTTTCACTTCAAGATTTTATTTGATTTGACTTCAAGCTCTCACTTTTTATTGCCTCAACCCATCCATTTAAATTTTGATTCTTGTTATTTTTAATTCATTTTAATTCATATCTTCCTGAAATCCTGCCTATCCAAAATTCACCTCCTGCAAGACAGACCAGATTTCAGGCCAGAACTCAAGCTGATCTCACTCCAACTCCAAGAGCTCCTCTTGACCGCACCCCAGCTGTTCCTCAACTGAGGGCCCAATTAGACAGAGGACCTATTATGGAAGGAGCAGCACCATCCAGGAAGGAAGGAAGAGGGACAATGAGATCAAGCTCATTCTCAGGAGTAGTTGGAGGATTTCCAGGACTTTCAAGAACCAGTCTCAAGGTTCCAGGTGAAGATGATGAAGAGGAGGAGGAGAATTCTGTGGAAGAGGAAGAGTCTGAAGGTACTGAGGCTTCTCATGGTATTGACAGACCAGCTCTAGCCCAGTCTAATAATCCTGTCTCTTAACAATCTGAACCATCTTTATTGGCTATTATGCAGCAGATGACTCAAATTATGGCCAATCTTCAAGCAGCTTCTTCTTTTGAATCATCAAGACCACCAGCCTTCAAGACTCCATCTATGAAGGCACCAGAATGCTTTGATGGGAATCAGCCCTTCAAAGTCAGAAGCTTTATTCAGTCTTGTCAATTAATCTTTCATAATGATCCAGAAATTTCTCTCAAGATATAAAGAAAGTTCTTTATACCACTTCATTTCTTATTGGCAGGGCTGTAAAATGGATCGAGCCTTATCTTTCAAATCTCACTAATAAAGACCCAAGCTACCTTCTCAGCTCTTGAAAATTATTTTAATCTCAACTCTTCACTTTATTTGGTGACCCGAATGAATTCAGAAAAGCTGAAGCAGAGCTGGATTCTTTGAGAAAGAAAGAAGGTGGGCATTTATCTTTATACATTGCAGATTTTAGAAGCTTAGTGTCAATAATTGGGGATTGGGGTGAAAGGGCTCTCATTTATCATTTCAGGAGAGTGTTGGCCTCCAGGATTCTGGATCAATTGGCCTCCCATCCTTCAAATATTGATTCTCTTCATGACTTAATGTATATTACCCTGGAGCTTGATACCAGGTACCATGAGAGGCAAAAACAGAAGAATCATCATCAAAAGAAGAATCCTGAAGCCTCAAAGTCAAACTCTTCTCATCCCCAAAATTCTTCAAGTTCAAGTCATAAGAAGAAGAAGAATTTTCAGAAGAGGGACAAGCCCCATTCTTCTTTGTTGAATAAAGATTTCAAGTTGATGAATTCTGAAAAAGAAAGAAGAATCAAGGAGGGCTTATGTACCTATTGTGGTGGGAAGCATAGTCTTGAGTCCTGTTACAAAAGGCCTCAAAACAAGCTTACCCAATACTCCGGCAATTTTTCCAGCCAGGGAAAATGCTGGGTGAAGACCATGTTGTGTTCAATGGTCTTCACTGTTTTCCTTCCAGAGAACAATTGTGCATTCTGAATACTGGTGTCAAGAATTCCTTAAAGTTTTTTGTTTTTTCTTTTCTTTCTGATATGTCTTACGGTATTCTCATTGATTCTGGTGCTACCAGCTCATTTATTGCAAAGCAGTTTGTTCACAAGTACTCATTGACCATGTCAGAACTCCCAGAGAAGATTGCTGCTATCATTTTGGACTCCTCTGAGTCCCCGTCTTTATTTGTGACTCACCATACCAAATATATGGTTGAGCTCCCTTCCTTCCCAAGCTTTGAATGGGACTTTTTAGTCATTGATACTCCCAAGGGAGAAGACCTCATATTGGGATTTGACTTTATCAATCATTCTAATCCTTCTATTGATTGGAAGCAAGGGCTGATCACCTTTAATGCTGATCAAAAGGACTATTATGATCCTCCTAATTCTTTCAGTAATGATGTTTCTTCTGCCAAATTATGTGCAGCTCTGGTTGGTGATTCTAGAACACCATCAATTCCATCTTCTGTCTTTATTCCTTCCCTTAATTCTCATCAGTCATTACCATAATCTGGAGATCAAGTCTCCAAAGAGATTCAAGATGTTGGAGAAGATAATTCTGTATCTTCACGTCATCTCTTTTTTGGGAATATGGACCTTCCTCCTTCATCTTATCATGACTTCCTGGAGGAGTTGTGGGAAAAAGAGGAAGATCCAGAAGAGATAGAAACCATGATGAAGGTTGTCCCCTCTGTATATCACTGGTACTTGGATGTATTCTCCAAGGTGAAGGCAGAGAAACTTCCTCCTCACTGGGCCTGTGATCCTCATATCGTGCTGGAGGGGTCTCTACCTCCAGTTGGGGTGATCTATCATTTATCAAACCAAGAGTCAGATACACTCAGGTTCTACATTCCAGAGAATGTAGAGAAATGTTTCATCCGGCCAAGCTCCTCCTCAACAGGAGCACCTGTCCTCTTTGTCAAAAAGAAGGATGCTGGCCTCTGTTTGTGTGTTGATTACCGCAAACTCAATGCTGTTACTAGGAAGAACAAATATCCTGTTCCTCCTATGAATCAGCTTCTCAATGTCTTTAATGGTTCTTCTATCTTCTCCAAGATTGATTTGCGTGGTGCATATAGCCTGCTCAGAATCAAGGAGGGTGATGAACATTTGACAGCTTTAAGAACTAAATATGGCAGTTTTGAGTACTTGGGTATGCCTTTTGGGCTCACCAATGCTCCTGCCTCCTTTCAAAATCTTGTTAATGATATCTTCCGAGATTTTCTCAATGTTTATGTTGTGGTTTATTTGGATGACATTATGGTCTCTTCCATATCTGAGGAAGAGCATGTCACTCATGTGTCTACTGTTCTTTCCAGACTCAGAGCCAATAACCTCTTTGCTAAGGCTTCAAGGTGCCTTTTTCATGTTTCTATTGTAGAATATCTTGGTTATGTTGTTTCTTCTGAAGACCTCAAGATGGACCAAGCAAAAGGTCTGACAGATTCTAAACTGACCTCCTCCAAGAAACCTCAAGGCTCTTCAATCATTTCTTGGCTTTGCCAATTTCTACCGCTGTTTCATCAAGAATTATTCAAAGAAGATCAGCTAACTCACCAGTTTCCTCAAGAAAGATACCTGTTTCCCCCTCAATGAGGAAGCTCTCAGTTAGTTTCACCAACTCAAAGAGGCTTTAACCACCGCTCAAATCCTTTCCCATTTCAATCCTTCTCTACCCACCATTGTAGAGACGCATGCATCCAATTATTCCTTGGGTGCTTTACTGAGTCAGATTTCTGACTCAGGAAAACATCCCATTGCATTCGCCAGCCACAAACCTATACCAGCTGAGCTCAACTATGAGATTCATGACAAGGAACTTCTTGGCATAGTCTGGGCTCTCAAGCTCTGGAGGTCTTTCTTCCCCTTTTGAAGTTCTCACAAATCACAGTTCCCTTCAATACTTCATGTCTTCAAAAGTCCTTACTCGCTGTCAAGCCTGCATGGGCTGAATTCCTTCCTGAATTTCATTTCTCAATCACTTACAGCCCTGGCCACCTAGCTACTCTTCCGGACGACATTTATCCGGAGAGGGGGGAGGATTTCATCAGAAAGAATCCAATGAATTTTCAACAACTCATCAAGCAAGATGAAGTTCAACCCTCAAGATATTTTTCAAATTTGATTTAATCAATTCAGAATAAGTTATGGCAAGATTCTCAGTACAGAAGTATCCTTCAAGAATTGGGCAAAGGTAAATCTGTTCAGAAGTATTCTCTTGATTCCTCTTCCCAACTTCTTGTATTCAAAGATCCGGTGGTGGTCCCAAATGACTCCACAATCCAACTCAGCATTCTTCAAAAGCATCATGACCCTCCTCTAGCTGGACACCCTGTCCAAGAGAAGACCCTCAAACTGGTCAATCCAGATTTCCACTGGTCCAGCATGACTCAATTTATCAAGGATTATGTCTCATCCTGTCAACAGTGTTCAAGAAACAAGAATATTCATCATAAGAAGTTTGGACTCCTCAAACCTCTCCCAATTCCAAATGGTCCTTGGATTTGTCTTTAAATGGATTTCATCACTCAATTGCCACTGTCCAATTCCTTTGACTCAAACCTTTTCATAGTGGACAGAATCTCAAGGATGGCAGTTTTCATTCCAACAATGTCTTCAATCACTTCACTAGATTTGGCCCATTTATTCATCAAGAATGTCTTTTCAAAGCATTGCCTTCCTTCAAGAATTGTCAGTGATAGAGGTCCTCTTTTTGTTTCTTCCTTCTGGACCAATCTTTGTCAGCAGCTCAATATTTCAGGAGATCTGTCAACTGCTTACCATCCAGAAACTGATGGACATACAGAGAGGGTAAATAAGATACTAGAACAGTATCTTTGGATGTATGTCAGTTATCATCAATATGATTGGAACACCTGGCTCCCTCTGGCTGAATTTGCCTACAACAATTCCGACCAGTCTTCCATCAAGCAATCGCCTTTTTTCACTGTTTATGTAATAGATCCACAATTTGATTCAGTTCACATCACTCAAGACAATCCTGCTGGAAATTTATCAACAAAAATCCACTCAATACAGAAAGATGTCAATAGAGAACTTGAAGCTGCCATAAACCGGTTTAAGAGGTATGCAGATAAAAGTAGAGCAAGTCCACCTGATTTCAATCCTGGTGACATGGTATGGCTTTCCTCCAAGAACATAAAATCAACTAGACCCACCAAAAAACTGTCTGGAAGATGGTTGGGTCCATTTCCAATATTGAAGAAAGTCAGTACTTATTCTTACCACCTCAAGCTTCCATCTCAGTGGAAGTCCATCCACCCAGTCTTCCATATTTCCCTCCTGGAACCAGTCAAGACACCAAAAATCCCAAATCGGCATCAAGAGCCTCCTCCTCCAATCATCATTGAAGAAGAAGAGGAATGGGAAGTCTCTCAAATACTGGATTAAAATCACAAGAGAGGAGAATTGTGTTATCTGGTGGAATGGAAAGGTTTCAGTCAAGACTCAGAAAGATCCACTTGGGAACTGCAAGGTGTAGATATGAAACTTTGATAAAAAATCAAGTACTTTTCCTATCCTCAAAATTTGTATAAGGTAAAAATCAGTTAAAAATAGAAATAAATATTATTCTCAAGAGAACACACACCAATCCTATTGTTTATAACTTTATTGTTATAAAACAATAATATTATAAGGAGTTATTGTTTTACCAACAATAAAAATTTATCCAAAAATACTATACAAGAGATATTTAAGGCTACAAAAGAAATTTCTTCAAGAGCAATTTCAATTGGAATTAATTGAGCAAAGAACTGCAAGCAATTAATTAAAGAAAAAAGTCTTTAAAAAAGATGTTTAAAGAGAAAACACACCCAAAAGAGACCAGAGTTAATTTGGAAACAAAGTGACAAAGTTTACAGTGATGAAAGATACTTTAATTCACTTTTGGGGTGGTTTGGGGTAAAAATGACTATAAGTGTTACAAACAATTATTATAATGATTTCTCACATGGTTAAAAGGCTCAAAATGCTTTAAAAAGGGTGGTTGGAATCTTTTATTGATTGGTTTAACAGTGTTTAAACTAATTATGAAAGGAAAAGATTCTAACATGAGGAGAAAAGTGGGGCAAAGAAGACATTCTTTTATAGCCATCAATTTTCTTACTCCAAAAGTAAATTTTACTCTTGTCAGTCGTTAAAAACAGTCTGACAACAGAAAAGCCAATTATGGCATCATTGAACCCTGGTTTAGACCAAAAAAGGGCTGATTTAAGCCATTTTTTTCCATTTTTAGGCATTTTAGACTCTTAAATTAGCCATTTCTATAGCAATACCTGGTCTAGAGCCTTCAAAGCAAGTCAGAATGTGTGTAAGAGGCGTATAAATCAGTTAAAACTGCTTTTAGCTTAAGGGTAGCTTTCCCCTCTTTACAACAGTTAAAACTGCCCTGGTTGATATCAAAACCTCATCATCAATTGAGTCACAGACCCTGTGACTCAATTCCAGGCCAAAAGTGATGAACCTTTGTGTGAATTTTGACATCTCACGCCTGTCAGCAAGGATTTTGGGGGTCTGGCTCCCCCTTAGAGCTAGAGTTCCTTTTCCCCCCCAATTTTAATCTTTCCAATCTATTTTTTCCTTTAATTCCTCATCATGTATTATACTTGTAATTTACATATGTAATTCAATTGAATTGTACAGTACAATACAGTAATAATTGATACCTCATATGTAAATCAAAGTTCACTTATGTACTACATGCGCACATTTTGACATTTCAATTGAATTCAATTGAAAATACTTCAATTCCTCATAGCTTCTAAGCTAAACACAAAACCTCAATTTTAACACAAAAATTGATGGTTAACACCACATGTGGTGTGAATTAAATTAAGGTTTTGAGGATTTTCAACTTTTGTATTGAAAATACTAAAAACTTAATTTAAGCTTATTTAGAGTTGAGTTACAAAAATTTCACTCAGAGGTGACCCCACCTAATTTTTTATAAGGAATCAAATGGTGAGATAAATTTTATATGTTTATTCATTGGATAAAAGCTTATAATATATTTTATATAAATTATTACCAAAAATATTCTAATTTCATAATTTTTATTAAAAATTCATTTTTACTTATTTTTTACAAATAAAAATGAATTTTCATAATTTTAAATTTGATTGTAATTTTATTTTTAAATTATAATTAAATTTTGATTTTTAAATATGAATTTGTGTTGATATTTTTATTTTTATAATATAATAAATTCATTTTATTTATATTTGTATTTTAATTTATCTTTTGTGGTTTTTTGGGTATATAAAGATACCTCTAAGGCTCACAGGAACCAACTTTAAACCTGAAGAACTGTCCTGAACTCTTCCAAGATTTTCATTCTTTATATCCTCACAAGCCAGGACCCAGTTCTTCAAAAGCTTGATTCTTTATGGGGCTTGGTGGGGAGAGGAGTTACCAAAGGTAAGTCCCACTCCTGGTATGCACCTTTAGGGGTATTCTACTCTTCTTTGTTGTAAGCATCACCTTGGCCACTCTGTGAGAACTTTGCAATTTGGACACAGATCTTTGGCCTGGATTCAACATCAATTCCAATTTATGGCCATTTCCACTTGAGAAAATGGACCATTCCTGTTCTTATTTCCTTTCCAAGACATTATCCATTAAACACATTCCTTTAACAAGATTTCTCTTTATTTATGGCACTGTTGGGAGTGATAACTACCAAAAGTAAATTCCTCTCCTGGTGTGCACTTCCCTGAGCAGTCTAAAATCTTTAAAAACATCACCTTGGCCACTCTGTGAGCACCTGGCATCAAATTCTGTTTTCCAGGTCCTTGGCCACTTCCAAAATCAAATGTCAAAATCTATGATGAAGATTGGAATCCTCCTCAAAACTTTCTTTCTTTATTCTTTATTTTCTTTCATTTTCTTTCTCCATATTTCCTTTAAATTTTCTTTATTATAATCAATATTGCCAAATTTTTATGCCAAAAACAATCTGTCAACACTTTCAAAGCCAAATGTAAAGAGAAGACCAAGTTAACCCCACCTCATATGCCATCATCAGTATCAGTTCAAAAAATCTTCTTTACAAGAATCAATACCTCTGGAATCCCTACGCCCAATCCTTCTCAACAGCCTCAACAGGCTCTTACCTTATCTTGGTGCTCAGGAGCTCACCATTCAAGGTAGGGGGGTACTGTCACAACCATAAGTAATGACCCTCCTTCATGGGTGTTGCAGAAATCCAGCCTGAAACCAAGTTGGGGCCAATTGGCCACACCTGGCCTTTCATGGCCTCAGTCCATATCCTACCATCATTGACCTCCCTGGCCAATGTCCTTATCCCCAACCCCCAGGCCTGGGGGTGTCCCTTTGTCTCCTAGGGGGTTCTGGGCCCCTAGCCATAACCACCATCCTGGGACCAACCCTTTTCATTAGGGGGTCCAGGGCCTAAATGGCCTTTTTGGGGAATTTAGGCCCCCTACGGCCCGCAGTCTGTGGGCCAATCAGGCCCCTTTTGGCCTAATCCAATGGGGCCAAAGCAGGAAGCCCACTAGCCCCCAAGGCCAGGTGGGTCCCAAACCACAATTTGGCCCACCTGATCCATGCTTGGTCCCAAATCCCATAAAGACCCTCAGGACCCCCATGCACTCTGGTAACCACCAGATCAGCTCAGCAATCCTTCCCCTCAACTCAAGGGGGATTTTTCCCATTCCTCCATGCATCCCGTACTCAAGGTTGCAGGAGTGGTGCATATATGGTATTATATACCATTATGCACCATTTTTGCTCAGCAATTCAATGGTGAAGCTTTCAGGACCAAATTCCATGATCCCAAAATCCAACGCCCATTTTGAAGGAGGACTCTTCAGCTCATCAGTCTGGCAATCCATGGCGGCTATCAGAAGATTATTCAAGGACCCCAACCACCTAGCCCTGCAGGAGTTTGGTTGTCAATTATTTCAGGATTACTCCAAGGGCCATTCTCAGAGGCTATTCATCATTCAATCAGTTTTCAAGGCAGTAAGTACCTCAATATTCCTTGGACAACTCAATTGGTCCATACAGGCAGCAATCAATTATACCTGTGGGTCCTTGGCCCAATCAGTCCTATTCATATTCCACTGTGGGAAGTCAATCACACAGTTCAACTCTCAAGATATCCAGAACCTTATTGGCTCAATTCAGACAATACAGCCAGTGACTCACCTTCCAGGATCAGCCCCTCAGCCTTTCACAAATACTGGCCACCTTTCATCACCTGGGGACTTTTTCCCACTTAATTGATATATTGGATTTATTTTTATCCTCATTTTCTCTTACCTTCTTAGAGTAAATACTGATAATCTTAAGTGAGTCATTCACACCTTTTCTTCTTCGCCTGTCAGTGGATATTGGTGGTCATATCCTTTACTAATTCCATTTCCTTTTCTGGAAGGTTGAAACAGTGAATTGGGGATTTACTTGATTTGCTTCTTGGCTTTTGGCTTTCTTCTTTCTCTGGCCATTGGCTTCACTTACTCTTTCTTATCTTTGACATACTTTTCATTATTCCTACTCTTATCCTTCTTAAAGAAATTTGTTCTGCTTTATCTCTTCTAACCTTTTAGAGCATCCCAAGTGAGCTCTTGATTCCTGAGTGCCAGGCCACTCTTGTTTTCTGTCCAAGGACCCCTGTGACAGTCTTCTCTTGAAATTTGGCTTTGAAAGTGTTGACAGATTGATTTTGGCATTATTGATTATAATAAAGAAAACATTGAGGAAAAATAAAGAAAGAAATAAAGAACAAAAGAGAAAGAAAATTTTGGGGAGGATTCCAATCTTCATCACAAATTTCGACAGTTGATTTTGAAAGTGGAGAAGGACCTGGAAAGCAGAATTTGATGGCATGTGCTCACAGAGTGGCCAAGGTGATGTTTTGAAAGATTGTAGACCCCTCAGGGAAGTGCACACCAGGAGAGGAACTTCCTTTTGGTAGTTACCACTCCCCTCAGTGCCATAAATAAAGAAAAATCTTGTTAAAGGAATACGTTGAATGGATAATGTCTTGGAAAGGAAATCAGAAAAGGAATGGTCCATTTTCCCAAGTGGAAATGGCCATAAATTGGAATTGATGTTGAATCCAGGCCAAAGATCTGTGTCCAAATTGCAAAGTGCTCACAGAGTGGCCAAGGTGATGCTTACAACAAAGAAGAGTAGAATACCCCTAAAGGTGCATACCAGGAGTGGTACTTACCTTTGGTAATTCCTCTCCCCACCAAGAACCATAAAGAATCAATCTTTTGAAGAATTGGGTCCTGGCTTGTCAGGATATAAAGAATGAAAATCTTTGATGAGTTCAGGACAATTCTTCAGTTTTTCAGTTGGTTCCGAAGTGGATCTTTCTATGTCTTGACTGAAACCTTTCCATTCCACCAGATACCATAATTTTCCTCTCTTGAGCTTTGAATCCAGTATTTGAGAGACTTCCCATTCCTCTTCTTCTTCAATGACCATTGGAGGAGGAGGCTCTTGATGCCTATTTGGGATTGTTGATGTCTTGACTGGTTCCAAGAGGGAAATATGGAAGAATGGGTGGATGGACTTCCATTAAGATGGAAGCTTGAGGCTGTAAGGATGAGTACTGACTTTCTTCAAGATTGGAAATGGACGCAACCATCTTTTAGACAGTTTTTTGGTAGGTATAGTTGATTTGATGTTCTTGGAGGAAAGCCATACCATGTCACCAGGACTGAAATCAGGTGGACTTGCTCTACTTTTATCTGCATACCTCTTAAACCAGTTTATTGCAGCTTCAATTTCTCTCCTTACATCTTGCTGTACTGATTGGATTTTTTTTTATAGCTTTCCAGCAGGATTTTCTTGAGTGATGTGGACTGAATCAAATTGTGGATCTATTACATAAACAGTGAAAAATGGTGATTGCTTGGTTGAAGAGTGGTCGGAATTGTTGTAGGAAAATTCAGCCAGAGGGAGCGAGTTGTTCCAATCATCTTAATGATAACTGACATACATCCAAAGGTACTGTTCTAGTATCCGATTTACCCCCTCCGTCTGTCCATCAGTTTCTGGATGGTAAGCAGTTGAAAGATGTCTTGAAATTTTGAGCTGCTGACAAAGATTGGTCCAGAAGGAAGAAACAAAAAGAGAACCTCTCTCACTAACAATGCTTGAAGGAAGGCCATTCTTTGAGAAAATATTCTTGATGAAGAAATGGGCCAAATCCAGTGAAGTTATTGAAGACATTGCTGGAATGAAAACTTCCATATTTGAGAATCTGTCCACTATGAAAAGGACTGAGTCAAAGGAATTGGACAGTGGCAATTGAGTTATGAAATCCATTTAAAGACAAATTCAAGGACCATTTGGAATTGGCAGAGGTTTGAGGAGTCCAAACTTCTTGTGGTGAATATTTTTGTTTCTTAAACACTGTTGACAGGATGAGACATAATCCTTGATAAATTGAGTCATGCTGGACCAGTGGAAATCCAGCTTGACAAGTTTGAGAGTCTTCTCTTGGCCAGGGTGTCCAGCTAGAGGAGAGTCATGACGCTTTTGAAGAATGCTGAGTTGGATTGTGGCATCATTTGGGACCACCACCCAATCTTTGAATAGAAGAAGTTGGGCAGAGGAATCAAGAGAATAATCCTGAACAGATTTACCTTTGCCCAATTCATGAAGGATAATTCTGTACTGAGAATCTTTGCATAACATCTTCTGAATCAATTCAATCAAATTTGAAAAAGATTCCACCTTGACTGCAAAATATTGTGAGGGTTGAACTTCATCTTACATGATTAGTTGTTGAAAATTCACTTGATTCTTGCTGATGAAATCCTCCCCCCTGTCTGGATAAATGTTTTCCCAATGTGATAAGGCATCTGGAAGAGTAGCTAGGCAGCCAAGGCAGTAATTGATTTAGAAATGAAATTCAGAAAGGAATTCAGCCCAGTGGGCTTGACGGCAAGTAAGAACTTTTGAAGAGAACTGTGATTTGTGGGAACTTCAAAAGGGGAAGAAAGAGACAGAAGAGAAGCCCAGACTAGGCCAAGGAGTGCCTTGTCATGAATCTCATAGTTGAGCTCAGCTGGTATAAGCTTGCAGCTGTTGAATGCAATACAATGTTTTCCTGAGTCAGAAACCTGACTCAGTACAGCACCCAAGGCATAATTGGATTCATAGGTCTCTACAATGGTGGGTAGGGAAGGATTGGAGTGGTGGTGAAAGCCTCTTTGAGTTGGTGGAACTGACTGAGAGCTTCGTCATCGAGGGGGAAACAGGAATCTTCCTTGAGGAAACTGGTGAGTGAACTGATCTTCTTTGAATAATTCTTGATGAAACAGTGGTAGAAATTGGAAAAGCCAAGGAATGAATGGAGAGTGTTGAGGTTTGTTGGAGGAGGCCAGTTGAGAATCTGCTGGACTTTTGCTTGGTGCATCTTGAGGCCTTCAGAAGAAACAACATAACCAGTATATTCTAAACTAGAAACATGAAAAAGGCACTTTGAAGCCTTAGCAAAGAGGTTATTGGCTCTGAGTCTGGAAAGAACTGTGGACACATGAGTGACATGTTCTTCCTTAGATTTGGAAAAGACCATAATGTCATCCAAATAAACCACAACATAAACATCAATAGGATCTTGGAAGATATCATTGACAAGATTTTGAAAGTGGGCAGAAGCATTAGTGAGCCCAAAAGGCATAACTGAGTACTCAAAGCTGCCATATTTATTTCTAAAAGCTGTCAAATGTTCATCACCCTCCTTGATTCTGAGCAGGTTATATGCACCACGCAAATCAATCTTGGAGAAGATAGAAGAACCATTAAAAACATTGAGAATCTGATTCATAGGAGGAACAGGATATTTGTTCTTCCTAGTAACAGCATTGAGTTTGCGGTAATCAACACACAAACAGAGGCTACCATCCTTCTTGTTGACAAAGAGGACAGGTGCTCCTGTTGAGGAGGAGCTTGGCCATATGAAACCTTTCTCTACATTCTCTGAAATGTAGACCCTGAGTGTATCTGACTCTTGATTTGATAAAGAGTGGATCACCCCAACTGGAGGTAGAGACCCCTCCAGCTCAATATGATGATCACAGGCGCAGTGAGGAGGAAGTTTCTCTTCCTGCACCTTGCAGAATACATCCAAGTACTGGTGATAAACAGAAGGGAAAACCTTCATCATGGTTTCTATCTCTTCTGGCTCTTCCTCTCCATCCCACAACTCCTCCAGGAAGTCATGATAAGATGAAGGAGGAAGGTCCATATTCCAAAAAAGAGATGAAGTGAAGATACAGAATTATCTTCTCCAACATCTTGAATCTCTTTGAAGACTTCATCTCCAGATGATGGTAATGACTGATGGGAATTAAGGGAAGGAATAAAGACAGAAGATGGAATTGATGGTGTTCTAGAATCACCAACCAGAGATGCACATGATTTGGCAGAAGAAACGCCATTACTGAGAGAATTAGGAGGATCATAATAGTCCTTTTGATCAGCATTAAAGCTTATCAGCCCTTGCTTCCAATCAATAGAAGGATTAAAATGATTAAGGAAGTCAAAGCCCAATATGAGGTCTTCTCAATTGCGAGTATCAATGACTAAAAACTCCCATTCAAAGCTTGGGAAGGAAGGGAGCTCAACCATATATTTGGTATGGTGAGTCACAAATAAAGACAGGGACTCAGAGGAATCTTCTCTGGGAGTTCTAACATGGTCAATAAGTACTTGTGAACAAATTGCCTTGCAATAAATGAGTTGGTAGCACCAGAATCAATTAGAATACTGTAAAACACATCAGAAAAAGAAGAAAAGACAAAAAACTTTAAACAATTCTTGACACCAGTATTCAGAATGCACAATTATTCTCTGGAAGGAAAATAGTGAAGACCATTGAACACAACATGATCTTCACTCAGGATTTGCCATAAGATTGGGTAAGCTTGTTTTGAGGCCTTTTGAAACAGGACTCAATACTATGCTTCCCACCACAATAGGTACATAAGCCCTCCTTGATTCTTCTTTCTTTTTCAGAATTCATCAACTTGAAATCTTTATTCAACAAAGAAGAATGGGGCTTGTCCCTCTTCTGAAAATTCTTCTTCTTATGACTTGAACTTAAAGAATTTTGAGGGTGAGAAGAGTTTGACTTTGAGGCTTCAGGCTTCTTCTCTTGATGATGTTTCTTCTCCTTTTGCCTCTCATGGTACCTGGTATCATGTTTCAGGGTAATATCCATTAAGTCTTGAAGAGAATCAATGCTTGAAGGATGGGAGGCCAATTGATCCAGAATCCTGGAGGCCAACCCTCTCCTGAAATGATAAATGAGAGCCCTTTCACCCCAATCCCCGATTCTTGACACTAAGCTTCTAAAATAAGCAATGTATAAAGATACATGCTCACCTTCTTTCATTCTCAAATAATCCAACTCTGCTTCAGCTTTTCTAACTTCATTTGGGTCACCAAATAAAGTGAAGAGTTGACATTCAAATAATTCCCAAGAGCTGAGAAGACAGCTTGGGTCTTTATTAGTGAGATTGGAAAGATAAGGCTCAATCCATTTTTCATCCCTGCCAATAAGAAATGAAGTGGCATAAAGGACTTTCTTCCTGTCTTGAGAGAAATTTGCCGGATCATTATAAAAAATTAATTGACAAGACTGAATAAAGCTTCTGACCTTGAAGGGCTGAGTCCCATCAAAGCATTCTGGTGCCTTCATAGATGGAGTCTTGAAGGCTGGTGGTCTTGATGATTCAGAAGAAGAATCTGCTTGAATATTGGCCATAATTTGAGTCATCTGCTGCATAATGGCCAATAAAGATGGTTCAGATTGATGAGAGACAGGCTGATCAGACTGGGCTAGAGTTGGTCTTCCAGTACCTTGAGATTCCCCCCCCAGGAGCAGGAGGAACCTCAGTACCTTCAGACTCTTCCTCTTCCACAGAATTCTCCTCCTCCTATTCATCATCTTCACCTGGAACCTTGAGACTTGTTCTTGAAAGTCCTGGAAAACCGCCAACTACTCCTGAAAATGAGCTTGATCTCCTTGTCCCTCTTCCTTGCTCCTTCCATAATAGGTCCTCTGTCTAATTGGGCCCTCAGTTGAGGAATTGCTGGGGTGTCGTCAAGAGGAGCTCTGGGAGTTAGAGTAAGAACAGCTTGAGTTCTGGTCTGTCTTGCAGGAGGTGAATGTTGGATAGGCATGATTTCAGGAATGAAAATGAATTGAAATGATAAGGATTAAGATTTAAATGGATAACTTGAGGCAATTGAAAGTGAGAGCTTGAAGTAAAGTCAAATCAAATCTTGAAGTGAAAATAAGGAATCAAATAAGAATCTTCAAGTACAACAATCAATCAAATATCAAATGTAGTCTTTAAGTGAATAAATCAGTCAATCAAATCATTCAAAATCAAATACTTTCAGAAAATAAGTCAATCAAATGAATTCTTGAATCAAAATTAATTTATGTCAAAATTCTTGATGTGAGTAATCAGCAAAATCAATGAAATCTTCAGGTCAATCAATTTTCTTGAAGTCAATGTCAATTATTCCAAATCAATCAATCAATCAATCAATCAATATCAATTGAATTCTTCCTTAAAAATCAAAACTCTTGAAGAAATGATCAAAATCAATGTTGATGTGAAGAAGGTGTCTGAATTAATCTGATGAGCAATTTGAGAATCAAAAACAAAACATTCCTGAATTATGACTGAAATGAGATTTAATTATTGGAATTGAGATTTAAAAAGAAGATAAATAAGAAATAAAATAAAAAATGGGTCAGTTATCAATTTTCAAGAATGAAGAATGAATGAGATAAAATTGAGAAGTGACAAACAATCATTAAGCTCATAAGCATTAAAGAGTCATAATTTCAATGAATGAAAGAATTAATGAACAGAATGAAAAGAAATTATTAGTTATTTAATATAATGTCACAGGAACTCTTGGACAGAAAACAAGAGTGGCCTGGCACTGAGGAATCAAGAACTCACTTGGAAGGCTCCCAAAGGATAAAAGAGATCAAGAAGAATAAATCTTTTTAAGAAGGATAAGAGCAAGAGTAGGGACAAGTATGTTAAAGATAAGAAAAAGTAAGTGAAGCCAATGGCCAGAGAAATAAGAAATCCAAAAGCCAAGAACCCAACCAAGTGAATCCCCAATTCACTGTTTCAACCTTCCAGAAAAGGAAATGGAATTAGTAAAGGATATGACCACCAATATCCACTGACAGGCAAAGAAGAAAGGTTCACATGACTGATTTAAGAATATCAGTATTTAATTTAATAAATTGAAATAAAATGAAGATAAAAATAAATCCACTATATTAATTAACTGGGTAAAAAGTCTCCAGGTGATGAAAGGTGGCCAGTATATGTAAAAAGCTGAGGGGCTGATCCTGCAAGGTGAGTCACCAGCTTTATTGCCTGCATTGGGCAATACAGTTCTGGCCATCTTGAGAATTGAACTGTGTGATTGAATTCCCACAGTGGAATATAAATTAGCCCGATTGGGCCAAGGACATACAGGTATAATTGATTGCTGCCTGTATGGACCCATTGAGTTGCCCAAGGAGTATTGAAGTACTTTCTGCCATGACAACTGATTGAATGATAAATAACCTCTGAGAATGGCCCTTGGAATAAGCCTGAAATAATTACCAACCCAACTCCTGCAGGGGCAGGTGGTTGGGGCCCTTGAATAGTCTTCTGATAGCCACCATGGATTTCCAGACTGATGAGCTGAAGAGTCCTCCTTCGAAATGGGCGTTGGATTTTGCAGACCTTGATATGGAATCATGGAATTTGGTCCTGAAAACATCACCATTGAATTTCTGAGCAAAAATGGTGCATAATGGTATATAATACCATATATGCACCACTCCTGCAACCTTGAGTACGGGAAGGATTGAGCTGAGCTGATTTGGTGACCCCTGGTGGTTACCAGAGGCCATGGTGGTCCTGAGGGTCTTTATGGCCATTTTGGGTTTGATGGGATTTGGGGCCAAGAATGGCTCAGGTGGGCCCACCTGGCCTTGAGGGCTAGTGGGCTGCCCCCTATAGCCCATTTTGGCCTCATTGGATTAGGCCAAAAGAGGCCTGATTGGCCCATGGACCGCAGTACATGGCATACAGACCATGGGCCGTAGGGGGCCTAAATGGCCCAAAAATGCCATTTAGGCCCTAGACCCCCTAATGAAAAGGGGTGGTTATGGCTATGGGGCCCAGAACCCCCTAGGAGACAAAAGGACACCCCCAGGCCCAAAAACAAAGATAGAGACCTGGGGGTTGGGGATATGGAAATTGGCCAGGGAGGCCAATAATGGCAGGATATGGCCTAAGGCCAGGGGAAGGAGATATTTTCAAAGGGCCATGGAACACCAAAGGGGGCCAATTGTCCATAAAAGATATGGTGTGGCCAGTTGGTCCCAGGCCAAATTGCTGCAACACCCATGGAGGAGGGTCATTACTTGTGGTTGTGACACATTACCTCCTTGTTTTTCAATCACACCCTTGCCATAAAACTCCTTCATGGCTTTCCTCGTGTGATTCTTATGGATCTAAATTATAAAACAAATAAGTAAAAAAATGCCCCTTTTTCATATTGTTGGATTCAGATCACAAATAAGACCTTTTCTGTGTCTTTTTGTTTGATAAAGAATGAAACTGAACCCTCATATACTTGGGCATTAAATCATTACATAGAAAAGGTTCTCAACAACACCAATACTGTTACCCCTCCATTCATTGTTATTGATGGGTATTTTGCCTTGAAAAAATTCTCTTAAGAAGCTCTTTCCAAACTCAAAAGTAATGTTATGCATTTGGCACAACAATAATAATTTATCTTCCCATCGCATGAAGAAAATTGGTCATGGAACTGAATTTAAAACTTTTATGGGCCTTTGGAATCAATTAATATACTTTCATCTGTCACCTTTATTCTTATTATTGCTTTTATTAGTGACTTTGGGATCCAATTCTCAGTCTATGTATTTATCCACTGAAAAATCTCTCAAAGATAACTGTAATAAGCTTCAAAAGAAAGTCAGAAATCCTGGATTTTTTTGAAGAAACCTGGCTTCCTCTAAAGGAGTATTATGTTCCAGCCTGGACCAACTACCATTGTCACCTGGGTGTGAGCTCCACCTCAAGAGTTGTAGGTGCCCATTCCATGGTTGAAAATTGGCGCCAAAAGTCCACTGTTTTTCTCCTGGAGGTATTGAGGGATCTTCACATGGCTTTCAAAAAACAATTAATTGAAATAATCAAGAGAATCTCCAAATAAATGATTTTCTATTTCAAGAATTTCCCTCCACACCTCTGTGCATTCAATTGCAAGGTGTGTTGTTATTCCCTTTGGATGGCCTTTGAAAATTTCACAACAAAATTCCCCCCAAATGAAAAATGCATAAACAAACACAACAATTATCAAGGCATACCTTGAAAGCACAAGACCCAACAGTCATTTTCTCAGCACCAAAGGATTCAGATATCAGACCTCCATCCTCAGTGGCATTTCAATTTACCTGTGAGAATTCTTTGATCTTCAAATTCTTATTTTTTTCCCATTAACTTATTTTCTTTTTCATGTTCTTCTCAGACTGGTTATCAAGATTATTATAAAAGGTTTCAGAAAGAAAGAAATAATGAATCCAAAAGAATATTTGAAGATATTGGGGGACACCTTTCTCAAAGACCAGTTGCACAAATCACCCCAGTTCTTAAACATTTTCAAGATGTTTTGACTGGAAAGGTCCTTTTTGATAAAACTCCCAAGACTCAAGAGGATGATCAACATTATGAAGACCCACTAGAATGCAAAAATAGCCATGGAATACCTCAAGGATCCAAGAATAAGAAGAAAAACAGAAATAAAATATATTCCTCAAGATTTGAAATAATTGAAAGTCAATCCAAGAGAAGAGGAAGACCCCCATCAAAGGTTACCAGCACAAAAACATTAATATCACAGTCAATTTCACCCTCCAAAATTAGTCCTCATTATCTAACTCAATAAGTTCATCAGATTCACTAACCTCAGAAACTGAATTGAATTAATATGGCAAATCAGGAGTCACCCTTGGAAGGTCCAAAAGATTGGCAATTGGTAGCAAACCCTCACAAAGAAAGTCCCACAAGCCTGCCACAACTTTGAAGATATATGATGCAATTTACTTGACCTGTGAGCATTTCAAAAGCAATTATCACACAAGTGATGAATTCTCCAAGATCTTTGTGAGTTTTTGATTAATTTTAATGTATATTTCATTTGTTTATCTTAATCTTTATTAATTTATGTGACCTATTTTTATCAGGTACCTGGCTTAGAAAGCTTGCAAAAGTTCATATTGAAATACACCTTCAAGCCCATCAATTTCCAGGGTGATGGAAACTGTGGCCACAGAACAGTATCCTACTAAATTTACAAGACTCAAGATCAATGGGCTGATGTCAGAGGTGACTTAGCTGAAGAAATACAAAAAATAAAGACCTTTATGAAGCCATGAACACTTTGATTCCCTCAGTATCCTCTTATTTGGACAGAATTGAGTGGTATGGAGATGTTGGCCAAGCTCACAAGAGCAAGTGGATGTCCATGCCTTATATTGGGGATCTGATTGCAAATAAGTATCAAAAAGCAGTTTTCTTTTATTCCACAGTCCAATATTACTCTTTTTTCCCTTATTTCTGACCTCCAAATGATAATGCATCCACTTCCATCTGATTCTTGGATAGCCATTCATCTTTTTTCCATTGAATATCATCATTTCTAAAGCTTATCCAGTCCCCTCAAGTACTGTGAATTGGGAATTTGATGCCCAACCACAAGCCCTGGGGTGGGCAGATAAATTTAACACAGGATGTTATATTTGTCCAATCTTCCTCCCCCCCCCTCAGAAAAAACCAACTGTTTTGGAGGTTGATTCTGATTGATTGATTTTTGTATATACAATTTATGCCAATTATCCCCCTCCTCAGTCCTATTTATTGCTTAAATCCCACATTATTTGTGGCACTTTTGTACTAAAGAATAGTCATATTACAAACATGCAAAAAAGTATTTGAAAAAAACACCTTTTTGCACCTTCACTTATCCTACCAAAAAAAATCCCAAAAATTATGGGCTTCTAGATTTTGATTTTCAATATTGAACCCTTCATTTTAAAAAAATGAAGTAAATTCATAAGTGGGAAAATCCTATATTAATCCTTCAAAAAATATGCCATTTTTCCAAAATTTGGCAAAAAAAAATGAAAAAATTTGGGGATCTTGACTCCCCATGTTGAAAGAATTATAGCAAAAAGAAATAAAAAAATCCTCAAAACTAAGCCTGAGGAATTTTTTTAAAATAAATAGATTACTTACCTGTTTTGGCCATAAATTTGTAACAAAACATAAGGGCTTACATGGGCTTACCAACACCTTATTGTTAATTCCAATTTAAAGTTTACCTTTTTATTCTGAACTCCAACTGACTTTAATCCTCTTTTGGATTAATTCTTTTAAGCTTTAATGAAAAATAAGTTTATTTGAATTCAATTTCATTACATTAATAACTTAAAAATAAAGTGTCAAGCAAAAATCTCTTGAAATGAATTTTAAATAATTTTTATAGAAATCTTAATTTTCTTTAAGAATAATTGAAAAAGGTTACTTTCACGGCTAATTACCAATTCAACATTTTTTTAAAATATAACTAAAGTTCAATTTATACACATATAATATTGAATTGTAATCTGTGTGAGATATTCAAGCAAGTCCATTGTCATCCTGTGACTCAAAACCAGAGCACAGGCATGACAGCCAAATACCATAAACCAATGGTAAAGCCAAGATACCACCAAAACATGGAGCTGATCCAAATTACCTCAGAAGTTATCAAAAGAAAGAGGAAACTCACCTCTTTCAAAATATGAAAGTCCCATCATCATAGGACAATGAATAACAAAGTTATTCCTGCTCAAAGTTGTTGCTGAGAATAAACCTTAATTTTCACCTCTCATGTGAAATACAGAGTAAGAGGCTTAACCGCATCAAATGAGTATTCAAAATCAAGCTTTAATTTATGTATATTCAATGGTACCAGCCAAACTGAGCTGGCACCAGTATTGCAGAAGTTATGGCCAAATTCAGGCCAAATAAGGGTGAATAAAATATTCACCTCTGATCTAACTTCTACAGTTTCAGTGTGAGGTACCTAAGGTGGGGTCTTTTTGGCAATGGCACAATCAGTGATATCTGATTGTGCCATTCATTTCCCCATATCTCATCTAGAGCAAACATTATAAGGCAAACAAGCCCAATAAAGCTTTTTGCCTAAAACACACATATGTACAAAAATCTTGTACATGGAATACCTTTGCCATATCAAATGAGGTGCCATTGTGTAGAACACATACAGGGCTACACACCGAAGTAGTTTTGAGGTTGATATCTCAAAAACTGACAAATCTATGGCTGTTTCAAGGTCAAAATCCCACAGTCTGGCCAATACAGCCTTACCATGGGATAATATCCCACAACCATTATTATGAGGTTTCAAAAAGATGAAGAAGCTTGCTTTTACTTCAATACCTCATGGTTCATTCAATACTGGGGTCCCATACAGGTTCTGTACAGCATTCTATGTGTCATACATGTCAGAATCAGGCTGTGTGGTCCCCAGATGAATCTTTTCATCCTGTATTGGTGAAAACTGCCCATATGTGGTTTCAAAACCCCATCTGAGCCCTATACAGGCTATACAGGCCTTTTTCAAACCACAAGCCTGTTCTTGAGAGTGAAAAATCTTCACTTCCTCTACATGAAAAGGTCCAGCAGCCTTTTCACCCCATTTCAGGATAAAAGGAGGCCTTTTCACTGCCAGAAAAGGAATCCTCATCCTGCTCTCAAATTCCTACATATTACAACTGTAAAAAACAGCTATACTCTTGGAAAATGATCAGGTTATACTATAAACCTTAGTATTGTAGACTTTATTATTGTGGCCCAACAGGTAAAGCTGCACCCAGGGCTTTCAACAGCACTCACCACCACTAATAATCAGTAGTAAAGCCCTTTCACTTTATTAGAAACCTATTTTTAACATCATTATCCGTGTCATAGTCATAGTTTAGGCTGTAAATACTCTTTCTTATCACCTCTTCATAGACTCAGCCTGACAATTTGGGGGCCTGGCCATGTTTTTTAACTTTTTTGGACCTTATAAGTGAGTTTTTTCTCTTATTTTCTCTATTCTGACAAATTTTCTTATCCTTTTTAGGCATTATTTTTAAATGAAAATATATATAATATATATCTTATATATATATTTACAGTGGTATATGTCATATACCACCATTATTTATCTTTTTTAATCATATTTTTGTGTGGTTAATTATACTTTAAATACCACAAGACCCTTATTTTTGCCATTTTTTGCATATAAAAACACTTTGAGCCATTAATAAAGTCCTTTTTTCAAGTAAATAAGGACACCTCTTACCGTAAAACCAACAGTTGAGGCATGGTTGGGTGTATTTTTAATTAAATTACCCTCTTACATACCACTTTTTATCTGATTATACTTGCTAATTACAGGTTAATCTGTGAGATACTGGCATAAAAACAGTGTACCAGATATCTTTAAGCTGTATTTCTGATTTGAAATTGTCAATTCAACTACACTGTCATTATACAAGGGCATATTGTAGTAAGGTGAGCCTGTGAGGTATGTATAACATACCCATAAGGCCACAAATGACTTTATACACAGTTAAATTTGTCTTTAACAGACTTTTTAATTGAATTTAAAATAAAAAATAACAAAAAATAAGTATAAAGTTCTTTTGGATAAACAAAGTTATAAATATTATGTCATTTTTGGATTCTACACCAAAAATAACCTAGGGTACACCCATAGGGTGTTATACCCAAAAATACTCATTTCTTATGTTATTGGAAGATTTAAGAAACTCACAGTACTAAAGTAAATTCTTTAACATTTTCTTGAAATTGTTAAGTTTAAGCCTAAATAAGCTTAAATTTAAAGTTTCATAAGGTTTATGCAAACTTACCAAAATTTTAGTTAAAATTGAGGTGTTGTGTATATTTACTGAATTGGCTAGGGATTTGCCATACAGGATGTAAATCCTGCATGGGCCAATTTAAAAGGGTTTAAAGCCATAGTATGGCTCTAAATAAATAAAAGGGCAAAATCCATGCAAAAGGTGGGACAAAGGAAAAAGACCAAAAAGAGCTGGGGTACCTAACTTTTTGGATCTGCAAGGATTCAATTAAGGTTGTCTACCTGTATTGGAGGATTTTCAACATTATTTAAACTTTAAGATTAGACTTTGATCTAAGCTTAAAGTTTAAACTGGTTTTATCCCAAATTGGACAGGAATTTCAAGCTGCCACAGGGTAAGTCCCTATATGCAGGCTTGAAATTAAGGTTTTAAGAACTGTCAAAACTTTATTAAGCTCAAAAAGCTTAAGTAAGCTTAAAACTTTAAGGTTACAAGCATTAAAACCTTATCAAAAGTTAAGGTTTAGTGTGTATTGCTATTTTATGTGGAAAAATAGCAATAACTTCAAAAATTCATTAAAAATCCAATTCTTAATGGATTTGCTTGAAGGCTTCACACAGCTTACAATTTAATATGATCTATGTATAAATTAAATTTTAAGTATCTTTTATAAATCAATTTCCTGGGTAATTAGCCTGGAAATGTACTCTTTTAATTAAGCTCAAAGAAAACTATAATTTCTTTAAAAAATTAATTGAAAATTTAGTTTAAGAGATTTCTGGTTGAAACTCTATTTTTAAGCTGTTCATGTGATCAAATTTAATATAAATAAGCTTATTTTATATTAAAACTTAAAATAATTAGTCTAAATGGGGATTAAAGTTACTTGGAGTTAAGAATAACACTAGTAACTTTAAATTGGAATTGAAAATAAGTTTCCTTAAGTTAAGAACTTTATTTTTAAGCATGGCTCTTTATTTTTGACCTGAGCACGCCCTCTATATTTATTATGAATCATTAGAGCTGCTCTGTAGACATAAAAAGAGTCTTTTCATCACTGTTTTTGTCCATCATCATTATCAATCCAATTATATTAGACATTCAAACAGGTAAAGTTTTATCATATATAAAATCTTATTATTAAATTATTTCTTAAGCATTTTATTCTTTATAAATCTTAAATTAAAGAATTTAAATCATAGAAATCAGATTATTTTTTTAATCATCTATAATATATTTGATTTTATAAAATTATTGTCTTTAAAATATCTCTTAAAATTCACAAATTCCTCTCAAAACTCTTTAATCATATTTTTTATTATAAAAAATTGTTTTATCTTTTAAAAAATATTGATTTTTGGCATGCTTTTAACTTATAATTATTATTTAATATAATAACTGTTGTTGTTTGACTTGTTGTATTAAATAAATATTATAAGTAAGTTTTCTCTAGAATTCTATATCTTTTTTATCTATTATTAGTTTTGTTATATAGAATTTTTCTATAAGAATTATTTCTGCACAGTGTGTGTTTTAATTCTTTTATAAATAATATCTATATTATTTATAAGTGGTTAAATATTTATATTTTCCATGTGTAATTGTCTCATTAAGAGCTTTACACTTCTTATTGTTATAATTGTCAGTGACTATAACAATAATAGAATAATTATAATTCTTTATAATTATTATTTTTTTCTATTATTATATTCTATAATAGTAATTAAATTTTGTTTTTTATATAATTATTTTTGATAATTATATTTAAATTTGTGTTTATAATATTTTATTATATTATATTTTTTCTACTGAGGACAGTCATAGTGCTCTTGATATTGTTACTATTATCAAGAGTTTCATAGACAAACCTTACAAGTAACATACAACCCCAGAGGCCATTCTTAGATGTGCAAACAGCATTTTAAGAAGTCTTAACTGACATTAAGACCTCTTTCCCTGTTTGATTCAGTGTAAGAAAACTACATACCACTAGAAACCCAGTCACAGGCCAACACACAAGTGACAACCTCAGAACAAGAGGCCAGCAAGAGCAAAGGAAAGAGGCACGGTGAAGGCCTGATTACAGCAAAAAAAGTAGACACCCATTGGCATTCAGAGGAATAGAAAACCACAAAACTCTGATTCAATACAAGGTAAACCAATCTTAACCACTTTTACAGGGAAAATTACCATAATTAACCCAGTTGTAATCTCTAAAGGTAAATTTCCAAAATCAGAAGACAAACAATTTGTACAAGGCACAGTCAAAGGTAAATACCCTAAGAACATAAAGTTTTTGACTGCCCACAAACACTGATATGTTGCCTGTACACCTCAGAAACTTTGGCTTCCAAAGAAACCAACCAGAGGACAGAGAAGGCTTGTCCAGGACCAGAAGACCTGGAAGAGGACACCTTGAAAACAGTGGTGGATGGAAAGACACTGAGGGAAATCATACCCACACTGCCATTCACTTTCCAATTCAACAGGAACCTCAAACCAGAGGACTGGAAAGACATGGATCAAGTTCTTCAGCTCCACCAACTCCTCAAAGATTTATTTCAATGGAGCATGGACAACAGGAGGTTCAACCTGGCATCCCACTGGGAAGAACTTGGAGCAAGTTTCCAGAAGATTTGTCTCAAAGGGATAGACTTCAGAGACCTTATGGTAATCACCAAAGGTTGGAATCCCACCAGGAAGTTCAGACTCCTGGAGGTGAGGGCAAACAGGATAAGGGAGAATCAAGCCACTATCCAAGCTATAGAAGAACCGCTTACCCAGACAGGGCATACTCAGATTCCTTCAGGCTCAGAAGGAGGGGCCCAAATCAGCTCTCCATTGGCTTCACACCATTCAGAAACCAACAGATCAGTGGCCAAGAGTCATCATTCTTCACAATCCCATGAAGTTTCCAGGAGAAGACAAGGATACAAGGGCAAAAACAAGACCGCCTTCAGCCAGAAGAAGAGAGAGTCAGACCCAATGATCCAGAAACTGTTGGATTTGGTGAAAAAAGTGCGCAAGAGCCAGAAGTAGTTGTAAATAACTTTGGAATAAGTAGTCCCATTAATAGAATTATTACCCCCACTCAGATTGATCATAACGTTGTCACACCTGAGAGTAACCTGAACAGTGATTTACTGTGGTTACAAATGTCCCATTATGCTGAGCAAACTCAAAATCAGTTTGCAGAACTTGAAGCAAGCAATGAGAGGATGAAAATATTGACAGCCTCCATGGACAAAATTGTTAAAAACCTTCAAGAAGGACATGCTCACTTGAGCAAAGCCTCTGAAAAAACCAACAAAAGACTATATCTACTCTTTGAAGAATAACACCACAGAAAAAGGGACAGGGATTGTCTGGATCAAAACATAAACAAACTGTTTAATGTATACCATAACATGAAGCCCCAGCCACAAGGCCATGTTATGGATAATCCATATCATCAAGATAATATCAAACCAGATGCCATGTTGATGAATAAGGCAAGATCTCCATCACAATACCAGGATGGAGATAATACGTCTTATTCAGAGAAGGAAGCCTTGACACAGCTTCCTGAGGCCTCAAGATGGCCCAAATTCTCTGGAACTGGAGAATATGACTATATTGATGTACCAAGTATACCGGACTACTGGATTACTGTTATACTTAATACAGAATTTAAAGGACATGCTACTATATGGTACACAGAAATGAAACAAATCCTTGGCAGAGGAAACTGGCTATGGTGGAAAAGTCAAATAATCCAAAATTACAGTGATTGTACTTGCATATGGCAGAAGACCATGTCATTTGAAAATGACAAATACTCTGTGGACATAGATCCATATTAGTGGGGTCTCAGACAGTATAAAAGACTTAAAGCCATTGATCCTCAAATGAACATTCAGATGATGAATCACAAACTCCTGACACAAATGCCAGGAGAACTAGAACATGCAGTGAAATCCAGATGCAACCACAATTGCCCTCTAGATGAAACTGTAAATACCTTACAAGATGTAAGGAAAATAACTAATATAATGAAATACACCCCATATAAAAGCAGTAGTTTCAAAGAGAAACAACCTTTCAGGGTGGAGTTTAAAGACAAACCCAGAGAAAGGATGGCAGAAGTGACAAAAAAGAAAAATTCTTGTCACAACTGTGGTTCTGTGAGCCTTGAGGTATATTTTACATACCCAAATAGGCCACAATCATCTTAAAAATGAATTCTGAACTATGCATAACTCATAAGTCATGCATATATTCAAAGTTCATCATTTTTGATTTCAGAAAAGATGAATAACCTTTTATTTAGTAAGTAAATCCATGGATTTAAGGCCAGATTTGGATTCTAAACGAAATTTCACCTAGTGTAGCCCCATAGAGTGAAAAAGCTCAGATAAACTCTTTGAGGTGGTAATATGGAAAATAATTCAATACCACATAAAAGGTCCGTGAAAATTTCTGTTTTTTTTTTTAATTTCACACCAAAATAATGGGAACGTGAGAAATCCCATGTTTCATATACACCAAGAATAGTGCTATGCATGTTTGTGGCACTTAATATTATGGTATTCTTACATGCACCTTTGGTACACCCATAGTGGATATCTCACTTTAAGCTTGAATTTCTATTTTGATGTGAAAAATAGTCAAGGGGGACAAAAGACATCAAAGAGAACCAGGGTACCCAACTTCTGAGGCCTCTGAGGCATGGAAAGCTCCAAAGCTTGGATACATGGCTGATCTTTGCCCAATTAGTATACTAAAACCTTTTGGAACTTGATTACCAAGTTAAAATCTCAATAAATCATAAGAAAATAGCAAATAAGCTGCTATTTTGACATGCCAAGGAGGTAAAGAGCAACTTAGAATCCTGTACCCATGTCAACTCTTGATGTATTTTTTTGAATAAAAAACAAAAGAGTAATTAAAACCCTTTTAGGACTAATATCCATTGATTTACCTCATAGCAACCAGCCATATACTGCTATTTACAATTCTATGTAGAAATGAGGTCAAAACTTCAAAAATTCATTAAAACTACAATTATTAATGAATCTTTCTGAAACTTTCAGGACCAATGAAGAAATGTATATTTCATATCAAAATTAAAAAGAGTTATAATTTTATATGTAAAATTCAAAGTTTTACTTACAGTCTATTTTTGATGATTCCATGTGAAATGCAGAATCTTTAAGAATTTATAGAAAATACATTCTGTGATGAAATTCCCAATAAAAGTGAGGAATTTGAGAAATCAATGACTATTTTGGAATAAAAGAAGAGCTACAGTTGTTACTCCTTTTATTTTCAACCATAAATGGGTAGGTAGTCACGTAAAAGCATCAATTAAGTAATTATAATAATCTTACATGCCAACAGATGATGCAATCATACATTTAAAAAGTATTACTGTTTTCTCACTCATTGGTTTCTTATTTTTCTCCATGGCACGTCTCTGTGAGCTGTCTTAGACTTAAAAGAGGCCTCCTCTTGCTGTTCTTTCCAAATTGTCACATTACTCAATTATACCTTTAGTACCAACAAGTAAGTATTAGTTGAAACTTTTCTTAAGTGTTTTCTTCTTTCAGAAATCAATCAGAAAGACTTTGGATGATATAAATAAGCTATATTTTGTTTTATTACTGTTATAAATCAATTTTTATCCATTAAATGCACAATTCTACATTGAATTTCTCTACCATTATCTTCTAAAAGGCTCATTGGATTGATAGTGAGTGATTTATCATAATTCTCAAAGTTTTTCTCTATTAATAGCTTTCTTAAAGAATTGTCTTCATAATTATTCTTATAAAAGATAATTATATATGTTAAAATAACTTCCTTATTTTAATAAAAGAAGTTTCTATTAAGAAATTCTTCTTGTAATTGATTCTTGTAGACAATTACTGCTAACTGTTGTAATCACTAGTAGTGTATAACATGTAAAAGAAATAATTAGTTAATTAGTTAATTGTGGTTATAATAATTATTCATTATTATATTTTATAAGAACAGTCGTACTACTTTTGATTAATAGTGATATTATCAACAGTTTAATAGACACATCTTACAGGTTCAAAAGACCACTATTCCAAAAACAGTCTAAAGGCAAAGAAAAAAGTCTACGCCATTGAGAAATTCCCAGAGGAGGAATTCCCCACAGAGGATTCTGACTCAGACTCTATGGGTGATGCCATCAGAGAACAATCTGATGATGACCAAGACCCAAGAGAAGAATTCCTAGTGGAATAAAAAGAGGAAACCCCACTATAAATCCAAGACATACAGTTGGAAGCAGGCATGCCACAAGATACTGCCAACAAAAACTTGTGCAAACACACACAGGATGCACAAGAATTCCTAGTTACACCAACAAAAGAAATGGAATACATACATGGAACAGCCACAAAAATGACTGTTTGTATTGACAATGCTCAACATCTATTTATCATTGACAGTGGAGCACAAAACTCCATAGTGGCCAGAAACTATCTGGACAACCACTTCCCAAACTGGGAAAACCAGCTCTTGCCCACCAAGGCAAAGAACTTCAAGAGTTCATCAGGGAAGATGACTTCCATTGGGAAAATTATCAAAGAGATAATTATACCCCATAGGAAAGGTAACATCAGACTTGACCCAGAGTTTGTTGTGCTTGATGATGCCCACATCCAAGGTTTTATGTTGGTAACAGATTACCAGATGATGCATGGCATAGATATTTATAATAATAAAAACAGGCACATTACCATTGGTACCAACAAGGAAAGAAATTTTCACTTGATATATACCCAATATCTGCCCAAGATCATCTTGAATAACTACTGAATGAATTAAGAGAGGGACAGTTTAGCACTACCCTCACCAGTAAACAGAAACTAAGTTTACTAAAAACTCTGAGAAAGAATAGACCAGCATTTTCCATTGGTGAAGAACCATTAGGAAAGATTAGAGGCCATGATATAGAACTATATCTGGATGTGGAGAGACCTTATCCACCCATGCTCAGAAGACCTCCTTACCTAGCAAGTCTAGAAACCAGGAAGGAAATTAAAAAACATATCAATGAACTCCTGGACATGGATGTCATCAAAAAGATTGGACACAATGAAATAGTGAAAATTACCACTCCTGTCCTTATCACCTGGCATGATGGCAAGTCTAGGCTGTGTGGAGATTTCAGAGCTCTGAATAACTACACCAAAGCTGACAGGTACCCTATACCCTGGATACCTCATGTATTAGACAAACTGGCAAAAGCCAAATACATAACAAAAATGGATTGTATGAAAGGCTCCCACCAGAATGGAGTTAAACCAAACTCCATGAAATTTCTCAGAATCATTTGTCATATGGGCATATATGAGTACACCAGGATGTTATTTGGCATAAAGAGTGCACCAGCCCACTCCCAAAGGATGATGGACACCATATTTCAAGAAGAAATATTGGAAGGCTGGATGGTAGTATATATTGATGACATCATTATATACTCAGAGACATGGGAATGCTATGGGCAATACATAGACAGAGTGCTAAGTAAATGCACACCCATAAATCTGAAAATTTAACTTAAAAAGTGCAATTTTGGTGAACAAGAGCTACTAGCTCTAGGACATAAAGTCTCAGGTCTTAGTCTGGCAATTGACCAGAACAAAGTAGCAGCAGTACTGCAAAATCCAGTACCAAGAAACATCAAAGAGATGCAATAATTCCTTGGGCTTCCTAGCTACTATAGAAACCACATCAAAATGTTTTCCCACATAACTAGTAGTTTATACAAGTTATGTTCAAAATATGTAGTTTTGGAAATTACCAAGGAAAGAAGGGATTCATATGAGAAGATCAAATATGAGCTCACAAATGCATCTGTGCTCATCTTGCCTGACTTTGAACTACCATTCAAGTTATACATAGATGCAGCATGTAGCCAAGGCTTAAGAGCAGCCCTTCACCAGAGGCAAATTGTGGATGGTGAACCAAGAGAGGGAGTAATACTTTACATCTCTAGGAAACTTAAAGATTCAGAACCTAGGTATGGGTCCACCCATACTGAATGTCTATGCTTAGTCTGGGCTCTAGAGAAACTCCATTATTATTTGGAGGGTGCAGTCTTTGAAGTCTACACAGACTGCACAGCCTTGAAGACTTTACTAAACATGAAGAATACCAATATATACATGCTGAGGTGGCAGATAGCCCTTCAGGATTATAGAGGGAATATGACCATCATATACAAGGAGGGTAAAAGTCATACCAATGCAGATGGCCACTCTATAATGTCAAAAGCAACCCAGCTTATGACCCTGAAGTAGTAGTTAAAATTTCTATCCATTTTATGGAAATAGACAGGAAGAAAAACTTCATATTTTCTGAGTGGGCACCAGAATGTGGTATCCCAGGCAATGGAAACACTGACTCAGAAGGAACAGAAACTCCCATATCGGGAATAAGCTCCTCAGAACTGCACAATGAACTCTTCAATGCAGTAATGAAGACATATGCCAAACACAAACAATGTGGAATATTGTTTCAACTCCTTCAACAAAAGTACAGGAGCCCAGAACTGGAATCTCAGTTAGAGGAACCCTGGTTGAGGGACTATAAGGACAATAAATTTTTCCTTATAGATGGCCTGCTCTACCATAGAGAGAAACACACTAGTGCACTCACAATAGTAGACAGAGACCATATATCTTTGATCCTGCAGGAATGCCATGACTGCCCCTATATGGGACACATGAGTGAAGACAGGACCAAAGAGAGGGTGGCAAGCACTGCTTGGTGGCCCAAATGGGAACAAGAGTTGAGTGAATACATCAACACTTGTGAAAGATGCCAAAAGGCAAATAGGAAACATGGGAAGAAATATGGGTTACTGAAACACATAGAAGAACCCAAACACCCATGGGAGACCATCAACATGGACTGGGTTACAGGACTTTTCCCAGGAGGCAAAGAAAATTTCAAAGCCTTCTCAATCATAGTTGATATGTTCAGAAAGAGTATGAGGTTCCTACCATGTCACAAAGAGGACACAGCCATGGATACTGCTCTGCTATTTGGGAACAACATCATATCTACCTGTGGAGTCCCTAAGATCATCATCAGTGATAGGGACCCAAAGTTCACATTTGAATTTTGGACAAACCGCTATGACATTCTAGGTACTAAACTTGCTTTTTCTACAGCTAACCATCCACAAACAGATGGATGAGCAGAAAGGATGATCCAAAAAATGGAGGACATCCTTAGAGGATTCTGTGCCTATGGCATGGAATATAAGGACCATGAAGGTTACACCCATGACTGTGTTACCCTTCTACCAGCAGTTCAACTGGGATATAGCACAAGTAAGCACTCTACCACAGGAAAAGTACCTGCACTGGTAGAAAAGGGGTGGAATCCCTGATTGCCTGTGGATCACTTAAAGAAAAATCTTCTGACCATCCACCCCACAGCCAAAGATTTCCATAGAATGTGGAAGAGAGCTTGTGACACAGCTGCTAAATGCATAGCTGAGGCAAAATAATATAACAAGCAGAGGTGGGACAAATCACACATGGAACCTGACTTTAAAGAAGGGGACCAAGTGTTAGTGTCTACACCGAACTTTAATAATCTCAAAGGACCCAAGAAAATTAGAGACTCATTTGTAGGGCCCTTCACTATCATTAAATTGATAGGGAAAATGCAGTGGAAGTCAAACTCACAGAGAAATTTTCCAGGAAACACCCAGTCTTTCCAGTGAGTTTAGTCAAGCCATACTTCCAGACAGAGGAGGATAAGTTCCCCTCCAGGAAGAAAAACCCCACACCACCAGAAATAGTGGAAGTGGAAGACTCCCCTGGACCAGTGAAGAAAATAATCAAGGCCAGGAAGATCAGACTTAATGGTAAGGATCAGAGACAGTACTTAGTCAGATTCAAGAACCAGACAGCTGATAAAGACAAGTTGTTGGCAGAAGATGCCATACAAGATGAGAACCTGAATTTACGTAGATTCAGAGCCTCTAGGAGAATGTAAGAGTCTCACCAATGATGAGCCCTTTTTAGAGGGAGGGTATGTCAGCCTGTGACTCAAAACCAGAGCACAAGCATGACAGCCAAATACTATAAACCAATGGTAAAGCCAAGATACCACCAAAACATGGATCTGAGCCAAATTAGCTCAAAAGGTATCAAACGGAAGAGGAAACTCACCTCTTTCCAAATATACAAGTCCCATCATCATAGGACAAAGAATAACAAGGTTATTCCTGCTCAAAGTTTTTGCTGAGCATAAACCTTAATTTTCACCTCTCATCTGAAATACAGAGTAAGAGGCTTAACCCCATCAAATGAGTATTCAGGATTAAGCTCTAAGTCAGGGCTATCCAATGGTACCAGTAAAACTGAGCTGGCACAAGTATTGCAGAAGTTATGGCCAAATTCAGGCCAAATAAGGGTGAATAAAATATTCACCTCTCATCTACCTTCTTCAGTTTTAGTGTGAGATAACTAAAGTGGGGTCTTTTTGGAAAGGGTGCAATAAGGGCTATCTGATGGTTCCATTCATTTCCCCATATCTCATCTAGAACAAAAGCTATAAGGCAAACAAACCCAACACAGCTTTTTTCCTAAAACACACATATGTACAAAAATCTTGTACATGGCATAACTTTGCCATATTTAATGATAGCCATATCAAAGAGGTACCATTGTGTATAACACATACAGGGCTAGACACTGAATCAGTTTTGAGGTTTATATCTCAAAAACTGAGAAAGGTATGGCTGTTTTAAGGTCAAAATCCCACAGTCTGGCCAATACAGCCTTACCATGGGATAATATCCCATAACCATGATTATGAGGTGTCAAACAGACAAAAAAGTTTTTTTTTACCTCAATACCTTATAGTTCATTCAATAATGGGGTCCCATACACATTATGTACAGCATTCTACGTGTCATACATGTCATAATCAGGCTGTGTGGTCCCCAGATGAAACTTTTCACCCTTTGTTGGTGAAAACTGCCCAGATGTAGTTTCAAAACCAAATCTGAGCCCAATACAGGCTATACAAGACTTTTGCAAACCGCAAGCCTGTCCTTGAGAGTAAAAGATCTTCACTTCCTCTATGTGAAAAGGTCCAGCAGCCTTTTCACTGCCAGAAAAAGGAATTCCTATGTAGTACAACTGTCAAAAACATTTATACTCTTGGAAAATAATCAGGTTATACTATAGCCTTTAGTGTTGTAGACTTCATTATTGTAACCCAACAGGTAAATCTGCACCCAGGGCTTTCAACAGCGCTCACCACCACTAATAATCATTAGTAAAGCCCTTTGATTTTATTAAAAACCCATTTTTAACATCATTATCCATGTCACAGTCATAGTTTAGGTTGGAAACACTCTTTATTATCACCTCTTCATAAACTCAGCCTGACATCCATCAAGAATGGGATTTTTAATGAATTTTGAAGTTATTACTATTTTCCACATAAAATAGCAATACACACCAAACCTTAACTTTTGATAAGGTTTTAACAATTATAACTTGGAATTTTTAAGATTATTTAAGCTTTTAAAGTGTTTAAAACTTTCATTACAAGCTTGCATATTGGGATTTTCCCTTTGGCAGCTTGAAATTTCTGTCCGAATTGGGATAAAACCACTTTAAACCTTAAGGTTGAATCAAATTCTAACCTTGAAGCTTAGATAAGGTTGAAAATCCTCCAATACAGGTGGAAAACCTTAAATGAGTCCTTGCATATCCCAAAATTTGGTGCCCCAGCTCTATTTGGTCTCTTTTCTTTGTCCCACCTTTCTGCATGGATTTTGCCCTTTTATTTATTTAAAGCCATAATATGGCTTTAAACCCTTTTAAATTGAGCTCACACAGGATTTACATTCTGTATGGCCAATCCTTAGCCAATTCAGTAAATATGCACAACACCTCAATTCTAACTAAAATTTTGGTAAGTTTATATAAACCTTCTGCAACTTTCAATTTAAGTTAGTTTAAGCTTAAGCTTACCAATTTTAAAAAATGTTAAAAAATTTGCAATTGTACTGTGAGATTCTTAAATATTCTAATATTATAAGAAATATCCATTTTTATGTATAAAACCCCATGGTTTTACCCTAAGTTATTTTTAGTGTAGAATCCAAAAATGACATAATATTTATAACTTTGTTTATCCAAAAAAAAGTTATACTTATTTTTTGTTTTAAATTCAATTGATAAGTTTGTTCAAGACTAAATCAACTGTATAAACAGTTTTTTGTGGCCTTATCTGTATGTCATACATATCTCACAGGATCACATGCTTCTATGCTTTTACCAGAACTCTTTATATATATATATTGAATTCATTTCTTTCTTTTTTTTTTAATACATCATTCAATATTATTTAATATATCTTAATTTTTTCCCCTTCATATCATAGTTTAATTTTCTTTTTATAAATCTCTCAAGCTACTAATTTTAATATTTATTTTTCAGTTAATTCTTTTGATTATTTCTGAATAATCATATTCTTTGCTTGGAAACCTTAATTTTCTGAAACATATGTATCTTATTTTTGAAGATTATTTAATTCATGATTTTTTTTAAATTAATTCAATAGTTTGAAATTTTTTCAAAAGGTAAATTAAATTAATTCCACTTTGAGCCAATTATTTTTTAGTTTCTCTCTAAATGGGATTGACCTCTGCAATGATCTCTTTTTATTTTCTTTCAATTTCACTCATTATTTAAATATTTTTCAATTTTAATTAGATATTAATATCAAAAAATTCTTAATTTTTACATCTCTATTTTTGTTTCTTTTTCAATAAATATTTCAATATGAGGTTATAATTTCATTTTCAAAACTATAAGAACTTTTTTTATTGTTTAATCACTGATTTTTTTTGTTTTTTAACTAAATAGAAATCAGTTTTCAGAGAATTATGGTTTATTTTATGAATAAATAATATAAACAAAACCTTTTTGTTTTTTCAGAGGGGAGATGGATATAAGAAATGATGTTTTTTCATTTTGTTTTTTGCAGAACTTATAAACTCTAAAATCCTGAGTTTTTTCCTTTGATTTTTTCAAATTTCTTGTTTTTGGAGTGATTCAATTTTGTTCAAGAGAAAGCTATATTAATTTCTGCAAATTTCAATAAGGTAACGGTTTTTTATTTCAACATCAATTTGATTAATTTTGAGTTTATATTGAATAGTTTGGAACCCAAAGTTCATAAGCTGTTCATGTCTGTGAATGAGGTCATAATTAAACAGGCAAATGAATTGTTCAACACTTTCAAATTCCTGAGGTCTCCTATACCCAAATGTCACAAGGTATTTTTACTCCCCCTTGTAATATGCTCTACTCATCTATTGAGATTACAAATAAAAAATGCAGTGTGTTTTTGCAGATTTAAAGTTCAAAAGTCTTTATCAGACCATCATTGATTAATTACTTGCAAAATATAAATACAATGTGTTTTGCAAGTCATAATGAGTGCTTTTGAGTTGGATTTTAATGAGGTTTTGACTTTGACATTTTGCTTTGTGATTATTGACAAAACTTGTGCCAATTGGGTTACTCTTGGTGGCGTAATTATTGAAGCTTAATAGAAGGTTGACCATGGGTTTTCTTCAACCTTATTTAGCTGTATCATAAGGTGTTGGAAAGATAATATAATAATAGAAAGTTTCTTGTGACTGGTTGAGTTTCAAATTCTTGAGTCAAGCATTAGCAAGGTGATAAGATTAAAATATTTCTCATTTTAAGTTTTGATATAAAGGCTACCTTCAATAAATGGAAGTGATAACAGCGGGAATATTTTTGGAGAGCTTTGGATAATTATGAGTCTCTATCAATAATATTATATCACTAGAATCCATAAGGAAGGATGTCACAATGTGAGGAATTCCCGATGTGCCAGATTATGAAATTTATGCTTAAAAATTAACGCCACTATCAACGCGCATTCATAAATGAGAAGGACGTATTACGATTTGAGAGAAGGCACTTCAATAGTTTTTTTTCCAGTTAAAAACAACAAGTAAACGCTTGGTTTTTCATCCAAGAAGGTACTTAAGAAAGCTCACATGTCTTAGGGAAAAATAGATAAATGAATTGTTTGAAGGCAGTATATCACAGCTCTTTTGTTCTCAGATTGCCTGACGGCAAAATCTACAAGGGCACAAGTGGAGCGCGAGAGTCATTGATGTAGATTGATGTAGGTTGACTGATATCAATAAAGTTTTTCTCTAAAAAAATTGGGACATCTTACCCCTGCCCTCGTCGTTCCTCGGTCAATGAAAGTGTGCGTAAATGAGCTTCTATTCTTCATTTCACTGTAGCAATTTTTTAATTATTTTTTTAAAAAAAAGGCTAAAAATTTGGACAAAGTAAGAAGAATTACAAAGAAAAATTAATTCCTTTCTTCAAATCTAAAACTTGAAGCAATCATAGACATATAATCTAAAATTGAAAGAAAGAAGCCTGGATAATATGATATAAGGAAAACAAATGTTTCTTTGGTCGTGAAAAAATTACTTGTATAGTATTTGTCAATTTGGTCGGTTACTAAAAAAATTCAAGCCTATAAAAGAGGATAAAGATCAAGTCAAAAAAGATATTTTGATACTGTTTGAAACGAAATTTTTTGCTTAAAAAATGAGCATACCAAATAGATGATAATCTTTCGATCATTAGAATCTCTCATTAGATATTCTTTTTCAATTAATTTTTCTATTGAAGTTTTGATAATTGATGTTGTAGGTTTGAATCGCTTGCTGAGTTGACTGATTACTTCATGACTTAACTCGATATAACCCATCCGTTGTCTTGTTTTCATTACTCTAACTATACATGCCTGATAAACGGAAGGTTTTGGTCAGACATCAAAACATATGCTCCCAAGAGATTCTAAACATTTGCCAGCAAATTCAACTGGTAAAATTCTTACTTCAGTGTGTAATCTCCGATCTTCTTCAACTCGATCATTTGTTTCTTTTAATTCAACCTTATTTTCCACTTTATTAGTTACTGTTTGAATTTTGATTTTAGTCATTGGATTCGTAAAAGCATGATTAAATCGGAATCTATCGAGTTTTTCGTTAATCTCCTTCGATCTTGGTTCTTTCAGTAGAATTTTATATTTAGCGCATGATAATGATTGTAAAGTTCGTTTTAATTCGGAGTCAGAAATTGATGTTGCTGCTTTCACTTCCTGTGTTTGCAAAGCCAAAAAAGAAAGTCGTATGAAAAAAGGTGTTTTACTTTAGGACATTGCTAATAGATCAAACGATGATAAGTAGATATCCAAAAAGTAAAAAGCAAACCTCGTAGGAAAATTTTCGCCCTTCTTCTTGGCCGTCAAACAAGAGTAGAACTATTCCCGAAAATGTCGAAACCGTCAACTCATGGGTGGTTTTCTTGAACTTGATTTTTATTTCCATATTTCCCAATTCATAGTGCCAATTGAGCCTTCTACCACTGTGACGGGTAGCATAGAATCGTTCATAAAGCTTAATTGAGTCATCTAAAACTTTGGGTAAGATGCATTGGTTTGTGCTCGTCAAGCTAGATTGGTTAGTTTGAGACATTGGCCACATTGATGACGATCCTACAGTTACCACTAAATCAAAGGCGGTCTCCTGAGAGGTTATCAATGAGCTTGAAGTTAGACATCAATCAACAAAAAAGATAATGCCCAGTTGAAGCCTGGCTTGGCTTCAACGTCCGAAACAACCTACTGGATGATTTTTATTACACCACTCCTTGTAATGTTTTCCCATCTCATTTGACATCTTTAAATCTTTCAACATACCTTCCGAATCTCTTGTGAACGCGCTCCCAGACTCGACCTTTAGTTTGCTTAGCATATTCCTTTCGGTATCTTCTGAGATAGACTTGCCAAACAACAACCTCTTTGCGAGATGGCCTTTGTAATACTTTTCAAACATGTCTTTCTCACCCAAATGCCGATAGAGTGCTATGGTTTTGTCAAGTTGTTCTTCAATCTCTTCTTCTGTTTTCTATTGATTATAAGATAAAACAATAATGTAATCAGCCTATTGACGTGAGAATTTTACATACAAATAGCGAAAACCAACCCCTTTTGAGCCTTTTTTGAGCTTATCATCAATGAACAAGCTGATAAATTCTGCAGAGCGTTTATTGGCATTGATAAAAGCAGTAAAGCCATCATCAATACAGGTCAAAAGAACAAGGTCCGCATCAAAGCTTTCGTGTAATAAAGTATTAAACTTGTCACGAAGCTGAATAACATTGGTGACCCATTGCAAGGCTGCTGCATTTCCAACTGCACCAGTTGCTGGGGGTTGTGTCTCAGTAGCTATTAAAGAGGATTCTGCTGTGGGGATAGAGGATGGACCAGAAAGAATTGGGAAGGACTGTACTGTTCCTTCATTGATTTGTTGACCACGCTCCTTGATCCAGTCTTTGATACCATCTTTCAATTTGTGTAGAGCATGTTCTACCTCAATTCGCATGAATAGTCTATAAAGTCGTTTTAAGTCTACCTTGGCATCATTCTCAATCAACTCTTTCAATCCACAAGATGGGTGGTTAAGGATTCCATGAATATGAGACTTGAGAAGTTCCTCATTTAATATCTTTGTGAGTTTAGCTTCAGTAGTTTCATGAAGATAAGCTTGAGAGCGAACATCTTCTTCAATTATGCGCTTTTCGACCTGATAGATTGATTCAAACCAAAGCATGATTTTAGTTGAGTTGGCTTCAATGTTAACGGATGAGAGTGATTTCAGACAAAAAAATCAGGAGAAAAGCCTTACCTTTTGAAGATATTGGGCAGCATCACAACTACTTAATAGTCGATTACCCTCTTGACGATAAAATTCTTGACTTTGAATCAAAAAGACAGGTTCAAAGTCAGCTTTATAAATGCTTTGACCTACTTGACCACCACCATAACCACCACTCTGATCATTAATTCGCTTGATGATTTCCGGACTATGATTTGAAAGGTCGGTTAACATATCAGTTGCAGATCGAATGATGGATGAGTTGATAGTATCACCGAGACGTTCTGAAGTGATTAATATGATGATACCATTGATGAGGTATGATGAGATCGGGTATTTGGGAGAGCGAATGATATGAGTGAGGAAGATGTAAAGACCAAGATCCCAAACGGTAGGCATTGAATCGTAACCATTACCGGGTGAAGTGGTATAAACTTTATCCTGATTAGAGTGATAGATGAGACCAAGTAAAGATGCTAGGTCGAGAGATAAGATGATTAATCGATAGACGATTAAGGGGGCTTTGGAGTCCAACTTACCATATATTTTAGTACGTCCCTTAATTTTTTCATACATGTGACGTGATCATCCCAAACTTCTCTGACAGCTTTTAAAAAACGTTCTTGAGATTGAATGACACTCAATCTTTCAAAAGCGTTTCCGGAGATAAGCGAGACTTGAAGTGTTTGAGTAACTTGAGCCAGATCTGTAGATGGTTGAAGTTGTTGCAAGTTATCATCGAGAATAGCTTTTCCTTTTCCTTTGTCAACAGAAGAAATTGTTAGATGAGTTGAATCATTAGTAATGTTAGTTGGACTAGTAGTTATAGTCGTAGTTGTCGCTGTTGTATTTGTTAACAATGGGAAGTGGGGTTGGATTCGATGAGTTGCTTGATCTTCCAAATGATTGGCGACTAAATCACGAACTCCATTGAATAATTTAGTTCCTTGTTTGTAAAGGACCATATTATAAGCATATCTATAACTGGTGTCGAAATAAAAACCAAAGTTCAATGAGAAAAACCGAGTATGTTTGCTTCTTCTAAGAGGAGAAAAAGATGGATACTCAACTGCTCCTCAAAGGAAAGTTTGGAAGCATTATGATTCAAAATTTCATTTATTGCTTTCGATAATCTAGACCAGGTGTCTATGGCAGGTTCGCCATGCGGTTTGGTTGGCTTAACTTTTGAAGAACGATTTGAATTATGTATAGTTTGATGCAATGTACGCTTGTTGGATGACATCATTTCTGATTGGAATGAAGTGTCAGAAACGTTGGCCGTAATCAAAAGAAAACAAAGGACTTAACATGTTCTATGTGGGCGTGTTCCAAGACCATCCAACGACGACGAAGAAGGAATGCTGTGGATGGTGTGGATGAAAAGCAGATGATGTGGATGAAGGAGATATGGATGGGAGGAAGTTGGTCACGGCAAAGATGAGGATGAGGACAAAGATGGAGGTGGACTCTAATTTAATTTCTCCCCAAGCATTTTACCAATCCAACTCCGCAGCTAGACGCACCAAATTGAATCTATCCAAAGGGATTTCTAGGTAAAGCCGCCAGAAAATCATCCCAATCCACTATTCCACTCTCCATTCAATTGAGTAAAACGACAGAGAAGCTCTCATAACACCATATTATGAGCTTCACAGGACATTAAAGCACAATCAATTTAATAAGCTTGATTATTGTACGAGAAAACATGACTCAATTGAAGCTTGGAATGATACCAAAAGTGACAAGATTGTTATGGGAAGAATAGCGCCCCATCAATATCTTTCTCATCAAACAAGAGCTTGAATATTAATTATAAGGGAGAAACTCAGTTGGATAAATGAATGATACTTCTTTTCTTTTGAATGCTAATTAAAGACAAACTTATTGTAAAAATTGTATATATACTTTTCAAAACTTGAAAACACAAACTGACAGATGCAGAGTTTTGAAAATATCAAAAAATCTCCAATAATAAAAGACAATACACATGGCTTTGAATCCATTTGAAAACTAGAGTTACTAAGAGCAAGAGGGGAGTAACCACTGGTAGGTTGAGCTTTCAAAATCCAAGCTTGAAATCTGTAAGAGTGTAAGGAATCAACGGTGTTCATTGTAATTGGGAGCCCTAATTCTTTATATAGTCCATGTAAATTTGATCTAACTTGTAGGTTTCAAGGGAGAGTAGAACTTCTATGGTGTTCCACAATAACACAGCCCTGCTCAATTGAAAATACATGACTATGTGTCTAGATAAAACAAGTTTTCAGGTAGCAAGAAAAAAATGGGAGTAAAATTATAACAGTAACAATGATGAGAAAGATGAAAATGAGCAGGGATTGAAAGCAAATAAAATTGAAGTGTAGAGTGGGGATTGTCTTTACCATTTTTTTTAATTTCCCATTGAATTTCTTTTGGCCATGCCATGGGGAATTAGATGTAGAGGTTTGGTGGAGGAGTTAGCCAACATCTCATTGATGGGTACCCACTTAATAATTGCCAAAGGTCAATGTTGTCACAGGGGCTCTTGGGAAGCAAGAGTGGCCTAGCACTCAGTGAATAAGAGCTTACTTGGAATAAAAAAGAATTAAAGAAACAAAGCATATGAATATACTTCTCTGAAAAGTACACAGTACAAAAGACAAAGCCAATGGTCAAATAGTCAACCAAGTAAATCCTTAAATCACTGTTTTGACCTTTTCAGAAGGAATAAAGGAATTAACTAGGATATGGCCACCAATGTGCACTGAAAAGGCAAGGTAAACATACAAATGATTTACTTAATATTATCTGTATTCACTATTAAAAGATGAAAGAAAATAAATAATCAAAATAATTCCAGTAGATTAATTAACTATGGCAAAAAAAACCAGGGTTTGAAACAGGGGCAAGTATATGTGAATAGTTGAACACTTGATCCTTGCGGGTTAGACAAACCAGCTGTACAGGTTTTGAACAGCTGTATTGGATTCCTAGGGAAAATACACTAGGCCACTTTGCGGAATTAACTGGGTTTATTAAATTAACCACAGTGTTGAGTTGAATTTACCAAAAGGGCCAAGGCCATACAGGTTGTTTTTACTGAAACCTGTATTGGCTAAATTGGGGTTGTCCTCAATGTATTGCACTTTGAGACCTTAGAAGCTTATCCTGGGCATTCTGGTCATAGGCTCTTGGAGCTACCTGGACAGTATTTTGTTTAAGTAAGACTGAGTGGTTGAGGAAACAGACTGGTGGAAGGAGGAGGATTTTATGGATGGGTGAAACTTTTAGCAAATTACACTTGTCCCCTTGAAGTATGTGAGCTGGTGAGGTATGTATGACATACCCATGAGATCGCAAATAGCTTTTTATGAATTTAATTTAGTAATTAACTGAGTTTTATAATAAATTTCAAACAAAAAACGATGAAACTTTGTTATAGCTTCATTTTGGATAAACAAGGTTATAATCATTCTTCCGTATTTGAATTCTACACCAAAAATAACATAGGATAACCCCATACAGTTTTATACCCAGAAATAAAAAAATTTTGTTGTTATGATAATATTCAAAAGTTCCAAATAAAAATTAATGAATTTCAGAAATTTTAATAATATTTTTTTAAATTTAATTTTAACATTAATTTAAAGTTAAATCATGTATATTTAAGCTTACAAAAATTTTGTTAAGATTGAGGGTTGTGTTTATTTACTGAATGGGCTATAAATTGGCTAAACCCACACACAAAGAGGGAAATAGGGAAAAATAGCAAAAAGATGGAAGGGCAGCAGCTTTTTGAATCTGCAAGAGGCCAATTAGTGGTTTCCTTCTGTATTGAAGATTTTCAGCCTTATCCAAAGTTTAAGATCAGACTTGAATTGAATATTAAAGCTTAAACCTTCTTGTACTACATTTTGAAAGGAATCACAAGCTTGAAAAGGACAAATAAAAATTGACAGGCTTGCAATAAGCACTTCAATAACTTTGACAGATTAAAAAGAAATATAACTTAATCAAAAACTTATCCAAAGTTAAATTTCAGTATACATTATCCAAAAGCCCTGCCAAAGGGTGTCCACCAATTCTCTGGAGGAATTTCAATGTCACTAGCTGACCAGTGAGGGAACATCACCAATTCTAGCTTGGGTGAGCTTTGATAATTGCATTAAAGCTCTTTATGACTGACTGAGCTATCATAAGTGTGTTCTTTTTATATCCTTTAAATTTCAAAATGAATTCAACTTACTATTTTGTGGCTCACTCTTGATATCTCTAATGACTCCTCCATTCCCCTCCTCTTTGGACTAGTTATAATGAGGAGAGTTCTATTATTTTAAAATTATAATTTGTCAATTCAAAATTAAATTGTTCTTATTTATTTTACTGGGGCTTGTCCCTTGCATTTTGACAGGAAAAATGGACTAGTGGAGGGTGTTTCACCCAGAGCAGTATTAAAGCAGATATCAGTACTCCCTAATTTAAACTCAATACATATTTCTTTGCTTTTGGTGCTTTTTTAGTAAAAAATATTGGTAGTACTCAATTTTTCATTAGACTAATCACATTGAATACATACTAAAAAGCTTATTCTATCAGATTCTTTAAGTATACCATAAGGTAAATATGTTTTTATTCAATAAGGCCAAATTGTGATAGAGTTTTGTATGTCTCAATTATATCATTACCATTTGTATTTATTCCTTTGTAAATGTTTTGGTTAGGCCATTATTTCAAACGTGAATCATACAATTCAATAAGATTAACTGTAATAAAGTATTTCTAATTTTGAGAATGAGGATCTACCAAAGAATTAATTGATTTTAATTTTCCAAACTTCTTCTTATTCTTTATATAATATGGTATTTGACTATTTCCACCACTCTTTGGCTCAATGGAAATTATATTTTCTTCCCAGGTTAATTTTGAATTTTTCTTGTAAAATGATGAAAGTACCGTGTATGGGTGCTTATGTAAGTTATACTGGTATTGTGGGAACTCCTCTGCTTGTGGGATAAAATGAGGCAGTACCTGGAAGGGGCAATTACAAGTAAACAGTTTTTAATTTCTGTTTGAGACTTGTAACCCTTGCTCTACTTGTGTGCTAGAATAATCTAGACTGCCCTTCCTAATATGCTAAGTTATCTTTACTGAGTTCACCAAATCAATTTTATTATTGATAAAGGCTTGATCAGAAAATATTGTACTAAACAATCTCTAATCAGACTTTTCCATACTTAAAACAATGGTTAGTTAAAACCTTAACAAATAAATACTTTCAAAAAATCCCAGAAAATATGGTTGGATTACCCAAAAATAATTTTACAAAGGTTAATAAATTAAATAAAAAAAGAAGGAAGAAACCAAGAAAGAAGAACACACTTCTTACTATTAAACAATCCAAACAAAACTCTTAGATATATATATTTAATTTTCTTAAGTGAAATAGTACAAACATTTAGAATATGAGAGAGAAATAAATAGAACTTTATATCACTTAAAGCAGTATATGATTATTAAAGGAAAATAACTTGAAATACATGCAGGTAAAATTAATTAAATTGACTGGGTGTTGAGTTATATTTATAACCTGAAAAATACTACTGCTATGGTATAATATGTGAGATATGTTTTAAGGTTATAAAAAAATAATAAATTCATAGCTTATTATCTCAACAAATTCTTTGATCTATATCATGATAAGCTGTTGGTTTTGAATATTGATGGTAGAATAGTAGTAGTATTAATTTAATGTAAAGTTATTAATTTGGTGATAGTTTATGACTGAAAGAAATATATTTCCAGTATAATATGAAAATTGTTTCTTATAAGTTCTGAATTTATGGGTGATTAATGTGAATAGGGATGTGTAAATTTTGTTGATTATGTTAATTAATTTGATTGAGGTTTTTTATGGGTTTTATCTTAGTTGTATATGTATCTTGATGAAATTTAATTGATTTAAGGGGCTCTAATTTAGCTTAAAATTAGTAAAATTACTTTGAAAAATTCAGGTTTTATTTCAAAATCTGAGAAAATTACTTTAAAGTGATGGTTTTATTTTAAAACTATCTAAAATTATTTTTAAGGTTCAATCACTAAACTCCAGAGATGCCTTACTCTTGAGCTTCAAGTATTAAGATCCTGATTATAATGATTACTAGTCTGCCTGTTAGTGAGGGATGAATTAAAATATTTTCACACTATTGGTTCTCTTGATGTATGTCAAAAACAAACCTCAATTACTATGCTTAATTTATCAAACAAATTTCTAATTTAACCCCTTAGATAAGGGATTTGGAAAAAATAAGTAGAAGTTACAATCTCCAGATGGGAAAAATTCTGGAGAGGAAAAAAGTCTGACTATTTATATTCTTTAGGGGGAATAGGGCTAGGGTTCAGGGTTTTCACAAAATGTTTCATGCATATGCATATGAATAGTAGTTCCTTTTGGATGTCCCTTGGATTACTAAGAGTTTTTATAAAACCATAGCTAATTTACTACCACCAAGATAAGGCTTTATACATTCAATCCACCCATCACTCTTGTTACCATTTACACTATACATCCTTAATTATATTTTTTTAACAATAATCAACACTACCAATCAACTCAATAATTAACACCATTAAAAATTTAAAGCCATTCCCTTCCACTATCATCAGCTCAATAGAATACTCAAGATAATTCTCACTACTACTATTCTATATCAAAAAGTAGAATAAACTAAAGTAAAATAAATATAAATTAATTAACTCAGAATAATATTTTTTTTCCTCAATTCAAATAGAGACCATCTCAATAATCCTCTTGATAAAAGAAACCAATTAAGGCTTCCACAAAAGATTTTACTCAAAACTAACCACAACTCCTCAATTTCCAACAATGAAAGAAATAAGCTCTCAGATAATACTATCATAATTCAACTCTCACAATTTAAATTATGTTTTATTGAAATTCCATACACAATAAGCATCAAAAATTAAAATAAAAGGTTTCATCATAAATTTGAGAAATCTTAAGTGTGAATATTCATTCAATCAATAGAATACTGACTTAATATTTTTTTATTTTCTGAAATATTGTTTCTTGTAGTTTATTAATATTTAAGGTTACACAATAAGGCTATTTTTGATTATGATGTTTTTTTTGGTGGTCCATTAAGCAAAACTGGCATAGGTATACCACATCCCCCTCTCCATTTAATGCTGTCCCCAGAATTTCCAGTGAGGATTAAGGGGCAATTCCCTTTCTTTACCACTTTTCTTCCTTCATATGCACCTTCCCCCTGCTAAAATGACAACCCATCACATAAAAAATCCTGTAATATTCAAGAGAATTCCCATGAAACATTTCATTTCTGGCTCTTTATATTGAATTTGAACCTCCATTCTGTCTTCTTTTAGGTATCAATATTAAATTATGATTATTATTATTTTATTGTTTTTAAAATATTTCATCTTATTTTATTTATTTTATTTTATTTTTTTAAGTGATGAGGGATTCATTCCCTCTCCATTTGACTTTTTTGAACTACTAATAATTACTTACTAATATCATAATTTCCCAAGACTTTCCATAAGGGAATTAATAAGCATATAAATTATTAAAACTAGGAAATAGAAAATATTGGTACAGTTTAAGGTCTTGTCAAGGACCTGTGATTTAGTCCTGATAGTCTAATGATAACAATAAAAAATTGCTAATGAGGCAGTTTAAGGTCATACTCAGGACCTCTATGTACTTATTTTTTGTTTTACTTTATATCTCAATTTATATACTAGTCATTCCCAAAAATATCCTTTTAACATCTTCATATTATATGAGTATGTCTTAGCCAATCAACTTGAAATTTAGAATAAGATCAAAACCAACATAATACACAGGGCCATAAACAATAATAAATAAATCAATAGATAACATACTATAAAGAATAAAATACTAATAGAAATAACAACAATAATTATAAAATAAATGTGAAATAAATATAGCTACAAAAGAAAAGGTATTTATACATCCCCTTTTCTATCATGTTTTATTTTATTTTATTTTAAGTTTAATTTATTTATTTTTATTTATATTTTTTATTTTGTTAAGTATACTCATGAATACTAAACATATTACTTGTAAATATTCATCTTATATAAGGATTCCTAACAAATTGATCTTAAATTTAAATTAAACTCAAAAACATGAAAAAATTGAAAAAATTAAAGAAAAATAAAAAATACACACAAATAACAAATAAATAAGTATATAAAAAATAAATATAATTAAAAAAGCAAATTAATTAATAAATTCCTCCATAATCCAATCATCCCCTGTTTTAATTCAGCTTATATTTAGTTAATAATAATAGTATTATTATCATTATCATTTATTTTCATTATAGAATATTTTTTTTATTTTTATTATTATATCTGTCTTTTTACTTTGATCTTATGATTTTTATTATTATTTTACATCTATTCTATAAGTAAGGACTGATAATTTCTACATTATGACTACAGCATGCCCCTTTATTTACCACTACATGTAATATTATCTATGCGTCTAAATATTTTTTTTTAATTTATGTTTTATTATCACTATTATTTCTTCTAAATAAAGAAACAATAATAAAAAAAACTAATCAACTAAAATATTTTTACATTTATCATAGTGCCAAAAAAATACAAAAAAATACAAGCTCAGCATTACTGCGCTACTGCAGCTACTGTTTTTTTCTTCTTTTTTCTACAGTTGCGCATTTTGTTTTTATAATATTGTATTTTATTTTATTATTATTATGATTATTTTTTATTTGTAAGTCTATTTCTTCTTTTTTTTTATTTCTATTATTTTTTTAAAAAAATTATTCAAATATTTAGTATAAACAAACTAACTTACAATGTTTTTTATTTATTTATTTTCTGATCATCGCATCACAAAGACAAAACTAAAATAAAAGGAATTGTCGTTGAGAATAGCTGCGCTACTGTAGAATTTCTTCGCATTCTAACGTCGCGCGGTGTTTTTTTTTTATTATACTATATTTTATTTGATTATTACTATTATTATGATTTTGGTAAGTTTATTTTGTTCTTCATTCTTTTTTTTTATTTCTATTTTTTTTAAAGCATTATTTCAATATTCAATATATAAAAAAAACTAATTTATAATGATTTTTTTTATATTTTATGATTCTCGCATTGCAAAGGCAAAAAAAATAAAAAAGAATGTCATGAGGAATCGCTGCGCTACTGTAGTTCCTTCTGCTTTTCTGTTTGGTGCATGACGTTTTGGTTATCATTAATATTTCTACTTTTGTTTTATTATTACTTTTTTTATTTTAAATTATTTAAATGATTGCTTTTTTTTATCTTATTAGTATATTATATTCTTTCTTTTTAATAAAAAAAACTAACTTCTTTTTTTTTTACATTTTAGTTCAGCGCGATACAAGAAAAGAACCAAATGGACTTACCTAAAAGAGCAGTGCTGAGCTGCCACAGCAATTCTTACAATCCTCTGTCATCGTACGTTGAGTATTTAAACTTTTTTCTTTTTTTAATCATTGCGCTATGTTATTGAGCTGGACTGAAATATAAATAATAATTGAAATTATTATTTAATTTATTTCTAATTTACAAGTTTTAAAACTGCCCCCCATCAATCAGATCAGAGCGAGCAAAAATAAAAATAAAAGAAAAGAAATAAAAAAATTGAAGTTAAAGAATTAAAAGGTAAACCAAATAAGGCAAAAGGAGACCACATAAAAAAATAAAAAGTAAGAAATAAAGTATATAATAAGTAAAGTAAAAAAACCCCAAAGAACAATGAAAAAAAAATGAGTACATAAAAATAATAATGAATCCTTGATTTAAAATAAAATTCTTCCTTTGATATATGATACTCTATTCTTTTTAATTAAAACCCTTCTTTTTTGATACTTATATATGTATATATTTCTTTGTCTGTACAGAAAAATTAAGACAGAAACATCACATATATTTTATTCATTTTTATGGATAGCTTGATAAAGTAATGAATAGAATTAAAAATGATAAAATATAAAAATAATAAATAAAAAAACAAGTATCAACCAGAATTCATTCAATATTACAGACATAATTCTCAAAATGGAAAAAGAAAAAGAAAATAACATAAAATAAATAATTGCAATAACATGAAATCCGAACAAAAAATAAGAAATAAATAATCAATTAATTGATCAACTTATAGGCTATAAAGTCTCAACAAGGTTCCCCTGCCTTAACTTTGTATTTGGATCCTCTTTTCAATTTATTCCTTCTTTTAAATCTAAAGGACATTTTAATTTCCATTTTACTGTTGAAGAACCTATTTTACTCCTTCTCTAGCTTTAATTGAAGCTTGTTAAAGAAATATGATTTGTTTATTTTAGCACTAAAATCTAAGTTTAAGCTGACACTGACCTTATTCACAGATATAAAATTCTCTTTTTGACCATTTTTAGTAATTTACTTGACCCTTCTATCTCTATTAGTTTTCTTTTATTCAAAAATTGGTATTGAATGTTTTGTAGTATATTTCTGAGATTGGGATTGAGTATTTTGGATATCTTCAGGGTAAGTGTATTTTTTATTAAAGTAATCAGGATTATTTAACTCCATATTCTGGGCTAAACTTTTTGCTTCTGAGTTTTGAGCTTCAAAATTTAAAAAAACGTTAAATAATTCCAGTATTTCTTTTTCCTCTTCTGTGAGCTGATTCTGACCATCTCCGCCAGGATCTTTAGGTAAAATTTCTACATTGTTACAGGAGTTCCCAATATTTTCAGCTAAGTCCTTAATTAGATTATCTTTGCTTTCTTCTTTTATAAATAATTCTTCACCATTTATTTCCATTAGCTTGGAGCTATATACATTGAACTGATAATCTTCATCCTTCTTTTCATCTTCACATAGCTTATTAAATTTCTGAACCAAGGAAAAATAATCACAATTTTTTTTCCCTAATATTAAATGATTTTCATTTCCCACAATCATGAATAGCATGTAAATCATTTCATCTGTAGGTAGTACTATTTGGAATCTGTTTATATGTCCTTTAGTAAGTTTATTTTCTGAATTTCCTTTTGATTTATTGTTATTAGGACTTATCCCAATATGTAAAGCCATTTTCATTTGTATAATATTTATGTCTGACTTTGGATGCATTATTGCCATAACAGGATATTCCTCCCACCCTACTATGACATTAATTAGTGAAAAACCAGGAAAACTAGGATTCATGCTATCATAAAATTTATTTTCTTGTTCAGAAGACTCACCTTTATCACTTCCAATGACCTTTTCTTCCATTTTAATATAGTTTATGTTCAATTTTGGTTTGGGTTCAGGTAATATGATATGTTTTCCTTAATAAGCTTTGTCTTCCTTCAGTTCATTTCATTTATAAAGGGTTGGTTGCAATTTGTTTGAAACAGGTTGAACTTAATCCAAATTCAAAGGTATAGCATTATCCTCTAATATTTTTGGTGTAGCAACTTCACATTGGAAATCAAATTTAATAACATCATTCTTATTCCTTCTCATTTTCCCAATTTCCTTTGATAACATCTTTTTTGATTTTATGATATTCTTTCTCCTTTGTTACCACTGTAAGTTCTACTTCTTTTTGTGCTTGGTTGACTTTTATTGGTTTTGCAAACTTCAATTTTTTGAAAAGGTTTTTTAGTTTACTAGATGGTTTTGACTTAATTGATAAATTCTGACTTTGACTTGTGATTTTACTCTTATTCTCCTTATCTAATTCTTATTGGATATATAACTTGACATTTTTTCTTCAATTTGAAGTGACAACATTTGACATTTCTCTGAATTTAATTTTATAATTATCCTCATATGCATCTTTCCAGTCTGAAGCTCTCACCATGTTACATAATTCCATCCCTTTTTGTGGTACTGAATGCCATCCTTTTGCTTCAGGTGAGAAAATTGGAATACAAAGTCTCTACCATCTGATTATCTATAACTAAATATTTCCACTTCATCTTGAGAATGCTCAAGTCTAATTCCATTATCAACGAAAATGGCCTACCAATTGCAGTATGAACCGCACCTCTGGCAACAAAAAAGTGAATCTTGCTCTCCTCACCAGATGGTAGAACTCACAAAATGTTTTCAGAAAGTCCAACAACTACTTTAATATGACCTCCACTACCTTTAAGACGCATATTCAAGGCCCTCATGGTTAATTTTGCTTTAATAGACTCAATATCTGGGATAATATTCAGCTCAGCACCAGTATCAACCAATGCTTTCAGCTTATAGCCTTCTTGACCAATTTCTACATCCATCATACCTAGGGGACAAGAATAGTGCATTTTCTCACCAATAATTACTTCTTCTGGAGATACTGATTTCTCTTGGTTGTTAATTGACTTCAATTACATTAAATAATTCTTGTCTTTTTCAGATAAAAACTTGAGTTGTTCTGTAAAACTGGGTTAAATTGTCAAGATTTATTCTAAGGTGAGATGAATATTTCAATCCAAAACTTTCTTAATGACCTTCTCAATTATTGAATCTCCATCTTCTTCCTTTATTACTAATTTTCCAGGTGTTAAATCTTTGTGGGTTGGCTTTGAAAACAGTTTTTCTGATTCTAGTTTCTTCACAGGTGGTTTTTCTTTAATAATATCAATAATTGGCTTTTGAACTGGATTAGGTTCTGGTTCTTCAATAATATTTGGTTCCTTAGGCTCCTTCTATTTTGAAGGTATAATAACCCTTTCACGAACCTCTCTATCTTATTCTTCAATATATCCACCTGGAACACTAACTTTCTTTTTTATTAACTATTTAGATTTTACTGGTAACTTCTCAGGAATATTTTGAGATTGTGATTTATTTCTTTCTTCCCTTTCCATTCTTTGCTTAGTATGTCTTAATCCAAAATTAATATTTAATGGCTCTTTTCTAGTAGAGATGCATGGTGGTTGCCATTCACCCCAATTTTAAATTGAGACTACAGCTGTTGATTATTCTTCCCTCTTCTGTTCTTTAGTTTTTGGTACTTGTTTATCTTTCTCTTTGAGAAAATTATTTGTGAGAACCTCTTGTTCAGCTGCAAACTGTCTTACTAGATCCCTTGGTATCTTTTCTCCTTCAATTGGAACTCTTTGAAAATTAGGAAAATAGAAAGAAATTCCTGTTTTATGTACAATATGCTTTTCAATATCCTCTGTTAAATCATTACACCTGCTAACAGTATGTCCATCCTTTAGACAATAGGTACACTTATACTGTGGTCTAGGTCCTTGTTGTGCTGGAATATAAGGGAAGTGACTTGATGAAGCTGGAGTATTATTAACTTTTGGATTTAATTTTTTATTTGATGCCTGAGAATAAATTGAGTCTCTTTTGTGAGGTGTAGAAAGACTTGTTAGCTCACTAAGTTGATCCATGAACCTTTTAATATCATCCTTTTCCTTGAATATTTCTTTTTTAGATGGTTCCTTCTGTTCTTTGAGGGATTTTGTAAGCTCTTTCATCTTCTTCAGTACTTCTTGCATTCATGGAGATGACTCTTATTTAAATTATAATTTCTTTTATTTCACTTTGTACTCACCTCTTTCTTTCCTATGTGGAGAAGAAAGTCTTTTTTTACTAAGATTCTAGCTTCCAATTTTTCCTCAATATAATTTTTCAATACCTTAATAGGTGGTATAAGATATACTCAATCTTCTTCTTTAAACATTATATTTTCCTTAATCATCTCCTTGCTAATAGCTCCTTTGACATCATAAGAAAGACAATCAAAAATATCTTCATAGTACATATTATCCTGGTGAATATATTTATATCTTAGAAGGTAAGTAATAATTGTTTCATATTCCACAATAAGCATTTTATATTGCAAAAGAGTACTAATTCCTCCATCATCTTGGGTATCATTGAATAATTTTAGAGGGGAATCCTTTCTGCATCTTCTCTCAGGTTCAACTCTTCCCCACTTAGTAATAAGATCTTTCTTGATCTGCATCCAGTTTCCTTCTTAATACCCAGGCATAGATTCCATTGCATAACTAATTTTGGAATCTGTTTTCCAGAAGGCCATCTGCATTGCCAGATCTTCTTTTGTTGCACCTTCTATTTGACCTATCCTTTCAATCTTTCTGAAAAACTTCTCAACTTCTTGTCCATTGAAATTGAGATTATAACTTTTTGATTTTGTCTTTACTACAGATCTTTGTTGTCTTGGAATTTCTTCATTCAATGGACTTGGATGTGTTGGTGTTGAAATGAAAACTCTTCTTGGGATACTTATGATCTTGACTCTGTTGCTGGAGTACAGGTCTCTCTAGGTTCAGGTGTTGGTGAAATTGGTGATTCTTCTGGTCTAACATGTCTAGGTAAAGTAGGCTCACTAGGACTAGCTCCTGGTATGTATGATGTCAATTCTCCTCTTTTACCTTTCTTCCTTTTTTATCCTGTCAGGAAAATTTGCAATTGACTTAAAATATTTTTTACATGTTCAGATTGATCTTCTTCTCCACTCTCTTTCTCATACTGTTCTTCAATAGTATCTTCAGGTAAAGGTGGTAATTTTGATGCTGACTGTTCCATTTTTTCTACTTTAGGATCTTCCTTCAAATTTCCCTTGTTTCTCCTTTCTCCTTTGAAAAACTTGAATAAGGCTGAAAAATAATTCTTTCAAACTTTCCTCTCCCTTTTTTCTTTGTTTTTGGGGTAGAAACCAGTAATCTAGAATCTTCTTGTGATTCTTTTCCTGGTGGTATAAATTGTTTCAATGGGTAATAGTAAGGATATGATTCAGATGAGGCTTTTGATGATAAATGGGGAGATGATGATGGTTCCTTCTTATATGTAAATTCACTTTATTCCAGTTTTCAAAAATATATTTATTTTATTAATTACTTTTTTAAGATCAAGCTGAAAGTATTCTGATTATATTCCTATCTTACTGCCACTTTTTGTAAACCAGATGTGGGATAAAATGAGGCAGTACCTTGAAGGGGAAGTTACAAGTAAACAGTTTTGAATTTATATTTGAGACTTTTAAAACTTGCTATGCTTTTGTGCTAGAATAATCTTATAGACTTCCCTTCCTAATATGCTAAGTTATCTTTAGTGGGTTCACCAAATCAATTTTATTATTGATAGTGGCTTGATCAGAAAATATTGTACTCAACAATCTCTAATCAGACTTTTCTCAACATAAAACAGTGGTTAGTTAAGAACTTAACAAATAGATAATTTTCAAAGCTTCCAGAAAATCTGGTTGGATTACACCAAAATAATTTTACAAAAGATAATAAATTAAATGAAAAAAAGAAGAACACACTTCTTACTATTAAACAATCCAAACAAAACTCTTAGATATATATATTTCATTTTTTTAAGTGAAATAGTACAGACATTTACAGTATGAGAGATAAATAATGAGCAATTGATATCACTTAAAGCAGTATATAATTATTAAAGGAAAATAACTTGAAATATATGCAGGTGAAATTAATTAAATTGACTGGGTGTTGAGTTATATTTATAACCTTAAAAATGCTACTGCTATGGTATAATATGTGAGATATGTTGTGAGGTTTTAAAAAATAATAAATTTATAGCTTATTATCTCAACAAATGCTTTGATCTATATAATGGGAAGCTGTTGGTTTTGAATATTGATGGTAGAATAGTAGTAGTATGAATTTAATGTAAAGTTATTAATTTGGTGATAGTTTATGACTGAAAGAAATATATTTCCAGTATAATATGAAAATTGTCTCTTATAAGTTCTGAATTGATGGGTGATTAATGTGAATACGGATGTGTAAATGTTGTTGATTATGTTAATTAATTTGATTGAGGTTTTTGATGGGTTTTATCTTAGTTTTATATGTATGTTGATGAAATTCGATTGATTTAAGGGGTTCTAATTTAGCTTAAAAGTAGTAAAATTACTTTGAAAAATTCAGGTTTTATTTTAAAATCTGAGAAAATTACTTTCAAGTGATGGTTTTATTTTAAAACTATCTAAAATTACTTTCAAGGTTTAATCACGAAGCTCCAGAGATGCCTTACTCTTGAGATTCAAGTATTAAGCTCCTAATTATTATGATTAATAGTCTGCCTGCTAGTGAGGGATGAATTAAAATCTTCTCACAGTATTGTTTCTCTTGATGTATGTAAAAACCAAACCTCAATTACTAAGCATACTTTATCACAAAAATTTCTAATTTAACCCCTTGGATAAGGGATTTGGAAAAAATAAGTAGAAGTTACAATTTCCATATGGGAAAAATTCTGCAGAGGAAAAAAGTTTGACTAGTTATATTCTTTAGGGGGAATAGGATTAGGTTTTAGGTTTTTCAAAAAATGTTTCATGCATATGAATATTAATGGTAGTTCATTTTTAATTTCTCTTGGATTACTAAGAATTTTTATAAACCCATGGCTAATCTACTACCACCAAGATAAGGATTTATAAATTCACTCCACTCATCACTCTTGTTACCATTTACACTATAAATCCTTGTTTATATTCTTTCTAATAATAATTGAACCTACTAATCAACTCAATAATTAAAGCAATTAAGAATTTAAAGCAATTCCCTTCCACTATCATAAGCTCAATAGAATACTCAAAATAATCCACACTCCTACTATTCTATATCCAAAAGCAGAATAAACTAAAGTAAAATAAATATACATTAACTAACTCAGAATAATAATTTTTTTTTCTGAATTAAAATAGAGACCATCCAATAATCTTCTTAATAAAAGCAATTAAGTAAGGCTTCCACAAAAGACTTTACTTAAAACTAACCACACCTCCTCAATTTCCAAAATGAAAAAAAATCAGTTCTCAGATAATACTATAATAATTCAACTCTCACAATTTAAATTATTTTTTATTCAAATTCCACACACAATCAGCATCAAAAATTAAAATAAAAGATTTGATAATAAATTTGAGAACTCTTAAGTGTGAATATTCATTAAATCAATAGAATACTGACTTAATATTTTTTTATTTTCTGAAATATTGTTCTTTGTAGCTTATTAGTATTTAAGGATACACAATAAGGCTATTTTTGATTAAAAAATTTATTTATAAGTTTCTTTTAGTGATCCATTAAGCAAAACTGGTATAGGTATACCACAGTATGAAGCAACAGCTTTATCTGAGGGATTTTTATTTGACAAAACTTAAGGAGGGTCTTATATTAATCATCTATAAGCTGTTTTTTTTTCTTTTCTGAAGACTTTCTTGTTAGATTATCAATGAGACCCTTGATATGATTAATTTCAGGAGGAATATTCTTAGATTCTAACAAATATTGCGCATTTGCTTCATGAAAAGCCCTTTTTTGCATAGTTAATGGAATTTTTCCTTTGAAAATTATTATAATAAATAATTAGATTATGATGGAGGTTGAATGAATTAAATTTTTCTTACCTGTTGGATTTCTAATGTATCCATTAATATTCCCAAAGGCCCATGTAGCTTTACATTGTGAAGGGTCTCATCTGAGTTGTGAGCCTTTGAGATATGACTACATACCCAATAAGGTCACAAGAAAGACTCAGAATAATTATACCTTTAAGATAATTATACTAAAATTACTTAGAATAATTATACATTAAAAATAATTACTTCAAAAATACAAAAATACCATAAATTGGTACAAAAATTGGTTTAACTTAAAAACCAATGAATCAACATGTAAAATGAATTATACCATTGGATTCCCCATGGCAAAATACACATATACCATTTTTATGGCATATCTGTAAAGTCAATATTTAATGAGCTATAAAGGAATAATACCTTATAAAAACCATAAATCCTTATTTATTTCAAGAACCAATGAAACAACATGTGAAATAAATTGTACCATTGGATTCCCCATGAGAACTCACACATAAAACAATTAATGAGCTAATTTCCAATGTTAATACTTAAGGAATTAACCTGAATATATGCATTTTTTTGGTCAACGCATATATTCAAGGATCATAGCTAATATCTCTTAAACTATACAAGATAGAGTGATGAACCAAAAATAAAGTTACCACGTAATTACTGTAAGAACACAGATATGAACTTTATTTTACAACTTATAGACAAGGTTAAAACATATGATGAAATATTGATAAAAATCAACAGAGCTGTTGACCACTTTGTTGTGAAAGTGGTCCAAACTTAAAATAAAGCACACAGTTGGATTCTACTAGTTCATTCGTCAAGAATGACGTAATTTCTATTATTAAATTCAGGGTATAACCCCCTGAAATCATGATTTGAAGTTTAAAATATTGAATTTTGACAGAAAAGATGAGTTACAAGAAAAATCATCAAAATTAGAGTTTTGATGATGTAATTAAAAGCTCTTGGCAGCATAATACGGTCATATCAGGCTATCAGAATTCACTCTCTGAATTGCTGTAGCGTGTAAAACTTAAAAGTTATTAAAGATCAAAGTTTGAGCTTAAATTGGGCAGTTATGATCACCTAATGTAACCTTAAATTAAGTTTAACAGTCATATGAGTGATAAAATTGGTGAATACTATTAGTTTATGATTAAAACTAATAAAATCCACAAATTTTGGGGTTCTGCCAAGCCTCTGATGTCATCAACTTTAGAGTTATAGTGATAGCTCTAAATAATGGTGTAATAATGATGCAATATGGTTTGATCATGATGTAATCATCTCCAAACCTTAAAATATTGATCCGTTCCAGTGGATATGATCAGTACACGTCTACTAGAAGCCTGCTGGACTCTAGGAGGGAGGTATTTACTATAAATAGAGCTCTTTTTACTCTATTTTCCCCTCAGACGCATCAAAAACATTAAATCAATTAAATCAAAGGTAATTTCTTTATTCTTTATATATAAAACCATTGCATTATTAAAGACCAAAGACCACCTTGTTGTAATCATCTATTTTGACGTGATTAAATCATTTATTTAATTGTTTTTGTTAAAAATCTCTCTAAAAAACTCATTTCCACATAAAAATCAAGAATATTAGTAATTTTCTTTATTTTTTATTGTAAATACAATTTGAAAAGGTTGTATTTATATTTTTTGGCGTAAAATATTTCAAAATTATTATATTAAGTGTTAAAAGTAAGTTATTTTCTCTTATTATAAGAATTTTCTCTCTATTATTATTTTAATAATTCTTTAATTAATATAAATAGTATTTATATTAATTTATAACTTTAATATTGGTAATATTATTGTTATTAATTGTTTTTTATTAATAAAAAACAATTTTTTACACCTTTATTATTTGTTTGCAACAATAATAAAGTGCCTTGAAATATATTAATTATTTTATATTAATATATTTATGTTATTATATTATATTTTATAATATAAATTATATGATTATATTTTATTAATAGTATAATCATTTTTACGCCATAATTATAATAATTCTTTATTATTATAATTATCCTTATCTTATTTATTTCAATTATAAGGACATTCATAGTACAATAAGTAAAATATTAGTAATTTTTACTTATTGTTTCATAGTAAAACCTTACATGAGTAACAGCTGAGTGATTTGGCTTGCTCTTCATTTCAGGAAAAAAATCCTGAGATGAGTTTTGGTTTTTATCCCAGAGATTTTACCAATTGTTTATTTTCTTTTCAGTAAATTCATTGGCATTTAAACGGTTCAAAAAGATTATGAGCAAGAAGGTGCTTGAAATTATTTCCTTGGGAAATGTATTATATTATATATGAGATGTAACAAATAGCAATGACAAGTAATATTTATATAATAGAGCACATTTAGCTTCCTTTAAGCTTCCATAGGAGGCTTCTCCAATGTTTTTGGGGAGACAGGTCCAGAAAGAAGGGTTAAATGTTCTTGCAGTTATATTTTTAAATTTTTGGAGATTTTCTGAGTTGAAATACAATTTGGATGAGCTCTGAGGTAATTAAACTATATTATTGATTAATTGAAAGTATAATGGAATGTAATAAGTATCATCATGGTACTTTTAAGAAAGTGAGGACAAAGGAATATGTTGACTACTTGAAGGTATTCCTTAATTCTGTTTGAGTGGATTTTCATTTTAATTTTATTTTTGAATCAAAATGAATGGCCTTGAAGTTATCTTTCAAAATATTTAAATCTTCTTCTTCACTGAATGATGTTTCTACTTGATCAAAATATGAAGGATTCTCTGAGGTTTTGGAAGAGTAACTTTTATTTTTTTCCACCAAGGTAGCTTGAGGTAGTGTTATTTTTCCAAAAATAAAGTCTTCAGCTGTGAATAACAGTAAGTGATATTATTTGTGTACCATTAGAATATGGAAATTCATCAAGAGTTGAGTAAAATACCCCCTTCTCCTTGTAAAAATTATTTCTTTCAGGAAGTGTTGGTGAATTGAGAAAATCACTCAGATATTTCTTGTTTGCTTTAAATTTCAATTTTGGCTAAATGGCTAAGAGGATGTCATAGATATTATATTTATGGAGTGAAAAAAAAACTAAAAATCCATAAACCAGAGTGTAAAATAAACCCTTTAGCTTTTCAAACAGAAACAAAAGAACCAGTAAAATTTATTGTAGCTACTCTTGTGTTGTAACCATTTGATGAGTTTCTTTTCAGAAGAAAAAAACACCATTTCATAGCTGAATGAGCTCACCAATGAGTGGAATAAGCAAGTTATTTAGATTTTCACCAGTTGGATCCTTAGGAGTTGAAATTATTTCTGGGATATTAATGTTTTCTGACTTTATATGTAGCTATAGGCGTAGGTTAAAGCAAAATAGCATCATAGCACCTATACTAGAAATACAGGTTAATTTTACAAATGGATTGAATCAATCAAGATAAAAAATGAAAGAAAGATTTCCTGGGTTACTGATGAATGGTTAGTCTTCATTTGATATCTTGAAGTTTCTCCATATTTAAATATTAAGAATCTCCCTTATTGAACTATTTTCAGTGGGAGCTTAATTACATGTGAATAATTGATGAATTTTTGGCCTCTGTTGAAAAGGGCCCAGCCATGAATGAAATATCTAATAGAAAAAGGGGTTTTCAGTATGAAATTCAATTCCAGATAATGATTTTTATGATGAATAGGAATGGCCAAGGAATTATTGATAGAGAGGTTTGAAATCATGTGCTTTCAAGTGGTTATTGAAGAAAGCACCATTTTCAGAAGAAATTTCCACTTTATCAACTAAGAACCAGCATGATGGGAACATTACATAGGTGAAACTGTTGGATTTAGGTTAAATCATTCATAATTTGTGGCCGGATCTCTTGGAATACAAAATAAGATAATTTTTGGAGTCTTTGAAAAGCTCTGCCAATTATTGAAGAAGGACTTGTGAGAAGTCTCTTACAACCTCAATCTTAGTATTTAATAATACTGCTATTAGCATCCATAAAAAACGTGAATGATTATTATGAACCCATAATGTATTTGCCCAATTATTGACAGATTTAGTTTTGGTCACCCAACCTTGATCCATGAATACAAAGAACTGAGGGACTCAAACTCTCATCTTTAACATTACTGAGAAATGCTCTTGCCAATAGAGCTAAGTGCAGATTGTAGATGAGCCATGAGTGAAGGGGCCATTACTATTTTGACCATGTATTAGCCTTTCCTAATAATGGCGCAGCAGGTGTGAAAGAATGCTTAACAGCAGCTCTAACATTCTCCAATGATAATTACAGCTTGATAATTCTTGATTGTAAGACAGAGCTTGAAGAATTTGATATGTAGTATTATCAAAAAAATGACTCATGGGTTCCCTTTCCTCAAGAGATGGGAAGGAGGTAGAGGAGGAAGGGGCTCCCATTGTACTTGAAGGCCCAGTTGAGTTAGATTTTGGAATATTAATTTTTTTGATTGAAGATAAGAATATTTTAGTGAAAATTCCATTCCAGGAACATGACCACAAGGGGATTGATGTGTCTTTTGTCTGAATTCTTCACAAAGGAAAATATGCAGGAAGGATGAAAATTGTTTTGTGGAATTGAATATATCAAATTAGATTAAGATTATTTCTATGAATGTCTTTATTTACTTGAAGTAGTCTCATACATATGGAAGTATTTAAACTTTTAGATATAAATATTTATGTGTTTCTTTAAGTATACTAAGGAATGATTAAATAGAATTGAAGAACTATTTTAGTATTGAAATCTCAAATACAACTGGGATAATTCAGGTTCAGAGAGCAAATTTTTTTGGAAGTATTAAAATAGAGAAATTATGTTCAAGTAGGTAGACAAGGTATGTTTGAGAATTTGTTTTCATTTCAAGCTTAGGGAAAGGGGGACATAAAATTCAATTTAATACCAAAATGTATGAAACTTCTTTTGGACCCTGTCAGACATGGGAAAATGTGCAAAAAATTCTAAGAAAATATTAAGTCCAGGTTAATACAAGGGTGTAAACCCTTTCTGAAACTGTATACTGCTTATCAGAATATTTCAAGGGGAATTATTAAATAAATCTAGGAGCCAGGTTAGTACCATATAAAGTAATTGTGAGCCTTAGAGGGATTTACATATACCCAAAAGACCACAAATAGTAAAATTAAGTTATAACTAAAGATAAATAAATATATCTTCATAATGAAAATAAAATTTAAATTTAAATATAAAATTTATATGCAAAAAAAAATTTCAATCATAATACAACATTTAAATTAGATTGAAATCTAAAAATGTGAAAAGATATTTTTACTTGAAAAAAGTAAGCAAAAATATTAAAATTAAAATATTTTTTGAAAAAGGTTAATCAAAAATATTATAATTTCTTTTCCAATAGATAAACTTATGGAAATTATCTCACCATTGAATTCCTCATAAAAACTCAGGTGGGGTTACCTCTGAGTGAAAAGTCTGAAACTGAACTGCAAATAAGCTGAATTAAGTTTCTAGTATTTTCTGTATAAAAATCTTAAAATACTAAAAAAAGTAATTTATTTCACACCACATGTGGTTTTATTCACAAATTTATGTGTTGAAACTGGGTTGTGCTGTGTAGCTTAGAAGTTGTCACAAATTGAAGTATTTTCAGTTGAAATGTCTAAATGTGCACATATATTACATAAGTGAGCTGGGATTTACATATGTGGAATCAATAGTTACAGTTGTGTACTATAAATTTCCAATTGTTTTACATATGTAAATTTCTACTATAATAAATGATAAGGAATTAAGAAAAAAATAAATTGGAAATATTAGTTTTGGGGCAAAAGGAATCTTGGCTCAAAGGGTGCCAGACTCCCCCAAATTACTTTCTGACAGGTGTGAGATTTCAAAATTCATGCAAAGGTTCATCACATTTGGCCTGGAATTGAGTCAAAGGGTCTGTGATTCAATTGATGACAAGGTTTTGATACCAACCATGGCAGTTTTAACTGTTGCCCAAGGGTACAACTATCCTTAAGCTAAAACAGTTTTAACTGGCTTTGAGCCCTTTTAAACCCATTCTGCCATTTTTTGAAGGCTTGAAATCAAGTATTACTATAGCAATGGGCAATTTAAGGGACTAAAATGGTTGAAACAAGCCCCTGTTTGGTCTAAACCAGCATTTAATGATGCTTTAATTAGATTTTATGTTGTTTGTGTGTTTCTAACAACTGATTAGAGTAAAATTTACTCATGGAGTAATAAAATTGGTGGCTATAAAATAATGTCTTCTTTGCCCAACTGTTCTCTTCATGTTAAAATATTTTTCTTTTATTATTAGCTTAAACACTGTTAAAAAAATAAATACAGGATTCCAACCCTACTTTTCAAATCATTTTAAACCTTTTAAACAGGTGACAAAATTATTATAATAACTTTTTTTAACTCTAATAATCATTTTTACCCTTGAACAACCCCAAAAGTGAATTAAAGCATCTTTCATCACTGTTAACCCTGTCAGTTTGTTTCCAAATTCACTCTGGTCACTTTTGGGAGTGTTTTCTCTTTAAGCATATTATTAAAGACTATTTTATTATATAAGTTTCCTGAATTCCCTTGCTCAATTAATTACAATTGAAATTGCTCTTGAAGAAATTTCTTTTGTGCCTTAAATATATCTTGTAGAGTATCTTCTGATAAATTTTTATTGTTGTTAAAACAATGAGTATTTAAAATATTATTTTTTCATACTGAAAAGTCTAAAAAAAGAAATTTGGTTTGTTTTCTCTTAAAAATCTTCAAACTTACTGCTTTTAATTAGATTTTACATCATTAAAATTTTGAGGAGAGGAAAAGTACTTTATTTTTGATCAAAGCTTCATATACACATCTTACACTTGGGGCCCAGCTGTGATATTCTACCTGTGACATAGTTTTTTCAACTTTTTTAATATTTTTCTTCTATTAAAAGGACCTAAAACTCCAAAAAAAGTACTTATAATCTAATAAAACTCATGAAAAAATCCTTTTTCATATCATAAGTGAGGCTTTATCTTTCATTTCTCTTTTGAAAAATAATTTTTTACTTGAAAATTTCTTTTTTAATTTATTCTGGTGTCTGAAAATGTGATAAGGAAAGGAAAAATTTAAACAGAATCAACAGCCACTAACATTATCCCAGCCAGTACTGTTAATTATGACCATAATAGTACAGTTATTATAGCTCAGAATAATCAAGAAGAGCCAATTTCTTCTGAATTAATCAACTTGGATATTAGTAATACTCTAAAAAAAACAAAGAATCTGGCAAATAGTAAATTGTTGAAGTAAATTACTATTTGTAAGCGTTTTTACTTATGATTATGCCTTCACCCAGATCAGGAGAAAGCTATAACCCCTCAAACAGCTCCCAAAAAGGTTTTAGACATCATTATTGCAGAAGGACCAGGGTCAGTAAATGTTCCCCAAACTGACAAATCATGCCATTCTGAAGCTGATAACACTGTTTTTCCTTCAAAAAGAGCTAACACTGCCAAAAGAAGCCTTGGTGGATATTTAAAAAGCCAGCAAGAAGGCATCCAAAAATACACTACAACAAAAAGAGTATCAAATCCTAGAAGATCTTTGAAAAAAAAACTGCATGAACTCGTACCTGACTGTGAGAAAGCTCCTCAGACATCCAAAAACTTGCAAGTTACTGAATGGAAGGCATCCATTTATGGAAAAGAAGACTATGAGGCTTTCAGCAGCATAATGGAGGAAACACAACCCACCACCACCTAAACAAGTGCCAAAGCCAGCCTCAGTCCACATCAGAAGCAATTCCAAGGCAAGAAAACAGCTATGAGCTCAGAAAAAGGGAAAAGGAAAAGAACCAGCCATAAAATCATACATCCAGGGCTACAGAATCCCAAATATTAAACAAGATGCCATGGAAAATCTGCTTCAAATGGCCAGAACCATAATGGAAATTCCAAAGAGAGAGGAAGACAGATAAAAAATCAGGAATGACTTCTGATATTTTGGATTGAATTCCAGCTTTGTATATAGCCATGAATGAAATGAAAATTCATATTTATGAGAAAAATTTAAACATTTGTAACAAATTCAGACAAATAATATGAGTTTAAGGAAATGAAACAACTATGTGTTTTGAGAAATTTTTCAGGAAAATTAGAACATCGGACAATGACACTTTATTTGAAAATAAAATAAGTGGAAAATCTGTCATTATGAAATAATTACCAAATAAGTACTCAAAATCAAATATAATGACATGATTGAAGCAAGAATAAACAAAGCCATAAGTATTATCAAACAAGATAATAAGAAAAACTTGATGATATTACAAGTTCATTTACTTAAGTAAAGACAAATACCATTTCCTTGAAAAAGTGTTTTGATAACTCACAAGAAGAAGGATGAAAACCAACAATAAAATTAAATCAAATCATTTTCTATTATACTAGAGAAACGAAATTCTGGCAAGAAATTACAATAAAAGAAGAAATTTATGAAATCAAGTTAATCAGCTTTATACAAGGTTTTCAACATGAATTAAGGAATTATAAAATATGTAATACTAGTACAATGAATGAAATCTAACAATAACTTCACACCTTATCAACAATGTCTACACCTCTGAGCCAAATTGAGGGTATAGGAGATTCTAACCCACAAGTATTGGATGTATAAAATTTACAAATAAAGAATGAATTTTACACTTCTTTCCATAAAATGTAACCATAAATGGTACAAGAAATCTTGAAAGAAGTACCAAACCTTGAAGAATGGCCTCAATTCAGTGGTGGAGGAGAATATGACCATATGGGATTCATCAGAGGTCTTGAAATGATTGAGAGGGAACTCCTGGATGGTCCATACAGAAAAAACACGACTTTTAATTACCAGATAGATTTGTAACAGCAAGATTTAAAACCTTGTTTACAAAATCAGCTTGTAGATGGTGCATAAAAGTAAGACAAGAACATGGAAACCAAATCTGGACTTGGTGGAAAACCCAAATCATCAAAAAAATGGGCCAATTATGCTAGGAGATATAAAGTTGAAACAGCCTTTGAATCTGCAAAACTTAATTCCAACAAACATACAGCCTTAACATGGTTTTGCCAACAAGAGGAACGGCTAACAGAATTATACCCTGACATGTAAAAATTTATGATCCACAGAAAGATTCTGAGAAAATGTGGAGGTGCTTTGGAAAATGTTAAAAGCAGAAGGACCACTGAGCAATATTCAGCAGAAGATATTATAAATATAATAGAAGAAGTAACTACCAGAAATGTGAGCCTTGAGGTATATTTTACATACCAAAATAGGCCAAAATTAATATTAAAATAAATTATGAACTAAGAATAACAAATAAGTCATGCATATATCCAAAATTCATCATTTTTATTTAAGAAAATATGAATAATGTTTTTGTGAGGAAGTAAATCCATGGATTGAAGGAAAGATTTGGATTATACACAAACATTCACCTAGGGTATCTCCATAGAGTGAATAATATTAAATTGACTCTATGAGGTGGTAATATGGAAAATACTTCAATACCACATAAAAGAATTGTGGAAAGTTTTGTTTTTCTCAATATAACACCAAAATAATGGGAATGTGAGAAATCCCATATTACATATACACTGATAGTAGTGTTATGCATGTTTTTGGCACTGAAAAATACAGTATTCTCCCATAGTGGATATCTGTCTTTAAGCCTGAATTACTATTTTTGATGTGAAAATAGCTATGGGGACAAAAGACATCAAAGCACTGAAGGTACCCAGCTTCTGAGCCCTCCAAGGCATGGATAGCTCTAAAGCTTGGATCCATGGCTGATAATGGCTCAATTTTGTACACTAAAACACTTTGGGAACTTGTTTACCAAGTTAAAGTCCCATTAAATCATAGAAAACTGCAAATAAGCTGCTACTTTGACATGACAAGGAGGTAAAGAGCAGCTCTGACTCCTGTAACTATGTCAATTATTAATTATTTTCTTTTATAAACCATAAAAAAGTAATTAAATCCCTTTTTGGACTAGTATCCATTCATTTACCTCATGCCAACCAGCTATACTGTGCTATTTGCAATTCTACATAGAATATAGGTAAAAACTTCAAAAATTAATCAAAAATACAATACTTAATGAATAATTCTGAAGATTCTTGGACAAATGGAAAATGGTATGATCAATATAAAAACAAAAAAAGCTATGAATTTATAATTAATATTAAAAGTTTCATTTACAGTCCATTTTTATGATTCCACATGAAACACTGCAGCTTCAAAGACTAAAAGAAAAGACAACCTATGATGAAAATTGCAATAATATTGATATATTGAAAATATCAATTCTTAATTTGAAATGAAGGAAGATTTCAGGTTGTTACTCCTGTTATTCTTAACCATAAATTGGTTGGTAGTCATGCAAAAGACTTAATTAAGTAACTATGATAGTCTTAGATGACAACAGCTGATACAATCAATGATCCAAAGAAGATAATTGGTTTCTAAGTCACTTTTTTAAGCTTTATTCATGGCATGCCATTGCGAGCTGTTATTGACTTAAAAGAGGCCTCCTCTTTCTGTTTATTTCCAAATAATCTTATAGTCCAATTATATCTTTAGTGCCAAAAAGTAAGTATTAGTTATATCTCTTCTTAGTTATTTTTATTATTTTAGAATAAATCAGAAATACACTGTTTAAAATGGTATTTAGCTTAAATACCATTTATATCCTTTAAATCCACAATTAATCTGTCAAAATCACTCTTCCAATTATTTATAAGGTATTATTGGAATATTGGTGAGTGTTTTTATTTAAGTCTTGAAGTTTATATCTGGTAGTAGTTTTCTTCAAGAATTATCATTATAATTCTTCTCAAAAAAAATAATTATATATTAAAATAATTTTATTCTTTTCATAAAGAAGGTTTATCATTAAATATTTCTTGTAATTGATACTTGTAGAGAGCTACTGCTTACTGTTATAATCACTAGTAGTGTAGAAAAACTAAAAGAAAAAATTAGTTAATTACTTATTTAATTGTGGTTACAAAAAATTTATTTATTATATTTCATAAGACAAGTCATACTACTGATTATTAATAGTGATATTATCAATGGTTTCATAGACACATCTTAGCTTTGGGGGCCTGGCCATGTTTATTGAACCTTGTGCCCTCAATTGATACATTTTTAAGCTTTAAAATATATTAATTCTAATAACTTTTTGCTTAAATTTCAAGTTGAAGCTATTTTCTTTTTGAAATTGTCTTATAAACCTTTTTTCCTTGAGGAACTTGAATTAATTTTATATTTTTTTACACATGGATTTTCACATCCAAAAACTTACAAAACTCCTCCTTGAGCTACTCTGAATTGAATTTTGATTAAAATTCTTAAGTTTTATTTTCCTTTTCTTTCAAAAGAAGAATTTTTTTTAAAGATAAAAAAATAATAAGCTTATAAAAACATTTTAATTCTTTTTTGAAAGTATAAAAACTAAATGTGCTTTTATCAATTTTCCTCTCATGTCATTAATCAAGTACATTGCAGCTGGTGATAAGCTTAGTAGGACATATATTACCAGTCCAGGATCTGAAGAGATCTTTGGAGTGCAAATTGCTAAGAGAGGCACTTTATTTAAAGTAGAGTTATCCAAAAAACCACCAAAAGGTGTGTGTTCATTGTTTTTATTATTTATTTTCTCCTGAATTGACATGATAATTGGGAATACCAGGAATGAAAGCAACTATTAAGTTCAAAAATAGAGCTGGAAAAGTAAGAGGCAAGACCAGGACCAGATCTGGCAGGCCTTCTCCCAGAAAGGCACATTTGGAGGATTCCAGAGTTACCCTCATTTCCCAAGGTCTGTACCAACAACCTTTGGCATTAACTCTGAGCCTGAACTGATTCAAGGTAATGTTTTAATGGTTGAACCACTTTCAAGTGGCATACATCAAAATATATCAGTCCCAAGACAAAGACTGGTACAGAGCAGCCAAGGAAGAGGAGTGGAAAATTTGTCCAAGCCTTTGGCAGGGGGCCATGAACTCCTACTTACACATAAAGAGTTTTCTGAGTCAGAAGAATACCATAGAGCTCTTAGGAGGATGGTTTCACCTTTCTTACAAAGACAAGATCAAAAAGATAAATAATTGGTTGAAGAACCAAAGTCTTTTATCTGTAGACCAGAAGAAGGAATTGGAAATGACTCCAGATTTGGAAGAAAGCCCAGTGGCATCTAGGAGCTCCAAACCAGCTCCAGAAACATCCAAAGAGAAGCCCAAAGGACCTCAGAGGAAGTAGAGATGTCCCAAGAACAATCAAGGCAAGGGAAAAAGAAAAGCCAATTGGCACAGACCTTACCAACAGGGGTACAAGATTCCCAAATTGGAACTTTCAGCCATGTACAGTGTGTTCAATATGGTTGGAACTCTTATGGGGCTCACAGCTAAGGAACAGGAAAGGATGAACAGGAATTTTCCACGAAAATGATAGATGAAATTAGATATAAACAGCCTATAATGGATGTAAAATTTAATAAAATTGAAACATAATTAAAGAATTTTAAATCAAATATCAATGAACTAAGAAAACTGACAGGACTTTTACTGAATGGTGTAAAGTGACACATATTAGACTTGAGTCAATTTCCAATACATGTTACAGAATTGAGGAAAAATTCCAAGTACAAAATGATGAATTGGATTCTCTTTCAATTAGTCACATTAATGACCAACTTATAATTCTGAGAAATCCTGTTTTAGAAATAGTTTATAATACTAATCTTTTTGCTACACATTTGGCAAAAAGTGACAGTGAAAGGATTAAACAAAAGAATGAGATAATTGCACATTTGGAAAAAATTCATAAGAATATGAAACAAATCCACATATTACCAGAAATTCTGAACCTTTTACTGAAGGAAAACTTTCTGTGAAAGAAAGTTTAACCCCTTTTCTAGGAGAAAATGTAATATCTGCAAGAGATATTCCCAAGCTGGAAGAATGGCCAACATTTTCTGATTAAGGTAAATATAGCCATAATGAGTTCGTGAGAACAACTTATATGTTATAGGAAAATTTTAATATTCCTGATGAAATGATAGTGGGCAAATTATACTCCTTGTTTACCAGAACTGCAAAGAAATGGTATTACAAAATGAGGCAAGAGCATGGTAAACATGATGGGCTTTGGTGGAAATCTGAAATAAAAACCAGATGTGCTAAAAATTCCTGGATATTTGAAATTCCAAATGCTTTTAAAAATTGCATTTTTAACTCAGAAAAAGATAAACCTTGTACTTTCTTCCTCAAACAGAAAGACACATTATCTGCTTTACACCCAGATATGTCTCACTCAATGATTAATATGAAAATATTGAGAAAATGTGGAGGAGAACTAGACCATGCTATAAAGTTAAGATGTGTAGAGGCCTTTTCAGCAGAGGACTATATCAATGCAATGGAAGATAGGGCTACTAGGACAAGAATTGGTAAAACCTGGACTAGAAACCCTATGGAGTCCAAAACAGTCCCAAAGACTTCTAGAGAGGATAAAAGACCTGAAGGATCTTCCTTCAAGTGCTATAAATGTGGAAACACCTCAAATCTAGCTAAAACTTGGATCAAAATGACTAAAATCAATGAAGTTCAAGTCATTGAAGAAGTTCAGTTTTCCAAAGAGAAAGAAGAATCTGACCAAGATTCTGGAATCTCTGAGGACATACCAGAAGAGGAATATCCTATTGAGAACATTACAGATTTCTTTGAAGTAACTGAAGTCCATACTCACTTTCCACAATATAGTTAAGATTGCTACAACCCTATCAATATCTAGGAGGCAATAATAGGTAAGACTAAAACTGCTAAAGGAAAAGGTTACATTTCTGGAGAATCTTGTATTACATCAATCCTGACTTGTGAACCTTTGAGATATGACCAAATACCCAAAAAGGTCACAAGAAATATTTAAAATAATTATACATTAAAAATAATTACCTTAAAACTACAAAAATGCCATAAATTGGCATAAAGATTGGTTTAACTTAAAAAACAATGAATAAACATGTGAAATAAGCTATACCATTGGATTCCCCATGGTAAAATACACATATACCATTTTTATGCCATATCTGTAAACTCAATATTTAATGAGCTATAAGTAATAATACCTTATAGAAAACATAAATCCTTAATTATTATAAATACAAATTAAAGAACATGTAAAATAAGTGGTACCATTGGATTTTCCATAAAAATCCACCCATAAAACAATTAAGAAGCTAATCTCCAAAGTCAATACTTAAGGAGTTAAGCTGAATATATGCACTTTTTTGGTCAACGCATATATTCAAGGATTTTAGCTAATATATTTTGAAATATGCATGATAGAGTGATGAACCAAAAATAAAGTAATCACTTAATTAATGTAGGAATACAGAAATGAAGTTTATTTTACATGCTATAAACAAGGTTAAAACCTGTAAGGGATTATTGATTAAAATCAATAGAGCTGTTGACCACTTTGTTGTGAATATGCCAAGCTATTAGAACTCACTCTCTGAATTGCTGTAGCGTGTAAAAACTAAAAGTTATTAAGGATCAAAGTTTGAGCTTAATTTGATCATTTATGATCACTCACCGTAACCTTAAATTAAGTTTAACAGTCATATGAGTGATAAAATTGGTGGATACTGTTAGTGTATCATTAAAACTAATAAGATCCACAAATTTTGGGGTTCTTCCAAGCCTTGACGTCATCAAACTTAGAGTTATAGTGATAACTCTAAATAATGGAGTAATAATGAGATAAGATGGTTTGATCATGATGTAATCATCACCAAACCTTAAAATATTGCTCAAATCCAGTGGATATGATCCGTGAACGTCTACTAGAAGCCAGTTGAACTCTAGGAGGGAGGTATTTACTATAAATAGAGCTCTTTTTCCTTTGTTTTCCCCTCAGACGCTTACAAAACATTAAATCATTAAATAAAAAGGTAATTTCTTTATTCTTTATATATAAAACTTTCATATTATTAAAGACCAAAGATAATCTTATAATAATATTCATCTTTGACGTGATTATTACAATTATTTAATTGTTTTGTTTAAATTTCTCTTAAAAACCTCAATTCCACGTAAAACCAAGAAAATTTGTAATTTCTCTTAAATTGTATTGTAACTACAATTTAAATAGATTGTATTTACATTTCTAGGCGTAAATGTATTCAAAATTATTATATTAAGCATTAAAAGTAGGTTATTTCTCTCATTATAATAATTTTTCTCTATTATTACTTTTAATAATTATATAATTGATATAAATAGTATTTATATTAATTTAGAGCTTTAATATTGGTAGTATTATTGTTATTAATTGTTTTTTATTAATAAAAAACAATTTTTTTACGTCTTTATTATTTGTTGGTAACAATAATCAAGTGATTTTAAATATATTAATTATCTTATATCAATATATTTATTTTATATATATCATTTTTTATAATATAAATTATATTATTATATTTATTTAATAATGTAATTAATTTAAGCCATAATTATAATAATTCTTTATTATTATAATTATTTTTTAATTATTTCATTTATAAGGACATTCATAGTACAATAAGTAAAATATTAGTAATTTTTACTTATTGTTTTATAGTCAAACCTTACATGACTAGCTATATTGAATCCAAAGTCAACTTTGCCACAAGATAATTTTTGACTTTTGTAGGAAAAGACTACCTTCAATTCATACTTCCTGAATGGAAAAACCATTTATTACCAATAGAAGGTGTGCAGCTTAGTAGTGCCAGGAATAATATGTACCCTTTGAGCATATTGGATACTAATCTTGTGTCTCCACAACATAGAGGAAGTGTGAGAATGAATACAGAGAAAAGATTAATGGGAAACTGTAAACATCAGCATATCATTCTTGGGAATGATTACTTGAATATTTATGGTATTGAAATCAACAACTTTAAAGATGGATATTATACAATTGAATAAAAAAAGAAAAAACTTTTCTTTTTCTAATATGCCCAAGCAAATATCAATGATATCCTCAAATGATGATACATATAAGGAGGAATTGTTGACAAATCAACTTTGTGGAGCACAGGTTAATACAGAATTATTATCCAAAATGAGGAAAGACCTTATTGATGTGTTATACACATATAAGAATGCATTTGCTTGAGATAATGAACCATTATTTGCTATTAGAGGGAATGAAGTTGAGATCAATCTTAATATTGATGGAACATACCCTCCAATACTTAGAAGACCAGCTTACCCTGCAAGCCCAAGAGCTAGAGAAGCCTTAAAAAAATATATCCAAGAGTTAATTCAACTTGGTGTACTAAGAAAATTAGTCCATAATGAGGAAGTTGAAGTGACAACTACTTTTATTATTTCTTGGAAAAATAATGAATCAAGGATGGTTGGGGACTTTAGAGCATTGAATACCTACACAGTTCCAGATAGGTATCCAATTCATAGAATCCAAGAACCTTTGACCCAATTATTCAAAGCCAAGTACATAAAATCCATGGATTAATTGAAAGGAATTCATCAGAAGTTTTTGATTCCAAAAGCCAAGAAATTTTGGAATGATAACTCACCATAGTACCTATGAGTATCTTAGAATGCCATTTGGTATTCAAAATGTTCCATCTTATGATCAAATATTAATGAACACCATTTACCCACAGAATTATCTGAAGGATGGCTAATTATTTATATTGATGATATAATTATATGTTCACACTCATGGTATCTGCACCTTTAAGTAATTGCAAGAATAATTCACAAAGTTGAAGGAGCAAATATGAAGATTTAACTCAAGAAATGAATTTTTGCTTTGAAGAACTACAAGCATTGGGCATATTATTTCTGGTTTAAACTTGGGTATTAACAAAAATAAATAAGCAGAAGTGTTACTTAATCCAATACCACAGAATAAAAAAGAAATGATTTATATGTTGGATTTTCCAGTTATTACAGAAAACACCTATAGGAATTTGCAATTATAGCCATGTCACTCTAGAGAATCTGTGATCAACAGGCAGTTTTTGAGAAGACACAGGAAAGAATTAAACCCTATGAGAAGATACAGAAAGCTCTTACAGAAGCAACTTTAATCCTTAATACAGACTGTTATACACCTTTAAAATTGTACATTGATGAATATGGAGATGGATTAGGGCCAGAACTACATCAAGTCAAAATTCTTGATGAAAAACCTACATAAGGGCTGGTTTGTTATATCTCAAGCAAAATCAAAACAACAGAAGCCAGATATGGTGCAAGCCAAATGAAATGCTTATTTTTGTTATGGACGCTTGATAAGTTACACTATTATATTGATGGAAGTGTTTTTGAGGTGATAACTGAATGTAATGCCATAAAATAACTTCTGAAAATAAAAACACCCAACAGACACCTGTTGAGATGGCAAATAGCCATTAAATAATATAGATGTAACATGACTATCTTCCATAAATCAGTGAATACACATAGGAATGCTGATGGAATTAGCAGGTGGTCATTAGCCAATACTCATGATAACCCAGCCCATGTGCCTTTAGTAGCAGAACCATAGATTCTAATTGAAGGCATTAACTTAATGGGGGTTGGGACTAAATTCTTTGAAGGAGTCAGAAAGTCTTACAAACAGGAGAAGATTTACCATATCTTGAAATCCTTGCTGGATAAAGAATTTAAAGGAACAGCTCTAGTTAATTACCTGGATGAAGCATGGGAAAATTCCAATTATGAAGAAATATTTCACTTGTTTTATGACATAATCTACAACAGACCCAAAAATTCTTGTGTAATGACATTATGCAGTAGATTGCTTATGAGTACTATTCTTCATGAATTTCAGGATAGAATCTATTCTGGACACCTATCAGATGACAGAAAACTGGAAAAAGTCAAAAACTGTGCATGGTGGCCATCTTGGAGAAAAGAGACCATTGAATATTGTCATACCTGTGACAGATTCCAAAGGGCAAAAAGGAGTACAGGGAAGAAATTTGGACTTATGATCCATATTCAAGAAAAAAATCCCCTTGGGAAGTTGCTCAAATGGATTTTCTCACAGGACTTCCTCCAAGTGGTGACAAAAGTGGTAATGCTTGTCTATCAATTGTAGACAGATGAAGCAAAACTCTACTATTCTTACCATATCATAAAGATGACATTGCTATGGATACAGCTCTTCTTTGGAATAGAGTTATTTCTAACACAGGGTTATTTAAGAATATCATAAACAACAGAGATCCCAAGTTCACATCTGCACTTTGGACCAATATTCATATATTGTTTTGGACCAATTTATCATTTTATACAGCATATCACCCTCAAACTGATGGTCTAGCTGAGAGAATGATTTAAACTTTAGAAGACATGATAAGGAGATTCTGTGCCTATAAATTAGAATTTACAAAAAAAAAGGATTTACCCATGACTGGTGCACTCTAATAACTGCATTATAACTGAAATATAAGAAATCAGCTTATTATTCCACACATCAAACTCCTGCTATGCTCAAAAAATGATGGAATCCACAACTCCGAGCAGACACACTCACCATGAGCAAAATGGCTACACCTGACAGCAGGTGTTGCATTTGTAACTTGACATGGGAGATAGAGTGTATTCAGGTTAGAGATAGCACAGAAATTGAATTTAGAAATAGAATTTTTGTAACAAATTCAAGCCACATATGCAAGCCACAAATTATCAATTAATTTGACTCAATAGAAGTTCTGGGTTGGGCTTTTAAGAGCTAAATAATTCAACAATACATGATTAAAAAACTTATTTTAATTTCCCCTTTGTTTTAATCTTCTTTATTACTTTTGATAATCAGATTTACAGTAAATTAAATGTTTGGGGGTCTTTCTTATAGATTTTGAAATATGTATTCTATTTTCAACCTTAATTCTATTTCAAGCCCACTTATGGGAGCTCATGTATGAATGATATTCAATTACAAATCTACATGTGTCAAAGAAATTTCTCATTAATGATAAAATTTCTTTCATAATTTTGGACTTCCTTCACATATAAATATTGTAAAAAATATACCCTAGCATTGAATTGTTTACTATCAATTAAAGGTATTTTGTGAAGGATTCTATAAATTTCTTTCTCCTCTTTTCAAAGTAAGATTTGAAGCAAAATTGAAACAATCATTCAAGATTTATGACACAAAAGAAATGTGAGGAGGGGACCACAAAACTGTGCTATATATTGAGAAACCATACCCCTACTTCAGCCAATCAATTTCTTTAGAGAAGGGTTTTACACTTTTAGATAGATAATATAATTATCAAAACTGAAATTTTTGGTTTCAGTTCTAGAATTAGCCACCTTTTTATTATACAATTTCATGGTTAAACTAACAACAATTTCAATATTAATATGCAAGAAATTAATGAAAGAATTCTAAAGCATAAAAAAACATGCAGTTATTTTTTAAATGTTTTTCTTTCTTGATATCAACCAAGATCCACTTTTTATATTATTATGCAGAAATTCCCAATTCTGAATTAAAAATCTTTATCTATTGAACTACTTCAATATGTGAAAAACCAAGATCATTTTGGTTTTTATTTTAATAAAATTAGGGTACTATCTTTATCAAGAAATGAAACAAATCTTGTAAACTGCTAGTTTTGTGGTATTCCATACCATTATTATAAGTTTCAAGCTTACCAGAAGAATAAAAAAAAAGGAATGAAATATATCCAATATTTTTGAAGATTTGTAGAGAACTGAAAAGGAAAGTAGTGCTATGGACACACTTAGAATTCAGGACTAAAAAAGAAAACCTTCCTTTCTCAGTTGAAAAGAAGGAGTATTCACCTCTGGATTGGTCATGTAGCTAGTTCAAGCCACATTGAAGGAAATTTCAAAATTATTGTTTGTGAAAGTCCCAATAAGAATAAAATCTTTTTTGGAAGAAAACAGAAAATATTTTTTCTAAAAAAAAAGAATTCATTTAACCTAACCCATAATCTGGACATCAAAATGGACACAAATTGCACAGCAGCTGACTAATCCTTTTAAATACAAACCCCAAATTATTCAAGACTTATCAGAAAATCATTTGATTGGTCAGAAATCAAATTAATTCATGGTACATACCTATAATTACCAATTGAAATGACAGCTTAATTTCATTAGTCAGAGCTGATAGAATAAGAGTGTACTTTTGGAATAAATTACAAAGGATTATAGTTTACAAATATGAGTATAAAGTATATTTTAGTGTTTTAAAAAAAGACGACTATCCGGTAGTCGATGTCCCCTCTATTACTATCGTGAGGTATGGTATTTATAGTAAGAGCACATGTGTTTGATTAAGATCACTACGTGATCCTGTTGTCACTGTTTGATGACAGTTATAGACAGTATTTGCTGCTATGTTGGTGAATTAAGTCTGTAGGTATGGATCAGAGTTAGTTTCTGATCTATGCCTTGCTACCTACGGCAGTTTTGTATGTTTTGGGCTAGGATAGAACTAACCTTGCCTCTTCGTGGCATTGTTTTTCAACACCCCCCTCAATCCTAGTCTCAAAACTCTCAAAGCCTGTAGAGCCCTTTGTAAGACCAATCTCGGTACTGCTTTAGTCAAGAAATCTGCCAGCATGTCCGATGTTGGAGCATAGCGAAGCTCAATGAGTTGGTTTTGCATTGCCTCTTTCACGAAGTGAAGTTGAATGTCCACATGCTTCATTCTCTTCGTGTTGAGGTTGCAATTACCATTGGCAGCTTTAATGCAGCGCTGGTTATCTTCCCACACTGTGATGGCATTGTCGAAGTGAAAGATGCCTGCCTCTTGGCACCACTGTCGGAACCAGAGTAGTTCTGAGGTCAAATTGCAGAGCAATTTGTATTCTGCCTTGGCAGTTGAGATTGATACCGACGGCTGTTTTCTTGTTTTCCAGAAAATTAAGCAGCTGTGTAGTGGTGCCAGGTACCCAGAGGTGGAGCAACGCGTTAGGTGGCAATTGCCCCAGTCAGCGTCAGTGTAAGCAATCAACCCTGGATTGCCTTTTCGATTGTAGTGTAGTCCTAATTCTTGTGTCCCACGCAAGTACTTGAGGACGTGGAGAAAGGCCTTGCAGTGAAGTGTTCCCGGTTTTTCCAGGTACTGCAATAGACTTCTCACAGCATGAGACAAGTCTGAACGAGTCGCAGTACTAAGGTATTTGATGCTACCAACCACACTTCTAAAGTTAATTCCCATGTTTTCGAATGCCTTTCTCTCATCGTCAGTGGCTGGTGTGAGATGATCATTAGGTACCAGTGGGGTGTCGACGGTTTTGCAGTTTTGCATACCGTAGAGATCTAGTAAAGAATCGATGAAGTGTTGCTGGTCGAGGGTGATACAATCATCCAATTGATGGATTTTTACCCCCAAGAGTAGATCAGATGGACCAATGTCCTTAATATCGAATTCTTTACTGATTTCTGTTTTAAATAGTTGAACATTTTCTCCAAAGATTGCCATATCGTCAACATGAACATAGATCCATAAGATATCAGGCTTCCTTCGATGAAAGACACAGGGATCCAGCCTGCACGCGTTAAAGCCAACACTATACAGCCAGTCCTTGAGTCGATGATACCAGGCCAAGGGGGCTTGTTTGAGGCTGTATATGGCCTTTTTTAATCTTAGGCAATATCTACAACGATCAATCTCCAAACCCTGAGGAATGGACAAGTAAACTGTCTCAGTAAAGGGAGCATTCAAGAACGCACTTTTCACATCTATTTGATGAAACTGCAAGCCATTAGTGCAGGAGTGAGCGATCAGTGCTCTGAGGGAGTTTAATTGCCCTGTCGGGGCGTATGTTTTATCAAAATCCACTCCAGGTGTCTGAGTAAATCCCTGAGCACAGAGACGTGCTTTGTACTCCACAGTTTGGTGAGAATGGTCCTTTTTTAGTTTAAACACCCATGTTGTACCTACCAGCTTGTAGTCGCTTCTAAGATCCACGATGTCCCAAACCTTTAGTTCATTCATGGACAAGAGCTCCTTTCTTATGGCATTTGCCCAATTGTTTTTCTCTTCACAATGTAGGGCAAGCTGATATGTTCTTGGAACATTGGATGTTGTAATAAAGGTTTTTACCCTTCTCAAATAAGGCAGAATGTGAAGTGAGTCTAAATTGGAGGTGATTAGAGTAGGCTGACGTGGACCAATAATTTTAAGGTGATGGGTCTGGATGTTGCTCTCCTCCTGCTGCTGATCGGATGGATCTTCATGATTTGTTGAATGATTGTCGATAACAGGAAGAGCAGAGCTGTTGAGAGTAGAAACATCTTCCCTGGACGATTCTTCAACAGGCACCTCAGCATAGTCGGAGCACTGATTTTCCAATGTTTCAGTGCTAGTTGAAGTTTCCTTGTCGACTGGTTCTGTGATGAGGCTGACATTTTGGTCGGTGTGTTCATTTTTGACGTTCCAGGTTGGTGACTTTTTCCCTCCCGCAACAGCTGGAAAAATCTTTTTGTTAAAGGTGGCATTTCTGGTAACAGCGACTTTTAAGCCGGAAAGCCTTAAAATTTGGTACGCCGTATTACCATTCTCAAAACCAAGGAGAACCCCTTCTTGTCCAGGAGGCGCCAACTTCCACTCTCGTTGTCTTTTAAGACTGTGGATGACAGCCTGACATCCGAAGGTTCTAAGTTTGGTCAACTTGACAGAAGAATTAGTCCAAAGAAAATAGGGAGATTTATTTCCTCTTGACGCGGTCGGTGACAAATTAGAGAGAAAGATGGCGGTGTTTACCGCTTCTGCCCAATATTGGTTGGGCAAGTTGGAGTGGTTCAAAAGGCAACAAGCCTTCTCCAGAACCGTACGGTTTGCTCTTTTGGCAAAGCCGTTGTGCTCTGGTGTCTCTGGAGGTGAGAAGATGTGCACAAAACTGCACTCAGTGGAGAGGTTTCCAAATTTCTGATTAAGGAATTCACCTCCTCTGTTGGATACTAATTTCTTTATTTTTCTGTCATGGTGATTCTCCATGTAGTTTTTAGAAACTACAAACTGATCAAAGCTGTTGGATTTTTTTGCAAGAAACCTAATTATTTTGTACGAGGTGGCTTCATCCACAATAGTGAGCAGAAAACAAGAGCCAGAGATAGATTCAGGAGTAATTGGCCCAACTACATCAATATGTATGGTATCCAAAGGGTACTTAACTGGTTCAAAATGGTTGAGAAATGGAAGTCGACAAGATTTGTTAGTCTCACAGGTTAGACATGAGTGATTTGGATTAGGTAGACCAAGGTTTTTCAGCACAGAAGGACCAGGATGTCCTAGACGGCAATGCCAAAGGTTTGGATCGACTGAGGTGAGTAGTGTTCTGGGAGAGTCGTAGGTGATGTACATCAGTCTGTCACGAATCTCTCCTTCAAGAAGTATTCTTCCTTCGGAGCTGAGACAAAAGACGCTATCTGTTCGTTGAATGGTTAGCTGGTCTTTAAACAGTTCTAACATACTGATCAGGTTGCACTTAAGTTTAGGAACAAACAGACAGTTCTCAAGTTTAAGTACTTTGCCTTTACACTTCAGTTCTGCATTACCTATTCCCAGGGCTAGGAGATCGCTCTGTGAGTCTCCTGTGGCAACTTCAGATCTGATATTTTTAAAGGAGTTGGGAAAGAAATTAGGTGAATTGAACATATGGTGCGTAGCACCACAGTTGACGATGACTTGATTGCGCATAGGAGACATAGGACTTCCTATTGTTGTTAAGGCTTGGGCAATAGAAAGATGAGACCTAGCATTGTTTTTACGTTTATTTTATTGTCAAGATGGTCTTAATTGTGGGTTCTCAGCCCAACAGTCTTCTTTTTTGTGAGTGTTACACCTGTTGTTGTGTTTGCCATTGCTGCAGTAGAAGATAATCTTGTGTGGTTCTTCAAAGGAGGTAATTAAAGCAGAGGAGTCGTGCTCCTTTTTTGCATTGGAGCTGTTACTGTGATTGATATGGCTACCAAAGTCTTGAAGACGTGACAGTATTATCATGGGTTTTTTGATTATATCTTCATTGAAGGTAAGAGTTTCAACAAAATGGCTTAATTGTGGATTACCTCCTAGCTTTCCCAGCAAGGAGTATGAGAGTAGTTTGTTCGGAACTACAATGCTAACTGCGTCTAACTCCATCATGAGTTTTCGACAGTTATCAATGTAATTCCGAAAATTCACATCATAGAAACAGCGTTGCCAATCCATCCAGACTCGTCCCCTATTTACAGCGCGTTTGGAGGCATACTGTTCTGAGATCTTCGTCCAAAGTAAATGTGAATTTTCAATAGTCTCAGAGTTCACTACTTCTCTGAATACTCTTTTGGTGATTCTAATGGTGATCAGGTTGATGGCTTCAAAGCTCGCCTTTTTCCATTTGTTAATGGAGCTGGTTGAGGTGTCGTTAGATCTGACGTTTTCGCAGATGTCAAGTAGGTCTCTGGACCTTAAGTGAGTTTTCATCCTCATCTGCCAATTTCCATAGTTTGTTCCATCTAGGATGGGTATGGTGGAGATATCTTTGATGTCTAAAGATTTGTCATTCATTTTAGTAATCTACTTTTTTTTCAATTTATAAGTGCTGAGAGACGGCGAGACTGTAAATCTGATAGAATAAGAGTGTACTTTTGGAATAAATTACAAAGGATGATAGTTTACAAATATGAGTATAAAGTATATTTTAGTGTTTTAAAAAAAGACGACTATCCGGTAGTCAATTTCCCCTCTATTACTATTGTGAGGTATGGTATTTATAGTAAGAGCACATGTGTTTGATTAAGATCACTACGTGATCCTGTTGTCACTGTTCAATGACAGTTATAGACAGTAGTTTCTGCTACTTTGGTGAATTAAGTCTGTAGGTATGGATCAGAGTTAGTTTCTGATCTATGCCTTGCTACCTACGGCAGTTTTGTATGTTTTGGGCTAGGATAGAACTAACCTTGCCTCTTTGTGGCATTGTTTTTCAACAAGAGCTTGGAGCCTGTGTCACCTTTCTACACCAAAACTACATGTCTCACCAGCTCAAACCTCTCAAATATGATTTTTTCTAGGTACCCTGTTTTGAGAAGCTCTATGGAGGCCCAAAAGCTATAAATAGAGGTCCTCTCTCCCTCATTTTTCCCATCATCATGGAACAAGTTCACAATATCCAGGATCATAACCATCCCTGGACTAGCAGGATATCTAGAATAGTAGCAGTGTTGTCAGCCGGTGACTCAAAACCAGAGCACAAGCATGACAGCCAAATACCAGAAACAAATGGTAAAGCCAAGATACCACCAAAACATGGAGGTGAGCAAAATTGACTCAAAAGGTATTAAACGAAAGAGGAAAATCATCTCTTTCCAAATATACAAGTCCCATCACCATAGGACAAAGAATAACAAAGTTATTCCTGCTCAAAGCTATTGCTGAGCATAAACCTTAATTTTTACCTCTCATCTGAAATCTAGAGGAAGAGGCTTAACCCCATCAAATTGGTATTCAAATTGAAGCTCTAAGGCGGGGCTATCCAATGGTACTAGCCAAACTGAGCTAGTACCATAATTACAGAAGTTATGACCAAAATAAGGTTAAATAAGGGTGATTAAAATATTCACCTCTCATCTAACTTCTACAGTTTGAGTGTGAGATACCTAAAGTGGGGTCTTGTTAGAAAGAGAACAATCACGTATATCTAATGGTGCCATCCATTTCCCCATATCCTATCTAGAACAAAAGATATGGAGCAAGAAAGTCCCATACAGCTTTTGGACAAATCATAAATGTGTACAAGAAACCTTGTACATGGCATAACTTTGCCATATTTAATGTTACCCATGCCAAATGAGGTACCATTGTGTAGATCACATCTAGGACTACACAATGAACCAGCTTTGAGCTCAATATCTCAAAAACTGACAAAGGTATAGCAGTTTTAAGGTTAAAATCCCACAGTTTGGCCAATGCAGCCTTACAGTGGGATACTATCCCATAAGTATGATTATGAGCTGTCAAAAAGATGAAAAAGCTTGATTATACTTCAATACCTCATAGTTAGATCAAATAAAGAGGTCCATACAGGTTCTGTACAGCTTCTGACACGTCAGAAGCACCAGAACACACCTGTAAATTGCATTGGTGAAACATTTCACCCTGTATAGGGTAAAAATGACTACTTGTGGTTCTAAAACCACATTTCCACCCAATAATAGTCTGTATTGAGTGTATAGAACCACAAACCAGCCCACATTAGTGAAACGTTTCACTCTGTGGTTGTGTTCAGAGGTAAGCCACCTCCCACTACCCCAGAACAAGATAAAAGGAGGCTTTTCCTCACAAGGAAGCTAATCCAGCATTCTGTTCTTAATATTCTTACATTGTATAACTCCTTGAAAGAAGTGGTACCCTCAGAATTTAACAGGTTATAATTATAAGTTTTGATTATTGTAGGGGTTGTTATTGTAAACCAACAGGAAAACACTGCACCCAGGGCTATCAGAAGCACTCACCATCACTAAACTATTTTATTATAGCCCTTTTACTCATATTCTCACTTCAATATCATCATTATTTTCGTGTCACACTCAGAGTTATAGCTTTTATTATCATTTTGAAGCTATATCATAGAGTCACCCTGACAAGTGTTTCAGTAGTGAAAAGCTCAGTAGCCTTTCTCAATAGCTTCGTTTTAGTGAAGAATAGTAGTATAACTGTAGTCAAAAGCTCAGTAGCTTTGCTCAGTAGCTTATTATTGTTAAAGAAATGGTAGTATAACCATAGTTAAATCATAGTAGCCTTGTTCAAAAGCTTAGTATTATTAATAAAAAAGTGGTAGTGATTTAAAGTTATTATTAAAAAATATTACAAGAATCAAATCCAGTAGTCTTATTATTAGTATTCATATCACAAAACATTCATTATAATCAACATAAAGCCATAAGAATATCTATTTTCTTATCATTATTATTAAAATAGAAAAATATTATAATTACTTTTATTAAAATAACATTAAATATTAGTCTTTATTTTATCAGAAATTTTAGTTTTAAATCAGAGTTTTTGTACTGTAGTGTTATTGATAGGTCTGATTTAGAGACTGCTGATAATTATTCTCTATCTGTTAAAGCCTCATATCTTATTTTATTTTGTGATTCTCTGTAGGCTGACTATTCAGTATTATTTAGAGGGGAAGCTAATACAACTTAGAACTCATGGTTATTGGAAAATTCTGAAATTTAAAACAGACTTACCAATAACTTCCCCCTCAAGGTAATGCCTTATTTCATCCCACACCAAAAGGAGTTCCCACAGTGTTTGTGTGAAATTTGATTAAATTTAATCTTTGTGTATAAATATTACTAAAAAATCAATTTAAGAAATCATTTGATAATTTCAAAATACTTCATAAAAATAGATTTCTGTGTAATAAATTTTTGGATCATGGTGGCTGTATTGTATATTTGATCTAAATTTTCAATAGAATTTCCTTAATAATAGCCCCATTTTGTAACTATCAGAACTCATGGAGAGCTCTCAATGCACCAGACAATTGAAAATTTTATCTGAACTTGGTTGTATAGGTCCAAGTATCTCAAAATGGATTTTGACTTTTTCAATACTAAAAAATGAAAAACTAATATGAAAATAATTTTCCCATTTGTCTACAGTAATATTTCCTTAAATGTATCAGGTACCATTTTATATGGATCTATGAATAATTTCATTTAAGCTGATATAAAAGCTCAACATCCATTTAAAATAATTAAAAACTTCAGATTAATTAATAAATAAAACAGTTCAATTGTTTAGTTTAAAATAATTGTGATTACATATTCAATAAAGGCAAAACAACTGGTAGAGATTGGTTCCTCTAAGAAATTTGTTTCTCAAAAGATATATATAAGGATTGTGATAGGTTGTGATTGATTTTATATATTTTACGGCCTCAAAAAATGATAAATCACCAATAAGCATCTGTTTGTAAGATTCAGTTAATAAAATGATGTATTCACCTCTCTCAGATGTTCTCAGAGGATAATATAGTAAACATTCTTGTTTTTATTTAGTATTTATGCTCAATGAAAGCATTAAGAAATCTATATAAGTAGCATTCAATAGAGGCAGGCCCCATAAGTAAGTTAGACCTTGCTGGAAATTAAGATTCAAGTGGTACAAAGATCACTTAATGCCATTTCCACTGATAATCAAAACCTTTTCTGAATAATTTTTTCATTATTAAATTGTAATTATAAAGAATTTACAAAGGAATTGACACCATTAATAATATTTTTTGATGGAAATAATTTGAATGTTTCTATCCAGAATTTCTGGAGCCAATTAAGAACATTTCTTCAAAAACAATTAATTCATTGTCACAACAAAGAAATAGCTTCATTCTTTTTATCAAAGAGACTGTGATTAAATTTTGCAAATATATGTATGCAAAACTAACTAAAATTCTGTTGAAAATTTCAAAAGAAGAACAATATAATTAATCTGAATAATAAAGAGTTTTGAACAGGATTGAAGTAAAATGAAGTATTTTAATATTTTTTTGACATATTAATATGCTTTATGGGCAGAGAGCCCTCAGAAATTAACTTAAGTGGTCCTTATTTATTACAATAAAAACCCTTTAATTTGTGATTGATATTATTGGAATTATGTTGAATTTGATATATAATCCTATTGGTGTCTCTGAACTTATTTTTAAGCATATATATAATTTAAATTGATATTTAAAAAAGAAAACAGTAAAAAAAAGCCAAAAAAGAATATCCTAGAAAGTTTTTATTTATAGCAAATACTTGATGCAAAATAATATAGTTACCTCAAAAATACGAAATATAAGAACATTAATAAGATTTTCATTGAGTTTAATTTTATTATTCAAATGAAGCTCATATTATATGTCTTGGAGAAAGACAGTATGAAGAACTCCCTTTCTGCCGCTATAAAGCAGTTTTCTTTATCTTTTTAATTCCATTTTGAGTTTTTAATCCATATTTTATGGTAATATGTTATTTCTATTTTTTATGATATTTTTCTTTTTTGTGTTTTGATTGAGTTTTCTTGAGTTTAGCTTTTTATTTGTAAAATGGTTTTAATTTACTTTTATATCTTGTTTTTCAATAAAAATCACAGTAACAGGCCTTTACAAGTACTGTCACTATAGCAAGTTTGAAAGATATCAGGTTTATTACTGAACAGCAATTGCAATTCCTGTTTATTTAAAATTGTCAAAAATTGTTGAAAATTTTACAGTAGCTTCCATTATTGGCCTTTTACTGTAATCTTATTTGAAAATTATTAATTTCCTCCAGTAGCAGGGGCTTTTTTGAATAAAGCCCACTACTTCTCTCTCAAGCTGATGAAGAAAGCTTTAAACAATACAGATTAATGGACTGTATCAATAAAGAAGATGAATTTTGGTGCTTATAGTAGAAATTGATGACTTCATTCATGATAAAAAGGAGTCAGAAAATGAAAAAATCAAGAATAAGCTCTAGTAATTCTAATCAATAAAAAAAACAATATATATGAATTTTTCTATCTTTGTGTAAATAATTTTATTTCAAAAATATAACATCCTTTATATTTTCTTTCTGAGGTTGCCAAGATTTTGAAAAAAACTGAAAAAAATCCTCATCAATCCAGTTTCTAAAGAAGAGGATACAGCTTGAAACAGCTGATTTTGATTTTTGTGATCCAGTTTTTGACTAAGAAATAAGAGTTTATATTTCTAAAGAAACATCAAGTAATCAATAAAAACATATGAAGGCTTTTCTCATCTTCAAGAGTGGTTTTGAATAATTTTGTCCTCCAAAAGAACTGGAATTTTCTAAATGGAAAATAAATATTTAGATGAAACATTACCTCTACAGTTTCCACCTTCAAAATCATGCTTGATAAAGGAAAAACCATGCAAAAAAAGCATGAATGACACTTTTCAGTATGAAAAACAGAAGTGGGACAAGAGTCATAAAGAATCAGACCTTAAAGCAGGGGACTAAGTTCTACTTTCAACGTTGAAGTTTAATAATATCAAAAGACCAAGGAAACTCAAAGATTGTTATGTAGGACCTTTTGTTATTGTTTCCTTACATATAAACAATGCAGCTCAAGTGGAACTGAGTGGTTATTTAGAAAAAGACACCTCACCTTCCCATTCAGCTTGATGAAGCCTTCTCAACCAGATGATAAAGAACTGATTCCTTTAAGGAACCTCACTCCTTAAACTGTACCACCAGTGGAAAAAAATGAAGACAAAAAGATAAAGAAAGTCATCAAATAAAGGAGACTTATGGGTAAAGATAAAAGAGAATATCTTGTCAGATATATAATCCAGTACATGAAGCTGAATAGATGGCAGAATCAGAAATACCTGATTCAGATAAACTTCTGAGAAGATTTAGGCATTAAAGAAGGACACAAACCTGAATATGTGTCAGGATGAGTCTATGTTGAAGCAGTAATTAGGCTATTTACAACTAGAACTATGACTGTGACACGTAGAAAAATGATTTAAAATAAGAGTTTTTAATTTAAGATTATGTTTTATAATATAATAAAAGGGCTCTACTATTGAAGAATAGTGGTGGTGAGCGCTATTGAGAACCCAGGGTGCAGTCTTACCAGTTGGATTACTAAAATAAGAGCTACAATAATTAAAGTTATAATTATACCTGATTATTACCCAAGAGTAAAACTTTTTTTGACAGTTTACTACGTAGGGTATTCAAGAGCAGGATGAGGAAACAATTCTGGGTGTGAAAAGCCTCCTTTTTATCCTGAAATGGGGTGGAAAGGGTGCTAGACCTTTCCACGTAGAGGAAGTGAAGATTTTTCACTCTCTGAGACATGCTTGTGGTTTGAAAAGACCTGTATTAACCTGTATTGGGCTCAGATGTTATTTTGAAACCACATCTGGGGACCTCACAGCCTGATTCTGATGGGTATGAGGCGTAGAATGCTGTACAGAAACTGTATGGGACCCCATTACTGACTGAAACATGAGGTATTGATGTAAAAACAAGATTATTCGTCTATTTGACACCTCATATTCATGATTATGGGACATTATCCCATGGTAAAGCTGTATTGGTCAGAATGTGGGATTTGGACCTTAAAGCAGCTGTAACTTTGTCAGTTCTTGAGATATCAACCTCAAAGCTGAATCCGTGTGTATCCCTGTGAGTGTTCTACACAATGGTACCTTATATGATATGGTTATCATTAAATATGGCAAAGTTATGCCATGTACAAGATTTTTGTACATATGCGTGGTCTAGGAAAAAAGCTGTATTGGGCTTGTTTGACCCATAACCTCTGCTATAGTTGAGATATGAGAAAATGGATGACACCATCAGATAGCCCTGAATGTTCCCTTTCCAAAAAGACCCCAATTTAGGTATCTCACACTAAAACTGCAAAAGTTAGATGAGAGGTGAATGTTTTGTTCACCCTTATTTGGCCTGAATTTGGCCATAACTCAAGTAAAACTGGTGCTAGCTCAGCTTGGCTAGTACCATTGGATAGCCCTGGCTTAGAGCTTCATTTTGAGTACCCATTTGATGGGGTTAGGACTCTCCTTCTGGATTTTAGATGAGAGGTGAAAATTAAGGTTTATGCTCCGCAACAACTTTGAGAAGGAATAACTTTGTTATTTCTTGCCCTATGGTGATGGGACTTATATATTCAGAAAGGGGTGAGTTTCCTATTTCCTTTGATATATTTTGAGCCAATTTGGCTCAGCTCCAAGTTTTGGTGGTATCTTGGCTATACCATTGGTTTATGGTATTTTGGCTGTCATGCTTGTGCTCTGGTTTGAAGTCACAGGCTAACATACCCTCCCTCTAAAAAAGGCTCATCATTGATGAGACTTTTCAGTCCTCCTAGAGGCTCTGATTGTTCTTAGATGAAGTTTCCCATCTGGTATGGCATCTTCTGCCAACCACTTGTCTTTATCAGCTGTTTGGTTCTTGAATCTGACTAACTACTGTCTTTCATCCTTCCCATTGAGTCTGATCTTCCTGGCCCTGATGATTTTACTCACAGGTCCTGGGGAGTCCTCCACTTCCACTATCCCTGGTGGTTTGAGGATCTTCTTCCTGGAGGGGAATTTACCCTCTTCTTTTTGCAAGTATGGCTTGATTAAATTCACTGGAACGACTGGGTGTTTCCTGCAAAACTCCTCTGTGAGCTTGACTTCCACTGCATTCCTGCCTACCAACTTGAAGATAGTGAAAGGCCCTAAAAATGAGTCTCTCATCTTCTTGGGTCCTTTAAGATTGTTGAAGTTCAGTGTAGACACTAACACCTGGTCCCCTTCCTTCAAGCCAGGTTCCATGTGTGTCTTGTCCCACCTCTGCTTATTATAATCTTTTGCCTCAGCTATGCATTTAGAAGCTGTGTCACAAGCCCTCTTCCACATATCATGGAAGTCTTTGGCTGTGGGGTGAATGGTCAGAATATTCTTCTTCAAGTGATCCACAGGCAACAAGCGATTCCACCCTTTCTCTACCACTGCAGGTGTTTTTCCTGTGGCAGATTGCTGACTTGTATTATAAGCCAGTTGGACAGCTGGTAGAAGGGTAACCCAGTCATGGATATATCCCTCATGGTCCTTGTATTCCATGCCATAGGAACAGAACCTCCTAAGGATGTCCTCCATTGTTTGGATCATCCTCTCTGCTAGGCCATCTGTTTGTGGATGGGAAGCTGTGGAAAACGCAAGCTTGGTGCCAAGCATTTCATACAAGTTGGTTCAAAATTCAGATGTGAATTTTGGGTCCCTATCACTAATGATGATCCTAGGGACTCCACAGGTAGATATGATGTTGTTCCAAAATAACAGAGCAGTATCCATGGCTGTGTCCTCCTTGTGGAATGGTAGACACCTCATGCTCTTGCTGAACCTATCAACTATGATTAAGCAGGAATTGTAGTTTTCTTTGCCTCCTGGGACAAGTCCTGTAACCCAGTCCATGTGCTGGTTTCCCATGGGTGTTTGGGTTCTCCTATATGTTAAAGTAGCCCATACTTCTTCCCATGTCTCCTATTTGCCTTCTGGCATCTTTCACAAGTGCTGATGTATTCACTCAACTCTAGTTCCCACTTGGGCAGCCAAGCTGTGCTTGCTACCCTCTCCTTGGTCCTGCCTTCACTCATGGGTCCCATATAGGGTCAGTCATGGCATTCCTGCAGGATCAGGGAGATGTGGTCTCTGTCTACCACTGTGAGTGCACTTGTGTGTTTTTCTCTGTGGTAGAGCAGGCCATATATAAGGAAGAACTTGTTATCCTTATAGGCCCTCAACCAGGGTTCTTCCAGCTGGGATTCCAGCTATGGACTCCTGTACTTTTTCTGAAGGAGTTGTAGTAATATGCCACACTGTTTGTGTTTAGCATAAGACTTCAAAACTGCACTGAAAAATTCATTGTGTAGTTCTGAGGAACTTATTCCCAGTATGGGAGTTCCTGTTCCTTCTGAATCAGTGTTCCCACTGTCAAGGGTACCACTTCCTGGCGCCCATTCAGAGAATCTGAAGTTTCTCCTCCTATCTATTTCCATGAAATGGATGGGGATCTTAGCTGAAACTTCAGGGTCATAAGCTGGATTGCTCTTGACATTATCCAGTGGCCATCTGCATTGGTATGACTTTTACCTTCCTTGTATATGATGGTCACGTTCCCTCTATAATCCTCGATGGCTATTTGCCATCTCAGCATGTATCTATTTTTAGTCTTCATGTTCAGTAAAGACTTCAAGGCTGTGCAGTCTGTGTAGAATTCAAAGACTGCACCCTCCAAATAATAATGAAGTTTCTCCAGAGCCCAGACTAGATATAGACATTCAGTCTGGGTGGCCCCATACCTGGCTTCTGAATCTTTCAGTTGCCTTGAGATGTAGCAAATTACTCCTTCTCTTGGTTCACCATCCACAATTTGTCTTTGGTGAAGGGCTTCTCCAAGGCCTTGACTACATGCTGCATCTATGTATAACTTGAAAGGTAGTTCAAAGTCAGGCAAGATGAGTACAGGTGCATTTGTGAGTTCATATTTTATCCTCTCATATGCATCCCTCCTTTCCTTGGTGATTTCAAAAACTACATATTTTGAGCACAACTTGTAAAAACTACTAGTTATGTGGGAAGAATTCTTGATGTGGTTTCTATAGTAGGTAGCAAACCCAAGGAAAGATTGCATCTCTTTGATGCTCTTTGGTACTGGTTTTTGCAGTACTGCTGCTACGTTATTCTGGTAAATTTCCAGACTAAGACCTGAGACTTTATGTCCTAGAGCCAGTAGCTCTTGTTGGCCAAAATTACACTTTTTCAGTGAAATTTTCAGATTGATGGGTGTACATTTGCTTAGAACTCTGTCTATGTAATGTACATGGTCTTCCCATGTCTCTGAGTATATAATGATATCATCAATATATACCACCATCCAGCATTCCAATATTTCTTCTTGAAATATTGTGCCCATCATCCTTTGGGAGTGGGCTGGTGCATTTTTGATGCCAAATGGCATCCTGGTATACTCATATATGCCCATAGGGCATATTATTCTGAGTAATTTCATGGAGTTTGGTTTAACTCCATTTTGGTGGAAGCCTTTCATACAATCCATTGTGGTTATGTATTTGGCTTTTGCCAGTTCATCCAAGGCATGAGGTATCCTGGGTATAGGGTACCTGTCTGCTTTTGTGTAGTTATTCAGAGCTCTAAAGTCTCCACACAGTCTAGAATTGCCATCATGCCAGGTGATTAGGAAAGGGGTGGTGATTTCCACTATTTCATCATGTCCAATCTTCCTGATGAAATCCATGTCCAAGAGTTCATTGATATGTTTCTCAATTTCTTTCCTGGTTTCCAGGCTTGCTGGATAAGGAGGTCTCCTAAGCATGGGTGGATAAGGTCTTCCCACATCCAGATATAGTTCTATATCATGGCCTTTGATCTTGCCTAATGGTTCTTCATCAATGGCAAATGCTGGTCTGTTCTTTCTCAGCATCTTCAGTAAACTTAGTTTTTGTTTACTGGTGAGGGTAGTGCTAAACTGTCCCTTCCTGAATTCATTCAGAAGTTTTTCTAGTGGATCTTGAGAAGATATATGGTATATATCAAGTGGAAATTTCTTTTCCTTGTTGGTACCAATGGTAATGTTCCTATTTTGACTGTTATAAATATCTATGGCATACATCCTCTGGTAGTCTGTTACCAGTAAGAGCCCTTGGATGTGGGAATCATCAAGCACTACAAACTCTCGGTTGAGTCTGATATTACCCTTCCTGTGGGGTATAATTATCTCTTTGATAATTGTAACAATAGAAGTCATCTTCCCTGAGGCACTTTCAAATTTCTTTGCCTTGGTGGGAAGGAGCTGTTTTTCCCAATGTGGGAAGTGGTTGTCCAGATATTCTCTGGCCACTATGGAGCAGTGTGATCCAATGTCAATGATCAGTGGATGCTGAGCATTGTCAATACAGAAAGTCATCTTTCTGGCTGTTCCATGTATATATGCCATCCCTTTGGTTGATGTAACCAGGAATGTTTGTGCATATTGTGTGTGTTTGCACAAGAATTTATTGGCAGTATCCTGTGGCATGCCTGCTTCCAACTGTATGTCCTGAATTTCTAGTGGGGTTTCCTCTTGGTATTCTACTAGAAATTCCTCCTTTGGGTCTTGGTCATCATCAGATAGGTCTCTGATGGCATTGCCCATAAAGTCTCATTCAGAATCCTCTGTTGTGGATTCCTCCTCTTGGAATTTCTCAGTGGCATAGACTTTTTTCTTTGCCTTTGGACAGATGTTGGCATAGTGGTCTGTTGAACCACAATTGTGACAAGAGTTTCTCTTCTTTGCCACTTCTGCCACTCTTTCTTTGGGTTTGTCTTTGAACTCTACCCTGAAAGGTTGTTTCTCTTTGAAACCATTGCTCTTATATGGGGTGAATTTCCCTATATTAGTCCTTTTCCTTATTCCTTGTAAGGTATTAGCAATGTCTTCTAGAGTGCAATTTTGGTTGCATCTGCATTTTACTGCATGCTCTAGCTCTCCTGGCAGTTGTCTCAGAAGCTTGTAATTCCTTGTTTTGATGTTCATCTGAGGATCAATGGATTTAAGTATTTTAGACTGTCTAAGACACCACTCATATGGATCTTTGTCCACAGAGTATTTGTCATTGTCAAATTACATGGTTGTTTGCCATATCCAAGTTCCATTGCTGTACTTTTGGATGATTTGACTCTTCCACCATGGCCAGTTCCTTATGCCATGGATTTCTTTCATTTCTGTGTACCATAGAATAGCATGACCTTTAAATGCAGTATTTAATCTAGCAGTAATCCAGTAGTCTGGTATGCTTGGTACATCAATGAAGAGTCCATCAATATAATCTATGAGCTCCATATGATCATATTCTCCTGTTCCAGAGAATTTGGGCCAGCTTGAGGCCTCAGGAAGCTGTTTCAAGGCTCCCTTCTCTGAATAGGACATGCCATCTCCATCCTGGTATTGTGTCACAACCATGAGTTTTGGCCCTCCTCCTTGATGGCTGCGGCAATTCAACCTGGAGCCCAGATGTGGCCAATTGGTCACGTCATGTCCTTTATGGCCAATTGGCCCCCTTGGGTGTTTTATGGTTTTTACGCCATAACCCCTCTCAACCATCATTTATGGCCTCAGGCCATATCCTGCCATCATTGGCCTTCTTGGCCAAATTCCACCTCACCAACCCCCAGGCCTTCATCTTTCATTTTGGGCCTGGGGGGTCCTTTTATCTTCTAGGGGTTTCTGGACCCCCTAGCCATCATCATTGGCCCCTGGCCAACCCCTTTCATTATGGGGGTTTAGGCCTAAATGGCCTTTTTGGGCCATTTAGGCCCCCTACGGCTTCTACGGTCCGCGGTGCGTAGGCCAATTAGGCCCCTTTTGGCCTAATCCAATGAGGCCAAAAGGGGCCAAAGGGGCCAGCCACCTAGGCCCCAAACCACAATTGGGCCCACCTGAGCCAATTTTGGCCATTATTCCCTTGGACCCAAAAATGACCAAATCCCTCTTGGACACCTTTTTGCCCATAAATCCCGTAGGACCCAATTTTGGCCATGGACCACCATGGATCAATATTTCCATCATGGCCTCTGGCAACCACCAGAGGCCACCAGATCAGCTCAGAAAAGCCTTCCCCTCAGCTTAAGGGGAATTTCTTCCTTTCCTTCATGCACTCCGTACCCAAGATTGCAGGTGTGGTGTATATATGGTATTATATACCATTATGCACCATTTTTGCTCAGCAATCCAATGGTGACGTGTTCAGGATCCAATTCCACCTTTCCATTTCAAGGTCCATAATTCCAACGCCCATTTCGAAGGAGGACTTTTCAGCTCATCAGTCTGGCAATCCATGGCGGCAATTCAGAAGATCATTCAAGGATCCCAACCACCTGTATCAGCAGGAGTTGGGTTGGTACAATTCATTCAGGATTTTTCTAAGGTCAATTCTCAAGAGGTACTACATCATTTAAATCAGTTGTCAAGACATCAAGTATTCAATACTCCTTGGACAACCCAAATCATCCGTACAGGCCTTATTCAATCAACCTGTATGGCCTTGGCCCAATTGGGTCATTTCTTATTCCACTGTGTGAATTCCATCACACAGTTCAAATTTCAAGATGGCCAGAACTGTATTTCCCGATTCGGACAATACAGTCATTGATCCACCTTCCAGGATCAATCTTTCAGCTTTTCACATATACCGGCCACCCTTCATCACCTGGGGACTTTTTCCCCAGTTAATTAATATATTGGATTTATTTTATCCTTATTTTCTTTTACATTATTAAAGTTAATACTGATAATCTTAAGTCAGTCATTAGCACCCTTTTCTCTTTTCTTTCTTCGCCTGTCAGTGGATATTGGTGGTCATATCCTTTACTAATTCCATTGTTCTTTCTGGCAGGTTGAAACAGTGAATTGAGGATTCACTTGGTTGGCTTCTTTTATTTTGGCCCCTGGCTTCATTCTTCTTACCCTTTGTTATCTTTGGCATATTTGTCCTTTCTCTACTTCCTGCTTAAGAAATATATTCCATAATATTTCTTATCATCTTTTGGAGCCCTCCAAGTGAGTTCTTCATTCCTGAGTGCCAGGCCCTCTTGCTTCCATAAGAGCCCCTGTGACATTATATTAATTAACTCATAATTTCTTTTCATTCTATTCATTCATTCTTCATCAATTTCATTCATTCATTCATCGAAATTATGACTCTTTAACGCTTATGAAAATTTATGATTCTTCGTCATCTCTCAATTTTCTCTCACTCATTTCTTCATTCTGAAAATTGAAAGCTGACCCAAATTTTATTTTCTGTTCATCCTTTCAATCTTAATCTCATTTTTCATTATCATCAATCTTACTCTTAACTGTAATTCAGGCGTTGTTATCTTTGATCCTCAAATTATTCATCAGATTATTCAGACACGTTCTTAATATTAGGATTCATTTTGATTTATTCCTCAAGAGTTTTGATTTTGGAAGAATTCACTTGGAATTGATTTAATTGACCGATTTGACATAATTGAAATTGACATCAAGATAATTGATTGACCTGAAGATTTTATTGATTTGCTGATTATTCACATCAAGAATTCATTTTGATTGATTGACTTTCTGCAAGATTCTGATTTGATTTTATTGTGATTGATTTGAGACATTGATTTTATTTTTGACTTCAAGACTTCATTTGATTTTGATTTATTGACGTACTTGAAGATTTTCACTTGATTCCTTTATTTCCTCAAGATTTGATTGTTGATTCTTTACTTCAAGATAATTTTGAATTCCTTTCATTTATTTGATTTATTATTCCTGAATCATGCCAGTTGAACATTCACCTCCTGCAAGACAGACCAGATCTCAGGCCAGAACTCAAGCTGTTCTGACTCCAACTCCAAGGGCTCCCCTTGACGGTACCCCAGCAGTTTCTCAACTGAGGGCCAGATTGGACAGAGGACCCACTTTGGAAGGAGCAGCACCATCCAGGAAGGAAGGAAGAGGGCCAAGGAGATCAATCTCATTATCAGGAGTGGTTGGCGGATTCCCAGGACTTTCAAGAACCAGTCCCAAGGTTCAAGGTGAAGATGATGAAGAGGAGGAGGGGAATTCTGTGGAAGAGGAAGAGTCTAATGGCACTGAGGCTGCTCCTGCTCCTGTGGGAGCATCTGAAGGCACCAGAGGACCAACTCTAGCCCAGTCTGATCAGCCTGTCTCTCATCAGTCCGAACCTTCTTTATTGGCCATCATGCAGCAGATGACTCAAATTATGGCCAATCTTCAAGCAGCTTCTTCCTCTGAGTCATCAAGACCACCAGCCTTCAAGACTCCATCTATGAAGGCTCCAGAATGCTTTGATGGGACTCAACCCTTCAAAGTCAGAAGCTTCATTCAATCTTGTCAACTCATCTTTCATAATGATCCGGAAAACTTCTCTCAAGATAGAAAGAAGGTTCTTTATGCCACTTCATTCTTAGTTGGCAGGGCTGCAAAATGGATTGAGCCTTATCTTTCCAATCTCAATAATCAAGACTCAAGTTACCTTCTCAATTCCTGGCCACTGTTTGAATCCCAATTGTTCACTTTATTTGGAGACCCAAATGAAGTTAGAAAAGCTGAAGCAGAATTGGATGGCCTTAGGATGAAAGAAGGTGGGCATGTTGCTTTATATATTGCCGATTTCAGGAGTTTGGTTTCAAGAATTGGGGATTGGGGTGAAAGGGCTCTCATTCATCATTTCAGGAAGGGCTTGGCCTCCAGAATTCTGGATCAATTAGCCTCCCATCCTTCAAATATTGATTCTCTTCAAGACTTAATGGACGTCAGCCTGGAACTTGATACCAGGTACCATGAGAGGCAAAAGGAGAAGAATAATCATCAAGAGAAGAAGCCTGAAGCCTTGAAGTCTCACTCTTCTCATCATCAAGTTCCTTCAAGCTCAAGGCATAAGAAGAAATTTCATTCTCAAAAGCAGGACAAGCCCCATTCTTCCTTGTTGAATAAGGACTTCAAGTTGAAGGGTTCTGAAAAAGAGAGAAGAATCAAAGAGGGCTTGTGTACCTATTGTGGTGGGAAGCATAGTCTTGAGTCCTGTGTCAAAAGGCCTCAAAATAAGCTTACCCAACTGTCAGGCAGTTTCCCCAGCCAGGGAAAAGCCTGAGTGAAGATCATGTTGTGTTCAATGGTCTTCACAGTTTTCCTTCCAGAGCACAATTGTGCATTCTGAATACTGGTTTCAAAAATTCTCTTAAATTTTTTGTTTTTTCTTCTCTTTCTGATGTTTTTTACAGTATTCTCATTGATTCTGGTGCTACACACTCATTTATTGCAAAGCAGTTTGTTCACAAGTACTCATTGACTACGTCAGAACTTCCAGAGAAGATTCCTCTTATCATTTTGGACTCCTCTGAGTCCCCTTCCTTATTTGTGACTCACCATACTAAATATATGGTTGAGCTCCCTTCCTTCCCAAGCTTTGAATGGGACTTTTTAGTCATTGATACTCCCAAGGGAGAAGACCTCATATTGGGCTTTGACTTTCTCAATCATTTTAATCCTTCTATTGATTGGAGGCAAGGGCTGATCACCTTTAATCCTGATCATTTGGACTATTCTGATCCTTCTAATTCTGTCCGTAATGACTTTTCTTCTGCCAAGCCTTGTGCAGCTCTGGTTGGTGATTCTAGAACACCATCATTTCCATCTTCTGTCCATATTCCTTCCCTTAATTCCCCACAGTCATTACTATCTCCTAGAGCTGAAGTCTTCAAAGAGATTCAAGATGTTGGAGAAGATAATTCTGTATCTTCACTTCACCTCTTATTCGGGAATATAGACCTTCCTCCTTCATCCTATCATGACTCCCTGGAGGAGTTGTGGGATGAAGAGGAAGAGCCAGAAGAAGTAGAAACCGTGATGAAGGTTGTTCCTTCTGTCTATCACCAATATTTGGATGTATTCTCCAAGGTGAAAGCAGAAAAACTTCCTCCTCACCGTGCCTGTGATCATCATATTGAGCTGGAGGGGTCTCTACCTCCAGTTGGGGTGATCTACTCTTTATCCAAACAAGAGTCAGATACACTCAGGGCCTACATTTCAGAGAATGTAGAGAAAGGTTTCATCCGGCCAAGCTCCTCTTCAACAGGAGCACCTGTTCTTTTCGTCAAGAAGAAAGACGGTGGCCTCCGTTTGTGTGTTGATTACCGCAAACTCAATGCTGTTACTAGGAAGAACAAGTATCCTGTTCCGCCTATGAATCAGCTTCTCAATGTCTTTAATGATTCTTCTATCTTCTCCAAGATTGATTTGTGTGGTGCATATAACCTGCTCCGAATCAGGGAGGGTGATGAAGATTTGACTTGTTTTAGAACTAAATATGGCAGTTATGAGTACTTGGTTATGCCGTTTGGGCTCACCAATGCTCCTGCTTCTTTTCAAAATCTTGTCAATGATATCTTCCAAGATTTTCTTGATGTTTATGTTGTGGTTTATTTAGACGATATTATGGTCTTTTCCAAGTCTGAAGAAGAGCATGTCACTCATGTGTCCACTGTTCTTTCCAGACTTAGGGCCAATAATCTTTTTGCTAAGGCGTCCAAATACCTTTTTCATGTTTCTAGTGTTGAATACCTTGGTTATGTTGTTTCTTCTGAAGGCCTCAAGATAGACCAAGCAAAAGTCCAGCAGATTCTTAATTGGCCTCCTCCAAGAAACCTCAAGGCACTTCAATCCTTTCTTGGCTTTGCCAATTTTTACCGCCGTTTCATCAAGAATTATTCAAAGAAGATCAGTTCAGTCACCAGCTTCCTCAAGAAAGATTCCTGTTTCCCCCTCAATGAGGAAGCTCTTAGTCAGCTTCATCAACTCAAAGAGGCTTTCACCACCGCTCCAATCCTTCTCTACCCACCATTGTAGAGACCGATGCATCCGATTATGCCTTGGGTGCTGTACTGAGTCAGGTCTCTGACTCAGGAAAACATCCCATTGCATTCGACAGCCGCAAGCTTATTCCAGCGGAGCTTAACTATGAGATTCATGACAAGGAACTCCTTGGCATAGTCTGGGCTCTCAAGCTCTGGAGGGCTTTTCTTCGTTCTCTGTCTTCCCCTTTTGAAGTTCTTACCGATCATTCTTCTCTTCAGTACTTTATGTCATCAAAGATCCTTACTCGCCGTCAAGCCCGTTGGGCTGAATTCCTGTCTGAATTTCATTTCTCAATCACTTACCACCCTGGCTGCCTGGCTACTCTTCCGGATGCTTTATCACGTTGGGACGACGTTTATCCGGAGAGGGGGGAGGATTTCATCAGCAAGAATCCAATGAATTTTCAGCAACTCATTAAGCAAGATGAAGTTCAACCCTCAAAGTTCTTTGCAGTCAAGGTGGAGTCATTTTCAAATCTGATTGACTCAATTCAGAAGGCAGTATGGCAAGATCCTCAGTACAGAAGTATCCTTGAAGATTTGGGTAAAGGTAAATCTGTCCAAGATTATTCTCTTGATTCCTCCTCCCAACTCCTTCTCTTCAAAGATCGGGTGGTAGTCCCAAATGACTCCACAATCCAACTCAGCATTCTTCAAAAGCGTCACGATTCTCCTCTAGCTGGACACCCTGGCCAAGAGAAGACTCTCAAACTTGTCAAGCGGGATTTCCACTGGTCCGGCATGACTCAATTCATCAAGGATTATGTTTCATCCTGTCAACAGTGTTCAAGAAACAAGAATATTCATCATAAGAAGTTTGGATTTCTCAAGCCTCTTCCAATTCCAAACGGTCCTTGGATTTGCCTCTCAATGGATTTCATCACTCAACTGCCACTGTCCAATTCCTTTGACTCAATCCTTGTCATAGTGGACAGATTCTCAAAAATGGCGGTTTTTATTCCAACAATGTCTTCAATCACTTCACTGGATTTGGCCCATTTATTCATCAAGAATATTTTCTCAAAGCATGGCCTCCCATCAAGCATTGTCAGTGATAGAGGTTCACTCTTCGTTTCTTCCTTCTGGACCAATCTTTGTCAGCAGCTCAAGATTTCAAGAGACTTGTCAACTGCTTATCACCCAGAAGCTGATGGACAGACAGAGAGGGTAAATCAGATACTAGAACAGTATCTTCGGATGTATGTCATTTATCATGAAGATGATTGGAACACCTGGCTCCCTCTGGCTGAATTTGCCTACAATAATTCTGATCACTCTTCAACCAAGCAATCACCGTTTTTCACTGTTTATGGAAGAGATCCACAATTTGATTCAGTTCACATCACTCAAGATACTCCTGCTGGAAAGTTATCAACAAAAATCCAATCAGTACAGCAAGATGTCAAGAGAGAACTTGAAATCGCCATAAACCGGTTTAAGAGGTATGCAGATAAAGGTAGAGCAATTCCACCTGTTTTCAATCCTGGTGACATGGTATGGCTTTCTTCCAAGAACATCAAATCAACCAGACCCACCCAAAAACTATCCGAAAGATGGTTGGGTCCTTTTCCAATCCTGAAGAAAGTCAGTTCTCATGCTTACCACCTCAAGCTTCCATCTCAATAGAAATCCATCCACCCAGTCTTCCATATCTCACTTTTGGAACCAGTCAAGACATCAACAATCCCAGAGCGGCATCAAGAGCCTCCTCCTCCAATCATCATTGAAGAAGAAGAGGAATGGGAAGTCTCTCAAATACTGGACTCAAAGCTCAAGAGAAGAAAATTATGGTATCTGGTGGAATGGAAAGGTTTCAGTCAAGACCCAGAAAGATCCACTTGGGAACCAGCCGAAAACCTCAAGAATTGTCCTGAACTTGTCAAAGATTTTCATTCCTTATATCCTGACAAGCTGGGTCCCAATTCTTCAAAAGCTTGATTCACTTATGGTGCTTGGTGGGGAGAGGAATTACCAAAAGTAAGTCCCACTCCTGGTATGCACCTTTCGGGGTATTATACCCTTATCTGTTGTAAGCATCACCTTGGCCACTCTGTGAGCACTTTGCAATTTTGGACACAGATCTTGGCCTGGCTTTTCAACATTCAATTCCAAAATTATGGCCATTTTCACTTGGACAAATGGACCATTCACCCTTTTACTTCTTTTCCAAGTTTCCCAATGCAATTCAATCCTTAACAAGTTTGTTTATTTCTTTTATGGCACTGGCGGGATTGGAAACTACCAAAAGTAAGTTCCTCTCCTGGTGTGCACTTCCCCGAGGGGTCAACAATCTGTCCAAAACATCACCTTGGCCACTTTGTGAGCACCTGGCATCAAATCTCTTTTCCAGGTACCCTGGCCACTCTCAATTCAATTCTCAAAATCCGCGATGAAGATTGGACTCCCCCTCAAAATTTTTCTTTTTATTTGTTTTTCTGTTTTGGTTTCATTTTCTTTCTTTATCATTTGAATTCTCTTTTATTATAATCTTTATGCCAATTCTACATCAATTCAATCCTTCAACATTTTCAAAGCCAAATGTCAAGAGAAGACTACGTCAACTTCAATTCATATGCCAACACTATTATCAGTTCAAAATTTTTCTTTTCAAAGATCAAATATCTCTGGAATCCCTCCGTCCAATCCGTCTTGATAGCCTCAACAGGCTTCTACCTTATCTTGGTGCTCAGGAGCTCACCATTCAAGGTAGGGGGGTACTGTCACAACCATGAGTTTTGGCCCTCCTCCTTGATGGCTGCGGCAATTCAACCTGGAGCCCAGATGTGGCCAATTGGTCACGTCATGTCCTTTATGGCCAATTGGCCCCCTTGGGTGTTTTATGGTTTTTACGCCATAACCCCTCTCAACCATCATTTATGGCCTCAGGCCATATCCTGCCATCATTGGCCTTCTTGGCCAAATTCCACCTCACCAACCCCCAGGCCTTCATCTTTCATTTTGGGCCTGGGGGGTCCTTTTATCTTCTAGGGGTTTCTGGACCCCCTAGCCATCATCATTGGCCCCTGGCCAACCCCTTTCATTATGGGGGTTTAGGCCTAAATGGCCTTTTTGGGCCATTTAGGCCCCCTACGGCTTCTACGGTCCGTACGGACCGTGGGCCGCGGTCTGTATGCCAATTAGGCCCCTTTTGGCCTAATCCAATGAGGCCAAAAGGGGCCAAAGGGGCCAGCCACCTAGGCCCCAAACCACAATTGGGCCCACCTGAGCCAATTTTGGCCATGATTCCCTTGGACCCAAAAATGACCAAATCCCTCTTGGACACCTTTTTGGCCATAAATCCCGTAGGACCCAATTTTGGCCATGGACCACCATGGATCAATATTTCCATCATGGCCTCTGGCAACCACCAGAGGCCACCAGATCAGATCAGCTCAGCAAAGCCTTCCCCTCAACTTAAGGGGAATTTCTTCCTTTCCTTCATGCACTCCGTACCCAAGATTGCAGGTGTGGTGTATATATGGTATTATATACCATTATGCACCATTTTTGCTCAGCAATCCAATGGTGACGTGTTCAGGATCCAATTCCACCTTTCCATTTCAAGGTCCATAATTCCAACGCCCATTTTGAAGGAGGACTTTTCAGCTCATCAGTCTGGCAATCCATGGCGGCAATTCAGAAGATCATTCAAGGATCCCAACCACCTGTATCTGCAGGAGTTGGGTTGGTACAATTCATTCAGGATTATTCTAAGATCAATTCTCAAGAGGTACTACATCATTTAAATCAGTTTTCAAGACATCAAGTATTCAATACTCCTTGGACAACCCAAATCATCCGTACAGGCCTTATTCAATCAACCTGTATGGCCTTGGCCCAATTGGGCCATTTCTTATTCCACTGTGTGAATTCCATCACACAGTTCAAATTTCAAGATGGCCAGAACTGTATTTCCCAATTCGGACAATACAGTCATTGATCCACCTTCCAGGATCAATCTTTCAGCTTTTCACATATACCGGCTACCCTTCATCACCTGGGGACTTTTTCCCCAGTTAATTAATATATTGGATTTATTTTATCCTTATTTTCTTTTACATTATGAAAGTTAATACTGATAATCTTAAGTCAGTCATTAGCACCCTTTTCTCTTTTCTTTCTTCGCCTGTCAGTGGATATTGGTGGTCATATCCTTTACTAATTCCATTGTTCTTTCTGGCAGGTTGAAACAGTGAAGTGAGGATTCACTTGGTTGGCTTCTTTTATTTTGGCCCCTGGCTTCATTCTTCTTACCCTTTGTTATCTTTGGCATATTTGTCCTTTCTCTACTTCCTGCTTAAGAAATATATTCCATAATATTTCTTATCATCTTTCAGAGCCCTCCAAGTGAGTTCTTGATTCCTGAGTGCCAGGCCCTCTTGCTTCCATAAGAGCCCCTGTGACATATTGTGATTGAAATCTTGCCTTATTCATCAACATGGAATCTGGTTTGATGTCATCTGGTTGGTATGGAATTTTTATAACTTGGCCTTGTGGTTGGGGCTTCAAGTTATGGTAGACATTCAACAATTTGTTTATGTCTTGGTCCAGACAATCACTGTCCCTTTTTCTGTGGTGTTGTTCTTCAAAGACTAGATTCAGTCTTTTGTTAGTTTCTTCAGAGGCTTTTCTCAATTGAGCATGTCTTTCTTGAAGATTTTGAACTATTTTTTACTTGGAGGCTTGTAACTTTTTCATCCTCTCATGGCTGGCTTCAAGTTTTGCAAACTGCTTTGGAGATTGCTCAGCATATTGGGACATTTGTAACCACAGTGTATCACTGTTGATGTTTCTCTCAGATGTGACAATGTTATGTTCAGTCTGAGTGGGGGTAATGTTTCTATTAATTGGACTACTGATTATAGAGTGGTTTACAACTACTTCTGGTTCTTGTGCACTTCTTTTACCAAATCCAACAGCTTCTGAATCATAGGTTCTGAATCTTTCCTCCTCTGGTTGAAGGAGGCTTTGTTCTTTCCCTTGTTCCCTTGTCTTCTCCTGGAAAATTCCTGGAATTGTGAAGAATGGTGACTCTTGGCCACTGATCTGCTTGTTTCTGAATGGTTTGAAGCCACTGGAGATCTGATTTGGCCTGGTCCTTGTGAGCCTGAATGAATCTGAGTAGGCCCTGTCTGGGTAACTGTTCTTCTACAGCTTGGATAGTGGCTTGATTCTCCCTTATCCTCTGTGCCATTGCCTCCAGGAGTCTGAACTGCCTGGTAGGATTCCAACCTTTGGTGATTACCATAAGGCCTTTGAAGTATATCTCTTTGAGATAGATCTTCTGGCAACTTGCTCCAAGTTTTTCCCAGTGAGATGCCAGGTTGAACCTCTTGTTGTCCATGCTCCATTGAAATAGGTCCTTGAGGAGTTTGTGGAGCTGAAGAACTTGATCCATGTCTTTCCAGTCCTCTGGTTTGAGGTCTCCATTGAAGTGGAGTGTGAATGGCAGGGTTGATATTATCTCCCTCATTGTTTTGCCATCCAATACTGTGTCCAGGGTGTCCTTTTTCAGGTCTTCTGGTTCTGGACAAGTCTTCCCTGTCCTCTGGCTGGTTCCTTTGGAATCCAAGATCTCTGAGGTGTACAGGTGACATGTTAGTGTTTGCAAGCAGTCAAAAACTTTTATCTTCTTAGGGTATTTACCTTTGACTGTGCCTTGTACAAATTTGTTGTCTGCTGATTTGGGCAATTTACCTTTAGAGGTTACAACTGGGTTAATTATGGTAATTTTCCCTGTACAAGCTATTAAGGTTGGTTTATTTTGTATTGATGCAGAGCTTCATGGTTTTCTACTTCTCTGGGTGGCTATTGGTGTCCACTTCTTTGCTGTAATCAGGCCTTCACTGTGCCTCTTTCCTTTGCCCTTGCTGCCGTCTGGTTCTGAGGGTGTCACTGGTGTGTTGGCCTGTGACTGGGTCTCAAGTGGGATGTAATTTTCTTCCACTGAATCAAGGTAGGAAAAAGGGGGTTTATGTCAGTTAAGACTTCTCAAAATGCTGGTTTTGCATGTCTTGGAATGGCCTCTGGGCTTGTATGTTACTACAATATGCCCTGTATAATGACAGTGTAATTGAATCAAACATTCCACGTTGGAATTACAGCTTTTGGTACACTGTCACACTATTTGTGTGCCAGTATCCCACAGATTCACTTGTGGGTTTCAAGTGTAATATGTACAAGTGGCTCTATATAAGTGTAATTGAGTTAACAATACACTTAACCACGCATCAACTGTTGGTTTTACAATCAGAGGTGTCCTTATTCAATAAAGAATACAAGACTTATTGATGGCTTATGTGTTTTTATATGTAAAAAACGCCAAACATAAAGGTTGTTATGGGTATTAACCATGTGGCAAGTAGTCTTATAATATGAGTAAGAAGGTGGTATATATACCAAAAAAGGAAAAGTATATATAATATATATTTTTTAAGAAAATTTACGCCTAAAAAGAATAAAACAATTGTCAGAAAGTGAGAAATAAGAGAATGAACTCACTTATAAAGGTCCAAAAAAAGTTTTAAACAGGGACAGGCCCCCAAAATGTCAGGTTGAGTTCATGTTGAAGCAGTAATTAGGCTATTTACAACTAGAATTATGACTGTGACACATAGAAAAATGATTTGAAATAGGAGTTTTTAATTTAAGATGATGGTTTATAATATAATAAAAGGATTCTACTATTGAATAATAGTGGTGGTGAGCACTATGGAGAACCCAGGGTGCAGTCTTACCAGCTGGATTACTATAATAAGAGTTACAATAATTGAAGTTATAATTATACCTGATTATTACCCAAGAGTAAAACTGTTTTTGACAGTTTACTATGTAGGGTATTGAAACGCAGGATGAGGAAACAATTCTGGGTGTGAAAAGCCTCCTTTTTATCCTGAAATGGGGTGGAAAGGGTGCTAGACCTTTCCACATAGAGGAAGTGAAGATTTTTCACTCCCTGAGACATGCTTGTGGTTTGCAAAGACCTTTATTAACCTGTATTGGGCTCAGATGTGGTTTTGAAACCATATCTGGGCAGTTTTCACCAATACAGGGTGAAGGTTTTCATCTGGGGACCTCACAACCTGATTCTGACATGTATGACGCATAGAATGCTGTACAGAAACTGTATGGGACCCCAGTATTGACTGAAATATGAGGTACTGAAGTAAAAACAAGCTTCTTTGTCTATTTGACACCTCATATTCATGATTACGGGACATTATCCCATGGTAAAGCTGTATTAGTCAGAATGTGGGATTTTGACCCTAAAAGAGCTGTAAATTTCTCAGTTCTTGAGATATCAACCTCAAACCTAAATCGGTGTTTAGCCCTGTATGTGTTCTACACAATGGTACCTTATTTGATATGGTTATCATTAAATATGGCAAAGTTATGCCATGTACAAGATTTTTGTACAAATGCCTGATTTAGGCAAAAAGCTGTATTGGGCTTGTTTGCCCCATAACTTCTGCTATGGTTGAGATATGAGGAAATGGATGAAACCATCAGATAGCCCTGATTGTTCCCTTTCCAAAAAGACCCCACTTTAGGTATCTCACACTAAAACTGCAGAAGTTAGATGGGAGGTGAATGTTTTGTTCACCCTTATTTGGCCTGAATTTGGCCATAACTCAAGTAATACTTGTGCTAGCTCAGTTTGGCTAGTAACATTGGATAGCCCTTGCTTAGAGATTCATTTTGAGAACCCATTTGATCGGGTTAGTCCTCTCCTTCTGGATTTTAGATGGGAGGTGAAAATTAAGGTTTATGCTCAGCAACAACTTTGAGCAGGAATAACTTTGTTATTTCTTGTCCTATGGTGATGGGACTTATATATTCAGAAAGGGGTGAGGTTCCTCTTTCTTTTGATACCTCTTGAAATAATTTGGCTCAGCTCCATGTTTTGGTGGTATCTTGGCTATACCATCGGTTTATGGTATTTTGGCTGTCATGCTTGTGCTCTGGTTTGGAGTCACAGGGTCACAATATGCCTACACATGTGCTTTAAATTAGCTTATCTGAGTAATATAACAAGGTTGGAAAGTGGATATTAAGCCACTTTGAGGCCTTTTCCTTTTTAATATCATTAATAAGATTTTAGTACATTATTAATTTTTGGTGGGAGGGAATGTGAGCCTTGGGGTATATTTTGCATACCCAAATAGGCCACAATTAATATTAAAATAATTTCTTAAGTATGAAGCACCCATAAGTCATATGTATATCCAAAGTTTATCATTTTTTCTTTAAGAAAAGATGAATAACCTTTTTGTGAGTAAGTAAATCCATGGTTTCTACACAAACATTCACCTAGGGTAGCTCCATAGAGTGAATAATTTTAAATTAACTCTATGAGGTTGTAATATTGAAAATACTTGAATACCACATAAAATAATCGTGAAAATTTCTGTTTTTCTCAATTTCACACCAACATAATGGGAATGTGAGAAATCCCATATTACATAAACACTAATATTAGCATTATGAATTTTTGTGGAATTGAAAGATACAGTATTCATACCTACAGCCTTGGTACACCCATAGTGGATATCAGTCTTTAAGCCTGAATTACTATTTTTGATGTGAAAATAGCTATGGGGGACAAAAGACATGAAAGAGAGCCAAGGTACCCAAATTGTGAGGCCACTGAGGAATTGATGGCTCTAAATTTTGGATCCATGGCTGATCATGGCCCAATTAAAACACTAAAGCCTTTTGGGAGCTTGGGTACCAAGTCGAAATCCCATTAAATCATAAGAAAATTGGAAGTAAGCTGCTATTTTGACATGAAAAGTAGGTAAAGAGCAACTCTGAGTTCTGTAGAAATGTCAATTATTAATGATTTTTCTTGGCTAAAACTTAAAAAAGTAATTAAAACCCTTTTTTAGACTAGTATCTCTTCATTTACATCATGGCAACCAACCATATTGTGTTATTTGCAATTCTATGTAGCAATAAGGTAAAAGCTTCAAAACTTCATTAAAGGAAGAATTTTTATTGAATCATTTTGAAGATTTTGGGACCAATGGAGAATGGAATTTTCAATATGAAAACCAAAAAGAATTATGACTTCATAATTATAATTAAAAGTTTCATTTACAGTTCAGTTTTGATGATTCCACCTGAAACACTTAATCTTCAAAAATTCAAAGAAAATACAACATGTGATGAAATTTCCAATACCATTGATAAACTGAGATATTGATTCTTATTTTGAAAGAAAGGAAGATTTAAAGCTGTCACTCCTTTTATTCTTAACCATAAATGGGTTGGTAGTCACATGAAACACTTAATTAAGTAATTATGATAATCTTACATTACAAAAGATGATGAAATAAACACACCACAGGGGAAAATTAGTTTCTCACTCACTGATGCTTCAGCTTTCTCCATGTAATGACTCTGTGAGCTTTTGTTGACTTAAAAGAGGCCTCCTCTTGCTGTTTTTTCCAAATAATCTTATTCAATCTTATCATTAGTACCAAAAAGTAAGTATTAGTTAAAGTATCTTCTTAAGTATTTTAAATCTTTCCAGCTCAATCAGAAAGATGTGAAATCATAGAAATATACTATTTACAAAAGTATTTACCTATTATATTGTTTCATTTTTCATAAAGAAGTCTTTGATCCTTCAAATCCACAGTTTATCCACAAAATCTCTCTACCAATTCTTTTCAAGGTATTCCTGGAGTATGAGTGAGTAATTTTCTTTAATTCTTAAAGTTTTTATCTATTAGTAGCTTTCTTTAATAATTTTATTTATAAGTATTCTCGCAAAGGATAATTATATATTAAAATAATTTCATTATTATAATAAAGAAGCTTTATTATTAAATATTTATTGTAATTGATTCTTGTAGAAAACTACTGTTTACTGTTATATCAACTAGTAGTGTATAGACAGTGAAAAAATGATTAAGTAAATCATTATTTAATTGTGGTTAAAAGAAGTGTATTTATTATATTTCATAAGAATGTTCATAATACTATTGATTAATAGTGATATTACCAGCAATTTCATAGACACATATTACAAGAACCAAAATTTGTTCCAGTAGGATGAATTTTGAAACAAGGTTTAATAAACCTTGGAAAGAATCTGTGGATAACAATCCCAAAGAAAAGTTTAGTACTATAAAATACAAATCTGAAGAAACAATAAGAAAATGCCATATTTTCCAAAGAACCAAAAATTTGGCTAATAAATGTCCAAAAGAGGGAAAATCAATAAAGTTAACATTGAAAAGGAACCTTATGTTGAAAAAGAAGATGTGAATGAGGAAAATTCAGATGATAAATCATAAATGATTTATAAATCTTTGAAAGATATAGAAAGTATCAGTGTCACATTTGACATCATGGCGTTGTACCTTCACTTACCACAGTTGAGTAATAGTAAACTTGACTTATCAAAAGCTCAAGATACACAAATTCTGAAAACCAAAACAAATGGGGAAAAGGGTTTACAGCTAGGAATTTCTGCATAAAATAAGTGGTTATCAATAAAAAACCCACTAAGCTCTTACTTGAACCAGGAGCCTTCTACTCTTGTGCTGGAAAGTATTTTATTAAGAATTGTGTACCAAATTTTGAAGATAAATTATTAAAAATTGATTGCATAAAACTAAAAAGTGCAAGAAATGCAAAGAAATCATTGGGAATATTTGAAACCACTGTAATATTTTGACATATCAGTGGTAATTTAAGAGTTACTGTTGAATTTAAATAGTGTATGGAATAGATTAAAATAACAACAAAGACAGATAATTTACTATTGGAGATAATGAATTTTGGTAATTTGCCTTTTTCACTTTTAAAAGGAAAATTAAAGTGAATAAAGTATCATTAATAAGCTTAGAGTTAGACAAGCTCAAATCAAAACAAATGTTTGGTGCTGAAGCCCATCTTCATCTTACTGAAATACAGGAAGATAAACTCTTTGGCCTTCTATATGACCATAAAGAAGCCTTTTTGTCAGATACCAAGCCACTGGAAAAATTATTGGTCATGAAGGTGACATTATTTTGAACATTGAGAAACTTTGTCCACCACTATTAAGGGAGCCTACTTACCCAGCAAGCCCAAAATCAAGAGAAGCTTTTGAGCTTCAAATTGAAGAGATCTTGGAACTTGGTGAAATAAGAAAGGTTGGCCACAATGCAGAAGTAGAAATAGCTACACCTGTTATAGTGGAATGGCATATTATGAAATTGATAATGGTTGGGGCCCTTAGAGCTCTAAACACTTACACTGTCCCAGAAAGGTATCTCATACCAAAAATCCAAATTGACCTTACTCAAATATCTCAATAAGTATCAATAAGAACTATGGATGCCCTGAAAGTATTCCACCAAAATGTAGTGACATCAAGAGCAAGGAAATATTTGAGAAGTATTGTCTATTGTGGAGTATATGAATATACAAGGATGACATTTGGTATCAAGAATGCACCTCAACACTTCAAAATACTGATTAATGAAATATTTCCTAAAGAACATTCAGAAGAACGGTTAATAATTCATGTCAATGACATCATTGTCTGTTCTAAAACTTGGAAGAGCATATGTATAAATTATCTAGAGTTTTGGGAAAAATCCCCTCTGTAAATATAAATTTTGCTTTCAAGAAATGTCACTTTGAATTCAAAAAACTAAAAGTCCTATTTCATGTGTAATATGGTCTGTCCCATGGAATTGACAAAAATAAAGTTGCAGAACTGCTACTAAAGCGTAGGTGTCAGGCTGAGTCTAGGAAGAGGTAATAATAACAGTATTTAAAACCTAAACTATGACTGTGACACGGATAAAAATGATAAAAATAAGGTTTTTAAACAGAATCCAAGGGCTTTATTAAAATGGTTTTAGTGGTGGTAAGCACTGTTGAAAGCCCTGGGTGCAGATTTACCAATTGGATTATTATAATAAAGTCTACAATAATTAAGATTCTAATTATACTTGATTATTTCCAAGAGTATAGCTGTTTTTGAAAGCTGTACTAAGTAGGAATCAAAGAGAGGGATGGGGATTCCTCATTTGGGCAGAGAAAGGTCCCTTTTCATCCTGAAATTGGGTGAAAAGGTCCTCCAGACCATTTCACATGGGTGAAGTGAAGATTTTTCACTTCAGCTCACTGGCTTGTGGCTTCCAAAAGGCCTGTACACTATATAGGGCTCAGATAGGGCTTTGAAACCACATCTGGGAAGTTTTTCACCAATACTGGCTGAAAACTTTCATCTGGGGACCACACAGCCCTCTTCTGACATGTATTACACATAGAATGCTGTACAGAACTGGTATGGGACCCAAGTATTGAATAAAATATGAGGTATTGAAGTATAAACATTCTTATTTGTCTGTTTGAAGCCTCATAATCATGGTTATGGGATATTATCCCACAGTAAGACTGTATTTGTGTAGCTGTGGGAATTTGAGTTAGAAATGACATACCATCAGAAGTTTACAAGATATTGAGCTCAAAGTTGCTTCATTGTGTAGCCTTGGATGAGCTCTAGAAAACAGTACCTCATTTGGTATGGGTAACATTAAATATGGCAAAGATATGCCATGTACAAGTTTTGTTATCCATATGTATAATTTTCTCAAAATCTGTATAGAGCTTGTTTGCCCCATAACCTTTTTTCTAGATGCAATATGGGGAAATGAATGGAACCATCAGATAGCCCTGATTGTGCTCTTTCCAAAAAGACCTGACTTTAAGTATCTCACACTAAGACTGTAGAAGTTAGATGAGAGGTGAATATTTCATTCACCCTTATTTGACCTTATCTTTTCCATACCTTCTGTAGTTTTGGTGTTAGATCAATTTTGCTAGTACCATTGGATAGCCCTGACCTAGAGCTTCAATTTAAATAACCATTTTCTGAGGTTACGCCTCTTCCTCTGGATTTAAGATGAGAGATGAAAATTAAGGTTTATGCTTATAAGCCACTTTGAGAAGGAATAACTTTGTTATTCTTCATCCTATGATTCTGGAACTTGTATATTTGGAAACAAGTGAGTTTCCTCTTTCTTTCGATACCTTTTAAGCTAGTTTGGCTCAAATCCATGTTTTGGTGGTATCTTAGCTTTACCATTGGTTTATGGTATTTGGCTGTCATGCTTGTGCTCTGGTTTACAGTCACAGGCTGACATACCCTCCCTCTAAAAAAGGCTCATCATTGATGAGACTTCTCAGTCCTCCCAGAGGCCCTTCATCTCCTTAGATGAAGGTTTCCATCTGGTATGGCATCCTCTGCCAACTATTTGTCTTTGTCTGCTGTCTGGTTTTAAATCTGACCAAATATTGGCTTTGGTCTCTACCATTCAGTTTAATCTTCCTGGCCTTGATAGTTTTATTCACTAGGCCAGGGGAGTCTTCAACTTCCACTACATCTTGTGGAGTGGTTGCCTTCTTTCTGGAGGGGAAATTTTCCCCTCCTGTCTGGAAGTATGGCTTGACCATACTCACTGGGAATACTGGGTGTTTCCTGAAGAATTCCTCTGTGAGTCTAGCCTCCACTGCGTTTTTCCCTATCAGTTTAATGATATTGAAGGGCCCCACAAATGAGCCTCTCATTTTATTTGGTCCCTTGAGATTATTGAAGTTCAGTGTAGTCACCAACACCTGGTACCCTTCTTTAAAGTCTGGCTCAATATGTGTCTTGTCATACCTCTGCTTGTTGTATTCTTCAGCCTCTGCTATGAACTTGGAAGCTGTTTCACAAGCTCTCTTTGACATATCATGGAAGTCCTTGACTGCGGGGTGGATAGTTAGAAGATTTCTGTTCAGGTGATCCACAGGCAATAGGGGGTTCCACCCTTTTTCTATGAGTGAGGGTGATTTCCCTGTGGTAGAGTGCTGGCTTGTGATGGAAGCCAGTTGGACTTCTGGTAGAAGTGTAACACAGTCATGGTCCTTATATTCCATGCCATATTCACAGAATCTTCTGAGGATGTCCTCCATTGTCTGAATCATCCTTTCATGGGTATATCCTTCATGGTCCTTATATTCCACGCCATATGCAGAGAATCTTCTGAGGATTTCCTCTGTTGTCTGTATCATCCTTTCAGGTAAACCATCTTCCTGTGGATGATAAGTTGTAGAAAATGCAAGTTTTGTACCAAGCATGTCATAGAGGTTGGTACAAATTTCTGATGTGAATTTTGGGTCCCTATCAATAATGAGCATTTTTGGGACACCACATGTGGATATGATGTTATTCCAAAATAACAAAGATGTATCTATTGCTGTGTCTTCCTTATGAAATGGCAGGCACCTTACACTTTTACTATACCTATCAACTATGACTAGGAAAGAATTGAAATTTTCTTTGCCTCCTAGGACAAGTCCTGTGACCCAGTCCATGTTGATGGTTTCCCATGGGTGTTTGGGTTCTTGTATGTGTTGAAGTAGCCCATATGTATCCCATGTTTTCTGTTAGACTTTTGGAATCTTTAACAAGTGTTGATATATTCACTCAACTATTGTTCCCATTTGGACCACCAAGCTTTACTTGCTCCCTTTTCCTTGGTCCTGTCTTCACTCATGTGTCCCATATAGGGTTAGTCATGGCATTCTTGCAGGTTCAGGGATATGTGGTCCCTGCCTATAACTGTGAGGGCACTTTTATTCTTCTCTCTGTGATAGAGTAGTCCATCTATAAGGAAAAATTTGTTATCCTTAAAGTCCCTCAACCAGGATTCCTCTGAATCGGATTCCAGCTCTGGGCTGATGTATTTCTGTTGAAGGAGTTGAAACAATATGCCACACTGTTTGTGTTTGGAATAAGCTTTAATTACTGCACTGAAGAGCTCATTGGGTAGTTTTGAGGAATGTATCCCCAATATGGGAGTTTCTGTTACTTTTGATTTAGTGCCTTCACTGCCTGATACCCATTCAGAAAATATGACATTTTCCTCCTTTCTATTTCCTTGAAATGGATAGGGATATTGGCTGCTACTTCAGGGTCATAAGCTGGGTTGCTTTTGACATTATCCAGTGGCCATCTGCTGAGTAAATCTGCATTGGTGTGGCTTTTTCCTTCTTTTTATATGATGGTCATGTTACCCCTTTACTCTTGGATGGCTATTTGCCATCTCAACCTGTGTCTATCAGTAGCATTAATGTTAAGTAAAGACTTCAAGGCTGTGAAATGTGTGTAGACTTCAAAGACTGTACCCTAAAAGTATTAATGGAGTTTTTTCTAGAGCCCAGAATAAACATAAGCATTCAGTCTGGGTAGCCGCATACCTGGCCTCTGAATATTTCAGTTTCCTAGAGATGTAACATATTACTCCCTCTCTTGGTTCACCATCCACAATTTGTCTTTGGTCAAGGGCTGCTTCTAAGCCTTGACTACAAGCTGCATCAATGTATAGCTTTAATGGAAGTTCAAAGTCAGGGAGGATGAGGTTAGGTGCATTGGTGAGTTCATGTTTGATCCTCTAATATGCATCCCTCCTTTCCTTGGTGATCTCAAAAACTATATTCTTTGAGCATAAATTGTATACACTACTAGCTATATGGTAAATGTTTTTGATGTGGTTCCTGTAGTAGCTAGAAGGCCCAAGGAAAGATTGCATCACTTTGATGTTCTTTGGTCCTGGTTACTGCAGTACTGCTGCTACTTTATTCCAGTCTATGGCCAGAATAAGACCTGAGACTTGATGTCCCAGTGCCAACAGTTCTTGTTGGCCAAAATTAAACTTTTTGAGTGAAATTTTCAGATCAATGGGTGTGAATTTACTAAGTACTCTGTCTATATACTGAACATGGTCTTCCCATGTGTCTGAGTATATAATGATATCATCAATATATACCACCATCCAGCCTTCCAATATTTCTTTTTGAAATATTGTGTCCATAATCCTTTGAAAATGGGCTGGGGAATTTCAAATGCCAAATGGCATCCTGGTGTACTCATATATACCCATATGGCATATAATTCTGAGTAACTACATGGAGTTTGGCTTAACTCCATTCTGATGAAAGCCTTTCATACAATCCATATTGGTTATATATTTGGCTTTTTCCAGATTCTCTAGGGAATGAGGTATCCTTGGTATAGGGTACCTATCATCTTTTGTGTAGTTGTTAAGGGCTCTCAAATCCCCACACAACCTAGATTTGCCATCATGCCAGGTCATAAGGACAGGAGTGGTGATTTCCACTATTTCATTATGTCCTATCTTCCTGATGACATCAATGTCTAGGAGTTAATTGATGTGTTTATCAATTTCTTTCCTAGTTTCCAGGCTTGCTGGTTATGGAAGTCTTCTCAGCATGGGTGGATAAGATCTTTCCAAGTCTAGATATAGCTCTATATCATGGCCTCTGATTTCTCCTGAAGTTTCTTTACCAATGGAAAATTATGGTCTATTTTTCCTCAGTATTTTCAGTACATTAAGTTTCTGTTTACTGGTGAGGTTGGTTCTGGATTGACCCTCCTGAATTAATTCAATAATTCTTCTAGGAGGTCATGGATAGATATTTGGTATATATAAAGTGAAAATTTCTTTTCCTTGTTTGTAACTATGGTAATATGCCTGTTTTTACTATTCTAAATACCAATGCCATACATCCTGTGGAAGTCTGTTCCCAGTAAAAGTCCTTGGATGTAGGCATCTTAAAGCACAACAAACTCTGGGTTGAGTCTGAGAGAAGAGTTTTTCTTCTTGGTCACTTCTGCCACTCTTTCTTTGTGTTTATCTTTGAAGTCCACTTTGAAAGGTTGTTTCTCTTTGAAACTACTGCTCTCATATTGGGAATATTTACCTATATTTTTTCTTTTCCTTAAATATTGTAAGGTGTTTGCCATGTCATCTAGAGTGCAACTTTGGTTACATCTGCATTTTATTGAATTCTCTAGTTCTCCTGGAATTTGTGTCAGGAGTTTGTGATTCCTCATTTGAATATTCACTTGAGGATCAATGACTTTAAGTCTTTTAGGCTGTCTAAGACACCACTAATATGGATCTTTGTCAACAGATTAATTTTTATTTTCAAATTACATGGTCTTTTTCCATATCCAGGTACCATTATTGTGCTTTTAGATTATCTGACCCTTCCACCATGGCCAGCTCCTTCTGCCATGTATTTCTTTCATTTGTGTGCACCAGATACTAGCATGTCCTTTGAATGATGTATTTAGTCTAGCAGTAATCCAGTAATCTGGTATGCTTGGTACATCAATGAAGAGTCCATCAATATAATTAATGAGCTCCATATGATCATATTCTCCTTTACCACAGAATTAGGGCCATTGTGAGGCCTCTGGAAGCTGTTTTAATGATTCCTTCTCACAATAAGACATGTTATTTCCAGCGTGGTATTGAGATGGAGACCTTGCCTTATTCTCCAACAAGGAATCTGGTTTGATTTCTTCTTGGTGGTATGGACTATCCAAAACATGGTCTTGTGGTTGGGGCTTCATTGTCAGTCTGTGACTCAAAACCAGAGCACAAGCATGACAGCCAAATACCATAAGCCAATGGTATAGCCAAGATACCACCAAAACATGGAGCTAAGAAAAATCAGCTCAAAAGATATCAAAAGAAAGAGGAAAATAACCCCTTTCCAAATATACAAGTCCCATCATCATAGGACAAAGAATAACAAAGTTATTCCTGCTCAAAGTTGTTGCTGAGCATAAACCTTAATTTTCATCTCTCATCTTAAATCCAGAGGAAGAGGCTTAACCTCGGAAAATGGGTGTTTGAATTGAGGCTCTAAGTCTGGGATATCCAATGGTACTGGCCAAATTAAGCTAACACAAAAATTACACAAGTTATGGCCTGTAAGATGTGACTATGAAACTGATGATAATATTAATATTAATCAACAGTACTATGTCTGTTCTTATGAAATATAATAATAAAATATTATTATAACCACAATTAAATAATTAAAAATTATTTCTTTCACGTGTTAAGCACTACTAGTGATTTTAACAGTGAGCAAGTAACTGTCTACAAGAATCAATTACAAGAAGAATTTAATAATAAAAACTTCTTTATTAAAATAATAAAATTATTTTAATATATAATTATCTTTTGCAAGAATAATTATAAAGATAATTCTTGAAGAAAACTATTACTAGAGAAAAACTTTAAGAATTAAGAATAAATGACTCACTAATACTCCAAAGAACTTATTGATAGGTAAGAGTAGAGAAATTTGACGTGGAATTGTGGATTTAAGGGATCAAAAGGATTTATAACAGTATTACAACAAAATATAGTTGGATTCTATGATTTCACGTCTTTCTGGATGATTTTGAAAGATTTAAAACACTTAAGAATAGTTTTAACTAATACTTACTTGTTGGTAATAATGATTTAATAAATTGATAAGATGATGATTAGGAAAAAACAGCAAGAAGAGGCTTCTTTTAAGTCAACAACAGCTCACAGAGGCGTGCCATGGAGCAAACTGAAAAACCAGTGAGTGAGAAAACAATAAACCCTTTTGGATTAATGATTGCATCATCTGTTGTCACGTAAGATTATCATAATTACTTAATTGATGCTTTTACGTGACTACCAACCCCAATATGGTTAAGAATAAAAGGAGTAACATCTGTAAATCTTCTTTTATTCTAAAATAATCATTGATTTCTCAAAGTTATCAATGTTATTGCCAATTTCATCACAGGTTGTAATTACTGTGAATTTTTGAAGATTCAGTGTTTCACGTAGAATGGTCAAAAATGGACTGTAGGTAAAACTTTTAATTTTACTAGTAAAACCATAATTCTTTTTGGTTGTACCATAGATAATACAGTTCTCCATTGGTCCTGAAAGTTTCAGAAGGATTCATTAAGAATTGTATTTTTAATGAATTTTTGAAGTTTTTACCTTATTTCTACGTAGAATTGCAAATAGCAGTATTTTGCTGGTTGCTATGAGGTAAATCAATGAATATGGATCCCAAAAGGGTTTAATTACTCTTTTAGGGTCTAGTCATGGAAAGTCATCAAGAATTGACGTGGTTACAGGAGTCTAAGTAGCTTATTACCTCCTTGGCACGTCAAAATAGCAGGTTATTTGCTATTTTTCTTATGATTACAGTAGGTGTAACTTGGTAACCAAGTTCCCAAAGAGTTTTAGTTTACCAATTGGGCCAAGATGAGCCATGGATCCATGCTCTGGAGCTATCCACGCCTCTGAGGCCTCAGAAGTTGGGTACCCTGGCTCTCTTTGATGTCTTTTGTCCCCCTTGCCTAATTTTTACGTCAAAATAGTAATTTAAGCTTAAAGTGAGATATCCACTATGGGTGTACCAAAAGTCCATGTAAGAATACCATGATATTAAGTGCTCAAAACATGCATAACACTATTCTTAGTGTATATGTAACATGGGATTTCTCACTTTCCCATTATTTTGGCTAAAAATCAAGAAAAACAAAAATTTTCACGGATCTTTTATGTGGTATTAATGATGTGGTATTGAAGTATTTTCCATTTTACCACCTCAAATACTTAAATTGAGCTTATTCACTCTATGGAGCTACCCTAGGTGAATTTTTGTGTAGAATCCAAATCTGGTCTTAAATCCATGGATTTACTTACTCAATAAAAAGTTATTCATCTTTTCTGAAATTGAAAATGATGAATTTTGGATATATGCATGACTTATGAGTTTTGCATAATTCAAAATTTCTTTTTTGGATGATTGTGGCCTATTTGGGTATGTAAAATATACCTCAAGGCTCACATTCCCTCCCACCAAAAAATAAAATTGTACTACAATTTTATTAGTGAGAAAAGAATAAGGCCCCAAAAGGGGGTTAATGTCCACTGTCCAACCTCTTCACATTACTCAGATCAAGTAATTTAAAGCACATTTATAGACATATTCAGGCTTGTGGCCTTCTTTCATGTCTAAATCTTCTTAAGAGTTTATCTGAGTCAGGTATTTCTGATTCTGCCATCCATTCATCTTCATGTACTGGATTTCTATATCTGACAAGATATTCTCTTTGATTTTTACCCCTAAGTCTCCTTTCTTTAATGACTTTCTTTATCTTTCTGTCTTCATTCTGTTCCACAGGGGGCACAGTTAAAGGAGTTGGGTTCCTTAAAGGAAACAATTCTTTGTCAGCTGGTTGATAAGGTTTTATCAAGCTGACTGGAAATGTGGGGTGTTTATTTTCCAATTCACCACTCAATTCCACTTGAACTGCATTGGTTCCATGTAAGGCAACAATAACAAAAGGTCCTACATAAGAATCTTTAAGTTTCTTTGGGCCTTTGATATTATTAAAATTCAAGGTTGAAACTAGAACTAAGTCCCCTACTTTGAAGTCTGGTACTTTATGACTCTTGTCCCACTTCTGTTTTGCATAATCAAAAGCATCATCCATACCTTGTTTTGCATGGTGTTTTACTTTATCAAGCATTAATTTGAAGCTGGAAGCTGTAGGATGAATGTCAATCAAGTCTTTCCTCAGTGTGTCTGCTGGGAGTCTTGGATTCCATCCTTTTTCTAACATAGCAGGAGTTTGTCCTGTGGAAGAATGGACTGATGTCTTTTATGCCAATTCTAATGCAGGTATCAGAGTGCACCAGTCATGGGTAAAGCCATCTGAGTCTTTGAATTCTAATCCATAAGCACAAAATCTCCTGATCATGTCTTCTAAAGTTTGAATCATCCTCTCTGCTAGCCCATCTGTTTGAGGGTGATATGCTGTAGAGAATGATAACTTAGTCCCAAACAATCTATGAAGATTGGTCCAAAGTGCAGATGTGAACTTGGGATCTCTGTCACTTATGATATTCTTAAATAACCCTGTATGAGAAATAACTCTACTCCATAAAAGAAGAGCTGTATCCATAGCAGTGTCATCTTTATGACATGGTAAGAATATGGGAGTTTTGCTATATCTGTCTACAATGACTAAACAAGCATTATAACTTTTGTCACCACTTGGAGGAAGTGCTGTGACCCAATCCATGTGAACAACTTCCCAAGGGGATTTTGGTTCTTGAATATGGATCATTAATCCAAATTTCTTGCCTGTGCTCCTGTTTGCTTTCTGGAATCTATCACAGGTATGGCAATATTCAATGGTTTCTTTCCTCCAAGATGGCCACCATGCACAGTTCTTCACTTTTTCAAGTGTTCTGTCTTCTGACAGGTGTCCAGAGTAGATACTATCATGACATTCATGAAGAATGGTATTGATAAGCAATCTACTACACAGTGTCATCACACAAGAATGTTTTGTTCTATGGTAAATAATCCCATCAAACAAGTGAAATCTTCCTTCAGAATAGGAATTTTTCCAAACTTCATCTAGTGAATTAACCAAAGATGTGTCTTTGCAGTCTTTATCCAATAAAGAAGTCAAGATATGGCAATTCTTGTCTTGTTTATAAGACTCTCTGACCTCTTCAAAGAATTCAGTCCCAATATCAGTTATGTTAATTCCTTCAATTGGAATCTGTGGTTCAGCTTCCAAAGGTACATAAGCTGGGTTATCAGGAGTGTTGGCTAAAGCCCATCTACTAAGTCCATCAGCATTCTTGTGAATGTTTCCTGCTTTATGAACTATAGTCATGTTTCCTCTATATTCTTGAATGGCTATTTGCCATCTCAACATATGTCTGTTGGGAGTTTTCATGTTAAGAAGTGATCTGACAGCATTACAGTCAGTTATCACTTCAAAAACACTGCCATCAAGGTAATAGTGTAATTTCTCAAGTGCCCATACCAAACATAAGCACTCCATTTGGCTTGCACCATATCTGGCTTCTGTTGGTTTGATTTGTCTTGAGATATAACAAACTGGTCCTTCTGTAGGTTTGTCATCAATAATTTGGACTTGGTGTAGGGCTGCCCCTAATCCATCTCCACATGCATCAATGTACAATTTAAAAGGAATATTCCAGTCAGGCATGAGGAGTAAAGGTGCTTCTGTAAGGGCTTTCTTTATCTTCTCATAAGCTTTAATTCTTTCCTGTGTCATTTCAAATACAGTCTGTTGATCACAGATTCTATAAAGTGACTTGGCTAGAATTGCAAAATCTTTCAAGTGTTGTCTATAGTAACTAGCAAATCCAAGAAAAGACATCATTTCTTTTTTATTCTGGGGTATTGGCTTAAGTAACACTGCTGCTACTTTATTCTTGTCAATACCCAAGCTCAAACCAGAAACAACATGTCCTAATGCTTTGAGTTCTTCAAAACTAAAATTGCATTTCTTAAGTGAAATTTTCATGTTCACTTCTGCAACTTTATGAAGTACTCTTGCAAGTCTTTCAAGGTGCAAAGACCATGAGTCAGAACATATAATAATATCATCAATATAAATGATAAGCCATCCTTCAGACAGTTCTGTGGGGAAGATGGTATTCATCATTCTTTGATAATGAGATGGAGCATTTTTAATGCCAAATGGCATTCTAAGATACTCAAAAATGCCACAGTGAGTGATAATTCTAAGTAATTTCCTAGCTTTAGGCGTCAAAACATTTTGATGGAAGCCTTTTAATGCATCCATTGATGTTATATACTTGGCTTTAGACAATTGAGTCAAGGTTTCCTGGATTCTAGGGATTGGATACCTATCTGGAACTGTGTAGGTATTCAAAGCTCTAAAATCTCCAACCATTCTTGACTTCTCATTATGCCATGCAATAATAACAGGTGTTGTCACTTCAACTTCTTCATTATGGCCTACTTTCCTTAGCACACCAAGTTGAATTAACTCTTGGATATGTTTCTCCAAGGCTTCTCTAGCTCTGGGACTGGCTGGATAAGCTGGTCTTCTAAGTACTGGAGGATATGGTCTATCAATATTAAGAGTAATATCAATTTCATGTCCCCTTATAGCGCCTAATGGTTCATTATCAGATGCAAATGCATTATTGTATGTATATAATACATCAATAAGTTCATTCCTCATCTTTGGTGATAATGATGGATTAATTTGTGATTCAACAAGTTGTTTAGACACAAATTCATTTTTGTAAGTATCTTTGACAGAAGATACTACAGATATCTGTTTTGGCATATTGGAGAAAGCAAATTTTTGCCTTTTGTTATCTCCAATTGTGAAATATCTGTCTTTATGGTTATTTATATCAATACCATAAATATTTAAGTAATCATTTCCAAGAATGATGTGCTGAGATGTGCAATTATCCATTACTACAATCTCAGTCTTCATTCTTACACTTCCTGCTGGATGTGGGAATACAATATTAGTGTCCAATATGCCCAAGGGGTACATATTGTTACTGGCACTACTGAATTGTACACCTTCTATTGGTAATAGATGGTTTTTCCATTCAGGAAGTATAATTTGGAGATAATCTTTGCCAACACAAGTGCAAAATGCCCCTGTATCCAAATTTACTTTGGCTTCAATATCACTCATCAGAACTGATGTGATACAGGATGCTCCAGCAGTATAACCCTTTCCTCTAGCAGGTTTTGCTTTACACATTCTGGCATCTTGGATATTGATCAGGTTGCAGCAATCCTCACTGTACTGTGGTAAGTGGGTATGGACTTCTGTGACCTCAAAGAAAGCTGAAATGTTTTCAATGGGATAGTCCTCCACTGGTGTATCTTCAGAGACTGTAGAATCTTGATCAGACTCTTCTCTCTCCTCAGTACACTGGATTTCTTCAATGACTTGAACTTCATTGATTTTTGTCTTCTTAGGGCAAGTGTTGGCTAAATGTGAAGTACTTCCACATTTATGACACTTCAAGACAGGTCTCTCTGGTCTTCTTTCTTCTCTAGGAATCTTTGAGACCATTTTGGACTCTATTGGGTTTTTAACCCAAGTTTTACCAATTCTTGTCCTGGTAATGATATCTTCCATAGCATTAATGTAGTCCTCTGTTGAACAGGGTTCCACACATCTGCTTTTGATAGCATGTTCCAGTTCTCCTCCACACTTTCTTAATATTTTCATATTAATCATAGTGTCAGACATATCTGGGTGTAAAGCAGATAATCTGTCTTTTTGTTTGAAGAACCAAGTAAGTAATTTGTCTTTTTCTGAGTTAAAAATGGCACTTTCAAAAGCATTCTCCATTTTAAACCTCCAAGAATTATTAGCCCATTTGGTAATCACTTCAGATTTCCACCAAGACCAGTCATGTTTACCATGATCAATCCTCATTTTGTAATACCATTTCTTTGCAGTTCTGGTAAACAAACAGTGTAATTTCCCCACTATGATTTCATCAGGTATATTGAAGTCTTCTTGCAACATATCAATAGTCCTGATGAATTCAATATGGTTGTATTCTCCTTCACCAGAGAATGTTGGCCATTCTTCTATTTTGGGAATATCTCTTGCAGAGTAGGCATTTTCTCCTAAGAATGGAGTCAAAATTTCTTTGACAGAAAGTTTTTCTTCAGTCAAAGGTGTAGAATGTCTTGGCATATGTGGTTCATGATTCTTATGAATTTGCTCCACACTTGCAATTATATCATTCTTTAATTTCTGCCTCTCACTGTCACTTTTTGCTAAATGTATAGCAAATTGATTGGTGTTCTCAACTATTTGTAAGACATGATCTTCAAGAGTTTTAAGTCTGCCATTTACTTTAAAAATGGAAGGATCCTCTGTGTCATTATTTTGACATTGGTTCTCAATTCTTTCACAAGCATTGCTAATTGACTCAAGGGTGACATTTGTCAATTGATGCCAATCAGAATGTTGCTTGTCATTTTTCTTTAAATCATTGATTTCTAATGTAATTTGCTTCAACTTTGACTCAAGTTTGCCAATTTCTACACTAATACTTCTATGTACATCATTTATTTGCGTGGAAAAGTCCTGTTCATCCTTTCCTGCTCCTTGGTTGTGAATTCCATAAGAGTTCTGGCCATATTGAAGACACTGTCCACGGCTGAAGGCTCCAATTTGGGGATCCTGTACCCTTGTGGGTAAGGTCTGTGCCAATTGGCTTTGCCTTTGCCCTTGCCTTGATGGTTCTTGGGACCTCTCTGTTTCTTTTGAGGTCCTTTGGGCTTGTCCTTGGATGCTTCTGGAGCTGGTTTGGAGCTGGTAGATGCCACTGGTGCCTCTGTCTCCAAAGCTGGAGTCATTTCCAATTCTTTCTTCTGGTCTATGGATAAAAGACTTTGGTTCTTCAACCAATTCTTTATCTTTTTGACCTTGTCTTTGCAAGACAGGGGGCTCCATCCTCCTAAGAGTTCTATGGTCTTCTCCTGACCCAGAAAGCTCTTGATGTGTAAGTAAGAGTTCATGGCCCCCTGCCAAAGGCTTGGTCAGATTTCCCACTCCTCTTCCTTGGCTGCTCTGAACCAGTTTTTGTACTGGCATTGATATATTTCTATTGCTGCCACCTGAAAGTGGTTCAGCCCTGGAAATATTACCATAAATCAGTTCAGGCTCAGAATTCACGTCAAAATCTGTTGGTACAGACCTTGGGGAATGGGGGGCAACTCTGGCATCCTCCAGATGTGTCTTTCTTGTGGAAGATTTGGCACTTCTGGATTTGGTCTTGCCTCTTCCTTGTCCACATCCATCTGGTTGGACTGAATAGTTGCTTCCATTTCTGGTATGCACCATTTTCACGTCAATTTTAAAGATAAAAGGTGAAAATATAAGATAAAATACACACCTTTTGGTGGTAATTTAGCTTTTTCTGAGTTGAATAAGGTGCCTCTTTTAGCAATCTGCACCTCAATACTGTCTTCAGATTCTGCTTCGAAGATTCAGGACTATTGATGTATCTTTTACTGAGTCTGTTACCAGCTGCACAGTATTTGATTAAAGACACTTAAAAAAAATATGATAAAAGAAATTATTTTTGTGTTTTAAGATATTTTTAAAAGATTTTTTATAAATTTTATTATTTTTTAATATTAAAAAAATTATTCTTTTTAAAGAAAAAAATTAAAATTTGAGATTTTGAATAAAAATTAATTCAGAGTAACTCAAAGAATAATTTTATAAGTTTTTGGATGTGAAAAAGCCACGTGTAAAACAGTATAAAATTAAACCAAATTCCTCAATGAAAAAGATTTCCAAAACAATTTCAAAAATAAGAATTATTTTGACTTTAAAATGAAAGAAAAAAAATATTCAATTAATATATTTTAGAGCTTAAAAATATATTAATTAAGGGTACAAGGTTCAAAAAACATGGCCAGGCCCCCAAATGTAAGATGTGACTATGAAACTGATGATAATATTAATATTAATCAACAGTACTATGTCTGTTCTTATGAAATATAATAATAAAATATTATTATAACCACAATTAAATAATTAAAAATTATTTCTTTCACGTGTTAAGCACTACTAGTGATTTTAACAGTGAGCAAGTAATTGTCTACAAGAATCAATTACAAGAAGAATTTAATAATAAAAACTTCTTTATTAAAATAATAAAATTATTTTAATATATAATTATCTTTTGCAATAATAATTATAAAGATAATTCTTGAAGAAAACTATTACTAGAGAAAAACTTTAAGAATTAAGAATAAATGACTCACTAATACTCCAAAGAACTTATTGATAGGTAAGAGTAGAGAAATTTGACGTGGAATTGTGGATTTAAGGGATCAAAAGGATTTATAACAGTATTACAACAAAATATAGTTGGATTCTATGATTTCACGTCTTTCTGGATGATTTTGAAAGATTTAAAACACTTAAGAATAGTTTTAACTAATACTTACTTGTTGGTAATAATGATTTAATAAATTGATAAGATGATGATTAGGAAAAAACAGCAAGAAGAGGCTTCTTTTAAGTCAACAACAGCTCACAGAGGCGTGCCATGGAGCAAACTGAAAAACCAGTGAGTGAGAAAACAATAAACCCTTTTGGATTAATGATTGCATCATCTGTTGTCACGTAAGATTATCATAATTACTTAATTGATGCTTTTATGTGACTACCAACCCCAATATGGTTAAGAATAAAAGGAGTAACATATGTAAATCTTCTTTTATTCTAAAATAATCATTGATTTCTCAAAGTTATCAATGTTATTGCCAATTTCATCACAGGTTGTAATTACTGTGAATTTTTGAAGATTCAGTGTTTCACGTAGAATGGTCAAGAATGGACTGTAAGTAAAACTTTTAATTTTACTAGTAAAACCATAATTCTTTTTGGTTGTACCATAGATAATACAGTTCTCCATTGGTCCTGAAAGTTTCAGAAGGATTCATTAAGAATTGTATTTTTAATGAATTTTTGAAGTTTTTACCTTATTTCTACGTAGAATTGCAAATAGCAGTATTTTGCTGGTTGCTATGAGGTAAATCAATGAATATGGATCCCAAAAGGGTTTAATTACTCTTTTAGGGTCTAGTCATGGAAAGTCATCAAGAATTGACGTGGTTACAGGAGTCTAAGTAGCTTATTACCTCCTTGGCACGTCAAAATAGCAGGTTATTTGCTATTTTTCTTATGATTACAGTAGGTGTAACTTGGTAACCAAGTTCCCAAAGAGTTTTAGTTTACCAATTGGGCCAAGATGAGCCATGGATCCATGCTCTGGAGCTATCCACGCCTCTGAGGCCTCAGAAGTTGGGTACCCTGGCTCTCTTTGATGTCTTTTGTCCCCCTTGCCTAATTTTTACGTCAAAATAGTAATTTAAGCTTAAAGTGAGATATCCACTATGGGTGTACCAAAAGTCCATGTAAGAATACCATGATATTAAGTGCTCAAAACATGCATAACACTATTCTTAGTGTATATGTAACATGGGATTTCTCACTTTCCCATTATTTTGGCTAAAAATCAAGAAAAACAAAAATTTTCACGGATCTTTTATGTGGTATTAATGATGTGGTATTGAAGTATTTTCCATTTTACCACCTCAAATACTTAAATTGAGCTTATTCACTCTATGGAGCTACCCTAGGTGAATTTCTGTGTAGAATCCAAATCTGGTCTTAAATCCATGGATTTACTTACTCAATAAAAAGTTATTCATCTTTTCTGAAATTGAAAATGATGAATTTTGGATATATGCATGACTTATGAGTTTTGCATAATTCTAAATTTCTTTTTTATATGATTGTGGCCTATTTGGGTATGTAAAATATACCTCAAGGCTCACATGGCCAAAATGAGGTCAAATAAGTGTGGACAAAATATCCACCTATCATCCAACTTCTACAGTTTTAGTGTAAGATACTTAAAGTGGGGCTTCTTGGAAATAGCACAATAAGGGCTATCTGATGGCTCCATCCATTCCCCAATATCTCATCTAGAAAAAGGTTATGGGGCAAACAAGTTCCATACAGCTTTTGCCTAAAAACACGCACATGTACAAAAACTTGTACATGGGATAACTTTGTCATATTTAATTATAACCATACCAAATAAGGTACCATTGTGTAGAACACATAAAGGGCTACACACTGATTGAACTTTGAGGTTGATATATCAATAACTGACAACGTTATAGCGGTTTCAAAGTCAAACTCCCACATTTTGACCAATACAGCCTTACCATGGGACAATATCCCATAACCATGATTATGAGGTGTTGAACTGACAAAGAAGCTTGTTTTTACTTCAATACTGGGGTCCCATACAGGTTCTGCACAGAATTCTACGTGTCAAACACATCAGAATCAGGCTGTGTGGTCCCCAGATGAACGTTTTCACCCTGTATTGGTGAAAACAGCCCAGATGTGGTTTCAAAACCTCATCTGAGCCCAATAAAGGCTATAAAGGCCTTTTGTAAACCACAAGCCTGTCCTAGAGAGTGAAAAATCTTCACTTCCTCTATGTGGAAAGGTCTTTTCACACCATTTCAGGATAAAAAGGGGGTTTTTCACAGCCAGAAAAGCTTTCCTCATCCTGCTCTTGAACTCCTATGTAGTAAACTGTCAAAAACAGTTTTACTGTTGGAAAATAATCAGGTTATACTATAAGCTTTAGTATTGTAGTTCTTCTTATAGTAATCCAATTGGTAAGACTGCACCCAGGGCTTTCAGCAGCGCTCACCACCACTATTTCTCAATAGTAAAGCCCTTTTATTTAATCATAACCCTTATTATCTTAAAAAAACCTTTATTTTAATCTTTATGCCCATGTCACAAACACAGTTCAAGTTGTCACTGGCCTACTTACCACCTTATCATAGCTTCATCCTGATATTTTGGGAGCCTGGCCATGTTTTTGTTTGAAATTTTTGGACCTTACAAGTAATTTTGTCACTTATTTATTGCTTTCTGACATTTGTTTCTATGTTTTTGAGACACATTTTTCTTAAATATATATATATTATATATTTTATATTGTTAATTGGTGTATATACCATTCTATACTCATATTATAAGATTACTTGTCACGTGGCTAATAACCACAAGACCTTTATTTTTGGTGTGTTTTACATATAAAAACACTTCAGGCATTAACAAGTCCTGTATTTTTGACTAACTAAGGACACCTCTGACTGCAAAACCAACAGTTAGGGAATGGTTAAGTGTATTGTTGACTCAATTACACTTATACAGAACCACTTCATACAGATTGTACTTGAAAACCACAAGTCAATCTGGGGATAATGGTACACAAACAGTGTAACAGGGCACCAAACACTGTAATTCTGATGTGGAATTGTTAATTAAATTACACTGTCATTATACAGGGAATAGTGTAGTAATATACAAAGCCCAGAGGCCATTCTTAAACATGCAAACAGCATTTTAAGAAGTCTTAACTGACATTAAGCCCTCTTTTTCCTGCTTTGATTCAGTAGAAGAAAGCTATATCCCACTAGAGACCCAATCACAGGCCAACACACCAGTGAAACTCTCAGAACCAGAGGGAAGCAAGGGCAAAGGAAACAGGCACATTGAAGGCCTGATGACAGCAAATAAGTGGACACCAAAAGCCACCCAGAGGAGTAGAAAAACAAAATACTCTGCATAAATACAAGGTAAACCAACCTTGACAACTTGTACAGGGAATATTACTATAATTAACCCAGTTGTAACCTCTAAAGGTAAATTTCCCAAATCAGCAGACAACAAATTTGTACAAGGCACAGTCAAAGGTAAATACCCTAAGAAGATAAAAGTTTTTGACTGCTTGCAAACACTAACATGTCACCTGTACACCTCAGAGATCTGGGCTTCCAAAGGAACCAGCCAGAGGACAGGGCAGACTTGTCCAGAACCAGAAGACCTGGAAGAGGACACCTTGGACTCAGTGGCGGATGGAAAAACAATCAGGGAGATAATATCAACCCTGCCATTCACACTCCAATTCAACAGGAACCTCAAACCAGAGGACTGGAAGGATATGGATCATGTTCTTCAGCTCCACCAACTCCTCAAAGATTTATCTCAATGGATAATGGACAACAAGAGGTTCAACCTAGCATCTCACTGGGCAGAACTTGGAGCAAGATTCCAGAGGATCAGTCTCAAATAGATAGACTTCAAGAACCTTATGGTAATCACCAAAGGTTGGAATCCTACCAGGCAGTTCAGAATCCTGGAGGCAAGGGAAAACAGGATAAGTGTGAGCCTGTGAGGTATGTATAACATACCCATAAGGTCACAAATGATTCTATAAACAACTAATTTTGTCTTAAACAAACTTTTTAGTTGAAATTGAAATAAAAAATAACAAAAAATAAGTATAGCTTTTTTTGGATAATCAAAGTTATAAATATTATGTCATTTTTGCTTTCTACACCAAAAATGACCTAGGGTACATCCATAAGGTGTTATACCCAAAAACACTTATTTCTTGTGTTATTAGAAGATTTAAGAATCTCACAGTACTAATTTAACCTTTTTAACATTTTTTTAAAATTGTTAAATTTAAAGTTGCATAAGGTTAATGCAAACTTACCAAAATTTTAGTTAAAATTGAGGTGTGGTGTATATTTACTTAATTGGGTAAGGATTTGCCATACAGAATGTAAATCCTGCGTGAGCTCAATTTAAAAGGGTTTAAAGCCATGGTATGGCTTTAAATAAATAGAAGGGCAAAATCCACGCAAAAAGGTGGGACAAAGGAAAAAGACCGAATAGAGCTGGGGTACCCAACTTTCTGGATATGCAATGATTCAATTAAGGTTGTCCACCTGTATTGGAGAATTTTCAACCTTATTTAAACTTTAAGATTAGACTTTGATCCAACCTTAAGGTTTAAACTGGTTTTATCCCAATTTGGACAGGAATTTCAAGCTGCCAAAGGGTAAATCCCAATATGCAGACTTGAAATCAAGGTTTTAAGAACTGTCAAAGCTTAATAAAGCTTAAAACTTTAACGTTACAAGCATCAAAACCTTATCAAAAGCTAAGGTTTGGTGTGTATTGCTATTTTACGTGGAAAAATAGCAATAACTTCAAAAATTCATTAAAAATCCAAATCTTAATGGATTTGCTTGAAATTTCACACAGCTTAGAATTTAATATTATCTATATATAAATTAAACTTTAAGTGTCTTTTAGAAATAAATTTCCTGGGTAATTAGCCTGGAAATTTAGTCTTTTAATTAAGCTCAAAGAAAATTATGATTTCTTTAAAAATTAATTAAAAATTGAGTTTAAGAGATTTCTGCTTGAAACTCTATTTTTAAGTTTTTCATGTGATGAACTTTAATATAAATAAGTTTATTTATATTAAGAACTTAAAATAATTAGTTTAATTGAGGATTAAAGTTACATGGAGTTACGAATAACACTGGTAACTTTAAATTGGAATTAAAAACAAGTTGGCTTAAGTTAAGAACTTTGTTTTTATATATGGTTTTTCAGTTTTGACCTGAGCACGCCCTCTATATTCATTATGAATCATGAGAGCTGCTCTGAAGACATAAAAAAAGTCTTTTCATCACTTTTTTTGTCCATTATTCATTATCAATCCAATCATATTAGAAATTTAAACAGGTAAAGTTTCATTCTTTATAAATCTTATTATTAAAGTAATTCTTCTTTTATTTTATTCTTTATTAATTGTAAATTAAAGAATTGAAGTGATAGAATTCAGATTATTGTTGTAATCATCAATAATATATTTTATATTATAAAATTATCATCTTGAATATCCTTTAAAATCCAAAAATTTCTCTTAAAAACTCTTTAATCATAAATTTTATCATGAAAAGTTGTTTTATCCATAAAATTGTTGATTTTAGGCGTGTCTTTAACTTATAATCATTATTTAATATAATAACTGTTGTTGTTTAACTTGTTGTATTAAATAAATATTATAAGTAAGTTTTCTCTAATGTTCTATATCTTTTTTATCAAGTATTAGTTTTTTTATATAGAATTTTATTCTATAAGAAGTATTTCTGCAAAGGGTGTGTTATAATTCTTTTATAAATAATATTTATATTATTTATAAGTGGTTAATATTCATATTTCCACGTGTAATTGTCTCATTAAGAGCTTTACAAGTCTTATTGTTATAACTGTCAGTGACTATAACAATAATAAAGTAATTATAATTTATTATAATTATTATTATTTTTTTTATTATTATATTTTTATAATAATAATTAATTTTTTTTTTATATATAATTATTTTTAATAATTATATTTAAATTTGTGGTTATAATATTTTTTTATATTATATATTTCTATTGAGGACAGTCATAGTACTCTTGATTTTGCTACTATTATCAAGGATTTCATAGACAAACCTTACATTTGGGGGCCTGGCCGTGAGTTTAAACCAATTTTTGGGACATAAATCATATTCTAGACCTTATTTTGCTGTTTTTTGACGTAAAATTGCCATATTTATCTTAATATTGGCTTTTTTGGGACTTATCCCTTATAAATAATCTTTATAATATTAATAAAGTTATTTTTTTCTTAAGAATATTGTTTGAAACAATATACTATTGAGTGACTTGGAATAAATTTCTTTTGTCTAACTAGTGGCTTTTTCACATCACAGACTTGAAATTTATTCTTTGAGTTATTCTAGTATAAAGTGAATAATAATACAATCTTGATTAATTAACTTGTTAATTGCATAATTATTATTTCCTTAAGGAAAATAATAAATCAAATAAAAAATCTTTACTAAAAAACATTTTTGTCTTTTATCTTAGACATTTTTCTTTATTTTTGACGTAATTTTCCATAAATTACATTAAAACAACTTTATTTAATAAGTTGAGTTTATAAGTTATTTTTATTATTTGATAAAATAACTTATATTCTCAATTTTCTCTAGTATCTTCCATCAGAGAAAATTCTTCAGACTCTGAAACCTCAGAGTCCAGTATTGAAATTCAAACCAGCCCACCACCAAGGGGTTTGATAACCAAAGAGCCCTTCAAAGGTCCTTCAGGTGAATTCAATTCATTGTTACTCTATTTTGTATTAAAATTGACGTGAAATGACTCCTACTAGAAGTGAAAGTAACTACTCCATCCAATCAAATGGATCTGAACCAGGACATTCCAGCCACAAATCCAAAAGGCAAGAATGTCTTCCCAGAGGAGAGGCACAAATGGAGGATGCCAGAACTTCCACCAGTTCCCAAAGGTTAGCCAGCACCTTTGAACCTCTTATTGAGAGTACAGAAGCTGACATAACTGCTATTGCTGTTAGACCTGAACCATTTCCAACAAGCAGCCATGGAGATTTATCAATCTCAATGGAAGAACTGGTTCTTGGCGTCAAAACAACAAGAGTGGGAACTTCTCCCAAGTCTTTGGATAGGCACCATGAACTCTTATCTTCAAGTGAAGAAGCTCATGGGACCAGAAAAGACAGAAGACCTTCTGATGGGTTGGACACCCATGTCTGTCAAAGGACAAGTCCAACAGATAAAAGCTTGGTTGAAAAACCAAAGCATGTTATCAGAGGATCAGAAGAAGAAGTTGGCCCAAGGCAAGGAAACCAGCCCAGTGGAAGCTCCTCAAGCATCCACCAGCAAAATTCCGCCTCAACAAGTGCCAAACAAGCCCAAGAAAGCCCCAAAAACAGACCAGAAGGGCAAGAAAAAGGCAAAGGGAAAGCAGTGGAACAAGCCTTACCCTCAGAATTACAGAATCCCAAAGAAGGAAAAGACAGCCATGGACAATGTGTTCAATATGGCAAAGACCTTGATGGAATTCAAAAACAAGGAGGAGGAAAGATTGAATCAATATTTCCCAAAGAAATAGATCTTGTAAAACTTGTAGCTCACTTTGAATCTTGTAATAAAGAAATTATGGCAAAATTTAAAGAATTTGATTATGTCCAACAGAAGTTGGGTAATGAGATATTAAAAGAGAAAGAAAAACAAAAGACTATGATTGGCCTTGAAAATGTTAATAAAGACAATATTGTGTCTTTGACGCAAATTTGTGAAAGGCTTGAGTCTAAAGTTACCTTACTCAATCAACCAGATGAGAACTCAATTTCTTTTATAGCTGGACAGTTAAGAGAATTGAAAATACAAGTTCAAAACTTGGAAATTTCTACTGGTCACACTGCAGCTCTTTTTCAAGAACAATTGGAAAAAAGTGATAAAGCAAGACTTGAATTGAAAGAAGACATTCAATCAAGTATTAATAATCTATCACTAAAAAATGAATTGCCAAGGCAATCCACACCAATTCTTGACAGAAATGTTCTTAACTTGAATAATGATTTAAATCATACAATTTCAAGTCATGATGTGGAAACTGCTTGCAATTTTAAGGACATTCCAAGATTAGAGGAATGGCCAACCTTCAGTGGTGAAGGAGAATATAATCATATGGAATTTATGAAAACAATTGATATATTCAAAGAAGACTTTAACATACCAGATGAATACATAAGTGCCAGATTACACTCATTATTTACCAAATCAGCAAAGAAATGGTATTATAAAATGAGACAAGACCATGGTAAACATTCTTGGCCTTGGTGGAAAGAACAAATTGATTTCCAGATGGGCAAATGATTCCTGGAGATTTAGAATGGAAAATTCTTTTGAAGAAGCTATCTTTAATATTGAAAGGGACAGGCCCATGACTTGGTTTCTTAAACAGAAGGACAGGTTAACTGCCCCTCATCCTGATATGTCTGAAACAATGGTACATAAAAGGATATTAAGAAAATGTGGTGGTGACCTTGAGCATGCTATAAGAAGCAGATGTATTGAGCCTTGCTCTACAGAAGATTATATCAATGCTATGGAGGACATCACTACTAGAACAAAAATTGGAAGAAATTGGTCCAAAACCCCAATAGACAACAAGACTAGTGGGAAACCAATTTCAAAACCAAATAAACCACATGACAGACCTCCTTTGAAATGTCATAAATGTGGAAGCACATCTCATTTGGCAAAAACTTGTCCAAAAAAGACAAGAGTCAATGAGATAAATGTTGAAAAAGTGGAAGACACAAAAGAAACTGATGTATCTTTACATGAAAGTGATTCTGAGCCTTCAGAAGAAGAAGAAGTATCAGAAGAACTTGGTATAGAGAACATGAATGTCTCTTTTGAGGTCACTGAGGTACATATTCACTTACCACAGTACAGTGATGAATGTATGGACCTCATACATGTGCAAGATGCCAAAATGCAAAAAACCAAACCTGCCAGAGGTAAAGGTTATACAGCTGGGTCATCTTGTATCACTAATATTGTGATAAATAACACAGAAGCCAAGATACATCTTGACTCAGGTGCTTTTTGCACTTGTGTTGGAAAAGATTATCTTGACAAAATTTATACCAATTGGCAAGACAAATTAATGCCAATTGAAGGTATAACATTCAGCAGTGCTAGCCAAAATATGCACCCCTTGGGTATATTTGAAGCAGCAGTCATATTTCCTCATCCTGCAGGAAGTATAAGACTGAAAGTTGAAATTGTTTTTATGAATAATTGTACTTCACAACACTCTATACTTGGGAATGATTATCTCAATATTTATGGTATTGATATTAATAATCATAAAGACAGGTATTTCACTATAGGGGAAAATAAAAGACAAAAATTTGCTTTTCCTCTAGAAAAAAGAGAAATTACTGTCATTAAGCAAGTAAAAAATGTTAATAAGGAAACATTTGTGTCAAGTCAATTAATTGAATCACAAATTAGTCCTGAGTTAACACTGGAAATGAAGGAAGAGCTTATTGAAATTTTATTTCAATACAGGGAAGCCTTTGCTTCAGATAATGAACCACTTGGGGCTATAAAAGGCCATGAGGTGGGCAATATTCTTAATGTGGAAAGGCCTTATCCGCCACTATTAAGAAGACCAGCTTACCCAGCTAGCCCTAGGGCTAGAGAAGCATTAGAAAATCATATTAATGAACTAATGAAACTGGGAGCTCTTAGAAAAGTTGGACACAATGAGGAGGTAGAAGTCACAACCCCAGTAATCATTACTTGGCATAATGATAAGTCAAGGATAGTTGGTGATTTCAGAGCACTGAATACCTATACTATCCCAGACAGGTATCCAATCCCTAGAATTCATGAGACTTTGACTCAATTATCCAAAGCAAGATTCATTACTTCCATGGATGCTCTAAAAGGCTTTCACCAGAATGTTTTGACACCTCATGCTAGAAGATTATTGAGAATAATTGCTCATTGTGGTATTTATGAATATTTGAGGATTCCTTTTGGTATTAAGAATGCACCCTCTCATTACCAAAGAATGATGAATACTATCTTCCCACATGAATTATCAGAGGGATGGTTAATCATTTATATTGATGACATTATCATTTGTTCAGAAACCTGGCAATTACATTTAGAGAGACTTTCATTAGTACTTAAGAAAATTCTACAAGTGAACATGAAAATTTCTCTTAAAAAATGTAATTTTGGGTTTCATGAGTTAAAAGCTCTAGGACATGTAGTCTCAGGACTAAGCCTTGATGTTGATAAGAACAAAGTGGCTGCAGTTTTACTGAAACAGATGCCCCAGAAAAAAAAAGAAATGATGTCTTTCTTAGGGTTTGCCAGTTATTACAGGCAACACCTTAAAGATTTTGCAATCCATGCCAGATTATTATACAGAATTTGTGACCAACAAACTGTTTTTGAAATGACTCAGGAGAGAATTCAAGCATATGATAAAATCAAGTATGCCTTGACCAATCCACCATTATTACTGATGCCAGACTGGAAACTTCCTTTCAAGCTGTATATTGATGCATGTGGTGAAGGTCTAGGAGCTGCGCTTCATCAAGCTCAAATTGTCAATGACAAGCCTTATGAAGGTCCAATTTGTTTTATTTCAAGACAAATTAAACCTACTGAGGCCATATATGGAGCTAGCCAAATGGAGTGCCTTTGCCTTGTTTGGGATCTGGAAAAACTTCATTACTATCTTGATGGTAGTGTTTTTGAAATAATTACTGATTGTAACACAGTAAAGTCACTTCTTAACATGAAAACTCCAAACAGACACATGTTAAGATGGCAGATTGCTATACAGGAGTATAGAGGCAATATGACCATAGTACATAAAGCTGGAAATATTCACAAGAATGCTGATGGCTTAAGTAGATGGGAATTACCCAATACACCTCAAATTCCTGCCTATGTTCCTACAAGTGCAGAACCTCAAATCCCAATTGAAGGAATTAACATCACAGATGTGGGAACAGAATTCTTTGAGGAAGTTAGAGAAAGCTATAAGCAAGATAAAAATTGCCATATACTTACTGCTCTACTTGACAAAGATTGCAAAGATGCAGCATTGGCCAATTATCTGGATGATATTTGGAAAACATCTTATGATAATGGAAGATTCCATTTGTTTGATGATATACTATATCATAGATCTAAACACACATGTGTCATGGTCCTATGTAGTAGAATGTTGATTAACACAATACTACTAGAATGCCATGATAACATTTATTCTGGACATCTGTCTGAAGACAGAACAATGGAAAGAATTAAGACATATGCCTGGTGGCCATCTTGAAGAAAAGATGTCATTGAGTACTGTCATAGTTGTGATAGATGCCAGAAAGCCAATAAAGATACTGGTAAAAGATTTGGTCTGATGATCCATATCCAAGAACCAAGTACCCCATGGGAAGTGGTTCACATGGATTGGGTAACTGCATTACCACCTGGAGGTGATAAAGGTTACAATGCATGTCTTGTTATTGTAGACAGATATATCAAAACACCAATCTTTTTACCATGTCACAAAGATGACACAGCTATGGATACAGCTCTTTTGATCTGGAATAGAGTAATATCAAATACTGGTCTCTTTAAAAAAATCATTAGTGACAGAGACCCAAAATTTACATCAGCCTTATGGACTAATTTACATAAGCTTTTGGGTACAAAATTATCATTCTCAACAGCATACCATCCACAAACAGATGGGTTAGCAGAAAGAATGATTCAAACCCTTGAGGACATGATCAGAAGATTTTGTGCTTATGGCCTGGAGTTTCAAGATTCTGATGGCTTTACCCATGATTGGTGTACTCTTATACCAGCATTGGAATTAGCCTACAAGACCTCCATCCATGCTTCAACAGGCAAGACCCCTGCAATGTTGGAAAAAGGATGGAACCCCAAACTTCCAATTGATACTTTGAAGAAAGATCTGGTTGACATTCAACCAACTGCTTCAAGCTTTAAGCTATTGCTTGATAAAGTGAGACATCATGAAAACCAAAGCATGAATGATGCCTTTGAATATGCTAAGAAGAAATGAGATAAAAGTCATAAAACCCCAGAATTCAAAGTAGGGGACTTAATACTAGTTTCAACCTTGAACTTTGATAATATTAAAGGTCCAAAGAAATTGAAAGATTCCTTTTCAGGACCATTTATTATTAAATCCCTTCATGGGACAAATGCAGTACAAGTAGAACTGTCAGGAGAACTGGAAAATAAACATGCAACATTCCCTGTCAGTCTAGTAAAGCATTTCACTTCAAGTGACAAGGAATTATTTCCTTTAAGAAATGAAACACCCTTAGAGGTACCCCCACTAGATCTAAGTGAGGAGAAAAAGGTACTAAAAGTCTTGAAAGAAAGAAGACTTAGGGGAAAAAATGAAAGAGAATACTTAGTCAGGTATAAAAATCCACAACATGAAGATGAGTGGATTCTAGAAAGCAAAATACCTGATTCCCAAAAGTTTCTCAGAAGATTCAGACATGAGAGAAGACCGATTTCTCAATAAAAAGTTTGAATTGTGTGCTTTAAATACTTAAAAGTATAAGTAGAGAGGTTGGACAGTGGATTATACCCCCCCAAATAACTTGGGGGTAAACTACAAAAGAAAAATTGTGGTACAATTTTTTCTTTGGTGGTAGGGAATGTGCGCCTGTGAGGTATGTATAACATACCCATAAGGCCACCAATGATTTTATAAACAGTTAATTCTGTCTTAAACAGACTTTTTAGTTGAAATTAAAATAAAAAATAACAAAAAGTAAGTATAACTTTTTTTTTGATAAACAAAGTTATAAATATTATGTCATTTTTGAATTCTACACCAAAAATGACCTAGGGTACATCCATAAGGTGTTATACCCAAAAACACTTATTTCTTGTGTTATTAGAAGATTCAAGAATCTCACAGTACTCATGTAACTTTTTGAACATTTTTTTAAAACTGTTAAATTTAAGCTTAAATAAGCTTAAATTTAAAGTTGCATAACGTTCATGCAAACTTACCAAAATTTTATTAAAATTGAGGTGTGGTGTATATTTACTTAATTGGCTAAGGATTTGCCATACAGAATGTAAATCCTGCGTGAGCTCAATTTAAAAGGGTTTAAACCCATGGTATGGCTTTAAATAAATAAAAGGGCAAAATCCATGCAAAAAGGTGGGACAAAGGAAAACGACCAAATAGAGCTGGGGTACCCAGCTTTTTGGTTCTGCAATGATTCAATTAAGGCTGTCCACCTGTATTGGAGGATTTTCAACCTTATTTAAACTTTAAGATTAGACTTTGATCCAACCTTAAGGTTTAAACTGGTTTTATCCCAATTTGGACAGGAATTTCAAGCTTCCAAAGGGTAAATCCCAATATGCAGGCTTGAAATCAAGGTTTTAAGAGCTTTCAAAGCTTAATAAAGCTTAAAACTTTGAAGTTACAAGCATCAAAACCTTATCAAAAGCTAAGGTTTGATGTGTATTGCTATTTTACGTGGAAAAATAGCAATAACTTCAAAAATTCATTAAAAATCCAAATCTTAATGGATTTGCTTGAAAATTTCACACAGCTTAGAATTTAATATTATTTATATATAAATTAAGCTTTAAGTATCTTTTATTAATAAATTTCCAGGGTAATTGGCCTGGAAATTTACTCTTTTAATTAACCTCAAAGAAAATTATGATTTTTTTAAAAATTAATTAAAAATTGAGTTTAAGAGATTTCTGCTTGAAACTCTATTTTTAAGCTTTTCATGTGATGAATTTCAATATAAATAAGTTTATTTATATTAAAAACTTAAGCTAATTAGTTTAAATGAGGATTAAAGCTACATGGAGTTAAGAATAACACTCGTAACTTTAAATTGGAATTAAAAACAAGTTGGCTTAAGCTAAGAGCTTTGTTTTTAAATATGGTTTTTCAGTTTTGACCTGAGCACGCCATCTATATTCATTATTAATCATGAGAGCTGCTCTGAAGCCATAAAAAGAGTCTTTTCATCACTGTTTTTGTCCATTATTCATCATCAATCCAATCATATTAGAAATTTAAACAGGTAAAGTTTTATCATTTATAAACTCTTATTATTAGAGTAATTCTTAAGTTATTTTATTCTTTATTAATTGTAAATTAAAGAATTGAAGTCATAGAATTCATATTATTGTTGTAATCATCAATAATATATTTTATATTATAAAATTATCATCTTAAATATCTTTTAAAATCCACAAATTCCCCTTAAAAACTCTCTAATCATAATTTTTTTCACAAAAAGTTCTTTTATCCTTAAAATTATTGATTTTAGGCGTGTTTTTAACTTGTAATCATTATTTAATATAAGAACTGTTGTTGTTTAACTTGTACTAAATAAATATTATAAGTAAGTTTTCTCTAAAGTTCTATATCTCTTTTATCTAATATTAGTTTTTTATATAGAACTTTATTCTATAAGAATTATTTCTGCACAGTGTGTGTTATAATTCTTTTATAAATAATATTTATATTATTTGTAAGGCTAATATTCATATTTCCACGTGTAATTGTCTCATTAAGAGCTTCACAAGTCTTATTGTTATAACTGTCAGTGACTATAACAATAATCGAATAGTTTTAATTTATTATAATAATTATTTTTATTATTATTATATTTTTATAATAATAGGGGGTGTCAAAGTCACCAAATCCCGCCTTAAAATAACACGGGATTCGGACCCCAAATCCCAACACTAAATCCCAGGTTTTTATGTGTAAATCCCATGGCATTTTAACTGAGTCCCCTGGTATTTTGACCAAATCCCATGCGTCTGGGATTTCAGCTTGAAACCTAACCCAAATTAGTACTCACAATTCATACCTGCACAACATATTCTTCTACACTCCATTTTGGAAAATCTGACCGAACAGCTTACAGTCCATTTATACTTCTTCATCCATATAATAATGCCTCAATCCAAAGCAAGACAAATAAAGACACATATGAAGATCACCTCTAGCCTGCCTCATCCATCAGGTCACTTAATACGTACAGATTATTTAACCATAATTAATTGGCTTTCCGTCAAAGCCAATTTTGAGTCATGTTTTGGTACTAGTGGTTCAACATCTATTGGAAGACCTCCCTCATCAAAGCAGCATGGATTTCAGCTTATGGCGATTGAGGTCAACAAAAAATCACGTAATCGACTAAACCTTAGTTCAAGCAGCATCCGAGATCAATGGTGAACATATAAAAAGAAATATATGGCAGCAAAAAAATTGGAGAATTTAACTGGGGCTGGAATAACGGAAGAAGATGAGAGTAAAGGAATAAAGTCAATGAGTGAAAAGCTTGAAAGTATGTGTCCTTGCTATTCTGAAATGGATGCGCTCTTTGGCCACAAGCCCAATGTCACTCCGGTTGCAAGCTATGATTCACAAGCAAAAGACAGCTTAAATGGTGATGATGATGATGATTTGCCCAATAAGGTAAGTTATTGTCTCTTCCTTTTTTACCTGTGATAATTAAAGTTCATGTGCTTTTTAAAGGAGAATAATGGATTGGAATCACCTCTCAATCTTATTCCTTTGGTTCATAATGAAGATGACTTGGTTCAAGCGGAAAACCTTCAAGATGAATCAGTAACTATGTTTAAGCCCAATACTTATGAAATCCATTGTTGATTATTTCTCCTTTGAACAGCAAATTAAATCCATAACACATTCAACACAAAAGCGTAATCGAGCATTGACACCCAACTTGAATGACAAGAGTGGCTCTAGGAAAAGGCCAATGGATATGTTTGCACCCACATATTCCAATTTGCTTGAATCACGACAAAAGGGTATGTTTTGGACTTATGGCTACTCTTATCAATCCCACTAACTAAATTCATGATTTGTAGCCCGTGAAACCAGTGACAATGCTCGTTTGGAGTGGGACAGGGAGAGGTGGAATGAAGAGAAAGCAAGCAACATGGAAAAGCAAAGGTTTGAAGAAGTCAAGTTGCAAAAGCAAATGGAGTTCGAGGAGAAGCAACATGCAAAGCAATATGAATTTGAAAAAGAAAAGTGGAATCGTGAATTGGAATTGAAGGAAAAGCAATGCCAGATGGATCTCACTATAGCCGCATTGTCATCAAGCAGGCCAATTGGGGAGCTGGAACACATTATGGAATTAATCAATAAAAAATAACTTATTACATATATGTAATGTGATCAATTTATATGAGGTGCTTGTTCAATAAATCCTATGTTTATGTTTAATTATTGATCTTATGTTATGAAATCTAACTCCACTTTATTACCAAAAGGAAATTTCAATGTTTATGCATAATTGGGGCACCAACTTGCAATTTCAATTTCATATGACATTTATTTGCAATTTCCGGCAGATTTGAAAATTTGGGCAAGTTTTGCATTGAGAATTTATATGAAGTCTGTTCAAAAATCAAATTCAATGACGGCTTTTTTGCTTTTTTATGAAAATGTCATTTTATGGGTTTTTTTTTTAATTTTTTCATCTTTTTCTATATTTTTTTTTAATTTAATGGTTATTTTTTAGTTTGAAGGGTTTCAACTTTTAATTGGGCAATGTCCCTTGTTTTGTTTATTTTTGATTTTTAATTCTTAATTTTTAATATTTTTTTTTGAGTTGATTTTTTTCTTTGATTTCTTTTAATATATTATTTTTTATTTTTACTTTTCACCCCGCCAATTTGAAAAAAACACCTTTTTTTTTAATTCCAAATCTTAAATTTCACTTTATTTTTTTTATTTTTACTTTTCACCCCTCCCTCTTAAAAAAAATTCAACAATTTTTTTTTATTTTTTAATTCTCAATTAATTTTTTTCTAATTGTACTTTTCACCCTTCCCTCTAAAAAAAAAAACCCACTTTTTTTAAAATTCAGGTAAGTGAATTTCTCTTCTTTTTGTTTAATCACAACCCTTTTTTGCTAATTTGTTTTTAATTTTTCTGTAGGTAATTTTATTTTTGTCTTTTAAAATTTTTTTATTATTTTTTTTGCACCTCCCAAACTCACCCTCCCATCACCATCATCATCCACAACTCACCCACCCATCACCATCATCATCCACACCTAACCCACCCATCACCATCATCATTCATCATCCACCTCCCAAAGCCCCCACCTCACTAACCCTGGAACCTCCCAAATAGGCTCCTGGGAGGTTCCAGGGCCTGAGGCCTTCAAATCGCGCCGAATCGATTCCGAATCGATTCGGCGTCGTTTTACTTCATTATCATTCTAATGGCCCCTAGAGGCCATTAGAATGATGATTTTTATTTTTTTTTATTTTTTTTTTCAATTGTATCATTTAAAAAAAAGATACTGATCTTTTTTTTTTTTTTTTTTTTTAATCATTTTCTTTATCGCAAAAACCTTTGACTGCTGATGATTTTTTTTTACTGATGTTTTTTTTTTGTTTTTTTAATCATTTATTTTAATTCAAAAATCATTTACTAATAATGATTTTTTTTTTGATTTTTTTAATAATTTACTGATTATCTTTTTTTTTTGATTTGTTTTTAATTCATTTATTATATTTGAACAATCATTTACTAATACTGATATTTTTTTTACTGATGATTTTTTTTTCCTTTTTTTGAATTTTTGGGATAATCATCATTACTGACCCATGATTTATTTTTTATTTTAATTCTTGTTTCACTTTTTTATTGATTTGTTCATATAGGTGAGGATTAATTATAAGAATTTGTTTTGCAATGTCATTTCATTTCCCATCCCTTCCATCATCCTTAAAATTCAAAAAACAATCTCCTCCTCTCTCTAATTCTTCCAATCATTTTGATGATGTCATGGTTAGGACTAAACCAGACTCAGCACATCATCAGAATGATTTGAAAGATGATGAAGCTCATATTACTCCTCTTGATGTCATGGTTAGGACTAAACCAAATGTAGAACATCATGAGGATAATAATACCAAATTAAATAATAAAAAAAAGCTCACCCAAAGCCAAAGACAACACATCCATGATTCAAAAGAAATAATGTCTCACCTTGGCCATTCCAAAAAAGAATTTAAAAAAATTTTCAGCAATTTTGATTGACAAGAAATCTGCCAATGCCTCATGTTTAAAACTTCCATCACTTAACACTCTCCCCTATCCTTATATCCTCATTAATAAAACATCCAAGCCATTTTTGCCTGTCATCATATATGAAATAACCCCATTTGATAATTCTTCTTGCCACTCTCAAATGCTGAAAAACATCATCATGACATTAATGTCCTTATCTCAAAATTGACAAGAAATTAAAACCAATAAGCAACTCCAAGGTGGCATTATGAAAGGTATTGGGTTTCAATCTGGTTCTGATTCTGGAAAATCTGCAGGTGTGTGATATTTTTGTCATATTACCTTAATAATTACTGACTAATTACAAAATTATTAGGTGTTTAATCCAGAAAACCCAGTTTAACTCCTCATCAAATTGAAACAGATAACAATCAATGGATCAAGCTTCATCAATATGAAAAATTTGTTTACTCAAGAATCTCCCATTTTTCAAAATTAGCAGAAAATGAAAATCAATCATCAATGGAAGCAGCCCAATTACCCAATTTCAGTCAACTCGAATGGACTTCTGCCAATCCCAAGGATGAATTCAAATCATTTACCAATGTCATTGTCACCCAAGATGGATTTTTCAATAAGCCACACAAAGATTTAAACAATCTCAATGCCTGGACTTATGGTATATTTTCTTTTGTATCAAAAAAAGATTTCCATCCACTTCCTACTGTATTCACCCCCTCTGGACATGGCTTACACTTCCCTGAATTGAAAATGGAGATCGATTTTTCAAAAAAACCTGGCATCATGGAAATTCTTTGGAAGACATCAACAATGGTTCATCATACAACAAAACCACCTCCAGAAATTATCAATCATGACAAAATTGCTCATTTTGGATGTTCTTTTCAAATAAACCATAAATTATTTAATGTAGGTGACAAATTCTTGAAAATGACACCCACCAAAATTAATTCAAGAGTCAATGGCTACTTTGAAAGAAATATGCAGGATCAAAAAAGAACTAAAAAATCTTAATTGTAAATACTTTTATTTTATGAATAACATCTCCACTCCGTTGTATGCCAATAAATTAAGTTTATAAAAAATTGGTCCTGATGAAATTTACAATTGCCTATTTTTCCATGCCAAAGTGATTGGTTTAATTTTTTCACGCATATTTAGCACATCTTCCCCAATGTCATTGTTGGCCAGATTTTCCGCTTGTGGTGGATCATCATCTTCATATAAATCAAACCACTCATCACCAATTTGAGCTAACATATTATGTAAAATCGTGCAAGACACAACCCAACTAACAAAATATTCAATTTCATGATTATCCCTCATTTGATTTCTCATTTCCCTTAGAGAAAACCACCTCCCCTTCAAAATTCCAATTGCATGCTTGATTCTGACCCTTGATTTTGCTATACAGTAATTGAAAGAACAGTTGTCTTCATTATGTGCTACAGCTCCCTTATATGCTGGAACAACCCAAGGAGAGCTTGCATATGCCGGATCTGCAAGTAAGTACTGATCCTTTTCATAAAACTCTTGAGGTGTTTGTGCTATTTTCATATGTTGATAGACATTTGAATCATGAAGTGACCCAGTACAACCAACATGCAGAGCAGTGAACTGTTTGTTGATATTGCAAACCAGTTGTATTGACATAGAATACCTTATATGTAAACCATCAGTAAGATTGAAATAAAGAATAAAGATTCAACAGCTTACCTTTTTTTGCGATCAAAATACGCTTCACCATCCTTGGTAGGACGTTGTGATAATGGTATGAGACTCCCATCAATAAACCCAATGCACCCAGGGAAGCCTTCTGCTTGCATTACTTGAGACATCTCTCTGCATTGTTCTATTGTTGGCCACACAATCACTTTGCGCTTCAACTTCATTAATATCTGAATGACTCTTTGAGTGTACAACACAATAGCCCCATGGCTAATTCCAAACAACATTCCAATCTTTCCCAAAGCGGCCCCATTTTCATTTGATCCTAGCCTTGATAATGCCACAGCCAATTGGATGGCAGAATTGCGTTGTTTGTTTTGTGATGAGTTTTGAAAGGTTTTATCAGCTTGAATTTGTGCAACCATTTTTTCAAATGATTCATGTGTGGTCCTACATAGCTGTCAAAATTTTTCAGATGATAATGTCTGTAAATCATTCATTGTATACATGTAACGAGATGGATATCTTCTATGAGGATTGATGTATCTTTGTGATGTTATCATATCTAATAAGATTATATCTTCCTGGATATAAGAATCACTATCAGAGCTGAGAGCATTGATGAACTGAAGTGAGTTCAAGGTCTGAAGTAAAGGTAGCCTTTGCGATGCCTTGGGCATGGTAAATAAAGAAAAGGCTGGTAGTAAATGAAATTTGAAATCAAATAACTTAATAAATGATGAGTGTATTTAGATTTTATGCAAGAGAAGGAAATTTTTATGCAATTTAACATTCTCTTACTGAGTTGTGTGTTTGAAAAATGTGCCTTTATGGGAAGCTAAATGTGGGATTTTGGTATTTAAACACGGGATTTGGTACCAAAAAACCTGTGTTTTTGTACCTCAAAATACCTCACCCCTTGAGGTGTGCGGGATTTTGGCAAAAAAAAACTTGGGATTTTGAGTGTGGGATTTGGTAACTTTGACACCCCCTAATAATTAAATTTATTTTTTTTATATATAATTATTTGTAATAATTATATATAAATTTGTGGTTATAATATATTATTATATTATATATTTCTATTGAGGACAGTCATAGTACTCTTGATTTTGATACTATTATCAAGGGTTTCATAGACAAACCTTACAATAAGGGAGAATCAAGCCACTATCCAAGCTATAGAAGAACAGTCAACCCAGACAGCGCCTACTCAGAATCCTTCAGGCTCACAAGGATAAGGCCAGATCAGCTCCCCAGTGGCTTCACACCATTCAGAAACCAACAAGTCAGTGACCAGGGGTCACAATTCTTCACAATTCCAGGGGGTTTCCAGGAGAAGACAATGATACAAGGGGAAAAACCAAAACTCTTTCAACTGAAGGAAGAGAAAGTCAGACCCAATGATCCAGAAGCTGTTGGATTTGGTCAGGGAAGTGCACAAGAACCAGAAGTAGTTGAAAACTACTCTAGAATCAGTAGTCCTATCAATAGAAATATTACCCCCACCCAGATTGAACATAATTCTGTCTCCCCTGAGAGTAACTTAAACAGTGATAAACTGTGGTTACAAATGTCCCAATATGATTAGAGAACTCAAATCAGTTTTCAGAACTTGAAGAAAGCCATGCGAGGATGGAAGAATTAACAGCCTCCATGGATAAAATTGTTAAAACTCTTCAAGAAGGAAATGCTGCATTGAGAAAAGCCTCTGAAGAAACCAACAAAAGACTGAATATTGTCTTTGAAGAACAAAACCACAGAAGAAGGGACAAGGATTGTCTGGACCAAGATATAAACAACTGGTTTGATGTCTACCATAATATGAAGCCCCAACCACACGCCATGTTATGGATAATCCATATCACCCAGATTACATCAAGCTAGATGCCATGTTGGGAGATAAGGCAAGATCTCCAGCAAAATACCAAGATGGAGATAATATGTCTTATTCTGAGAAGGAAGCCTTGAAACAGCTTCCTGAGGCCTCAAGCTGGCCCAAATTCTCTGGAACCGGAGAATATGATCTTATGGAGATCATAGATTATATTGATGGACTCTTCATTGATGTACCAAGCATACCAAATTACTGGATTACTGCTAGCCCAAATACAGCATTTAAAGGTCATGCTAGTATATGGTACAAAGAAATGAAAGAAATCCATGGCAGAGGAAACTGGCCATGGTGGGAGAGTCAAATCATCCAAAAGTACAGTAATGGTACTTGGATATGGCAAAAGAACATGTCATTCAAAAATGACAAATACTCTCTGGACAAAGATCTATATGAGTGGTGTCTTAGACAGTCTAAAAGACTTGAAGCCATTGATCCTCAAATTAACATCCAAATGAGGAATCACAAGCTTCTGACACAACTTCCAGGAGAACTAGAGCATGCAGCAAAATGAAGATGCAACCAAAATTGCACTCTGGATGACATTGCTAATACCTTGCAAGTCATAAGGAAAAGAACTAATATAGGGAAATTCACCCCATATAAGCGCAGTGGTTTCAAAGAGAAACAATGCTTCAGGGTAGAGTTTAAAGACAAAACCAAAGAGAGGATGGCAGAAGTGGAAAAGAAGAGGAATTCTTGTCACAATTGTGGCTCAGCAGACCAGTATGCCAACAAATGTTCAAAGGCAAAGAAAAAGGTCTATGCCATTGAGAAAGTCCCAGAGGAGCAATCCCCAACAGAGGATTCTGACTCAGACTCCATGGGTGATGCCATCAGGGAACCATCTGATGATGACAAAGACCCAAGAGAAGGATTTCTAGTGGAATAACAAGAGGAAACTCTACTAGAAATCCAGGAAATACAGTTGGAAGCAGGGATGCCACAGGATACTTCCAACAAAATCTTGTACAAATATACCCAAGATGCACAAACATTCCTGGTCACACCAACCAGAGGAATGGCATATATACATGGAACAGCTACAAAAAGGACTTTCTGTATTGAAAATTCTCAACATGCATTTATCATTGATAGTGGGGCACACTGCTCCATAGTGCCCAGAAAATATGTGGATAACCACTTCCCAAATTGGGAAAAACAGCTCTTGCCAACCAAGGCAAAACCTTCAAGAGTGAATCAGGAAAGATGACTTCTATTGGTACAATTATTAAGGAAATAATTATACCTCATAGAAAGGGTAATATCAGGCTCAACCCGGTGTTTGTAGTGCTTTATGATGCCCACATCCAAGGGTTCTTGCTGGGAACAGATTAGCAAAGGATAAATGGCATAGATATTTGCAATACTAAAAAAAGGCATATTACAATTGGTACCAAAAAGGTGAAGGAATTTTCACTTGATATAGACAAAAGCTCTACCCATGACCCACTGGAGGAGCTACTGAATGAATTCAGGGAGGGCCATTTTAGCACAACCCTCACCAGTAAACAAAAACTAAGTTTACTGAAGATGCTGAGGAAGAACAGACCAAAATTTGCCATTGGTCAAGAAACATCAGGCAAGATCAGAGGCCATGATATAGAACTATATCTGGATGTGGAAAGAACTTATCCACCCATGCTCAGGAGACCTCTTTATCCAGAAAGTCTGGAAGCCAGGAAGGAAATTGAAAAACATATCAATGAACTCCTGGACATGGATGTCATCAAAAAGATTGGACATAATGAAATAGTGGAAATAACCACTCCTGTCCTAATCACCTGGCATTATGGTAAGTCTAGACTGTGTGGAGACTTCAAAGCTCTGAATAACTACAGAAAAGCAGACAGGTACCCTATACCCAGGATCCCTCATGCCTTGGATAAAATGGCAAAAGCCAAATACAAAACCAAAATGGATTGTATGAAAGGCTTCCACCAAAATGGGGTTAAACCAAACTCCATGAAAGTTCTCAGAATAATATTCCATAGGGGCATATATGAGTATACCAGGATGCCATTTTGCATCAAAAATGCACTGGCCCACTTCTAGAGGATTATGGACACAATGTTTCAGGAAGAAATATTGGAAGGATGGATGGTGGTATATATTGATGAAATCACTACATACTCAGAGACATGGGAAGACCATGTAGAGTACATAGACAGAGTTCTGAGTAAATGTACACCCATCAATCTGAAAATTTCACTGAAAAAGTGTAATTTTGGCCAACAAGAGCTACTAGCTCTAGGACATAAAGTCTCAGGTCTTAGTCTGGCAATTGACCAGAATAAAGTAGAAGCAGTGCTGCAAAAACCAGTACTGAAGAGCATCAAATAGATGAACTCCATCCTTGGGTTTGCTAGCTACTACAGAAGCCACATCAAGAATTTCTCCCATATAACTAGTAGTTTATACAAGTTATGTTGAAAAGATGTAGTTTTTGAAATAATCAAGGAAAGGAGGGATGCATATGAGAGGATAAAACATGAACTCAAAAATGCACCTGTGCTCATCTTGCCTGACTTTGAACTACCATTCAAGCTATACATAGATGAAGCATGTAGCCAAGGTTTAGGAGAAGCCCTTCACCAAAGACAAATTGTGGATGGTGAAGCAAGAGAGGGAGTAATATGTTACAACTCTAGGCATATGAAAGATTCAGAAGCCAGGTATGGGGCCACCCAGACTGAATGTCTATGCTTAGTCTTTGCTCTGGAAAAACTCCATTATTATTTGGAGGGTGAAGTCTTTGAATTCTACACAGACTGAACAGCCTTGAAGTCTTTACTAAACATGAAGACTACAAATAGACACATGCAGAGATGGCAAATAGCCATACAGTAGTATAGAGGGAATATGACCATCATATACAAAAAAGGTAAAAGCCATACCAATGCAGATGGCCTTAGAAGATGGCCACTAGATAATGTCAAAAGCAATCCAGCTTATGACTCTGAAGTTGTAGCCAACAGCCCTATTCATTTCATGGAGATAGATAGGAAGAAGAACTTCAGACTTTCTGAATGGCACCGGAAAGTGGTACCTTTGACAGTGGAAACACTGATTCAGAAGGAACAGAAACTCCCATACTGGGAATAAGCTCCTCAGAACTGCACAATGAATTTTTCAGTGCAGTACTAAAGTCATATGCCAAGCACAAACAGTGTGGAATCTTACTAAAACTCCTTAAGCAAAAATACAGGAGCCCAGAGCTGGCATCCCAGCTGGAAGAACCCTGGTTTAGGGTCTACAAGGATAACAAGTTCTTCCTTGTAGATGGCCTGCTTTACCACAGAGAAAAGAACACAAGTGCACTCACAGTAGTAGACAGAGATCACATCTCCCTGATCCTGCAGGAATGCCATGACTGACCCTATATGGGACACATGAGTGAAGACAGGACCAAAGAGAGGGTAGCAAGCACAGCTTGGTGGCCCAAGTGGGAACAAGAGTTGAGTGAATACATCAACACTTGTGAAAGATGCCAAAAGTCAAATAGGAAACATGGGAAGAAGTATCAATTACTTCCACACATAAAAGAGCCCAAACACCCATGGGAAACCATCAATATGGACTGGGTCACAGGACTTGTCCTGGGGGGAAAAGAAAACTACAATTCCTTTTTAATAATAGTTGATAGGTTCAGCAAGAGTATGAGGTGCCTGCCATTCCATAAAGAGGACACAGCCATGGATACTGCTCTGCTATTCTGGAATAACATCATATCTACCTGTGGAGTCCCTAAGATCATCATTAGTGATAGGGTCCCAAACTTCACATCTGAATTTTGGACCAACTTGTATGACATGCTTGGCACCAAGCTTGCATTTTCCACAGCTTACCACCCACAAACAGATGGCCTAGCTGAAAGGATGATCCAGACAATGGAGGACATCCTTAGAAGGTTCTGTGCCTATGGCATGGAATACAAGGACCATGAGGGATACACCCATGACTGGGTTACCCTCCTACCAGCTGTCCAACTGGCTTATAATACAAGTCAGCACTCTACCACAGGAAAAGCACCTGCACTGGTAGAGAAAGGGTGGAACCCCCTGTTGCCTGTGGATCACTTGAAGAAGAATCTCCTGAACATCCACCCCACAGCCAAAGACTTCCATGATATGTGGAAGAGGGCTTGTGACACAGCAGTCAGATGCATTGCTGAGGCCAAGGAATATAACAAGCAGAGGTGGGACAACTATAATTAAATTGATAGGGAAAATGCAGTGGAAGTCAAACTCACAGAGGAATTTCCCAGGAAACACCCAGTCTTCCCAGTGAGCTTAGTCAAGCCATACTTGCAGACAGAGGAGGATACATTCCCCTCCAGGAAGAAGAATCCCACACCACCACAAATAGTGGAAGTGGAAGACTCTCCTGGACCAGCAAAGAGGATCATCAAGGAAAGGAAGATCAGACTTAATGGCAAGGATCAGAGACAGTACTTAGTCAGATTCAAGAACCAGACAGCTGATAAAGACAAATGGTTGGAAGAAGATGCCATACCAGATGGTAACCTTCATTTAAGGTGATTCAGAGCCTCTAATAGAACTGCAAAGTCTCATCAAGGATGATCCTTTTTTAGAGGGAGGGTATGTCAGCCTGTGACTCAAAATCAGAGCACAAGCATGACAGCCAATTACCATAAACCAATGGTATAGCCAAGATACCACCAAAAAATGTAGCTGAGCCAAATCAGCGCAAAATGTATCAAAAGAAAGAGGAAACTCACCACTTTTCAAATATACAAGTCCAATCATCATAGGACAGAGAATAACAAAGTTATTCCTGCTCAAAGCCGTTACTGAGCATAAACCTTAATTTTCACATCTTATCTGAAATACAGAGTAAGAGGCCTAACGCCATCAAATGGGTATGAAAAATGAAGTTCTAAGCCAGGGATATTCAACAGTACCAACCAAACTGAGCTAGAACCAGTATTACAGAATTTATGGTCAAATTCAGGCCAAATAACGGTGAATAAAACATTCACCTTCCATCTACCTTCTACAGTTTTAGTGTGAGATACCTAAAGTGGGGTCTATTTGGAAAGCGCAACATCAGGACTATCTTCTGGTGTCATCCATTTCTTCATATCTCCACTAGAACAAAAGGTATAGGGCAAACAAGCCCAATACAGCTTTTGCCTCAAAACATGCACATGTACAGAAACCTGGACATGGGATAACTTTGTCATATTTAATTATAGCCATACCAAATAAGGTACCATTGTGTAGAAATTATACAGGACTACACATTAATTCAATTTTGAGGTTGATATCTCAAGAACTGACAAAGGTATAGCTGTTTTAAGGTCAAAATCCCACATTTTGACAAATACAGCCTTACCATGGGATAATATCCAATACCCATGATTATGAGGTATCAAACTGACAAAGAAGCTTGTTTTTACTTCAATACCTCATAGTTCACTCAATACTGGGGTCCCATACAGGTTCTGTACAGCAGTCTACGCATCATACACTTCAGAATCAGGCTGTGTGGTCACCAGATGAAAATCTTCACCCTGTATTGGTGAAGACAGCCCAGATGTGGTTTCAAAGCCACATCTGAGCCCAATACAGGCTATACAGGCCTTTTGTAAACCACAAGCCTGTCGTAGAGAGTGAAAAATCTTCACTTCCTCTACGTGGAAAGGTCTAGCCACCTTTTCACCCCATTTCAGGATAAAAAGGGGGCTTTTCACAGCCAGAAAAGCTTTCCTCATTGTGCTCTTGAATTCCTATTTAGTAAACTGTCAAAAACATTTTTACTCTTGGAAAACTATCAGGTTATACTATGAACTTTAATATTGTAGTTCTTATTATAGTAATCCAACTGGTGAGACTGCACCCAGGGCTTTCAGCAGCACTCACCACCACTATTTCTCAATAGTAAAGCCCTTTTATTTAATCATAACCCTTATTGTCTTAAAAAAAACCTTCACTTTAATCTTTATAACCATGTCACTAATATATTTGAAGGTGTAACTAGCCTACTTAACACTTTATCATAGTTTCATCCTGACATTACATCAGCTTTATGGACTAATCTACATAAGCCTTTGGGTAAAAAAATATCATTCTCAACATCATACCATCCACAAACAGATGGATTAGCAGAAAGAATGATTCAAACCCTTGATGACATGATCAGAAACGTTTGTTATTATGGCCTGGAGTTTCAAGATTCTGATGGCTTTACCCATGATTTGTGTACTATTATACCAGCATTGTAATTAGCCTATAAGACTTCTATCCATGCTTCAACAGGCAAGACTCCTGCAATGTTGGAAAAAGAATGGAACCCTAAACTTCCAGTTGATACTTTGAAGAAAGATTTAGTCAATATTCATCCAACTGCTTCAATATTTAAGTTATTGCTTGATAAAGTGAGGCATCATGCAAAACAAAGCATGAATGATGCCTTTGAATATGCTAAGCAGAAATGGGATAAAAGTCATAAAAAACTAGAGTTCAAAGTAGGGGACTTAATACTAGTTTAAACCTTCAACTTTAGTAATATTAAAGGTCCAAACAAATTGAAATATTCATTTCAGGACCATTTATTATTAAAGCCCTTCATGGGACCAATGCAGTACAGGTAGAGCTTTCAGGAGAATTGGAAAACAAACATCCAACTTTTCCTGTTAGTCTAGTAAAGCCTGACATTTCAAATGATAAGGAATTCTTTCCTTTAAGAAATGAAACACTCTTAAAAGTACCTCCACTTGATCAAACTGAAGAGAAAAAGGTACTCAAAGTCTTGAAAGAAGGAAGACTTAGGGAAAAAGATGAAAGAGAATACTTGGTCAGGTACAAAAATCCACAACATGAAGATGTATGGATTCCAGCAGAAAAGATACCTTCTTCCCAAGAATTTTTAGAAGATTCAGACATTAAAGAAGACCAATTCCTCAATAAAACATCTGCATTGTGTGCTCTACATACTTACAAGTATAAGTAGAGAGGTTGGATGTGGATGATACCCCCCCAATTAACTTGGGGGTATACTACTCAAGAACAATGTGGTACAATTTTATTTTGTTGGTAGGAAATGTGAGCCTGTGAGGTCTGTATAGCATACCCATAAGGCCACAAGTAGCTTTATATACAGCTGATTTAGTCTTGAACAGACTTTTCATTTGAAATTCAAATAAAAAATAACAAAAAAAGTATAACTTTTGTTTGGATAAACAAAGCTATAATTATTATGTCATTTTTGTATTCTACACAAAAAATAACCTAGGGTACACCCATAGGGTGTTATACCCGAAAATTCTTCTTTCTTAAGTTATTGGAAGATTTAAGAATCTCACAGTACTAATGTAACTTTTTTAACATTTTCCAAAATTGTTAAATTTAAGCTTAAGTAAGCTTAAAGTTAAAGTTGCATAAGGTTTATGCAAGCTTACCAAAATTTTAGTTAAAATTGAGGTGTTGTGTATATTTACTTAATTGGCTAAGGATTTGCCATACAGCATTTAAGCCTCCATGAGCTAAATTTAAAAGTGTTTAAGGCTATAGTATGGCTTTAAATAAATAAAAGGGCAAAATCCATGAAAAAGGGTGGGACAAAGGAAAAAGACCGAACAGAGCTGGAGTACCCAGCTTTTTGGATCTGCAAGGATTCAATTAAGGTTGCCCACCTGCATTGGAGGAAATTTAACTTTACTTAAACTTTAAGATTACACTTTGATCCAACCTTAAATTTAAACTGTTTTTATCCCAATTTGGACAGGAATTTCAAGCTGCCAAAGGGTAAATCCCAATATGCAAGCTTGAAATTAAAGTTTTAAGAAATTTCAAAGCTTCAATAAGCTTAAAACCTTAAGGCTACAAGCATTAAAACCTTATCAAAAGTTAAGGTTTAGTGTGTATTGCTATTTTACGTGGAAAAATAGAAATAACTTCAAAAATTCATTAAAAATCCAAACCTTAGTGGATTTGCTTGAAATTTTCACACAGCTTACAATTCAATGTTTTCTGTGTATAAACTAACTTTGGATTATTTTTTTAGACAGGATTTATTGGTAATTAGCCTTGAAAATTATTCTTTTAATTATACTTACAGAAAATTAAGATTTCTTTAAAAATTAATTAAAAATTGAGTTTAAGAGATTTTTGCTTGAAACTTTATTTTTACTTTTTTTCATGTGATGGAGTTTAATATAAATAAGCTTATTGTATATTACAGCTTATAATAGTTAACTTAAATGAGGAGTAAAGCTACTTGGAGGTAAGAATAACACCAGTAACTTTAAATTGGAATTAAAAATAAGCTACCTTAAGCTAAAAACTTTATTTTTAAGCATTGGTTTTCAGTTTCAACCTGAGCACGCCCTCCATATTCATTATGAATCATGGGAGATGATCTGAAGACATAAAAATAGTCTATTCATCACTGTTTTTGTCTATCAATTCAATCCAATCCAACTATATTAGACATTTAAACAGGTAAATGTTTATTAAATATGAAGTCTTATTATTATAGTGGCTCTCAAGTTATTTAATTATTTATTAGTTTTAAATTGAAGAATTGAGATCATAGAAATCAGATTATTTTTGTAATCACCAAATGATATATTTTATTTTATAAAATTATTTTCTTTAAAATATCTTTTAAAATACACAAATTCCTCTTAAAAACTCTTTAATCATATTTTCTATTATAAAAAGTTTTTTTATCTTTTAAATTCATTGATTTTGGTGTGTTTTTAACTCATAATAATTATTTAATATAATAACTGTTGTGTTGGACTTGCTGTATTAAGTATATATTGTAAGTAAGTTGTCTCTAAAATTCTATATTTTCTTTATCTATTATTATCTTTTTTATATAGAATTTTTCTATAATAATTTTATCTGCACAGTGTTTGTTATAATTTCTTGTTATAAATGACATTTATATTATTTATAACTGGTTGAATATTCATATTTTCCACATGTTATTGTCTAATAAAGAGCTTTACACTTCTTATTGTTACAACTGTCAGTGACTATAACAATAATAGAATAATTATGATTTATTATAATTATCAATGCTTTTTTATTATTTTATTATATAATAAGAATTGAATTTATTTTTTTAATATAATTATTTTTTAACAATTATATTTAATTTGTTATTATAATATTTTGTTATATTATATTTTTCTACTGAGGACAGTCATAATACTCCTGTTATTGTTACTATTATCAAGAGTCTCATAGACAACCCTGACAAGCTTATTTACAATTTTCTTGTGATTTAATGAGATTTTTACTTGGTAACTAGGTTCCCAAAAGGTTTTAGTATACTAATTGGGCCAAGATCAGCCATAGATCCAAGCTTTAGAGCTATTCAGGCCTAAGAGGCGTCAGAAGTTGGGTATTCTGGCTTTCTTTGATGTCTTTTGTCCCCCTTACCTATTTCAAATCAAAAATAGAATTTCAGGCTTCAAGACTGATATCCACTATGGGTGCATCAAACCGTTATGTAAGAATACCAGAATATTAAGTGACACAAACATGCATAACACTATTCTTAGCTTATATGTCACATGCAATTTCTCACATTCCCATTATTTTGCTGTGAAATTGAGAAAAATGAAAATTTTCACACATCTCTTATTTGGTATTGATGATGTGTATTGAAGTATTTTCCATATTACAACCTCTTAGAGTTAATTTAAGCTTATTCACTCCATGGAGTTACCCAAGGTGAATTTTTGTGTAGAATCCAGATCCAGCCTTAAGCCCATGGATTTACTTAATCACAAAAAGGTTATTCATTGTTTCTGAAAGAAAATGCTGAATTATTAATATATGCATGATTTATTGGTTATGAATAGTTCAGAGTTTCTTTTAAAGATAGTTGTGGGGATTTTGGGTATGTAAAATGTACCCCCACCCTCACCTTCCATCTCATCAAAAAATTGAAATTGTATTACAATCTTTTAAATGATATCAAGGAGAAAAAAGTCCCAAAGGGGGTTAATGTCCACTTTCCAAACTCTTTACTGTCAGCCTGTGACTCAAAACCAGAGCACAAGCATGACAGCCCAAATACCATAAATCAATGGTATAGCCAAGATACCACCAAAACATGGAGCTGAGCCAAATTAGCTCAAAAGGTATTGAAAGGAAGGGGAAACTCACCCCTTTCCAAATATACAAGTCCCTTCATCATAGGACAAAGAATAACAAAGTTATTCCTGCTCAAAGTTGTTGCTGAGCATAAACCTGAATTTTCACATCTCATCTGAAATAAAGAGTAAAAGACTTAACCCCATCAAATGGGTGTGCAAGATAAAGCTCTAAGGCAGGACTATCCAATGGTACCAGCCAAACTGAGCTAGCACCAGTATTACAGAAGTTATGGTCAAATGCAGGCCAAATGAGGGTGAACAAAACATTCACCTCTCATCTAACTTCTACAGTTTTAGTGTGAGATACCTGAAGTGGGGTCTTTTTGGAAGGGGAACAATAAGGGCTATCTGATAGTGCCATTCATTTCCCCATATTCCATATAGACCAAATGTTATAAGGCAAACAAGCTCAATACAGCTTTCACCTAAAACCACGTATATGTACAAAAGTCTTGTACATGGGATAACTTTGCCGTATTTAAAGATAACCATATCAAATGAGGTACCATTGTGTAGGGCCCATACAGGGATACACACTGAACCAATGTTTGAGGTTGATATCTCAAGAACTGACAAAGGTATGGCTTTTTTAAGGTCAAAATCCCACATTCTGGCCAATATAGCCTTACCATGGGATAATATCCCATAACCATGATTATGAGGTGTCAAAAAGACAAAGAAGCATGTTTATACTCCAATACCTCATAAGTAAATTAATACTGGGGTCCCATACAGTTTCTGTACAGCATTCTACGCGTCATACACGTCAGAAGAAGGCTATGTGGTCCCCAGATGTGGCTTCAAAGCCACATCTGAGCCCAATAAAGGCTATACAGGCCTTTGCAAACCACAGGCCTGTCTAAGAGAGTGAAAAAATCTTCAATTCCTCTATGTGGAAATGTCTAGCAGCCTTTCCACCCCATTCCAGGATAAAGGGAGGGCTTTTCACAGCCATCAAAGCTTCCCACATCCTGCTCTTGAATTACTACGTAGTACAACTGTCAAAAAAAGTTATACCCTTGGAAAAAAAACAGGTTTAATTATAATATGAATTATTGTAGTCTTTATTATTGTCATCCAACAGGTAAAGCTGCACCCAGGGCTTTCAACAGTGCTCACCACCACTATTTTACAATAGTAAAGCCCTTTGAATCTTCTTATAAACCCTTATTATCAATCAATACTTTTATTCTTAATGTTTTATCACGTGTCACAGCCACAGTTAAAGTTGTAAATAGCCTAATTACTGCTTCTACATAGACTCAACCTGACATTTTGGGGGCCTGGCCATGTTTTAACTTTTTTTGGACCTTAAAAGTGAGTTTTTTCACTTATTTTCTCTATTTCTGGCATTTTGTTTTATATTTTTAGGCGTAATCTTTTCTTAATATATATATATATATTATATATTTCTTTATAATAATATTAAAAAGAGTACCTGTCATGTGGCTAATAACCACAGGACCTTCATTTTTGGTGTGTTGTAAATATAAAAACACTTTAAGCCACTAAAACAGTCCCTTTTAATTAAATAAAGACACCTCTTACTGTACAACCAACAGTTAAGGCGTGGTTGGGCATATTGTAAATTCAATTACCCCCTTACATACCACTTCCTATCAGTTTATACTTGCTAATTACAAGTTATTCTGTGAGATATTGGTATACAAACAGTATACCAAATATCAGTAAGCTGTATTTCTGACAAGAAATTGTTAATTCAATTACACTGTCCTTATACAAGGGCATGTTGTAGTAATATACAATCCCAGAGGCCATTATTAGATGTGCAAACAGAGTTTTAAGAAGACTTAACTGCCATTAACCCCCTTTTCCTATTTGATTCAGTGGAAGATAACTTCATACCACTTGAAAGCCAGTCACAGGCCACCATACCAGTGACACCCTCAGAACCAGAGGGAAGGAAGGGCAAAGGAAAAAGGCACAGTGAAGGCCTTATCACAGAAAAAAAGTGGAAACCTATTGCCACTCAGAAGAGTTAAAAACCACAAAATTCTGCCTAAATACAAGGTAAACCAATCTTAACAGCTTGTACAGGGAAAATTACTATAATTAACCCAGTTGTAACCTCTAAAGGTAGATTGCCCAAATCAGCAGACAACAAATTTGTAAACGGTACAGTCAAAGGTAAATACCCTAAGAACATGAGGTTTTTGACTGCTTGCAAACACTGAAATGTCACCTGTACACCTCAGAGATCTTGGATTCCAAAGGAACCAGCCAGAGGACAGGGAAGACTTGTCCAGAACCAGAAGACCTGAAAAAGGACACCCTGGACACAGTATTGGATGGCAAAACAATGAGGGAGATAATATCAACCCTGCCATTCACACTCCACTTCAACAGGGACCTCAAACCAGAGGACTGGAAAGACATGGAGCAAGTTCTTCAGCTCCACCAACTCCTCAAAGATTTGTTTCAATGGAGCATGGACAACAAGAGGTTCAACCTAGCAACTCACTGGTCAGATCTTGGAGCAAGCTGCCAGAAGATCTGTCTCAGAGAGATAGACTTCAAGGAACTTATGGTAATCACCAAAGGTTGGCATCCTATCAGGCAGTTCAGACTCCTGGGGCAAGGGCAACCAGGATAAGGGAGAATCAATCCACTATCCAAGCTATAGAAGAACAACTGACCCATACAGGAAATACTCAGATTCCTTCAGGCTCAGAAGGAGAAGGCCAAAGCAGCTCTCAAGTGGCTTCACACCATTCAGAAACTAGCAGATCAGTGGCCAAGAGTCACCATTCTTCAAAATTCCAGGAAGTTTCCAGGAGAAGACAAGGAAACAAGGGAAAAAACAAGACCTCCTTCAACCAGAGGAAGAGAGGGTCAGACCCCATGATCCAGAAGCTGTTGGATTTGGTGAAAGAAGTGCACAAGAGCCAGAAGTAGTTGTAAATAACTTTAGAATCAGTAGTAGTTGTAAATAACTTTAGAATCAGTAGTCCCATTAATAAAAATATTACCCCCAGTCAGATTGAACATAATGTTGTCACACCTGCGAGTAACTTAAACAGTGATGCACTGTGGTTACAAATGTCCCAATATGCTGAGCAAACTCGAAAGAAGTTTGCAGAACTTGAAGCAAGCCATGAGAGGATGAAAGAATTGAAAGCCTCCATGGATAAAATTGTTAAAAATCTTCAAGAAGAAAATGCTCAATTGAGAAAAGCCTCTGAAGAAACCAACAAAAGACTGAATTTAGTCTTTGAAGAACAACACCACAGCACAAGGGGAAGGGATTGTCTGGATCAAGAAATAAACAAACTGTTTAATGTGTACTATAGCATGAAGCCCCAACCACAAGGCCATGTTATGGATAATCCATATCACCAAGATGACATCAAACCAGATGCCATGTTGATGAATAAGGCAAGATCTCCGTCACAATACCAGGATGGGGATAATATGTCTTATTCTGAGAAGGAAGCCTTGAAACAGCTTCCTGAGGCCTCAAGCTGTCCCAAATTCTCTGGAACAGGAGAATATGATCATAGGGAGCTCATAGATTATATTGATGGAGTCTTCATTGATGTTTTAAGGTTTGTCTATGAAGCTCTTGATACTAGTAGCAATATCAAGAGTACTATGACTGTCCTCAGTAGAAATATATCATATAATGAAATATTATGACCACAAAATTAAATATAATTATTAAGATAATTATATAAAAAAAGAAATTTAATTATTATTATAAAATATAAAAATGGAAAAAATATACTAATTATAATACATTATAATTATTCTATTATTGTTATAGTCACTGACAGTTATAACAATAAGACGTGTAAAGCTCTTAATGAGACAATTACACGTGGAAAATATGAATATTAACCACTTAAAAAGATATAAATATTACTTTTAAAAGAATTAAAACACAAACTGTGCAGAAATAATTCTTATAGAATAAAATTCTATATAAAAAAACCAATACTAGATATAAAAGATATAGAACGTTAGAGAAAACTTACTTATAATATTTATTTAATACAACAAGCTAAACAACAACATTTATTATATAAAATGATAATTATAAGTTAACAACACGTCAAAAATCAATATTTTTAAAGATAAAACAATGTTTTATAATCAAAATTATGATTAAAGAGTTTTTAAGAGGAATTTGTGGATTTTAAAAGATATTTAAGATGATAATTTTATATAATAAAAATGTATTATTGGTGATTACAGCAAAAATCTGAATTCTGTGATTTCAATTCTTTAATTTTAATTAATAAAGAATAAAATAACTTAAGAATTACTTTAATAATAAGATTTTATATTTAATAAAACTTTACCTGTTTAAATTTCTAATATAATTGGATTGATAATGAATGATGGACAAAAACAGTGATGAAAATACTCTTTTTAGGTCTTCAGAGCAGCTCTCATGATTCATAATGAATATAGAGGGCGTGCTCAGGTCAAAACTGAAAATCCATGCTTAAAAATGAAGTTCTTAACTTAAGCTAACTTATTATTAATTCCAATTGAGAGTTAACAGGGTTATTCTTAACTCCATGTAACTCTAATCCTCATTTAAACTAATTAAGTTCTTAATATAGATAAGCTTATTTATATTAAAGTTCATCACATGAACAACTTAAAAATAGAGTTTCAAGCCGAAATCTCTTAAACTCAATTTTTAATAATTCTTAAAGAAATTATAATTTTCTTTGAGCTTTAATTAAAATAGTAACTTTCCAGGCTAAATACCCAAGAAATTTATTTATAAAGGATACTTAAAATTTAATTTACATACAGATGATGTTAAATTGTAATGTGTGTGGAAGTTTCAACCAACCGCATTAAGAATTGGATTTTTAATGAATTTTTGAAGTTATTGCTATTTTTCCACGTAAAATAGCAATACACACCAAACCTTAAGTTTTAATAAGGTTTTAATGCTTTTAGCCTTAAAGGTTCAAGCTTATTTAAGCTTTTTAAGCTTGATTAAGCTTTGACAGTTCTTAAACCCTTAAATTCACGCCTGCATATTGGGATTTACCCTTTGGCAGCTTGAAATTCCTGTCTAAATTGGGATAAAACCAGTTTAAACTTTAATGTTGGATCAAAGTCTAATCTTGAAGTTTAACTAAGTTTGAAAATCCTCCAATACAGGTAGAAAAACTTAATTGAATCCTTCCAGATCCAAAAAGTTGGTTACCCCAGCTCTGTTTGGTCTGTTTCCTCTGTCCCACCTTTTTGCATGGATTTTGCCCTTTTATTTATTTAAAGCCATACTATGGCCTTAAGCCCTTTTAAATTGAGCTCACGCAGGATTTACATTCTGTATGGCAAATCCTTAGCCAATTCAGTAAACATACAAAACACCTCAATTTTAACTAATATTTTGGTAAGTTTGCATAAACTATATTCCACTTTAAATTTAAGCTTATTTAAGCTTAAATTTACCAATTTTAAAAAATGTTAAGAAAAGTTACATTAGTACTGTGAGATTCTTAAATCTTCCAATAAAGTACAAAATAAGTGTTTTTGGGTATAACACCTTATGGATGTACCCTAGGTTATTTTTGGTGTAGAATCCAAAAATGAAATAATATTTATATCTTTGTTTATCCAAAAAAAGTTATACTTATTTTTTATTATTTTTTATTTTAAATTCAATTAAAAAGTCTGTTGAAGACAAATTTAACTGTGTATAAAGTTATTTGTGGCCTTATGGGTATGTTATACATACCTAACAGGCTCACAGATGTACCAAGCATAACAGATTACTGGATTAATGCTAGACTGAACACAGCATTTAAAGGTCATGCTAGTATATGGTACACAGAAATGAAAGAAATCCATGGCAGAAGAAACTGGCCATGGTGGAAGAGTCAAATGATCCAAAATTACAGTAATGGTACCTGGATATGGCAAAATACCTTTTCATTTGACAATGACAAATCCTCTGTGGACAAAGATTGATATGAGTGGTGTCTTAGACAGTCTAAAAGACTTAAAGCCATTGATCATCAGATGAACATCCAAATGAGGAATCACAAGCTTCTGACACAACTGCCAGGAGAACCAGAGAATGCAGTAAAATGCAGATGCAACCAAAATTGAACTCTAGATGACATTGCTAATACCTTACAATACATAAGGAAAAGAACTAATATAGGGAAATTCACCCCATATAAGAGCAGTGGTTTCAAAGAGAAACAAACTTTCAGGGTAGAGTTTAGAGACAAACCCAAATAAAGGGTGGCAGAAGTGGAAAAGAAGAATTCTTGTCACAATTGTGGTTCAACAGACCACTATGCCAAAAAATATCCAAAGGCAAAGGAAAAAGTCTAAGCCATTGAGAAAGTCCCAGAGGAGGAATCCCCAACTGAGGATTCTGAATCAGACTGGATGGGTGATGCCATCAGAGAACCATCTGATGATGACCAAGACCCAAGAGAAGAATTTCTAGTAGAATATCAAGAGGAAACTCCACTAGAAATTCAGGACATACAGTTGGAAGCAGGGATGCCACAGGACACTGCCAACAAAAACTTGTGCAAACATACACAAGATGCACAAACATACCTGGTCACACCAGCCAGAGGAATGGCATATATACATGGAACAGCCACCAAAATTACTGTCTGTATTGACAATGCTCAACATACACTGATAATTGATAGTGGGGCACACTGCTCCATAGTGGCCAGAAGCTATCTGAGTATCCACTTCCCAAATTGGGAAAAACAACTCTTGCCCACCAAAGAAAGAGACTTTAAAAGTGCTTCAGGGAAGATGAATCCTATTGGGACAATTGTCAAAGAGATAATTATACCCCACAGGATGGGTAATATCAGACTCAACCCAGAGTTTGACATGCTTGATGATGCCCACATCCAAGGCTTCTTACTGGGAACAGACTACCAAAGGATGTACAGCATAGATATTTACAATGGTAAAAACAGACATATTACCATAGGTACCAACAAGGAGAAGAAACTTTCACTTGACATGTACCAATTCTCTCTTCATGAACACTGGAGGAGTTACTGAATGAATTCAGAGAGGGCCAGTTTAGAACTACCCTCACCAGTAAACAAAAACTAAGTTTACTAAAGATGCTCAGGAAGAATAGACCAGAATTTTCCATTGGTGAAGAGCCACTAGGCAAGATCAAAGACCATGATATAGAACTATACCTGGATGTGAAGAGACCTTATCCACTCATGCTCAGGAGACCTCCTTGTCCAGAAAGCCTGGAAACCAGGAGAGAAATTTAGAACCACATCAATGAGCTCTTGGACATGGATGTCATCAGGAAGATTGGACATAATGAAATAGTGGAAATAACAACTCCTGTCCTAATCACCTGGCATGATGACAAGTCTAGACTGTGTGGAGACTTCAGAGCTCTGAATAACTACACAAAAGCAGACAGGTACCCTATACCCAGGATACCTCATGCCTTGGATAAACTGGCAACAGCCAAATACAGAACCAAAATGGATTGTATGAAAGGCTTCCACCAAAATGGAGTTGAACCAAACTCCATGAAATTACTCAGGATAATATGCCATATGGACATATATGAGTATACCAGGATGCCATTTGGCATCAAAAATGCACTGGCCCACTTCTAGAGGATTATGGACACAATATTTCAGGAAGAAATATTGGAAGGCTTGTGAGCCTTAGAGGTATTTTTATATACCCAAAATACCACAAATGATAAATCAAAATAAAAATATAAATAAAATAAATTTATTTATATTATAAAAATAAAAATATATATACAAATTTATATTTACAAATCAAAATTCAATTTTGATCTAAAAATTAAATTACAATAAAATTCAAAATTATGAAAATTCATTTTTACTTGTAAAAATTAAGTAAAAATGGATTTTTAATAAAAATTATAAAATTAAAATATTTTTGGTAAAAATTTATATAAAATATATTATAAATTTTTATCCAAGAAATAAAAAAATAAAATTTATTTCACCATTTGATTCCTTATAAAAAATTAGGTGGGGTCACCTCTGGGTGAAATTCTTGTAACTCAACTCTAAATAAGCTTAAATTAAGTTTTCAGTATTTTCAATACAAAAATTGAAAATCCTCAAAACTTTAATTTAATTCACATCACATGTGGTGTTAACCATCCATTTTTGTGTTAAAATTGAGGTGTTGTGTTTAGTTTAGAACTTATGAGGAATTGAAGTATTTTCAATTGAATTCAATTGAAATGTCAAAATGTACGCATCTATTACATAAGTTAGCTTTGATTTACATATGAGGTATCAATTATTACTGTATTGTACTGTACAATTCAATTTAACTACATATGTAAATTACAAGTATAATACATGATGAGGAATTAAAGGAAAAAATAAATTGGGGGGGAAAAGGAACTCTAGCTCTAAGCGGGAGCCAGACCCTCAAAATCCTGGCTGACAGGCGTGAGATGTCAAAATTCATGCAAAGGTTCATCACTTTTGGCCTGGAATTGAGTCACGGGGTCTGTGACTCAATTGATGATGAGATTTTGTTACCAACCAGGGCAGTTTTAACTGTTGCCAAGAGGGTAAAACTACCCTTAAGTTAAAACAATGTTAGTAAAAACAGTTTTAAATGTGTTCTACACCTTGTACACACATTCTTACATGTTTCGAAAGCTCTAGACCAGGTATTGCTATAGTAATGGCTGATTTAAGGGTCTAAAATGGCCAAAAATTGCCAAAAATGGCTTAAACCAGCCCTTTTTTGGTCTAAACCAGGGTTCAATGATGCCATAATTGGCTTTTCTGTTCTCAGACTGTTTTTCACGACTGACAAGAGTAAATTTTACTTTTGGAGTGAGAAAATTGATGGCTATAAAAGAATTTCTTCTGGGCCCCACTTTTCTCTTCATGTTAGAATGTTTTCCTTTTATAATTAGTTTAAACACTGTTGAACCAATAAATAAAAAGATTCCAACCACCTTTTTTAAATCATTTTAAACCTTTTAACCACGTGAAAAAATCATTATAGCCATTTTTTGTAACTGTTATAATTATTTTTACCCCTGAACCACCCCAAAAGTGAATTAAAGCATCTTTCATCATTGTTAACTTTGTCACTTTTGGGTGTGTTTTCTCTTTAATATTCTTTTTAAAGACTTTGTTCTTTAATTAATTGCTTTCAGTTATTTTCTCAATTAATTCCAATTGAAATTCCTCCTGAAGAAATTTCTTTTGTAGCCTTAAATAACTCCTGTGCAGTATTTTTGAATAAATTTTTATTGTTGGTAAACAAAAAATATTTAGTATATTATTGTTTTATACTAATAAAGTTATAAACAATACAGTTGGTGTGGTTCTCTTAAGAATAATATTCATTTCTATTTTTAATTGATTTTTACCTTATACAAATTTTGAGGACAGGAAAAGTACTTGATTTTTTATCAAAGTCTCATATCCACACCTTACAAGGCTAGATGGTGGTATATATTGATGATATCATTATATACTCAGAGACATGGGAAGACCATTTCCAATATATAGACAGAGTGCTAAGTAAATGTACACCCATCAATCTGAAAATTTCACTGAAAAAGTGTAATTTTGGCCATCAAGAGCTACTAGCTCTAGGACATAAAGTCTCAGGTGTGTCACAGAGGCTCTTATGGAAGCAAGAGGGCCTGGCACTCAGGAATCAAGAACTCAATTGGAGGGCTCCAAAAGATATAAGGAATAATAAAGATTAAATTTCTTTAAAGAAGAAGAATGGAAAACACAAGTATGCCAAAGATAAAAGAAAAGATAAGAAGCCAAAGGCCAAAGATAATAACAGAATCCAACCAAGTAAATCCTCAATTCACTGTTTCAACCTGCCAGAAAAGGGAATGGAATTAGTAAAGGATATGACTACCAATATCCACTGACAGGCAAGGAAGAAAAGAGAAAAGGTGCTGAATGACTGACTTGAGATTATCAGTATTAACTTTAATAAAGTAAAAGAAAATAAAGATAATAATAAATCCAATATATTAATTAACTGGGGAAAATGTCCCCAGGTGCTGAAAGGTGGCCAGTATATGTGAAAAACTGAAATACTGATCCTGGAAGGTGGATCACCAGCTGTATTGTCTGAATTGGGCCAATGGGAGCCAGGTGTTCCAATCATCTTGATGATAACTGACAGACATCAAAAGATACTGCTCTAGTATCTGATTTACCCTCTCTGTCTGTCCATTAGTTTCTGGATGGTAAGCAGTTGACAGATCTCCTGAAATCTTGAGCTTCTGACAAAGATTTGTCCAAAAGGAAGAAACAAAAAGGGAACCTCTATCACTGACAATGCTTGAAGGAAGGCCATGCTTTGAAAAGATATTCTTGATTAATAAATGGGCCAAATCTAGTGAAGTGATTGAAGACATTGTTGGAATAAAAACCACCATTTTTGAGAATCTGTCCACTATGACAAGGATTGAGTCAAATGAGTTGGAAAGTGGCAGTTGAGTGATAAAGTCCATTGAAAGACAAATCCAAGGACCATTTGGAATTGGAAGAGGTTTGAGGAGTACAAACTTCTTATGATGGATATTCTTGTTTCTTGAACACTGTTGACATGATGAGACATAATCCTTTATGAATTGAGTGATGCCGGACCAGTGGAAATCCCACTTGACGAGTTTGATAGTCCTCTCTTGGCCAGGGTGTTCAGCTAGAGGAGGATCATGACGCTTTTGAAGAATGCTGGGCTGGATTGTGGGGTCATTTGGGACTACCACCCAATCTTTTAAGAGAAGAAGGTGGGAAGAGGAATCAACAGAATAATCCTGAATGGATTTACCTTTCCCCAATTCTTCAAGGATACTTCTGTACTGAGAATCTTTCCATAATTTATTGTTAATTGAGTCAATCAAATTTGGAAAGGATTCCACCTTGACTGCAAAATACCTTGAGGGTTGAACTCCATCTTGCTTAATGAGTTGTTGAAAATTCATTGGATCCTTGCTGATGAAATACTCCCCCCCTCTCCAGATAAACGTTGTCCCAACATGATAAGGCATCCAGCAGAGTAGCTAAGTGGCCAGGGCAGTAAGTGATTAAGAAATGAAATTCAGAAAGGAATTCTGCCCAATGGGCTGACGGTGAGTAAGGAATTTTGATGACATGAAGTATTGAAGGGAAGAGTGATTGGTGAGAACTTCAAAAGGGGAAGAAAGAGACAGGAGAAAAGCCCTCCAGCGCTTGAGAGCCCAGACTATGTAAAGGAGCTCCTTGTCATGAATCTCATGGTTGAGCTCTGCTGGGATAGGCTTGCGGCTGCTGAATGCAATGGGAGGTTTTCCTGAGTCAGAGACCTGACTCAGTACAGCACCCAAGGCATAATCGGATGCATTGGTCTCTACAATGGTGTGTAGAGAAGGATTGGGGCGGTGATTAAAGCCTCTTTGAGTTGATGAAATTGACTAAGAGCTTACTCATTGAAGGGGAAACAGGAATCTTCCTTGAGGAAATTGGTGAGTGAACTGATCTTCTTTGAAGAATTATTGATGCAATGGCGGTAGAAATTGGAAAAGCCAAGGAAATATTGAAGAGCTTTGAGGTTTCTTGGAGGTGGCCAATTGAGAATATGTTGGACTTTTTCTTGGTCCCTCTTGAGGCCTTCAGAAGAAACAACATAAACAAGGTATTGTACACTAGAGACATGAAATAGGCATTTTGAAGCCTTAGCAAAAAGGTTATTGACTCTGAGTCTGGAAAGAACAGTGGACACATTAGTGAAATGTTCTTCCTCAGATTTGGAAAAGACCATAATGTCATACAAATAGACCACAACATAAACATCAATAGGATCTTGGAAGATATCATTGACAAGATTTTGAAAGTGGGCAGGAGCATTAGTGAGCCCAAAAGGCATAACCAAGCACTCAAAGCTGCCATATTTAGTTCTAAAAGCCGTCAAATGTTTGTCACCCTCCTTGATTCTGAGCAGGTTATATGCACCACAAAAATAAATCTTGGAGAAGATAGAAGAGCCATTGAAAACATTGAGAATCTGATTAATAGGAGGAACAGGATACTTGTTCTTCCTAGTAACAGCATTGAGTTTATGGTAATCAACACACAAACGGAGGCCACCATCTTTCTTTTTGACAAAGAGAACAGGTTCTCCTGTTGAAGAGGAGTGTCAGGATGTGACTATGATAAAGGTATAACTAGGCTAATTACAACTTTAACTGTGTATGTGACACAACAGAAAATGATTTAAAAAGATTTATAAAGGTTTATAATAAGATAAAAGGGTTCTACTATTGAGAAATAGTGGTGGTGAGCGCTATTGAGAACCCTGGGTGCAGGCTTTATCTGTTGGGTTACAATAATAAAGTCTACAATATTAAAGATTATAATTATACCTGATTATTTAACCAAGAGTAAAACTGTTTTTGACAGTTTACTACGTAGGTTATTCAAGAGCAGGATGAGGAAAGGCTTTTGGCTGTGAAAAGCCCTCCTTTTATCCTGAAATTGAGGTGGAAAGGCTGCTAGACCTTTCCACGTAGAGGAAGTGAAGATTTTTCACTCTCCATGACAGGCTTGTGGTTTACAAACAACCTGTATACCCTGTATTGGGCTCAGATGTGGTTTTGAAACCACATCTGGACAGTTTTCACCAATACAGGGTGAAAATTTTCATCTGGGGACCTCACAGCCTGATTCTGACGTGTATGACGCGTAGAATGCTGTACAGAAACTGTATGTGACCCCAGTATTGACTGACATATGAGGTATTGAAGTAAAAACATGCTTCTTTGTCTATTTGACACCTCATATTCATGGTTATGGGATATTATCCCATGATAAGGCTGTATCTGACAGCAGGTGGGATTTTGACCTTAAAATGGTCATACCTCTGTCGGTTTTTGAGATATCAAGCTCAAAGTTGGTTCATTGAATATCTCTGTATGAGCTCTACACAATGGTACCCAACTTGACATGGTTATCATTAAATATGACAAAGCTATCCCATGTACAAGTATTTTTGTACATTGGCGTGGTCTGGTCAAAAGCTGTATTAAGCTTGTTTGGCCACTAACTTCTGTTGTAGTTGAGTTATGAGGAAATGGATTGCACCATCAGATAGCCCTGATTGTGCTCTTTCCAAAAAGACCCCACTTCAGGTATCTCACACTAAAACTGTAAAAGTTAGATGAGAGGTGAATGTTTTGTTCACCCTTATTTGGTCTGAATTTGACCATAACTCAAGTAATACTGGTGCTAGCTCAGTTTGGCTGGTACCATTAGATAGCCCTGGCTTAGAGCTTCATTTTGAGTACCCATTTGATGGGGTTAAGCCTCTCTTTCTAGATTTTAAATGAGAGGTGAAAATTAAGGTTTATGCTCAGCAATAACTTTGAGCAGGAATAACTTTGTTATTTCTTGTCCTATGGTGATGGGACTTATATTTTCAGGAAGAGGTGAGTTTCCTCTTTCTTTTGATACCTTTTGAGCTAATTTGGCTCAGTTCCATGTTTTGGTGGTATTTTGGCTATACCATTGGTTTATGGTATTTTGGCTGTCATGCTTGTGCTCTGGTTTTGAGTCACAGGCTGACATACCCTCCCTCTAAAAAAGGCTCATCATTGATGAGACTGTTCAGTCCTCCTAGAGGCTGTGAATCTCCTTAAATGGAGGTTCCCATCTGGTATGGCATCCTCTGCCAACCATTTGTCTTTGTCAGCTGTCTGGTTCTTGAGTCTGACTAGATATTGTCTCTGATCCTTCCCATTGAGTCTGATTTTTCTGGCCCTGATGATTTTACTCACAGGTCCAGGAGAGTCTTCTACTTCCACTATTTCTGGTGGAGTGGTGTTCTGCTTCCTGGAGGGGAATTTATCCTCCTCTGTTTGGAAGTATGGTTTGACCAGGCTTAATGGAAAGACTGGGTGTTTCCTAAAAAACTCCTCAGTGAGCTTGACTTCTACTGCATTCTTCCCTATCAACTTAATGATAGTGAAGGGCCCTACAAATGAGTCTCTCATTTTCTTGGGTCCTTTGAGATTGTTGAAGTTCAGTGTAGACACTAACACCTGGTCCCCTTCCTTGAAGTCAGGCTCCATATGTGTTTTGTCCCACCTTTGCTTATTATACTCTTTGGCCTCAGCTATGCATTTGGCAGCAGTATCACAGGCTTTCTTCCACATATCATGGAAGTCTTTGGCTGTGGGGTGGATGGTCAGAAGATTTTTCTTCAAGTGATCCACAGGTAACAGGGGATTCCACCCTTTCTCTACCAGTGCAGGTGTTTTTCCTGTGGTAGAGTGCTAGCTTGTATTATAAGCCAGTTGGACTGCTGGTAAGAGGGTGACCCAATCATGGGTATATCCCTCATGGTCCTTGTATTCCATGCCATAGGAACAGAACCTCCTGAGGAGGTCCTCCATTGTTTGGATCATCCTCTCAGCCAGGCCATCTGTTTGTGAATGGTAAGCTGTGGAAAAAGCAAGCTTGGTGCCTAGCATGTCATATAAATTGGTCCATAATTCAGATGTGAATTTTGGGTCCCTGTCACTAATTATGATCTTAGGGACTCCACAGGTGGATATGATGTTATTCCAAAATAACAGAGCAGTGTCCATGGCTGTGTCCTCTTTATGGCATGGTAAACATCTCATGCTCTTGCTGAACCTATCAACTATGATTAGGCAGGAATTGTAGTTTTCTTTGCCTCCTGGGACAAGTCCTGTGACCCAGTCCATGTTGATGGTTTCCCATGGGTATTTGGGTTCTTCTATGTGTTGAAGCAACCCATATTTTTTCCCATGTTTTCTATTTGCCTTTTGGCATCTCCCACAAGTGTTGATGTATTCACTCAACTCTTGCTCCCACTTGGGCCACCAAGCTGTGCTTGCTACCCTCTCTTTAGTCCTGTCCTCACTCATGTGTCCCATGTAGGGACAGTCATGGCATTCCTGCAGGATTAAAGAGATGTGGTCTCTGTCTATCACTGTGAGTGCACTGGTGTGCTTTTTTCTGTGATAAATCAGGCCATCTATAAGGAAGAATTTATTGTCCTTATAGGCCCTCAACCAGGGTTCCTCCAGCTGGGTTTCCAGTTCTGGGCTCCTGTATTTTTGTTGAAGGAGTTGGAGTCGTATGCTACACTGTTTGTGTTTAGCATAAGATTTCAGTACTGCATTGAAAAATTCATTGTGCAATTCTGAGGAACTTATTCCCAGTATGGGGGTTTCTGTCCCTTCTGAATCAGTGTTTACACTGTCAAGGGTACCACTCCCTGGTGCCCATTCAGAGAATATGAAGTTTTTCTTCCTATTTATTTCCATAAAATGGATAGGAATTTTTGCAGCAACTTCAGGGTCATAAGCTGGATTGCTTTTGACATTGTCCAGTGGCCATCTGCTAAGGCCATCTGCATTGGTATGGCTTTTACCTTCCTTGTATATGATGGTCATGTTCCCTCTATACTCCTGGATGGCTATTTGCCATCTCAGCATGTGTCTATTAGTAGTCTTCATGTTTAGTAAAGACTTCAAGGCTGTGCAGTCTGTGTAGACTTCAAAGACTGCACTCTAAAAATAATAATGGAGTTTTTCTAGAGCCCAGACTAGACATAGACATTCTGTCTGGGTGGCCCCATACCTGGCTTCTGAATCTTTCAGCTGCCTGGAGATGTAACATATTACACCTTCTCTTGGTTCACCATCCACAATTTGTCTTTGGTAAAGGGCTGCTCCCAAGCCTTGGCTGCATGCTGCATCTATATATAACTTGAATGGTAGTTCAAAGTCAGGCAAGATGAGCACAGGTGCATTTGTGAGTTCATATTTGATCCTCTCATATGCATCCCTTCTTTCCTTGGTTAATTCAAAAACTACATCCTTTGAGCATAACTTGTATAAACTACTAGTTATGTGGGCAAAGTTTTTGATGTGGTTTCTATAGTAGCTAGCAAATCCAAGGAAAGATTGCATCTCTTTGATGTTCTTTGGTACTGGCTTTTGCAGTACTGCTGCTACTTTGTTCTGGTCAATTGCCAGACTAAGGCCTGAGACTTTGTGTCCTAGAGCTAGTAGCTCTTGTTGGCCAAAATTACACTCTTTAAGTGAAATTTTCAGATTGATGGGTGTACATTTACTTAGCACGCTGTCTATGTATTGTACATGGTCTTCCCATGTCTCTGAGTATATAATGATATCATCAATATACACTACCATCCAGCCTTCCATTATTTCTTCTTGAAATATGGTGTCCATCATCCTTTGGAAGTGGGCTGGTGCATTCTTGATGCCAAATGGCATCCTGGTGTACTCATATATGCCCATATGGCATATAATTCTGAGTAATTTCATGGAGTTTGGTTTAACTCTATTTTGGTGAAAGCCCTTCATACAATCCATCTTGGTTATGTAATTGGCTTTGGCCAATTTATCCAAGGCATGAGGTATCCTTGGTATAGGATACCTGTCTGCTTTTGTGTAGTTGTTCAGGGCTCTGAAGTCTCCACACAATCTAGACTTGCCATCATGCCAGGTGATTAGGACAGGAGTGGTGATTTCCACTATTTCATTATGTCCAATCTTCCTAATGACATCCATGTCCAGGAGTTCATTGATATGTTTCTCAATCTCTTTCCTGGTCTCCAGAATTGCTGGGTAAGGAGGTCTCCTTAACATGGGTGGATAAGGCCTTTCTACATCCAGATATAGTTCTATATGATGGCCTTGGATTTTGCCTAATGGTTCTTCACCAATGGCAAATGCTGGTCTATTCTTCCTCAGCATCTTCAGTAAACTTAGCTTTTGTTTACTGGTGAGGGTAGTGCTAAACTGTCCCTCTCTGAATTCTTTCAGAAGTTCTTCCAGTGGGTCCTGAGAAGAGATCTGGTATATATCAAGAGAAAATTTCTTTTCCTTGTTAGTACCAATGGTAATATGCCTATTTTTACTATTGTAAATATCTATGCCATACATCCTCTGGTAATCTGTTCCCAGTAAAAACCCTTAGATGTGGGCATCTTCAAGCACTACAAACTCTGGGTTGAGTCTGATATTACCTTTTCTGTGGGGTATAATTATCTCTTTGATAATTGTCCCAATAGAGGTCATCTTTCCAGATGCACTCTTAAAGTTCTTTGCCTTAGTGGGAAAGAGCTGTTTTTCCCAGTTTGAGAAGTGGCTATCCAGATAATTTCTGGCCACTATGGAGCAATGTGCTCCACTGTCAATGATCAGTGGGTGCTGAGCATTGTCAATACATACAGTCATTTTTGTGGCTGTTCCATGTATATATGCCATTCCTTTGGTTGGTGTAACCAGGAATGTTTGTGCATCTTGTGTGTGTTTGCACAAGTTCTTGTTGGCAGTATCCTGTGGCGTGCCTGCTTCCAACTGTATATCCTGGATTTCCAATGGGGTTTCCTCTTAGTATTCCACTAGAAGTTCCTCTCTTGGGTCTTGATCATCATCAGATAGTTCTCTAATGGCATCACCCATAGAGTCTGATTCAGAATCCTCTGTTGGAGGTTCTTCTTCAGGGACTTTTTCTATAGCATAGACTTTCTTCTTTGCGTTTGGACAGTTGATGGCATAGTGGTCTGTTGAACCACAATTGTGACAAGAATTCTTCTTCTTTGCCACTTCTGCCACTCTTTCTCTGGGTTTGTCTTTAAGCTCTACCCTGAAAGGTTATTTCTCTTTGAAACTATTGCTTCTATATGGGGTGAATTTCCCTATATTAGTCCTTTTCCTTATGTCTTGTAAGGTATTGGCTATATCATCTAGAGTGCAATTTTGGTTGCATCTGCTCTTTACTGCATGCTCTAGTTCTCCTGGCAGTTGTGTCAGAAGTTTATGATTCCTCATTTGAATGTTTATTTGAGGATCAATGGCTTTAAGTCTTTTAGACTTTCTAAGACACCACTCATATGGATCTTTGTCCACAGAGTATTTGTCATTTTCAAATGACATGGTCTTTTGCCATATCCAAGTTCCATTACTGTACTTTTGGATTATTTGACTCTTCCACCATGGCCAATTTCTTCTGCCATGGATTTCTTTCATTTCAGTGTACCATATACTTGCATGACCTTTAAATGCAGTATTCATTCTAGCAGTAATCCAGTAATCTGGTATGCTGGGTACATCAATGAAGAGTCCATCAATATAATCTATGAGCTCCATATGATCATATTCTCCTGATCCAGAGGATTTGGGCCAGTTTGAGGCCTCAGGAAGATGTTTCAAGGCTTCCTTCTCTGAATAAGACAGGCCATCTCCATCCTGGTATTGTGATGGAGATCTTGCCTTATTCAACAACATGGCATCTGGTTTGATGTCATCTGGTTGATATGGATTCTCCATAGCTTGGCCTTGTGGTTGGGGCTTTAAGCTATGGTAGGCATCAAACAATTTGTTGATGTCTTCGTTCAGACACTCCCTGTCCCTGCTGCTTTGGTGTTGTTCTTCAGAGACTTGATTCAGTCTCTTGTTGGTTTCTTCAGGGGCTTTGCTCAGTTGAGCATATCCTTCCTGAAGGTTTTTAACTATCTGCTCCAATGAGGCTTGAGTTTTTCTCATCCTCTCTTGGGCAGCTGCAAATTCTGCAGCCTGCTTTGCAGATTGCTCAGCATATTGGGACATTTGCAACCACAGCGTGTCACTGTTGATGTTGCTCTCAGATGTGATAATGTTATTTTCAGTCTGAGTGGGGGTAATGTTTCTATTACTAGGACTACTGATTCTAGAGTGGTCTACAACTACTTCTGGTTCTTGTGTACTTCTTTTACCAAATCTAACAGCTTCTGGATCATGGGGTCTGACTCTTTCCTCCTGTGGTTGAAGGAAGCTTTGTTCTTGCCCTTGTTGCCTTGTCTTCTCTTGGAAACTTCCTGGAATTGTGAAGAATGGTGACTCTTGGCCACTGATCTGCTGGTTTCTGAATGGTGTGAAGCCACTGGAGAGCTGATTTGGCTTGCTCCTTGTGAACCTGAAGGAATCTGAGTAGGCCCTGTGTGGGTTAACTGTTCTTCTATAGCTTGGATAGTGGCTTGGTTCTCCCTTATCCTCTGTGCCCTTGCCTCCAGGAGTCTGTGCTGCCTGGTAGGGTTCCAACCCTTGGTGAGTACCATAAGGTCCTTGAAGTCTATCTCTTTGAGACAGATCTTCTGGCAACTTGATCCCAGTTCTGCCCAGTGAGTTGCTAGGTTGAACCTCTTGTTGTCCATGCTCCATTGAAACAAATCTTTGAGGAGTTGGTGGATTTGAAGAACTTGATCCATATCCTTCCAGTCCTCTGGTTTGAGGTTTCTGTTGAATTGGAGTGTGAATGGCAAGGTTGATATTATCTCCCTCATTGTTTTGCCATCCACCACTGTGTCCAATGTGTCTTCTTTCAGGTCTTCTGGTTCTAGACATTCCTGCTCTATCCTCTGGATGGTTCCTTTGGAAGCCAAGGTCTCTGAGGTATGCAGGGGACATATCAGTGTTTGCAAGCAGTCAAAAACTTTATGTTCTTAGGGTATTTACCTTTGACTGTGCCTTGTACAAATTTGTTATCTGCTGATTTGGGCAGTTTGCCTTTGGAGGTTACAACTGGGTTAATAATTGTAATCTTCCCTGTACAAGTGGTTAAGGTTGGTTTAACTTGTATTGAAGAAGAGTTTCGTGGTTTTCTACTCCTCTGAGTGGCTATTGGTGTCCACTTCTTGGCTTTAATGAGGCCTTCACTAAGCCGTTTTCCTTTACCCTTGCTGCCCTCTGGTTCTGAGGGTGTCACTGGTGTGTTGGCCTGTGACTGGGTTTCACGTCGGATGTAGTTTTCTTCCACTGAATCAAAACAGGAAAAAGAGGGCTTATGTCAGTTAAGACTTCTTAAAAGGCTGGTTTTGCACGTCTAAGAATGGCCTCTGGGCTTGTATATTATTACAGTATGCCCTTGTATAATGACAGTGTAATTGAATCAACAATTTCACGTCAAAAATACAGCTTATGGTGTCCTGTCACACTGTTTGTGTGTCAGTATCCCTCAGATACACTTGTGGTTTGCAAGTGTATTCTGTAAAAGTGGTTTGTATACAAGTGTTATTGAATTAACAATACACTTGACCACGCCTCAACTGATGGTTTTTCAGTCAGAGGTGTCCTTATTAAGTCAAGAATACAGGACTTTATTAGTGGCTTATGTGTTTTTATATGCAAAACACGCCAAAAATAATAAATTACTGTGGGTGTTAACCACGTAAAAAATACTCTTATATTATGAGTATATAAAAAAAAGGTAAAAATATATAAAATATATATATTTAAATAGAAATTACGCCTAAAAAGGATAAAACAATGTGTTAATAAGTCATAAAAAAGAGAAAAGACTTACTCGTAAGGTCCAAAAAAAAAGTCAAAAACACGGCCAGGCCCCCAAAATGTCAGGATGATACTATGATAAAGGTATAACTAGGCTAATTACAGCTTTAACTGTGTATGTGACACGACAGAAAATGATTTAAAAAGATTTATAAAGGTTTATAATAAGATAAAAGGGTTCTACTATTGAGAAATAGTGGTGGTGAGCGCTATTGAGAACCCTGGGTGCAGGCTTTATCTGTTGGATTACAATAATAAAGTCTACAATAATTAAAGATTATAATTATACCTGATTATTTAACCAAGAGTAAAACTGTTTTTGACAGTTTACTACGTAGGTTATTCAAGAGCAGGATGAGGAAAGGCTTTTGGCTGTGAAAAGCCCTTCTTTTATCCTGAAATTGAGGTGGAAAGGCTGCTAGACCTTTCCACGTAGAGGAAGTGAAGATTTTTCACTCTCCATGACAGGCTTGTGGTTTGCAAACAACCTGTATACCCTGTATTGGGCTCAGATGTGGTTTTGAAACCACATCTGGGCAGTTTTCACCAATACAGGGTGAAAATTTTCATCTGGGGACCTCACGGCCTGATTCTGACGTGTATGACGCGTAGAATGCTGTACAGAAACTGTATGGGACCCCAGTATTGACTGACATATGAGGAATTGAAGTAAAAACATGCTTCTTCGTCTATTTGACACCTCATATTCATGGTTATGGGATATTATCCCATGGTAAGGCTGTATCTGGCAGCAGGTGGGATTTTGACCTTAAAATGGTCATAGCTCTGTCAGTTTCTGAGATATCAAGCTCAGAGTTGGTTCATTTAATAGCTCTGTATGAGCTCTACACAATGGTACCCAACTTGACATGGTTATCATTAAATATGACAAAGTTATCCCATGTACAAGTATTTTTGTACATTGGCGTGGTCTGGTCAAAAGCTGTATTAAGCTTGTTTGGCCAATACCTTCTGTTGTAGTTGAGTTATGAGGAGATGAATGGCACCATCAGATAGCCCTGATTGTGCTCTTTCCAAAAAGACCCCACTTCAGGTATCTCACACTAAAACTGTAAAAGTTAGATGAGAGGTGAATGTTTTGTTCACCCTTATTTGGTCTGAATTTGACCATAACTCAAGTAATACTGGTGCTAGCTCAGTTTGGCTGGTACCATTGGATAGCCCTGGCTTAGAGCTTCATTTTGAGTACCCATTTGATGGGGTTAAGCCTCTCCTTCTAGATTTTAGATGAGAGGTGAAAATTAAGGTTTATGCTCAGCAATAACTTTGAGCAGGAATAACTTTGTTATTTCTTGTCCTATGGTGATGGGACTTATATTTTCAGGAAGAGGTGAGTTTCCTCTTTCTTTTGATACCTTTTGAGCTAATTTGGCTCAGCTCCATGTTTTGGTGGTATTTTGGCTATACCATTGGTTTATGGTATTTTGGCTGTCATGCTTGTGCTCTGGTTTTGAGTCACAGGCTGACAAGGAGCTTGGCCGGATGAAACCTTTCTCTACATTCTCTGAAATGTAGGCCCTGAGTGTATCTTACTCTTGTTCGGATAAAGAGTAGATCATCCCAACTGGAGGTAGAGACCCCTCCAGCTTGATATGATGATCACAGGCGCGGTGAGGAGGAAGTTTTTCTTCTCTCACCTTGGAGAATACATCCAAATATTGGTGATAGACAGAAGGGACAACCTTCAACATGGTGTCTACTTCTTCTGGCTCTGCCTCTTCATCCCACAACTCCTCCAGGGAGGCATGATAAGAAGAAGGAGGAAGGTCCATATTCCCAAAGAAGAGATGAAGTGAGGATACAGAATTATCTTCTCCAACATCTTGAATCTCTTTGAAGACTTAATCTCCAGTTAATGGTAATTACTGAGGGGAATTTATGGAAGGAATATGGACAGAATATGGAAATGATGGTGGTCTAGAATCACCAACCAGAGCTGCACATGATTTGGCAGAAGAAAATTCATTACAAAGAGAATTAGAAGGATCAGAATAGTCCTTATGATCAGCATTAAAGGTGATCAGCCCTTGCCTCCAATCAATAGAAGGATTAAAATGATTCAGAAAGTCAAAGCCCAATTTGGGGTCTTCTCCCTTGGGAGTATCAATGACTAAAAAGTCCCATTCAAAGCTTGGGAAGGAAGGGAGCTCAACCATATATTTAGTATGGTGAGTCACAAATAAGGAAGGGGACTCAGAGGATTCCAAAATGATAAGAGGAATCTTCTCTGGAAGTTCTGACGTAGTCAATGAGTACTTTTGAACAAACTGCTTTGCAATAAATGAGTGTGTAGCACCAGAATCAATGAGAATACTGTAAAAAACATCAGAAAGAGAAGAAAAAACAAAGAATTCAAGAGAATTCTTGACACCAGTATTCAGAATGCACAATTGTGCAATGGAAGGAAAACTGTGAAGACCATTGAACACAACATGGTCTCCACTCAGGCTTTTCCCTGGCTGGGAAATTGGCCTGACAGTTGGTTAAGCTTGTTTTGAGGCCTTTTGAAACAAGCTATGCTTCCCACCACAATAGGTACAGAGACCCTCTTTGATTCTCCTTTCTTTTTCAGAGCTCATGAGCTTGAAGTCCTTACTCAACAAAGAAGAATGGGGCTTGTCCCTCTTCTGAAAATTCTTCTTCTTCTTATGACTTGACCTTGAAGGACTTTGAGGATGAGAAGTACTTGATCTTGGGGCTTCAGGTTTCTTCTATTGATAGATTTTCTTCTCCTTTTGCCTTTCATGGTACCTGGTATCAAGTTCCAGGGTAACGTCCATTAAGTCTTGAAGACAATCAATTGTTGAAGGATGGGAGGCCAATTGATCCAATATCCTGGATGGCAATCCCTTCCTGAAATGATGAATGAGAGCCCTTTCACCCCAATCTCCAATTCTTGAAACCAAACTCCTGAAATCGGCTATGTATAGTGAAACATGGCCACCTTCCTTCATTCTTAGTGAATCCAATTCTGCTTCAGCTTTTCTGACTTCATTTGGGTCACCAAATAGAGTGAAGAGTTGAGATTCAAATAAAGGCCAAGAATTGAGAAGGTAATTGGAGTCTTTATTGGTGAGAGTGGAAAGATAAGGCTCAATCCATTTTGCAGCCCTGCCAATGAGAAATGAAGTGGCATAAAGGACCTTCTTTCTGTCTTGAGAAAAGTTTTCCGGATTATTATGAAAGATTAATTGGCATGACTGCAGGAAGCTTCTGACTTTGAAGGGCTGAGTCCCATCAAAGCATTCTGGTGCCTTCATAGATGGAGTCTTGAAGGCGGATGGTCTTGATGGTCCAGAAGAAGAAGCTTCTTGAAGATTGGCCATAATTTGAGTCATCTGATGCATAATGGTCAATAAAGATGGTTCAGATTGATGAGAGACAGGCTGATCAGACTGGGCTAGAGTTGGTCCTCCAGTACTTTGGGATGCCCCTACAGGAGCAGGAACACCTTCAGTACCATCAGACTCTTCCTCTTCCACGGAATTCTCCTCCTCCTCATCATCATCATTTTCAACTTGAACCTTGAGACTGGTTCTTGAAAATCCTGGAAAGCCGCCAACCACTCCTGATAATGAAATTGATCTTCTTGGCTCTCTTCCTTCCTTTCTGGATGGTGCTGCTCCTTCCATGCGGAGTCTTCAGTTGAGGAGCTGCTGGGGTTTCATCAAGAGGAACTCTTGGAGTTGGAGTAAGAGCAGCTTGAGCTCTGGCCTGAGATCTGATTTGTCTTGCAGGAGGTGAATGTTCAACGGGCATGATTTGAGGAATAAAAAATTAAAATAAATGAATATAATCAAAATTTTCTTGAAGTACGGAATTAACAATCAAATGTTGAGGAAATCAATGAATCAATCAACCAAACTCAAATGAGTCTTGAAGTCAAAATCAATATCAATGAAACCTTGAAGTCAATAAAATCAATAAATCAAAATCAATAAATCAAATCTTGTAGAGAAAATCAATCAGTCAAATGAATTCTTGAATCAAAATCAATTTCTGTCAATTCTTGATGTGAAATTCAGCAAAATCAATGAAAATCTTCAGGTCAGTCAATTTTCTTGAAGTCAATGTCAATTATATCAAATCAGTCAATCAAATCAATTATCAAGTGAATTCTTCCTGAAAATCAAAATTCCTGAGGAATAAGTCAAATTGAATCCTGATATGAAGAACGTGTCTGAACAATCTGATGAATAATCTGAAAATCAAAATGATAAGACACCTGAATTAAGGATAAAGTGAGATTAAGATTGAAAAGATAAACAAAAATCAGAATAGGGTCAGCTTTCAATTTTCAGAATGAAGAATGAATGAGAGAAAATTGAGAGGTGACGAAGAATCATGAAATTCATAAAACGTTAAAGAGTCATAATTTTGATGAATGAATGAATGAAATTGATGAAGAATGAATTAATAAAATTATTAAGAATGAATGAATAGAATGAAAGAAATTATGAGTTTAGTAATATAATGTCACAGGGGCTCTTATGAAAGCAAGAGGGCCTGGCACTCAGGAATCAAGAACTCAATTGGAGGGCTCCAAAAGATATAAGGAATAATAAAGATTGATTTCTTTAACAAAGAAGAATGGAACAACAAGTATGCCAAAGATAAAAGAAAAGATAAGGAGCCAAAGGCCAAGAAGCCAACCAAGTGAATCCTCAATTCACTGTTTCAACCTGCCAGAAAAGGGAATGGAATTAGTAAAGGATATGACCACCAATACCCACTGACAGGCAAGGAAGAAAAGAGAAAAGGTGCTGAATGACTGACTTAAGATTATCAGTATTAACTTTAATAGAGTAAAAGAAAATAAAGATAATAATAAATCCAATATATTAATTAACTGGGGAAAAAGGCCCCAGGGCTGAAAGGTGGCCAGTATATGTGAAAAACTGAAATACTGATCCTGGAAGGTGGATCACCAGCTGTATTGTCTGAATTGGGCTAATATAGTTCTGGCCAACTTGAAATTGAACTGTGTGATTGAATCCCCACAGTTGAAGATTGCATTCACCCAATTGGGCCAAGGACATAGAGGTTGATTGACTGACGCCTGTATGGACTAATTGAGTTATCCAAGAAGTATTGAAATACTTGATGCCTTGAAAACTGATTGAAAGACTGTATAACCTCTGAGAATGCCCTTGGAATAATCCTGAATGAAATTTCCAACCCAACTCCTGCAGGGCCAGGTGATTGGGATCCTTGAATGGTCTTCTGATTGCCAGACTGATGAGTTAAAGAATCCTCCTTTGAAATGGGTGTTGGATTTTGGGACCTTGATTTGGAATTTAGGGGTTTGGTCCTGAAAACGTCACCATTGAACTTCTGAGCAAAAATGGTGCATAATGGTATATAATACCATATATGCACCACTCATGCAACCTTGAGTACGGGGTGAATGGAGGAATGGAAAGAATTCCCCTTAAGTTGAGGGAAAGGCTGGATGAGCTGGTCTGGTGGCTTCTGGTGATTGCCAAGGGCCATGGTGGTCCATGGCCAAAAATAGGTCCTATGGGTTCTATGGTCGTTTTTTTGGCCAAATTTGGGTCCAAGGGATTGATGGCCAAAATTGGCTCAGGTGGGTCCAATTGTTGTCCAGGACCCACCTGGCCTTGGGGGCTAGATGTTTGACCCCATTGGATTAGGCCAAAAGGGGCCTAATTGGCCTATGGACCGCGGACCGTGATTAGGGCCCATGGGCCGTAGAAGCCATAGGGGGCCTACATGGCCCAAAAAGGCCATTTAGGCCTAAACCCCCCTAATGAAAGGGGGTGGACCAAAACCAATGATGATGGCTAGGGGGCCCAGAACCCCCTGGAAGACTAAAGGACCCCCCAGGCCCAAAATCAAAGATAAAGGCCTGGGGGTTGGTGATATGGAAATTGGCCAAGTAGGCCAATGATGGCGGGATATGGCCTGACGCCATAAATGATGATTGGCCAAATGGCCATAGAGCACCAGAGGGGACCAATTGGCCATAAAAGATATGGTGTGGCCAATTGGCCCCAACTTGGTTCCAGGTTAGAATTGCCGCAACACCCATGGAGGAGGGTCAATCTTCATGGTTGTGACAGACAGCTGGTAGAAGGGTAACCCAGTAATGGGTGTATCCCTCATGGTCCTTGTATTCCATGCCATAGGCACAGAACCTTCTAAGGATGTCTTCCATTGTCTGGATCATCCTTTCAGCTAGGCCATCTGTTTGTGGATGGTGAGCTGTGGAGAATGGAAAGCTTGGTGCCAAGCATGTCATATAAGTTGGTCCAAAATTCAGATGTGAATTTTGGGTCCCTATCACTAATGATGATCTTAGGGACTCCACAGGTGGATATGATGTTATTCCAGAAAAACAGAGCAGTATTCATGGCTATATCCTCTTTATGGCATGGTAGACACCTCATGCTCTGGCCAAACCTATCAACTATGATTAGGGAGGCATTGATGTTTTCTTTTCCTCCTGGGACATGTCCTGTGAACCAGTCCATATTAATGGTTTCCCATGGGTTTTTGGGTTCCTCTATATGCTGAAGTAACCCATACTTCTACCCATGTTTTCTATTTGCCTTTTGGCATCTTTCACAAGTGTTCATGTATTCACTCAACTCTTGTTCCCACTTGGGCCACTAAGCTGTGCTCGCTACCCTCTCTCTGGTCCTGTCTTCACTCATGTGTCCCATATAGGGGCAGTCATGGCATTCCTGCAGGATCAGGGAGATGTGGCCTCTGTCTACCACTGTGAGTACACTTGTGTGTTTTTCTCTGTGGTAAAGCAGACCATCCACAAGGAAGAACTTGTTATCCTTGTAGGCCCTCAACCAGGGTTCTTCCAGCTGGGATTCCAGTTCTGGACTCCTGTCCTTTTGTTGAAGAAGTTGTAGTAATATGCCACACTGTTTGTGTTTGGAATAAGACTTTAGTACTGCACTGAAAAATGTATTGTGCAGTTCTGAGGAGCTTATTACCAGTATGGGAGTTCCTGTTCCTTCTGAATCAGTGTTCCCACTGTCAAGGGTACCACTTCCTGGTACCCATTCAGAGAATCTGAAGTTCCTCCTCCTATCTATTTCCATGAAATGGATAGGGATCTTGGCTGCAACTTGTGAACCTTTGTAACAACCATCCATCAGGGGTAAGGGTATTCATTCATACACCCACTCAAACACCTCAAATCAGCAAATCCAGTATCTGCATCAGCAGTCAGTTTCAGCAATCTTCACTCTGAAACATGCATACAGTTTGGTACATCAATACAGCCTGTCAATACTTGTACAGGATGGATTCACCCTAATACAGTTTCAATACACCAGTATGAAACTGTATGATCACTCCAATACACCACACCTCTTGTACAGGTCCTGTACAGCTGTACAAGACCTGTATTGGCCAGACTCAATTCAACAATCAATTATTCTCATGAAAATTCTTCTCTGGATCAGGGCTGGTGATTCTCACATATACCAGCCCCTCTTTCTCCCCCCTGGGGACTTTTCCCCAGTTAATTAATTTAGTTGATTTATTATTAACTGAATATTCTTATCCTTATATTTTGGGTATTATATTTATTTAATCTTAAGTTAGTCTTTGCCTCTTTTCTTTCTTCGCCTGTACAGTATGAGTTGGGTGGCCATATCCTTATTAACCCTTCTCTTTCCATTCTGACAGGTTGAAACAGTGGACTTGGACTTGTTTGTGGTTGGCTCTTCTATTTTCTTCTTCTTATTTCTTTTGTTGCTGCTTTTCTTATATTCATCCCTTTAGTAATTCATCTTTAACACTCTTAAGTGTATCTCATCTTATCCTATCCTTGAGCCCTCCATAAGTGAGTCCCAGTTTACTGAGTGCCAGGCCCTCTTCACTTCGAAGAGCCCCTGTGACATTAAATTAATTAACTCATATTTGATTCTTTCTTTTCATTCATTTATATTCATTTCCTCTCAATCATCAATTATGACTTTTTCATGATTTTATGATTTTTATGATTTTTTATGAATTTCCTCTCTTATCAATTTTCATCTCATTCTTTTCACTCTTATGAAAATTGATTCTTTTCCTTTTCTCAATCATTGCTGACCATTTCATCACTTCGTTTTACTTTTATCAATCAAATTTTTTCTGTGTTCTTATTCAGGTTTTATCTAGGGATTATTGATTGGTTTAATTGATTGGATTATTCATTGGGATTCATTTGGGTTATTGATTCAGGATTTATTGGATTTATTGACTTTGAACTCTCAAGATATTGATTGATCCTCAAGAATTGATTTTGATTATTGATTTGATTTGACTCATCAAGATATTGAATTGATTTCTGAAGATTTTGAACTGATTGATTGATTCCTCAAGACTTGATTTCATATTGAAGACACTTATTGATTGATTATTGATTGAATATTGATTGATTATTGATTTCCTCAAGATTATTGATATTTGATTTGAATTGATTGTTGATTGATTGAATTGATTTGATTGTTGATTGAATTTGATTCCTCAAGATTTGAATTGATTCCTCAAGATTCATCAAGATTTTATTGTGATTGATTTGGCCAAATCTGATTATTCTTCTTAATACCATCAAGTTATTTTTAATCCTTTTCATAATGCCAGTTCAGCATAGTCCCCCAGCCAAGAATACTAGATCCCAGAAAATTCCAGCTGTTCTCACTCCTACAGCAAGGGCTCCTCTTGACCGCACACCATCAGTTCATCAACTGAGTGCAAACTTGGACAGAGGACCACCAATGGAAGGGGCAGCACCCTCAAGAAGAGGTGGAATGAAATCTAGAAGATCAAGATCCTTTTCTGGACTTTTGGGTGGCTACGCTGGCATGTCTGAAGGTGCAAGAGCAAGATTAGGGGAAGTTGAAGATGAAGAGGGGGAAGAGTCTGTGGAAGAGGATGATTCTGGGGAAACTGAAGTGGCAGATGCCTTGGCAAATGCTCCAGAGGTGCCTCAGGGTTCTAATCTAGCCCTTTCTAGTCAACCTCTTGTCTCTCAAACTGACCCAAGTCTCCTCAAGATGATGGAGCAGATGACTCAATTCATGGGACAACTCACTCAAGCAGTTGCCCCCAGGGACAATTCCAAAGCCCCTGCTTTCAAGACTCCATCCATGAAGGCACCTGATTCTTTTGATGGTACTCAAGCTCATAAGTTGAGAGGATTTATCCAATCCTGTCAACTAATTTTCCATAATGATCCAGCAAACTTCTTCTCTGACAGGAAGAAGGTTTTGTACTCAACTTCTTTTCTTACTGGTAGAGCTGGCAAATGGATTGAACCTTACCTCTCAAATATTTCCAATGAAGACCCTTCCTACCTCCTCAATAATTGGCCATTGTTTGAGTCTCAGTTATTCACTCTGTTTGGTGACCCCAATGAAGTCAGGAAAGCTGAACAAGAGTTGGACAATTTGAGGATGAAGGAAAGTGGTCATGTTTCCTTGTACATAGCAGATTTCAGAAGCTTAATGTCAAGAATTGGAGATTGGGGGGAAAGAGCTTATATCCATGTTTACAGAAGAGGATTGGCATCAAGATTATTGGATCAGTTGGCTTCTCACCCTGGAACTTTTGATACTCTTCAAGAACTTATGGATGTTGCTCTAGAATTAGACACAAGATATCATGAGAGGCAGAAGGAAAAGGGTGGCAATCAAGAAAAGAAGCCTCCAGTCATTGGATCCAATCAGTCTAGGCCTCCTCAAAACTCATCTTCAAAGAGGCCTCACCAGAAGAAGAATAAGAAGGGCAAGCAATTTCAATCTTCAAAGGACAAACCCCATGCTGCTCTCCTCAATAAGGACAATAAATTAATCGGTTCTGAAAAGGAGAGGAGGATTCAAGCAGGGTTGTGTACTTATTGTGGTGGCAAACACCCAATTGAAAAATGCTTCAAGAGACCTCAGAACAAGCCTGGGTCATCATCAAAAGGCTTCCCTAGCAAGCAGGGAAAAGCCTGAGTGGGGATCATGATGTGTTCAATGGTTCTCACTTATTTCCTGCAAGAGCACAATTGTGCACTCTGAATACTAGTGTTAAGAAATCTTTAAAATTTCTTATTTTTTCTTCTGTCTCTGATATTTTTTATAGTATTCTCATTGATTCTGGTGCTACAAACTCTTTTATTGCAAAGAATTTTGTTCTCAAGTACTCATTGACTCTGTCAGAGCTCCCTGAAAAGATTCCTCTTTTCATTTTGGATTCTAATGAATCCCCTGCCTTGTTCATCACCCATTATACCAAGTGGGTAGTTGACTTGCCTTCCTTCCCAAGCTTTGAATGGGATTTCTTTATCATAGATTCACCCAAAGGAGAAGACCTGATATTGGGCTATGATTTCCTTTACCATTTCAATCCCATTATTGATTGGAAAAATGGATTGATCACCTATGATTCTAATCATAAGGATTCTAGTGGTATTATTCCTTCTACTAGTAATGACTTAGCCACTGCTGTCAACAGTGTTGCTCTGGCTGGTGAACTTAAGACACCTTCCATCCCTTCTTCTGTCCATATCCCTTCCATAACTCCCTCTCAGTCATTACTTCCATCAAGAGATGAAGCCTTCAAAGAGATAAAGGATGTTGGAGAAGATGTTGCCATATCTTCACTTCATCTCTTCCAAGGGGATATGGACCTTCCTCCCTTATCTTTTCATGCATCCCTGGAGGAGCAGTGGGATGAGGAGGAAGAGCCAGAAGAAATTGAAACTGTGTTGAAGGTTGTTCCTCCTGCTTATCACCAATATTTGGATGTATTCTCCAAGGTGAAAGCAGAGAAACTTCCTCCACACCGCGCCTGTGATCACCATATCGAATTGGAGGGTCTTCTACCTCCAATTGGTGTTATCTACTCATTATCAAATCAAGAGTCAGAAACACTGCGGGCCTACATTTCAGAGAATGTAGAGAAAGGTTTCATTAGACCAAGCTCCTCTTCAACAGGAGCACCTGTCCTTTTTGTCAAGAAAAAGGATGGAGGTCTTCGTTTGTGTGTTGACTACCGCAAACTCAATGCTGTCACTAGGAAGAACAGATACCCTGTTCCTCCTATGAACCAGCTTCTTACCGTATTCAACGGCTCCACTATCTTCTCCAAGATAGATTTGCGTGGTGCATATAACCTTCTGAGAATCAAAGAGGGGGATGAGCACTTAACTGCCTTTAGAACCAAATATGGTAGTTATGAGTATTTGGTCATGCCATTTGGTTTGACCAATGCTCCTGCTTCTTTCCAGAATCTGGTAAACGATATATTTGCAGATTTCTTGGATGTGTTTGTTGTGGTTTATTTAGATGATATTATGGTCTTTTCCAGTTCTGAGGAGGAACATGTCAAACATGTGGCCTCTGTCCTCCAAAGACTGAGGGACAATAATTTGTTTGCCAAAGCCTCCAAGTGTGTATTCCATGCCTCAAGTGTGGAATACTTGGGCTATGTTGTTTCAAGTGATGGCCTCAAGATGGACTCTTCAAAAGTTCAGCAAATACTCAATTGGCCTCAGCCCAAAAACATCAAGGCTCTTCAATCTTTTCTTGGCTTTGCCAACTTTTATCGTTGCTTCATTAAAAATTATTCTAAAAAAATCACTTCTCTCACTTCTCTTCTCAAAAAAGATTCTCCCTTCATCTTCAATGAGGAAGCTCTTAGTCAGTTTCAAGCACTCAAAGAAGCTTTCACCTCTGCTCCTATCTTATCTCACTTTAATCCTTCTCTACTTACTATAGTAGAGACTGATGCTTCTGATTATGCATTGGGCGCCGTACTGAGTCAGGTGAATGACTCTGGAAAGCATCCCATTGCATTTGATAGTCGCAAGCTCTTACCAGCTGAGCTCAACTATGAGATTCATGACAAGGAACTCCTTGGCATAGTTTGGGCTCTCAAGCGCTGGAGAGCATTTCTTCTTTCTCTTTCCAATTCTTTTGAGGTCTTGACAGACCACTCTTCCTTGCAGTATTTCATGTCTTCCAAAGTTCTTACTCGTCGTCAGGCCCGCTGGGCTGAGTTTCTCTCTGAGTTTCATTTCACTATCACTTACCGCCCAGGCAGGCTGGCCACTTTACCAGATGCCTTGTCACGTCGGGACGACGTGTACCCAGAGAGGGGGGTGGACTTCATCATCAAGAATCCTCAAAATCTTCATCAAGTACTTAAGCAAGATGGAATTCAAGAGTCAAGATTCTTCTCAATCAAAGTGGAAATTTTCTCAGATTTAGTTGACAAGATTCAAAAAGAAGTATGGCAAGACAAAGACTATAAAGAAATACTCAAGCAACTAGCAAGAGGTGAATCAGTTCCAGATTATTCTCTTGAACCTCAAGCCAAGTTATTATTATTCAAAGATAGAGTGGTAATCCCAAGCAATGAAGAACTTCAACTCAATATTCTTCAAAAGCGTCATGACTCACCATTGGCTGGCCATCCTGGCCAGGAGAAGACCCTCAAGCTCATCAAGAGGGATTTTTATTGGGCTGGCATGAATCAATTCATCAAGGACTATGTGTCCTCATGTCAGCAATGTTCAAGAAACAAGAACATTCATCACAAGAAGTTTGGATTACTCAAGCCTCTTTCAATTCCATCTGGTCCTTGGAATTCATTATCAATGGACTTTATCACTCAATTGCCACTGTCCAACAACTTTGATTCAATTTTAGTAGTTGTGGACAGACTCTCAAAAATGGCAATCTTCATTCCAACTTATGGCACAATCACTGCTCTGGATTTAGCTCAAATATTCATTAGCCATGTATTTTCCAAGCATGGACTCCCAGTCAGTATTGTCAGTGATAGAGGATCCTTATTTGTTTCATCATTCTGGACTCAATTGTGTCAGCAGCTCAAGATATCAAGAGATCTTTCAACTGCTTTTCACCCTGAAACAGATGGACAGACAGAGAGGGTAAATCAGATACTAGAACAGTACCTTCGGATGTATGTCAGCTATCATCAAGATGACTGGTACACCTGGCTCCCTCTGGCTGAATTTGCCTATAATAATGCAGAACACTCATCAACCAAGCAATCACCTTTTTTCACCATTTATGGAAGAAATCCCAGCTTTGACTCAATCCATATTTCTCAAGACTCACCTGCTGGAAAGCTATCAACAAAACTCCAATCAGTACAGCAAGTTGTCAAAGAAGAATTAGAGTCAGCAATAAGGAGATTCAAGAAGTATGCAGATAGAAATAGGGCAATTCCACCTGATTTCCAACCTGGGGACAAAGTATGGCTAGCTTCCAAGAACATCAAGACAACAAGACCCACCAAGAAATTATCAGAAAGATGGTTGGGACCCTTTGAAGTTCTCAAGAAGATTGGCAGCCATGCATATCACCTCAAGTTGCCTCAGCAATGGAAGACAGTCCACCCTGTATTCCATGTGTCCTTATTAGAACCAGTCAAGCATTCAACTATCCCAAATCGTCATCAATTGCCGCCACCACCAGTTTTAGTGGAAGAGCAAGAAGAATGGGAAGTGGCTCAGGTTCTGGACTCAAAACTCAAAAGAGGTAATTTATGGTATCTTGTAGAGTGGAAAGGATTCAGTGAAGACCCAGAAAGAACCACTTGGGAACCAGCTTCCAACCTTACCAACTCACCAGACCTTGTCAAGGATTTCCACTCATTGTATCCAGACAAGCCTGGTCCAAATACCTCAAGAGTTTGATTTTATGGTGCTTGGTGGGGAGAAGAAGTTATGAAAGTAAGTTCCTCTCCTGGCATGCACCTTTAGGGGGGTATTCTACCCATATGTTGTTGTAAGCATCACCTTGGCCACTTTGTGAGCACTTGTCAATTCTTTGGACAGGTTCAGGAAGCATACAACATCAATACCCTCCGATTTGGACCTTATCAAGATATGGCCCAATGTTTTCTTTCTTTATGTTTCATTTTCTTTCTTTATTAGCTTTTCAGTTTATGCCAATCATCATAATTCAAGACATTCATTTACTTCAAGTCATTTATGGCAATTCATCTCAGAAGCCACTTATGGCAATTCATTTCAGAAGTCATTTATGGCAATTCATCTCAGAAGTCATTTATGGCAATTCTTTTCAGTTTTATGGTGCTTGGTGGGGAGTGGAAGTTATGAAAGTAAGTTCCATCTCCTGGTATGCATCCCTGAGGGTTCTACTTCTTGTAAAACATCACCTTGGCCACTCTGTGAGCATCAAATGCTTGGTTTTCATTTTTCAGACACTTCTTGGCCAGAATCAAGCAACTCACCACAAGAAGGACCAGCCATCAGGAATTTTTCTTTATTTCTTTCTTTACTCTCATTTTCTCTTATTATTTTCTTTCTTTCTTTACTTGTATAATTTTCTTTCTTTTATTTCTTTAAAGCAGCAGCATCCCCTCCCCAAATCATGTATTGGGAGGTTCCATTATCTTTTTATTTTTTAGTAGTTATAAGAGTGGGGATAGAAGTCAAACCAAACACAAACAAGGAAAAGGAAACTAGTTATCTCTACCCAAGTCATCAAAAGTTCTCTGGAAATCATTTATCAACTCATCTTCATACCAGGCAAATTTTGCAGCCATTTCTTCAGAAGCAGTACCTGGAATCGTCCTGTCATTGGAATACATAATCACCTCTCTGCTATTTCTGTCAACTCTCCTGAACAATCTGGCCACAGCATCTTGATTTTCACTAGCCGCGTTGGGATCTTCTCTGGTAACCCGGATAGGCCAACGTTCTCTTCTTTGGAATACTTGAGCGGCAGGAAACGGCAAAGGGGACATCCCATCTCTTCTTCTGCTGGAGCTGGCCACAGGTTGGAGTTGACGGGAGGTGTTTATGGGTGAATTTCTGGGCTGTTGAACTGGAGATGGTCTTACTGCTGGATTCAAGGCAGGCCTGGTGGTGTGGGAAGTAGTTGGTGATGGAGGAGGAAGGGTTGTAGGAATTGAAGCAAGCATTGGTTGGAAGGTTCTTGGAGTGCTGGGAACCACTTGGCTTTGGAATCTGGGGTTGGCAAGAGGTTGAGAAGAGGAATTGCTGGATGGATGGCCACTTGAATGAGGAATAACTTGAACTTCTTCACCATCCAACTCATCACTTCCTTCAGCATCTGGATCTGATGGGGAATCAACAATTCTTCTTAGCTTCTTCACTACTTTCACCACTCCATCAGCATTGGTCCTTGAAATGGGAATTTCTGAGCTGTAGTGGATGGGCCTACCACCAATCGGAATGGGCCCTCCAACATTAGTCCACCTGGCCACATCCCTCTGCCTGGAACCAGTCACTACATCAAAATATCAGCATCAATTCAACCAAGAAATGCAAATCACTCACATTGAGAAAATCCAGAAGTGGCATCAGGGGTAGGTTCCTCAAGAATGGGGAATTCCTGCCCATAAGGCCCATCCTTCCTACTCCACAAGTGTCTCTTGACCCGGGACAAAGTTGACCCGGTACGGCGGCATGGCTTCTTCCCAATGAAGCAGAAATGGCACTTTGACGATCGAGGATTGTAATGTTGAAAGCAATCCTTCCCCCTGGCCAAACACTCAGTACAGGCAGGATCAAGAACTTCAACTGCTCTGAACCCATCATATGTTTGGGAGGGGTCAAAATGGCCAGAAGACGCCATGGAGGGAGAAGACAATCGACTGAAGACGCCAGAACCATGAAGAACAGACGGTGGCGGTGCAGAAGGGGAAGATTCAGTGAGTTCAGTCAGTTTGGAACTCATAACTGAAGAAAGTGCAAGCAGAAGATTCAAGACGTCAGAATCAATCCACTCCACATCAAGAAAAAGAAATTTGACTCAAGGAACTGGGGCCATAACTCAATTATGCCCCACCTCAAAGCCTCTAAGGTGAAGGTTCATACCCCTTTGGGGCTGAACTCATCACCCAGGGCCTCCCCTGCAACTTTGGGGAGGCCAAGATCTTGATGGTCCTGGACCCCTTCAATGGATCCAGGCCATATATGGTGAATTTTGGAATTGGGCCAATTTTGGGCCCCTTGGTCACCCTGGGTCCCCAGCAAATTTGGGCCCAGGGGCTTCATTTTGGTCCTGGGGGCCTCCAATAGCCCCCACGGACCGCGGACCGCGGCGTACGGCCCACGGACCGCGGACCGCGGCGTACGGTCCACGGACCGCGAACCACGGACTGCGGCGTACGGACCGCGGACCGTAGGATCCCAAAAACATCAAAAGGCCTGTTATGGCCAAAAAACCCCAAAAAATCAAAAAATTGCCCTAATCACCAAAACACCTAGCAAGGCCAAAAAGGCCATAAAAAGCAGATACATCAAGATCACTCAAGATGGAGGCCACAGCCCAAAACCAACTGGGAGGGCTGCCTGAAGCCAATTCCTTGGATCATGGGGACAAGACCCCTTGGAGGTTCATTGAATGGATTAAGTCTGGGCCAATGAGTACAAGTCATATACTCATTGGGCACCAATTTTTGAGCACAAGTGCTCAATGGCCTTTATTCTGGGATATATCCCAAGGCCACATCCCAAGACATGACTGATTGAATCAAAAGAAAGAATTGCATACTCTGGAAGGGATACTCACTCAAATTTGAAAAGAAAGGGGGAAATCAATTGAATTTGGCAGGGAAGAAGTAATAAAGGATTTTCAGGATAATGGTCAAGAGGAAAGAAATTTAAAAAGAAAATTTTTTGAAAAAAATGTGGGGATATTGAGATGCCACTCAACAGTGGCAGGGTATTATGGTGTTCAGGAGCCCACCAGTTTCAAGGGGGGGATACTGTAACAACCATCCATCAGGGGTAAGGGTATTCATTCATACACCCACTCAAACACCTCAAATCAGCAAATCCAGTATCTGCATCAGCAGTCAGTTTCAGCAATCTTCACTCTGAAACATGCATACAGTTTGGTACATCAATACAGCCTGTCAATACTTGTACAGGATGGATTCACCCTAATACAGTTTCAATACACCAGTATGAAACTGTATGATCACTCCAATACACCACACCTCTTGTACAGGTCCTGTAAAGCTGTACAAGACCTGTATTGGCCAGACTCAATTCAACAATCAATTATTCTCATGAAAATTCTTCTCTGGATCAGGGCTGGTGATTCTCACATATACCAGCCCCTCTTTCTCCCCCCTGGGAACTTTTCCCCAGCTAATTAATTTAGTTGATTTATTATTAACTGAATATTCTTATCCTTATATTTTGGGTATTATATTTATTTAATCTTAAGTTAGTCTTTGCCTCTTTTCTTTCTTCGCCTGTACAGTATGAGTTGGGTGGCCATATCCTTATTAACCCTTCTCTTTCCATTCTGACAGGTTGAAACAGTGGACTTGGACTTGTTTGTGGTTGGCTCTTCTATTTTCTTCTTCTTATTTCTTTTGTTGCTGCTTTTCTTATATTCATCCCTTTAGTAATTCATCTTTAACACTCTTAAGTGTATCTCATCTTATCCTATCCTTGAGCCCTCCATAAGTGAGTCCCAGTTTACTGAGTGCCAGGCCCTCTTCACTTCGAAGAGCCCCTGTGACAACCTTTGAGATATGACCACATGCCCAAAAAGGTCACAAGAAATATTTAAAATAATTATACATTAAAAATAATTACCTTAAAACTACAAAAATGCCATAAATAGGCATAAAACTTGGTTTAACTTAATTCCCAGTGAGTAAACATGTGAAATCAATTATACCATTGGATTACCCATGGTAAAATACACATATACCATTTTTATGGCTTATCTGTAAAGTAAATATTTGATGAGTTATAAGTAATAATACCTTATAGAAAACATAAATCCTTAATTATTTCAAATACCAATGAAGCAACATGTGAAATAAATGGAACTATTGGAATCTCCATAAATCTCCACACATAAAACAATTAGGAAGCTAATCTCCAAAGTCAATACTTAAGGAGTTAAGTTGAATATATGCACTTTTTTGGTCAACACATATATTCAAGGATTTTAGCTAATATCTTTTGAGATATAAATGATAGAGTGATGAACCAAAAGAAAAGTCACCACGCAATTACTGTAGGAACACAGAAGCAAACTTTATTTCACAAGCTATAAGCAAGGTTAAAACCTGTAAGGGATTATTGATTAAAATCAATAGAGCTGTTGACCACTTTGTTGTGAAAGTGGTCCAAACTTAAAAAAAAGTAGACTGTTGGATTCTACTTGCTCATTAGTGAAGAAGTATTCATTTCTAATTACAATATTCAAGGTATAACCCCTTGAAATCATTGTTTGAAGTTTAAAATATGAAATTTCGACAGAAAAGAGGAGTTACAAGAAAAATCATCAAAAATACATTTTTGATGATGTAATAAAACTCTCTTGGCAGTTTAGATAGGAAATGCCAAGCTATCAGAATACACTCTTAGAATATCTTTAGTGTATATAACTTCAAAGCTATTATGATCAAAGTTTAAGCTTAAATTTGATCATTTAAGATCACTCACTGTAATCTTATTTTAGGTTTAACAGTCATATAAGTGATACAACTGGTGAATACTATTAGAATATGATTAAAACTAATAAAATCCACGAAATTTAGGCTTCTGCAAAGCCTATGATGTCATCAAACTTAGAGTTATAGTGATAACTCTAAATAATGGTGTAATTATGAGGTAAGATGGCTTGATCATGATGTAATCATCACCAAACCTTAAAATATTGATCAATCCTAGTATAAAGAATCAGTACACGTCTAGTAAAAGCCTGTTGGACTCTAGGAGGGAGGTATTTACTATAAATAGAGCTGTTTTTACTCTTTTTTCCCCTCAGACACTTACAAAACAATTAAATCATTAAATAAAAAGGTAATTTCTCCATTCTTTATATATAAAACTTTTATATTATCAAAGACCAAAGATAATCTTATAATAATCTTCATCTCTGACGTGATTATTGCATTTATTCAATTGTTTTGTTTAAATTTCTGTTAAAAACCTCAATTCCACGTAAAATCAAGTAAAATTGTAATTTCTCTTAATTTCTATTGTAACTACAATTTAAATAAGTTTTATTTACATTCTTAGGCGTAAAAGTATCCAAAATTATTATATTAAACATTAAAAGTGGGTTATTTATCTTATTATAATAATTTTTCTGTATTATTACTTCAGTAAATCTATAATTGATATAAATAGTATTTATATTAATTTATAGCTTTGATATTATTAGTTTGATTGTTATTAATTGGTTTCAATTAATAAAAAACATTTTTTTACGCATTTATTATTTGTTGGTAAAAATAATAAAGTGCTTTTAAATATATTAATTATCTTATATCAATATATTTATTTATTATATTATTATATTTATTTGATAATATAATTATTTTATGCCATAATTATAATAATTATTTATTATTATAATTATTTTTATCTTATTTATTACATTTATAAGGACATTCATAATACAATAAGTAAAATATTAGTAATTTTTACTTATTGTTTCATAGTCAAACTTTACACAACTTCAGGGTCATAAGCTGGATTGCTCTTGACATTATCCAATGGCCATCTGCTGAGGCCATATGCATTGTTATGACTTTTACCTTCTTTTTATATGATGGTCATGTTCCCTCTATACTCCTGGATGGCTATTTGCCATCTCAGCATGTGTCTATTTGTAGTATTCATGTTCAGTAAAGACTTCAAGGCTGTGCAGTCTGTGTAGACTTCAAAGACTGCACCCTCCAGATAATAATGACGTTTCTCCAGAGCCCAGACTAAGCATAGACATTCAGTCTGGGTGGCCCCATACCTGGCCTCTGAATCTTTCAGTTGCCTAGAGATGTAACATTCTACTCCCTCTCTTGGTTCACCATCCACAATTTGTCTTTGGTGAAGGGCTGTGCCTAAGCCTTGGATACATGCTGCATTTATAAAAGACTTGAATGGTAGTTCAAAGTCAGGCAAGATGAGCACAGGTGCATTTGTGAGTTCATGTTTAATCCTCTCATATGAATTCCTCCTTTCCTTGGTGATTTCAAAAACTACATCTTTTGAACATAACTTGTATAAACTACTAGTTATGTGGGCAAACTTCTTGATGTGGCTTCTATAGTAGCTAGCAAACCCAAGGAGATATTGCATCTATTTGATGTTCTTTGGTACTGGTGTTTGCAGTACTGCTGCTGCTTTATTCTGGTCAATTTCCAGAATAAGACCTGAGACTTTATGTCCTAGAGGTAGTAGCTCTTGTTGCCCAAAATTACACTTTTTCAGTGAAATCTTCAGATCAATGGGTGTACATTTACTTAGCACTATTTCTATGTATTGTACATGGTCTTCCAATTTCTCTGAGTTTATAATGATATCATCAATATATACCACCATCCAGCCTTCCAATATTTCTTCTTGGAATATTGTGTCCATCATCTTCTGGAAGTGGTCTGGTGCATTTTTGATGCCAAATGGCATCCTGGTACACTCATATATGCCCATATGGCATATTATTAGGAGTAATTCCATGGAGTTTGGTTTAACTCCACTTTGGTGGAAGCCTTGCATACAATCCATTTTGGTCATGTATTTGGCTTTTGCGAGTTTATCCAAGGTATCAGGTATCCTGGGTATAGGGTACCTGTCTGCTTTCGTGTAGTTATTCAGAGCTCTTAAGTCTCCACACAGTCTATACTTTCCATCATGCCAGGTGATTAGGACAGGGGTGGTGATTTCCACTATTTCATTATGTCCAATCTTCCTGATGACATCCATGTCCAAGAGTTCATTGATATGTTTCTCAATTTCTTTCCTGGTTTCCAGGCTTGCTGGATAAGGAGGTCTCATGAGAATGGGTGGATAAGATCTTTCCACATCCAGATATAGTTCTATATCATGGCCTTTGATCTTGCGTAATGGGTCTTCACCAATGGCAAATACTGGTCTGTTCTTCCTCAGCATCTTCAGTAAACTTAGTTTTTGTTTACTGGTGAGGGTAGTGCTAAACTGTCCCTTCCTGAATTCATTCAGGATTTCTTCTAGCGGATCTTGAGAAGATATCTCGTATATATCAAGTGAAATTTTCCTTTCCTTGTTGGTACCAGTGGTAATATGCCTATTTTTACTGTTGTAAATATCTATGCCATACATCCTTTGGTAGTCTGTTCCCAGTAAGAAACCTTGGGTGTGGGCATCATTGAGCACTACAAACTCTGGGTTGAGTCCAATATTACCCTTCCTGTGGGGTACAATTATCTCTTTTATAATTGTACCAATGAAAGTCATCTTCCCTGAGGCACTTTTAAAGCTCTTTGCCTTGGTGGGAAAGAGCTGTTTTTCCCAATTTGGGAAGTGGTTATCCAGATAATTTCTGGCCACTATGGAGCAGTGTGCCCCACTATCGATGATCAATTAATGTTGAGCATTGTAAATACAGACAGTCATTCCAGTGGCTGTTCCATGTATATATATTATTACTTTGGTTGGTGTAACCAGGAATGTTTGTGCATCTTGTGTGTGTTTGCACAAGTTTTTATTGGCAGTATCCTGTGGCATGCCTGCTTCCAACTGTATGTCCTGAATTTCTAGTGGGGTTTCCTCTTGGTATTCTACTAGGAATTCTTCTCTTGGGTATTGGTCATTGTGAGCCTTAGAGGTAATTTCATATACCCAAAAGACCACAAATATAAAAAATAACATATTAATATAAATAAAATAAATTTATTTATATTATTAAAATAAATAAAAAAAATCAAAATATAAATATAAAATTATATTAAAAATAAAAAATTAATTACAATTTAAAAATAAAAATACATTAAATTTTGTAAGTATAAAATTACATTCATACTTGAAAAAATTAAGTAAAAATGAAATTTTAACAAAATTGTGAAAAAATAAATAAATTTGGAAAAAAGTTAAACAGAAATTATTATAACTTTTTATCCAATAAATAAATACATAAAAATTATTTCACCATTGGATTCCTCATAAAAAATCAGGTGGGGTCACCTCTGAGTGAAATTCTTGTAACTCAACTCTAAATAAGCTTAAATTAAGTTTTTAGTATTTTCAATATGTAGAGTGGTCAAAAATGGACTGTAAGTAAAACTTTGAATTTTACTAGTAAAAAGGTAATTCTTTTTGGTTTTTCCATAGATAATACAGTTCTCCATTGGTCCTGAAAGTTTCAGAAATATTCATTAAGAATTGTATTTTTAATGAATTTTTTAAGTTTTTTCCTCATTTCTATGTAGAATTGCAAATATCAGTGTTTCACTGGTTGCTGTGAGGTAAATCAATGGATACAAGTCCAAAAAGGGTTTTAATTACTCTTTTGGGGTTTATAAATGGAAATTCATTAAGAATTGACGTGGTTACAGGAGTCTAAGTAGCTCTTTACCTCCTTGGCACGTCAAAATAGCAGGTTATTTGCTATTTTCTTAAGATTTACAGTAGTTGTGACATGGTAACCAAGTTCCCAAAGAGGTTTAGTTTACCAATTGGGTCAAGATCAGCCATGGAACCAAGCTTTGGAGCTATCCATGCCTCTGAGTCCTCAGAAGTTGGGTACCCTGGCTCTCTTTGATGTCTTTTGTCCCCCTTGCCTATTTTTTATGTCAAAATAGTAATTTAAGCTCAAAGTGAGATATCCACTATGGGTGTACCAAAAGTCCATGTAAGAATACCATGATATTAAGTGCTCAAAACAAGCATAACACTCTTCTTAGTGTATATGTAACATGGGATTTCTCACTTTCCCATTATTTTGGCATGAAATTAAGAAAAACAAAAATTTTCACGGATCTTTTATGTGGTATTGATGATGTGGTATTGAAGTATTTTCCATTTTACCACCTTCAAGAGTTAATTTGAGCTTATTCACTCTATGGAGCTACCCTAGGTGAATTTTTGTGTAGAATCCAAATCTGGCCTTAAATCCATGGATTTACTTACTCAATAAAAAGTTATTCATCTTTTCTGAAATCAAAAATGATGAATTTTGAATATATGCATGATTTATGAGTTATGTATAATTCAAAATTTCTTTTTAAGATAATTGTGGCCTATTTGGGTATGTAAAATATACCTCAAGGCTCACAGAGAGTATGACCATATGGAATTCATTAGAGGTATTGACATGATCAAAGAGGATTTTGAATTACCAGACAGATTGGTAACAGCCAGGTTTAACACCTTTTTTACCAGATCAGCTCACAGATGGTACATCAAAATAAGACAAGCACATGGACACCAGAGTTGGACTTGGTGGAAAACCCAAATCATCAACAAATGGGCAAATGATGCTTGGAGGTTTAAAGTTGAAACAGCCTTTGAATCTGCCAAATTTAATGCTGATAAAGACAAAGCTTTACCATGGTTTTGCCAACAAAAGGACAGATTAACAGCATTATATCCTGACATGTCAGAATTTATGATCCATAGAAAAATTCTAAGACAATGTGGAGGTGACTTAGAGCATGCTGTCAAAAGCAGGACGACTGAACAATCTTCAGCAGAGGATATTATCAATATATTTGAAGAAGTAACTGCCAGAAAAAAAATTGGTTCTAGTAGGGTGAATCTTGAATCAAGGTTTAATACACCTTGGAAAGATTCTGTGGACAAAAACCCCAAAGAAAATTCTAATAATGTTGGGTATAAATCTGCAGATACAGTCAAAAAGTGCCATATTTGCCAAAGCACCACCCATTCAGCTAATAAATGTCCAAAAAGGGGGAAAATCAGTGAAATTAATATTTGAAAGGGACCTGATGTTGAAAAAGATGACATAATTGAAGACAATTCAGATGATAAATCATCCATATTTTCTGAATCTTCAAAAGATATAGAAAATATCAATGCCACTTTTGACATCATGGAATCTTATTCCCACTTGCCACAATTGAGCAATAGTCAACTTGATTTATCAAAAGCTCAAGGGGCACAACTTATGAAAACCAAATCCCAATAGAAGGAATAAGTGTTACAGACTTGAACACCACCTTCTTTGAAGAGGTCAGAAATAGTTACATTCAAGATAACAATTGTAGCATCTTATACCAATTAGTGAACAAAGACTGTAAAGACAACTCTCTAATACATGCCTTGGATGAAGTATGGAAAGAATCATATGATAATGGAAGATTTCACCTACTTGATGGTATAAAATTCAACAGTACAAGTAGCCCAATGAAAGCATTAGGAATCTTTGGGAATCACAGTTGAATTGGTTGTTATGGAAAATTGCTCTAGTACCCATTTTTATTGGGAAATAACTATTTAATGATGCATGGGATAAATTTACATAATAACAAAAACAGATACTTTCCTATTGAGACATCTGGTACTAAGAAAATTACCAAAATTCTTAAAGAAAGAAAATTAAGAACCAAAAAAGTAAGGGAATACCTTGTTAGGTACAGTGACCCAACTTGTGAAGATGAATGGTTAGAAGAAAAAGATATACCAGAAGCTACCAAACTCCTCAGGAGATTCAGACACACTAGAAACACCAATATTACAAAGTAATATTCTTTTTTAGGGGAAGGGAATGTGAGCCTTAGAGGTAATATCATATACCCAAAAGACCACAAATATAAAAAATAACATATTAATATAAATAAAATAAATTTATTTATATTATTAAAATAAAAAAAAAATCAAAAGATAAATATAAAATTATATTAAAAATAAAAAATTAATTACAATTTAAAAATAAAAATACATTAAATTTTGTAAGTATAAAATTACATTTATTCTTGAAAAAATTAAGTAAAAATGAAATTTTAACAAAATTGTGAAAAAATAAATAAATTTGGAAAAAAGTTAATCAAAAATTTTTATAACTTTTTATCCAATAAAGAAATACATAAAAAATTATTTCACCATTGGATTCCTCATAAAAAATCAGGTGGGGTCACCTCTGAGTGAAATTCTTGTAACTCAACTCTAAATAAGCTTAAATTAAGTTTTTAGTATTTTCAATACAAAAGTTGAAAATCCTCAAAACCTTAATTTAATTCACACCACATGTGGTGTTAACCATCAATTTTTGTGTTAAAATTGAGGTGTTGTGTTTAGTTTAGAAGTTATGAGGAATTGAAGTATTTTCAATTGAATTCAATTGAAATGTCAAAATGTGCGCATGTATTACATAAGTGAACTTTGATTTACATATGAGGTGTCAATTATTACTGTATTGTACTGTACAATTCAATTGAATTACATATGTAAATTATAAGTATAATACATGATAAGGAATTAAAGGAAAAATAAATTGGAAAGATTAAATTTGGGGGGGAAAAGGAACTCCAGCTCTAAGGGGGAGCTAGACCCCCAAACTCCTTGCTGACAGGCATGGGATGTCAAAATTCACGCAAAAGTTCATCACTTTTGGCCTGGAATTGAGTTACAGGGTCTGTGGACTCAATTGATGATGAGGTTTTGATACCAACTGGGGTAGTTTTAGCTGTTGCCAAGAGGGTAAAGCTACCCTTAAGATAAAACAATCATATTAAAAACAGTTTTAACTGGTTTCTACGCCTCTGACACACATTCTGACGTGTTTTGAAGGCTCTAGGCCTGGTATTGCTATAGTAATGGCTGATTTAAGGGTCTAAAATGGCTAAAAATGGCTTAAACCAGCCCTTTTTGGTCTAAACCAGGGTTCAATGATGCCATAATTGGCTTTTTTGTTGTAAGACTGTTTTTCACGACTGACAAGAGTAAATCTTACTTTTGGGGTAAGAGAATTGATGGCTATAAAAGAATGTCTTCTTTGCCCCACTTTTCTCTTCATGTTAGAATCTTTTCCTTTTACTTATTAGTTTAAACACTGTTAAGCCAATCAATCAAAGATTCCAACCACCATTTTTAAATCATTTTAATCCTTTTAACCACGTGAAAAAATCATTATAATCATTGTTTGTAACTCTTATAATCATTTTTACCCCTGAACCACCCCAAAAGTGAATTAAAGCATCTTTCCTCACTGTAAACTTTGTCACTTTGTTTCCAAATTCACTCTGGTCACTTTTGGGCGTGTTTTCTCTTTAATATTCTTTTTAAAGACTTTTTTCTTTAATTAATTTCTTGCAGTTCTTTGCTCAATTAATTCCAATTGAAATTGCTCTTGAAGAAATTTCTTTTGTAGCCTTAAAATATCTCTTGTAGAGTATTTTTTGGATAAATTTTTATTGTTGGTAAAACAATAAATTTTTATAATATTATTGTTTTATACTAATAAAGTTATAAACAAGAAAATTGGCGTGTTTTCTCTTAAAAATAATATTTCATACTATTTTTAATTGATTTTTACCTTATACAAATTTTGAGGACAGGAAAAGTACTTGATTTTTAATCAAAGTTTCATATCCACACCTCACAGTCATCATCAGATGGTTCTCTGATGGCATCACCCATGGAGTCTGATTCAGAATCCTCTGTTGGGGATTCCTCCTCTGGGACTTTCTCAATGGGATAGACTTTTTTCTTTTCCTTTGGACAGTTGTTGGCATAGTGGTCGGTTGAACCACAATTGTGACAAGAATTCTGCTTCTTTGTCACTTCTGCCACCCTTTCTTTGGGTTTGTCTTTAAACTCCACCCTGAAAGGTTGTTTCTCTTCAAAGCCACTTCTCTTATATGGGGTGAGTTTCCCTATATTAGTTCTTTTCCTTATATCTTGTAAGGTATTGGCAATGTCATCTAGAGTGCAATTTTGGTTGCATCTGCATTTTACAGAATTCTCTAGTTCTCCTGGCAGTTGTGTCAGAAGTTTGTGATTCCTCATTTGGGTGTTCATCTGAGGATCAATGGCTTTAAGTCTTTTAGACTGTGTAAGCCACCACTTATATGGATATTTGTCCACAGAGTATTTGTCATTGGCAAATGACATGGTCATTTTCCCTATCCAAGTTGCATTACTGTACTTTTGGATGATTTGACTCTTCCACCATGGCCAGTTTCTTCTGCCATAGATTTCTTTCACTTCTGTGTACCATATACTAGCATGACCTTTAAATGCTGTATTTAGTCTAGCAGTAATCCAGTAATCTGGTATGCTTGGTACATCAATGAAGAGTCCATCAATATAATCTATGAGCTCCATATGATCATATTCTCCTGTTCCAGAGAATTTGGGCCAGCTTGAGGCCTCAGGAACCTGTTTCAAGGCTTCCTTCTCTGAATAAGACATGCCATCTCCATCCTGTTATTGTGATGGAGATCTTGCCTTATTCAACAACATGGCATCTGGTTTGATTTCATATTGTTGATATGGAGTTTCTATAACTTGGGCTTGTGGTTGGGGCTTCAAGGTATGGTAGAAATTAAACAATTTTTTTATGTCTTGATCCAGACAATCCCTGTCCCTTTTTATGTGGTGTTGTTCTTCAAAGACTAGATTCAGTCTTTTGTCGGTTTCTTCAGAGGCTTTGCTCAATTGAGCATGTCCTTCTTGAAGAGTTTCAACAATTTTATCCATGAAGGCTGTTAATTTCTTCATCCACTCATGGCTTGCTTCAAGTTCTGCAAACTGCTTTTGAGTTTGCTCAGCATATTGGGACATTTGTAACCACAGTTCATCACTGTTTATGTTACTCTAAGGTGTGACAATATTATGTTCAATCTGAGTGGGGGTAATCTTTCTATTACTAGGACTACTGATTCTAAAGTGGTTTACAACTACTTCTGGTTCTTGTGCACTTTTTTCAACAAATCCAACAACTTCTGGATCATGGGGTCTGACTCATTCTGCCTTTGGCTGAAAGAGGTCTTGCTATTCCCCTTGTATCCTTTTCTTCTCCTGGAAGCCTCCTGGAATTGTGAAGAGTGGTGACTCCTGGTCATTGATTTGTTGGTTTCTGAATGGTTGGAAGCCACTGGAGAGTTGATTTGGCCTGCTGCTTGAGAGCCTGAAGGAATCTGTCTAGGCCCTGTCTGGCTTAACTGTTTTTCTTTAGCTTGTATAGTGGCTTGATTCTCCCTTATCCTCTGTGCCCTTGCCTCCAGGAGTCTGAACTTTGTGGTAGGATTCCAACCTTTGGTGATTACCATAAGGTCCTTGAAGTCTATCTCTTTGAGACAGATCTTCTGGCAACTTGCTCCAAGTTCTTCCCAGTGAGATGCCAGGTTGAACCTCTTGTTGTCCATGCTCCATTGGAATAGGTCCTTGAGGAGTTGGTGGAGCTGAAGAACTTGATCCATGTCTTTCCAGTCCTCCGGTTTGAGGTCTCCATTGAGTTGGAGTGTGAATGGCAGGGTTGATATTATCTCCCTCATTGTTTTTCCATCCACTACTGTGTCCAAGGTGTCCTCTTTCAGGCCTTATGGTTCTGGACAAGCCTTCTCTGTCCTCTGGTTGGTTCCTTTGGAAGCCAAGATCTCTGAGCTATACAGGTGACATGTTAGTGTTTGGAAGCAGTCAAAAACCTTATGTTCTTAGGGTATTTACCTTTGACTCTGCCTTGTACAAATTTTCTGTCTGCTGATTTGGGCAATTTACCTTTAGAGGTTACAACTGGGTTAATTATACTAATCTTCCCTGTACAAGCTATCAAGGTTGGTTTACCTTGTATTGAAGCAGCATTTCATGGTTTTCTAGTCTTCTGTGTGGCAATGGGTGTCCACTTCTTTTCTGTTATCAGGTCTTCACTGTGCCTCTTTCCTTTGCCTTTGCTGCCCTCTGGTTCTGGGGGTGTCACTGGTGTGTTGGCCTGTGACTGGCTTTCAAGTGGTATGAAGTTATCTTGCACTGAATAAAACAGGAAAAAGAGGGCATAATGTCAATTAAGACTTCTTAAAACTCTGTTTGCACGTCTAATAATGGCCTCTGGGCTTGTATATTACTCAAATATGCCCTTGTACAATTACAGTGTAATTGAATTAACAACTTCACGTCAGAAATACAGCTTACTGGTATTTGGTATACTGTTTGTATACCAATATCTTACAGAATAACTTGTAATTAGCAAGTGTAAACTGTCAAAAAGTGGTATGTAAGGGGATAATTGAGTTAACAATCTGCCCAACCACTCCTCAACTGTTGGTTTATCAGTATGAGGTGTCTTAATTTAATTAAAAATCAAGACTGTATTAATGGCTAAAAAGTGTTTTTATATATAACACACGCCAAAAATAAGGGTCTTGTGGTTATTAGCCACATGACAAGTACTCTTTTTAATATGAGTATAAGGGTAAATATATAATAAATATATATTTTTAAGAAACAATCACACCTAAAAAAGATAAAACAAGTGTCAGAAATAAAGACTATATGTAAAAAACTAACTTATAAGGTCCAAAAAGATCAAAAAACATGGCCAGGCCCCCAAAATGTCAGGTTGAGTCTATGATGAAGCAGTAATTAGGCTATTTACAACTTCAACTATGATGGTGACACGTGATAAAAGATTTAAAATAAGAGTGTTTATGAAGAAATAAGGGTTTATAATAAAATTAAAGGGCTTTACTATTATAGAATAGTGGTGGTGAGCGCTGTTGAAAGCCCTGGGTGCAGCTTTACCTGTTGGATTACAATAATAAAGACTATAATGATTAAGATTATAATTATAACTGTTTTTGACAGTTGTACTACGTGGGAATTTAAGAGCAGGATGAGGAAAGCAATTCTGGCTGTGAAAAGCCTCCTTTTTATCCTGAATTGGGGTGGAAAGGGTGTTAGACCTTTACATGTAGAGGAAGTGAAAATGTTTTCACTCTCTGAGACAGGCTTGTGGTTTGCAAAGACATGTATAGCCTTTATTGGGCTCAGATGTGGTTTTGAAACCACATCTGGGCAGGTTTCACCAATACAGGGTGAAAATCTTCATCTGGGGACCTCACAGCCTGATTTTGACGTGTATGACACATAGAATGCTGTACAGAAACTTGATGGGACATATTAAATATTGAAGTGAAAACAAGCTCTTTTGTCTTTTTGACACCTCATTTTCATGATTATGGGACATTATCCCATGGTAGGGCTGTATATGACAGCAGGTGGGAATCTGACCTTAAAACAGCCATAGCTTTGTCAATTCTTGAGATATCAACCTCAAAATTGGTTCGGTGTGTAACCCTGTATGTGCTCTACACAGTGGTACCTCATTTGATATGGGTATCATCAAATATGGCAAAGTTATCCTATGTACAAGATATTTGTACATTTGCATGGTTTAGGCAAAAAGGTGTATTGAGCTTATTTGCGGCATAACCTTTGTTCCAGTTGAGCTATGGGGAAATGGATGGCACCATGAGATAGCCCTGATTGTTCTTTTTCCAAAAAAGACCCCACTTTAGGTATCTCACACTAAAACTGTAAAAGTTAGATGAGAGGTGAATGTTTTGTTCACCCTTATTTGGCCTGAATTTGGCTATAGCTCACGCAATACTGGCTCTAGCTCAGTTTGGCTGGTACCATTGGATAGGCCTGGCTTAGAGATTCATTTTAAATACCCATTTGATGCGGTTAAGCCTCTCCTTCTGGATTTTAGATGAGAAGTGAAAATTAAGGTTTATGCTCAGCAACAACTTTGAGCAGCAATAACTTTGGTATTCTTTGTTCTATGGTGATGGGACTTATATATTCAGAAAGGGGTAATTTTCCTCTTTCGCTTGATACCTTTTGAGCTAATTTGGGTCAGATCCATGTTTTGGTGGTATCTTGGCTATACCATTGGTTTATGGTATTTTGGCTGTCATGCTTGTGCTCTGGTTTAGAGTCACAGGCTGATAATGACAAACAATTGCTCCTGTGTTTCTTTATCTGATGAAAAGGATTCTTTGTGGTCAGCTAAAAGAGAATAAAGTTCACTTTCCTGTGTATCAGTGATATGGAGACTTATTTCTCCTTCATTTGACTGTTCAGAGTTGAATTTTTCTAAATTTAAGTTCACTGTTGACACTTTATTTACTGTAATTAGTTTCCTAGAAGGTAAGAAGAAAATTTTTTAATGCTTATTTTCTCCAATAGTAAAGTATCTGTCTTTGTTGGTATGCAAGGCTATGCCATACATTATTAAATAGTCATTTCCCAATATAAAATGGTCACTAGAGAAATTTTCCATAACAAAAAATTCAAAATTTATTCTTGAATGTCAATTTGTGTGTGGAAATATGATAGTAGTCTCAAAAATTCCCAATGACTTCATTGGATTACTTACACTATTAAATTTTATGCCATCAATTGGCAACAACCGATCTCCAAAATTTGGTACACAAGTATTAAGAAAAGATTTTCCAACACAAGAGAAGAAGGTTCATGGGTCAAGTAACAGTTCAGTGGGTTTGCTGTTAGTTACCACTCCTGTTATACAGGAGTTACCAGCTGTATAACCTTTTCCCCTGTTTGGTTTGGTTTTCATTAGTTGTGCATCTTGAATTTTTTGATAAATCAAGTTGACCATTTCTCAATTGTGGCAAATTAGAATAAGATTCCATGGTGTCAAATGTGAAATTTATATTTACTAAATCTTTTGAAGATTCAGAGAATATTGATGATTAATCATCTGAATTATGTTCAATTACATGATCCTTTTCAACATAAGGTTTCTTTTCAATGTCTATTTCATTGATTTTCCCCTTCCTGGGACATTTATTAGCTAAATATGTGGTGCTCTTCCAAATATGGCATTTTCCGATTACATCTGCAAATTTATACTTTATATTATGAGAATCTTATTTTGATTTTTTGTCCACAGAATCTTTCCAAGGTTTATTAGACCCTGTTTTGAGATTAACCCTACTAGAACTAATTCTGGTTCTGGTGGTTACTTCTTCCAATATGTTAATGATATCATTGGCTGAATATTGTTCAATAGCCCTTCTTTTGACAGCATTCTGTAAGTCACCCCCACATTGTCTTACAATTTTCTGTGAATCATAAATTCCAACATGTCAGGATATAATGCTGTTAATCTATCTTTTTTTGGAAAAACCATGGTAAATATTTCTCTTTTTCAGAATTAAATTTGGAATATTAGAAGGATTATTTAACTTTAAATCTCCAAGCATCACTGGCCCATTTGTTGATAATTTGGGTTTTCCACCAAGTCCAATTTTGGTGTCCATGTGCTTGTGTCAATTTTATATACCATCTGTGGGCTTATCTGGTAAACAAGGTGTTAAATCTTGCTGTTAATAATCTTTATGGTAATTCAAAATCTTCTTTAATAGTGTCAATACCTCTGATTAATTCCATATGGTCATACTCTCCTTTACCACTGGAGTGAGGCCATTCTTTGAGTTTTGGTACTTCTTTCAAGAGTGCTTGGCCCATTGATGGTTTCAAGCTATGGAGGAAGTGGAAAATTAATTCCTTAATTGTGAATTTTCTACATCAAATACTTGTGGGTTGGAAATTATTGTGCCATCATTTTGATTCAGAGGTGTAGACATTCTTGGTAAGGTGTGCAGTAATTGCTCAATATCATTCATTTTTCTGTTGCTACACCTTTGGGAATTTATGAAATCATTTTGGAAGCCTTATATCAAATTTATTACTTCAATTTTATACACATCTTCTTTATATTCCAATGTTCGCCATAATTCTGTCTGTATAGTATTTTCAGAAATGAATTGATTCAACTTCATTCTTAATTTTGATCCTTCTTCTTGTGAGGTGTCAAACACTTTTTCAAGGCAATTGTATATGTCTTTACTTCAGTAAATGAATTCAAAATATCATCAAGGACTTTCTTATTATCTTTTTTAATAATACTTATGGCTTGTTTTATTATTGTTTCAATTATGTCATCAATATTGAAATTAGAATATTTTTCTGTTAATTTTTTAATAATGGCATATTGTTCATTTATTTTATTGCCAATAAAATTGTTATTATTTGAATCTTTGATTGTTCTTGATAATTTTTGAAAAACATAACTGTTCCATTTATCTGGCTCAGACTTAAGCTATTTGTTCTAAGATTGTTACAAATTGATGAATTTTCAACAGAAATATCACTTTTTACATCATTTATAGCTATGTACAAGTTTGTAATGCCATCCAGAGTATTGAAGATCATTTCTGATATTTTAATCTGGTTTCCTACTTTTTCTGTAATTCCATCATTTTTATGGCCATCTGGAATAACCTTTTCATGGCATCCTGCTGAATCTTTGGGATTCTGTAGCCCTGGATGTAAGGGTTTGTGCCTGGTGCCTTGCCTTTGCCCTTTTTTGATCTTTTTGCTGCTTTTTCACATTTGAATTGCTGCTTCTGGCTACTGGGGCTGTTTTGGCACTTTCTTGGGTGGTGGTGGGTTTTTTTTCCTCCAATCTGATGTCAAAAGCATCATGTTTTTCTTTTTCATCAATGGATTCCATCCATTGAGTAACTTGCAAGTGTTGGAATAGCCCAGAAATGATCTCACAGTCATGTAAGAATTAATGCAATTTTTCCACAGATCTACAAGGATCTGGTACTCTTTGTGCTGGAATTAATGGTTGTAGGCCTTCTGACTGGCTTTGTATATGTCTACTGAGGCTTCTTGTGGCTTTTTCAGCTCTGTTTGAAGGTAAAACAGTATCATCAGCTTCAGAATGGCATAATTTGTCAGTTTGGGCTTCATTTACTGACACATGTCCTCCTGTAACTGATTGGCTTCTGCCATAATCACGTCTATAACCTTTTTGGGAGCTTCTTGAGGGGTTATAGCTGGCTCCTTATCTCCTCAAAGGCATAATTATGATTGAAAAAACCTTAAAATAATAATTTTGTGTCAAAAAACATACTATGGGCCAAATTCTTTGCTTTCTGAAGGGTATTACTTATGTCTAAGCTGATTAATTCATAAGAAATTGGCTCTGGTTGGTTGTTATGAGTTATAATAGATGTGCTATTATGGTAAAAATTGATAGTAGAATCAGGGATAATGCTAGTACCTTTTGCTGTTGTTTCAATATTTTCTTGTCTTAACATGTTTCCAGACACAGAAATCAATGAAAAAATCAATTAATTAAGTAGAAAAAAGATGTTTCAAAAGAGAAATGAAAAATAAAGCCTCACTTATAACATGAAAAAGTTTCATTTTTCATTTATTTTTAAATTTTTCAATATAAGAAAAGCATTAAAAAAGTAAAAAGAAAAAATGTAATGGGTAAGGTATCACTGCTGGACCCCCAAATGTAAGGTGTGGATATGTAACTTTGATTAAAAATCAAGTACTTATCCTTTCCGCAAACTTTTTCAACAATCTTAAAGAGAAAACACACCCAAACGTGACCACAGTGAATTTGGAAACAAAGTGACAAAGCTAACAGTGATGATAGATGCTTTAATTCACTTATGGGGTCCATAAATGGTAAAAATTATTATAAGTACTTTTTCAGGTTTTTAGAAGGTTTAAAATGACATGAAGTGTGTGGTTGGGATCTTCTATTGATTTGTTTAACAGTGTTTAACCTGATTTTAAAAGAAAAACATTCTGACGTTAAGAGAGAAGTGGGACAAAGAAGAAATTCTTTTATAGCCACCAATTTTCTTACTCCAAAAGTAAAGTTTACTCTTTTCATTTGTGAAAGTCACTCTGACAACATAAAAGCCAATTACTTCATAATTGAACCCTGGTTCAGAGCAAAAAAGGCCTGTTTCCAGCCATTTTGGACACTTAAATCAGCCATTACTACAGTAATACCTTTCTTAAAGCCATAAAAAAAGTCAGAATTAGTCTAAGAGATGTAGAAACTAGTTAAAACTTTTTTTACTAAGAGTTTTTTAATTTGAGGATAGTTTTACCCTCTTTGCAACAGTTAAAGCTGACCTGGTAGGTATCAAAACCTCATCATCAATTGAGTCACAGACCCTGTGACTCAATTCCAGGCCAAAAGTGATGAACCTTTGTGTGAATTTTGACATCCCACAACTTTCAGAAAGGAATTTGGGGGTCTGGCTCCCTTGAAGCCAAGATTCCTTTTCCCCCTCCAGAATTAATTTTTCCAATTTATTTTTTTCTTTAATTCTGCATCATGTACTATACTTGGAATTTACATATATAATTCAATTGATTTTTTACAGTACACAAATGTAATAATTCATAGCTCATATTTAAATTACAATTCACTTATGTAATAAACACACAAATTTTGACCTTTCAATTGAAAATACTTCAATTCCTCATAAATTCTAAGCTACACATCACACCTCAATTTCAAAACAGAAATTGATGGCCAACACCCCATGTGGTGTGAATTACATTAAGAGTTTTAGGATTTGAAATTTTTAAACAGAAAATACCGAAAACTTAATTTAAGCTTATTTAGAGTTGAGTTACAGCAATTTCACCCAGAGGTGACCCCATCTTATTTTTGATGGGGAATCCAATGGTGAAACAATCTTCATGTATTTATTCATTGGACAGAAGTTTATAATAAATTTTATTCAACTTTTCTCCAAAAATATTTTAATTTTAATATTTTTGTTGAAATTTCATTTTTACTCAATTTTTACAAGTACAAATGTGTTTTCACAATCTTAAATTTCAAAAAAAAATTTGTTTTAAAATATAATTAAAATTTTAACTCTTTATATAAATTTTATGTTTATATTTGAATTTTGTTGTTTACAATATAAATAAAATTATTTAATTTATAATTATATAATTTCTTTCATTGTGGTCTTTTGGGTGTATAGAAATACCTCTAAGGCTCACTTTCCAGTTTATCATTTTGTACTTGACATTTCCTTTCAATTCTGTCACATGTTCTTGAAATTGACTCAAGTCTGTACTTTTTTCACTTTACAACATTCAGTGAAAGTTCTGTCATTATTTTTTAAGTCATTAATATCTTATTTAAATTTGTTTAATTCTGTTCCAATTTTATTGAATTTTAAAGCCATAATAGATTTATTATATCTGTTTTAATCTATTTTTGTTGTAGAAAAGTCCTGTTCATCCCTTCCTGCTCCTTGGCTGTGAATTTCATAAGACTTCTGGCAATATTGAATACACTTTTGATGGCTGCAGGCTCCAATTTGGGGATCTTGTACTGTTGTGGGTAAGGTCTGTGCCAATTGACCTTGCCTTGATTGCTCTTGGGACCTCTATGCTTCTTCTGAGGTCCTTTGGGCTTGTCTTTAGACACTTCTGGAGCTTTTCTCTAGCTGGTTGATGCCACTGGGCTCATTTCTAACTCTTTCTTCTGGTCTATGGACATAAGACTTTGGTTCTTCAGCCCATCCTCTATATTTTTGACCTTCTCTTTGCAAGAAAATGGACTCCATCCTCCTAAGGGTTCTTTGGCCTGCTCCTGACCCAGAAAGCCCTTAATGTGTAAGTAGGGTTTCATTTCCCCCTTACAAAGGCTTGGGAATCTTTCCCACTCCTCTTCCTTGCCTACTCTGTACCAGCTTTTGTACTGGGACAGATATGTTTCTATGGCTTCCACTTGGAAATGGTTCAGCCCTTAAAACATTACCTTGAATGATTTCAGGCTCAGAGTTAATGTAAAGGTTTGTAGGTACAGACCATGGGGAATGGGGGCAACTCTAGAATACTCCAGAAATTTTTTTATTGAGAAATACTTGGCAAATTTGGACTTGGTATTGCCTCTTCCCTTCCCACCTCCAACTGGTTGGACTGAATAGTTGCTTCCATGTCTGGTATGCACCATTTTAATGTCAATTAAAGTGAAAATTAACAATAAAAGACAGAAAACACACACCTTTTGGTGATTTTTTGAATATTTCTGCTTGGAATATAGTGCCTCTTTCAGCAACTTGCACTTCAATACTGTCTTCAGATTCTTCTTCTGAAGATTCTTGACTGTTAATATATCTCTTACTGAGCGTATTACCAGCTGCAATGTATTTGATAAAAGAAACTAGAGAGAAAAAATGATTAAAGAAAAATTATTTTTTAAAATTTCTGATAAGCTTATTATTTTTTATATTAAGAAATGATTCTTTTGAAAAAATTTAAATTTAACATTTTGAATCAAAATTAATTCAGAGTAACTCAAAGGATAATTTTATAAGTTTTGGGATGTGAAAATGCCATGTGTAAAAGAGTATAAAAGTAAACAAAATTCCTCAATGAAAACCATTGTAGAAGCACTTTCAAAGATAATTATCACTTTCAATTCAAATTGAAAGAGAAAATTATTAAATTAATATATTTTTGAGCTCAAAAGTATGTTGATTCAGGGTACAAGGTTCAAAAAACACAGCCAGGCCCCCAATGAAATATGTGTCTATGAAACTGTTGATAATATTACTATTAACCAACAGTACAATGACCTTTCTTATGAAATATAATAATAAAAATTATTATAAAAAAAATTAAATACTTAATTAATTGATTATTTCTTTTACTTGTTATACCCTAGTAGTGATTACAACAGTAAGCAGTAATTGTCTACAAGAATCAATTACAAGAAGTATTCAATAATAAACTTTATTTTATATATAATTATATTTTTCAAAAACAATTATAAATATAATTATTGAAGCAACCTAATACTAGAGAATAAATTCAAGAATTAATTAAAATCACTCACTAATACTCCAAATAAAACCTTAAAAAGAATTGGTAGTGAGATTTGATGGATAAATTGTGGATTTAAAGGCGAAAAATTGATTTATAAAATTCTTACAGAAAACTATAGTTTATGTCTATGATTTCATGTATTTTTGATTGATTATGAAAGAAACAAACACTTAATAAAATGTCTAACTAATACTTACTTGCTGTTAAGAAAGGTATAATTGGATAATAACATGCTTTGGAAAAAACAGCAAAAGGAGGCCTCTTTTAAGTCAACAAAACATAACAGGGATATGCAATGGAGAAAACCAAAACATCAGAAAGGGAGAAATAAATTATCCTTTTTTTATTATTTATTGAATCATCTGTTGTCACACAAAATTATCATAATTACTTAATTAAGGCTTTTACATGACTACCAACCCATTTATGGTTAAGAAGAAAAGGAGTAACAACTGTAAAACTTATTTTATTTCAAAGTAGACATTCCTTTCCCAAATTTATCAATATTATTGGATATTTCCTCAAAGGTTGTCTTTTCTATGAATTTTCGAAGATTCAGTGTTTCACATGGAATCATAAAAAATGGACTGTGGGTAAAGCTTTGAATTTTACTTATGAATCCATATTTCTTTCTGGTTTCTTTATTGATCATACCATTCTCCATTGTCCATGAAGTATTTAGAAAGGTTCATTGATACTTTTATTTTTAATGATGTTTTGTGTTTTCTACCTTATTTCCATGTGATTGCAAAGAGCACAGTATATGAGATTTCTATGAGGTAAATCAAGGGATACTAGCTGTCACGGGGGCTCTGCAGAAAGAAAGAGTGGCCTGGCACTCAGGAATCAAGAACTCACTTGGAGGGCTCCAAAAGAAGAAAGAAATGAAAAGGAATATACTTCTTCAAGAAAGAATAAGAATAAAGACAAGTATGTCAAGGATAAGAGAAAGGGAAGCCAATGGCCAAGATAATAAGAAAGCCAAAAGCCAAAGTGCCAACCAAAGGAATCCTCAATTTGCTGTTTCAATGTCAGGTTGAGTCTATGTTGAAGCAGTAGTTAGGCTATTTACAACTAGAACTATGACTGTGACATGTAGAAAAATGATTTAAAATAAGAGTTTTTAATTTGAGATGATGGTTTATAATATAATGAAAGGGTTCTACTACTGAAGAATAGTGGTGGTGAGTGCTATTGAGAGCCCAGGGTGCAGTCTCACCAGTTGGATTACTGTAATAAGAGCTACAATAATTAAAGTTATAACTATACCTGATTATTACCCAAGAGTAAAGCTGTTTTTGAAAGCTTACTACGTAGGGTATTCAACAGCAGGATGAGGAAACAATTCTGGCTGTGAAAAGCCTCCTTTTTATCCTCAAATGGGGTGGAAAGGTTGCTAGACCTTTCCACATAGAGGAAGTGAAGATTTTTTTCACTCTCTGGGACAGGCTTGTGGTTTGCAAAGACCTGTATTAACCTGTATTGGCCTCGAATGTGGTTTTGAAACCCCATCTTGGCAGTTTTTACCAATACAGGGTGAAAAATTTTATCTGGGGACCTCACAGCCTGATTCTGAGGTATATGACACGTAGAATGCTGTACAGAAACTGTATGGGACCCCAGTATTGACTGAAATATGAGGTATTGAAGTAAAAACAAGCTTCTTTGTCTATTCTACACCTCATATTAATGATTATGGGACATTATCCCATGGTAAAGCTGTATTGGTCAGAATGTGGGATTTTGACCTTAAAGCAGCTGTAACTTTGTCAGTTCTTGAGATATCAACCTCAGAACTGAATCGGTGTGTAGCCCTGTATGCGCTCTACACAATGGGACCTTATTTGATATGGCTATCATTAAATATGGCAAAGTTATGCCATGTACATATGCGTGGTTTAGGCAAAAAGCTGTATTGGGCTTGTTTGCCCCATACCTTCTGCTATAGTTTAGATATGAGGAAATTGATGACACAATCAGATAGCCCTGATTTCTCTCTTTCCAAAAAGACTCCACTTTAGGTATCTCACACTAAAACTGCAAAAGTTAGATGAGAGGTGAATGTTTTGTTCACCCTTATTTGGCCTGAATTTGTCCATGACTCAAGTAATACTGGTGCTAGCTCAGTTTGGCTAGTACCATTGGATAGCCCTGGCTTAAACCTTCATTTTGAGTACCCATTTGATGGGGTTAGGCCTCTCCTTCTGGAATTTAGATGGGGGTGAAAATTAAGGTTTATGCTCAGCAACAACTTTGAGCAGGAATAACTTTGTTATTTCTTGTCCTATGGTTATGGGACTTATATATTCAGAAAGGGGTTAGTTTCCTCTTTCTTTCGATACTTTTTGAGCTAATTTGGCTCAGCTCCATGTTTTGGCAGTATCCTGGCTATACCATTGGTTTATGGTATTTTGGCTGTCATGCTTGTGCTCTGGTTTGGAGTCACAGGGTGACATACCCTCACTCTAAAAAAAGCTCATCATTGATGAGACTGTTCAGTCCTCCTAGAGGCTCTGAATTTACTTAGATGAAGGTTCCCATCTGGTATGGCATCTTCTGCCAACCACTTGTCTTTATCAGCTGTTTGGTTCTTGAATCTGACTAAGTACTGTCTTTGATCCTTCCCATTAAGTCTGATCTTCCTGGCCCTGATTATCTTACTCACAGGCCCTGGGGAGTCCCCAACTTCCACTATCTCTGGTGGTGTGAGGTTTTTCTTCCTGCAGGGGAATTTACCCTCTTCTGTTTGGAAATATGGCTTGACCAAACTCACTGGAAAGACTGGGCGTTTCCTGGAAACCTCCTCTGTGAGCTTGACTTTGACTGCATTTCTGCCTACCAACTTAATGATAGTTAAAGGCCCTACAAATGAGTCTTCCATCTTCTTGGGTCCTTTAAGATTGTTGAAGTCCAGTGTAGACACTAACACCTGGTCCCCTTACTTAAAGTCAGGTTCCATGTGTGTCTTATCCCACCTCTGCTTATTATAATCTTTTGCCTCAGCTATGAATTTAGCAGCTGTTTCACAAGCCCTCTGCCACATATCATGGAAGTCTTTGGCGGTGGGGCGAATGGTCAGAAGATTCTTCTTCAAGTGATCCACAGGCAACAACGGATTCCACCCTTTCTCTACCAGTGCAGGTGTGTTTCCTGTGGTAGAGTCCTGACTTGTATTATAAGCCAGTTGGACAGCTGGTAGAAGGGTAACCCAGTCATGGGTATATCCCTCATGGTCCTTATGTTCCATGCCATAGTCACAGAACCTCCTAAGAATGTCCTCCATTTTTTGGATCATCCTCTCTGCTAGCCCATCTGTTTGTTGATGGCAAGCTGTGAAAAAAGCAAGCTTGGTGCCAAGGATGTCATACAAGTTGGTCCAAAATTCAGATGTGAGTTTTGGTTCCCTATCACTAATAATGATCTTAGGGACTCCACAGGTAGGTATGATGTTGTTACAAAGTAACAGAGCAGTATCCATGGCTGTTTCCTCCTTGTGGCATGGTAGACTGCTCATGCTCTTGCTGAACCTATCAACTATGATTGAGTAGGTATTGTAGTTGTCTTTGCCTCCTGGGACAAGTCCTGTAACCCAATCCATGTTGATGGTTTCCCATGGGTGTTTGGGTTCTTCTATATGTTGAAGTAACCCATACTTCTTCCCATGTTTCCTATTTGCCTTTTGGCATCTTTCACAAGTTTTTATGTATTAACTCAACTCTTGTTCCCACTTGGGCCACCAATCTGTGCTTGCTAGCCTCTCCTTGGTCCTGTCTTCACTCATGTGTCCCATATAGGGGCAGTCATGGCATTCCTGCAGGATCAGGGAGATGTGGCCTCTGTCTACCACTGTGAGTACACTTGTGTGTTTTTCTCTGTGGTAGAGCAGGCCATCTATGAGGAAGAACTTGTTATCCTTATAGGCCCTCAACCTGGGTTCTTCCAGCTGGGATTCCAGTTCTGGACTCCTGTACTTTTGTTGAAGGAGTTGTAGTAATATGCCACATTGTTTTTGTTTGGAGTAAGACTTCCGTACTGCACTGAAAAATTCATTGTGTAGGTATGAGGAACTTATTCCCAGTATGAGAGTTTCTGTTCCTTCTGAATCAGTGTTCCCACTGTCAAGGGTACACTTCCTGGTGCCCATTCAGAGAATCTGAATTTTCTCCTCCTATCTATTTCCATGAAATGGATGGGGATCTTGGCTACACCTTCAGGGTCATAAGCTGGATTGCTCTTGACATTATCCAGTGGCCATCTGCATTGGTATGACTTTTACCTTCCTTGTATATGATGGTCATGTTCCCTCTATACTCCTGGATAGCTATTTGCCATCTCAGCATGTTTCTATTTGTAGTCTTTATGCTCAGTAAAGACTTCAAAGACTGCACCCTCCAAGTAATAATGAAGTTTCTCCAGAGCCCAGACTAGACATAGAAATTCAGTCTGGGTGGCCCCATACTTGGCTTCTGAATCTTTCAGTTGCCTTGAGATGTAGCGAATTACTCCTTCTCTTGGTTCACCATCCACAATTTGTCTTTGGTGAAGGGCTGCTCCTAGGCCTTGACTAAATGCTGCATCTATGTATAGCTTGAATGGTAGTTCAAAGTCAGGCAAGATGAGTACAGGTGCATTTGTGAGTTCATATTTGATCCTCTGATATGCATCCCTATCTTCCTTGGGGATTTCAAAAAACTACATCTTTTGAACACCACTTGTATAAACTACTAGTGATGTGGGCAAAATTCTTGATGTGGTTTCTATAGTAGCCAGCAAACCCAAGGAAAGATTGCATCTCTTTGATGCTCTTTGGTACTGGCTTTTGCAGTACTGCTGCTACTTTATTCTGGTCAATTGCCAGACTAACACCTGAGACTTTATGTCCTAGAGCCAGTAGCTCTTGCTGGCCAAAATTACACTTTTTCAGTGAAATTTTCAGATTTATGGGTGTACATTTTCTTAGCACTCTGTCTATGTAACATACATGATCTTCCCATGTCTCTGAGTATATAATGATATTATCAATATATACCACCATCCAGTCTTCCAATATTTCTTCTTGAAATATTGTGTCCAGAATCCTTTGGAAGTGGGCTGGTGAATCTTTGATGCCAAATGGCATCCTGGTATACTCATATATGCCCATATGGCATATTATTCTGAGTAATTTCATGGAGTTTGGTTTAACTCCATTTTGGTGGAAGCCTTCCATACAATCCATTTTGGTTATGTATTTTGCTTTTGCCAGTTTATCAAAGGCATCAGGTATCCTGGGTATAGGGTACCTGTCTGCTTTTGTGTAGTTATTTAGACCTCTGAAGTCTCCACACAGTCTAGACTTGCCATCATTCCAGGTGATTAGGACAGGGGTGGTGATTTCCACTATTTCATTATGTCCAATCTTCTTGATTACATCCATGTCCAAGAGTTCATTGATATGTTTCTCAATTTCTTTCCTGGTTTCCAGGCTTTCTGGATAACTAGGTCTCCTAAGCATGGGTGGATAAGGTCTTTCCACATCCAGATATAGTTCTATATCATGGCCTTTGATCTTGCCTAATGGTTCTTCACCAATGGCAAATGCTGTTCTGTTCTTTCTCAGCATCTTCAGTAAGCTTAGTTTTTGTTTACTGGTTAGGGTAGTGCTAAACTGTCCCTCTCTGAATTCATTCAGAAGTTCTTCTAGTGGATCTTGAGAAGATATATGGTATATATCAAGTGAAAATTTCTTTTCCTTGTTGGCACCAATGGTAATGTGCCTATTTTGACTGTTATAGATATCTATGCCATACATCCTCTGGTAGTCTGTTCCCAGTAAGAACCCTTGGATGTGGGCATCATTAAGCACTACAAACTCGGGGTTGATTCTGATATTACCCTTCCTGTGGGGTATAATTATCTCTTTGATAATTGTACCAATGGAAGTCATCTTCCCTAAGGCACTTTCAAAGTTCTTTGCCTTGGTGGGAAAGAGCTGTTTTTTCCAATGTGGGAAGTGGTTGTCCAGATATTCTCTGGCCACTATGGAGGAGTGTTCTCCAGTGTCAATGATCAGTGGATGCTGAGCATTGTCAATACAGACAGTCATCTTTGTGGCTGTTCCATGTATATATGCCATCCCTTTGGTTGGTTTAGCCAGGAATGTTTGTGCATCTTGTGTGTGTTTGCACAAGTCTTTATTGGTAGTATCCTGTGGCATGCCTACTTGCAACTTTATGTCCTGAATTTCTAGTGGGGTTTCCTCTTGGTATTCTACTAGAAATTCCTCCTTTGGGTCTTGGTCATCATGTGATAGGTCTCTGATGGCATTGCCCATAGAGTCTGATTCAGAATCCTCTGTTGTGGATTCCTCCTCTGGGACTTTCTCAAGGGCTAAACCTTATTTCTTTGCCTTTGGACAGTTTTTGGCATAGTTGTCTATTGAACCACAATTGTGACAAGAATTATTCTTCTTTGTCACTTCTGCCACCCTTTCTTTAGGTTTGTCTTTAAACTCTACCCTGAAAGGTTGTTTCTCTTTGAAACCACTTCTCTTATATGTGGTGAATTTCCCTATGTTAGTCCTTTTCCTTATGTCTTGTAAGGTATTAGCAATGTCATCTAGAGTGCAATTTTGGTTGCATCTGAATTTTACTGCATGCTCTAGCTCTCCTGGCAGTTGTGTCAGAAGCTTGTGATTCCTCATTTGGATGTTCATCTGAGGATCAATGGCTTTAAGTCTTCTAGACTGTCTAAGACACCACTCATATGGATCTTTGTCCACAGAGTATTTTTCATTGTCAAATGAAATGGTCTTTTGCCATATCCCAGTTCCATTGCTGTACTTTTGGATGATTTGACTCTTCCACCATGGCCAGTTCCTTATGCCATAGATTTCTTTCACTTCTGTGTACCATATACTAGCATGACCTTTAAATGCAGGATTTAATCTAGAAGTAATCCAGTAGTCTGGTATGCTTGGTATATCAATGAAGAGTCCATCAATACACTCTATCACTTCCATATGATCATATTCTCCTGTTCCAGAGAATTTGAGCCAGCTTGAAGCCTCAGGAAGCTGTTTCAAGGCTTCCTTCACTGAATAGGACATGCCATCTCCAGCCTGGTATTGTGATGGAGATCTTGCCTTATTCATCAACATGGCATCTGGTTTGATGTCGTCTGGTTGATATGAATTTTCCATAACTTGGCCTTGTGGTTGGGGCTTCAAGTTATTGTAGACATTGAACAATTTGTTTATGTCTTGGTCCAGAAAATCCCTGTCCCTTTTGCTGTGGTGTTGTTCTTCAAAGACTATATTCATTCTTTTGTTGGTTTCTTCAGAGGCTTTTCTCAATTGAGCATTTTCTTCTTGAAGATTTTTAACTATTTTTTCCATGGAGGCTTGTGATTTTTTCTTCCTCTCAGGGCTAGCTTCAAGTTCTGAAAACTGCTTTGCAGATTTCTCAGCATATTTGGACATTTGTAACCACAGTGTATCACTGTTCATGTTTCCCTCAGATGTGACAATGTTATGTTCAGTCTGAGTGGAGGTAATGTTTCTATTACTAGGACTACTAATTCTAGAGTGGTTTACAACTACTTCTGGTTCTTGTGCACTTCTCTTACCAAATTCAACAACTTCTGAATCATAGGGTCTGACTCTTTCCTCCTCTGGTTGAAAGAGGCTTTGTTCTTGCCCTTGTTTCCTTGTCTTCTCCTGGAAACTTCCTGGAATTGTGAAGAATGGTTACTCTTGGCCACTGATCTTGTAAGGTTTGGCTATGAAACAATAAGTAAAAATTACTAATATTTTATTTATTGAACTATGAATGTCCTTATAAATGAAATAAATAAGATAAAAATAATTATAATCATAAAGAGTGATTATAATTATGGTGTAAAATAATTATATTATTAAAAAACAAATATAATAATATAATTTATATTATAAAAGATAAGATATATAAAATAAATATATTAATATAAGATAATTAATATATTTAAAAGCACTTTATTATTGTTACCAACAAATAATAAAGGTGTTAAAAATTGTTTTTTATTAATAAAGAACAATTAATAACAATAATATCACTAATATTAAAGTTATAGATGAATATAAATACTATTTATATTTATTATAGAATTATTAGAAGTAAAAATAGAGAAAAATTATTATAATAAGAGAAATAACCTACTTTTAATGCTTAATATAATAATTTTGAATACATTTACACCTAGAAATGTAAATACAACTTATTTAAATTGTAGTTACAATAAAATTTAAGAGAAATTACAAATTTTCTTGATTTTACGTGGAATTGAGGTTTTTAAGAGAAATTTAAACAAAACAATGAAATAATTGTAATAATCACGTCAAAGATGAAGATTATTATAATATTGCCTTTGGGCTTTAATAATATAAAGGCTTTATATATAAAGAATAAAGAAATTACCTTTTTATTTAATGATTTAATGTTTTGTAAGTCTGAGGGGAAAACAGATTAAAATGAGCTCTATTGATAGTAAATACCTCCCTACTAGAGTCTAAATGGCTTCTAGTAGACGTGAGCTGATCATATCCACTGGAATTGATAAATATTTTAAGGTTTGGTGATGATTACATCATGATCAAACCATCTTATCTCATTATTACGCCATTATTTAGAGTTATCACTATAACTCTAAGTTTGATGACGTCAAGGCTTGGAAGAGCCTCAAAATTTGTGGATTTTATTAGTTTTAATCATAAACTAACAGTATTCACCAATTGTATCACTCATATGACTGTTAAACATAATTTAAGGTTACAGTGAGTGATCATAAATGATCAAATTAAGCTCAAACTTTGATCCTTAATAGCTTTTAAGATTTACACGCTAAAGCAACTCAGAGAGTGAATTCTAATAGCTTGACATAACCATATCATGCTTCCAAGAGCATTTCATTACATCATCAAAACTCTATTCTTGATTATCTTTCTTGTAACTCATCTTTTCTGTCAAAATTTAATATTTTAAACTTCAAACCATGATTTCAAGGGGTTATAACTTGAATGTTATAATAAAAAATACATCATTGTTCACGAATAGACTAGTAGAATCCAACTGTCTAATGTCTTCAAGTTTGGACCACTTTCACAACAAAGTGTTCAACAGCTCTGTTGATTTTAATCAATAATCCCTTACAAGTTTTAACCTTGCTTATAACTTGTGAAATAAACTTCATTTCTGTATTTCTACAGTAATTACGTGATGACCTTATTTTTGGTTCATCACTCTATCATGCATATTTCAAAACATATTAGCCAAAATCCTTGAATATATGTGTTGACCAAAAAAATGCATATATTCAGCTTAATTCCTTAAGTATTGACTTTGGAGATTAGGTTCTTAATTGTTTTATGTGTGTAATTTCATGGGGATACCAATGGTCCCATTTATTTCACATTCTGATTCACTGGCCTTTGAGATAAATAAGGATTTATGTTTTTTATAATGTATTATTACTAATAACTCATTAAATATTGACTTTACAGATATGCCATAAGAATGGTATATGTGTATTTTACCATGTAAAATCAAATGGTATAATCTATTTCACATGTTTGCTCATTGGGTTCTAAGTTAAACCAAGTTTTATGCCAATTTATGGCATTTTTGTAGCTTTAAGGTAGTTATTTTTAATGTATAATTATTTTAAATATTTCTTGTGACCTTTTTGGGTATGTGGTCATATCTCAAAGGTTCACAGACCTGCTAGTTTCTGAATGGTGTGAAGCCACTGGGAAACTGATTTGGCCTGCTCCTTGTGAGCCTGAAGGAATCTGAGTAGGCCCTGTTAGGGTTAACTGTTGTTCTATAGCTTGGATAGTGGCCTGATTCCCCCTTATCCTCTGTGCTCTTGCCTCCAGGAGTTTGAACTGCCTGGTAGGATTCCAACCTTTGGGGATTACCATAAGGTCTTTGAAGTCTATCTCTTTGAGACATATCTTCTGAAAACTTGCTCCAAGTTCTGCCCAGTGAGATGCCAGGTTGAACCTCTTGTTGTCCATGCTCCATTTAAAAGGTCCTTGAGGAGTTGGTGGAGCTGAAGAACTTGATCCATGTCTTTCCAGTCCTCTGGTTTGAGTTCTCCATTGAATTGGAGTGTGAATGGCAGGGTTGATATTATCTCCCTCATTGTTTTGCCATACACCACAGTGTCCAGGGTGTCCTCTTTCAGGTCTTCTGGTTCTGCACAAGTCTTCCCTGTCCTCTGGCTGGTTCCTTTGGAAGCCAAGATCTCTGAGGTGTACAGGTGACATGTTAGTATTTTCAAGCAGTCAAAAACTTTATGTTCTTAGGGTATTTACCTTTGACTTTGCCTTGTACAAATTTTTTTTCTGCTGATTTGGGCAATTTAACTTTAGAGGTTACAACTGGTTTAATTATGGTAATTTTCCCTGTACAAGTTATTAAGGTTGGTTTACCTTGTATTGATTCAGAGTTTTGTGGTCTTCTACTTCTCTGGGTGGCTATTGGTGTCCACTTCTTTGCTGGAATCAGGCCTTCACTGTGCCTCTTTCCTTTTCCCTTGCTGCCCTCTGGTTCTGAGGGTGTCACTGGTGTGTTGGCCTGTGACTGGGTCTCAAGTGGGATGTAATTTTCTTCCACTGAATCAAGGTAGGGAAAAAGAGGGCTTATGTCAGTTAAGACTTCTCAAAATGCTGGTTTTGCATGTCTAAGAATGGCCTCTGGGCTTGTATGTTACTACAATATGCCCTGTATAATGACAGTGTAATTGAATCAACAATTCCATGTCAGAATTACAGCTTTTGGTACGCTGTCACACTGTTTGTGTGGCAGTATCCCACAGATTCACTTGTGGTTTTCAAGTGTAATCTGTACAAGTGGCTCTATATAAGTGTAATTGAGTTGCCAATACACTTAACAACGCCTCAACTGTTGGTTTTACAGTCAGAGGTGTCCTTATTCAATCAGAAATACAGCACCTACTTATGGCTTATGTGCTTTTATATGTAAAACACACCAAAAATAAAGGTTGTTGTGGGTATTAACCATGTGGCAAGTACTCTTATAATATGAGTAAAAAGGTGGTATATATACCAAAAAAAGGAAAAATACATATAATATATATATTTTTTAAGAGAATTTACGCCTAAATAGAATAAAACAATTGTCAGAAAGTGAGAAATAAGAGAAAAACTCACTTATAAAGGTCCAAAAAAAGTTTAAAACACAGCCAGGCCCCCAAAATGTCAGGTTGAGTCTATGTTGAAGCAGTAATTAGGCTATTTACAACTAGAACTATGACTGTGACACATAGAAAAATGAGTTAAAATAAGAGTTTTTCATTTAAGATGATGGTTTATAATATAATAAAAGGGTTCTACTATACAAGAATAAAGGTGGTGAGCACTATTGAGAACCCAGGGTGCAGTCTTACTAGTTGGATTACTATAATAAGAGTTACAATAGTTATAGTTATAATTATACCTGAATATTACCCAAGAGTAAAACTGTTATTGACAGTTTACTACGTAGGGTATTCAAGAGCGGGATGAGGAAACAATTCTGGCCATGAAAAGCCTCCTTTTTATCCTGAAATGGGGTGGAAAGGGTGCTAGACCTTTCCACGTAGAGGAAGTGAAGATTTTTTTCACTCTCTGAGACAGGCTTGTGGTTTGCAAAGACCTGTATTAACCTGTATTGGGCTCATGGGATTTTGAAACCCCATCTGGGCAGTTTTCACCAATACATGGTGAAAATCTTCATCTGGGGACCTCACAGCCTGATTCTGACGTGTATGGCGCGTAGAATGCTGTACAGAAGCTGTATGGGACCCCAGTATTGACTGACATATTTGGTATTGAAGTAAAAACAATCTTCTTTGTCTATTTGACACCTCATATTCATGATTATGGGACATTATTCCATGGTAAAGCTGTATTGGTCAGAATGTGGGACTTTGACCTCAAATCTGATATACCTTTGTCAGTTTTTAAGATATTGAGCTCAAAGTTGGTTAATTGTGTAGCCCTGGATGAGATATACACAATGGTACCTTATTTGACATGGCTATCATTAAATATGGCAAAATTATGCCATGTACAAGATTTTTGTACATATGCGTGGTTTAGCCAAAAAGCTGTATGGGGCTTGTTTGCCCCATACCTTCTGCTATAGTTGAGATATGAGGAAATGGATGACACCATCAGATATCCCTGGTTGTGCTCTTTCCAAAAATACCCCACTTTAGGTATCTCACACTAAAACTGCAAAAGTTAGATGAGAGGTGAATGTTTTGTTCACCCTTATTCGGCCTGAATTTGGCTAAAACTCAAGTAATACTGGTGCCAGCTCATTTTGACTAGTACCATTGGATATCCCTGGCTTAGAGATTCATTTTGAGTACCCATTTGATGGGGTTAGGAATCTCCCTCTGGATCTTAGATGAGAGGTGAAAATTAAGGTTTATGCTCAGCAACAACTTTGAGCAGGAATAACTTTGTTATTTCTTGTCCTATGGTGATGGGACTTATATATCCAAAAAGGGGTTAATTTCCTATTTCTTTTGATACCTTTTCAGGTAATTGGGCTCAGCTCCATGTTTTGGTGGTATCTTGGCTATAACATTGGTTTATGGTATTTTGGCTCTCATGCTTGTGCTCTGGTTTGGAGTCACAGGCTGACATTCAACCTGTCAGAAAGAACAATGTAATTAGTAAAGGATATGACCTGCAATATCCACTGACAGGCAAAGAAGAAAAGATGAAAATGACTGAATTAAGATTATCAGTATGTAATTTAATAAATGAAAATAAAATAAGGATAAAAAAAATCCAATATATTGATTAACTGGGGAAAAAGTCTCCAGGGAAGAAAAGGTGGCCAGTATATGTGAAAAGCGGAAGACTGATCCTGGAGGTTTGATCCCCAGCTGTATTGACTGTTTTGGTTCAATACAGATCTGGCCATCTGCAGAATTGAACTATGTGATGGAATTCCCACAGTGAAATATGAATTGGCCCAAAAGGGCCAAGGCCATACAGTTTGCTTGAATACCACCTGTATGGACCAATTGAGTTGTCCAAGGAATACTGAAGTACTTGATGCTTTGACAACTGATTGAATGATTGATAACCTCTTGAGATTACCCTTGGAACAACCCTGAAAAGAAACTACAACTCAAGTCCTGCAGTGTCAGGGTGACTCTATGATATAGCTGTACAATGACAAATAAAAGCTATAACTATGAGTGTGACACAAAAATAAAGATGATAATCAAAATAATAGGTGGTTAACAGGGCTATTATAAATGAATTCAGTGATGGTGAGTACTGCTGATAGCCCTGGGTGCAGTTTTTATCTGTTGGTTTACAATAATAAACCCTACAATAATTACAATTTATAATTATACCTGTTAAGTTCTAAGGGTACCACTTCTTTCAAGAAGCTATACCACATAATACTACTAATAAAATGATGCTGGATTAGCATTCTGGTGAGGAAAGGCCTCTGTTTATCTTTTTCTGGGGTAGTGGGAGGTTCTTTACCTCTTCACACGAGCACAGAGTGAAACCTTTCACTACTGTGTGCTGGTTTGTTGTTCTACACACTTAATAAGGACTGGTATTGGGTGGAAATGTGGCTTTAGAACCACAAGTTGTCATTTTTACCCTATACAGGGTGAAACATTTCACCAATGGAGTTTACAGGTGTGTTCTGGTTTTTCTGACGCATCAGAAGCTGTACAAGACCTGTATGGACCATTGTATTTGATTTGACTATGGGTTATTGAAGTATAAACAGACTTAATTGTCTATTTGACACCTCATAATCATACTTATGGGATATTATCCCACAGTAAAGCTGTATTGGTCCGATGGTGGGACTTTGACCTTAAAGCTGCTATACCTTTGTCTGTTTTTAAGATATTGAGCTCAAAGTTGGTTAATTTTGTAGCCCTGGATGAGATATACACAATGGTACCTCATTTGACATGGTTAACATTAAATATGGCAAAGTTATGCCATGTTCAATTTTAGTTATCCAGATATATGATTATCTTGGAATCTGTATGGAACTAGTTTGCCCCATAACTTTTGTTCTAGATGAGATATGGGGAAATGGATGGCACCATCAGCTAGCCCTGATTTTTCTCTCTTCAAAAAGTCCCCACTTTAAGTATCTCACACTAATATTGTAGAAGTTAGATGGGAGGTGAATATTTTGTCCACCTTTATTTGACCTTATTTTGGCCAGAACTTCTGTAATTTTTGTGTTTGCTCAGTTTGGCCAGTATCATTGGATAGCCCTGACTTAGAGCTTCAATTTGAAAACCCATTTTTGCTTGGGTTAAGCCTCTTCCTCTGAATTTCAGATGAGAGGTTAAAATTAAGGTTTATGCTCAGCAACAACTTTGAGCAGGGATAACTTTGTTATTCCTTGTCCTATGATTATGGGACTTGTATATTTGGAATCTGGTGGGTTTGCTCTTTCTTTTGATACCTGTTGAGGTAATTTGGCTCAGCTCCATGTTTTGGTGGTATGTTAGCTTTACCATTTCTTTATGTTATTTGGCTGTCATGCTTGTGCTCTGGTTTTTAGTCACAGGCTGACATGCAGGTACCGGTGGTTGGGGTCCTTTAATGGTCTTCTGGTAGCCGCCAGGGATTGCAAGAATGAATGACTGAAATGACTTCCTTTGAAATGGGTGATGGATTTGGGGACTGGAATTGGAATGGAATAGTTTGGTCCTGAAAGGATCACCATTCAATTGCTGGGAAAAATTGGTGCATAATGGTATAATATACCATATATGCACCATTTCTTAATCCTTGGTAAGGAGTACATTGGTGAAGGAGAGTCTTTCCCCTGAATGGAGGGGAGAGCTTTCGGGGCTTGATCTGGTGGCCTCTGGTGGTTTCCAGGGGCCAGGGATTGAAAAATCGCCAGATTGTGGTTCTTGGCCAATTTGAGTCCTGGGGTCCTTTTGGCCATTTTTGGGACTGATGAGATTGGGGGCCAAAATTGGCTCAGGTGGGCCCACCTGGCCTTGAGGGTTGGTGGTTGGCCCACTTGGATTTAGGCCAAAAGGCGCCTAAGGGTCCCACAGTCCATGGGCCATGGATTATGGCCTGTGGGCTGTAGAGGCTGTAGGGGGCCTAAATGACCCAAAAAGGCCAGTTAGGCGTAAAACCCCATAATCAAAGGGGTTACCAAAGGCCCTGGTGATGGCTAGAGGGGCCAGAAGCCCCTGGCAGTCCGGATGGACCCCCAGGCCCAAAACAAAGGTATTGGTCTGGGGGTTGGTGAGGTGGTGAATGGGCCAAAAAAGGCCAATGGTGCAGGATATGGCCAGTAAAAAGTGGTATGTCCCAAAGGCCATAAAACACCAAAATGGTCCAATTGGCCATAAAATGAGGTCAGGCTATATTTGCCACAAACACCCATTGGGGGGTGATTACATGTGGTTGTGACATCAGCCCAAAAAGGGTTTTAATTACTCTTTTAGAGGTATTTATGGAAAATAATTAATAATTGACATGGTTACTGTCAGGCTTAGTCTATGATAAAGGTGTATAATAGTATTTACAGCTTTAACTATGACTGTGACACAGTGAAAATAGTTTTACAAAGAGTTTGATTTATAGTAATAAATGGTTTAATTAAAATATTAAGGGCTTTGGTGGTGAGTGCTGCTGAAAGTCCTGGGTGCAGTCTTACCAGTTGGATTACTATAATAAGAGCTACAATACTTAATTTTAATGTATAACCTGATTATTTTCCAAGAGTATAACTGTTCTTGACAGTTGTACTATGTAGGAATTTAAGAGCATGATGGGGATTCCTTTTCTGGCAGTGAAAAGGCCTCCTTTTATCCTAAAATGGGGTGAAAAGGCTGCTAGACCTTTTCACGTAGAGGAAGTGAATATTTTTCACTCTCAAGGACAGGCTTGTGGATTGAAAAAGGCCTTTATAGCCTGTATTGGCCTCAGATGTGGTTTTGAAACCGCATCTGTGCAGTTTTCACCAATACAGGGTTAAGGTTTTCATCTGGGGACCACATAGCCTGATTCTGACATGTATGACACCTAGAATTCCGTACAGAACATTCATGGGACCCCAGTATGGAATTAAAAACATGATTCTTTGTCTTTTTTACACCTCATAATCATAGTTATGGGATATTATCCCATGGTAAGGCTGTATTGGCCAAACTGTGAGATTTTTACCTTAAAACAGCCATAACTTTGTTGGTTTTTGAGATATCAACCACAAAATTGGTTCAGTGTGTAGCCCTGTATGTGTTCTACACAATGGTATGCCATTTGATATGGTTATCATTAAATATGGCAAAGGTATGCCATATACAGGATTTTAGTACATATCCGGGTTTTAGGCAAAAGGTGTATTGGGCTTGTTTGACTTATAGTTTTTGTTCTATATGAGATATGGGAAAATGTAAGGTGTGGACATGAAGGTTTTATTAAAAATCAAGTACTTTTCCTGTCCTCAAAATTTGTATAAGGTAAAATATAATCAAAAATATAATGACATAGTATTTTTAGAAGAAAACACACCAATATTATTGTTTTTAGCTTTATAAGTATTTAAAAATAATATTATAAATATTTTGACAGCCAAAATACCATAAACCAATGGTATAGCCAAGATACCACCAAAACATGGAGCTGAGCCAAATTAGCTCAAAAGGTATCAAAAGATAGAGGAAACTTACCTTTTTCTGAAAATACAAGTCCCATCAACATAGGACAAGAAATAACAAAGTTATTCCTGCTCAAAGTTATTTCTGAGCATAAACCTTAATTTTCACCTCTCATCTAAAATCTAGAAGGAGAGGCTTAACCCCATCAAATGGGTATTCAAAATGAATCTCTAAGCCAGGGATATCCAATGGTACCAGCCAAACTGAGCTAGCACCAATATTACTGGAGTTATGGTCAATTTCAGGCCAAATAAGTGTGAACAAAACATTCACCTCTCATCTAACTTCTACAGTTTTAGTGTGAGATACCTGAAGTGGGGTATCTTTGGAAAGAGCACAATCAGGGCTATCTGATGGTGCCATCCACTTGTTCATATCTCAACTATAACAGAAGTTATGAGGCGAACAAGCTCAATACAGCTTTTTGCCCAAACCACGCCTAGGTACAAAAAACCTTGTACATGGGATAACTTTGCCATATTTCATGATAACCATACCAAATTGGGTACCATTGTGTAGAGCCAATACAGGGCTATCCAATGAACCAATTTTGAGGTTGATATCTCCAAAACTGACAGATTTATCGCTGGTTTAAGGTCAAAATCCCACCTGCTGTCATATACAGCCTTACCATGGGATAATATCCCATAATCATGAATATGAGGTGTCAAATAGACAAAGAAGCATGTGTTTACTTCAATACCTCATATGTCAGCCAATACTGGGGTCCCATACAGTTTCTGTACAGCATTCTACGCGTCATACATGTCAGAATCAGGCTGTGAGGTCCCCAGATGAAAATTTTCACCCTGTATTGGTGAAAACCGCCCAGATGTGGTTTCAAAACCACATTTGAGCCCAATACAGGGTATACAGGTTGTTTTCAAACCACAAGCCTGTCCTTGAGAGTGAAAAATCTTCACTTCCTCTACGTGGAAAGGTCTAGCAGCCTTTCCACCCCAATTTCAGGATAAAAGGAGGGCTTTTCACAGCCAAAATCATCTCCTCATCCTGCTCTTGAATAACCTACGTAGTAAACTGTCAAAAACAGTTTTACTCTTGGTTAATAATCAGGTATAATTATAATTTTAATTATTGTAGTCTTCTATTATTGTAACCCAACAGATAAACCTGCACCCAGGGCTTTCCGCAGCATTCACCACCACTATATCTCTATAGTAAAGCCCTTAAAATCTTAATTTAATCATCTATTATCAACTTTATTATCTTTTAAAACCATTTTTACCATGTCACAGTCATAGACTTAGTTGTAAATAGCCTTATTACTTCTTCAACATAGACTCATCCTGACATTACAAGAGATAATTAAGGCTACAAAAGAAATTTCTTCAAGAGCAATTTCAATTGGAATTAATTGAGCAAAGAACTGCAAGAAATTAATTAAATAAAAAAGTATTCAAAAAGATATTTGAAAAAAAAAGACGCCCAAAAGTGACCAGAGTGAATTTGGAAACAAAGTCACAAAGCTAACAGTGATGAAAGATGCTTTAATTCACTTATGCGGTAGTTCAAGGGGTAAAAATGATTATAGCAGTTACAAAAAATCATTATAATGATTTTTTCACGTGGTTAGGAGGTTTAAAATTATTTAAAAATGGTGGTTGGAATCTTTGATTTATTTCTTTAACAGTTTTTAAACTAATTATAAAAGAAAAAGATTCCAACCTGAAGAGAAAAGTGGGGCAAAGAAGAAAGTTTCTTATAGCCATCAATCTTCTTACTTAAAAAGTTCAATTTACTCTTGCCAGTCGTGGAAAACACTCTGACAACAGAAAAGCCAATTATGGCATCAGTGAACCCTGGTTTAGACCAAAAAAGGCTGATTTTAGCCATTTTAGACCCTTAAATCAGCCATTACTATAGTAATACCTGGTCTAGAGCCTTCAAAACACGTCAGAATGTGTGTACAAGACATAGAAACCAGTTAAAACTGTTTTTACTAAGATTGGTTTAGGTTAAGGGTAGTTTTACCCTCTTGGCAACAGTTAAAACTGCCCTGGTTGGTATCAAGACCTTATCATCAATTGAGTCACAAACCCTGTGACTCAATTCCAGGCCAAAAGTGATGAACCTTTGTGTAGATTTTGACATCCCACACCTTTCAGCAAGAATTTTGGGGGTCTGGCTCCCCCTTGGAGCTAGAGTACCTTTTCCACTGCAGAATTAATCTTTCCAATTTATTTTTTCTTTGATTCCTCATCATATAATACACTTGTAATTTACCCATACAATTCAATTGAGTCTTACAGTACACAACTGTAATAATTGATACCTCATATGTAAATTACAGCTCACTTATGTAATACATGCACACATTTGAGATTTCAATTGAAAATACTTCAATTCCTCATAACTTATAAATTACACACAACACCTCAATTTTGACACAAAAATTGATTGTTAACACCACATTTGGTGTGAATTTAATTAAGGTTTTTAGGATTTTCAATTTCTGTACAGAAAATACTAAAACTTGATTTAAGCTTATTTAGAGTTGAGTTACAGAAATTTTAGCCAGAGGTGACCCCGCCTTATTTTTTATGAGGAATCCAATGGTGAAGTGATTTCTTTAGTTTTATTAATTGTATAAAAAGCTCTAATATATTTTATGTAATGTTTTACCAAAATATCTCAATTTAATTAGTTTTATTAAAAATTCATTTTTACTTAATTTTTTCAAGTAAAAATGCATTTTCACAATTTTTATAATTTAATGTAATTTTCATTTTAAATTATAATTATTTTTTTATATAAATTTGTATTTATATGTTAATTTTTTATTTTGATAATATAAATAAATTTATTTTATTTACATTTATATCTTATTTTGTTATTTGTGGTCTTTTGGGTATATGAAAATACCTCTAAGGCTCACATTCCCTCCCCCTAAAAAAGAATATTACTTTGTGATATTGTTATTTATAGTGTGTCTGATCCTTCTGAGAAGTTTAGTAGCCTCAGGTATTCCCTTTTCTTCTAAACATTCATCTTCACAAGTTGGGTCACTTTACCTAACAAGCTATTCCCTTACTTTATTGGCTCTCAACTTTCTTTCTTTGAGAACTTTGGCAATCTTCTTAATACCAGATGATTCAATAGGAGGTATAACTTGGGGAGCTTTATTTCTCAAAGGAAGTTTTTCAGCATCACTAGCTTTATATGGCTTTACCAAGATCACTGGAAATGTAGGATGCTTATTTCTAAGTTCTTCAGATAACTCTACTTCAACAGCATTTTCTCCATTGAGGGCCTTAATAACAAAAGGTCCTGCAAAGGAATATTTGAGCTTTTTACATCCTTTTATGTTATTGAAGTTAGTGGTGGATACAGGTACTAAATCCCTCACTTTGAAATGTGGAGTGGCATGTGACTTGTCCCATTTGTCCTTAGCATATGCAAAAGAGTCTTCCATGCACCTTAATGCATGCTTTCTAGAATTTTCTAGAATTTCTTTCAAGCTAGCAGCTGTAGGATGTATTTCAACCAATTCTTTCCTCAAGAAATATTAAAGTAATTTGGAATTCCATCCTTTTTCTAGAATAGCACGAGTTTGATTGGTACTGGCATGGATGGGTGTCTTATATGCCAATTATAGTGCTGGTAAAAAAGTACACCAATCATGGGTAAATCCATCACAATATTTGAATTCAAAGCCATATGCACAAAGTCTTCTTACCATATCTTCCAAGGTTTGGTTCATCCTTTCTGCCAGACCATCAGTTTGTGGGTGGTAGGCTGTAGAGAAGGATAATTTTGTCCCAAATAGTTGGTCAAGATTTGTCCATAGTTCTGAGGTGAATCTGCAATCTCTGTCACTAATTATTTTTGTGAATATGCCATTCCATGATATTACTCTATTCCATATCAGAAGTGCTGTATCCATGGCTGTAGAATCCTTGTGACATGGTAGATAGATTGGAGTCTTGCTAAATCTTTCAACAATAACCAGGCAAGCATTATAACTTCTGTGACACCCTGGTGGCAGGCCAGTCACCCAATCCATATGGACAATTTCCCAAGGTCTGCAGGGTTCTTGGATCCTGATCATATTTCCAAGTCTTTTTCCAGTCAATTTATTTGCTTTTTGACATCTGTCACAGGTTTTGCAATACTCTGAAACATCTTTCTGCCACATTGTCCACCATATGCAGGTTTTTATTTTTTCCCTTGTTCTGTCCTCAGACAGATTTCCTTGGAAAGGGCTTTCATGGCCTTCTTTAAGTACAAGATTGATTAAGGACCTGTCCACAACTGTCATGACACATGTATGCTTAGTTCTGTGGTAAATTTTACCATCCAGTAAGTGGAATATTCCTTCATTATATAATTTTCTCCATATAGCATCTAAGGCATGTTTCAAAGAATTGTCTTTACAGTCCTTAGTAAGTAATTGGAATAAAATGCTACAATTTGTATCCTGAGTATAACTGTTTCTTACCTCCTCAATGAAAGTGGTGTTCAGGTCTGTAATACTGATTCCTTCTTTGGGGATTTGTGGGGAAGCTTCCTCTGGAACATAAGCAGGATTATTGATATTATTTTGTAATGTCCATCTTCTCCTTCCATCTGCAATTTTATGAATATTCCCATCTTTATGAACAATGGTCATATTGCCCCTATACTCTTGTATGGCTATTTGCCATCTGATCATATGCCTGTTAGGACTCTTCACATTTGAAAGTGACTTAAAAGCGGTACAATCTGTTATTACTTCAAAAGGACATCCTTCCAGAAAGGAATTTAGCTTCTCCAAGGCCCATACAAGACATAAGCACTCCATTTGACTGGCTTTATATCTGGCGTCAGTTGGCTTGATTTGCCTGAATATGAAGCATATGGGTTCTTCCAAAAGATTATCATTGATAATGTGGAGTTTATGAAGTGCAGCACCAAGCCCATCTCCTGATGCACAAATATAAAGCTTAAAAGGCAGCTTAAAGTCTGGCATCAGTAAGAGTAGAGCAGTGGTCAAGGCTTGTCTCAAAGATTCAAAGGCCTTGACTCTGTCAACAGTCATTTCAAATACTATGTCTTTGTCACATAATTTATAAAGAGGTATTGCTATGGATGCAAGATCTTTAATATTTTGCGTGTAATATCCTGTAAACCCCAAAGATTACTGAGTTTCTTTCTTGTTCTGAGGCATGGGTTTCAGCAATACTGCTGAAACCTTGTTTTTGTCAATTCCAAGGGATACACCAGATACTAAATTTCCCAGTGCTTTAAGTTGTTTAAATCCAAAATGACATTTCTTTAAAGACACTTTCATGCTTACAGATTGGATTTTTGTCAAAACTCTGGATATTCTGTACATATGTTTTTCCCAAGTTTTGGAACAGACAATAATTTCATCAATGTAAATGATTAACCATCCTTCTGAAAGTTCTTCAGGGAAGATTTCATTCATCATTATTTGGAGGTGTGAAGGTGCATTCTTGATACCAAAAGGCATCCTAAATATTCATATACTCCACAATGAATAATAATCCTCAATTATTTTTGCCCTTTGTGTCACTACATTATGATGAAGTCCTTGAAGGGCATCCATAGTGGTTATATACCTTGCATGAGATATCTGGGTAACGTAAATTTGGATTTTTGGTATTGGGTACCTGTCTGGAACAGTTTAAGTGTTCAGAGCTCTAAAGTCCCCAACCATTATAGATTTTCCATTATGCCATGCCAATCTGACTGGTGTAGTTATTCCTACTTCCTCATTATGGCCAACCTTTCTTATTACAGCAAGGTCTAGAAGTTCTTTAATATGAATTTCCAGAGCTTCTGTTGAATTAGGAGCTGCTGGATATTCAGGTCTTCTTAAGAGTGGTGGATAAGGTTGTTCAATATTAAGGATGATGTCAAATTAGTGACCAATAATTTCCCCCAAAGGTTCTTTGTCTGATGCAAATGCTCCTCTGTGGTCATATAAAAGGGCAGAAAGTTAATTTTCCTGACAATCAGTCAGATGAAGGCTTATTTCAGCTTCATTTAACTGTTCAGATTTGAATCTTTCCAACTCTAAGTTGACTGGTTCTACTTTACTTACTGTAATTTTTCTTTTCAATGGTAAAAAAGCAAATTTTTGACACTTATTTTCTCTGATAGTAAAATATCTGTCCTTGTTGCTATGTAAGTCTATTCCATACATGATCACATATTCATTTCCCAATATAAAATGGGTACTAGAGAAATTTTCCATAACAACAAATGCAACATTTATTCTTAAATCTCCATTAATATGTGGAAATATGACATCGGTCTGAAAGATTCCCAATGCTTTCATTGGATTACTTGCACTATTGTATTTTATGCCATCAATTGGTAACAATTGGTCTTCAAAATTTGGTGCACAAGTCTTAAGAAAAGATTTTCCAACACAAGAGCAGAAGGCTCCTGGGTCAAGTAAAGGAATAGTGGGCTTTTTGTCAATTAACACTTCTGTTAGAAAAGAGTTACCAGCTGTATAACCTTTTCCCCTGTTTTGTTTGGTTTTCATAAGTTGTGCATCTTGAATTTTTGACAAATAAAGTTGACCATTTCTTAATTGTGGCAAGTGGGAATAAGATTCCATGATTTCAAAAGTGGCATTGATATTTTCTATATCTTTTGAGGATTCAGAAAATATTGAGGACTTATCATCTGAATTTTCTTCAATTACATTTTCCTCTTTTTCAACATCAGATTCTTTTTAATGTCAATTTCATTGATTTTCCCCCTCTTTGGACATTTATTTTCTAAGTGGGTGGTGCTTTGGCAAATATGGCACTTTCTGATTATATCTGCAGATTTACACTTAACATTATTAGAATTTTCTTTGGGATTTTTGTCCCCAGAATCTTTCCAAGGTGTATTAAACTCTGTTTTAATATTCACCCAACTAGAACCAATCCTGGTTCTGATGTTTAATCCTTCTAATATATTAATAATATCTTCTGCTGAAGATTTTTCAGTAGTCCTGCTTTTGAAAGCATGCTATAAGTCACCTCCACATTGTCTCAGAATCTTTCTGTGGATCATAAATTCTGAGATGTCAGGATACAATTCTGTTAATCTATTTTTTTTTGGCAAAACCATGGTAAAGCTTTGTCTTTATCAGCATTGAGTTTGGCAGATTAAAAGGCTGTTTCCACTTTAAACCTCCAAGCATCATTGGCCCATTTGCTGATAATTTGGGTTTTCCACCAAGTCCAACTTTGGTGTCCATGTGCTTGTCTTAATTTGATATACCGTCTGTGAGCTGATCTGGTAAACAAGGTGTTAAATATTGATGTTACCAATCTTTCTGGTAATTCAAAATCTTCTCTAATAATGTCAATGCCTGTGATGAATTCCATATGGTCATATTCTCCTTCACCACTGAAGTGAGGCCATTCTTTAAGCTTTGGTACTTCTTTCAGGAGTGCTTGGCCCATTGATTATTCCAATTTATGAAAAGAAGTGGAAAATTCATTTTTTAACTGTGAGTTTTCAACCTCCAATACTTGTGGATTTTGAATTCTTGTGCCCTCATTCTGATTCAAAGGTGTAGACATTCTTGGTAAGGTGTGAAGTAATTGTTCAATATTGTTCATTTTACTATAGTTACACCTTTGGGAATTTCTGAATTCATGTTGTAAACTTTGTATTTAATTTATTACATTAGCTTTATGATTATCTTCTTTTTGTGTTAATTCTTGCCATAGTTCTGTTTATCTAGTATTATCAGAAGTGAACTGACTCCACTTCCTTGTTAATTTTGATTGTTCCTCTTGTGAAGTGTCAAAACACTTTTCCAAGGAAATTGTATATCTCTTTACTTCAGTAAATTATTTTGAAATATTCTCAAGAACACTTTCATTCTCCTCTTTGATAGTATTTATGGCTTGTTTTATTCTTGTTTCAATTATGTCATCACTATCAAATTTAGAATATTTGTCTGTTAATTCTTTAATAATGGCCAATTTTTCATTTAATTTATTCCCAAATGACATGTCATTATTGGAAGTTTTAATTTCTCTTGAAACTTTTTCAAAACACATAAGTCTCATTTATTTGGCTCAGACTTAAGTTTTTTGTTTTAAGATTGTTACAAATGTATGAATTTGTACCAGAAACATGAGTTTTTATGTCTTTCATAGCTTCATACAGCTCTGGAATAGAATCAAAAATGTCAGAAATCCTTTCTGATATTTTGATCTGGCTTCCTACTTTTTCTGTAATTTCATCATTTTTCTGGCCATCTAAAATGCATTCTCCATGGCATCCTGCTGAAATTTTGGGATTCTGTAGCCCTGGATGTAAGGTTTTGTGGCTGGTGCCTTGCCTTTGCCCTTGTTTTGGGCTTGTGGTTTCTTTTTCACATTGAAATTTCTGCTTCTGGCTACTGGGGCTTTGTTGGCACTTGCTTTGGTGGTGGAGGGTTGTTTGTTTTTCCTCCATTCTTCTGTTAAAAGCATCATGTTATTCTTTTCCATCAATGGATGCCATCCATTGAGTACATTGCAAGTGTTGGGATGGCCCAGGAATTTTCTCACAGTCAGGTAAGAATTCATGCAGCTTTTCCACATATATGCAAGGATCTGGTACTCTTTGTGCTGCAATGCATTATTGTAAGCCTTCTGGCTGGTTTTGTATATGTCCACTGAGGCTTCTTGTGGTGGTGTCAGCTCTGCTTGAAGGTAAAATAGTATTATCAGCTTCAGAATGACATAATTTATTAGTTTGAAGGTCTTCAACTGACCCTTGTCCTTCTGTAACTTATTGTCTACAGCCATAATCACGTCTATGACCTTTTTGGGAGCTGCTTGAGGGGTTATAGCTGGCACCTGATCTTGTTGAAAGCATATTTTATGATTAAAAGTCTTAAAAATACTATTCTTATGTCAAAAAATGTACTATTGGCCAAATTCTTTGCCTTCTGAAGGGTATTACTTATATCCAAGTTAATTAATTAAGAAGAAAATGGTTCAGGTTGATTATGCTGAGCTATAATAACCATACTATTATGGTCAGATTTCACAGTACTTGCAGGAATAATGCTTGTTACTGTTGAGGCTGTTTCAATATTTTCAGACACTAAAATTAATGAAAAAGCCAATTGATTAAGTAAAAAAGATTTTTTCAAGAGTGAAATGAAAAAAAACAAAGCCTCACTTATAATATTTAAAAAAAAAATTTTTATGGATTTTTTGAATTATAGGTATTTTTTATATGTTTTTAAATTTTTCAATATAAGAAAAAAGATTGGAAGAAGAGTTAATAATTATGTCACAGGTAAAATATCATGGCTGGGCCCCAAATGGAAGGTGTGGATATTAAACTTTGATTAAAAATCAAGTCCTTTTCCTGTCCTCAAAATTTTATAAGGTAAAATATAATTAAAAAATAGTATGTAATAGTATTTTTGAGAGAAAACATGCCAAAAAAATTTTATCTTTATAAGTATACAACAATAATATTATAAAGATTTATTGTTTTACCAACAATAAAAATTTATCCAAAGATACTCTACAAGAGATATTTAAGGCTACAAAAGAAATTTCTTCAAGAGCAATTTCAATTGGAATTAATTGAGAAAAGAGCTGAAAGCAATTAATTGAAGAACAAAGTCTTTATAAAGAATATTAAAGATAAAACACACCCAAAAGTGACCAGAGTGAATTTGGAAACAAAGTCACAAAGTTAACAGTGATGAAAGATGCTTTAATTCACTTATGCAGTGGTTCAAGGGGTAAAAATGATTATTATAGTTACAAAAAATGATTATAATAATTTTTCATGTGGTTAAAAGGTTTGAAATGTATGAAATGGGTGGTTGGATTCTTTTATTGACTGGTTTAACACTGTTTAAACTCATTGTAAAAGAAAAAGATTCTAACCTGAAGAGAAAAGTGGGGCAAAGAAGACATTCTTTTATAGCCATCAATTTTCTTACTCAAAAAGTAAAATTTGCTCTTGTCAGCCGTTGAAAAAACTCTGACAACAGAAAAGCCAATTATGGCATCATTGAACCCTGGTTTAGACCAAAAAAGGCTGGTTTTAACCATTTTTTGCTATTTTTAGCCATTTTAGACCTTTAAATCAGCCATTACTATAGTAATACCTGGTCTGGAGCCTTCAAGACACGTCAGAATGTGTGTAAGAGTGGTAGAAACCAGTTACAACTGCTTTTACTAAGAGTGTTTTAACTTCAGGGTAGTTTTACCCTCTTGGCAACAGTTAAAACTGCCCTGGTTTATATGAAAACCTCATCATCAATTGAGTAACAAACTATGTGACTCAATTCCAGGCCAAAATTGATAAAGTTTTGCATGGATTTTGACATCCCATTCCTGTCAGCAAGGATTTTGGGGGTCTGGCTCCCCCTTGGAGCTAGAGTACCTTTTCCCCTGCAGAATTAATCTTTCCAATTTATTTTTTCTTTAATTCCTCATCTTGGAATACACTTGTAATTTAGACATACAATTCAATTGAGTTTTACAGTACGTAACTGTAATAATTGATATCTCATATGTAAATTACAGTTCACTTATGTAATACATGCACACATTTTGACATTTCAATTGAAAATACTTCAATTCCTCATAACTTCTAAAGTACACAAAACACCTCAATTTTGACACAAAAAGTGATGGTTAACACCACATTTGGTGTGAATTTAATTAAGGTTTTTAGGATTTTCAACTTTTGTACAGAAAATACTAAAGCTTAATTTAAGCTTATTTAGAGTTGAGTTACAGAAATTTACCCAGAGCTGACCCCACCTTATTTTTTATGAGGAATCCAATGGTGAAGGCATCTTGTTAAGCTTTATTTATTGGATAAAATACTATAATATATTTTATGTAACTTTTTATCAAAAATATTTTAATTTCATTAATTTTATTAAAAATTCATTTTTACTTAATTTTTTAAAGTAAAAACGCATTTTCACAATTTTTAAAATTTAATGTAATTTTTATTTCAAATTATAGTTAGACTTTTATTTTTATATATAAATTTGTATTTATATTTTAATTTTTATTTTTATAATATATATAAATTTATTTTATTTATATTTATATCTTAGTTTGTTATTTATGGTCTTTTGGGTATATGAAAATACCTCTGAGGCTCACAGGAAATGAATGGCACCATCAGATAGCCAGATTGTGCTCTTTCCAAAAAGACCCCACTTTAGGTATCCTACACTAAAAATGTAGAAGTTATATGAGTGGTGAATATTTTATTCACCCTTATTCAGCCTGAATTTGGCCATAACTTCTGTAATGCTGGTGCTAGCTCAGTTTGGCTGGTACCATTGGATAGCCCTGACTAAGAGCTTCATTCTGAATACCCATTTGATTGTGTTAAGCCTCTTCCTCTGTATCTCAGATGAGAGGTGAAAATTAAGGTTTATGCTCAGTAACAACTTTGAGAAGGAATAACTGTGTTATTCTTTGTCCTATGGTTATGGGACTTGTATATTTGGAAAGGGGTGAGTTTTCTCTTTCTTTTGATACCTTTTGAGCTGCTTTGGCTCAGCTCCATGTTTTGGTGGCATCTTGGCTATACCATTGATTTATGGTATTTGTGAGCCTTGGAGGAAATTTCATATACCCAAAAGACCACAAATACAAAAATAACATATTAATATAAATAAAATAAATTTATTTATATTATTGAAATAAAAATCAAAATATAAATATAAAATTATATTAAAAAATAAAAAATTAATTACAATTTAAGAATAAAAATACAATAAATTTTGTAAGTATAAAATTACATTTATACTTGAAAAAATTAAGTAAAAATGAAATTTTAACAAAATTGTGAAAAAATAAATAAATTTGGAAAAAAGTTAAATAAAAATTATTATAACTGTTCATCCAATAAATAAACATAAAAAAAATTATTTCACCATTGGATTCCTCATAAAAAATCAGGTGGGGTCACCTCTGAGTGAAATTCTTGTAACTCAACTCTTAATAAGCTTAAATAAGTTCTTAGTATTTTCAATACAAAACTTGAAAATCCTCAAAACTTTAGTTTCATTCACACCACATGTGGTGTTAACCATCAATTTTTGTGCTAAAATTGAGGTGTTGTGTTTAGTTTAGAAGTTATGAGGAATTGAAGTATTTTCAATTGAATTCAATTGAAATGTCAAAATGTGTGTGTGTATTACATAAGTGAACTTTGATTTACATATGAGGTATCAATTATTACTGTATTGTACTGTAAAATTCAATTGAATTGCATATGTAAATTATAAGTATAATACATGATGAGGAATTAAAGGAAAAATAAATTGGAAAGATTAACTTTGGGGGGGGAAAGGAACTCCAGCTCTAAGGGGGAGCTAGACCCCCAAAGTCCTTGCTTACAGGTGTGGGATGTCAAAATTCACGCAAAAGTTCATCACTTTTGGCCTGGAATTGAGTGACAGGGTCTGTGGACTCAATTGATGATGAGGTTTTGATACCAACTGGGGTAGTTTTAGCTGTTGCCAACAGGGTAAAACTACCCTTAAGATAAAACAATCATAGTAAAAACAGCTTTAACTGGTTTCTACGCCTCTTGCACACATTCTGACTTGTTTTGAAGGTTCTAGACCAGGTATTGCTATAGTAATGGCTGATTCAAGGGTCTAAAATGGCTAAAAATGGCTTAAACCAGCCCTTTTCGCTCTAAACCAGGGTTCAATGATGCCATAATTGGCTTTTCTGTTGTCAGACTTTTTTTAACGACTGACAACAGTAAATTTTACTTTTGGAGTAAGAGAATTGATGGCTATAAAAGAATGTCTTCTTTGCCCCACTTTTCTCTTCATGTTAGAATCTTTTCCTTTTATAATTAGTTTAAACATTGTTAACCCAATCAATAAAAGATTCCAACCACCTTTCTTATATCATTTTAAACCTTTAAACCACGTTAAAAAATCATTAAAATCATTTTTTGTAACTTTTATAGTCATTTTTACCCCTGAACCACCCCAAAAGTGAATTAAAGCATCTTTCATCACTGTAAACTTTGTCACTTTGTTTCCAAATTCACTCTGGTCACTTTTGGGTCTGCTTTCTCTTTAATATTCTTTTTGAAGACTTTGTTCTCTCATTAATTGCTTGCACTTCTTTGCTCAATTGATTCCAATTGAAATTCCTCTTGAAGAAATTTCTTTGGTAGCCTTAAATATCTCTTGTAGAGTATTTTTGGATAAATTTTTATTGTTGGTAAAACAATAAATCTTTATAATATTATTGTTTTATACTAATAAAGTTATAAAAAATAAATTTGGCATGTTTTCTCTCAAAAATAATATTCTTTACTATTTTTAATTGATTTTTACCTTATACAAATTTTGAGGACAGGAAAAGTACTTGATTTTTAATCAAAGTTTCATATCCACACCTTACAGTATTTGGCTGTCATGCTTGTGTTCTGGGTTTGAGTCACAGGCTGACAGTTACAGCAGTCTCAGTTGCCCTTTACTTCCTTGTCACATCAAAATAGCAGCTCATTTGCACTTTTTGTATGATTTAACAAAGGTTCCACTTGGTAACCAAGCTCCCAAAAGCTTCTAGTATACTTATTGGGCCATTATCAGCCATGGAGCCAATATTTAGATCTATCCCCCCTCAGAGGCCTCAGAAGTTGGGTACCCTGGCTCTCTTTGATGTCTTTTGTCCCCCTTAGCTATTTTCATATCGAAAATAGTACTTCAGGCTTAGACTCATATCCACTATGGGTGTAGCAAAACTGTATGTAAGAATACTGTACTTTTAAGTTCCACAAACATGCATATCACTAATATTAGTGTGTATGTAACATGGGATTTCTCATATTCCCATTATTTTGGCATGAAATTGAGAAAAAAAACATGTTCACAATTATTTTATGTGGTATTGATGATGTGGTATTGAATTTTTTTCCATATTACCACCTCTTAGAGTTAATTTAAGGTTATTCACTAGATGGAGCACCCTAGGTTAGTTCTTGTGTAGAATCCAACTATGGCCTTAAATCCATGGACTTACTTACTCACAAAAAACTGATCAATATTTTTTCAAATAAAAAATGATGAATTTTGGATATATAAATGACTTATGGGTTTTTTATAGTTCAGAATTTATTTTAATATTAATTGTGGCCTATTTGTGTATGAAAAATATACTTCACGGCTTACATTAATAAGACTAAAGTAAAAATAGTAACTAAAAGAACATATCAATTTGAAGTTGAAGGTAAAAAAATTAGTCACCTAAAACAATCTCATTGTTATTATTTAATAACTGCAATACAGCTATCAGAAGTAACAATACACAGTACTCTAGATTGTGCAAGAATAAGAATTAGTAAGAGTTTATTAAGTAATGAGTGTGATAGCTATGTACCTATACTTCTCTAGAACAATATTTCAAATTCCCAGATTATTTAGTAATAGCTAACATCAAAATGAATCTAACAGATAACAGATAATAGCAAACTGTTGTTGGGATGAACAACTCCTCTTCACTATAGTAAAAAACTAGGCATATATTTATTTTGTTGAAAAACCCAACAAATAGTTAAAAATATTTAAATCCCAACTAATTTTAATTAGCAGTTCTAAGAGTAACTTTGTTTTCCCTTAACTCTTTTGAATAATGTTATTCCAAATAGATTAGGTCTATATTTTAGTAAAAAAGACACCCATTTGCCGAGATGATTTTCCTCATTTCATAGCAAATAGTACAATATACAAATTGAACATGCATCTAAATACTCAGACCAAACTAGTGGTAAACGCAAAGATGGAAGGATATAAAAGACAAAATCTTTATTATAACCATCTCCCTCAGGGGAGGATTTCTATCTTCTATGATTTTTGAGCTTACTAACTTATATGTTGAACTTTATTTTTATAAATTACAGGTACGCTACTCTCACAGGGAAGATATATTAAGATATATATTTTTTTATTTTATTAAGAGTAGCTATCATAATAAATTAGTAATATAATAAAATTGTAAAATATATCAATTCAACAACACCCCTAAGGCCTCTACACCTGCGCCAGCGTAACGATACATTTATAAAACTGGCGTCAGCCTGTCTGCTTTTGTGGCTACATACCACATGGTGTGCCAAGAGGCTGGTAACCATAGCCTCCCTCTTGTTTCCTTATGAATTTAATTTTTTAGATGTATTTAATAACGAGTTTTAAAACACATTATTATGATTACTAATCTCTAATAGACATAGATTTATAATAATAGTTATAAGATCTTCTCTTTTTATTATATGAACGAAAGATTCATACCTGATAGAAATAAAAGAAATGAAAGTAAAATTAGTAACGACGACAAGATCCCGCGTGAGAAAAGGCAGTCTTGATTGCGAATATGCGAAGTTTTTTGTATATTGCCACGGATGATTTGTGTATCATTAGTAGGTTGGTGGGCGGGTCACCCCTGGGCGTGCCATCCGGAGGCGTTCCTTGTGGCATGCCACTATGTTGGTTGGCGGGGTGGCACCTTGTAGCCCCAATTTAGTGGAGATTTTTACCATATCAGATATCTTTTAGTTCAGAGATAGGGTCTTTGGAAAGACTGACATGGACCTCATCTCACAACAGGATGCATTCATAAACACTCTGTTTTTTAATTCAAGATTTGGTGAGAATTCAATAAACAGACTTCAACAAGTGACATTCAAGTCAATGGCTCTTCAACCCATGAACCTCAACGAACAAGAATATGGGACCCTTGTTTAACAATTCTTTTTTTTAAGTTTAGTTGTCTTCTTTTTCTTTTTTTGTTATTTTCTTAAATACGTGTAAAATTCATTGAAAGACTTTGCCTCAATATAGTTTTCTTATGATATTGAGGCTGGTGGCGTGCAGGTGGAACGCCACCAGCCACTGGCGCGCCCTGCAGGCCCTCAAACGGTGCCTGCTGTTGTAAATATACTAGAAGTATGATTTAAAAAATGAAGATTCATATAGATAATTAAACCTAATTAGTGATAAATTTAAATGCGCAATAATATAAAACTCAAAATGCTTTACGATAGATATCTTCCTCAGGGGGGCTTTAAACCGATCAATAGCTTATTGTATCTAGAGTAGCTACGGTATTAGATTAATAATTCAAAAGGGGATATAATTCATAAATTGAATAACACCTGTCCCCCGCCCCTGACAAAAAGAGCCGTGCCCACCACATTAATCATGAGGTTAGGTTTCATTTCATATCTTGATAATGTTCTGGTGGTTTCATAACACTCCGCCATTTTTCACTTTAAATTTATGGCTTTGGGCTATTTGCGCAAGAGAAGGAACTTACTGTAGATTCAAATTCATCTGTCTGACATCTTTGGAGGGGAGTTTATCTTTCATTTGTTCTGAAACAATGCGTTGTCAATAAAGATAGTATTATTTCATTCTTACTTAAATTACTAATATAACCAAATATATATATAAATATAAATTTATATGTGATAAGATAGGTACAATCTCTATTGATAAATAGCAATGATCATATTATATCTCCCTCTTGTAAGAGAGATACGTACCTATCAAAAAGATAAAACGTAAAAATAAAATAATAAATTAGTAATTTCAATAAAAATAATTAAGGAAAAGATGAAATTTTAAGTTTAAATAGGCAATAATGTGTTATGCATATGCATAAGTGATTGATGGTTTTGTTAGGTTTCGATGTATTACAACAGATAGAAAGCAATGCTCATTCAAACAAGAGAACATGACACCACCAACGCAATTATTTCCCAAAAGACGCCGAGTATCTCTTGGGTGGCACCACATGAGCTGAAGGCAGATATCCCAACCAAACCTCTCTGACAACGCTCACAGTTACCTGTCAGATTGGATAATTGGGAACGGTAGTAGGAATTTCCTCAATCTTTGTTCAAAGAATTTTTATATATGAGTTTATTTTATTTAAATTTCCTTATGTTTTTTTCTACTTTTTGTTTATTCGCTTATTCTACTTAGATATGTGTTGCTCTTGGGCTTGTACGTTTTGAGGGGGTGTAAGGGCACGGATCCTATCTGACTCCAGAATCACAAGCCAGCTGGGCATCGGGGTAAACTACATATATCCCGATGCACATTGTAATGCAAGATCCCCTCCATGGAATCATCACCCTGAGTCACCTACAATTGCATCATTTTGGAAGTGTGAGTGAATAAAGGCTTGACTCTACCTAATTTATATGATTTAATTTATCTAGCTTATTGACTCAAATGAAAGTAGTTTCATTCAAAACTCTTTTGTTTTCAATTGCATTAATATTGGACACAAGATTATTTAGGGAAGGTGAAAACTAATGATGTGAAACATTTTTGAAAATATTAGTAATTACAGTAGCTGAATAACCTAAACAGAAAAAATTCGACTAGGATATGCTTGAGTCATTATCCAGTCTTCAAATAGCGTTTTTATGGATATTTTCATTTAAGGATCCTCTTTCAAAATGGTTGACACTTCATGCGGTGCTAACGCCGGTGTTTCTTTCGACTATTCAGTCACTCAATGGCACGCACCTTCAGAGCGGAGTTAATATAATGTAAGAATATATCATTGCAACAGCCACTTTTGCATGTGGCGTGGCGTGGAAGAAGTCTGTGAGCCACACTGCTTTCATTCACGCTTTACTCATGGAAAGTCTTTGTCCGACTCATTAAGCACCGCATTGAAAGTTTTAAAAAGGTTTTCACTTCAATTTTCGTCAGCTACTTTCCCCTTGAAGCTAATAAGTACGACGCAAAATGCGATCCATCTCTTTTTACGTTCCCTTTGTCCTCCTCGGTTTGCTTTCTTTTCGTAAAGCAATCGAAACGCGTCAGGCAGTAAGATGTAACCTGAGGTTCAATATTAAAGATGGGTTAAGTCGCACCTATTACTCCGATCCAGTCTGTAAGTTGTGGTGGACTCCTCTTATCTCCATTACACTCGGTTTTTTGCTCCAAAATACTCACAAAATGCTCACCACGTATGTTTAGACTGCGCCAATGAAAATAGGCAAGAGTTTGTGTGTGGGCTATCTACTTGTAAAAATTATTGTAAGCATTTGAGATTTTATCATCTACTCCTAGCGTTGGCAAACAAATCACTTATTTCGAGGTGTTAGTGGGTAAGGGATACAATTTGACATTTACGAACTGTCATTCGCCGCCCCATTGGGAGAAAATGAAATCTGTTACAGGAGTTGTTTCCTATAAAGTTAATAACTATTGTTCTCAAGTCCGTGAGTGAATGAAGTTAGGATTTCACCAATTTTGGCCGTATGTCTCATCGACAGCGCCATCCAGAGCTCTTTGATGGACCGAAACAGGCCCAAAAAGAACAGCTGCGTGCGTGGTGCCCTATCGATAAGGCGAAGAAACTGAACATACACGCGACTAGTACGTAGTCCAAAATATTCAGTATATTCTTTTAGAAATTTATAGTAAACTTTAATCTCATCACTATCTCTCATTACTTTTAGCCTGCTTGAGCTGTGTATATCTCTCAAGCATAGAAAGCCTCGTAGAATCTTGCAAGAAGGTACCTTAGAACTTTCAACCCAAATTTTAGATTTATCATCCGACTTAAAACCTAAAATATTTTGGAATCTAACAATCAGACGATTCCAAAATTCTCTATGAGCACAATCAATTCGAAATAACAAATTTCCTGCTCTGATTCTCACTCTCTGCTAGTGTTTTGGTTAATTCCTTTAAAAAACATGATATATCCCATTCATTAGCCGAATAAAGAAATTCGTTTGAATTTTCTATTCATTCTTGACTTGTTTGGAAATTGAATGTTATTTTCAGTTGAAGTATTGAAAATTTGTTAACTCCCACTGGGTTTTGTTTCTTGTGGAAATGTTCTACGCGAGTCTCAAAGGTTGTCGGTGACAATTGAATTGTTACACTAAAATGTAATTCTTTTCATCGACACCTCCCATCAAACTGTCCAGTGTCAGTTGAATGAAGTTTCGAAGGAGTTTTAAGAGATAAACAAAATAGAAAAACCGTCCAAAGATCGGAGTTTAAGTTTATTGCAGATATTGAAGCATAAAATGTAAAATTCGACGTATAAACTAAAGATATATTTCAGTAAGATCTGAGAGTTTTTTGTTAGATAAAGAATGAGTAGGGTACCTAAAGGATAGAACAAAATATAACTAATAATAATAATTAGGATAATAATCATGATCGTGATGTAACACTGGTAGTGACTGCAATAAGACGAGTGAGTGATATACGCAATCAATTTGAGTGGAGCTAGTGATCTTACCACCTAATAATTAGTAAAGCTTGACAACGTGGATAAGACCAAAAAATATTAAGAAAAAAGATATGAATAAAAGAAAAATATTTTAATAAATAAAAGAGACAATGTTGTTGACCTGATTTTTCGTACAACGAACTCCTGGGTTATATAAGACTTAGTTCACAAATATAGCCGCATTTCTAGACGTTAGTTACATGGGTCCGTGGTGATAAATTTAACGTATAAACTAAAGATATACTTCAGTGACATGGGATTTAGTAAGTGCTAGTAATAAGACACATAATTAACCAGAAGGTTGATAACTATAGTAAAGCGTGATTGAGAGATCTTACCACAACACACACACAGCGCGTAGTAGGAGAGATAAGAAGAATAAGAGAAGTAAAAGAATAAATAGAGAGAGAACAAGTATAAGGATTGATGCGTGAGAATGATGGGAGAATTATGAGTAGTACAGTGCCCTGACAAATGTAGGGAAACACTGTATTACATACTAATGAGATCAGGGTAGATGTAGCGAAGCTTGCTTGTCAGTCAGGTTCTTCTCTGTCACCTCCAAAAGTAAGAGGTCTTATGCATTACCTAATGAGATCAGGGCAGATGTAGCAAAGCTCGCTCGTCAGTCAGGTTCTTCTCCGTCACCTCCAAAAGTAAGAGGTGAGGAGCAAGGTCTGGACCGGACCGAGAGCGGCTTTTATATTACAACTAGACAACTGCGGTGTATCATACGCGCGCAGTGTGGTTTGGTAAACTACATGTGAAACTTTGTTACCAGGATATTTTGGCTGGCGCGTTGGCGCGTCAGTCAGATTTCAACACCCTCCCCCAAAGTTTTACCTGTTGCCCATGACATTGAGAAATCAAAGTGCTTCAGTTAGAGATTGACCCGATAGGCACTTTGTGAGCGCATCCGCGCGCATTTCTTGAGTTGTTACCCATTTGACCACAACACCGTGCTTGTGGATCACGTCGTTGACAAAGAAAAAAGCATGGTCAAGGTATTGCATGCACTTGCAGGATAAATTGTCAATCGAGACCTGTACCGCCGCTTGGTTGTCACAGAAGATCGTCTTTTTGAAGTCTTGCGCTAGTTTAGTAAGCTTATTAATTGCCTGAACCAGATGTTGTGTCGAGTCGGAAATAGCAATGTATTCAGCGGCACATGTGGATAGTGCCACCACAGTTTGCCACTTTAATCCCCATAGGATGGGCGCCTCACCCAGCTTAAGTATGAAGCCTGACTGGGATTGTTCCATCTCCCCTCCCCATCCTGCGTCACTCCACAGGTTGAGAGAGCAATTCCTGGGGCGCAGAGTGATGCTGTGGCCCCGGGTCTTGAGCAGATATCCCACAAGATGGTCCAGTATGGTCCAATGGGTCGCCGTTGGGGCCATTGAATGCCTTGCCAGGTAATTCACAGCAAATGCCAAGTCCGGCCATGACCCGCTGACGAGGTACGCAAGCGACCCAATTACGGATCTGAATGGTGTGGCATCCATCACGGCCCCTTGCTCAAATGGAGACACCGTCAATATTGGTAGAAGTGGGGAGTCATGTCATACTATCTTCCTGGGGTAGGCCTTGATTATCTCATTGGTGAGTCTGGTTTGTGATAAGGTTACTTCACCTTCACCCATATCACATTCCAAACCAACGATTTGCCTCATGTTGTCAGACCATTTGATTTCAAAGTTGTCACATAGGGCCTTGCGGAATTCTTCGATGTGCGCTGGTGAGTTTGAAGCTATGACGCCACCGTCAACGTGTATCCATATAACAATGATTGCATTGTCCTTCCGGAACACGTACAGGGACAAGTCGACCTTGCACGATGTAAACCCCAGGCCTTCAAGTATGCCTGATAGATGTAGCCACCAGCAATGCCCCGCCTGTTTCATACCGTAAAGGGCCTTCTGAAGACGCAGGACCTTCCCTTCCAGGTATGGGATGAAGTGGGTGGGCAGTTCCATCAGCACGGTCTCTTCCACCGGGATATAAAGGTAGGCACCGCTTACGTCGAAGGAGAATACCTTCCAAGGCTTTAGACAAGCGGTCGCCAATAGTAGCCTGAGTGACATCAGAGACGCCGTAGGTGCATAAGTCTCCGTACAGTCCACCCCTGGGCGCTGTCAGTTGCCCCAAGCAACTAACCGAGCCTTGAATTTCTCGATGTTACCATCCTCATCAATCTTTTTGTCAAAGACCCAGCAATGGCCAATAGTCTTCATTCCAGGCTTTCTATCAATTTCTTGCCATACGTTCCGCCTCTTCATTTGATTGAGCTCAGCAAGGCATGCTTGTTTCCAGTGGTGTTGGTGGGAACTGGCCAGTGCTTGCTTCAGGTTTTCTGGGACCAAGATATCTTTTGCCAGAGGTAGAGAGCTGATCGCTTTCTCCTCTTGTTCTAAGTAAAGCTCCGTAGGGACATTGTGTTGAGTACGTGCCCAAGAGAGCCCTTGGTCATATTAGTCTCATTCGGACAAGCCGTCTGAAAGCGTGGGAAGACCACGCTTGCTGAGTGTATCATTTGATTGCTTGTCGGGTCCCATAGCAACCAGACCCCAGAGGCCAGAAGTGGTTTAAGTAGTCGGCATTCAACTCCCCTCTCCACCAGCTTGTTCGGTTGGTTCACAGCTGGCACATGCACAATAGCCCTTTCGCCGAATGGGTATAGCGTCACAATTGAGGGTGGGTGTCCATACAAGACCTGGTGCGGTGAAGAGTCTGGGCAACGCCTGTTCGGTAGGCGGTTGTGTAAGTAGCATGCCGAGGCATAAGCAAATTGCCAGAAACGATCAGGCATACTGCTTTCAGATAACATGGCTCTTGCCATGTCACCCAGGGTACGATTGAGGTACTCGGCCTCACCATTCTCTTGCGGAGAGTAGGGTAGCGACGGGTGAAAACTGATACCCAGCTTTGACAGGGCCATGGTGAGCAATTTGGAGACAAATTCCTTGGCATTGTCGGTCCGTAAGGCCTTTGGACTGGTTCCCAGCTGGACCTTCAGGTGTGCAATTGCATCCAGTATGGCAGCCGGTGCGTCTGATCTTGATTTCAGTGGATACATGATGCTGTATGTTAAAACATGGTCGCGTATGGTCAATAGGTACCAATAGCCCTGTGGGTCCTGGGTGAAAGGACACATGATTTCGGAGACCAGCAGGTCCAGCGGTTCATTAATTGGAATATTGATGCACGCCTTTGCTAGTTGGTGGGTGCTCTTTGATTTTGCACACACCTCGCAGTAGAATGGCTGCCAAGATTTCAATTCAAAAGAGGGTACATGCTGCTTCAAAAAGGATCTCACCACTTTGTCGCTAGCATGCCCAAGTCTTATATGCCACTCGCGGCAACTCAGTTTTGATGTGGCTGGGAAAGATATGGAGTTCATTGCAATCAAGGGAGGGGAAGATGTCTCAGCCGCCGACTCATTGGTCTCTTCCCCGGCTGTAATATTCATCCACCAACAGTCGTTGTGGAAGGTGGTGGTGACTAAGTGATTGCGTACAACTAAAGACATCACCATGCCACTAAACAAAGGAAAAACCCCTGCCCTACATAATCTCCCCACAGACAGTATCATGCTCAAGACTTTATTGCAGAAAGCTACATCACTGATAACGACAAGACCCCCTTTGACCGGGATTTGAAGGGTTGCCATCTTGGTGATAGTGATAGATGAGTTCGAATCCGCAAAAAAGATACGGAAGGGATGAATGAGGCGTAAGTCGGTTGCAAATTTCGCAGACCCAGACAAGTGTATGGATGCACCGCTGTCAATCAAAACTTTATCTGCGGCGTGATGCTCAACGAATTGGACCTGGAATACCCTTTCACGCTGGTACCAAGAGCCCGAGGCTGAAGGTGGATGCTCTTCCGGTGTTTTTGGCCTGGGCTGTCGTGGATTTGGGTTGGCAAAACCCTTGGTGCTAGGACAGTCCGCTTGCCAATGCCCGGGTCTACCACAGTGGAAGCAGGCGGCCCCCAATTTGTTGATTAGGTGGTCGGGGGGACGTCTGACATCGGATGCTTGACGCCAAGGAAGCGGTGGTCCCAGTGATGGGGGCCTCCAAGCGTGGGTTGGCGTAGTAGGTGGATCCGCCACGCAGTAGACAAAGGGGGAAAGCTGACGGGTGTGGTCGTCGGCCTTCGCGGAGGCATTCAGAATTACTTGCCCGACAAAAGTGGAGTTTGGCTTCTCGTTGCCCTTCAATAGTATAGCGGCGGTGACTAGTTGGTCGAAGGCCGTCTGATCGAGGGTTGCAGGGGCGTGGCATGCGGCTTGAGCTAGGAGACCTTCGAATTCATCTGCTTCAATGCCCAGCTTCTTGAACATGGCAAACGTGCGGCGTAGAGAGAGAACCAGCACGTTGTTTGGCCGAGGGGCCCCGGAACCATTCTAGACCAGCATGTTGAGCATGTCGCAGATGATTCTGATTTTTTCGAAACAATTCCCAGGGCAGCAATGGGCTTTGATGGTTTCAAAGAAGTCCTTGGCCGTCGACCGCGAAGGTGTGACACCTATGCATAGGGCGAATTCGTGCGGTAGGAAGCATTGATGAAATGACAGATTGCCCTGTTTTCCTCCGGTGATCGATTGTTGATTGAGGATGGAGAGTTGTCAATCAGCATTTTGGTGTTGAAGGAAACACAGAGCACCTGGTTGAGGCAGCTCAGCCATTCCACGAAGCTTGACCCGTCACTCTTGAGTGGGGCAAAAAGATCGGCAGCGCGGTAAGGTTCCTGCATGAAGCGATTGTAGGCCAAGCTTGTATGACATGGAAGCGCGGCCCAAGAAGAAGGGGCAGGCGGGGGGGAAGATAACGCCATTCGCAGTGTTTGAATTTCAGCAGGGTCTGAGCTGTGGGCTGATTTTAATGACATCACTTTGGTTTTTAAAGCGGTTAGCATTGAGTACATATCATCATTTGATGATGGTTTTGGTTCTGCATTGTCATTGGCTGCTTTCTTTGCACCGGTAGAAACTGACATCTTGAAGACAGCCTATCGCTGGAGCTTGGTAGAAGCCAGGCTTTTAACCTAATGAGATCAGGGCAGATGTAGCAAAGCTCGCTCGTCAGTCAGGTTCTTCTCCGTCACCTCCAAAAGTAAGAGGTCTTATGCATTACCTAATGAGATCAGGGCAGATTTAGCAAAGCTCGCTCGTCAGTCAGGTTCTTCTCCATCACCTCCAAAATTAAGAGGTGAGGAGCAAGGCCTGGACCGGACCGAGAGCGGCTTTTATATTACAACTAGACAACTGCGGTGTATCATACGCGCGCAGTGTGGTTTGGTAAACTACATGTGAAACTTTGTTACCAGGATATTTTGGCTGGTGCGTTGGCGCGTCAGTCAGATTTCAACACATACAACCATGCCTGTACAATACAGCTCAACTGTATTTTACAGGCATGGTCTTTCTTTTGGCTTACTCGCATGCACAAAGAGTGGAAGGCACCCAATGGACCTGGAAAAGTGAGTAGAAAAATATCATCATTTCATGTTTTAAAACTACAACACATAACAATAAAAAAAAGGAAAAAATCAAGTCTTTTTTCACTACAATATGTCTTTTTTTGGGGGCCTAAAGATGCTACAAGCAATTGGGAAATAGAAAATAATTATTTTTTGCAAAAAAAAGAACAATTTTAAGTAAGAGAAAAAAATGAGCTTACCTTGAGAATAAAACCCTCAGTAGTGGATGGGGCCACCATGTCAATCAATTATTTCTTGCATTCGTTTTGGCATGGTCTTGAAAAGCTGATCAAGGTGCTGATTTGGGATGTCATTCCAGGCAGCAGTGATAGCTGCGTGAAGTTTGTCCATTGTTTGGGGCTGGTAAAAGGTGGAAACTTGCAATTTGATATTCTTCCAAAGGTTTTCAATTGGATTCATATTGGGAGAGTGAGGTGGCCACTGAAGTTTGACAAGGCCATTACGTTTGCGCCACTCTTGACTGACTCGAGCAGTGTGAATTGGTGCCCCATCTTCCATCAGGGTTAGTCGCTGGCGTCCAAGGACATATGGGGCCCATTCCATGTGTTCGACAAATGGCCAAAGAGCCGGTCATTAAACGTTTTAAACCAGGTTGGTGGCAGTTTGTTGGCCTTGGAGAATCACAAGGGGGCCTTTTGTGCCACCACAAAAAGCCCCCCACACCATTACAGATTCGTGGCCTGATTGGTGATTCACTGCCAAGTTCTCAAGGTTAAATTTTTTGCTAGCTGTCCTCCAAACATGCACCCAATAAGATTTCTCGCCAAGCTCAAACAATGACTTGTTGGTCCAAATAACTTGTGCCCAATCAGTGATCCTGCAGTGTTGGTGTTCATGAGCAAATGCCAATTGTTGTTGGAAGTCTTGCGGCCTGAGGTAGGGCTTTTTAGGAGTGATTCTGGACTGCTTGCCAAGTTGGTGTAGCTCTTGTTAGATGGTTCATGTTGAGACTTGAGCTGTAAGCATATTGGTAACTTGGGCAACAGTGAGGCAACAGTGGCAAGTGAGTATTCTTGATAACTCCTGATGATCACGCTCATTCATCTTGGTAGGGTGGCTGGTCTTTGAAGCTGTTTTGCAAGTGCCTCAAAGGTTGAATCGTTGGATGGTTTTGTAAACCATTGATAGAGGTAGGTTTGAATGGGCTGAAATGGCCCAAAAGCTGAGGCCAGCCTTGCACATTCCTACAACCTGGGCCATTAGTTCGATGTCTAAATAGACTGGCATTGTGCGATTAAAAACAAATGATTTAAATTTTAAAAATCATGCAGAAAAAAATTCTTCATGTAAAAAGATGGACCAATTGATATGGTGATTGTCAGCAATGACATGAACCAAGCTTTATAAAGTCGTTGAGAAATATTTGGAAAGGCCTTGTGAGAAGGCATTGTGAGTTGTCTTCTCATTGAGGTGATTTGTTTTGACATCTTGACGAGATGGACAAATATGAATCATTTGTCCAAACATAGATGGAAGAAAAAAAAAGAAAAAAATTAAGAAGTTGGAAAAAAGGGGGGAGGAACAGATTTTGACAAATCGGAAGCCAGAGAGTGCACATGTCCTGTACGCAGTTACCTGTATGCATGTGTTTCTGCACTTCTGTCAGGGCACTGTACATGTTTTTATAGCACACAAAGCAATCAGATCCTCCAGCTTTGTCCTAAGCCGTTGGATAGGGATGACCGTGCTCTGACATCTGATGTGTGATTAGACACACTGATGGATTGTGTTTGATTCAAACTTCTAGCTCATAATGGTTTTACCACAAACACCAACACGTGGTAGGTCATATGATGTTCTAAGATATCATTCAAGCATCCATTGATATTACTACTCTGTCTGCTTCCTGGATACCAACAGTCCCCCTTGAAAACAACACCAGATGAGAGCAAAAAGAAAACAAATCATACAAGATTTAGGTAGCTTCTAGAACACAATATAAGAGTTTTGCCAACCAACTTGGTCAGGAAGTCAGCTGCCATGAGATGAGTAGAGATGTAGTTCAACTTGATGGTGGAGTTTTTTGAGAGATCTCAAATATAGTGGTACTTAATATCCATGTGTTTTGTTTTAAAACCCTTGTGATTTGTGTTTGAGTGTGCAAGATCAATTGCACCTTTGTTGTCATTAAGAATTTGAGGAGTCGGAGTCTTGTTGATTCTGATTTCCTTCATTAATTGCATCAGCCATTCTACCTCCTTTGTCATGTCAGATAGGGACTTGTATCTGGCTTCTGTTGTTGAGTGTGATACTGTAGGTTGTTTCTTTGTTTGCCATGAGATAAGATTGCCATTTAGAGAGATCGTATAACCAGAGGTTGATCTTCTAACCATTAATGAATTTCTCCAGTCTGCATCAGTGTGTCTTACTACTCCCCTACTTCCAGTATTTGTTTAGTGTAGTGCTAAGGTCTTTGTGTGATACAAGTACCAGAGTACTTTCAAACACGCTGAAAAGTGAGTTATTCCTGGATTTTCCAGGAACTGAGAAAGATGACTTACTGCAAAGGTGATGTCAGGTCTAGAGTTCAGACTGATGTAGTTGAGTGCCCCAATGGGACTTTGATAGTTGATTTCCAGTCCTTTAAAAACCCTTACTTCATCTTCAGTGGCATTACTAAGTTGAATGTTTGGTTTGAGTGGTGTATTTGATGGAGTGAGATTTTTGATTTCATATTCTTCCACCAATTTGTAAATGTAATGTTCCTGAGACAGCAACAATCCTCCAGTCAAATGGTTTACTTTCACGCCCAGGAGCAACTCAGCCTTCCCCAGATCTTTAATATCAAAAGCGTTTTGAATCTCCTGCTTGAATGATGTTAAGTCTGGGCCAAAAATAGCCAGATCATTGATGTGAACGTATATCCACACAGGTTTTGATTCTGTCCTATAGAATACGCATGGGTCTGATACAGAACATTTAAAACATGCCTTCTTGAGCCAGCTAGCCAGGTGGTTGTACCATGCTAGCGGAGCTTGCTTTGTGTAGTTGGAGCACTTTTATTTCCTTGTCTTTGTTTATTCCATCCAGTATAGCCAGCGTGAGTTTTTCCTCCAAAGGTGTGTTGAGAAAAGCACTCTTTATGTCCATTTGGTGGAACAAGTAGTTGTTTCTTGCGGAATGAGATATGAGTAGTTGTAATGAACTTATTTTTCCAGTTGGTGAGAACGTTTTCAAGTAGTCCAGCCCTTCTATTTGATGAAATCCCTGAGCACACAGTCTTGCTTTGTGCTCAGTTACGTTGTAATTATGGTCACATTTGACTTTGAAGACCCAAGTAGTTGTTATTGGATGGTCTGAGGTCTTTCTGTCTACTATTTCCCAGAAGTTCAGTCTATTCATTTTATCAAGCTCTTTCTTTATTGCTGCTTGCCACTTCTATTTGTCTTTTCCTTGCATTGAATTTTTGAAGTTTCTTGGTACTTCGTTACGTTCATTTTTTGTGGTGGTGTGAGCTCATTGACTAAAAGGTAAAATGTTCTCTATGCTGATATCGCTGGTGATAAGTGTAAGATGCTGTGGTCCTATCACCTTGATTCTTCTTACAGGTAATTCCCCCAAAGCTTCATGAAAGACATCTTCTTTGGCAGTACTGTTAGGAGTTAGATCACCAGTGCCAGCTTTCAAAGATATCTTTTCATTCTCACCCGCAAAGATAACATAAGGGAACTCCATAGGGACACTTGGTAAATATACAGCAAGAGAAGGAAAAATAGATTCATCAAATTTAGAATGTCTACTTATAACTACTGATTTGTCTGCTAACCTCAAAATCCAATAGGCTGACACTTGATTTTCATAGCCCAGCATAATTCCCTCCCATGACACTGCATCAAATTTTCCCATTATAGCTGAATCTGGGATTCTGACCCATGTTTGACATCCAAATGGTCTGAGTTTGTTTATTGGAGGAGCTATCTGGTGCCATAGTTCATATGGTGTTTTGTTGCCTTTTTTCACCATGTTGCATAACATCGTTGCCATTGCTTCTGCCTCTGCCCAGTATTGAGTAGGTAGTTTTGATTGCAGCAGTAAACACTTTTTCCTTTCAATGACTGACCATTTAGCCCATTCTGCTATGCCATTGTGTTGAGGCATGTGCGGTGGGCTAATCACATGATTTATTCCTTGTTCTCTGGTAAAACTTTTGAAACTACTATTTTTAAGCTTGCCTCCTCCATTGGAAGTAATGTTCTGTATTTTACAATTTAATTTCTTCTCTGCATATACCTTGAAGTTCCTCAAGTGAGTGAAAGCCTCACTCTCTTTCTTAAGGAACTTAATGCTGATGTATCCTGAGAATTGGTCCACCAGGATCATAAAGTATTTTGCACCTGCTAGTGACGGTGTTGAAATTGGACCACACAGGTCCATGTGGATATTTTCCAGGAGTGAAGTGGTTTTTTGAAAAGGAAGTTCTGGAAATTTTCACATGGCGCAGATGTTGCAAATGTCATCCCTCTTAAATTCTGGGAGCAACTTCTTGATACCTTTATCATACACGTGCCCCAATCTATCATGCCAGTTTAGGTTTACAGTATTCAACCTCTTTGCCTCCCTTGACATTGCAATTCTAGCTTCTAATATCCCACTGGTCACATTGCAAACAAATTCTGGCTTCGCTTCTTTGTTGAGGTAGACCTCAGATTTTTTCCCCAGCCTCTTTATTGTTATCTCTTCAGCCAATTGCAACAGTGCTATAAGGTTTTCTGTTAAGCCAGGTACGTACAGGCAGTCGTTGAGTGTCCACATTTCTCCATTTCTGTCTAGCACCTTTGCAGTTCCTGTTTCTGTTGCAGATAGCGTGCATTTGTCGCAGCCAGTTGAGATGGGCATGTTGGTGACATATTTGAGATTGGCACAGAAATGCCTGTCATTGAACGTGTGGTTTGATACTACTGTGTCCAGTACCACTGTTAATTCATTATATTTTCTGAAACAAGTATACACCCTTTTCATTAGTGCCCAGGCAATAGTTAGATTGACCCTTGCCTCCTTGTTGTATTTTTCAGGCCATAGTTCTGGATGTAGTTGCCTGCAACGTTCAGCTGCATGATTGGCTAGAGGGTTGTGCCTTCCATCTTTGCAGTAGTGGATGGTTTTTGATTGAAACACTTCTCTATTTAACGCTAATGTTTGGTTATTATTTTGGTTATGTGGTGCTTCTTCCTTAAGCGCAACATCGTGAAGCAGGTTCAGGATATAATTTGTATTTCCCAAAGTTTCAGTGTTTGTTGTGCCTTTTTCTACCACATTGTGATATTCTTCTGGAAATTTTATCAGGATAGTAAACACCAGTGTGGGAGTTCCCACTTCCACTTTTACCCTGATTACTTCATTGAGACATTGTCTTATTTCTTAAATGAAGCTTTGCAGGTCACCATTGTAGGTAATTCTTCAGAATCTCATACAGATTCGGGCTTTATTATTGAAAGTGGAGGAGGCGAAGCATCTGCTGAGCTTACTCCATAAGAGATTTGCATTCTCCATGGTTTCATCATCATCAAATATCTCGGTGAAAGTGGGGGAGTCCAGGGTTCCTGCAATCAGGTTGCATGTCTCTGTGTTGGCATCAATAACTTTGTTCTCACCTGCGGATGGTCTTGAATCATTTTCCATTACAGGGAGAGTAGCATCAACACAGTGCTGGTAGAGCGTTTTATTTTTGAGAAGCATAACAACCCTCCTTCTCCATTCAGGATAGTTTTTTTCCAAGAGGGTAGGGATATTTCAATGCCTGTTTTCATTATTGCCTTCAAATGCCATAGTAACTTTCCTATCCTTTAGTTGCTGATTGTTCATGCGTTTATCTTTTGAGACAGTAAATATGTAAAATTCAACGTATAAACTAAAGATATATTTCAGTAAGATATGAGAGTTTTTTGTTAGATAAAGAATGAGTAGGGTACCTAAAGAATAGAAAAAAATATAACTAATAATAATAATCAGGATAATAACAATGATTGTGATGTAACACTGGTAGTAACTGCAATACGACGAGTGAGTAATATATTTAATCAATTTGAGTGGAGCTAGTGATTTTACCACCTAATAATTAGTAAAGCTTGACAGCATGGATCGGACCAAAAAATATTAAGAAAAAAGATATGAATAAAAGAAAAATATTTTAATAAATAAAAGAGAAAATGTTGTTGACATGATTTTTTGTACAATGAACTCCTGGGTTATATAAGGCTTAGTTCACAAATATAGCTGCATTTCTAGAAGTTAGTTACATGGGTCCATGGTAGGTCATCTGATGTTCTCGGATATCATTTAAGCGCCCATTGATCTTACTACTTTTTCTGCTAATCTTTTAGCAGTCTTCTCCCTGGATACCAACATAAAATAGAAAAGAAAAGAAACTTCACCTGAGGAGTTTTAAGAGCTAAATAAAATAGAAACACCGTCAAAGGATAGAGAGACATTCCAAAGGTCAAAAGGTATTGTTTATGTACCTTAAGACACTCAGATTATTACAATATTACAACGGTGTCTTAACACAGTAACTCCTTGGTAATTACAAAAAAGATAATGATTAAAAGTACAAATGGAAAAAAGAGAAACTAAAGAGATGGAAATGGACGAAATCGAGAAAGTGCTGAGAGTTTTAAAGCAAAAATGTAAATATTTTCTTAATTAATCTTCACACGCCCTCTTGCTAGATACTGCAATAGACTTAATGAATAAATTGAATTCTTGATGCTTAATCCTACCAAGTACCTTTGTAAGATTATCAGCCCACAGGTTAGAAGTAGGTACGTAGTTGAGAGAATTTTTTTTAGAAAGAACTAGATCTCATAGCCAGTTGTGACGGATGTTCAAATGTCGAGTTTTATGATGATATAGAGGATTATTATAAAGAGCAATAGCTCCTTGGTTATCACAACTGGACTTGATGACAGGATAAGTTTTCAGGTAGTCCAATAGTTTCTTAAACCATATTATGTCCTAGGTATTCTCCACCAGGCTTCTGAGTTTGGCTTCAGTAGTTGATAGGGAAACCGTTGCCTGCTTCTTAGTCTTCCAGGATATAACGCCTCCATAAATCCTTCCATGGCCAGAGAAGATTCAAAGTGGGTGCTTAAGTATTCTTGTTTGGATGGAACAAGACGAGTTCCTAGAATAATTGGAGTGGCAACAAACTTGCAATCCATCATTTTGAATTCAGTAAGTATCTTTTTGATGTATAATTCTTGGGATAAACTGATGGTCTTCATCTCTAGGTCTTCAAAAACTTTGTTTCCTAATGCATATCGTATTTCACCCAGATCATTTATTTAGAAATGTTCCTGAATATTTACCTTGAATATTTCAATGGACTTGCTTTCTCCCCCTATAAACAAATCATTCATATTCAGAAAAACCATTAATGGTACGATTCCTACCCAATTAATAAAAAGACATGGATCAGAATTGCTAGCTTTGAAGTTTAGTGTTCCAAAAACCTCAGTAAGCGTTTTGTACCAGCATCTAGGGCTCTGTTTGAGACCATACAGCGATTTCATTAACTTTAGACATGTTCCTGATTCTTTCTCATGGGGTAACCCTTCAGGATATGTCATAAATACTTCCTCTTTGGGTAACCCATGTAATAAGGCTTTCTTGACATCCATTTTATGGATTTTGAGACAAAAACTCGCACAGTGGCTCAGTCAAGATTAGAGAGAAACCGTAACTCCCATAGGTGCATATGTTTCATTAAAACCTACCCCTTCTCTTTGAGAGAACCCCTGCACACATAAACAGGACTTGTACTTTACTATATTTTTGGCTTGATCTTCTTTTTCCTTGGACACCTAGGTGAGCTCAAAAATACTAGCATTTGAGAGTGCCTTGACTGGTACCCAGACATAATTTTCTTCAATTCTTGCAGTCTTGTTATAAATTGCCTCCTGCCAATCCATTTATTTTCATTATCAACAGCCTGAGAATAGTTTTTAGGAACACTTCCTGCCATAGTATTATTTCCATCTCTATCTGCCTTTGAGTGTAATATCTTTGATGTATTAATTAACAAGGCTACTACTGGTAATTTTTCCATCACCTACCCTTTGGGCAGAAATTGATAATGCTCAAGAAACTTCTGCTCAGCAATATCAGAGGCAGGTTCAGCATCAAGAATCAAAATGATTTGAATGAAAGAAATTTGGGAGAGCTGATGAGTGTGGAGAAAAAACATTACCACAACTGATAACCTCTGTTACGGGCAAGATAGGAGTTGGAACATAAGAATCAATGAGAGGATAGTTACATTGCTTTCAGGAACTTCTGAAGGGCTATCCAAACCAATGGATGTGTCATAGAAGATGAAATAATGAGTGATTTCCATCTCACCAGTTACTAGATCAAAATCTTTTAATTTTTGTGCCCATTAGAATAACCCAAGAAAAAAACCTCTATTCAATCAAGGAGAAAGTTTAGAAGCAAGGTTGAAATTGTTGACAATGATGTATCCAAGACACCCAAAGGGATTCAAATTTTATATTATTTTCTCTTTTCCACAGGGTAGGAAAATACAATTTTTGAAACAAATTGATGAAACAGGAGTTTGGGTTATAAGCTAAGTTTCACGCGACACAGCTTCCCCCCACCAAGAGTGATCCAATTTAGAGTCTAACACAAAAGACCTTCCCCTCTCAAGGAATATTCTATTACCCTTTTCATAGAAAGAGGTTTTATGAGATTTATGAGATGTGGTTAACAAGCATTCAATTGTCAGATACTTAATGCACACTTTGAAGTTGTTTCTGGTAGTTTCCCCTGCATTTTCTATGACCACCTGCCTTAAACTGATATTGGTTGGGGTTCAGCATAGGCTTCAAAGCTGTTGAACATCTTAAATACCAAGGATTTGTGACTTAACAGGTACATGAGCCTGTAAAGTGAATAATGTCAGCCTGTGACTCAAAACCAGATCACAAGCATGACAGCCAAAATACCATAAACCAATGGTATAGCCAAGATACCACCAAAACATGGAGCTGAGCCAAATTAGCTCAAAAGGTATCAAAAGATAGAGGAAACTTACCTCTTTCTGAAAATACAAGTCCCATCACCATAGGACAAGAAATAACAAAGTTATTCCTGCTCAAAGTTATTTCTGAGCATAAACCTTAATTTTCACCTCTCATCTAAAATCTAGAAGGAGAGGCTTAACCCCATCAAATGGGTATTCAAAATGAAGCTCTAACCCAGGGATATCCAATGGTACCAGCCAAACTGAGCTAGCACCAATATTACTGGAGTTATGGTCAATTTCAGGCCAAAGAAGTGTGAACAAAACATTCACCTCTCATCTAACTTCTACAGTTTTAGTGTGGGATACCTGAAGTGGGGTATCTTTGAAAAGAGAAAAATCAGGGCTATCTTATTGTGCCATCCACTTCTTCATATCTCAACTATAACAGAAGTTATGAGGCAAACAAGCTCAATACAGCTTTTTGCCCAAACCACGCCTAGGTACAAAAAACCTTGTACATGGGAGAACTTTGCCATATTTCATGATAACCATACTAAATGGGGTACCATTGTGTATAGCTCATACAGGGCTATCCAATGAACCAATTATGAGGTTGATATCTCAAAAACTGACAGAGTTATGGCTGGTTTAAGGTCAAAATCCTACCTGCTGTCATATACAGCCTTACCATGGGATAATATCCCATAATCATGAATATGAGGTGTCAAATAGACAAAGAAGCATGTTTTTACTTCAATAACTCATATGTCAGCCAATACTGGGGTCCCATACAGTTTCTGTACAGCATTCTATGCGTCATACACGTCAGAATCAGGCTGTGAGGTCCCCAGATGAAAATTTTCACCCTGTATTGGTGAAAACCGCCCAGATGTGGTTTCAAAACCACATCTGAGCCCAATACAGGGTATACAGGCTGTTTGAAAACCACAAGCCTGTCCTGGAGAGTGAAAAATCTTCACTTCCTCTACGTGGAAAGGTCTAGCAGCCTTTCCACCCCAATTTGAGGATAAAAGGAGGGCTTTTCACAGCCAAAAGCATCTCCTCATCCTGCTCTTGAATAACCTACGTAGTAAACTGTCAAAAACAGTTTTACTCTTGGTTAATAATCAGGTATAATTATAATTTGAATTATTGTAGTCTTTTATTATTGTAACCCAACAGATAAAGCTGCACCCAGGGCTTTCAGCAGCGCTCACCACCACTATATCTGTATAGTAAAGCCCTTAAAATCTTAATTTAATAATATATTATCAACTTTATTATCTTTTAAAACCATTTTTACCGTGTCACAGTCATAGTTTTAGTTGTAAATAGCCTTATCACCTCTTCAACATAGACTCATCCTGACAAATAACCACCAGAATTTGAAGAATGTGCCTGTTATTTCCTTTTGAGAGTGGAGATATAGGTCCACACAAGTCCAAGTGTATGACTCCTAATGTCACTTTTTGTGATGAAAAAGATCCTCAAAATGGAAGTCAATGATATTTTGAGAGTATAAAATGTTGGAAATTCATAGATGAGAAATCCACATCAGACCACATCTTTGCAGAATACTTAAGCCTAGGATGATATAATGACTTATTAACTACAAATGCATTTCTCTTATGGGAGAGATGATTTAATTTTGGTTCACAAAGCTTTACTGAAACTTTGCTATCAGTTAGGTAACCTGTTAAGAGAATTTTTCCATCACCACCAATTAATTCAATTAATTATCCTTGTCTTACTAAGGAGACTCTCTTCTTAAGAAAGGGACCAAAAGAAATTAGGGCACAGATATTGAAGGAATTAATAGTGAATTTTGAAGAGAGGTTGGCTGGAAATTTCTGGAAATAATAACTGCTGTTACAATGCTGGAAGCAGCTAGACTTCTTCCATCTGCTAAGAACAGAGAGATCTTGATTTCTTTGACTAAAATGAAGCAAGTAATTTCTTTAAAAATGGAGAAGGATTCCCCACAATCCAGAATGGCATTATTGGAAATGGTTCTTGCAGGGCAGGCTGAAAAGAGTTTAGAGGAGGAGTCCTTTTTTCTTCTGCCAGTTTCTGTCCCTAAAAGCATGAAGTTCTTGAGCGTTCAACTGAAAGCAGTCCTTTTCAATGTGATTTGCACTTGGATCATGTTTTCCATTGCAACATTTCCACTTTTGACTCCAGTTCTCTTGAATCCTCAGAGAATTTAAGCTTACTCTAGAATTCTGATTCCTTTGAGAGGGAGAGGTTTAAATTTCTGGCAAGACTTTGTCAAGAGTAAGAGTACTTCCATATATCTCAGTTTTTGATAGATATTGTTGGCAGTCATTTGAAGGGTTGGTGGAAGAGTCTGAAGCACTTATAACACCAAAATCTTAGTGAGAGTACTTCAATTGAAAATATTCTACCTAGCCATTTTCAACAAGTTTACCTGTGGCCTTATTTCCATGATAAATTCTTTAAAATTAGATTTGTCCATTGATAGACTGAATATTTTCCCAAAAATAGGGGAACAGGTTTCAGGAGAGGAGGCAGAATAATGGCTTTTTTATTCTTTACCACATTTTCACAGCCAATATCCAGGGAAAACTTCAGGGTGAGTCTATATAGTAGCTATAAAATGTAGTTACAAGCTAGTATTATGACTGTGACACGTCAAAAACAAATAAGATTAAATCTTCAGGTCCTACTGCTACTTGGTGACAGTGGTGATGAGTCTATTGAGGACCTGGGTTGCAATACTCTAATATCTTTGACTGTAAAAAGGTACTACAATAATTATGTTCTAATTATATCTTTTCATAATAATTCTAAGGGCACTACTGATTGATAACAGTTTTGTCAAGTAAGAATATGGATAATAAGATAATAATAATGGGTTTTCAAGGAAAAAACCCTTCTTTTTATATCTTTCAAGACTGTCAAGAGTTATTAACTCTTCACACGTCAGTGGAGTGAAAACTTTCACTCCAATGGTTAATCTGTGGTTCTGGATCCTCAATTCTGACGTCAATAGAGGCAGAATTGTGGTTTTAGCACCACAAATGATCATTCTGGGTCAATACAGGGTGAAAAAACTTTTCACCTGCCATGTCAGCACTTGGATGACGTTGTTCTGGTGTCTGTATGATCAATATTGGTCATTCTGGGCGGGTTTAAGCTCTAAACAACCATTATTTTAAGTATCAAGCCAGTACTGGTTGGTACAGGTTTGGTACAGGCCAGTATTGGTCAAAATACTTCCAACCAAGATATCTTAGTCAGCTTTTGAGATATCAAGAAACCAAGAGCACATAATTGAAGGGCTTAATGAGCTCTTCAATTTGGTATGCTTCATGTTTACCCTTCTTTCAAATAGCAAAAGTTATAAGGGTTTTAAGTTTTTAGATGTAATTTTGTACATCAGTATGAGGCTTCAAAAACTTCCATGCCAGATATCTTCTCCAATTTGGAAGATATCTGTATTCTGATGATACAGTTTTTTAGGGCTTGATTAGCTCTACAGTTTGGTATATTACACTGTACAGTTGTATGAGTGTATGCCAAAGATACAGGGGTTTGTTTACTTTCTTGTTTTCAGAATATCTGTATTTTTGGTTGTTAAACCTTTGAACCAAGATCCCACAGTCAATTTAAGAGATACAGAGGTCTAATGTATCTCAAATTAAAGCTCTTGTTTATATCTTTAATTTGGTTATACTTTTGTACAGCTTTGTACAAGCCCTCTTTGACTTTCAGGGGGGTCTTGGTTTTAAAATAGGTCATATGGTATCTCCAGTTGTAGTGGTGTTAAAACAACATGGATGATATCATTGTGTAGCTCTCTATGTGAGCTTTAAGAAAAATACCATTTTGGTATAGGATAACTTAAATATGCATAAGTTAGATGAGAGGTGAAAATAAGGGTTTTGACTTGATTATTCTCCTCTAGGTTTCCTTATTCTGTTTGGATAAGGTTGGTGTTTAATTTAAGAGGAGTTTTTTCCTCTTACTTATTACCTGTATTGACTATTTTTGTTCAATACTTGTCATACCATTATTTGTGGTATGTTGGATGTCATGCTAGTGCTCTGTTTTGAGTCACAGGCTGACATACCCTCCCTCAAAAGAAGGCTCATCATTGATGAGACTCTTCAGCCCTTCTGGAGGCTCTGAATCTTCTGAGGTGTATTTGTCCATCTGGGATCTCTTTCTCAGTTAGCCATTTATCTTTATCTGCTGGTTGATTCTTAAATTTAACCAGATATTTCCTGTTGTCTTTCCCATTAATTCTTATTTTCCTGGCTTTAATGATCTTTTTCACTGGTCCAGGTGAGTCATCTTCCTCTACCAATCTTTCATGTGTGACTGTCTTCTTTCTCTCAGGGAATTTCTCCTCATCTGTTTGGTGATAAGGTTTGACCAGGCTCACAGGGAAAACTGGGTGTTTCCTAGAAAACTCTTTGGTCAGGTTGACTTCTACTGCATTCTTTCCTATTAATTTAATAATGGTGAATGGCCCTATGAATGAGTCTCTCATCTTCTTGGGTCCTCTTAGATTGTTGAAGTTAAGAGTTGAGATTAGAACTTGGTCTCCTTCTTTGAAATCAGGTTATTGGTGACTTCTATCATATCTCTGCTTGTTGTATAATTTGGCTTCAGCCACACATTGTTCTGCGTTTTCACAGGCAGTTTTCCACATCGTGTGGAAGTCTTTAGCTGTGGGGTGTACTGAGAGGAGGTTCTTCTTCAAGTAGTCTACTGGAAGTAGTGGGTTCCATCCTTTCTCCAATGTGGCAGCGGTTTTTCCTGTCACTGAGTGTATACTTGTGTTGTATGCTAATTGTACAGCTGGTAGGAGGGTTACCCAGTCATGGGTATATCCCTCATTGTCTTTATATTCCATGCCATATGCACAAAACATTCTAATGATGTCTTCTAATGTTTGAATCATTCTTTCTGCTAGACCATCTGTTTGTGGATGGTAAGCTGTGGAGAATGCTAGTTTGGTTCCCAGCATTGCATATAGATTAGTCCAAAATTCTGATGTGAATTTAGGGTCTCTGTCACTAATTATAATTCTTGGAACTCCACAGTTAGCTATCACATTGTTCCAGAACAATATGGCTGTGTCCATTGCTGTGTCCTCTTTGTGACAGGGGAGACATCTGACACTCTTGCTGTACCTGTCTACTACTACTAGGCATGCATTAAAGCTGTCTTTCCCTCCAGGGACCAGTCCTGTCACCCAATCCATGTTTATTATTTCCCAGGGGTGTTTGGGCTCCTCTATACTCTGCAGTAATCCATATCTTTTGCCATGACCTTTGTTGGCTTTTTGGCATCTGGTACAAGTGTTGATGTATTCACTCAAGTCTTGTTCCCACTTTGGCCACCAAGCTGTGCTAAAGACTCTTTCTTTAGTTCTTTCTTCACTCATATGTCCCATGTATGGGCAGTCATGGCATTCCTGTAGTATCAGGGAAATATGTTCTCTATTTATTATTACCAGGGCACTTGTGTGTTTTTCCCTATGGTATAGTAGATCATCTATCAGAAAAAATCTATTCTCTTTGAAGTTTTTGAGCCATGGCTCTTCCAATTGGCTCTCTAGTTCAGGACTCCTGTACTTTTGTTTTAATAGTTGTATCAATATACTACACTGTTTGTGTTTATTGTATGATGATTGTACTATGCTAAAGAACTCTGTATTGAGATTAGAGGAGCTGATTCCCAATATGGGTATCTCTTTGCTCTCCCCATAGCTCTGTGCTGGGTTTGATGGGTCATTCCCTAATGCCCAGTTTGACAGTTTGAAGTTCTTTCTCCTATCTATCTCCATGCATTGTATGGGTATTTTGGCCCCATTTTCTGGGTCATATGCTGGATTCTCTTGGTCATTCTTCAGTGGCCACCTGCTGAGACCATCTGCATTAGTATGACTTTTCCCTTCTTTATAGATAATAGTCATATTCCCTCTGTATTCTTGTATGGCTATTTGCCACCTAAGCATGTGTCTGTTTGTTGTCTTCATGTTCAACAGTGATTTGAGGGCTGTGTAATCAGTAAAAGCTTCAAATACTGCTCCTTCTAAGTAGTAATGGAGTTTTTCTAATGCCCATACCAAACAGAGACATTCTGTCTGAGTAGCTCCATGTCTGCCTTCTGAGTCTTTCAGTTGTCTTGATATATAGCAAATCACTCCTTCTTTGGGTATTCCATCCACTAGTTGCCTCTGGTGTAGTGCTGCCCCTAGTCCTTGGCTACATGCTGCATCTATATATAGTTTGAATGGTAGTTCAAAATCAGGCATCATTAGGACAGGGGCATTGGTCAGTTCATATTTGATCTTCTCAAATGCATCTCTTCTTTCTTTGGTAATTTCGAAGACTACATCTTTTGAGCACAGTTTGTATAGGCTACTTGTGATGTGTGCAAAGTTTTTTATGTGGCTCCTGTAGTAACTAGCAAAGCCCAAAAAAGATTGCATTTCTTTAATGTTCTTTGGTACTGGTTTCTTCAGTACTGCAGCAGCTTTATTTTGGTCTATAGCTAGACTTAAACCTGAACCTTTGTGTCCTAGGGCTAGCAGTTCTTGCTGTCCAAAGTTACATTTTTTGAGAGATATCTTCATGTTGATTGGTGTACATTTTCCCAATATTTTATCGATTTTCCTCACATGGTCTTCCCATGTTTCTGAGTATATTATGATATCATCAATGTACACTACCATCCACCCTTCCATTATTTCATCTTGAAATATGGTATTCATCATCCTCTGAAAATGGGCTGGTGCATTCTTAATGCCAAATGGCATTCTAGTATATTCATATATGCCCATATGGCATATAATTCTTAGCAATTTGATGGAATCTGGTTTCACCCCATTCTGGTGGAAACCTTTCATGCAATCCATTTTTGTAATAAACTTGGCTTTTTCTAGCTTATCTAGTGCATGTGGTATCCTTGGGATGGGGTACCTATCTGCTTTGGTGTAATTATTCAAAGCCCTGAAGTCACCACATAGTCTGGATTTACCATCATGCCAAGTTATAAGGACTGGTGTAGTGACTTCTACTATCTTATTATGTCCTATTTTCCTTATTACCCCCATTTCTAGGAGTTCATTGATATGTTTCTCAATTTCTTTCCTAGTTTCCATGCTGGCTGGGTATGGTGGTCTCCTAAGCATGGGTGGATATGGTCTTTCTACATCCAGATATAATTATATATCATGTCCTTTGATTTTTCCTAGTGGTTCATCTCCTATTGCAAAAGCTCCTCTATGCTTTCTCAATACTTTCAGTAAGTTGAGTTTCATTTTACTGGTGAGTTGAGTGCTATATTGGGCTTCTTTGAATTCTTCCACTAGTTCTTTCAGGGTGTTATCATTTGTTATATGATTTATGTCAAAGGAAATTTTTTTGTCTTTGTTTGTACCTATGGTAAGATATCTATTTTTACTATTGCAAATGTCCATACCATACATTCTTTGGTACTCTGTACCTAGTAAGAATCCTTGTAAATGTGCATTCTCTAGAACTACAAATTCAGGTTCTAGTCTGATATTTCCTTTTTGGTGTGGGATAATTATCTCTTTGATTATTGTCCCCAGTGAGTGCATTTTGCCTGATGCACTTTTAAAGTTTCTAGCTTTTGTTGGGATTATATCCTCTTCCCATTTGGGGAAGTGTTGTTTTAAGTATTCTTTTGCTACTATGGAGAAACTTGCTCCTGTGTCAATGATCATTGGGTGTTTACAGTTCTCAATGTAAACTGTCAATTTTGTAGTTGTTCCATGAATGAATCCCATCCCTCTATTTGGGGTTACCAGGAATGTTTGTGCATTCTGTGTGTGCTTACAGAGCTCTTTGTCTGTTGTTATTTGTGGTATTCCTGAAGCTAATTCAATGTCTTGTATTTCAAGTGAGCTTTCTTCATTGCATTCCACTATGTATTCTTCTATGGTATCAAGTTCACTTTGTGATTCTGCTCTCATACCATTTCCCATACTGTCAGAATCAGATTTATCACCTGTTTGTTCTTCTTCTGATTCTTCATCAATTGCATATATTTTCTTTTTTGGTTTTGTGCAATTGTTGGCATAGGGGTCTGGTGATCCACAGTTATGGCACACATGTTTCTTTTTTGGGGTTTCTTTCCCTTTCTCTTTGTTTGTCTCTTTAACTTCAGACTTCTTGTCTTTGAAGTTTAATTTATAGGATGTGTACCTTCCTATGGAGGGTTTTTTCCTCACATCTTGTATGACATTTGCTATGTCATCAATGCTGCTGATGTTGTTGCATCTGCATTTGACTGCATGTTCTAGATCTCCTGGTAATTTTGTTAGGAGTTTATGGTTTCTCATTTCTATTGTCATATTGGGATCAATAGCTTTTAGCCTTTTTGTTTGTTTGAGACACCATTCATATGGGCCTTTTTCTGTGGAGTATCTATCACTTTCAAAGGACATGGTCTTTTGCCAGATCCAACTACCATTGCTATACTTTTGTATAATCTGGTTCCTACACCATGGCCAGCTTTTCCTGCCATGTATTTCTGTCATCTCAGTATACCATATATTTGCATGGCCTCTGAATGCTGTGTTAAGTCTTGTTGTGATCCAGTAGTCTGGTATCTTTGGGACATCAACAAAGAGTCCATCAATATAGTCAATGATTTCCATATGGTCATATTCCCCAATTCCTGAGAACTTTGGCCAGTTTGCTACTTCTGGTAACTGTTTTAGTGCCTGTTTCTCTGAATAGCTGAGATTTTCCCCATCTTGGTACATTGACACTGATCTTAACTTTGGAATCTGATATTCAGGTTCCTGGTCATAGTCTTTATCATCTTCTTTCAATTTTGTAGAGGTAGTCGGTTGACCTTGTGTTGGAGGGTATTGATTTTCTTTTCTGTCATAGAGGTAATCAATTTCCTTATCAAAGCTATCCTGTTGCTGCTGGCTACTCCTCAGATCTCTCCTTACAGTTTGTTGTTCTTCTATAATTGAATTCAACTGTCTGTTAGTTTTTTCAAATTCTGTCCAAATTTTGGCCAGATTTGTATTTAAGTCTTTTATGACTGTTGCTTGGAAAGCATTTTCTTCTTTCAATGTTTCCACTTCTGTCTTCATTTTTTCTGAGGTTTCATGTGTCCAATCCATGAATTGGGCCAATTTGGTCCATGTGAATTTGTTTTCAAACTCATTAATGTGGATTGTAGTCTCAGTTATTAATTCTGGATCAATTGAATCAGAACTATCAACACTATTTGTAGGTACAACTATTTTTTGCTTTTGTGTACTTCTTGGACTAAGTCCATCAGCTTTCTCATCAATGGGTCTGCTTCCTTCTTCCTCTGGTTTAAAGAAGTTTCGTTTCTCCCTTGGGCTCCTTTTGTCCTGTTGGAAACTACCTGGAATGGTTGGGGAGCCTTGGATGAAGTTTCCTTTGGCTTGTAAGGCCTGGAGCTGCTGGATTGTTGTGGGGAAGATGGGGCTTCTCCTTCCATTTCTGGGGGTACCTGAATCTGACTGGGCTCTTCCTTGTGCCAAGATCTCTCTATGGCTTGTATGGCAGCCTGGTTCCCTTTGATTCTGATTGCTCTTTCTTCTAAGAGTTTGAAATTCTTGTTGGTATTCCAACCTTGCATTTCTGTCATAAGCTCCATCCAAGCCATTTGCTTGAGAGAGATCTTCTGAGTTGTTATCCCCACTTCTGCCCATGATGCTGCCATAGTGAACATTTTGTTGTCCATGCTCCATGTGAAGAGGTCTTTCAGCAGTTTGTGTATTTGAAGGACCTGTTCTGCATCTGTCCAATATCCTGGTTGGACTTCTGGGTTGAATTTGATTTTGAATAAGACCTTGGGTAGGAGTTCCCTGATGGTAAGTCCTTTGCTGGTCATTTGATCCAGTGATTGGCTATCTTCTTCCTCTGTGTCTTCTTGGCCAGTGTTCTGGTTGATTTCTTGGGAATCCAAGATCTCTAAGAAGTGGAGGTGTCATATTAACAATGTTAGAAAATGACAGACAATGAAAAATGTTGTATGTTTAAAGGTTTATTTACCTTTAGCAGGCCCTTGTACAAATTTATGATCTATACTCTTTGGCAATTTGCCTCTAGAGTTTACAACTGGGTTGATAACAGTGATTTTCTGTTTTTCAATTTGTTTTGGTGATCCAACTGGTTTTGTTTGAGCCTTTCTGGGTTTTTTGGCCCTTGGCACGGCTATTGGTGTCCAATCTTTTGAGTTGATTGTCACTTCACTGTGTCTTTTCTGCTTGCCCTCGGTTTTTGGCAGCACCTCTCTGTCTTCTGCGGCTGTCACAGATGGATTTCCTTGTGACTGGGTTTCTAATGGAATATAGTCTTTTTCCACTATTCAGAAAAGATATTTCAGATTGTATATCAGTATTTTATGATAAAACAAAATGATTATATTCAATTCTACTGTTATTTTTCAAAGGTTTTTAGGTATTATATGTGTTTTTTTATTATTTTTATATGTTTTTTATTGAAAAATAACAGTTTGTTGAGTTTTTCACTTATGTTTTATAAGTGAAAACTATAATATCCAAGTGTTTTGTGAATGATTCACTTGGATATTATTGTGGTTTTATATAAACACGTCAAATTTATTAAATTATAATAAATTTGATTTGTTATTATAAATATTATAAATAATATTTATTTTAACACTTGATTTTTGATTTAAATTATCAATTAATTTCAAGTTTTCACGTCAATTTGAGTGATGTCTTGTTTTAAAGGAAATATTTAATTAAAATATTCCTTATAAATAATAAAAAATTATTTTATTATTTAATATTTATTAATTATTTATTAATAAATGTTTCTTTATTAATTTTCACGCACTTTGGTGAAAAATAATAGTAAAATAAATAATATACTGTTTGTATATTATTATTTATATTGAAATTTAAATAATACTGTTGTATTATTATCAAATTTCGTGAAAATTTTTGCAATATAATGAAAAAGAGGATTTGTACTCTTACTCTCAAAAAAAATATTTTGTAATATATATTTTTGGAGAAAAAAAATGTGTATATAATATATGATGCTATATTATAAAAAAAATGATAATAATATAAAAATAAGATAAATTTGAAATTTTATTCACTGTTAGTAAAATACCTTTTAAATAGCTGAATTTTACGCCTAATTCAGTTCAAAACACGTCCAATAAGGTTGAAAAACCACGGCCAGGCCCCCAAAATGTCAGGGTGAGTCTATATAGTAGCTATAAAATGTAGTTACAAGCTAGTATTATGACTGTGACATGTCAAAAACAAATAAGATTAAATCTTCAGGTCCTACTGCTACTTGGTAACAGTGGTGATGAGTCTATTGAGGACCTGGGTTGCAATACTCTAATATCTTTGACTGTAAAGAGGTACTACAGTAATTATGTTCTAATTATATCTTTTAATAATAATTCTAAGGGCACTACTAATTGATAACAGTTTTGTCATGTAAGAATATGGATAATAAGATAATAATAATGGGTTTTCAAGGAAAAAACCATTCTTTTTATATCTTTCAAGACTGTCAAGAGTTATTAACTCTTCACACGTCAGTGGAGTGAAAACTTTCACTCCAATGGTCAATCTGTGGTTCTGGATCCTCAATTCTGATGTCAATAGAGGCAGAATTGTGTTTTTAGCACCACAAATGATCATTCTGGGTCAATACAGGGTGAAAAAACTTTTCACCTGCCACGTCAGCACTTGGATGACGTTGTTCTGGTGTCTGTATGATCAATATTAGTCATTCTGGGCGGGTTTAAGCTTTAAACAACCATTATTTTAAGTATCAAGCCAGTACTGGTTGGTACAGGTTTGGTACAGGCCAGTATTGGTCAAAATACTTCCAACCAAGATATCTTAGTCAGCTTTTGAGATATCAAGAAACCAAGAGCACAGAATTGAAGGGCTTAATGAGCTCTTCAATTTGGTATGCTTCATGTTTACCCTTCTTTCAAATAGCAAAAGTTATAAGGGTTTTAAGTTTTTAGATGTAATTTTGTACATCAGTATGAGGCTTCAAAAACTTCCATGGCAGATATCTTCTCCAATTTGGAAGATATCTGTATTATGATGATACAGTTTTTTAGGGCTTGATTAGCTCTAAAGTTTGGTATATTACACTGTACAGTTGTATGAGTGTATGCCAAAGATACAGGGGTTTGTTTACTTTCTTGTTTTCAGAATATCTGTATTTTTGGTTGTTAAACCTTTGAACCAAGATCCCTCAGTCAATTTCAGATATACAGAGGTCTAATGTATCTCAAATTAAAGATCCTGTTTATATCTTTAATTTGGTTATACGTTTTTACAGCTTTGTACAAGCCCTCTTTGACTTTCAGGGGGTCTTGGTTTTAAAATAGGTCATATGGTATCTCCAGTTGTAGTGGTGTTACAACAACATGGATGATATCATTGTGTAGCTCTCTATGTGAGCTTTAAGAAAAATTCCATTTTGGTATAGGATAACTTAAATATGCATAAGCTAGATGAGAGGTGAAAATAAGGGTTTTGACTTGTTTATTCTCCTCTAGGTTTCCTTATTCTGTTTGGATAAGGTTGGTGTTCAATTTAAGAGGAGTTTTTTCCTCTTACTTATTACCTGTATTGACTATTTTTGTCCAATACTTGTCATACCATTATTTATGGTATGTTGGATGTCATGCTAGTGCTCTGTTTTGAGTCACAGGCTGACAGAAAAGGTATCCAATGTTCACCTCACTCAAAATCATCAAACCAGCAATCTGATATATGTATCAGTAATAGCTCTCAAAAAACTTCTTTCTGAAACATTCAAACAGTTTCTTCATAAATACAGCCCAAAAACACTTGTAAAGGCTGGATTTACCAAATATATTTTGGATTCACAAGTCTGAAGCTTTATGATCACCCAGCTCCACCACACCTCTTGTACAGACCCTGTACATCCATAAAGGGGAGTATTATACAAATCAATTCAAATCAAGATTCCTTGCAAAAAAATTCACTCTTTGGATCCGGGATGGTTAATTCTCAAATATTCCCACCCCTATTTCTCCCCCTGGGGACATCTCCCCAGTTAATTGATATTTTCATTTATTATTTCATAAATATTCTTATTCTTGGTTTTAGAGTATTATATTTATTTGCTTTAAGTTGGTCTTTGTATTTCCTCACCTTTTCAGAAGAGTTGTGGTGGTCATATCCTTATTAACCGTAAGATGTGTCTATGAAACTGTTGATAATATTATTATTAATCAGCAGTACTAAGACTGTTCTTATTAAATGTAATAATAAAAATTATTATAACCACAATTAAATAATTAAAGAATTATTTCTTTTACGTGTTATACACTAATAGTGATTATACCAGTAAGCAGTAATTGTCTACAAGAATCAATTACAAAAAGAATTTAATAATAAAAACTTCTTTTATTAAAATAATAAAATTATTTTAATGTATAATTATCTTTTAAAAAAATTATTATAAAGATAATTATTGAAGAAAACTATTACTAGCAAAAAAATTTAAGAATTGAGATGAATTACTCACTATTAATCCAATGAACCTTTTAGAAGATAATAGTAGAGTGTAACAACCACTCACCAGAGGTAAGGGTATTCATTCACACACCCACTCAGACACCTCAAATCAGCAGATCCAGCATTTGTATCAGCATTCAATTTCAGCAATCTTCATTCTGAAACATGCATACAGCTTGGTACCTCAATACAGCCTGTCAATACCTGTACAGGCTGGTTTCACCCAATACAGTTTCAATACACCAACTTAGAACTGTATGATCACTTCAATACACCACACCTCTTGTACAGGTTCTGTACAGCCATACAGGACCTGTATTGGCCAGACTCAATTCAATCATCAAATATTCTCATGAAAATTCTTCCTCTGGATCAGGGCTGGTGATTCTCACATATACCAGCCCCTCTTTCTTCCCCCTGGGGACTTTTCCCCAGTTAATTAATTTAGTTTATTTATCATTTCATAATTATTCTTATCCTTATTTTGGGGTATTATAATTATTTAATTTTAAGTTAGTCTTTGCCTTTTCTTTCTTCGCCTGTACAGTATGAGTTGGGTGGCCATATCCTTATTAACCCTTCTCTTTCCATTCTGACAGGTTGAAACAGTGGACTTTGACTTGTTTGTGGTTGTCTCTTCTATTCTTTTACTCTTATCTTTTTTTGCTGCTTTTTCTTATATTTATTCTTTAGCAATTTATCTTTAACACTCTTAAGTGTATCTCTTTTTATCTTATCTTTGAGCCCTCCATAAGTGAGTCCCAGTTCACTGAGTGCCAGGCCCTCTTCACTTCGAAGAGCCCCTGTGACATTAAATTAATTAACTCATATTTGATTCTTTCTTTTCATTCATTTATATTCATTTCCTCTCATTCATCAATTATGACCTTTTCATGATTTTATGATTTTTTATGATTTTCTATGAATTTTTCTCTCTCATCAATTTTCATCTCATTCATTTCATTCTTATGAAAATTGATTCTTTTTCCTTTCTTAATCATTGCTGACCATTTCATCGCTTCATTTTATTCTTATCAATCAAATTTTTCTGTGTTCTTATTCAGGTTTCATCTAGGAATTATTGATTGGTTTAATTGATTGGATTATTCATTGGGATTCATTTGGGTTATTGATTCAGGATTTATTGGATTTATTGACTTTGAACTCTCAAGATATTGATTGATCCTCAAGAATTGATTTTGATTATTGATTTGATTTGACTCATCAAGATATTGAATTGATTTCTGAAGATTTTGAACTGATTGATTGATTCCTCAAGACTTGATTTCATATTGAAGACATTTATTGATTGATTATTGATTGAATATTGATTGATTATTGATTTCCTCAAGATTATTGATATTTGATTTGAATTGATTGTTGATTGATTGAATTTATTTGACTGTTGATTGAATTTGATTCCTCAAGATTTGAATTGATTCCTCAAGATTCATCAAGATTTTATTGTGATTGATTTGGCCAAGTTTTGATTATCTTTAATACCATCAAGTTTTATTTCATTTATTTCATAATTCCAGTTCAGCATAGCCCCCCAGCAAAGAATACTAGATCCCAGAAAATTCCAGCTGTTCTCACTCCTACAGCAAGGGCTCCTCTTGACCGCACACCATCAGTTCATCAACTGAGTGCAAACTTGGACAGAGGACCACCAATGGAAGGAGCAGCACCCTCAAGAAGAGGTGGAATGAAATCTAGAAGATCAAGATCCTTTTCTGGACTTTTGGGTGGCTACCCTGGCATGTCTGAAGGTGCAAGAGCAAGATTAGGGGAAGTTGAAGATGAAGAGGGGGAAGAGTCTGTGGAAGAGGAAGATTCTGGGGAAACTGAAGTGGCAGATGCCTTGGCAAATGCTCCAGAGGTGCCTCAGGGTTCTAATCTAGCCCTTTCTAGTCAACCTCTTGTCTCTCAAACTGATCCAAGTCTCCTCAAGATGATGGAGAAGATGACTCAATTCATGGGACAACTCACTCAAGCAGTTGCCCCCAGGGACAATTCCAAAGACCCTGCTTTCAAGACTCCATCCATGAAGGCACCTGATTCTTTTGATGGTACTCAAGCTCATAAGTTGAGAGGATTTATCCAATCCTGTCAACTAAGTTTTCATAATGATCCAGCAAACTTCTTCTCTGACAGGAAGAAGGTTTTGTACTCAACTTCTTTTCTTACTGGTAGAGCTGGCAAATGGATTGAACCTTACCTCTCAAATATTTCCAATGAAGACCCTTCCTACCTCCTCAATAATTGGCCATTGTTTGAATCTCAATTATTCAATCTGTTTGGTGACCCCAATGAAGTCAGGAAAGCTGAACAGGAGCTGGACAATTTGAGGATGAAGGAAAGTGGTCATGTTTCCTTGTACATAGCAGATTTCAGAAGCTTAATGTCAAGAATTGGAGATTGGGGGGGAAGAGCTTACATTCATGTGTACAGAAGAGGATTGGCATCAAGATTATTGGACCAATTGGCTTCTCACCCTGGAACGTTTGACTCTCTTCAAGAACTTATGGATGTCACTTTAGAATTAGACACAAGATATCATGAGAGGCAAAAGGAAAAGGGCAGTCATCAAGAGAAGAAGCCTCCAATCATTGGATCCAATTCCTTCAAGCCTCCTCAAGGTTCATCATTCAAGAAGCCTTATCACAATAAGAATAAGAAGAGGAAGAATTTCCAAATGTCCAAAGACAAGCCTCATGCTGCTCTCCTCAATAAGGACAACAAATTAATTGGTTCTGAAAAGGAGAGGAGGATTAAAGAAGGTTTGTGCAATTATTGTGGTGGAAAGCACCCATTTGAAAAATGCTTCAAGAGGCCTGAGAATAGGCAAGGATCATCAGAAGGCTTCCCTAGCAAGCAGGGGAAAGCCTGAGTGGGAATCATGATTTGTTCAATGGTTCTCACTTATTTCCTTCAAGAGCACAATTGTGCACTCTGAATACTAGTGTCAAGAAATCTTTAAAATTTCTTATTTTTTCTTCAATCTCTGATATTTTTTATAGTATTTTCAATGATTCTGGTGCTACAAACTCTTTTATTGCAAAGAATTTTGTTCTCAAGTACTCATTGACTCTGTCAGAGCTCCCTGAAAAGATTCCTCTTTTCATTTTGGATTCTAATGAATCCCCTGCCTTGTTCATCACCCATTATACCAAGTGGGTAGTTGACTTGCCTTCCTTCCCAAGCTTTGAATGGGACTTCTTTATCATATATTCACCCAAGGGAGAAGACCTGATATTGGGCTATGATTCCCTTTACCATTTCAATCCCATTATTGATTGGAAAAATGGATTGATCACCTATGATTCTAATCATAAGGATTCTAGTGGTATTATTCCTTCTACTAGTAATGACTTAGCCACTGCTGTCAACAGTGTTGCTCTGGCTGGTGAACTTAAGACACCTTCCATTCCTTCTTCTGTCCATATCCCTTCCATAATTCCCTCTCAGTCATTACTTCCATCAAGAGATGAAGTCTTCAAAGAGATAAAGGATGTTGGAGAAGATGTTGCCATATCTTCACTTCATCTCTTTCAAGGGGATATGGACCTTCCTCCCTTATCTTTTCATGCATTGTGAGCCTTGAGGTATATTTTACATACCCAAATAGGCCACAATTATCTTAAAAAGAAATTTTGAATTATGCAAATCTCATAAGTCATGCATATATCCAAAATTTATCATTTTCAATTTCAGAAAAGATGAATAACTTTTTATTGAGTAGGTAAATCCATGGATTTAAGACCAGATTTGGATTCTACACAAAAATTCACCTAGGGTAGCTCCATAGAGTGAATAAGCTCAATTTAAGTATTTGAGGTGGTAAAATGGAAAATACTTCAATACCACATCATTAATACCACATAAAAGATCCGTGAAAATTTTTGTTTTTCTTGATTTTTAGCCAAAATAATGGGAAAGTGAGAAATCCCATGTTACATATACACTAAGAATAGTGTTATGCATGTTTTGAGCACTTAATATCATGGTATTCTTACATGGACTTTTGGTACACCCATAGTGGATATCTCACTTTAAGCTTAAATTACTATTTTGACGTAAAAATTAGGCAAGGGGGACAAAAGACATCAAAGAGAGCCAGGGTACCCAACTTCTGAGGCCTCAGAGGCGTGGATAGCTCCAGAGCATGGATCCATGGCTCATCTTGGCCCAATTGGTAAACTAAAACTCTTTGGGAACTTGGTTACCAAGTTACACCTACTGTAATCATAAGAAAAATAGCAAATAACCTGCTATTTTGACGTGCCAAGGAGGTAATAAGCTACTTAGACTCCTGTAACCACGTCAATTCTTGATGACTTTCCATGACTAGACCCTAAAAGAGTAATTAAACCCTTTTGGGATCCATATTCATTGATTTACCTCATAGCAACCAGCAAAATACTGCTATTTGCAATTCTACGTAGAAATAAGGTAAAAACTTCAAAAATTCATTAAAAATACAATTCTTAATGAATCCTTCTGAAACTTTCAGGACCAATGGAGAACTGTATTATCTATGGTACAACCAAAAAGAATTATGGTTTTACTAGTAAAATTCAAAGTTTTACTTGCAGTCCATTTTTGACCATTCTACGTGAAATACTGAATCTTCAAAAATTCACAGTAATTACAACCTGTGATGAAATTGGCAATAACATTGATAACTTTGAGAAATCAATGATTATTTTAGAATAAAAGAAGATTTACAGATGTTACTCCTTTTATTCTTAACCATATTGGGGTTGGTAGTCACGTAAAAGCATCAATTAAGTAATTATGATAATCTTACGTGACAACAGATGATGCAATCATTAATCCAAAAGGGTTTATTGTTTTCTCACTCACTGGTTTTTCAGTTTGCTCCATGGCACGCCTCTGTGAGCTGTTGTTGACTTAAAAGAAGCCTATTCTTGCTGTTTTTTCCGTATCATCATCTTATCAATTTATTAAATCATTATTACCAACAAGTAAGTATTAGTTAAAGCTATTCTTAAGTATTTTAAATCTTTCAAAATCATCCAGAAAGACGTGAAATCATAGAATCCAACTATATTTTGTTGTAATACTGTTATAAATCCTTTTGATCCCTTAAATCCACAATTCCACGTCAAATTTCTCTACTCTTACCTATCAATAAGTTCTTTGGAGTATTAGTGAGTCATTTATTCTTAATTCTTAAAGTTTTTTTCTAGTAATAGTTTTCTTCAAGAATTATCTTTATAATTATTCTTGCAAAAGATAATTATATATTAAAATAATTTTATTATTTTAATAAAGAAGTTTTTATTATTAAATTCTTCTTGTAATTGATTCTTGTAGACAATTACTTGCTCACTGTTAAAATCACTAGTAGTGTTTAACACGTGAAAGAACTAATTTTTTAATTATTTAATTGTGGTTATAATAATACTTTATTATTATATTTCATAAGAACAGACATAGTACTGTTGACTAATAGTAATATTATCATCAGTTTCATAGTCACATCTTACATGCATCCCTGGAGGAGCAGTGGGATGAGGAGGAAGAGCCAGAAGAAATTGAAACTGTGTTGAAGGTTGTTCCTCCTGCTTATCACCAATATTTGGATGTATTCTCCAAGGTGAAAGCAGAGAAACTTCCTCCACACCGCGCCTGTGATCACCATATCGAATTGGAGGGTCTTCTACCTCCAATTGGTGTTATCTACTCATTATCAAATCAAGAGTCAGAAACACTGCGGGCCTACATTTCAGAGAATGTAGAGAAAGGTTTCATTAGACCAAGCTCCTCTTCAACAGGAGCACCTGTCCTTTTTGTCAAGAAAAAGGATGGAGGTCTTCGTTTGTGTGTTGACTACCGCAAACTCAATGCTGTCACTAGGAAGAACAGATACCCTGTTCCTCCTATGAACCAGCTTCTTACCGTATTCAACGGTTCCACTATCTTCTCCAAGATAGATTTGCGTGGTGCATATAACCTTCTGAGAATCAAAGAGGGGGATGAGCACTTAACTGCCTTTAGAACCAAATATGGCAGTTATGAGTATTTGGTCATGCCGTTTGGCTTGACCAATGCTCCTGCTTCTTTCCAAAATCTAGTAAATGATATCTTTGCAGATTTTTTGGATGTGTTTGTTGTGGTTTATCTAGATGATATTATGGTCTTTTCCAGTTCTGAGGAGGAACATGTCAAACATGTGGCCTCTGTCCTCCAGAGACTGAGGGACAATAATCTGTTTGCCAAAGCCTCCAAGTGTGTATTCTATGCCTCAAGTGTGGAATACTTGGGCTATGTTGTTTCAAGTGATGGCCTCAAGATGGATTCTTCAAAAGTTCAGCAAATCCTCAATTGGCCTCAGCCCTAAAACATCAAGGCTCTTCAATCTTTCCTTGGCTTTGCCAATTTTTATCGACGTTTCATTAAAAATTATTCTAAAAAAATCACTTCTCTCACTTCCCTCCTTAAAAAAGATTCTCCTTTCATCTTCAATGAGGAAGCTCTTAGTCAGTTTCAAGCACTCAAAGAAGCTTTCACCTCTGCTCCTATCTTATCTCACTTTAATCCTTCTCTACCTACTATAGTAGAGACTGATGCTTCTGATTATGCATTGGGAGCCGTACTGAGTCAGGTGAATGACTCTGGAAAGCATCCCATTGCATTTGATAGTCGCAAGCTCTTACCAGCTGAACTCAACTATGAAATTCATGACAAGGAACTCCTTGGCATAGTTTGGGCTCTCAAGCGCTGGAGAGCATTTCTTCTTTCTCTTTCCAATCCTTTTGAGGTCTTGACAGACCACTCTTCCTTGCAGTATTTCATGTCTTCCAAAGTTCTTACTCGTCGTCAGGCCCGTTGGGCTGAATTTCTCTCAGAATTTCATTTCACTATCACTTACCGCCCAGGCAGGCTGGCCACTTTACCAGATGCCTTGTCACGTCGGGACGACGTGTACCCAGAGAGGGGGGTGGACTACATCAGCAAGAATCCTCAGAATTTTCATCAAGTACTTAAGCAAGATGGAATTCAAGAGTCAAGATTCTTCTCAATCAAAGTGGAAATTTTCTCAGATTTAGTTGACAAGATTCAAAAAGAAGTATGGCAAGACAAAGACTACAAAGAAATACTCAAGCAACTAGCAAGAGGTGAATCAGTTCCAGATTATTCTCTTGAACCTCAAGCCAAGTTATTATTATTCAAAGATAGAGTGGTAATCCCAAGCAATAAAGAACTTCAACTCAATATTCTTCAAAAGCATCATGATTCACCATTGGATGGCCATCCTGGCCACGAGAAGACCCTCAAGCTCATCAAGAGGGATTTTTATTGGGCTGGCATGAATCAATTCATCAAGGACTATGTGTCCTCATTTCAGCAATGTTCAAGAAACAAGAACATTCATCACAAGAAGTTTGGATTACTCAAGCCTCTTTCAATTCCATCTGGTCCTTGGAATTCATTATCAATGGACTTCATCACTCAATTGCCACTTTCCAACAACTTTGATTCAATTTCAGTAGCTGTGGACAGATTCTCAAAAATGGAAATCTTCATTCCAACTTATGGCACAATCACTGCTCTGGATTTAGCTCAAATCTTCATTAGTCATGTATTTTCCAAGCATGGACTCCCAGTCAGTATTGTCAGTGATAGAGGATCCTTATTTGTTTCATCATTCTGGACTCAATTGTGTCAGCAGCTCAAGATATCAAGAGATCTTTCAACTGCCTTTCACCCTGAAACAGATGGACAGACAGAGAGGGTAAATCAGATATTAGAACAGTACCTTCGGATGTATGTCAGCTATCATCAAGATGACTGGTACACCTGGCTCCCTCTGGCTGAATTTGCCTATAATAAGGCAGAACATTCATCAACCAAGCAATCACCCTTTTTCACCATTTATGGAAGAAATCCCAGCTTTGACTCAATCCACATTTCTCAAGACTCACCTGCTGGAAAGTTATCAACAAAACTCCAATCAGTACAGCAAGTTGTCAAAGAAGAATTAGAATCAGCAATAAGGAGATTCAAGAAGTATGCAGATAGAAATAGGGCAATTCCACCTGATTTCCAACCTGGGGACAAAGTATGGCTAGCTTCCAAGAACATCAAGACAACAAGACCCACCAAGAAATTATCAGAAAGATGGTTGGGACCCTTTGAAGTTCTTAAGAAGATTGGCAGCCATGCATATCACCTCAAGTTGCCTCAGAAATGGAAGACAGTTCACCCTGTATTCCATGTGTCCTTATTGGAACCAGTCAAGCATTCAACTATCCCAAATTGTCATCAATTGCTGCCACCACCAGTTTTAGTGGAAGAGCAAGAAGAATGGGAAGTGGCTCAGGTTCTGCACTCAAAACTCAAAAGAGGTAAATTATGGTATCTTGTAGAGTGGAAAGGATTCAGCGAAGACCCAGAAAGAACCACTTGGGAACCAGCTTCCAACCTTACCAACTCACCAGACCTTGTCAAGGATTTCCATTCATTATATCCAGACAAGCCTGGTCCCAATACCTCAAGAGTTTGATTTTATGGTGCTTGGTGGGGAGAAGAAGTTATGAAAGTAAGTTCCTCTCCTGGCATGCACCTTTAAGGGGGTATTCTACCCAGATGTTGTTGTAAGCATCACCTTGGCCACTTTGTGAGCACTTGTAAATTCTTTGGAGAGGTTCAGGAAGCATACAACATCAATACCCTCCATTTGGACCTTATCAAGATATGGCCAAATGTTTCGTTCTTTCTTTATGTTTTCATTCTCTTTCTTTATTACCATTTCAATTTATGCCAATCATCACAATTCAAGACGTTCTTTACTTCAAGTCACTTACGGCAATTCATTTCAGTAGTCATTTAAGGCAATTCATTTCAGAAGGCATTTATGGCAATTTATTTCAGTTTTATGGTGCTTGGTGGGGAGTGGAAGTTGTAAAAGTAAGTTCCAACTCCTGGTATGCATCCCTGAGGGTTCTACTTCTTGTAAAACATCACCTTGGCCACTCTGTGAGCATCAAATGCTTGGTTTTCATTTTTCAGACACTTCTTTGGCCAGAATCAAGCAACTCACCACAAGAAGGACCAACTATCAGGAATTTTTCTTTATTTCTTTCTTTACTCTCATTTTCTCTTATTATTTTTCTTTCCTTCTTTACTTGTATAATTTTCTTTCTTTTATTTCCTTTTTATTTTCATTGGAAGCAGCAGCATCCCCTCCCAAATCACGTATTGGGAGGTTCCTTTATTATTTTAATCATTTTATTTTATCTCATTCATTAGTTGTTATAAGAGCATGAATAGGAGTCAAACCAACCATAAACAGGAACAAGACACTGGATTTCACTCCACCCAAATCATCAAGTCCACATCAAATCAAACGTTTGACCTCAAGGGAATTTGGGCCACAAGTCAATCATGGCCCCCCTCAAAACCTCTCAATGTCAAGGTCCAAGGCCCCTTTGGGGGCTGGAGTCAGCATGGGGGCCTCCCCTGCAAGTTTGGGGAAGGCCAAGTTCTTGGTGGTCCTGGACCCCACCAATGGGTCCAGGCCATAAAGGGTGATATCTTCTTTTTTGGGCCATTTTAGGTCCCATGACCCCCTTGGGTCCCCAGCAAATTTGGGCCCTGGGGGCCTCCAATAACCCCCACGGACCGCGGACCGCGGACCGTAGGACCCCAAATACTTCAAAAAGGCCAAAAGGCCAGAAAATTGCAAAAACCCATAATTTGGCCATAAAAGGCCATGGACCCAAGTTTCACCCAAAGACACCAAGAAGCCAAAAAAGGCCAGAATGGCCATAAATTCAAGGATCCTCAAGATCCTCCATAGAGAAGGCACCAGCCCAAAATCACTATAAAGGGCTGGTTGAGGCATTTTGAAGGTGATTGGGGACAAGACCCCTGAATTCTTGTCACCATCATTTTCCCTGATTGGGCTGGCCAGATGAGCACACTTCATATATTCATCTGGCACCATTTTTGGAGCACAAGAGCTCAGTGGCCATCATTTTGGGATACAACCCAAGGCCACGCCCCAAGGACGTCAGTTGTTGAAATCAGAAGAACAGTTCAAAGTGGGGTATTTACTCAAAGCTAAAGAAGGGGGAAATAAGTTTAATTGACAGAGAAGAGATGGAGAAGGATTTCGAGATAATGGTCAAAAGAAAACTCTTCAAAGCATTGTGTGGGGTAGTGAGATGCCACTCAACAATGGCAGGGTATTATGGTGTTCAGGAGCCCACCAGTTTCAAGAGGGGGATACTGTAACAACCACTCACCAGAGGTAAGGGTATTCATTCACACACCCACTCAGACACCTCAAATCAGCAGATCCAGAATTTGTATCAGCATTCAATTTCAGCAATCTTCATTCTGAAACATGCATACAGCTTGGTACCTCAATACAGCCTGTCAATACCTGTACAGGCTGGTTTCACCCAATACAGTTTTAATACACCAACTTAGAACTGTATGATCACTTCAATACACCACACCTCTTGTACAGGTTCTGTACAGCCGTACAGGACCTGTATTGGCCAGACTCAATTCAATCATCAAATATTCTCATGAAAATTCTTCCTCTGGATCAGGGCTGGTGATTCTCACATATACCAGCCCCTCTTTCTTCCCCCTGGGGACTTTTCCCCAGTTAATTAATTTAGTTTATTTATCATTTCATAATTATTCTTATCCTTATTTTGGGGTATTATAATTATTTAATTTTAAGTTAGTCTTTGCCTTTTCTTTCTTCGCCTGTACAGTATGAGCTGGGTGGCCATATCCTTATTAACCCTTCTCTTTCCATTCTGACAGGTTGAAACAGTGGACTTGAACTTGTTTGTGGTTGGCTCTTCTATTCTTTTACTCTTATCTTTTTTTGCTGCTTTTTCTTATATTTATTCTTTAGCAATTTATCTTTAACACTCTTAAGTGTATCTCTTTTTATCTTATCTTTGAGCCCTCCATAAGTGAGTCCCAGTTTACTGAGTGCCAGGTCCTCTTCACTTCGAAGAGCCCCTGTGACATAGAGAAATTTGATGTGGAATTGTGTATTTAATGGATCAAAATTGATTTATAACAGTATTACAACAAAATATAGTTGATTTATATGATTTAACGTCCTTTTGATTGATTTTTGAAAGAATAAAACACTTAAGAAATAGTTTTGACTAATACTTACTTGTTTGGTAATAAAGGTGTAATATATTAATGTGATTATCTGGAAAAAACAGAAAGAGGAGGCCTCTTTTAAGTCTAAGAAAATTCACAGAGGTGTGCCATGGAGAAAACTGAAAAATCAGTGAGTGAGAAAACAATAAAGATTTTTGGATTATTGATTTCATCATCTGTTGTCATGTAAGATTATCATAATTACTTAATTGAGGCTTTTACGTGACTACCAACCCATTTATGGTTAAGAATAAAAGGAGTAACAACTGTAAATACTCTTTTATTCCAAAACAATAATTGATTTCTCAAAGTTATCAATGTTATTGGAAATTTCATCACAGAATGTATCTTCTGTAAATTTTTAAAGATTCTGTGTTTCATGTGGAATCATCAAAAATGGACTTTAAGTAAAACTTTTAATTTTACATATAAAGGTATAATTAGTTTTGGTTTCTATATGAATTACACAGTTCTTAATTGGTCTTGGAAATTTCAGAAATATTCATCAAGAATTGTATTTTTAATGAATTTTGTAAGCTTTTACCTCATTTCTACGTAGAATTGCAAATAGCAGTATATGGCTGGTTGCTACAAGGTAAGTCAATGGATAATAGTGCAAAAAAGGTTTTAATTACTCTTTTGGGGTTTATTCATGGTAAGTAATTAAGAATTGACATGGTTCCAGGAGTGTAAGCTGTTCTTTACCTCCTTGGCATGTCAAAATAGCAGGTTATTTGCTATTTTCTTATGATTTGCAGTAGTTGTAACATGGTAACAAAGCTCCCAAAAGGTTTTAGCTTAATGATTGGGCCAAGGTCAGCCATGGATCCAAGCTTTGGAGCTTTCCACACCTCAGAGGCCTCAGAAGTTGGGTACCCTGGCTTTCTTTGATGTCTTTTGTCCCGCTTGCCTATTTTTTATGTCAAAATAGAATTTTAAGCTGCAAGTGAGATATCCGCTATGGGTGTACCAAAAGTGCATGCAAGAATACCATAATATTAAATGCCCAAAACACACATAACACTTTTCTTAGTGTATATGTAAGATGGGATTTCTCACATTCCCATTATTTTGGCGTGAAATAGAGAAAGACAAAAATTTTCATGGATCTTTTATGTGGTGTTGAAGGGTTTTCCATATTACCACCTCAAAGATTTGATTTGAACTTATTCACTCAATGGAGCTACCCTAGGGGATTTTCAGTGTAGAATCCAAATATGGCCTGAAATCAATGGATTTACTTACTCAATAAAAAGTTATTCATCTTTTCTGAAATCAAAAATGATGAATTTTGAATATATGAATGAGTTTTGGGTTATGCATAGTTCAGAATTTATTTTTAGGATGATTGTGGCCTATTTGGGCATGGGTATGTAAAATATACCTCAAGGCTCACAGGTGGTTTACCTCTGCACATGACCACAAAGTGAAAATTTTCAATATTGTGGGCTGGTTTGTGTTTCTATACACTCAATACAGAGTGATATTGGGTGGAAATGTGGCTTTAGAACCACAAGTAGTCATTTTTACCCTATACAGGGTGAAAATTTCACCAATGGAGTTAACAGGGGTGTTCTGGTGCTTCTGACACATCCGAACCTGTACAGAACCTGGATGGACCTCTGTATTTGACTTAACTATGAGGTATTGAAGTATAAACAAGATTCTTTGTCTGTTTGACACCTCATAATCATACTTATGGGATATTATCCCACTGTAAGGCTGTATTGGCCAAACTGGGGGATTTTAACCTTAAAGTTGCTATACCTTTGTCAGTTTTTAGGATATTGAGCTCAGAATTTTTTCATTGTGTAACCCTGGATGTGATCTACACAATGGTACCTCATATGGTATGGTTATCATTAAATATGGCAAAGTTATGCCATGTACAAGTTTTCTTGTACACATTTATGATTTGTCCAAAAAACTGTATGGAGCTTGTTTGCTCCATATCCTTTGTTCTAGATATGATATGGGGAAATAGATGGCACCATTAGATAGCCCTGATTGTGCGCTTTCCAAAAGGACCCCACTTTAGGTATCTCACACTAAAACTGTAGAAGTTAGATGAGAGGTGAATATTTTAATCACCATTATTTGACCTTATTTTAGTCATAACTTCTGTAATTCTGATGCTAGCTCAGTTTGGCTAGTACCATTGGTAAGGCCTAACTTAGAGCTTCAATTTGAATACCCATTTGATTGGGTTAAGCCTCTTCCTCTGGACTTCAGATGAGACGTGAAAATTAAGGTTTATGCTCAGCAATAGCTTTGAGCAGGAATATCTTTGTTATTCTTTGTCCTATGATGATGGGACTTGTATATTTGGAAAGAGGTGATTTTCCTCTTTCCTTTGAAAGCTTTTGAGTTAATTTGGCTCAGCTCCATGTTTTGGTGGTATCTTGGCTTTATCATTGGTTTATGGTATTTGGCTGTCATGCTTGTGCTCCGGTTTTGAGTCACAGGCTGACAGTGGCATTCCTTCTTCCAACTGTATATCCTGAATTTTTAGTTGTGTTTCCTCTTGATACTCCACTAGAAATTCCTCTTTTGGGTCTTGGTCATGATCAGAGTTTGCTCTGATGGCATCACCTGTAGAGTATCATTCAGAATCCTCTTTTTGCGATTCTTCCTCTGGGACTTGTCCAATGGCATAGACTTTTTTTGCCTTTGGAAAGTTTTTGGCATAGTGGTCTGTTGACCCACAGTTGTTACAAGAGTTTTTCTTATTAATGACTTCTGCCATCATTTCTTTGGGTTTTTCTTTTATTTCCAACCTGAAAGGTTGTTTCTCCTTGAAACTACTGCTAATTTATGGGAAATATTTCCCTCTATTTTCCCTCTTCCTCACATCTTGTATGGTCTTTGAAATGTCATCTAGAGTTCAACTCTGGCTGCATCTGCATTTTATTGCATGCTATAGTTCTCCTGGCATATGTGTAGAGATTTTGTGACTCCACATTTGAATTTTCATTTGAGGATCAATGGCTTTGACACCACTCATATGGATCTTTGTACACAGAGTACTTGTCATTCTCAAATGACATGTTCTTCTGCCCTATCCAAGTACAATTTCTATAATTTTGGATTATCTGGCTTTTTCCACCATGGCCAGTTTCTTTTGCCATGGATTTCCTTCATTTCTGTGTACCAAATACTAGCATGTCATTTGAATGAAGTATTTAATCTAGAAGTAATCCAGTAATGTTTTATGCCTGGTATATTAATGAAGAGTCAATCAATATAATCAATGAGCTCCATGTTATGATATTCTCCTACACCAGAGGATTTTGGCACGCTTGAGGCCTCTGCAAGCTGTTTCAGTGCTTCCTTCTCTTAATAAGTCATTTTATCTCCATCATGGTCTTGTGATGGAGATCTTGGATTATTATCAAACAAGAAATCTGGTTTGAGGTCTTCTTGGTATGGATTAACCAAAGCATGGCCCTTGGGTTGAGGCTTCATGTTTTGGAAGACATTACGCAATTCTTTTATGTACTGATGCATACAATCCCCATACCTCTTGAATTGATATTGCTCTTCAAAGATTTGATTTGGTCTTTTATTGGTTTCTTCAGAGGCTTTCCATAATTTAGCACAGCTCTTTTCAATGGCTTTTAATGTAGCCTCATGTAATTTTGTCAGTTCTTTCACCCTTTCATTGCTCCTATGGAGTTCATCAAACTTCTCTTTCTTTTTCATTGCAAATTGGGACATTTGTAACCAAAGTTGCTCACTTTTTAAGTTACTCTCAGGTGTGACAGCAATGTGTTCATTCTGAGTGGGGGTAATATTTTTATTAGTTGGGATACTGATTCTAGAAGTACTTACAGCTATTTCTGGCTTTTGTGTACTTCTTTCACCAATTCCAACAGATTCTGGATCATTGGGTCTGACTATTTCTGCCTGCGGCTGAAAGAGGCCTTGTTTTTCCATTTGTATCCCTGTTTTCTCCTGGAAGGTACCTGGGATTGTGAAGAATGGTGATTTGTGGCCACTGAGCTGTGGCCGCCTGAATGGTATGAAGCCACTGGAGAGTTGGGTTGTTCTACTCCTTGTGAGCCTGAAGGAATCAGAGTATGCTCTTTCTGGTTCAGTTTTTCTTCTAAAGCTTGGGTAGTGGCTTGATCCTTCCTTATCCTGGCTGCCCTTTCCTCCAGTAGTTTGAATTTCCTGTTGGAATTCCATCCTATGGTGATTACCATAGGATTTGTGAAGGATATCTCATTGAGACATATCCTCTGGAAGCTTGCTCCAAGCTCTTGCCAGTGTGATGCTAGGTTTAAACTTATGTTGTCCAGGCTCTATTGGAATAAATCTTTGAGGAGTTGGTGGAGCTAAATAACTTGATCAATATCCTTCCAGTACTCTGGTTTGAGGTTTCTGTTGAATTGGAGGGTGAATGGCAGAGTGGCTATGGCTTCATTCAGTGTCTTGCCATCCACCACTGTGTCCAAGGTGTCCTGTTCCTGGTCTTCTGGTTCTGACAAGGCCTTATCTGTCCTCTGGCTGGTTCCTTGGGATTCCAAGGTTCATGAGGTGTACATGGGACATATCAGTTTTTTCAAGAAGTCAAAAGCTTTATTTTCATAGGTTATTTACCTTTGACTGTGCCTTGTACAAATTTGTTTTCTACTTCTTTGGGAAATTTGCCTTTAGAAGTTACAACTGGGTGAATTATTGTAATCTTCCCTATACAAGTTATCAAGGTTGGTTTACCTTTTATGAAATAAGGGTTTTGTGGCTTTCTAGTCCTCTGAGTGGCTATTGCTGTCCACATTTTGGCAGTGATGAGGCCTTAACCATGCCTTTTGCCCTTGTCCTTGCTCCCTTCTGATTCCAAAGGGGTCACTGGTGGATTGCCTTGTGATTGGGTCTCAAGTGGGATGAAGTTTTCTTCCACTGAATCAAAGGAAATGAGTACTTATGTCAGTTAAGACTTCATAAAATTCTATTTCCACGTCTAAGAATGGCCTCTGGGAAATATATTACTACTATATTGTGCCTCTGTATTATGATATGTAATTGGAATTATCAATTAAAAACCAAAAATACTGCTTTGTGGATGTATGATGTAGAGTTTGTATCCAAATATCTCACAGATTAACTTGTAATTAACAAGTCGAATCTTATTAGTGGTTATGTAATGGACAATTGAAACTATCAACATATCCAAACGTGCCCCTGAACTGTTATTTACAGTACTGAGGGCTCTCTTGAATTAAAAAGGAATTTATTAAGGGTTTTGAAGTGTCTTGATATCACAAACACACCCAAAATATTCTTGTGGTGATTAAATTATAATCAGACCACATGAAAAAAAACATGGTGGTATATTGTGATATACCAGTCAAAAAAATAATATATGATATTATTTTTTTGAATATTTTATGCCTAAAAAAAGAAACAATGATGTTAGAATAGAAAAATAAGATAAAAACTTACTTTCATCCCAAATTTAGTCAAAAAAGTTCAAAAAACACACCTACGCCCCCAAAATATCAGGCTGAGTCTATGATGGGGTGGTAATAATAGTATTTCCAACCAAAAATATGACTGACACCAATAATAATGATGAAAAGGTTTTAAATAAACTATAAGGGCTTTATTATTAGTGGAATAGTGGTGGTGAGCACTGCTGAAAGCCCTGGGTGCAGTTTTACCAGCTGGTTTACTATAATAAAAACTACAATACTTAAGTCCAAAGTATACCTGACTTATTTTCCAGGAGTATAATGGTTTTGGAGAGTTGTACTAAATAGGAATTCAAGAACAGGATGGGGATTTCTCTTTTGGGAAGAGAAGGGTCCCTTTTTATCCTGAAATTGAGTGAAAGGGTCCCCTAGAACATTTAACGTAGAGGAAGTGAAGATTTTTAACTTCAGAGTACTGGCTTGTGGTTTGCACAGGGCCTGTATACTCTGTATTGGGATCAAATGTGGCTTTGAAACCACATCTAGGCAGTTTTCCCCAATACAGGGTGAAGATTTTCATCTGGGGACCACACAGCCCTATTCTGACATGTATGACACATACAATTCTGTAAAGAACCTGTATGGGACCTGATTATTGGATGGAATATGAGAATCCAAAAGGAAAACAAGCTTCTTTGTCTATGTGACACCTCAAAATCATAGCTATGGGATAGTATCCCACAGTAAAGGTGTATGGACCAAACTGTGGGATTTTAACCTTAAACCTGCTATAATGTTGTCTGTTTTGAGGCTATCTATATCAAAGTTTGTTGATTGTGTAGCCCTGGATGGGATTTAAACAATGGTAACTCATTTTTATTGGTAGAATTAAATATGGAAAAGTTATGCCATGCTCAAGTTTTGTTATTCAGATATATAATTTTCTCAAAATCTGTATGAAACTTGTTTGCTCCATAACTTTTGTTCTAGATGATATGTGGGGAAATAGATGGCACCATCAGTTAGCACTGATTGTTCTCTTTCCAAAATGACCCCACTTTAGGTATCTCCCACTAAAACTGTAGAAGTTATCTGAGAGGTGAATAATTCATTCACCCTGATTTTACCTTATTTTGGCCATAACCTCTGTGTTTTTGATGCTAGCTGAGTTTGGCTAGCGCCATTGGATAGCCCTGACTTAGAGATTAAATTTAAATACCCATTTTGTGGGGTTAAGCCTCTTCCTCTGGATTTCAGATGAGAGGTGAAGATTAAGGTCTATGCTGAGAAACTTCTTTTAGGGGGAATAACTTTGTTATCCCTTGTCCTATGGTTATGGGACTTGTATATTTGGAAACAGGTGAGTTTCCTCTTTCTTCTGATACCTTTTGAGCTGGTTTGGCTCAGCTCCATGTTTTGGTGGTATTTTACTCTACCATTGGTTTATGATATGTGGCTGTCATGCTTGTTCTCTGGTTTTGAGTCACAGGCTGACAGTTATCTTTCCTCTCTAGTCTAATATTTTTCATTGTATGGAGGGGTTTTGAGGCCTTTTGATTTCCCTTCCCAGAAGAATTGAGGATTAAAGGACTGTCCCTTTTTTAGTTTCAATTGGAAGAATTGTCAAGAGGAAATTGGACAAGTTGAGGGCCCAATTTTGTGGTTATTGATGACTTCAAGTGGGTGTTTGAGGACCCATTAGAGAAGGTTTGAAATGGTCTCATGGAGGGTTCCTTCTTGGGGCATCTTGTATCCTGTTTTACTAGGTATGTTTATGCTATGAAAGAGTTTTTTGTGAACTATTTGAAGACAGATTGAGGGGTTAATCTTAATGTTTTTCTTTTTACTCTTATTTATAATTCTGGCCTGAGGTGTTGATAACTTCTCCCCCTTCAGAGTTATTTTTGTAATGTATTTTGGTGGAGTTTTAATGAGCTGGAAAGATAGTTGACAGTTTTTGATATTTCTATGATTGTTTTCCTACATTTCAATTGCTTACTGATACAAGATTTACTGGAACGTCCCAATACATGACAAGGGAGGGGATTAATGCTCTGTGATGAAAGTACTTAAAATAGAGAGGGAGTAAAGAAAAAAACCATAAAAATGTAAGCTTCTAAGATCTTTCCTTCTTGAAGTGAGTTGTTTGGTTTTTTGTACATAATTTTCCTGTAAGAGAAAAAAAAGAATTGTGTTTCACACAAAGTGGAAGAGGTTTATTTTTGCCAGAAGTACAGACTCTCAGAGATCAGTACCAAGAGATGGGACTTACTTTGATATCCTCCACTCCCTACCAAGTACCATAGAGATACAATCCAAGTAATGAAAGAGAGCTTGCTGCATTGAATTGCTTGAAGAACCATAGTTCTCATGAGATTAAGGAATAAAAGAAGCAAAAGGGAAATTTTACCATATCTTCAATTGAAGGGTCCGAATTGTGGGTACCAATTTTTCAAGGACTTCTGAGGCTATCCAAAGGATTTAAATGTGCTCACAAAGTGGCCAAGGTGATGTTTACAACAATTACTTGATAAAATGACCTCTGAAAGGTGCATGCTAGGAGAGGAACTTACTTTCATGAAATCCACTTTCCACCAACCACCAAAAAATCAAACTCCTAAGGTATTTAGGTGGGCTTATCAGACTACAAATAATTAAAATCCTTCACACTTTCTGGAAAGTTGATAAGATTAGAAGCAATTTTCGAAGTGATTCTTTCTGGGTTTTCACTGAATCCTTTCCACTCTACAAGATACCATAAGTTACCTCTTTGAGTTTTGAGTCCAGAAACTGTCCCACTTATAATTATTCATTCTCTTCCACTATAGTTCAAGGGGGTGCCAATTTGTGATGCTTTAGGATAGTTGACTTCTTGACCGGTTCCAATCAGCACACATGAGAGACAGGTTTAACTGACTTCCATTTTTGAAGCAAAATGCATTGATATACATTTAATGAAGTCTTGTCAAGAGCTTAAAAATTTTACAACTATATTTTTGAAACTGACTTTATTGGTCTTGTTGTCTTTATTCTGTTTGATACTAGCCATATTTCCTTCTCAGGTTAAAAATCAGGTGTAATTTACCTGTTTTTCTCTGCATAATTTTTAAAATTCTTTAATTCTGACTATAATCTCTACTTGAGACATCTCTGTACTTATAAAGGGTGAAAATGGTTATAGTTTTGTCAATAAAGGTTTGGAGTTATTATAGAAAAATGAATCTAGAGGGCGCAAGGTATGCCAGTCATCTTGATACTAGCTGCTATACATCCAAAGATACTGTTTCACAATCTGACTTGGCCTCTCTGTCTGTCCATATATTTCAAGGTGGAATTACTTTGAAAAATCTCTTGATATCCTGAGCTTCTGACATAAACTGATACAGAATCATGAAAAAAAGGGATCTTTTATCATTGAAAATATTGATTTACAGGCCATTCTTGAAACAGAAGTTTTTGATAAATATTTGAGCCTAACTGAAGTCACTGATTGTTGAACAAGGTATAACAAAGATATTGATTTTTGAGCTTCTGTCCACAACTATTAAAGGATATCCAAGTTTCTGGAAAGTGGAAATTGAGTGCTAAAGTCTATTAATAAAGAACTACAGGGACCAGATAGAATCTGAATATGCTTGTATAAGCCAAACTTCTTATGGTTGATGTTCTTATTTATTAAAACTTTTTACCATGAGGATACATAATCCTTAATGAATTTATTCATTCCAGTTCACTAAAACTCCCTCTTGATGAGTTTAGGGTCTTCTGTTGGCTAGGGTTACCAGCACAAGGATAATCATGCCAGTTTTGAAGAATATCAAATTTTATGGATGTTTTCTGGGAATTAACACTCCATCTTTGAATAATAACGATCTTGATTTGAATTCAAGAGTATAGTCTAAAATCGTCTCACCTCTTCCTAATTCCTGGAGTAGTTGTTTATATAAATTTTCTTTCTACACTTTTTTTTGAGCTTGTTCCACTAGATCAGAAGAAACTTGAGCTTTTATTTAAAAGGATATTGACTATTGAATTGCATCTTGCTTAAAGACTTGATGAAATTTCTGAAGATTTTGGATGATGAAGCACGCCCCTCTCAAGTTGCATGTTGTCCCAACATGACAAGGAAACTTCTAACGTGGAAAGCCTTCCTTGTTGGTGTGAGCCTCTAGGATATGACCACATATCCAAAAAGGTCACAAAAAAACTTTGAAATACTTTTTTTGATAATAACAATTGAAATTATTATCTTAAACTAAGTACAAATGCCATAAAAAGGTATAAAAACTTGCTTATACCAGAAAAAAATGGATAGAAGTGTGAGATAGATTTCCCCATTTGATTCCTTGTGAAAAGATACACATATAACATTTCTATTTCATATCTGAAATCTCAATACTTTCTGAGATCACCTGAGTATATGCATTTTTATTATCAGCGCATATATTAAGGGTTTCAGCTCATATCTTTTGAATTATGCATGATAGAGAGTTGGACCAAATGAAATTTACCACTTAATTACTGTAGGAATACAGATATAAATTTTATTTTGGCCAGCTATAAACAAGATTATGACTTACAATTTTTTATCGAGAAAAATAAGAAATACTGTTGACCACTTTGTTGTTAAAGTGATCCAAACTTAAAAAAGGTAGAGCTTTGGACTCTGATATCTCATATGTGAATAATGATGTAATTTTTATTATTATATTCAAGGTTTAGGCCCTTGAAATCATGATTTGAAGTTTAAAATAGTGAATTTCAATGGAAAAGATGAGTTACTAGAAAAATCATCAACAAGAGAGTTATGATTATGTAAGAAAATTCTCTTGGAAGCTTTGTAAGGATATGTCAAGCTATCAGACTTCACTCTCTCAATGTCTGTAGCTTGTATGACTCAAATTTTATTAATTAGCAACATTTAAGGTTAAAATTGATCATTTGTAATCACTCACTGTAATCTTATTTTCAGTTTAGCAGTTATATAAGTGATAAAATTGGAAAATACTATCTTATTATCATTCAACCAGATAAATTCCATGAATTTCAGAATTGTTCCATTCATATAATGTCAGCAAACCTAGAGTTACAGTGATAACTCTAAATAATGGCATGATGATGAGATTAGATGGTTTAATTATGATGTAATCATCACTAAACATTAAAATACTGATCACTTCCAGAGGATATAATCAGTACGCATCTACTAGAGGCTTTATAAACTCTAAGAGGGAGGATTTCACTATAAAGAGATATCTTCTTCCTCTATTTCCCCCTCAGACACAACAAGAATATAAAAATATTAAATACAAAGGTAATACCTTTATTCTTTTGATATAATTCTATTATATTATGGAAGACTCAAGTTAATCTTTGTAGTAATCATCAATTTTTTATTTCATTAAACTACTATTCGAATTGTTTTTGTTAAATTTCTCTATAACTCTTTAATTCAAGGCAAAATCAAGAAAATTTGTAATTTCTTTATTTTGTATTTGTAAATAAATTGTAAATAAGTTTTATTTATATTATTTGGCATGAAATTATTCAAAAATACTTTATTAAGTGTTAAAAGTACATTATTTTCCCATTTTATAATAACTTCACTTTATTATTATTTTGAATAATTCTTTATCAATATAAATAGCATTTGTATTAATATATAATGTTAATATTGGTAATATTATTGTAATAAATTGGCTTTTATCATTAAAAAACAATTTTTCATGCATTGATTAATTTTTCATAACAAAATAAACCTCCATAAATACATTAATGAATAGATATTTATATATTCATTTTTATGATCTTATCTTTTTGATAATATGATCCATGTTGTTATATTTATTTAATAGTGTAAGAATTTTTACACCATAATTATAGTATTTTTTTATTATTATAATTATTCTTCATCTTATTCATGACTTTAATAAGTATATTCGGAGTTAAATAAGTAATATATTAGTAATATTTACTTTTTTTATAGTTAAACCTTACATGTGAGGCCTGGCCATGATATTTACCTAGAAGACCTTTTTCAAAAGGTTCAAATTGGGTTTATTCAATGAAAATTATATGATAATATTATATTTATTAATTTTAAAAGTTATTGAGGTATTTGGAAAGCAATTTTACTATGTCACATGTGGTTTTTCACATCCCTAGCCTTTCAAGAACTTTCTTCCAGTGACTTTAGTGAATAAAAAAGATATTTTTAAATCAAAAATAAGTTTATATTATAATATAATTTTATATAATCTTATTAATTTTTACTTTATTCTTTAAAAATAAAAATAATAAAAAATAAAAAACATAATAAAAAATCATTTTTATTCCTTTTTATTCATTTCTCTTATTTTAAAGAATATAAAAGCAATTTTTACATGGAAATTTCCATATCTTCTCAAAAATAACACTTTCATAGAAAGACTTGTATTTGTTCATCCTTTTAGGATTTGAAGACAACCCAACAGAGGAAATCCAGACCACTCTTGAGAGATTCTTGCAATAAAGTTGTCAAAGCTCTCCAACACCATTTGTCACTAAGAAAAGAAAGGCCAAAAAATTAGTTTTTCCAGGACCCACTTTGTAGGACTCTGAAGGTGAGTACATCTCTTAAAATTTCATAAAAATACTTTTCATTTTTCTGAAATATTTTTGTTTCTTATTTTCTCCAATATGTCCACTATAAGAGGATCCCAATACTCCATGAACTCAGATGGAGCTGAACTCAATAGTAGAATTGTGAGCCTTAGAGGTGTTTTTATATACCCAAAATACAACAAAGAATAAAAATTATATAATTATAAATTAAAGAAATTTATTCATATTATAAGAAAAATATATATAAATAGAAAATTTAGATACAAAATCAAATTTTAAATTAAAAATTAAAATAAAATTACTTGGAAATTTAAAATCGTGAAAACACATTTTTACTCGTAAAAATTGAGTAAAACTGAAAATTCAACAAAGATATTTGAATAAGATTAATTATAGCTTTTTATCCAATAAATAAAAACATAAAAATCATTTCACCATTGGATTCCTCATAAAAAACAATGTGGGGTCACCTCTGGGTAAAATTTCAATAACTCAAATCAAAATAAGATTAAATGAAGTTTTTAGTATTTTCTGTATGAAAATTGAAAATCCTCAAAACCTTAATTCAATTCACACCAAATGTGGTCTAAACCATCAATTATTTTTTTAAACTTGAGTTTTAGTGTGTAGGTATGAGGAATGGAAGTATTTTCAATTGCAATGTCAAAATGTGCACATGTATTACATGAGTGAACTTTAATTTGAAAATGAGCTATCAATTATTATGGTTGTGTACTGCAAAAACTCAATTGAATCGCATGTGTAAATTACAAGTATAATACATGATGAGGAATTGAAGAAAAAAAAATCATAAAGATTAATTCTGGGGGGGGAAGAAATCTTGGCCTCAAGGGGAGCCAGACCCCCAAATTCCTTGCTGACAGGCTTGGGTTGTCAAAATTCATGCAAAAGTGCATCACTTTTGGCCTGGAATTGAGTGACAGGGTCTGTGACTCAATTGATGATGAGGTTTTGATACCAACCAGGCCAGTTTCAACTGTTGCCAAGAGGGTAAAACTACCCTGAAGATAAGAAAATCTTAGTAAAAACAGTTTTCACTGGTTTTGATGTCTCTTACACACATTCTGACATGTTGTAAAGGCTTGAAACCAGGTATTACTATAGAAATGGCTGTTTTAAGGGTCTAAAATGGGTAAAACCAGCCCTTTTTTGGTCTAAACAAGGGTTCAATGTTGCCATAATTGGCTTTTATGTTGTCAGAGTGTTTTCCATGGCTGAAAAAAGTAAATTTGACTTTTGGAGTCTGAAAATTGGTGGCTATAAAATAATGTCTTCTTTGCCCCACTTTTCTCTTCATGTTAGAATCTTTTCCTTTTATAATTAGTTTAAACACTATTAAACCAATCAAGAAAAGATTCCAACCACCCTTTTCATATCATTTGAAACGTTTTAACCACTCGAAAAAAGCATTATAATCAGTGTTTGTAAATCTTATAGTAATTTTTACCCTTGAATCACCCCATGAGTGAATTAAAGCATCTTTCATCACTGTTAACTTTGTCACTTTGTTTCCAAATTCACTCTGGTCACTTATCAGATTATTTTCTCTTCAATATCCTTCTTAAAGATCTTTTTTATATATTAATTGCCTACAGTTCTTTGCTCAATCAATTTCAATTGAAATTTCTCTTGAGAAAATTTCTCTTGTAGCCTTGAATATGTCTTGTAGAGTATTTTTGGATACATTTTTATTGTTTGGAAAACAATAAATCTTTGTAACATTATTTTTTTATACTTATAAGCCTGTAAAAAATGAATTTGGATTTTCTTCTCTCAAAAATCTTAAATATTGATATTTTTAATCATATTGTACCTTATAAAAATTTTGAGGACAGGAAAAGTACTTGATTTTTAACCAAAGCTTCATATCCACACCTTAAGAGAACTCATTCCTTAAACGAAAGAAGAAAGGCAAAAATCCCCAGCTAAAAAAAAGTATCATTCTTGAAAGCTTGCCACCCTCAAACTGATCGTTTAGCAGAGAGAATGATACAAACTTTGGAAGATATGATCAGAACATTTTGTGCTTATGAACTAGAACTCAAAGACTCTGATGGATTTACCCATGATTGGCGCACCTTAATACCATGTCTTGAACTGTAATATAAAACATCAATTCATTCTTCAACTGGAAAAAAACTAGAAATGTGAGAAAAACATTTGAATTCAAGACTTTCTTATGACACTCTCAAAAAGAACTTAGTGGAAATAAGTCCAACAGAAAGAAGCTTCATAGCAATTGTTGACAAAGCAAGACATCATGCAAACAGGTTTATGAAAGATTCTTTCAAATATGCACAAGAAAGATGGAACAAAAGTTGCAAGCCAACTGATTTTAAAGTAGGAGACTTGGTCTTAGTATCAAATCTGAGCTTTAATACCAATAAAGGCCCAAAGAAATTAAAGTATTTCTGTGAAACTAGAATTGAGAGGTGAATTTATGAACAAACACCCAGCTTTCCCTGTAAGCCTGATAAGAACTTACAGCTCAAGTGATGAGGAGTTATTTCCCCAAAGAAATCATCCACCACTTATAATTCCCCTCTAGAAGAAGGAGAAGAAAAGAAAATTGTGAAGGTCCTTAAAAGAAGAACAACAAGAAACAAAAAAGAAAGGGAATACCTTGTAAGCTACAGAAACCCAACTAAAAAAGCTGAATGGCTACTTCATGTAGAAATGACTAATGCTTATAAGCTATTAAGGAGGTTTAGACATGAAAAAGACCTCAATAATAGAAAATTTAAGCATTATTGAGCTTCAATCCTAAAAATGTCTACTGAAGAGGTAGGGCAGCAAATGATAACCTAATTAACTATATCACATTGTGGTACAATATTTTTTGGTGGTAGGGAATGTGAGCCTTTGAGATATGACCACATAACCAAAAAGGTCACAAAAAACTTTAAAATAATTATTTTAATATTAAGAATTGGAATTATTATCTTAAAATAAGTAAAAAAGCAATAAGAAGGTTTGAAACCTTTCTTATATTCAAAACCAATGAATAAAAATTTGAAATGAATTACACCATTGGATTCCCCATGAAATGTTTGTGTCATTCCTGAAATTTCACTACTTTCTGAGATAACCTGATTATATGCACTTTTATGATCAGCGCATATAATCATTGTTTTCAGCTCATATCTTTTGAATTATAGATGATATGAAGTTAAACAAAAAATCAATTTACCACATAATTACTTTGAAAATAATTATATAAGATTTATTTGGCAGGTTATAAAAAAGTCTATAACTTACAATGGTTTATTGAGTAAAATAATAAAGACTTTTGACCACTTTGTTTTGAAAGTGGTCCAAACTTGAAAAAAGTGGATATTAAGATTCTAATGGCTCATAAATGAAGAAGTATGTAATTCCCATCATCATATTCAAGGTATAACCCCTTTAAATCATGGTTTGAAGTTTAAAATAGTAAATTCCAACACAAAAGTTGAGTTACAAGGAAAATAATAAAAAATAGAGTTTTGATGATTTAATTTTATGCTCTTGGAAGCTTAGTAAGAAAATGCCAAGCTATCAGAATTCAATCTCTGAATGGCTGTAAAGTGTATATCTCAAAAGGTATCAATTATGAAAGTTTCAGCTTAAAATTGATCATTTATGATCACTCACTGTAATCTTGATCTAATTTTAACAGTTATATAAGTGATAAACTGGTGAATACTAGCTTATTATGATTGTAAATAATAGAATACACAAATATTAGACTTCTTGCAAGCCTATTATGTAAGCAAACTTAGAGCTAAAGCAAGAATTCCAAATAATAGCATAATAATGAGATAAGATGGTTTAACTATGATGTAGTCATCACTAAGCCTTGAATTACTCATCAATTCAAGTAGATATTATCAGTACATGTTTACTAGAAGCTTTCTGGACTCTATGAGGGAGTATGTTGCTATAAATAGAGCTCTTTTCCCACTATTTCTCCCTCACACACAAGAAAAAAAATGAAAATATGAACTCCTAAGGTAATAAATTTCTTCTTTTTATATGACTTTACTATACTATCAAAGAATCAAGTTTTTCTTTCTATTAATCATCAATTTTTGACATGGTTAAACTATTATTCAATTCTTTTTGTGAAATTTCTCTCTAAATCTTTAGTTCCATTTAAAATCAAGAAGATTATTAATTTCTTCATTTTTTATTTTTAAATACAGTTTAAATAAGTTTTATTTACATTATTTAAAGTAAAATTATTCAAAATTATTATATTAAGTGTTAAAAGTAGGTTATTTTCACTTTTTTGATAATTTCTCTTTATCATTATTTTTGATAATTTTTTTATTAACATAAATAGTATCCATATGAATATATAGCTTTAATATTTGTAATATTATTTCTATAGTTTTTTTATTATGGAAAGACAATTTTTCACACATTTATTATTTGTTTGTAACAAGAAAAATTTCCATAAATCTATCAATTGATAAATATTAATATATTTATTTTTATTGGATTGTTTTCTTATACTATAGTTCATATTATTATATTCATTTAATAATATAAAGATTTTTAGGCCTTAATTGTAATATTTTGCTATTATTATAATTACTTTTTATTTTATTCATTACCTTAATAAGGACATTCAGACCAAAGTAGGTAATATTTTGGTAATATTTACTTATTCTTTCATAGTCAAACCTTACAGTTGGTAAGTGATATAAAAGTTAAGCTGGTAGAGAAACTCACTCCTACATGCTTGAAAGCAAGTAAGAGAATTAGAAGAAATTAAATAATGAAGAGATGAATGGTCTGGAAAGACTCAAAAAGGATGTTGAAGAGAAAGGAGAAAATATCCCCAGCCCTTAATCTCCAAAACTATTCAAATAGATTTGTTGTCATGAATTTTATAGTTGAGTTCACCTGGCATAAGCTTGCTACTATTGAATTCAATGGGATGCTTTCATGATTTGTTCTCCTGATTCAGTGCAGAACCCAAGGCATAATCAGAAGCATCAGTCTCCAAGATAATTCTTAGAGAAGGATGGAAATGGTAAAAGATAGGATCAGTGACTGCACCTTCCTTGAGTAATTGCAACTAACTAAGAGTTTCCTCATTGAAGGTGAAAGCAGTATTTTTCTCAGAAGTGAAGTGAGAGCAGTTTATTTTTTGGAGTAACTTTGAATGCAAAAAACAATGAAAATTAGCAAAGCCAATGAATGATTTAAGCTCCTTTACACTTTTGGGATATGGCTAATTGAGTATTTGTTGAACATTTGAATAATCCATCTTGCGGCCATCCCTTAGGAAAAACCAAATTATTCCACACTTTAGTCATGGAATACAAGCTTGGAGGAATTGGGGAAGAAATCAGTGACCTTCATTATTTGAGGCACAGAGGCCACAACCTTGACATGTTATTCCACAAATCTGGATAGAACCATCATATCATCTAAGTAAGCTACTGCAAAAAAATACAAAAATTCAACAAAAAAACATTCACAAGATTTTGGAAGCAAGCAGGATAATTCTTTTGGGCAAAATGTAAAAATAGCATACTCATAAATGCCATATTTGGCTCTGAAGTAAGTTAAATTCTTGTCCCCCTCTATGATTTTCAAGAAATTATATACACCACACAGGTCTGTATTTAAGAATATATTGGATCTGCCAAAGGCCATTAAAGGCTGATTTGTTCCAAGGAAAGGGAACCTGTTTCTGCTAGTGAAAGAACGAAGCATTCAGTAGTAAACACACAAACAAAGCCATCCAACCTTTCTCTTAACAAAAAGGACAGGTGCTCTTTTTGAAGGGGATCTTGACCTAATGAAACCTATCTCTAAATTCTCTGGAATTTATTCCCTGAGTCTATCTAACTCTTTATTTGACAATGGGAAGATGACACCAAATTGAAATAGAGACCCCTTCAGGTCAATAGGATGATTAAAGGAGCAGTCTGGAGGAAGTTTCTCCAATTCCACCTTGTATAATACATCCAAATAATGGTTATAGGTAGGAGGAACTACCTTAACCACAGTTCAAATTTCTTCTTGAACTTCCAAAGATGCATGAAAAGATAAAGGAGGAAGGTCCTTATCCCCTTGAAAGAGATGAAGTGAAGATGTAGCAACATCTTTGATCTCTTTCCAAACTTCATCTCTTGATTTCAGTAATTAAAAGGAGGGAGTGATAGGAGGAAGATGGACAGAAGAACAGAGGAAAGGTGTCTTAAGATCACCAATGTGAAAAGCACCTTTGACAGCATTATAATGTTCATTACTACGGAGGGTATAAAACTATTTGAACTATTATGGATCAGGGTTGTAGGGAATCAATCCATTTTTACAATAAAAACTAGGATGAAATTGGTAAAAGAAATCATATCCCAATATGAGGTCTTCATCCTTGGGGAAATCTAAGATAAGAAGTCCCATTCAAACCTTGGGAGCAAAGGAAGATCAAATGTGAACTTAATATAATTGTTTATGGAAAAGTAATTGGATTCATTTGAGTCCAAAATTAAAAGAAGAAATCTTTCCTGAAAGCTTTCAAATATTCAACGAGTACTTGATAACAGAATTCTTTGAAATAAAAGAGTTTTTAGTACCAGAATCAATTAGATTACTATAGCAATTTGAGAGAAAATAGGAAAAATAATAAATGTTAAAGATCTCTCATTACCAGTATTCAGAGTGCACAATTTTGCTGTTGAAGGAAATAAGTGAGAACCATTCAAGAAAACATTATTCCCACTGAGGTATTTTCCTTTTTCCAGGGAAGCATCTTGAGAACTCAGGACTAGTTTGAGGCCTCTTGAAGCATATCTCAATAGGGTTCTTGCCACCACAGTAAGTTCATAAACCTTCTTTCATTCTATTCCCCCTTTCAGAACCACTTCATTTGTTTTCTTCATCAAGAATAGTATCATTAGGCTTATTATTTCAAGCTTGAAAATTCTTCCCCTTATTCTTCTGGTGAGGGTTCTTGAAAGGTGGATTTTGGGGGGGCCTGAAGGAGTTGGAGCTGGACACCAGAGGCTCCTTTTCTTGATGACCACCCTTTTCTCTCTGCCTCTCATTGTAGCCGACTTCTAACCCAAATATAATATCAATTATTTATTGAAGCTATCAAGATTTCCAGGGTGGTAAGCGAATTTGTCTGATATCCTTTATTTCAAGCCTCTTCTATAAACATACATGTAAACTATTTCTCCCCAAACCCAAATGCTTTACATTAAGCTTCTGAAATTGGCTATTGACAATAAAACATAACCACTTTCCTTCATCTTTAGATTTCCCAGCTCTTGTTCAGCTTTCCTTTCTTCATTCTGATCACCAAACACACTCAATAACTTGGGTTCAAATTATTTCAAGCTATTAAGAAGGTATGAAGGGTTTTTATTGGAGAGCCTTGAGAGATTATATTCAATCCATCTTCCTTCTCTTCCAGTGATAAAATAAGTTCCATATCTAAGCTTCTTCCTGTCATAGAAGAAGCTCTTGGGGTCATTATGAAAGATGTATTGACAGCATTAGATAAATACTCTCAAATTATGGGCTTGAGTACCATACAAAGAATCAGGCGTCTTTATGGATGGAGTATTGAAATATTGGAATTTGGATGTCTACCCAGGGAAGATTTCTCGAGTTGTCTTCCCTTTTAAATTGATCATTGGCTCCATCAGTTGAACAACACTTTGTTCAGCTTGAGATACAAGAGGTTTATTAGAAACAAAGAGAGATTGGAATTTAGGAGAGTCTTCCAAAACATCTACTACTTCAATCTCATCAAATCCTTCCCCTTTCACAGAATCATTCTCATCTTCAACTTCTGTTTCCTCTAATCTGCCACTAGTAGCTTGAGAGACCCCAGAATAGCCACCCAATATTCCAGAGAAGCATCTTGATATTATTTTACTTCACACCTCCTCTCCTTGATGGTTCTTCTCCTTCCATTTGTGGCCCTCTGTAAAGGTTTTCACTCAGTTAGTTAACTGATTGTGTGTTGTCAAGGGGGGCCCTCTTCTTAGGCATCAGAACAACTTGATTTCTATGAGATCTATTTTTTGGCTTGGAGTTCTACTAAACATGAATCATTGAAGATTTTAAGAGTAGAATTTTACAATAATTTATAATACGTATTAAATTATTGACCAAATCAGATCAAATGAAAGGAAATCTTGATGATAACTTGATTACTGAAGCAATAAGATTGAGACAAAGTCAATATGAAAGATTCTTGAATATTATTCATAACACAATCAAATTCTTATTAAAATAAATGTCTGAAATATTTTCAAATCAATTTCAGTCAATAATTCAATAATTCAAGTCACTTACATCAATAAAAGCAATACTAATCAATTTCAATCAGTCCTTGAAAAATTCAATAAATAAGTCAATTCTTTGGAGAATGAAATCAATTTATCTTGACAAATTGGAATTAAATCTTGAAAATAAAATTCACATTTTTGGAAGATTTCAACTCAATAAATAAATCATTAATCCAAAATCATAAGACACATTGCATTTTATACAAGAAATGAAAATTAAAGATTGATGCAGATTTGATGAATACTGTGAAATGGTTAGCAAGGATTAAGAAATTAATGAGATAGAAATTTATGGGAGAATAATTGTCATCCTGTGACTCAAAACAGAGCACTAGCATGACATCCAACATACCATAAATAATGGTATGACAAGTATTGAACAAACATAGTCAATACAGGTAATAAATAAGAGGAAAAAACTCCTCTTAAATTAAACACCAACCTTATCCAAACAGAATAAGGAAACCTAGAGGAGAATAAACAAGTCAAAACCCTTATTTTTCCCTCTCATCTAACTTATGCATATTTAAGTTATTCTATACCAAAATGGTATTTTTCTTAAAGCTCACATAGAGAGCTACACAATGATATCATCCATGTTGCTGTACCACAACTACAACTGGAGATACCATATGACCTTTATTTTAAAACCAAGACCCCCCTGAAAGTCAAAGAGGGCTTGTACAAAACTGTACAAAAGTATACCCAAATTGAAGATCTAAACAAGAGCTTTAATTGGAGACACCTTAGACCTCTGTATCTCTTAAATTGACTGAGGGATCCTGGTTCAAAGGTTTAACAGCCAAAATACGGATATTCTGAAAACAACAATGTAAACAAACCCCTGTATGTTTGGCATACACTCATACAGCTGTACAGTGTAATATACCAAACTGTAGATCTACTCAAGCCCTACAAGACTGTATAATTAGAATACAGATATCTTCCAAATTGAAGAAGATATCTGGTATGGAATTTTTTGAAGCCTCATACTGATGTACAAAAATACATCCAAAAACTTAAAACCCTTATAACTTTTGCTATTTTAAAGAAGGGTAAACATGAAGCATACCAAATTGAAGAGCTCATTAAGCCCTTCAATTCTGTGCTCTTGGTTTCTTGATATCCTAAGAACTGACTGAGATATCTTTATTGGAAGGTTTTTCTAGCAATACATGACTGTATCAAACTTGTATCAAACAGTATTGCTCTCATACTTAAAATAATATACTTATGAAGATATAACCTCTCTAAAATCATCATCATTGATCATACAGACACCAGAACAACGTCATCCAAGTGCTGACGTGGCAGGTGAAAAGTTTTTTCACCCTGTATTGATCCAGAATGATCATTTGTGGTTCCAAAACCACAATTCTGCCTCTATTGACGTCAGAATTGACGATCCAGAACCACAGACTGATCATTGGAGTGAAAACTTTCACTCCTCTGACTCGTGAAGAGTTAATAACTCTTGACAGTCTTGAAAGATATAAAAAGAAGGGTTTTTTCCTTGAAAACCCATCATCTTTATCTTATTATCCATATTCTTAGGTGAAAAAACTGTTATCAATCAGTAGTGTCCTTAGAATTATCATTAAAGATATAATTAGAATATAATTATTGTAGTACTTCTTTACAGTCAAAGATATTGGAGTATTGCAACCCAGGTCCTCAACAGACTCATCACCACTGTTACCATGTAGCAGTAGGACCTGAAGATTTAAATTTATTTGTTTTTTGACGTTTCACAGTCATAATACTAGCTTGTAACTAAATTTTATAGCTACTATATAGACTCACCCTGACATTTTGGGGGCCTGGCCGTGGTTTTTCAACCTTATTGGACGTATTTTGAACTGAATTGGCGTAAAAATTTAGTTATTTAAAAGGTATTTTACTAACAGTGAGTAAAATTTTGAAATTATCTTATTTTCTATTATTATTATTTTTTATATATATATAATATAGCATCATATATTATATACATAATTTTTCTTTTTCTCCAAAAATATATATTACAAATATTTTTGTTGAGAGTGAGAGTACAAATCCTTTTTATTTAATTATATTGCAATAATTTTCACGAAATTTGATAATAATACAACAGTATTATTTAAATTTCAATATAAATAATAATATACAAACAGTATATTACTTATTTTTTACTATTATTTTTCACCAAAGTGCGTGAAAATTAATAAAGAAACATTTATCAATAGATAATTAATAAATATTAAATAATAAAATAATTTTTTATTCTTTATAAGGAATATTTTAATTAAATATTTCCTTTAAAACAAGACAACACTCAAATTGACGTGAAAGCTTGTAATTGATTGATATTTTAATCAAAAATCAACTGTTAAAATAAATATTATTTATGATATTTATAATAACAAATCAGATTTATTATAATTTAATAAATTTGACGTGTTTTTTTAGAAGAAAAACAATAGTATACAAGTGAATCATTCACAAAACACTTGGATATTAAAGCTTTAATTCATAAAAACTCACATTAAGAAATATTAGTAATAATATTTATAACCAAATTTATTATAATTTAATAAATTTGACGTGTTTATACAAAAACATAATAATATCCAAGTGAATCATTCACAAAACACTTGTATATCACAGTTTTAACTTATAAGACATAAGTGAAAAACTCAAAAACTGTTAATTTTCAATGAAAAACATACAAAAAAAAACATATTATAATAAGAATACTTGAAAATTTCGAAAAATAACAGTAGAATTGAATAAAATCATTTTGTTTTATCATAAAATACTGATATACAATTTGAAATATCTTTTCTGAATAGTGGAAAAAGACTATATTCCATTAGAAACCCAGTCACAAGGAAATCCCTCTGTGACAGCCTCAGAAGACAGAGAGGTGCTGCCAAAAACCAAGGGAAAGCAGAAAAGACACAGTGAAGTGACAATCAACTCAAAAGATTGGACACCAATAGCCGTGCCAAGGGCCAAAAAACTTAGAAAAGCCCAACAAAACCAGTTGGATCACCAAAACAAATTGAAAAACAGAAAATCACTGTTATCAACCCAGTTGTAAACTCTAAAGGCAAATTGCCAAAGAGTATAGATCATAAATTTGTACAAGGGCCTGCTAAAGGCAAATAAAGCTTGAAACATACAACATTTTTCATTGTCTGTCATTTTTTAACATTGTTAACATGACACCTCCACTTCTTAGAGATCTTGGATTCCCAAGAAATCAACCAGAACACTGGCCAAGAAGACACAGAGGAAGAAGACAGCCAATCACTGGATCAAATGACCAGCAAAGGACTTATCAGCAGGGAACTCCTACCCAAGGTCTTATTCCAAATCAAATTCAACCCAGAAGTCCAACCAGGAGATTGGACAGATGCCAAAAAGGTCCTTCAAATACACAAACTCCTGAAAGACCTCTTCACATGGAGCATGGACAAAAAAAATGTTCACTTTGGCAGCATCATGGGCAGAAGTGGGGATAACAACTCAGAAGATCTGTCTCAAGCAAATGGCTTGGATGGAACTTATGACAGAAATGAAAGGTTGGAATCCCAACAAGAGTTTCAAACTCTTAGAAGAAAGAGCAATCAGAATCAAAGAGAACCAAGCAGACATACAAGCCATAGAGAGATCTTGGCACAAAGAAGAGCCCAGTCAGATTCAGGTACCCCCAGAAATGGAAGGAGAAGTCCCATCTTCCCCACAACAATCCAGCAGTTCCAGGCCTTACAAGCCAAAGGAAACTTCATCCAAGGCTCCCCAACCATTCCAGGTAGTTTCCAACAGGAGAAAAGGAGCCCAAGGGAGAAACAAAACTTCTTTAAACCAGGGGAAGAAGGAAGCAGACCCATTGATGAAAAAGCTGATGGACTTAGTCCAAGAAGTACACAAAAGCAAAAAATAGTTGTACCTACAAATAGTTTTGATAGTTCTGACTCAATTGATCCAGAGTTAATAACTGAGACTACAATCCACATTAATGAGTTTGAAAACAAATTCACATGGACCAAATCGGCCCAATTCATGGATTGGACACATGAAACCTCAGAAAAAATGAAGACAGAAGTGGAAACATTGAAAGAAGAAAATGCTTTCCAAGCAACAGTAATAAAAGACTTGAATACAAATCTGGCCAAAATTTGGACAGAATTTGAAAAAACTAACAGACAGTTGAATTCAATTCTAGAAGAACAACAAACTGTGAGGAGAGATCTGAGGAGTATCCAGCAGCAACAGGATAGCTTTGAGAAAGAAATTGATTACCTCTATGACAGAGAAGACAATCAATACCCTCCAACACAAGGTCAACCCACTACCTCTACAAAAGTGAAAGAAGAGGATAAAGACTATGACCAGGAACCTGAATATCAGATTCCAAAGTCAAGATCAGAGTCAATGTACCAAGATGGGGAAAATCTCAGCTATTCAGAGAAACAGGAACTAAAACAGTTACCAGAAGTAGCAAACTGGCCAAAGTTCTCAGGAATTGGGGAATATAACCATATGGAAATCCTTGACTATATTGATGGACTCTTTGTTGATTTCCCAAAGATACCAGACTACTGGATCACAACAAGACTTAACACCGCATTCAGAGGCCATGCAAACATATGGTATACTAAGATGAAAGAAATACATGGCAGGAAAAGCTGGCCATGGTGGAGGAACCAGATTATACAAAAGTATAGCAATGGTAGTTGGATCTGGCAAAAAACCATGTCCTTTGAAAGTGATAGATACTCCACAGAAAAAGACCCATATATATGGTGTCTCAAACAAACAAAAAGGCCAAAAGCTATTGATCCCAATATGACAATAGGAATGAGAAACCATAAACTCCTAACAAAATTGCCAGGAGATCTAGAACATGCAGTCAAATGCAGATGCAACAACATCAGCAGCATTGATGACATAGCAAATTTCATACAAGATGTGAGAAAAAAAACCTCCATAGGAAGGTACACATCCTATAAACCAAACTTCAAAGACAAGAAGTCTGAAGTTAAAGAAACAAACAAAGAGAAAGGGAAAGAAACCCCAAAAAAGAAATATGTGTGCCACAACTGCGGATCACCAGACCACTATGCCAACAATTGCACAAAGCCAAAAAAGAAAATATATGCAATTGATGAAGAATCAGAAGAAGAACAAACAAGTAACAAATCTGATTCTGACAGTATGGGAAATGGTATGAGAGCAGAATCACAAAGTGAACCTGATACCATAGAAGAATACATAGTGGAATGCAATGAAGAAAGTTCACTTGACATACAAGAACTTGAATTAGATTCAGGAATACCACAAATAACAACAGACAAAGAGCTCTGTAAGCACACACAGAATGCAAAGACATTCCTGGTAACCCCAAATAGAGGTATGGAATTCATTCATGGAACACCTACAAAATTGACAGTTTACATTGAGAACTGTAAACATCCAATGATCATTGACACAGGAGCAAGTTGCTCCATAGTGGCAAAAGAATACTTAAAACAACACTTCCCCAAATGGGAAGAGGATATAATCCCAACAAAAGCTAGAAACTTTAAAAGTGCATCAGGCAAAATGCACTCACTGGGGACAATAATCAAAGAGATAATTATCCCACACCAAAAAGGAAATATCATACTAGAACCTGAATTTGTAGTTCTAGAGAATGCACATGTACAAGGATTCTTCCTAGGTACAGAGTACCAAAGAATGTATGGTATGGACATTTGCAATAGTAAAAATAGATATCTTACCATAGGTACAAAAAAAGACAAAAAATTTGCCTTTGACATAAATCATAAAACAAATGATAACACCCTGAAAAAACTAGTGGAAGAATTAAAAGAAGCCCAATATGGCACGCAACTCACCAGTAAAATGAAACTCAGCTTACTGAAAGTATTGAGGAAGCATAGAGGAGCTTTTGCAATAGGACATGAACCACCAGCAAAAATCAAAGGACATGATATAGAATTATATCTGGATGTAGAAAGACCATATCCACCTATGCTTAGGAGACCACCATACCCAGCCAGCATGGAAACTAGGAAAGAAATTGAGAAACATATCAATGAACTCCTAGAAATGGGGGTCATACGGAAAATAGGACACAATGAGATAGTAGAAGTCACTACACCAGTCCTTATAACTTGGCATGATGGTAAATCCAGACTATGTGGGGACTTCAGGGCTTTGAATAATTACACCAAAGCAGATAGGTACCCCATCCCAACGATACCACATGCACTAGATAAGCTAGCAAAAGCCAAGTTTATTACAAAAATGGATTGCATTAAAGGCTTCCACCAGAATGGGGTGAAGCCAGATTCCATCAAATTGCTAAGAATTATATGCCATATGGGCATATATGAATATACTAGAATGTCATTCGGCATTAAGAATGCACCAGCCCATTTTCAGAGGATGATGGATACCATATTTCAAGATGAAATAATGGAAGGGTGGATGGTAGTGTACATTGATGATATCATAATATACTCAGAAACATGGGAAGACCATGTGAGGGAAATTGATAAAATATTGGGAAAATGTACACCAATCAACATGCAAATATCTCTTAAAAATGTAACTTTGGACAGAATAACTGCTAGCCCTAGGACACAAAGTTTCAGGTTTAAGTCTAGCCATAGACCAAAATAAAGTTGCTGCAGTACTGAAGAAACCAGTACCAAAGAACATTAAAGAAATGCAATCTTTTTTGGGCTTTGCTAGTTACTACAGGAGCCACATAAAAAACTTTGCACACATCACAAGTAGCCTATACAAATTGTGCTCAAAAGATGTAGTCTTTGAAATTACCAAAGAAAGAAGAGATGCATTTGAGAAGATCAAATATAAACTGACCAATGCCCCTGTCATAAAGATGCCTGATTTTGAACTACCATTCAAACTATATATAGATGCAGCATGTAGCCAAGGACTAGGAGCAGCACTACACCAGAGGCAACTAGTGGATGGAATACCTAAAGAAGGAGTAATTTGCTATATATTAAGACAACTGAAAGACTCAGAAGCCAGATATGGAGCTACTCAGACAGAATGTCTCTGTTTGGTATGGGCATTAGAAAAACTCCATTACTACTTAGAAGGAGGAGTATTAGAAGTTTTTACTGATTGCACAGCCCTCAAATCATTGTTGAACATGAAGACAACAAACAGACACATGCTCAGGTGGCAAATAGCCATACAAGAATACAGAGGGAATATGACTATTATCTATAGAGAAGGGAAAAGTAATACTAATACCGATGGTCTCAGCAGGTGGCCACTAAAGAATGACCAAGAGAATCCAGCATATGACCCAGAAAATGGGGCCAAAATACCCATACAATTCATGGAGATAGATAGGAGAAAGAACTTCAAACTATCAAACTGGGCATTAGGGAATGACCCATCAAGCCCAGCAAAGAGCTATGGGGAGAGCAAAGAGATACCCATATTGGGAATCAGCTCCTCTAATCTAAATACAGAGTTCTTTAGTATAGTACAATCTTCATAAAATAAACACAAACAGTGTAGTATATTGATACAACTATTAAAACAAAAGTACAGGAGTCCTGAGCTAGAGAGCCAATTGGAAGAGCCATGGCTCAAAAACTTCAAAGAGAATAGGTTTTTTCTGATAGATGATCTACTATACCATAGGGAAAAACACACAAGTGCCCTGGTAATAATAAATAGAGAAAATATTTCCCTGATACTACAGGAATGCCATGACTGCCCATACATGGGACATATGAGTGAAGAAAGAACTAAAGAAAGAGTCGTTAGCACAGCTTGGTGGCCAAAGTGGGAACAAGACTTGAGTGAATACATCAACACTTGTACCAGATGCCAAAAAGCCAACAAAGTTCATGGCAAAAGATATGGATTAATCCAGAGTATAGAGGAGCCCAAACACCCCTGGGAAATAATAAACATGGATTGGGTGACAGGCCTGGTCCCTGGAGGGAAAGACAGCTTTAATGCATGCCTAGTAGTAGTAGACAGGTACAGCAAGAGTGTCAGATGTCTCCCCTGTCACAAGGAGGACACAGAAATGGACACAGCCATATTGTTCTGGAACAATGTGATAGCAAACTGTGGAGTTCCAAGAATTATAATTAGTGACAGAGACCCTAAATTCCTATCAGAATTTTGGACTAATCTATATGAGATTCTGGGAACCAAACTAGCATTCTCCACAGCTTACCATTCACAAACAGATGGTCTAGCAGAAAGAATGATTCAAACATTAGAAGACATCATTAGAAGGTTTTGTGCATATGGCATGGAATATAAAGACAATGAGGGATATACCCATGACTGGGTAACCCTCCTACCAGCTGTACAATTGGCATACAACACAAGTATACACTCAGTAACAGGAAAAACCCCTGCCACATTAGAGAAAGGATGGAACCCACTACTTCCGGTAGACTACTTGAAGAAGAACCTCCTCTCAGTACACCCCACAGCTAAAGACTTCCACACAATGTGGAAAACTGCCTGTGAAAAAGCAGAACAATATGTGGCTGAAGCTAAATTATACAACAAACAGAGATATGATAAAAGTCACCAAGAACCTGATTTCAAAGAAGGAGACCAAGTTCTAATCTCAACTCTTAACTTCAAAAATCTAAGAGGACCCAAGAAGATGAGAGACTCATTAATAGGACCATTCACCATTATTAAATTAATAGGAAAGAATGCAGTAGAAGTGAACCTGACCAAGGAGTTTTCTAGGAAACACCCAGTTTTCCCTGTGAGCCTGGTCAAACCTTATCACCAAACAGATGAGGAGAAATTCCCTGACAGAAAGAAGACAGTCACCCATGAAAGATTTGTAGAGGAAGATGACTCACCTGGACCAGTGAAAAAGATCATTACAGCCAGGAAATTAAGAATTAATGGGAAAGACAACAGGCAATATCTGGTTAGATTTAAGAATCAACCAGCAGATAAAGATAAATGGTTAACTGAGAAAGAAATCCCAGATGGAAAAATACACCTCAGAAGATTCAGAGCCTCCAGAAGGGCTGAAGAGTCTCATCAATGATGAGCCTTCTTTTGAGGGCGGGTATGTCAACCTGTGACTCAAAACAGAGCACTAGCATGACATCCAGCATACCATAAATAATGGTATGACAAGTATTGAAATAACATAGTCAATACAGGTAATAAGTAAGAGGAAAAAACTCCTCTTAAATTAAACACCAACCTTATCCAAACAGAATAAGGAAACCTAGAGGAGAATAAACAAGTCAAAACCCTTATTTTCACCTCTCATCTAACTTATGCATATTTAAGTTATTCTATACCAAAATGGTATTTTTCTTAAATCTCAATTAGAGAGCTACACAATGGTATCATCCATGTTGCTATAACACCACTACAACTGGAGATACCATATGACCTTTATTTTAAAACAAAGACCCCTCTGAAAGTCAAAAAGGGCTTGTACAAAACTGTAAAAAAGTATAACCAAATTAAAGATCTAAACAAGAGCTTTAATTTGAGACACCTCAGACCTCTGTATCTCTTAAATTGACTGAGGGATCTTGGTTCAAAGGTTTAACAACCAAAATACAGATATTCTGAAAACAACAATGTAAACAAACCCCTGTATCTTTGGCATAAACTCATACAACTGTACAGTGTAATATACCAAACTGTCTATCTAATCAAGCCCTAAAAGACTGTATCATTAGAATACAGATATCTTCCAAATTGAAGAAGATATCTGGTATGGAAGTTTTTGAAGCCTCATACTGATGTACAAAAATACATCCAAAAACTTAAAGCCCTTATAGCTTTTGTTATTTTAAAGAAGGGTAAACATGAAGCATACCAAATTGAAGAGCGCATTAAGCCCTTCAATTCTGTGCTCTTGGTTTCTTGATATCTTAAGAACTGACTGAGATATCTTGATTGGAAGGTTTTTCTAGCAATACATGACTGTATCAAACTTGTATCAAACATTATTGCTCTCATACTTAAAATAATATACTTATGAAGATATAACCTCTCTAAAATCATCATTATTGATCATTCAGACACCAGAACAACGTCATCCAAGTGCCGACGTGGCAGGTGAAAAGTTTTTTCACCCTGTATTGATCCAGAATGATCATTTGTGGTTCCAAAACCACAAATCTGCCTCTATTGATGTCAGAATTGACAATCCAGAACCACAGACTGATCATTGGAGTGAAAACTTTAACTCCTCTGACTCGTGAAGATTTAATAACTCTTGACAGTCTTGAAAGATATAAAAAGAAGGGTTTTTTCCTTGAAAACCCATCATCTTTATCTTATTATCCATATTCTTACGTGAAAAAACTGTTATCAATCATTAGTGTCCTCAGAATTATCATTAAAGATATAATTAGAATATAATCATTGTAGTACTTCTTTACAGTCAAAGATATTAGAGTATTGCAACCCAGGTCCTCAACAGACTCATCACCACTGTTACCACGTAGCAGTGGGACCTGAAGATTTAAATTTATTTGTTTTTTGACGTTTTATAGCTACTATATAGACTCACCCTGACAATCATAAATAATTAAGTCACAAAAAGTAATAATTTATCAATGTTTGAGTGGGTAAGGAGAAAAAATTAACAAAGAAACAAGAATTTATGAATTAATCAATATAATATCACAGGGGCTCTTTCAATTGAAGAGGGTCTTGTACTCATTATTCTGTACTCACTTTCAGAGGAATTGGAAGGGATTAGAAACAATTGAGAAGTACAAATTAAGATGGAATTTCTAAAAAGAAATAAATAAAAGAATGCAGTTCAAATAAGACGTAGCAATAAACAATAAGAAATAAAGTAGCCAGCCACAAAAAATTCCAATTCCACTGTTTCAACCTGTCAGAAAGAAAGAGAAGGGTTAATAAGTATATTTCCACCACAAACCCACTTAAGAGGTGAGGAAAAGGCTAAAACTAACTTAATATTTCAAAATATGATATTACAATTAGTAAGAATAAAATACATAAAAATAATAAAAAAACCATATTAACTAACTGGGTAGAAAGTGCCCAGAGGGAGGAAGAGGGGCTGGTTTATGTGATAATTCACCACCCCATGTTCAAAGAGTGAACTCTTATTAGGAGGATTGATTTGAAAATTACAGCGCTTGTATTTACTCCCAGGGTCTGTATAGGAGGTTGGTGAGTCTTAGTGATCATACAGTTTAATATTTGTGAATACAAACCATTTTCTGGAGAATCCACCTTGTCTAGGTAAGGACAAGCTGTATTGGGGGATACAGACGACATTGAGTTCTTCAAGGGATTTTCTGAAACTGAATGCTTATTTTCACTAGGTATTTTCTGGTCTTCTCTGTTTGAGTGGAGGTAGAATGGAATACCCTTCTCCCCTCATAGTGGCTGTGACACTCTTGCTTCGGAAGTGAGAACAGCTTAAGTTCTGGCCTTAGATAATGTCCAACCTTCAGGAGATGAATTTTGGACAATATAAGAAAAAAATTAAAATAAATATAAAACCAGAGTTTTGGAATTTAGAAGCTTGAGGTAAATCAAATTTTGATCTTGAAGTAAAAGAAAATTCAATAGTGTCTTGAGGTAAATCAATAAATTCATAAATAATGAGGAATTCAATTGATGAGAATTAAGTAATCAATTAGATCAAATGAATTTTTGAGGAAAGCAATGGCTCAATAAGTAAAATGAAATCAATAAAATCTTCAGGTAAGTCAGTTTTATGGTTAAATCAGTAAATCAAAATCAAGTAAAATGAAATCTCACTATGGATAAAAATTCTTCATCAAGAGATCAAATACAAATTTTTGTGAATAAATAATGTTGACTGAATGGAGATTTATGAAAGATTTTGAAAATAGAATTAAATCTGTGACCTTAAAAAAGGAATGAAAAGGATTGAAAATGGTAAGCCAAATAATTTCAAACAGAAGAAAATTTGATGAGGGTTGAAATAAAATAATAAAAAGAAAATAAATTTCCCATCATAAAAGAATGACTGAAAATTGACATTATTGGGAATGAGACATTAATTATCATAAAAGTGTCATAATTGATGAATGAATTATTTTCAAAATAAAAACTCAAAATACAGAATGAAACAATAAATTATGAGTTAATTAATATAATGTCACAGGGGCTCTTGGGAAGGCAATAGTGGCCTGGAACTCAGTGTTCTGTGAGCTCACTTGGAAGACCTCAAAGAATCAAATAAATAAGGAAAAGGAAATATTTCTTTAATAAGGAAATTTAAAGCAAAAGATGCTAGACAAATGAGAAAAGAAAGCTAATGGCCAAATAGTCCACCAAGTAAGTTCTTGATAACTGTTTCAGCCTGTCTTAAGAAACAATAGAACTAGTAAAGGATATGACTACCAATCTCCACTTACATACAAGGAAAGGGGTCAATCTTACTGACTTGATAATGTAAGCATTTACTTATCAATATCCAAGAAATCCTAGTATATTGATTAACTCATGGGAAAAAATAGGGTTCCAAGAGATGCTTTTCTATATGAATCGTTAAGAGCTTTAATCATTCAGGATCATAGCTTTTCTTTAGGAAATCCTTGAAGCTGTATTGAGTTCTTGGGGAAAATACACCTTGCGAGATTGGGAAATGAATTGGGTTGATTGATCTTCCCATTTTCTGAAATGAACTAAAGTCTTCTTGGAAGAAGTCTGTATTAATTAATTGTGATTTCCAAGATTAATTTATTGAGTTTTGAAGCTTTACAAATAATTTTTGTAACTTCCTCTTGAATATTTCTACACAATATTTACTTGGGGGATCACTCAAAAAATTAAAATTTTCAATACCTGAAAGGACTAGGTAATTGTGGTCCTTGATTGGCCTTCTTGAAGTGCTACTCACTATGCGTATTGATAATAACTTGAGATACCTTAATCCTCCATTTGAAACTGTTGTTAGTATTTATGAGTTACTTCAGGTGATAGAATGGGGTATCAAAAACATCACCATTGAATTTCTGGAGGAAAATGATGCATAATGGTGTATAAAACTATTTATGCCAGTGTGGATGGTCAGAAAATTTGTCTCTCAATGTCCAGGAGGATTGTGGTGGCCATTGCTTGATTCTTGGGGCTCTTGGATATATTTGGCTGTGAAGGTATTGAGGGCCAAAAATGAGTCAGGTGGGGCAAAATGAGATTTGGGGGCATATTAATAGGACTTTGTGTCACAGGGGCTCTTGTGGAAGACAAGAGTGGCCTGGAACTCAGGAATCAAGAGCTCACTTGGAGGGTTCCAAAGATAAAAGAATAAAAAAAAGTATTTCTTTGAGAGAAAAGGAGAGCAATACAAAATATTCCAAAGATAATAAGGAAGCCAAAGGCCAAAGGCCAAAGAGCCAGCCAAAGGAATACTATATTCACTGTTTCAACCAGCCAGAAAGAACAATGGAATTATTAAATGATATGATCACCAATATTGACTGACAGGCAAAGAGAAAAGTTCAAATGACTGACTTAATATTATCAGTATTTACTTGAATAATGAAAAAAAAAAGAATAAAAATAACTCCAATATATTTATTAACTGGGGAAAAAGTACCCAGGGGTCAAAAGGTGTCCAGTATATGTGAAAAGCTGAAAGACTGATCCTGGAATTTGATCAATTAGCTTTATTGACTTATTTGGGTCAATACAGAACTGGCAATCTTGAGAACTTAACTGTGTGACTGAATTCCCACAGTGGAACATGAATTGGCCCAAAAGGGCCAAGGCCATACATACTACTTGAATACAGCCTGTATGGACCAATTGATTTTTCCAAGGAGTACTGAAGTGCTTGATGCCTTGACAACTGATTGAATGGTTGATAACCTCTTGAAATTACCCCTTGAAAACTCCAGAAATGAAATGACAAACCAACTCCTGCAGGGCCAGGTGGTTGGGGTCTTCAAATGGTCTTCTGGTAGCCATCATGGAGTGCAAGACTGAATGGCTGAGACATCTTCCTTCAAAATGGGTGATGTAATTGGGGACTGGAGTTGGAATGACATAATTAGGTTCTGAAAATAAAACCATTGCATTGCTGAGAAAAAATGATGCATAATGGTATATTATACCATATATGCGCCATACCTGGATCCTTTGGTATGGGGTCCATGAATGAAGGAAAAGACTTCCCCTGAATTGAGGGGGAGCCTTGCTGGACCTGAGCTGGTGGCCGCTGGTGGCTTCCAGAGGCTATGGGTTGAAATTGGGGTGCATGGTTGATTGTAGCCAACCTGTGTTTCTTGGCCAATTTGGGGTCTGAGGGTCATTTTGGCCAATTTGGGATTCTTGGGATTTTGGGCCAAAATGGGCTCAGGTCAGCCCACTTGAGTTATGAGACCCACCTGGCCTTGGGGGCTACTGGACTTCCCCCTTGGCCCGTTTTAGCCTCATTGTATTTATGCAAAAAAGGGGCCTAAATGGTTCCACAGACTGCATGAACTGTGGATTATGGCCCATGGGCCGTAGAGGCTGTAGGGGGGCTAAATGGCCCAAAAATTCTATTTAGGCCATAGACCCCCTAATCAAAGGGGGTGGGCCAAAGGACCTGGAGGTGGCTAGAGGGGCCAGAGGCCCCTGGAAGACAGAAGGAACCCCCAAGCACAAAACAAGGATATTGGCCTGGCCGTTAGTGAGGTGGAGAATTGGCCAAGGGGGCCAATGGAAGGAGGATATGGCCCAAGGGCCAACTGGGCATACCATGGGGTCAGGCCAGATTTTCTGTAAACACCCATTGGGGGGGTTATGACACGTGGCTGTTACAGTACCCCCCACATTGAATGGTGAGCTCCTGAGCACCAAAGCAAGGTAGAAGCCTGTTGAGGCTGTTGAGAAGGATTGTACTTAGGGAATCCAGAGGTATTGAATCTTGAAAACAACTCTTATAAATTGATAACAGGTTGGCATATGACATGAGGATGAGTTGGTCTTATTTTGAAGTGTGGCTTTGGAATTTTTAAAAGATTGAGTTGGCGTAAAGATTTTGGAATTAATTTTGAAAAAGGAAAATTTGAAAGAGTATAAAGAAAGAAAAAATGAAAAGGAAAAACATAAAATAAGAAAATGAATTCTTGAGGGGGGTTCCAATCTTGATCAAGGAAGTTGACAGCTGATTTGAATTGGCCAAAGACCTGGAATAAAAAATTTGATTCCAGGTGCTCACAGAGTGGCCAAGGTGATGTTTTTGACAGATTCTAGACCTCTTGGGGAAGTGCACACCAGGAGAGGAGCTTACCTTTGGTAGTTACCACCCACCCCAGTGCCATGAGCTAAAATGAGTTTGTTGAGTGTTTGTGTTAAAAGGATAGTTACTTGGAAAAAGAATTATCAAAAGATGGTCAATATATCCAAGTGAAAATGGCCATAAAAATGGCATTGATGTTGAAAGCCAGGCCAAACCTTTGGTAATTACTCTCCCCACCAAGCACCATAAAAAATCAAGCTCTTGAAGAATTGGTTCCTGGCATTTCAGGATATAAAGAATGAAAATGCTTGACAAGTTCTGGACAGTTCTTGAAGTTTTTGGCTGGCTCCCAAGTAGACCTTTCTGGGTCTTGACTGAAACCTTTCCATTCCACTAAATACCATAGCTTTTCCCTGTTGAGCTTTGAGTCCAGTATATGAGAGACTTATCATTCCTCTCCCCTTCAATTATTATTGGAGGAGGAGGCTCTTGATGCCAATTTGGGATTGTTGAAATCTTGACTGGTTCCAAGAAGGAAATATGGAACACTGGGTGGATGGACTTCCATTGAGATGGTAGGCATGAGTGCTGAATTTTTTCAAGATTTGAAAAGCACCCCACAATCTTTCAGACAGTTTCTTTGGTGGGTCTAGTTGATTTGATATTCTTGGAAGAAAGCCATACCATGTCACCCGGTGTCAGGCTGGGTCTATGATAAAGGTGTATAATGGTATTTACAAACTTTAACTACGACTGTGACATGGTGAAAATGATATAAACACTTTTGGTAATAATAATAGATGCTTTTAAATAAAACATTAAGGGCTTTAATATAATAATATACTGGTGGTGAGTGCTTCTGAAAGCCCAGGGTGCAGTATTAACAGTTGGGTTACTATAATAAGAACTGCAATACTTAAGTTTAAATTATAACCTGTTTATTTTTCAAGATGATGAATTTTTTTACAGTTGTACTACATAGGAACTCAAGAGCAGGATGAGGAAACCTTTTAGAGCTGTGAAAAGGCCCCTTTTTATCCTAAAATGGGGTGAAAAGGCTTCTAGACCTTTCCATGTAGAGGAAGCAAAGATTTTTTACTCCCAAGTGCTGGGTTGTTGGTTTTAAAAAGCCTGTATATCCTTTATTGTGCTCAGATAAGGTTTGGAAAGCACATCTGGGCAGCTTTCACCAATACAGGGTGAAGACTTTCATCTGGGGACCACATAGCCTGATTCTGACATGTATTATGCGTAGAATTCTGTACAGAACTTGTAACGGAACCCAGTGTTGGATGAAATATGAATTATTCAAGTATAAAAATGCTTGTTTGTCTGTTTGACACCTCATAATCATGGTTATGGGATATTATACCCCTATAAAGCTGTATTGGAGAAACTGTGGGGTTTTGACCTTTAAACAGCCATAACTTTGTTTGTTTTTGAGATATCAATCTCAAAATTGGTTTTGTGTGTAGCCTCGGATGTGTGCTGAGCAATGTTAGTGCTTTTGATATGGTTATCCTTAAATATGGCAAAGGTATGCCATGTACAAGCTTTTTTGTACATATGTATGTTTTGGCCAAAAGCTGTATGGAGCTTGTTTTCTCCATAACATTTGTTCTAGGTGAGGTATGGGGAAATAAATAAAACCATCAGATAGCCCTTATTGCTATCTTTCCCACGAGACCCCACTTTAGGTATCTCACACTAAAGCTGTAGAAGCTATATGAGAGGGGAATATTTTAATCACCTTTATTTGGCCTGATTTTGGTCATAACTTCTGTAATACTGGTGCTAGCTCAGTTTGGATAGTACCATCGGGCAGCGCTCAGATAGAGCTTCATTTTGAATACCCATTCAATGGGTTTAAGCCTCTTCCTCTGTATTTCACATGAGAGGTGAAAATTAAGGTTTATGCTCAGCAACAACTTTGAGCAGGAATAACTTTGTTATTCTTTCTCCTAGGATGATGGTACTTTTATATTGGGAAAGTGGGGAGTTTTCTCTTTTGTTTGATACCTTTTGGCTGATTTGGCTCAGCTCCATGTTTTGGTGGTATCTTGGCTATACCATTGATTTATGGTATTTGGCTGTCATGCTTGTGCTCTTGCTTTGAGTCACAGGCTGACAAACCCTCCCTCTAAAAAAGCCTCATCACTAGTGCGACTGTTCAGTCCTCCTAGACGCCCTGAAAACCCTTAGATGAAGGTTCCCATCTGGTATGGAATCTTCTTACAACCACTTGTCTTTGTCAGCTGTTTGGGTCTTGAATCTGACTAAGTACTATCTTTTATCCTTACCATTAAGTCTGATCTTCCTGGCCTTTATTATTTTCTTCACAGGTCCAGGGGAATCCTCCACTTCCACTATTTCTTGTGGGTTGGGGTTCTTCTTCCTGGAGGGGAATTTGTCCTCCTCTGTCTGGAAGTATGGCTTGACTAAACTCACTGAAAAGACTGGGTTTTCCTGGAAGATTCCTCTGTGAGTTTGACTTTCACTTCATTTTCCCTATCAATTTAATAATAGTGATGGGCCCTAAGAATGAGTCTCTCATCTTCTTAGGTCCTTTGAGATTATTAAATTTCAGTATAGACACTAATACTTGGTCCCCTTCTCAAAATTAACATTCCATGTGTGATTTCTCCCATCTCTGCTTATGATATTATTTTGCCTCAGCTATGCATTCAGCAGATGTGTCACAAGCCCTCCTCCACATTTCATGGAAATATTTGGCTGTGGGTGGATGGTCAGAAGGTTCTTCTTCAAGTGATCCACAGGCAATAGGGGATTCCACCCTTTCTTTCCCAGTGCAGGTGTTTTTCCTGTGGTATAGTGCTGACTTGTATTATAAGCCAACTGTATTTCTGGTAGACGGGTAACCCAGTTATGGGTGTATCCTTCATGGTCCTTGTATTCCATTCCATAGGCACAGAATCTTCTTAGGATGTCCTCCATTGTCTAGATCATCCTTTCAGCTAATCATTCTGTTTGTGGATGGTAAGCTGTGGAAAATGCAAGCATGGTTCCATGCATGTCATGAACGTTTGTCCAAAATTCAGATGTCAATTTTGGGTCACTATCACTAATAATGATTTTTGGGACTCCATAGGTAGGTATTATGTTATTCCAAAATATCAGAGCAGTATCCATGGCTGGGTCCTCCTTGGGACATGGTAGGAACCTCATACTCTTGCTGAACCTATCAACTATGATCAAGCAGGCATTGAAGTTCTCTTTTCCTCCTGGGACAAGTCCTGTGACCAGTTCATGTTGATTCTTTCCCATGTGTATTTGGGTTCTTCTATGTGTTGAAGTAACCCATACTTCTTCCCATGTTTCCTATTTGGCTTCTGGAATCTGGCACAAGTGTTGATTTATTTACCCAACTCTTGCTCCCATTTGGGCTACAAAGCTGTGCTTGCTACCCTTTCTTTGGTCCTGTCTTCACTCATGTGTCCCATATAGGGGCAGTCATGACATTCTTGTAGTATCAAGGATATATGGTCTCTGTCTATTATTGTGAGTGCACTAGTGCACTTCTCTCTAGGGTAGAGCAGGCCATCTATAAGGAAACCTTTGTTGTTCCTATATTCCTTCAACCAGGGTTTTTCTATCTGGGGTTCCAGTTCTGGCCTCCTGTACTTTTGCTGAAGGATTTGCAACAATATGCCACACTGTTTGTGTTTGGTGTATGTCTTCATCACTGTGATGAAGAATTAATTATGAAATTCTGAGGAGCTTATTCCCAATATGGGAGTTTCTGTTCCTTCTGAATCAGTGTTTTCACTGTCTGGGGTACCACTTTCAGGTGCCAATTCAGAATATTTGCAGTTTTTCCTCCTATCTATTTCCATGAAATGGATAGGGATCTTGGCTGCTACTTCAGGGACATAAGCTGGATTGCTTTTGAAATTATCCAGTGGCCATCTGCTGAGGCCATCTGCATTGGTATGACCTTTATGTTCTTTGTATATGATGGTCATGCTCCCTCTATACTCTTGGATGGCTATTTGCCACCTCAACATGTGTCTATTGGTAGTCTTCATGTTTGGTAAAGACTTCAAGGCTGTGCAATCTATGTGGACTTCAAAGCCTGCACCCTCCAAATAATCATGGAGTTTCTCTAGAGCCCAGACTAAGCATAGACATTCAGTCTTGGTGGCCCCATCCCTGGCTTCTGAATCTTTGAGCTGCCTAGGGATGTAACATATTACAACCTCTCTTGGTTCAGCATCCACAATTTGTCTTTGGTGAAGGGCTGCTCCCAAGCCTTGGCTACATGCTGCATCTATGTATAGCTTGAATGGTAGTTCAAAGTCAGTCAAGATGAGTATGGGTGAATTTGTGAGTTCATGTTTGATCCTCTCATATGCATGCCTTCTTTCCTTGGTAATTTCAAAAACTACATCTTTTGAACATAACTTGTATCAACTAATAGTTATGTGGGTAAAACCTTTGATGTGGTTTCTATAGTAGCTAGAAAGCCCAAGAATAGATTGCATCTCTTTTATGTTTCTTGGTACTGGCTTTTGCAGTACTGCTGCTACTTTGTTCTGGTCAATTACCAGACTAAGACCTGAGACTTTATGTACTAGAGCTAGTAGGTCTTGTTGGCCAAAATTGTACTTTTTAAGTTAAATTTTCAGATTTATGGGTATGCGTTTACTTAGCATTTTGTCTATGTATTTCACATGGTCTTCCCATGTCTCTAAATATATAATGATGTCATCAATATATACTACCATCCAGCCTTCCAATATTTCTTCTCAAAATATTTTGTCCATCATCCTTTGGAAGTGGGCTGGTGCATTTTCGATGCCAAATGGTATTTTGGTAGACTCATATATTCTCATATTGCATATGATTCTGAGTAATTTCATGAAATTTGGTTTAACTCCATTCTGGTGAAAATCTTTCATACTGTCAGGATGAGTCTATGATGAAGAAGGAATAAATCTCTTTAAAACTTTAAATATGACTGTGAAATGGATAAAAAGTATTAAAAAAGGTTTATATATAAATTAAAAGGGCTTTACTAATGAGAATTAGTGGTGGTGAGCGCTGTTAAAAGCCCTGGGTGCAGGTTTATCTGTTGGGTTACAATACTAAATTTTATGGTATAGCCTGATCATTTTGCAATAGTATAGCTGTTTTTGACAGTTGTACTAAATAGGAATTCAAAATCAGAATGGGGATTCCGTTTCTGGAAGTGAAAATGCCTCCTTTTATCTTCAAATGGGGTGAAAAGGCTGCTAGAGCTTTTCATGTAGAGGAAGTGAAGATTTATCACTCTCAAGGACAGGATGGTGGTTTGCAAAAGGCCTGTATAGCCTTTTTTGGGCTCAGATGTGGTTTTGAAATGACATCTGTGCAGTTTTCACCAATACAGGGTGAACGGTTTCATCTGGGGACCACACAGGCTGATTCTGACATGTATGATGCGTAGAATAATGTACAGCACCTGTATGGGACCCCAGTCGTGAATGAAATATGAGGTATTAATGTAAAAACAAAATTCTTTGTCTTTTTGACACCTCATAATCATGGTTGTGCGTTATTATCCCATGGTAAGGCTGTATTGGCCAAACTGTGGGATTTTGACATTAAAGCAGCTATACCTTTGTAGCCCTGTATGCGTTCTACACATTGGTACCTCATTTGATATGGCTATCATTAAATATAGCAAAGTTATGCCATGTACAAGAGTTTTTGTACATATGCATGTTTTAGGCAAAAAGCTGTATTGGGCTTGTTTTCCTTATAGGTTTTGCTCTAGATGAGATATGGGGAAATAAATGGCACCATCAGATAGCCCTTATTTTACTCTTTGCAAAAGGACCCCACTTTTGGTATCTCACACTAAAACTGTAGAAGTTAGATGAGAGGTGAATGTTTTATTCACCCTTATTTGGCCTGAATTTGACCATAACTTCTGTAATACTGGTGGTAGCTCAGTTTGGCTGGTACCATTGGATAGCCCTGACTTAGAGCTTCATTTTGAGTACCAATTTGATGTGGTTAAGCTTATTAATCTTTATTTCAGATGAGAGGTGAAAATTAAGTTTTATGCTCAGCAACAACTTTGAGCAGGAATAAATTTGTTATTCTTTGTCCTATGATTATGGGGCTTGTATATTTGAAAAGAGGTGAGTTTCCTCTTTTGTTTGATACCTTTTTAGCTGATTTGGGTCAGCTCCATGTTTTGGTGGTATCTTGGCTATACCATTGATTTATGGTTTTTGGCTATCATGCTTGTGATCTGGTTTTAAATCACAGGCTGACATACCCTCCCTCTAAAAAAGGCTCATCATTGATGAGACTTTTCAGTCCTCCTAGATTCTCTGAATCTCTTTAAATGAAAGTTCCCATCCCGTATGGCATCTTCTGCCAACCATTTGTCTTTATAATTATCAGCTGTTTGGCTCTTGAATCTGACTGAGGATTGTCTCTGATCCTTACCATTAAGTCTGATCTTCCTGGCCTTGATAATTTTCTTCACCGGTCCAGGGGAGTCCTCCACTTCCGCTATTTATGGTGGTGTGGGGTTCTTCTTCATGGAGGGGAATTTGTCCTACTCTGTCTGGAAGCATGGCTTGACTAAACTCACTCGAAAGACTGGGTGTTTACTGGAAAACTCCTCTGTGAGTTTGACTTCCACCCCATTTTTCCCTATCAATTTAATGATAGTTAAGGGCCCTACAAATGAGTCTCTCATTTTCTTGGATCCTTTCAGATTATTAAAGTTAATTGTAGACACTAAGACTTGGTCCCCTTCTTTAAAGTCAGGTTCCATATGTGATTTGTTCCACCTTTGCTTGTGATATGATTTTGCCTCAGCTATGCATTTTGCAGCTGTGTCACAAGCTCTCTTCCACATTTCATGGAAATATTTGGCTGTGGGGTGGATGTTCAGAAGGTGTTTCTTCAAGTGATCCACAGGAAATAGGGGATTCCACCCTTTTTCTACCAAGGAAGGTGTTTTTCCTGTGGTAGAGTGCTGACTTGTGTTATACGCCAGTTGGACTACTGGTAGAAGGGTAACCCAGTCATGGGTGTAACCTTCATGGTCCTTATATTCCATGCCATAGGCACAGAATCTTGTAAGGATGTCCTCCATTGTCTGGATCATCCTCTCAGCTAGTCCATCTTCTTGTGGATGGGAAGCTGTAGAAAAAGCAAGTTTAGTACCCAGCATGTCATAGAGGTTGGTCCAAAATTCAGATGTGAACTTTGGGTCACTATCACTAATAATGATTTTTGGGACTCCATAGGTAGATATTATGTTATTCCAAAATATCAGAGCAGTATCCATGGCTTGGTCCTCCTTGTGACATGGTAGGAACCTCATCCTCTTGCTGAACCTATCAACTATGATCAAGCAGGCATTGAAGTTCTCTTTTCCTCCTGGGACAAGTCCTGTGACCCAGTTCATGTTGATTGTTTACCATGCGTGTCTGGGTTCTTCTATGTGTTGAAGTAACCCATACTTCTTCCCTTGTTTCCTATTTGCCTTTTTGGCATCTTTCACAAGTGTTGATGTATTACCTCAACTCTTGTTCCCATTTGGGCCACCAAGAAGGGCTTTCTACCCTTTCTTTTGTCCTGTCTTCACTCATGTGTCCCATATAGGAGCAATCATGGCATTCCTGCAGGATCAAAGATATATGGTCTGATTCTATTATTGTGAATGCACTAGTGTGCTTCTCTCTATGGTAGAGCAGGCCATATATAAGGAAAAAGTTGTTGTCCTTATCGTCCCTCAACCACCGTTCCTCTAACGGGGATTCCAGTTCTGGGCTCCTGTAGTTTTGTTGGAGGAGTTGTAGCAATATGCCACACTGTTTGTGTTTGGCATATGTCTTAATCATTGCATTCAAGAAGTCAGTGTGCAGTTTAGAGGAACTTATAGCAAATATGGGAGTTTCTGTTCCTTCTGAGTCAATGTTTCCACTGTCTGGGGTACCCCTTTCTGCTGCCCATTCAGAAAATCTGAAGTTTTTCTTCCTCTCTATTTCCATGAATTGGATAGAAATTTTAGCTTCTATTCAGGGTCATAATCTGGGTTGCTTTTGACATTATCCAGTGGCTATCTGCTGAGCCCATCTGCATTGGTATGACTTTTACCTTCTCTTTATATGATTGTCATATTCCCTCTATACTCCTGGATGGCTATATGCGACCTCAGCATGTGTCTATTGGTAGTCTTCATGCTTAGTAAAGACTTCAAGGCTGTGCAACCTGTGTATAATTAAAATACTGCACCCTCCAAATAATCATGGAGTTTCTCTAGAGCCCATACTAAGCATAGACATTCAGTCCGGGTGGCCCTATACCTGGCTTCTGAATCTTTCAGCTGCCTAGAGATGTAAAATATTACTCCCTCTCTTGGTTCACCATCCATAATTTTTCTTTGGTGAAGGGCTGCTCCCAAGCCTTGGCTACATGCTGCATCTATGTATAGCTTGAATGGTAGTTCAAAGTAAGTCAAGATGAGTATGGGTGCATTTGTGAGTTCATATTTGATCCTCGCATATGCATCCCTTCTTTCCTTGGTAATTTCAAAAACTATATCTTTTTAAAATAACTTGTATAAACTACTAGTTATGTGGGAAAAATGTTTGATGTGGTTTCTATAGTAGCTAGCAAACCCAAGAAAAGATTGCATCTCTTTGATGTTTCTTGGTATTTGCTTTTGCAGTACTGCTGCTACTTTATTCTGGTCAATTGCCAGACTAAGACCTGAGACTTTATGTCCTAGAGCTAGTAGGTCTTGTTGGCCAAAATTTCCCTTTTTAAGTGAAATTTTCAGATTTATGGGTTTGCATTTACTTAGCACTCTGTCTATGTATTGCACATGGTCTTCCCATGTCTCTGAGTATATAATGAGGTCATCAATATCTACTACCATCCAGACTTCCAGTATTTCTTCTTCAGATATGGTGTCCATCATCCTTTGGAAGTGGGCTGGTGCATTATTGATGCAAAATGGCATCCTGGTGTACTCATATATGCCCATATGGCATATGATTCTGAGTAATTTCATGGAGTTTGGTTTAACTCCATTCTGGCTGAAGCCTTTCATACACTGTCAGGATGATACAATGATAAAGGTATAACTAGGCTAATTACAACTTTAACTGTGTATGTGACACGACAGAAAATGATTTAAAAAAGATTTATAAAGGTTATAATAAGATAAAAGGGTTCTACTATTGAGAAATAGTGGCGGTGAGCGCTATTGAGAACCCTGGGTGCAGGTTTTATCTGTTGGATTACAATAATAAAGTCTACAATAATTAAAGATTATAATTATACCTGATTATTTAACCAAGAGTAAAACTGTTTTTGACAGTTTACTACATAGGTTATTCAAGAGCAGGATGAGGAGAGGATTTTGGCTGTGAAAAGCCCTCCTTTTATCCTGAAATTGAGGTGGAAAGGCTGCTAGACCTTTCCACGTAGAGGAAGTGAAGATTTTTCACTCTCTATGACAGGCTTGTGGTTTGCAAACAGCCTGTATACCCTGTATTGGGCTCAGATGTGGTTTTGAAACCACATCTGGGCGGTTTTCACCAATACAGGGTGAAAATTTTCATCTGGGGACCTCACAGCCTGATTCTGACGTGTATGATGCGTAGAATGCTGTACAGAACCTGTATGGGACCCCAGTATTGACTGAAATATGAGGTATTGAAGTAAAAACATGCTTCTTCGTCTATTTGACACCTCATATTCATGGTTATGGGATATTATCCCATGGTAAGGCTGTATCTGACAGCAGGTGGAATTTTGACCTTAAAATGGTCATAACTCTGTTGGTTTTTGAGATATCAAGCTCAAAGTTGGTTCAATGAATAGCTCTGTATGGGCTCTACACAATGGTACAGAACTTGACATGTTTATCATTAAATATGACAAAGTTATCCCATGTACAAGTATTTTTGTACATTGGCGTGGTCTGGGCAAAAGTTGTATTAAGCTTGTTTGGCCAATAGCTTCTGTTGTAGTTGAGCTATGAGGAAATGGATGGCACCATCAGATAGCCCTGATTGTGCTCTTTCCAAAAAAAACCCACTTTAGGTATCTCACACTAAAACTGTAAAAGTTAGATGAGAGGTGAATGTTTTTTTCACCCTTATTTGGTCTGAATTTGACCATAACTCAAGTAATACTGGTGCTAGCTCAATTTGGCTGGTACCATTAGATAGCCCTGGCTTAGAGCTTCATTTTGAATACCCATTTCATGGGGTTAAGCCTCTCCTTCTAGATTTTAGATGAGAGGTGAAAATTAAGGTTTATGCTCAGCAATAGCTTTGAGCAGGAATAACTTTGTTATTTCTTGTCCTATGGTGATGGGACTTATATTTTCAGAAAGAGGTGAGTTTCTTCTTTCTTTTGATACCTTTTGAGCTAATTTGGCTCAGCTCCATGTTTTGGTGGTATTTTGGCTATACCATTGGTTTATGGTATTTTGGCTGTCATGCTTGTGCTCTGGTCTTGAGTCACAGGCTGAAATACCCTCCCTCCAAAAAAGGCTCATCATTGATGAGACTGTTCAGTCCTCCTAGAGGCTCTGAATCTCCTTAGATGAAGGTTCCCATCTGGTATGGGATCCTCTGCCAACCATTTGTCTTTGTCAGCTGTCTGGTTCTTGAATCTGACTAGATATTGTCTCTGATCCTTCCCATTAAGTCTGATTTTTCTGGCCCTGATGATTTTACTCACAGGTCCAGGAGAGTCCTCTACTTCCACTATTTCTGGTGGAGTGATGTTTGTCTTCCTGCAGGGGAATTTATCCTCCTCTGTTTGGAAGTATAGTTTTACCAGGCTTACTGGAAAGACTGAGTGTTTCCTAGAAAACTCTTCAGTGAGTTTGACCTCTACTGCATTCTTCCCTATCAACTTAATGATAGTGAAGGGCCCTACAAATGAGTCTCTCATCTTCTTGGGTCCTTTGAGATTGTTAAAGTTTAGTGTAGACACTAACACCTGGTCCCCTTCCTTGAAGTCAGGTTCCATATGTGATTTGTCCCACCTCTGCTTGTTATACTCTTTGGCCTCAGATATGCATTTAGCAGCAGTATCGCAGGCTTTCTTCCACATATCATGGAAGTCTTTGGCTGTGGGGTGGATGGTCAGAAGATTTTTCTTCAAGTGATCCACAGGTAACAGGGGATTCCACCCTTTCTCTACCAGTGCAGGTGTTTTTCCTGTGGTAGAGTGCTGGCTTGTATTATAAGCCAGTTGGACTGCTGGTAAGAGGGTGACCCAATCATGGGTATATCCCTCATGGTCCTTGTATTCCATGCCATAGGCACAGAACCTCCTGAGGATGTCCTCCATTGTTTGGATCATCCTCTCAGCTAGGCCATCTGTTTGTGGATGTTAAGCTGTGGAAAAAGCAAGCTTGGTGCCTAGCATGTCATATAAATTGGTCCAAAATTCAGATGTGAATTTTGGGTCCCTGTCACTAATTATGATCTTAGGAACTCCACAGGTGGATATGATGTTATTCCAAAATGACAGAGCAGTGTCCATGGCTGTGTCCTATTTATGGCATGGTAGACATCTCATGCCCTTGCTGAACCTATCAACTATGATTAGGCAGGCATTGTAGCTTTCTTTGCCTCCTGGGACAAGTCCTGTGACCCAGTCCATGTTGATGGTTTCCCATGGGTGTTTGGGTTCTTCTATGTGTTGAAGCAACCCATATTTTTTCCCATGTTTTCTATTTGCCTTTTGGCATCTTTCACAAGTGTCGATGTATTCACTCAACTCTTGCCCCCACTTGGGCCACCAAGCTGTGCTTGCTACCCTCTCTTTAGTCCTGTCCTCACTCATGTGTCCCATGTAGGGACAGTCATGGCATTCCTGCAGGATTAAAGAGATGTGGTCTCTGTCTATCACTGTGAGTGCACTGGTGTGCTTTTCTCTGTGATAAATCAGGCCATCTATAAGGAAGAATTTATTGTACTTATAGGCCCTCAACCAGGATTCCTCCAGCTGGGTTTCCAGTTCTGAGCTCCTGTATTTTTGTTGAAGGAGTTTGAGTAGTATGCTACACTGTTTGTGTTTAGCATAAGATTTCAGTACTGTATTGAAAAATTCATTGTGCAATTCTGAGGAACTTATTCCCAGTATGGGGGTTTCTGTCCCTTCTGAATCAGTGTTTTCACTGTCAAGGGTACCACTCCCTGGTGCCCATTCAGAGAATCTGAAGTTCTTTTTCCTATTTATTTCCATAAAATGGATAGGAATTTTTGCAGAAACTTCAGGGTCATAAGCTGGATTGCTTTTGACATTGTCCAGTGGCCATCTTCTCAGGCCACCTGCATTGGTATGGCTTTTACCTTCCTTGTATATGATGGTCATGTTCCCTCTATACTCCTGGATGGCTATTTGCCATCTCAGCATGTGTCTATTAGTAGTATTCATGTTTAGTAAAGACTTCAAGGCTGTGCAGTCTGTGTAGACTTCAAAGACTGCTCCCTCCAAATAATAATGGAGTTTTTCTAGAGCCCAGACTAGACATAGACATTCTGTCTGGGTGGCCCATACCTGGCTTCTGAATCTTTCAGATGCCTGGAGATGTAACATATTACACCTTCTCTTGGTTCACCATCCACAATTTGTCTTTGGTGAAGGGCTTCTCCCAAGCCTTGGCTGCATGCTGCATCTATATATAACTTGAATGGTAGTTCAAAGTCAGGCAAGATGAGCACAGGTGCATTTGTGAGTTCATATTTGATCCTCTCATATGCATCCCTCCTTTCCTTGGTTATTTCAAAAACTACATCCTTTGAGCATAACTTGTATAAACTACTAGTTATGTGAGCAAAGTTTTTGATGTGGTTTCTATAGTAGCTAGCAAATCCAAGGAAAGATTGCATCTCTTTGATGTTCTTTGGTACTGGCTTTCGCAGTACTGCTGCTACTTTGTTCTGGTCAATTGCCAGACTAAGGCCTGAGACTTTGTGTCCTAGAGCTAGTAGCTCTTGTGGGCCAAAATTACACTTTTTAAGTGAAATTTTCAGATTGATGGGTGTACATTTACTTAGCAATCTGTCTATGTATTGTACATGGTCTTCCCATGTCTCTGAGTATATAATGATATCATCAATATACACTACCATCCAGCCTTCCATTATTTCTTCTTGAAACATGGTGTCCATCATCCTTTGGAAGTGGGCTGGTGCATTCTTGATGCCAAATAGCATCCTGGTGTACTCAAATATGCCCATATGGCGTATTATTCTGAGCAACTTCATGGAGTTTGGTTTAACTCCATTTTGGTGGAAGCCTTTCATACAATCCATCTTGGTTATGTCATTGGCTTTGGCTAGCTTATGCAAGGCATGAGGTATCCTTGGTATAGGGTACCTGTCTGCTTTTGTGTAGCTATTCAGGGCTCTGAAATCTCCACACAATCTAGACTTGCCATCATGCCAGGTGATCAGGACAGGAGTGGTGATTTCCACTATTTCATTATGTCCAATATTCCTAATGACATCCATATCCAGGAGTTCATTGATATGTTTCTCAATCACTTTCCTGGTCTCCAGACTTGCTGGGTAAGGAGGTCTCCTTAACATGGGTGGATAAGGCCTTTCTACATCCAGATATAGTTCTATATCATGGCCTTTGATCTTGCCTAATGGTTCTTCACCAATTGCAAATGCTGGTCTATTCTTCCTCAGCATCTTCAGTAAACTTAGCTTTTGTTTACTGGTGCGGGTAGTGCTAAACTGTCCCTCTCTGAGTTCTTTCAGAAGTTCTTCCAGTGGGTCCTGAGAAGATATCTGGTATATATCAAGAGAAAATTTCTTTTCCTTGTTAGTACCAATGGTAATATGCCTATTTTTACTATTGTAAATATCTATGCCATACATCCTCTGGTAATCTGTTCCCAGTAAAAACCCTTGGATGTGGGCATCTTCAAGAACTACAAACTCTGGGTTGAGTCTGATATTACCCTTTCTGTGGGGTATAATTATCTCTTTGATAATTGTCCCAATAGAGGTCATCTTTCCAGATGCACTCTTAAAGCTCTTTGCCCTGGTGGGCAAGAGTTCTTTTTCCCAGTTTGGGAAGTGGTTATCCAGATAATTTCTGGCCACTATGGAGCAGTGTGCTCCACTGTCAATGATCAGTGGGTGCTGAGCATTGTCAATACATACAGTCATTTTTGTGGCTGTTCCATGTATATATGCCATTCCTTTGGTTGGTGTAACCAGGAATGTTTGTGCATCTTGTGTAGGTTTACACAAGTTCTTGTTGGCAGTGTCTTGTGGCATGCCTGCTTCCAACTGTATATCCTGGATTTCTAGTGGGGTTTCCTCTTGGTATTCCACTAGAAATTCCCCTCTTGGGTCTTGATCCTCATCAGATGGTTCTCTAATGGCATCACCCATAGAATCTGATTCAGAATCCTCTGTTGGAGGGTCTTCTTCAGGGACTTTTTCTATAGCATAGACTTTCTTCTTTGCTTTTGGACAGTTGTTGGCATAGTGGTCTGTTGAACCACAATTGTGACAAGAATTTTTCTTCTTTGCCACTTCTGCCACTCTATCTCTGGGTTTGTCTTTAAGCTCTACCCTGAAAGTTTGTTTCTCTTTGAAACTATTGCTCCTATATGGGGTGAATTTCCCTATATTAGTCCTTTTCCTTATGTCTTGTAAGGTATTGGCTATATCATCTAGAGTGCAATTTTGGTTGCATCTGCACTTTACTGCATGCTCTAGTTCTCCTGGCAGTTGTGTCAGAAGTTTATGATTCCTCATTTGAATGTTCATTTGAGGATCTATGGCTTTAAGTCTTTTAGACTGTCTAAGACACCACTCATATGGATCTTTGTCCACAGAGTATTTGTCATTTTCAAATGACATGGTCTTTTGCCATATCCAAGTTCCATTACTGTACTTTTGGATTATTTGACTCTTCCACCATGGCCAATTTCTTCTGCCATGGATTTCTTTCATTTCAGTGTACCATATACTTGCATGACCTTTAAATGCAGTATTCAGTCTAGCAGTAATCCAGTAATCTGGTATGCTTGGTACATCAATGAAGAGTCCATCAATATAATCTATGAGTTCCATATGATCATATTCTCCTGATCCAGAGAATATGGGCCAGTTTGAGGCCTCAGGAAGCTGTTTCAAGGCTTCCTTCTCTGAATAAGACATGCCATCTCCATCCTGGTATTGTGATGGAGATCTTGCCTTATTCAACAACATGGCATCTGGTTTGATTTCATCTGGTTGATATGGATTCTCCATAGCTTGGCCTTGTGGTTGGGGCTTTAAGCTATGGTAGGCATCAAACAATTTGTTGATGTCTTGGTTCAGACACTCCCTGTCCCTGCTGCTATGGTGTTGTTCTTCAGAGACTTGATTCAGTCTCTTGTTGGTTTCTTCAGAGGCTTTTCTCAGTTGAGCATATCCTTCCTGAAGGTTTTTAACTATCTGCTCCAATGAGGCTTGAGTTTTTCTCATCCTCTCTTGGGCAGCTGCAAATTCTGCAGCCTGCTTTGCAGATTGCTCAGCATATTGGGACATTTGCAACCACAGTGTGTCACTGTTGATGTTGCTCTCAGATGTGATAATGTTATTTTCAGTCTGAGTGGGGGTAATGTTTCTATTACTAGGACTACTGATTCTAGAGTGGTTTACAACTACTTCTGGTTCTTGTGTACTTCTTTTACCAAATCTAACAGCTTCTGGATCATGGGGTCTGACTCTTTCCTCCTCTGGTTGAAGGAGGTTTTGCCCTTGTTTCCTTGTCTTCTCCTGGAAACTTCCTGTAACTGTGAAGAATGGTGACTCTTGGCCACTGATCTTCTGGTGTCTGAATGGTGTGAAGCCACTGGAGAGTTGATTTGGCCTGCTCCTTGTGAACCTGAAGGAATCTGAGTAGGCCCTGTCTGGGTCAACTGTTCTTCTATAGCTAGGATAGTGGCTTGATTCTCCCTTATCCTCTGTGCCCTTGCCTCCAGGAGTCTGTGCTGCCTGGTAGGATTCCAACCTTTGGTGATTACCATAAGGTCTTTGAAGTCTATCTCTTTGAGACAGATCTTCTGGCAACTTGATCCCAGTTCTGCCCAGTGAGTTGCTAGGTTGAACCTCTTGTTGTCCATGCTCCATTGAAATAAATCTTTGAGGAGTTGGTGGATCTGAAGAGCTTGATCCATATCCTTCCAGTCCTCTGGTTTGAGGTTTCTGTTGAATTGGAGTGTGAATGGCAAGGTTGATATTATCTCCCTCATTGTTTTGCCATCCACCAGTGTGTCCAGGGTGTCCTCTTTCAGGTCTTCTGGTTCTGGACAATCCTCCTCTATTCTCTGGCTGGTTCCTTTGGAAGCCAAGGTCTCTGAGGTATACAGGGGACATATCAGTGTTTGCAAGCAGTCAAAACCTTTATGTTCTTAGGGTATTTACCTTTGACTGTGCCTTGTACAAATTTACTGTCTGCTGACTTGGGAAGTTTGCCTTTGGAAGTTACAACTGGGTTAATAATTGTAATCTTTCCTGTACAAGTGGTTAAGGTTGGTTTACCTTGTATGGATGCAGAGTTTCGTGGTTTTCTACTTCTCTGAGTGGCTATTGGTGTCCACTTCTTGGCTGTGATGAGACCTTCACTGTGCCTCTTTCCTTTGCCCTTGCTGCCCTCTGGTTCTGAGGGTGTCACTGGTGTGTTGGCCTGTGACTGGGTCTCAAGTGGGATATAATTTTCTTCCACTGAAATCAAGGCAGAAAAGGGAGGACTTATGTCAGTTAAGACTTTTTAAAAATGCTGGTTTTGCACGTCTAAGATTGGCCTCTGGGCTTGTATGTTACTACAATGTGCCCTGTATAATGACAGTGTAATTGAATCAACAATTCCACGTCAGAATTACAGCTTTTGGTACCCTGTCACACTGTTTGTGTGCCAGTATCCCACAGATACACTTGTGGTTTTCAAGTGTATTCTGTACAAGTGGTTTGTATAAGTGTTATTGAGTTAACAATACACTTAATCCACGCCTCAACTGATGGTTTTTCAGTCAGAGGTGTCCTTATTCAGTCAAGAATACAGGACTTTATTGATGGCTTATGTGTTTTTATATACAAAACACGCCAAAAATAGTTATATTCAGTGGGTATTAGCCACGTGAAAAATACTCTTATAATATGAGTATATATATAAAAAAGGATAAATATATATAAAATATATATTTAAATAAAGAAATTACGCCTAAAAAAGATAAAACACTGGCTAATAAGTCATGAAGAGAGAAAAGACTTACTTATAAGGTCCAAAAAAAGATTTAAAACACAGCCAGGCCCCCAAAATGTCAGGATGATACTATTATAAAGGTATAACTAGGCTAATTACAACTTTAACTGTGTATGTGACACGACAGAAAATGATTTAAAAAAGATTTCTAAAGGTTATAATAAGATAAAAGGGTTCTACTATTGAGAAATAGTGGTGGTGAGCGCTATTGAGAACCCTGGGTGCAGGCTTTATCTGTTGGATTACAATAATTAAAGATTATAGTTATACCTGATTATTTAACCAAGAGTAAAACTGTTTTTGACAGTTTACTACGTAGGTTATTCAAGAGCAGGATGAGGAGAGGATTTTGGCTGTGAAAAGCCCTCCTTTTATCCTGAAATTGAGGTGGAAAGGCTGCTAGACCTTTCCACGTAGAGGAAGTGAAGATTTTTCACTCTCTATGACAGGCTTGTGGTTTGCAAACAGCCTGTATACCCTGCATTGGGCTCAGATGTGGTTTTGAAACCACATCTGGGCGGTTTTCACCAATACAGGGTGAAAATTTTCATCTGGGGACCTCACAGCCTGATTCTGACGTGTATGATGCGTAGAATGCTGTACAGAACCTGTATGGGACCCCAGTATTGACTGACATATGAGGTATTGAATTAAAAACATGCTTCTTCGTCTATTTGACACCTCATATTCATGGTTATGGGATATTATCCCATGGTAAGGCTGTATCTGACAGCAGGTGGGATTTTGACCTTAAAATGGTCATAACTCTGTCAGTTTTTGAGATATCAAGCTCAACGTTGGTTCAATGAATAGCTCTGTAGGAGCTCTACACAATGGTACCCAACTTGACATGGTTATCATTAAATATGACAAAGTTATCCCATGTACAAGTATTTTTGTACATTGGCGTGGTCTGGGCAAAAGCTGTATTAAGCTTGTTTGGCCAATAACTTCTGTTGTAGTTGAGCTATGAGGAAATGGATGGCACCATAAGATAGCCCTGATTGTGCTCTTTCCAAAAAGACCCCACTTTAGGTATCTCACACCAAAACTGTAAAGGTTAGATGAGAGGTGAATGTTTTGTTCACCCGTATTTGGTCTGAATTTGACCATAACTCAAGTAATACTGGTGCTAGCTCAGTTTGGCTGGTACCATTAGATAGCCCTGGCTTAGAGATTCATTATGAATACCCATTTGATGGGGTTAAGCCTCTCCTTCTAGATTTTAGATGAGAGGTGAAAATTAAGGTTTATGCTCAGCAATAACTTTGAGCAGGAATAACTTTGTTATTTCTTGTCCTATGGTGATGGGACTTATATTTTCAGAAAGAGGTGAGTTTCCTCTTTCCTTTGATACCTTTTGAGCTAATTTGGCTCAGCTCCATGTTTTGGTGGTATTTTGGCTATACCATTGGTTTATGGTATTTTGGCTGTCATGCTTGTGCTCTGGTTTTGAGTCACAGGCTGACATACACTCCATTTTGGTTATGTATTTGGCTTCTGCCAGTTTGTCTAATGCATGAGGTATCCTGGGTATAGGGTACCTGTCAGCTTTCTTGTAGTTATTCAGAGCTCTGAAATCTTCACACAGCCTATATTTTCTCCCATACCAGGTGATACGTAGAGGAGTGCTAATTTCCACTATTTCATTATTTCCAATCTTTCTGATGAAATCCATGTCCAGGAGCTCATTGATATGCTTTTAAATGCACTTTCTGGGTATGGAGGTCTCCTGAGGATGGGTGGATACGGTCTATGCACATCCAGATATAGCTCTATATCATGGACTCTGATATTGCCTAATGGTTCTTCACTAATGGCAAATGCTGGTCTATTCTTTCTCAGTATTTTCTGTAGAATTAGTTTCTGTTTACTGGTGAGGGTTGTGCTAAACTGTCCCTTCCTGAATTCATTCAGTAATTCTTCCTTTGGATCTTGGGCAGATACTTGGTATATATGAAGTGAAAATTTCTTTTCCTTGTTGGTAACAATGGTAATGTGCCTGTTTTTATCATTTTAAACGTCAATTCCATACATCCTCTGGTAATCTGTCCCCAGTAAGAGCGCTTGGATGTGGGCATCATCAAGAACTACAAGCGCTGAATTGAGTCTGATATTACCCTTCCTGTGGGGTATAATATCTCTTTGATAATTTTCCCAATGGAAGTCATCTTCCCTGAAGCACCTTTGAAGTTCTTTGCCTTGGTGGGCAAGAACTGGTTTTCCAAATTTGGGAAGTGGTTATCCAGATAATCTCTGGCCACTATGGATCAGTGTGCTCCACTGTCAATGATCAATGGATTTTGAGCATTGTCAATAAAAACAGTACTTTTTGTGGCTGTTCCATGTATTTATGCTATTCCTTTGGTTGGTGTAACCAGGAATGTTTGTGCATCTTGTGTGTGTTTGCACAAGTCTTTGTTGGCAGTATCTTGTGGCATGCCTGCTTCCAGCTGCATGTCTTGGATTTCAAGTACAGTTTCCTTTTTGGTATTACACTAGGAATTCTCCTCTTGGGTCTTGGTCATCATCAGATTGTTCCCTGATGGCATCACCCAAAGAGGCTGAGTCAGAATCCTCTGTTGGGGATTCCTCCTCTGGGACTTTCTCAATGGCATAGGCTGTTTTCTTTGCGTTTGGACAGCTGTTGGCATAGTGGTCTGTTGAGCCACAGTTGTGACAAGAATTTTTCTTCTTTGCCCCTTCTTCCACTCTTTCTCTGGGTTTGTCTTTAAACTCCACCTTGAAAGGCTGTTTCCCTTTGAAGCCACTGCTTTTATATGGGGTGTATTTCCCTATGTTGGTTCTTTTCCTTACATCTCGTAAGGTATTTGCAATGTCATCTAGAGTGCAAATGTGGTTTTAGCTGCATTTGAATGCATGTTATAGTTCTCCTGGCATTTGTGTCAGGAGTTTGTGATTCCTCATCTGAATATTCATCTGAGGATTGATGGCTTTAAGTCTTTTAGACTCTCTGAGACACCACTCATATGGAGCTTTGTCCACAGAGTATTTGTCATTTTCAGATGACAAGGTTTTTTTCCATATCCAAGTACCATTGCTGTACTTTTGGATGATTTGACTCTTCCACCATGGCCAGTTGCTTCTGCCACAGATTTCTTTCATTTCTGTGTACCATATACGAGCATGTCCTTTGAATGCTGTATTAAGTCTAGCAGTAATCCAGTAGTCTGGTATGTGGTACATCAATGAAGAGTCCATCAATATAATCTATCAGTTCCATATGATCATATTATCCAGTTCCAGAGAATTTGGGCCAGCTGGAGGCCTGAGGAAGCTGTTTCAAGGGTTCCTTTTCTGAATAAGACATATTCTCTCCATCCTGGTATTGTGATGGAGATCTTTCCTTATTCATCAACATGGCATCTGGTTTGACGTCATCTTGATGATATGGATTATCCATAACATTCCCTTGTGGCTGTGGATTCATGTTATGGTAGACAATAAACAGCTTTGTGAGCCTTAGAGGTATTTTCATATACCCAAAAGACCATGAATAACAAAATAAGATATAAATTTAAAGAAAATAAATTTATTCATATTATCAAAATAAAAATCGAAATAAAAATACAGATTTATATAGAAAATAAAAATTTAATTATAATTTAAAATAAAAATCACATTAAATTTTGAAATTGTGAAAATGCATTTTTACTTGAAACAATTAAGTAAAAATGAATTTTTGATAGAATTCATGAAATTAAAATATTTTTGGTAAAACATTACTTAACAAATATTACAAATTTTTATCCAAAAATAAACCTGAGAAAATTACTTCACCATTGGATTCCTCATAAAAAATAAGGTGGGGTCACCTCTGGCTAAAATTTCTGTAGCTCAACTCTAAATAGGCTTAAATTAAATTTTTAGTATTTTTCTGTACAAAAGTTGAAAATCCTCAAAACCTTAATTTAATTCACACCAAATGTGGTGTTAACCATCAAATTTTGTGTTAAAATTGAGGTGTTGTGTGTAATTTAGAAGCTATGAGGAATTGAAGTATTTTCAATTGAAATGTCAAAATGTGCGCATGTATTACATAAGTGAACTTTAATTTACATATTAGGTATCAATTATTACAGTTGTGTACTGTAAAACTCAATTGAGCTGTATATTTAAATTACAAGTGTATTACATGATCAGGAATTAAAGAAAAAATTAATTGGAAAAATTAATTCTGGGGGAAAAAGGAACTCTAGCTCCAAGAGGGAGCCAGACCCCCAAAATCCTTCCTGACAGGCATGTGATGTTAAAATCCACACAAAGGTTCATCACTTTTGGCCTGGAATTGAGTCACGGGGTCTGTGACTCAATTGTTGATGAGGTTTTGAGACCAACCAGGGCAGTTTTAACTGGTGCCAAGAGGGTATAACTACCCTTAAGTTAAAACAATCTTAGCAAAAACAGTTTTAGCTTTTTTCTACGACTAATGAACACATTCCTACATGTTTTCAAGGCTCTAGACCAGGTATTACTATGGGAATGGCTGATTTAAGGGTCTAAAATGACTAAAAATAGAAAAATATGGCTAAAACCACCCCTTTTTTGGTCTAAACCAGGGTTCAATGATTCCATAATTGTCTTTTCTGTTTTGAGAGTGTGCTTCACGAATGACAAGAGTAAATTTCACTTTTTTGAGTAAAGAAATTTATGGCTATAAAAGAATGTCTTCTTTGCCCCACTTTTCTCTTCATGTTAGAATCTTTTACTTTTATGATTAGTTTAAACACTGTTAAACCAATCAATAATAGATTCCAACCACCCTTTTTAAATCATTTTGAACCTTTTAAACACGTGAAAAATCATTATAATCATTGCTTTTAACTCTTATAATCAGTTTTTCCCCTTGAACCATCCCAAAATTGAATTAAAGTATCTTTCATCACTGTTATCTTTGTCACTTTGTTTCCAAATTCACTCTGGTCACTTTTGGTTGTGTTTTCTCTTTCAATATCCTTTTAAAGACTTTGTTCTTTAATTAATTGCTTGCAGCTCTTTGCTCAATATATTCCAATTGAAAATGCTCTTGAAGAAATTTCTTTTGTAGCCTCAAATATCTCTTGTAGAGTATTTTTGCATAGGTTTTTATTGTTGGTAAAACAATAAATCTTTATAATAATATTTTTTTATACTTATAAATTTAGAAACAACAAATTTGGCATTTTTTCTCTTCAAAATACTAGTTCTTACTATTTTCAATTATATTTCACCTTATAAAAAGTTTGAGGAGAGGAAAAGTACTTGATGTTTAATCAAAGTTTTGTATCCACACCTTACAAGTTTGTTTATCTATTTATCCAGACAATCCTTGTCCCTTTTGCTGGGGTGTTTTTTTTCAAATACTACATTCAGTCTTTTGTTGGTCTCTTCAGAGGCTTTGCTAAACTGAGCATGTCCCTCTTGAAGAGTTTTGACAATTTTCTTCATGGAGGCTGATAATGTTTTCATCCTCTTGTGGCTCTCTTGGAGTTCTGCAAACTGCTTTTGAGCTTTCTCAGCAAATCGGGACATTTTTAACCACAGTGCATAACTATATAGGTTACTCTCAGGTGTGACAACATTATTTTCAATCTGAGTGGGGGTAATATTTCAATTAATGTGACTACTTATTCAAGAGTTATTTACAGCTAATTCTGGTTCTTGTGCACTTCTTTCACCAAATCCAACAGCTTCAGGATCATTGGGTCTGACTCTCTCTTCCTTTAGTTGAATATGCTCTTGGTTTTTCCCTTCTATCCTTGTCTTCTCCTGGAAACTTCCTGGGATTGTGAAGAATGGTGAATCTTGGCCACTGATCTGTTGGTTTCTGAATGGTATGAAGCCACTGGAGAGCTGATTTGGCCTTCTCCCTGTGAGCCTGAAGGAATCTGAGTATGCCCTGTCTGGGTCATCTGTTCTTCTATATCTTGGATAGTTGCTTGATTCTCGCTTATCCTGTTTTCCCTCACCTCCAGGAGTCTGAACTGCCTGGTGGGATTCCAGCCTTTTGTGATTACCATAAGGTCTTTGAAGTCTATCTCTTTGAGACATTTCTTCTGCCAATTTGCTCCAAGTTCTGCCCAGTGGGATGCCAGGTTGAACATCTTGTTGTCCATGCTCCATTGAAATAAATCTTTGAGGAGTTGGTGGAGCTGAAGACCTTGATCCATATGTTTCCAGTCCTCTGGTTTGAGGTTCCTGTTGAATTGGAAAGTTAATGGCAGAGTGGTTATGATTTCACTCAGTGTCCTGCCATCCACCACTGTGTCCAAGGTGCCCTCTTCCAGGTCTTCTGGTTCTGGACAAGCCTTCTCTGTCCTCTGGTTGGTTCCTGTGGAAGCCAGGGTCGCTGAGATGTACAGGCGAGATATCAGTGTTTGCAATAAATCAAAGACTTTAGTTCTTAGGGTATCTACCTTTTACTTTGCCTTGTACAAATGTTTTGTCTTCTGATTTTGGAAATTTTCCTTTAGAGTCTACAACTGGGTTAATTATGGTAATCTTCCCTGTACAAGTTGTTAAGGATGGTTTACCTTGTATTGAAGCAGAGTTTTGTGGTTTTCTATTCCCCTGAGTGGCAATGGGTGTCCACTTTTTTGCTGTTATGAGGCCTTCACTGTGCCTCTTTCCTTTGACCTTGCTGCCCTCTGGTTCTGAGGGTGTCACTGGGTCTCTAGTGGGATTTAGTTTTCTTCCCCTGAAATAAAACAGGAAAAGAGGTTTTAATGTCAGCTAAGACTTCTTAATATGCTTTTTGCATGTCTAAGAATGGCCTCTGGGCTTATATATTTCTATATTATGCCGTTGTATAATGACAGTGTAATTTAATTAACAATTCCATGTGCAAAGTACGGCTTAAAGATATCTGGTACACTGTTTGTCTACCAGTATCTCACAGATCGACTTGTAATTAGCAAGTATAATCTAAAACAATTTGGTATGTAAGAGGTTAATTCAATTAACAATACACCCAACCATGCCTCAAACATTGGTTTCACAGTAAGAGGTGCTCTTATTTAATTGGAAGAGGGACTTTATTAGTGGCTTAAAGTGTTTTTATACATAAAAAATTCCAAAAATAAGGGTTGTTGTGGTGATTCATCTATAGTCAACCATGCAACAATGTAATTTTAAAAAGAAGAAAATTAGTGATATATGACATGCACCACTTTAAAAGTATATATAAGATATATATTATATATATTCTTTTAAGAAATTATTCCTAAAAAGATAAAACAATATGTCAGAATATAATAAAATAAGTGAAAAACTCACTTGGAGGTCCAAAAAAGTCAAAAAACATGCCAGGCCCCCAAATGTCACACAACGTCTATGATAAAGGTGTATAATGGTATTTATAAACTTTAACTATGACTGTGACACGGTGAAAATTATATTAAATTTCTGTGACAATGATGATTTATGGTTTAAAATAAGATATTAAGGGCGTTACTATAGTAATATAGTGGTGGTGAGGGCTGCTGAAAGTCCAGGGTGCAGTCTTACCAGTTTGGTTACTATAATAAGAACTACAATACTTAATTTTGAGGTATAACCTGTTTATATTCCAAGATTATAACTTTTTTTTGATAGTAGTACTATGTAGGAATTCAAGAGCAGGATGAGGAAGCCCTTTCTGGTTGTGAAAAGGGCCCTTTTTATCCTAAAATGGGGTGAAAAGGCTTCTAGACCTGTCCACATAGAGGAAGTAAAGATTTTTAACTCCCAAGTACTGGGTTGTTGTTTTTACAAAGCCTGTATAGCCTGTATTGGTGTCAGCTGGAGTCCATGTTGAAGCAGTAATTAGGCTATTTACAACTAGAACTATGACTGTGACATGTGGAAATAATTTTAAAATAAGAGTTTCAATTTAATATAAGGTTTTATAATATGATAACAGGGTTCTACTATTGAAGAATAGTGGTGGTGAGGGCTATTGAAAACCCTGGGTGCAGTCTTACCAGTTGGATTACTATAATAAGAGCTACAATAATTAAAATTATAATTATACCCTGATTATTACCCAAGAGTAAAACTGTTTTTGACAGTTTACTACGTAGGAGATTCAAGAGCAGAATGAGGAAAGAATTCTGGCTGTGAGAAGCCTCCTTTTTATCCTGAAATGGGGTGGAAAGGGTGCTAGACCTTTCCACGTAGAGGAAGTGAAGATTTTTCACCCTCTAGTACTGGCTTGTGGTTTGCAAACAGCGTGTATAGCCTGTATTGAGCTCAGATGTGGTTTTGAAACCACATCTGGGCAGTTTTCACCAATACAGGGTGAAAGTTTTCATCTGGGGACCTCACAGCCTGATTCTGAGGTGTATGACGCGTAGAATGCTGTACAGAAGCTGTATGGGACCCCAGTATTGACTGAAAAATGAAGAATTGAAGTAAAAACAAGCTTTTTTGTCTATTTGACTCCTCATATTCATGGCTATGGGATATCATCCCATGGTAAGGCTGTACATGACAGCAGGTGGGAATCTGACCTTAAAACAGCCATACCTTTTTCAATTCTTGAGATATCAACCTCAAAATTGGTTCGGTGTGTAGCCCTGTATGTGCTCTACACAATGGTACCTCATTTGATATGGGTATCATTCACTATGGCAAAGTTATCCCATGTACAAAATATTTGTACATTTGCGTGGTAGAGGCAAAAAGCTGTATTGAGCTTGTTTGCCCCATAACTTTTGTTCTAGTTGAGGTATGGGGAAATTGATGACACCATCAGATAGCTCTGATTGTAATCCTTCCAAAAAGACCCCACTTCAAGTATCTCACACTAAAACTGTAGAAGTTAGATGAGAGGTGAATGTTTTGTTCACCCTTATTTGGCTTGAAATTGACCATAGCTCCAGTAATATTGGTGCTAGCTCAGTTTGCCTGGTACCATTAGATAGCCCTGGCTTAGAGCTTTATTTTGAATACCCATTTGATGGGGTTAAGTCTCTCCTTCTGGCTTTTAGATGTGAGGTGAAAATTAAGGTTTGTGCTCAGCAATAACTTTGAGTAGGTATAACTTTGTTATTCCTTGTCCTATGGTGATGGGACTTATATTTTCAGAAAGAGGTGAGTTTCCTCTTTCTTTTAATACCTTTTGACCTGATTTGGCTCAGCTCCATGTTTTGGTGGTATCTTGGCTATACCATTGGTTTATGGTATTTTGGCTGTCATGCTTGTGCTCTAGTTTTGAGTCACAGGCTGACCATTGGGCTCAGATGTGGTTTTGAAACCACATCTGGGCAGCTTTCACCAATACAGGGTTAAAACTTTCATCTGCAGACCACATAGCCTGATTCTGACATGTATTGTGCATAGAATGCTGTACAGAACCCGTGTGGGACCCCAGTATTGAATGAACTATGGGGTTTGAAGTATAAACATGCTGCTTTGTCTGTTTGACACCTAATAATCATGGTTATGGGATATTATCCCACTATAAGGCTGTATTGGCCAAAATGTGGGATTTTGACCCTTAAACAGCCATACCTTTGCCAGTTTTTGAGATATTAACCTCACAATTAGTTCAATGTGTAGCCCTGGATGTGTTCTACAAAACTGTACCTCCTTTGATATGGTTATCATTAAATTTGGCAAAGGTATGCCAGTACAAGTTTTTTTGTACATATGTATGCTGTAGCCAAAAGCTGTATGGAGCTTGTTTGCTCCATAACCTTTGTTCCAGGTGAGGTATGGGGAAATGAATGGCACCATCATATATTCCTGATTGTTGTCTTTCAAAAGACACCCCACTTTAGGTATCTCACACTAAAGCTGTAGAAGCTAGATGGGAGATGAATATTTTGTTCACCCTTATTTGGCTTGATTTTGGTCATACCTTCTGGAATACTGGTGCTATCCCAGTTTGTATAGTACCATTGGGTTCCCCTGATGTAGAGGCCAATTTTGAATACCCATTTGATGGGGTTAAGCCTCTTCCTCTTTATTTCAGATGAGAGGTGAAAATTAAAGTTTATGCTCAGCAAAAACTTTGAGCAGGAATAACTTTGTTATTCTTTGTCCTATGATGGTGGGTCTTGTAAAATTGGAAAGGGGTGATTTTCCTCTTTCTTTTGATACCTTGTGAGCTTATTTGCCTCAGCTCCATGTTCTGGTGGTATCTCGGCTATACCATTGATTTATGGTATTTGGCTGTCATGCTTGTGCTCTGGTTTTGAGTCACAGGCTGACACCAGGATTGAAAACCAGTGGCTTTTCTCTACTTTTATCTGCATAACTCTTAAACCTGTTCATGTCAGCTACAAGTTCTCTGTTGAAATCATTCTGTACTGATTGGATTTTTGTTGATAACTTTCTAGCAGGAGTATCTTGAGTAATGTGATCTGAGTCACATGGTGGATCACTTCCATAAAGAGTGAAAAACTGTGATTGTTTTGTTAAAGAATGGTCAGAGTTGTTGTAGGCAAATTCAGCCATAGGGAGAAAGGTGTTCCAATCATCTTGATGATAACTGAAAAATATCCAAAGGTACTGTTCTAGTATCTCATTGACCCTTCTGTCTGTCCATCAGTTTCTGGGTTGTAAGCAGTTGACAGATCTCTTGAAATCATGAGCCACTGACAAAGATTAGTGAAAAAGGAAGAAAAAAAGGAACCTCTATCACTGACAATTTTTGAAGGAAGGCCATGCTTTTAAAAGATATTCTTGATGAATAAATGGGCCAAATATAATGAAGTAGTTGAAGACATTGTTGGAATAAAAACTGCCATTTTTGAGAACCTTTCCACTATGACCAGAATTAAATCAAAAGAACTGGACAGTGGCATTGGAGTGATAAAGTCCATTGAAAGACAAATCCAAGGACCAGTTGGAATTAGAAGAGGTTTGAGGAGTCCAAACTTCTTGTGATGGATATTCTTGTTTCTTGAACACTGTTGACAGGATGAAAAATAATCCTTGATGAATTGATTCATTCCAGACCAGTGGATATCCCGCTTGACAAGTTTGAGAGTTTTCTCCTGGACAGGTTGGCCAGCTAGAGGAGAAGCATGCTTTTTTTGAAGAATACTTAGTTGAATTGTGGGGTCATTTGGGACCACCACCCAACCTTTGAATAAAACAAGTTGGGAATAGAAATCAAGAGAATAATCCTGAATAGATATACCTTTCCCAGATCTCGAAGGATGCTCGTGTATTGAGAATATTGCCATAATTGCTTCTGAATTCATTCAATCAGATTTGAAAAACATTTAACCTTGACTGCAAAAAATCTTGAGGTATGTACTTCATCTTGCTTAGTGATCCATTGAAAGTTCATTGGATTCTTGCTGATGAAATACTCCCCCCTCCCCAGAGAAATGTTGCCCAATGTTATAAGGAATCTGGAAGAGTAGCTAGGCAACCAAGGAGCTAAGTGATTAAAAAGTGAAATTTGGAAAGGAATTAATCCCAGTGGGTTTTATGGAAAGTAAGGACTTTTTATGACATGAATTATTGTAGAGAAGAGTGATTGGTGAGAACTTCAAAAGGGGAAGAAAGGGAAAGAAGAAAAGCCCTCAAGTGCTTGAGAGCCCAAACTATTCCAAGGAGATCCTTGTCATGAATCTCATAGTTGCTCTCTTCTGGAATATGCTTATGCATAATGAATGCAATGGGATGTTTTCCTGAGTTAGAATCCTGACTCAGTACAGCACCCAAGGCATAATTTAATGCATTGGTCTCTGCAATGGTTGGTAGAGAAGGATTGAAGTGGGAAAGGATTGGAGCTGTGGTGAGAGCCTCTTTGAGCTGGTGAAACTGACTAATAGCTTCCTCATTTAGGGGGAAACAGGAATCTTTCTTGATGAATGGGGTGAGTTAACTGATTTTCTTTAAATAATTCTTGATGAAAGGGTGGTAAAAATTGAAAAGGCCAAGGAGAGATTTAAGAGCCTCAAGGTTTCTTGGAGGTGGCCAATTGCGAATTTTATGGAATTTTTCTTGGTGCATCTTTAGGCCTTCACAAGGAACAATATAACCTAAATATTCCACACTTGAGAAATGGAAGAGGCACTTGGAGGCCTTAACAAAGATTTCAGTGGCTCTGAATCTGGCAAGAACAGTGGACACATGAGTGACGTGTTCATCCTCAGATTTAGAAAATACTATAATGTCATTCAAATAAAACACAAAATAAAAATCAAGAAGATAATCAAAAATATCATTGAAAAGATTTTGAAAAGAAGGAGGAGCATTGGTGAGCCCAAGTGGCATGAACAAGAATTCATAACTGCCATATTTGGTTATCAATGTTGTCAAATGTTCATCACCCTCCTTAATTCCAAGCAGGTTATATTCACCACACAAATCAATCTTGGAGAAGAGAGAAGAACCATTGAAAACAGTTAGAAGCTGATTCATTGGAGGAATATGATATTTGTTCTTCCTAGTAACAGCATTGAGTTTGCGGTAATCAACACCCAAATGGAAGCCACCATCTTTCTTCTTGAAAAAGAGTACAGGTGCTCCTGTTGAAGAGGAGCTTGGTCTCTGCTTCCACCTTGGAGAATACATCCAAGTACTGGTGATACGCACAACAAACACTCTTTATCACAGTTTCTATTTCTTCTGGCTCTTCCTCTTCATCCCACAACTCCTTCAGAGAGTTATGATAAGATGAAAGGGGAAGGTTCATCTGCCAAAAGAAGAGATGAAGTGAATATACAGAATTATCTTCTCCAACAACTTGAATCTCTTTGAAGACTTCATCTCTAGAGGACAGTAATGATGTATGAGAATCAAGGGAAGGAATATGGAAAACAGATATAAATGATGGTGCTTTAGATTCACCAACCACAGCTGAACATAATTTTTCAGAAGAAAAGTCATTACTAAAAGAATTAAAAGGATCATAATAGTCGTTATGATCAGCATTAAAGGTGATCAGCCCTTTCCTCCAATTGATAGATGGATTAAAATGATTAATGAAGTCAAAGCCCATCATCAGGGCTTCTCCTTTGGGAGTATCAATGACCAAAAAGTAGCATTTGAAGCTTGGCAAGGATGGAAGCTAAACAGTATATTTGGTATGGTGAGTCACAACTAAGGAAGGGGACTCAGAGGAGTCCAGAATGATAAGAGCAATCTTCTCTGGGAGTTCTGAAATGGTCAAAGAATACTTCTGAGAAACCTTCTTTGCAATAAATGAGTTGGTAGCACCAGAATCAATGTGAATACTGTAAAACATATCAGATAGAGAAGAAAAGACAAAAAATTTAAGAGAATTCCTGAAACCAGTATTCAGAATGTAAAATTGTGGTCTGGATGGACAACAATGAAGGCCATTGAACACAACATGGTCTCTACTCAGGATCTCCCTGGCTTGGAAATTTGCCCAATGGCTTGGCAAGCAGTGTTTGAGGTCTTTTGAAACAAGACTCAAGACTATGCTTCCCACCACAATATGTACATAAGCCCTCCCTGATTCTTCTTTCTGTTTCAGAATTCACTCACTTGAAGTCTTTATTCAACCAAGAAGAATAGGGCTTGTCCCTCATCTGAAAATTCTTCTTCTTTTTATTTGAGCTTGAATAACTTTGAGGATGAGAATAATTAGACTTTGAGGCTTCAGGATTCTTATTTTGATGATGCCTCTTCTCCTTTTGCATCTCATGGTACCTGGTATCACGCTCCAGGTCAATATCCATTAAGTCTTGAAGTGAGTCAATTCTTGAAGGATGGGAGGCCAATTCATCCAAAGTCCTTGATGGCAATCCTTTCCTGAAATGATGGATGAGAGCTCTTTCACGCCAATCTCCAATTCATGAAACCAAAATTCTGAAATCAGCAATGTATGACAGAAAATTTCCACCGTCTTTCATTCTTAAGAAATCCAACTTTGCTTCAGATTCTCTAACTTACTTTGGGTGCCCAAACAAAGTAAAGTGTTGAGATTCAAAAAAGGTCCAAGAATTCAAAAGGTAATTTTGATGTTGATTAGTGATATTGAAAAGATAAGGCTCAACCCATTTTGAATCCCTGCCAATGAAAAATGAAGTGGCATAAAGAAATTTTTTTCTGTCTTGAGAGGAACTTTGCGGATCATTATTAAAAATAAGTTGACAATACTGAATAAAGCTTCTGACTTTGAAGGGCTTTGTCCCAGAAAAGCATTCTGGTGCCTTTATAGATGGAGTCTTGAAGGCTTGTGGTCTTGATTATTCAGAAGATGAATCTGATTGAAGATTGGTCATAATCTGAGTCATTTGCTGAAAAATTTCCAATAAAGATAGTTCATATTTGTGAGAGACAGGCTTATTATACTGGGCTAGAGTTGGCCCTCCAGTAACTTAGGATTCCACCACAGCAGCAGGGAAACCTTCATTACCATAAGACTCTTCCTCCTTCACAGAATTCCCCTCCTCCTCTTTACCATCTTCACCGCAACCTTCAAAAGTGGACTTTGAAAGTCCTGGAAAGCCACCAACTACCCCTGAGAAGGAACTTGATCTTCTTGGCCCTCATCCTTCCTTCCTGGATGGTGCTTCTCCTTCCAAATTGGGTCCTCAGTTGAATAACTTCTGGGTTGTGGTCAAGAGGAGCTCTTGGGGTTGGAGTGATAACAGCTTGAGTTCTAGCCTGAGATCTCATCTGTCTTGCAGGAGGTGAGTGTTGAACAGGCATGATTTCAGGATAAGAATGAAAATGAATGAGTGGAAAATAACACTTTGAAGATGTATACTTGAGGAAATCTAAAATGAAAGCTTTAAGTCAAAATAAAAATCAATATCAATTTCTTGAAGAAAAATCAATTAATCAAAGTGGAAACTTGCAGTAATTCAATCAATCAAATGTCAAAATAAAATCTTCAAGTCAATATGTAAATATGTCAAATCAATTAAAATCAAAATATTGCAGAAAATAAATCATCAGGGCAAATCTCGTGTCAATTGTTGGCAATTGACTTCACATCAAGCAGGATAAAAGGCAAGAAAACATTGAGCACACATCACACTCTGGTCTTACACCAAATCCTGTGACAGCCACCAATATTGGTTCCCCTGTTCCTTCAACTGAGATTCCTCACCACCGGATCCTCCCTCAACCATCCAAAAGTTGGTAAAAATTACACAAGACCCACCTGTTTCCACAGGCATACATCAAAAAGGTCCTCCAGCCAGTCTTGATGTAGAGGCGGGGGGTTTGACTTCACGAGGTCATCCATGAAAGGACTCCGCCTCCACTGTATTGTCATTTTGCGGATGACACTGGTAGAGTCCGCCACACAATAGCGCGGGTGTGGTTGGGTTGCATTGGAGTGTGCGGGCGCGTGTGCTCATGCAGGGGTGGGTGCATGAAGGCTGATTCCCCTTCCAATGTGCTGATGGCGCAGCTGGACCTTTTGGATGCTGTGATAGGTGAGTGTGTGGGTCATTTGAACATTGAAATTGTCTTATTCACACTGTACCCAATGTCAAAATAGTAATTTATTTGTGGCAATGTGAAATAATGGGGTTTGCTTGTCACAATGGCATGTCTCCATCACCAAGTTTTGAGGCAGTTATTTCACTAGAAAAATTGCTAATGAAGCTGAGAGATTTGAATTTTTGTAGACTAAATATCATGAAATAATGGTTTTATCATTACAAGAAGTCAACATGACATAACTTTGTTATCATACAATCCACCATTACCTTTAATTTCTTCTTCAGATATAATCAAGTGTCCATCATCGAAACCAAGAGCTTCATAAATATTGAGATGCGGCCAATCTGGTAAGAAATTCACATCAATCTTTAAAGTTTTTAATATTAGAAAGTGATTGTTCAGCATGCAAGATGGCTCAGAGACTTTAAAAATGCTATTAGTAACACCAAAACGTTGTGAGTTGCCCCTCAGAAAACTTATCACACTGTCTCTGACATTTTTGGATTCAGTTGAAAATATATTGTTCATAATATTAATGTTTGAAACTGGAAAATACCAATGTGAGACAATCCTTGGAGTGGGATGACTTGTGGATTGTATGTTAGTCTCTGAGCTGATCCATTCAACTATCTCCATTGTGGAAGGAAAATTCTGTAAGTACTCAACCAGGAAATCATAATTTTGTTGGTCATGGCGGTATGGTTTGTTATATTTTTGGTGATTGAACGGGGAAGGAGTCTGTGATTCCAAAAATTTGTTTTATTTCACATGGGATGGATGGTGATTTCAGGAGAACAGAAAGGTTGGAACATTGACAGATATGTTGAAGTAAGGTTTTATCTAACTCATCTATTCAGAGTTGCAAGAAGTTAGTCTTATTCAGTTCATGTGCTTAGTTAATGTGAATATATTGATATTATTAATTGAAGTACATATTTTGCTATTTGTTGGCATCTTTGAAAATACTCCAATAAAGCACTCATAACCTCATGTGGATAAGGCTTGTGCTGGGCCCCAATGTTGGAAGATTTTGGGAATATGATCAGCAAAATGATGATTTGGTTTACCTTTCTGTTTTGGGAACAGGTGTTGATTGGAAAGGCAGAATTTTTTCCAATGTTCAGAAGATGCAGTCGCATCATCCATTGAAACAGTGCAAGTTGTGGCAATGTTGATAGCACTAATCAAATGGAATGTATTCTTGGTTAGTTCATTTGCAATTTCTTCTTATTGACCCATTTTTCTTTGTGTGTTGGTGTATTTGGGTTCATCTGACGACATCTGTTGAGTGAGCATTGAAAATAGAATATAGACCTTGTATAAGAGAGCCCATTCAGCGGCTTTCAAATTACCAGAAGAGGGGGAACCCATTTTGTGGGGTACTCTTGTCCATGACGAGGGAATTATGGTATCAAACATTATTTGTGGGAGATGCTCCAGAGCCTCACCCTTGATCTGGTGAGCACTCAGTGCACTGATCTCCAATTCAGAGGGAATTTCAGAAGTGGGGATGTAATCTGCATCAAATGAAGGAATCTCTGCAGAACCACCAGATGGATGTTGCATGTGAGGGGTGGGCATTGGGTGGAATTAGTGGGGAGTGCCTCATTTATTATTTTTTCTGCATCTCTTCTCAGGGAGTGGGCCTCTCTCAATGTGATTTTATCAAGAGAGCTATTGGAGGTCATGGAATCTGAGTCTGAACTGTTGGTGTCATTGGATTTCCTGTGGGACCTGAAGTAAATTCTTGATTTGGACTCTGGAATGCACAATTTGAAAGTTGCATGATCCTTCAAGATCCCAAGTATTAAATTATGCATAATGTCAAGATTAACCATTCTAGTTGCCTCCCAATACCGAAGGTCTTCCAAAATTGAATATTGCACTCCATACTCAGAGGAAATTGCTTGTCTTTGTTGTGGGGTTGCCCGAAGCCATTTGGCAATGGTTGATTTATGATTTTGATATGAGCGTGTGTAGTGAAATTGAGGACCAATTTCTTCAATTTGAGCTTTTTGAATAGTGCAAAAATTGCAAAAGTGGATTCCTGGATGAGAAATAAATCCAGTAAGCTTGCACATGGCAACCACATCCGCAATGGACGTGAGGATGGCAACATGGATAAAAGATCCTGAAGGACCTGTTGAGATGGGTGAAAAATGGTCACCTTGCCATAGCTCTTTGAGCTCCTTGATGAGTGGGATTAATAGGTAATTCAATAGAAGGGCAGTTGGCTCCTTTGGCCCAAGGATGGTTCTTGCATCATAGACATTCTCTGGCTTCAATCTTTCACTTGAGGGGTGATTAAGACAAATAAGCATGATAGGTCCAATTCCGGCCAACCGGGTTGACTTTCCATGTGCATTAAACCAGTCCACATAAATGGAGAAGGACAATGCACCAGGAATGGACATGAATGGGGGTTGTGAATATTTCTCGTGCCAGTGAAGCATCTCCAGACCAATCCATGCCAGATGTCACATTTGGGGGAACCTTTGGGAGTTTGGAATTTTTGATGTTGATGCAGAATTTCCATAATTCCAGCCCGCTGGAGAAATCTGGCAAGCCAATTTTTGCATGGTTGATAAATTAAATTTTTTGTTGGTATAAAGTTTTGCTTCATGTTGGTTGTGTTTTGGGTGCGGGGTTTGAATGAATGGATGAATTTGCCTAACAATTGTGTGCAAGGGGGATCATGATCATTTGGGTCATTATGGCATTGACAGTGGGGTTTGTCAGTTATGACTGATTCAATAAGGCCATTAAGAAAGAAACATTGAGGACAACATATATATTTTTGAATCACTGGCTCCAGTTGGAGATGTTCAAATATGGTACTGAGATCTTGAGGTATATGGAATGCAGGTGTGGGGGGGGGCACCTGAGCTTGAGATACTGGACTTTATTGGCAGATTCGGGCAAGGGTTGAGAATGTGTGAAGCCCTGCGGGGTATATTATACCTTAATGATAGAATGTCAGACATTATCATTCCAAGGTCTTGTGGGGGAAGGTTTTTACTGCCACTGTATTGTTTCTGTGCATTTCAATTGAGACCTGCTGGAGTGGAGAAAGTGCTTTGGGTCAATTGTGAATGATCAGCTGGGAATATTTGATCTAATAGAATTTGCAGGCACTCAGATCCTGATGCAGAAGTAGGAATGTTTGGAAGAGATTTGGGTGCAATGGTTGATTTGTGCTTTTTATGTGCTGTTTATATTGGAAAGGTGTGAAGGCAACTCCCTGCCTATCACCCTCAGGGGAAGAGTGTGTTTTAGCTGAGAAGTGTTGACACATGCATATACACATCGAGGAATAGCAGCAGGTTGTCATTGTTGCAGGAATTGTGAGTAAGGTTGGTTTGTGTATAAATATCTATGGTTGATGTGAAAGTGTTTGGGAGTGTTATTAATTAGGAAAAAAATTGAGTGATTATTTATGAAGGGGGAGATGATTTGAGCCAGCTGAAGATTTTATCCCATTTGTAATGGTGGCTGAGCTGCAGGGGATAAATCATAACAGGTCTTATCTGGATGGTGGAATTGGTTAAAATGCCATGCTGCTCAATTCTCATAAATATTCTCTTTTATTTTTACATGGTGATACTGCAGTTTTGACCATTGAGGGGTGTTCTGTTAGGGATGTTTCAGCGTTGGATTGAGGGGATTAACATTAAAACCATGTACACTGGCACACCATTGTACATGGCATAAACCCTATTAAAGACCAAACAATACAACTCTATTACATAAGCATTTTGAGTGGAGCTAAAGCCTTGTTATTTGATTTTAGTGCAGCGGGCTTTTGATTGGTTGGAATGTGATTTGAATTGTCTTGCCTTTCTTGAAAAGGTGATGTCTCTTTGGTGGGTAAATCCTTCATGAATATACTGCTTTACAGATGTACAATACTGTGGAGGTTTGATGCATATATTGGCAGTTTGGATGATTCACAAAATGTGACAATGGGGAGGTGGAAATGTTTATCAAATCTGATTACTTATGGATGATAGTTCCCCTTTAATATCAAGGAAATATCACATTATATTCTGGTAGGCCATGCAGGGTGGTTTCTGACAAAAGTGCAGGAGCTCAAGAGGAGGCAGGGAGAATTCTCCTAAAAAGTGTCTTATTAGACTTCCACAAGACACTTGGTTCTGACTATTCATAGAATTTCTCTATTATAAATTTGAAAAAATTTCATCTCATATCGCTCTATTTTATCATAATACTGAGCTGTTTTCTCAAGTTAAAAAAATTACTGCACTTTTTTAGCCCTTATGTCATCTTTCAAGCCACAAAATCATGTTGAGGTTCTTTTCATGACTCAGATAGTGAATCTAGCATAGAATATGTTCAAACACAGTCACCATTGAGTCCCAACATTCCTCTCACAACCCCTATCACATCCTCAATGAATGTATCAGGTCTTAACATTGATGTGGAAATCTGAAAGCTCAAACTTCAAGCACTTGGTAAATCCCCAATATTTTTGTCACTCCAATTCCCCCCAATCCCACTAATACACAAATGGATTTGTCTGAGGGGCCAGAAAGCACACCTTAAATTTCATCAAAGGCTAATTCCCAATCAAAATTTCCACGTGAGTTCCTCCTTAATCCTGGTCAGAATCCAGTTGCATCCCAGGATGCCTTTGGACAAAGTAAACAGCCAACCCTCAATATTCCATCAGGATCTCAGGTTCATGTGGGCAATGAAAAGCGGGTTGATGGCGGGTAACAAAAAAGACCATTGTAAAATGTTACATGGAGTGGTGTGTCGGAAGGAAATCCAGGATTGACGCCTCATCAAAGTAAGTCATTTTGATTTTGGAGTATAATCTTTTTCGCAATTTGATATGTTTGTTTCATGGGTTAGATATGGCACCTAAAGGCAAGTCAGTCCAATTTCAGGAGCCAATTTAAGATTGTGAGTATGACCAGTCTTTATTAATTTTTTGATGTGTTAACTGATGATTTACATGGCAGGTAATGAACTTTATGCATCTTCACCTCTGGTACATTAAGAGAAAGTCACTGGACGTCATCATCCATATGCCTCCAAGCCAAAAACAGGTCATACCAGTTCATCAAGAGAAGAAGTTGTGGATGATGAGGATGAGAACATGTCTCCAACTCAAAGCGAAACAAATGATGAACCAAGGAGGGACAATTTCATGGCGCATGAGCAAGGAACTCAGTCAAATAGTGAGTTCACCCATCCCCAAATGCCCCTTGCCCAGAATATGCTCAATCACTTGGAGATGAGACAGCAAAGAAACGAGGCTTGCAAAGCTCACAAGGTGGAAAAAAGTGCAAGCCAGAAGGAGCAACAAAAATGGCTGAAAGCAGAAATTCCAGAAAATGTCCATGGGATGAGATCAGCTGTACAAGCCCATTGTCTGTTCCTACTCAAAGTAAGGGATAAGGAGTTTTCCTCACTACCAGCACCACCCAGCAAAGAAGAGCGTAAAATTGCAATTCAAGTGGCTGGTTATCTTGGATATGTTCCCAAGGATGTTTTCAATAAGCCATCAACACAGGTTCAGTCTCACGGTTTCCAAAGCTACTGTAAAAATGAGCTCCACAAGTTGGGACCGGGCAAGCTCATGGAAACATCCGTTCAACAAGTTGATGTCTATGGTGTTTTACCATACATTCCATCTTGCACTTGTCAGCACCAAATATCATCACTACTGTTGGAACAAGGATGATAATAACTATGGGGTTGTGGTGGATTTAATGGAGCAATATTTCACTTATTTGAAAATAGAATGGAAGTCTATTCAAAAGGATGCAGAGTATTTGGTAAAAAAGAAGGAGAATCAAAAGATCACAAAGATTTATCAAAGGGTTAGTTACTGTATCTCTTCTTCCTTGTGAAGTAAATCTGATGATAATCTAATTGATGATGTGCAGATCTGTGAGCATTGTTGTGAGTGGTGTGATACAGCTAAATTTCCAATTCTAGCATCACCATTGAATGACCCTTTAGTATGCTCAGATACTGAGGAGGTAGTGGAAAATGGCCGTCAAGTTTACCACAAAGTGGGCTTATGCTGGCGCTCAGGCGTATCTAATGAGCTGGTATTAAAAATAGATTCAGACATTGACTTTTGTAATTGTATTAAAAAAAGGGTAAAGAAACTATTGATAGACTGCCAGAAATACAATCAACAGATGATCGTGATATTCCTGAAGGGCTATCTTTTCAGGTATTTGATCAAGATTGGCTCAACGGTTGGAGTAAGATGCATACTATTGCCCTCAAAATATTTGAACTTCCAGTTATTAGCGCAAATGGAGATGCTCTGCAATAAGACAGGAAAATAAATGTATAGCACAGTTTCAAATTAACATTTTTTGAATTATTTGTGCAGGTGTAATACAATCCAATTATTATTTCTTAAAGATGCAACAGCTTGCTAAACATTTTAGAATTGGAATGTATCACTGTCTCCCTTAGAAATAATATTCTATTTCTCATTTTCATTGAGGAAATATTGAAGAAGCTCTATCCAGCTCATGGTGTTCATTATTGTGGACCTGTGACAGGGTGAAAAGGAATTATCAACTTTGTCAAACACAAATTAGATAAGATAAGGAAGGCTCATTGTCACAGGGGCTCTTCTAAAATGAAGAGGGCCTGACACTCAGTGAACAGACTTACTTATGGAGGGCTCAGAAGGAATACTCAAATGATAAGAGTAATGAAATAAGATAATAATTTTCTAGTCATAAAATAATAAGAATTAAAAGATATGAGAGGAAAACAAAAGCAATAATAAAGAGCCAACCACAAATAATCCTATACCACTGTTTCAACCTGTTCAGAAAAGAGAAAAGGATTAATAAAGGATATGGCCACCAGGACTTTACTGAACAGGTGAGGGAAAGCAAAGACTAACTTAATAAATAATAATATTATATTAAATAATAAATCCAAAATTTTAATTAACTGGCGGAAAACCCCCCAGGCAGATGAAGAGGGGCTGGTATATGTGAGAAATACCAGCCTTGGAGTTTGAGTGTTGAGATACTGGCCTGTATGCTGGAAGAAGTTGGATGTGGAATTGAATCCTGTATTGGTGAATCCAATACAGGTTATACAGTCAATACAGGTATTTGCGCCTGCATTTGGTGAATCCTGTATTTGGTTCTTGCCTGTATGAAGCTGTATTGAGGTCTGAAAACTGTATTTGGAGAATGTTGAATGAATCCCCCTTGCTGATTGGGTTTTGAAGGGTATCCATGAAATAATGATTGTTGCTGATTGGGTTTTGAAGGGTATCAATGAGGTAATGATTGTTGAAGATGATTGGGAATGCCCCTGCCTCCTTGGCTGTGTCATTATCCCCCTCTTGAAAGTGGGGAGCTCTGAGCACCATAAGTAATGTGAGTCTTGATGAGCTTGCAATCAATCCATACAGTTCTTTCCCCCAATTCCTTAAATTTATCCCATTAAACTTTCTTCTTCAATCAATACTCAAACAAAAGTATTCATTTAATCACTTGTAGGTATCTTCCCCTTGATCTTGATTCTGAATTCCCTCTTTTCCTTCAAAATGCCTTCATTCTTCTGAAATAATGGTCATTCTTGTCTTGAGTGTCTTCACTAAACTTTTCTTGAGTCCTCATGGCTTTTGAAAAGGGGGTGACCTGGGCTTATGTCCCAAGAACACCTGATTTCATCATAATTTTGAATCTTGAGAGTGTTGGCATGAAGTGGCCAATAGATGAGGTTTTGGACCATTTCAGAAGTCCTGGCCAAAATCCCTGATTTTGTGATTGAAGGGGTTTTCGGCCAATTTGCGCAAAGTGCGCAAATGCGCATATATGCCATAATGGCATATATTGGTGAAAAAATTGCAAAAATTTGATTAATGATGAAAAATGGCCTCATAAAGTGTTCTGGCCATTTTGCGCATTTTTGCGCAAAATGCACAAAAATGCGCATATATGCCATAATGGCATATATCGGTGAAAAAATTGAAAAAGTTGATTAATGATGGAAAAATGGCCTATAAGGTGTTCTGGCCATTTTGCGCATTTTTGCACAAAATGCGCAAAGTGCGCAAATGCGCAATTATGATAAAATTGACCAAAAAGGCCTTTTGAAGCCTTTTGACAAGATAAAGAGGCCTTTTGTGCAAAAGTGCGCAAATGCACAAAATGCACAAAAATGCACAAATTTGTGCAAAATGCGCAAATTTGCCAATATGCCTAATGAAGCATATTTTGATGAAAAAGGATAAAACTGAGCTATTTTGAAGTTTTGAGGTTTGATATGGCCATTTGTTCCAAAGTGCATAAATTTATGAAATTGGCCAATTGGGCCATTTGAAGCAGGGTTTTCCTTTTTGATCTTGATTTCTTCCTGAATGTCTTTCTTCTTATCTCCTCCTTGACTGATCAATTTCCATAAATGCCTTGCTAATTGGCTTTTTGAATTTCAATTTTGATCTTAAGGAATGAGTTTAAGGCTGACTTAAAGAAGTTTTGATGAGGGTTATCTGTAGGTGGTCTTTACCATTACTAGTGTTTTGCTCTTTGATTATTGAATGAATTGACTCCCCAAACATGATATGGGAGTGATGACTACTGCTTTTTGAAATAAGAAATAAAAATAAAAAAAAAAAATAAAAGATACAAGCAAAGAAAATGAAATAAAAAATAAAAATGAAAAGAATTGAGAGAAAAAGAGAGTAAAGAAAGAAATAAGAAATGCCTGAGGGTTGTCCTTCTTGTGGTGAGTTTCTCGATTTTGGCCAAAATGTTATGAAAGATAAAATCAAGCATTTGATGCTCACAGTGTGGCCAAGGTAATGTTTTACAAGAAGTAGACCCCTCAGGGATGCATACTAGGAGATGGAACTTACTTTCATAACTTCCACTCCCCACCAAGCACCATAAATGAAAAAGAAATTATGCCATAACATGAATTGTGGTAATGAATGTCTTGAAAGATAATTTATGGCATGATTAATGAAAGAAGAGAAAATAAGAGAAAGATTCGGCCATATCTTGATGAAAGATCCAGATCTTGAGGGTATGATGTTGCAAGGCGTTCTGAACCTGTCCAAAGAATTGACAAGTGCTCACAAAGTGGCCAAGGTGATGCTTACAACAAATTTGGGTAGAATACCCCCTTAAAGGTGCATGCCAGGAGAGGAACTTACTTTCATAAACTCCAATCCCCACCAAGCACCATAATTCAAACTCTTGAGACATTTGGGCCAGGCTTGTCTGGATACAAAGTGTGAAAATCCTTGACAAGGTCTGGGGAGTTGGTAAGGTTGGAAGCTGGTTCCCAAGGTGTTCTTTCTGGGTCTTCATTGAATCCTTTCCACTGCACTAAATACCATAATGAACCTCTCTTGAGTTTTGAGTCCAGAGCCTGAGCCACTTCCCATTCTTCTTGCTCTTCCACTATTACTGGAGGTGGTGGCAATTGGTGTTGATTTGGGATAGTTGATTGTTCACTGGTTCTAACAAGGACACATGGAAAACAGGGTGAACTGACTTCCATTGTTGAGGCAACTTGAGGTGATATGCATGGCTGCCAATCTTCTTGAGAACTTCAAAGGGTCCCAGCCATCTTTTTGAAAGCTTTTTGGTGGGTCTTGTTGTCTTGATGTTCTTGGAAGCTAGCCATACTTTGTCCCCAGGTTGGAAATCAGGTGGAATTGCTCTATTTCTATCTGCATACTTCTTAAAACGCTTTATTGCTGACTCTAATTCTTCTTTGACAACTTGCTGTACTGATTGGAGCTTTGATGATAACTTTCCAGCAGGTGTATCTTGAGAAATGTGAATTGAATCAAAGCTGGGATTTCTTCCATAAATAGTGAAAAATGGAGGCTGTTTTGTTGATGAATGTTCTGCATTATTATAGGCAAATTCAGCCAGAGGGAGCTAGGTGTGCCAGTCATCTTGATGGTAACTGACATACATCCAAAGATACTGTTCTAGAGTCTGATTTACCCTCTCTGTCTGTCCATCTGTTTCAGGGTGAAAGGCAGTTGAAAGATCTCTTGATATTTTGAGCTTCTGACACAATCGAGTCCAAAATGATGAAACAAATAATTAACCTCTATCACTAACAATACTGATTGGAAGACCATGTTTGGAAAAGACATGATTAATGAATATTTGAGCTAAGTCCAAAGCAGTGATTGTTGAATAAGTTGGAATAAATATTGCCATTTTTGAAAATCTGTCTACAACTACTAGAATTGAATCAAAGTTGCTTGACAAGGGAAATTGAGTGATAAAATCCATTGATAAAGAATTCCAAGGACTAGATGGAATTTGAAGAGGATTGAGTAACCCAAACTTCTTATGGTGGATGTTCTTGTTTCTTGAACATTGCTGACATGAGGACACATAGTCCTTGATGATTTAATTCATGCCAGCCCAATAAAAATCCCGCTTGATGAGCTTGAGGGTCTTCTCCTGGCCAGGATGGCCAGTCACTGGTGAGTCATGACGCTTTTGAAGAATGTCCAATTGAATCTCATGATTGCTTGGAATGACTGCTCTATCTTTGAACAATAATAATTTTTCTTGAGGTTCAAGAGAATAGTCTGGGACTGATTCTCCTCTTGCTAATTTCTTGAGGATTTCCTTATAATCTTTGTCTTGCCATAATTGTCTTTGAATCTGATCAACTACATCTGAAAAAATATCAACTTTTATTGAAAAGAATCTTGACTCTTGAATTTCATTTTTCTTGAGAACTTGATGAAAGTTTTGAGGATTCTTGCTGATGAAATCCACCCCCCTCTCTGGGTACACGTTGTCCCGACGTGACAAGGCATCTGGTAAAGTGGCCAGCCAGCCTGGGCGGTAAGTGATGATAAAGTGGAATTCAGATAGAAATTCTGCCCAACGGGCTTGATGACAAGTAAGGAATTTGGAGGACATAAAATACTGAAGGAAACAATGGTCTGTCAAGACCTCAAAGGAATCAGAAAGAGAAAGGAGAAAAGCTCTCCAGCGCTTGAGAGCCCAAGCTATGCCAAGGAGTTCCTCGTCAGTAATTTCATAGTTGAGTTCAGCTGGTAAGAGCTTGCGACTATCAAATGCAATGGGATGATTTCCTGAGTCATTCACCTGACTCAGTACAGCACCCAAGGCATAATCAGAAGCATCAGTCTCTACAATAGTTGGTAGAGAAGGATTAAAATGAGAGAGAATAGGAGCAGTGGTGAAAGCTTCTTTTAGTATTTGAAACTGACTAAGAGCGTCCTCATTGAAGATAAAGGGAGAATCTTTTTTAAGGAGGGAAGTGAGAGCAGAGATTTTTTTGGAATAATTTTTAATGAAACAACAATAAAAGTTGGCAAAGCCAAGAAAAGATTGGAGGGCCTTGATGTTCTTGGGCTGAGGCCAATTGAGGATTTGTTGAACTTTTGAAGAATACATCTTGAGTCCATAACTTGAAACAACATAGCCCAAGTATTCCACACTTGAGGCATGGAATACACACTTGGAGGCTTTAGCAAACAAATTATTGTCTCTCAGTCTTTGGAGAACAGAGGCCACATATTTAACATGTTCATCCAAAGAGCTAGAGAAGACCATAATATCATCTAAGTACAATACAACAAAATTATCCAAATAATCTGCAAAGATATCATTCACAAGATTTTGGAATGAAGCTGGAGCGTTGGTTAAGCCAAATGGCATAACCAAATACTCATAACTGCCATATTTGGTTCTAAAGGCAGTTAATTGCTCATCCCCCTCTTTAATTCTCAGGAGATTATAAGCACCACGCAGATCTATCTTGGAGAAGATAGTAGAACCGTTAAAGACGGTAAGAAGCTTATTCATTGGAGGAGCAGGATACCTGTTCTTCCTAGTGACAGCATTAAGTTTGCGGTAGTCAACACACAAACAAAGACCACCATCCTTTTTCTTAACAAAAAGGACAGGTGCTCCTGTTGAGGAGGAGCTTGGTCTGATGAAACCTTTCTCTACATTCTCTGAAATGTAGGCCCGCAGTGTTTCTGACTCATTCTTTGATAAAGAGTAGATAACACCAACTGGAGGTAGAAGACCCTACAGTTCAATATGATGATCACAGGCACGGTGTGGAGGAAGTTTCTATGCTTTCACTTTGGAGAATACATCCAAATATTTGTGATATACAGGAGGGACTACCTTCAGCACAGTTTCAATCTCTTCTGGCTCTTCCTCCTCATCCCACTGCTCCTCCAGGGAGGCATGAAAAGATAAAGGAGGAAGGTCCATATCCCCTTGAAAGAGATGAAGTGAAGATATAGCAACATCTTCTCCAACATCTTTTATCTCTTTGAAGACTTCATCTCTTAATGGAAGTGATGAGTGAGAGGGAAAAATGGAGGGGTTATGGACAGAAGGAGGAAGGGAAGGTGTCTTAAGTTCACCAACCAGAGCAACACTGTTGACAGAAGTGGATAAGTCATTACTAGTAGAAGAAATAATACCACTAGAATCCTTATGACTAGAATCATAGGTGATAAATCCATTTGTCCAATCAATAATGGGATTGAAATGGTAAAGAAAATCATAGCCCAATATTAGGTCTTCTCCCTTGGGTGAATCTATGATAAAGAAATCCCATTCAAAGCTTGGGAAGGAAGGTAAATCAACAACCCACTTAGTATAAAGGGTGATGAACAAGGAAGTGGATTCACTGGAATCCAGAATGAAAAGAGGAATCTTTTCAGGGAGCTCTGACATGGTCAATGAGTACTTGAGAACAAAATTCTTTGCAATAAAAGACTTTGTAGCACCAGAATCAATGAGAATACTATAGAAAATATCAGAGATTGAAGAGAAAATAAGAAATTTTAAAGATTTCTTGACACTAGTATTCAGAGTGCACAATTGTGCTCTTGAAGGAAATAAGTGAGAACCATTCAACACATCATGATTCCCACTCAGGCTTTTCTCTGCTTGCTAGGGAAGCCTTTTGATGACCCTTGCCTATTTTCAGGCCTCTTGAAGCATTTTTCAAATGGGTGTTTACCACCACAATAATTGCACAAGCCTTCTTTAATCCTCCTCTCCTTTTCAGAACCAATTAATTTGTTTTCCTTATTGAGGAGAGCGGCATGAGGCTTGTCTTTGGAAACTTGAAAATTCTTCCCCTTCTTATTCTTCTTGTGATAAGGCTTCTGTGATGATGAACTTTGAGGGGGCTTGGAGGAGTTGGCTTCACTGATTGGAGGCTTATTCTCTTGATGACTGCCCTTTTCCTTCTGCCTCTCATGGTACCTGGTATCTAATTCCAAGCTGATATCCATGAGATCTTTAAGACTATCAAAAGTTCCAGGGTGAGAAGCCAATTGGTCCAACAATCTTGATGCCAAGCCTCTTCTATACACATGAATATAGGCCCTTTCCCCCCAGTCTCCAATTCTTGACATTAAACTTCTGAAATCAGCTATGTACAAGGAAACTTGACCACTTTCCCTCATCCTCAAACTGTTCAACTCTTGTTCAGCTTTTCTGACTTCATTGGGATCATCAAACAGAGTGAGTAACTGGGTTTCAAACAACTGCCAGTTATTGAGGAGATAAGATGGGTCTTCATTGGAGATATTTGAGAGGTAAGGTTCAATCCATTTGCCAGCTCTACCAGTAAGAAAAGAAGTTGAGTAAAGCACCTTCTTCCTGTCAGAGAAGAAGTTTGCTGGGTAATTATGAAAGATTAATTGACAGGATTGAATGAATCCTCTCAATTTATGAGCTTTAGTACCATCAAAAGAATCAGGTGCCTTCATTGATGGAGTCTTGAATGCAGGGACTTTTGAAGTGTCCCTTGGGGCAACTGCTTGAGTGAGTTGTCCCATAAACTGAGTCATTTGCTCCATCATCTTGAGGAAATTTGGTTCTGATTGAGAGACAGAAGGTTGATTAGAAAGGGCTAGATTTGGAGCCTCAGGAGCTTCAGGAGCACCTGCCAAGGCAGCTGCCACTTCGGTCTCCCCAGATTCTTCCTCTTCCACAGACTCCTCCCCCTCCTCATCTTCAGCTTCCCCCAATCTACTTCTAGGCCCTTGAGAAACACCAGGATAACCACCCAATAGTCCAGAGAATGATCTTGATCTTCTAGACTTCACACCTCCTCTTCTGGAGGGTGCTGCTCCTTCCATTGGTGGTCCTCTGTCCAAATTTGCACTCAGTTGATGAACTGATGGTGTGCAGTCAAGAGGAGCCCTTGGTGTAGGAGTGAGAACAGCTTGATGTCTCTGGGATCTTGTATTCTTGGCTGGTGGGCTATGCTGAACTGGCATCATGAAAGAAGAATGAATAAAAACTTGATGATACTTTGAATAAAATAAGGCTTGACCAAAACAATCAAATGAGAATCTTGATGAACTTGAGAAATCAATCAACAGTCTTGAAGTGAATCAATATGAATAAATCTTGAAGAGTGAAAATGACAGAATCAAATTCTTATGAACAATCAATTTCAATCAATAACTCAAATCAAGTTAATCAAGTCAGTTCAAAATCAAATCAATTAAGTCTTGATGAATTCAATCAATATCTTCATAAGTCAATTCAATTTTCTTGAGGAATCAAATTCAAATCAATCAATTAAATCAAATCTTGGGGATAAATCAGCTATCTTGAGGAATCAAATCAAGTCAATCAAATCAAATCAATCAAAGTCAATTCAAAATCTTGAGGTGAAATCAATTTCTTGAGGAATCAATCAATCAATCATTAAACTTGGGAAATTTCAAAACCGAAATCACTGAATACCCCAAATCAATAAAATCCCTGAATGATGAATCAATTAACCCAAATAATTCCACTCAAATAACCTGATAAAAACCTGAATTCAGACAAAAAGAGAAATGAGAATGATAAAGAATAAAGTGAAATGGTCAGCAGAATTTTCGAAATGAGAAAGAGAATCAATTTTCATTTGAATGAAATGAATGAGATGAAAATTGATTAGAGATAATGAAATCATAAAAATCATAAAATCATGAAAAGATCATAATTGAAGAATGAGAGAAATGAATAAAATGAATGAAAGAAAAAGAAGCAATTATGAGTTAATTAAAATAATGTCATAGGGGCTCTTCTAAAATGAAGAGGGCCTGGCACTCAGTGAACAGACTTACTTATGGAGGGCTCAGAAGGAATACTCAAATGATAAGAGTAATGAAATAAGATAATAATTTCCTAGTCATAAAATAATGAGAATTAAAAGATATGGGAGGAAAACAAAAGCAATAATAAAGAGCCAACCACAAATACTCCTGTACTACTGTTTCAACCTGTTCAGAAAAGAGAAAAGGATTGGTAAAGGATATGGCCACCAGGACTCTACTGAACAGGTGAGGGAAGGCAAAGACTAACTTAATAAATGATAAAATAATATTTCTTAATGAGAAATAAAATAATATTAAATAATAAGTCCAATCTTTTAATTAACTGGGGGAAAAACCCCCAGGCGGATGAAGAGGGGCTGGTATATGTGAGAAATACCAGCCTTGGAGTTTGAGTGTTGAGATACTGGCCTGTATGCTGGAAGAAGTTGGATGTGGGATTGAATCCTGTATTGGTGAATCCAATACAGGTTATACAGTCAATACAGGTATTTGCGGCTGTATTGATGACAGGCCTGTACTTGGTGAATCCTGTATTTGGGTCTTGCCTGTATGAAACTGTATTGAGGTCTGAAAACTGTATTTGGAGAATGTAGAATGAAACCCCCTTGCTGATTGGGTTTTGAAGGGTATCCATGAAATAATGATTGTTGCTGATTGGGTTTTGAAGGGTATCAATGAGGTAATGATTGTTGAAGATGATTGGTAATGCCCCTGCCTCCTTGGCTGTTACACTCATGCAGTTAATGAGCTTTTCTTTTCTTGGACCTATTGAAGATTTGAATATGGGATTCCCATAAAGAAAAGCTTCAGAATAGTAATATAATCCAGGACAAAGATGAGCTTGAAAGGTACCTTCCACATGTTGACCTCAACTGAATGAGGCGTGCTATAGTGAGTAACCTTCACAGGTCATTGTTGGCAAATACAATGGAGTCAATCAACAGCCTGAACCTCAACGGCTGGGTTCCAATTAGGCTCCTGAAAATGTGGATGTCAGTGTCCAAAAATCACAGTAAAACTTTGCGGGTCCCGCCATTAAATAGACCATCATAGTGCAAGCTATGTTGAGGCCAGTTCCAGCTGCGGCAGTGGATGCAATGAGTACTTCACATTCAGGATTATTGAAGAAATTCTCCAGCGCCTTCTCCTGCGCACGTTCTGTAATTGTTCCATCAATTTGTTCTGATAGGATAGAGTGATGGGAAAGTGCAATGCCAATTCTACCATAAAGAAAGGTCATATGGATTAAATTGATAATGGCTGCATATTAGAATTAACTCGCAAATCAAGGAATTGGGTCCATTGCGTATAAACAACCAATTTGATTGTTTGTTCTTCAGTAAGCCTTTTAGGAGGTGTGCAACTTTACTACTCATCATGCAGGTTTCCACATCTACAATAGTTCGTGTGATTGTTGAGGAGTTATCCTGAGTGCTCCTGCCCTTTTGGTCTTCCAAATCTGCAACTGCAAGTATGTTAAGCATGATGTGATGGTTACAACATATTTTCAGCTTATTAATATTTCTGAAAAATTCTCCTGGTCCTTTGCTTTTGGATGATAGGAATTCTTTGTATAATGTGAAATATTCTTGCTACATTGTTGGGTTAAGTGGGAGCAGTTCATCATGATGGGTAATAGTGGGGAGGGATTTGAGATGTGTGGTTTTGCTGCAGGGCAAACTTAAATGCCGCAATGCCAAATTTGAAATATCATTGCTACATTTAGAAATACTACTCAGGATGAATGGTGACCAGTTATCTTGATCTGAGCTCTGGGGTTGGGTGATGAATGATATAATGCCCAAAAGATCATAAATGCTGTTGTGAATAGGTGTGCCTGTTAAACACATTTGACAGGATGATAGGAGGCTATTAATGGCATGGTGAGTGGCAGTGTATTGAGAGTTAATATAGCTATGAAATGGGGGAAGGGTTATTGGATATAAAAGGTACTTTGCATCCTTTAAAGATCAGGTACTCACTCTGCTTCATCCAAAATTATATGATGCCAATTAATTTTAAAAATGAATGATGTAGAGGTATTGGTTTGTTTAAATTCTTGGGTGATAGTATTGTAAGAAGTGATGATGATATCAAATTTGAAGATGTCGGCCTTGGGGATAATGAGTGACGAGTGGGACCATGGTAGATTTTGGCTTGCAGCACTCCAGCCTGAGAATTCTTGGATATTTCAGATTGGAAGTTGGTAATTAAGCAAGGTGGGCATGGAGCATTGGGGGTTTGTAATTAGCCGCTCCTTGGAGGTACCATTTAGTGCAATGGCCTGAATAGTTTTAAATAATCCCATATCATCCGCGAGCAGTCCTCCAAGAGGGGTATTGGTCAAAAGGGATTTGAATGAGCTGATGACCTTGTTTGTAATTATGTGCCTGAAATTAAAAGTGGATCCAGGGGGTGAGGTGGCCCAGAGGGTACGGGCTGATTGTCCATTGGGGATTTCTCAATCCCAAAGAAAAGCTAGTCCCGTCTTTTGATGAGGGAGGAGGGAAGGGTCATCATGGGGAGGTATGATCCACTGGGTAATTGTATCAGTTTTTGCTTGGAAGTCAATGAAAAGAGAGCAGGATATGAGGGTTGTAAGATTTGTCTATGAGATTTTTAATAATATTACTATTAATCAACAGTACTATGACTGTTCTTATGAAATATAATAATAAAAACTATTATAACCACAATTAAATAATTAATCGATTTATTTTTTCTTTTACTTGCTATACACTACTAGTGATTATAACAGTAAGCAGTAATTGTCTACTAGAATCAATTACAAGAAGAGTTTAATAATAAAGACTTCTTTCTTAAAAGAATGAAATTATTTTCATGTATAATTATCTTTTACAAGAATAGTTATAATGATAATTCTTGAAGAAAACTATTGTTAGAGAAAAACTTTAAGAATTGAGAAAAATTACTCACTAATACTCCAAAGAACTTATTGAAAGATAGAAGTAAATGAATTTGACATAGAATTGTGGATTTAAGGGATCAAAAATGATTTATAACTGTATTACAACAATATATAGTTGATTTCTATGATTTCACCTCTTTCTTATTGATTCAGAAAGAATTAAAAGACTTAAGAAAATATTTATCTAATACTTACTTGTTTAGAATAAAGGTATAATTGGATAATGTGATGATTTGGAAAAAAACAGCAAGAGGAGGCCTCTTTTAACTCTGAGACATCTCACTAAGGCATGCCATTGAGCAAAATGAAAAGCCAGTGAGTGAGAAGACAATAAACCTTTTTGTATTATTGATTGCATCATTTGTTGTCATGTAAGATTATCATAATTACTTAATCGAGGCTTTTACATGACTACCAACCCATTTATGGTTAAGAATAAAAGGATTAAAAACTGTAAATCTTCTTTGATTCCAAAATAACCATTTATTTCTCAAGGATATCAATGTTATTGGAAATTTCATCACAGAATGTATTTTCTGTAAATTTTGAAGGATTCTGTGTTTCACGTGGAATCATCAAAAATGGAATGTAAGTAAAACTTTAAATTTTATGTATAAAAGGATGATTAATTTTGGTTTTTATATGCATTATACAGTTTTCAATTGGTCCTGAAAGCTTAAGAAATATTCGTTAAGAATTGTATTTTTAATGAATTTTTGAAGTTTTTACCTCAATTCTACGTAGAATTGCAAATAGCAGTGTATAGCTGGTTGCTATGAGGTAAATCAATGTATAAAAGTCCAAAAAGGGTTTTAATTACTCTTTCGGGGTTTATCCATGGTAATTCATTAATAATTGATGTGGTTACAGGAGTCTAAGTTGTTCTTTACCTCCTTGGTACATCAAAATAGCAGGTTATTTGCTATTTTCTTATAATTTACTGTAGTTGTAACATGGTAGCCAAGTTCCCAAAAGGTTTTAGCTTACTAATTGGGCCAAGTTCAGCCATGGAGCCAAGCTTGGGAGCTGTCCACGCCTCAGAGGCCTCAGAATTTGGGTACCCTGGCTCTCTTTGATGGCTTTTGTCCCCCTTGCCTATTTTTTACATCAAAATTGAATTTTAAGCTTCAAGTGAGATATCCACTATGGGTGTACCAAAAGTGCATGTAAGAATACCATAATATTAAGTGCTCAAAACATGAATAACACTATCATTAGTGTGTATGTAACATGGGATTTCTCACATTCCCATTATTTTGGCATGAAATAGAGAAAAACAAAATATTTCACAGATCTTTTATGTGGTATTGATGTTGTGGTATTGAAGTATTTTCCATATTACCACCTCTAAGAGTTTATTTGAGCTTATTAGCTCTATGAAGCTAACCTAGGTGAATTTTTGTGTAGAATCCAAATTTGGCCTTAAATTCCTGGATATACTTACTCAATAAAAAGCTATTCATCTTTTCTGAAATAAAAAATGATTAATTTTGAATATATACATGACTTATGGGTTATGCATAGTTCAGAATTTCTTTTTAATATAATTTTGGCCTATTTGGGTATGTAAAATATACCTCAAAGCTCACAAGGGTGGCATGAAGTTTGAAGCGGGAAATGTGGGAGTAAAAAGTTGACATTGACTATGAGTATTACAGTCATATTCTTTAGGAATTTTAAGCTTGAAGTCTTTTTTTCAAAAACTGTTAATTATGAATAGAATGTTTGGATGCCATGTGAAGAACATCAATGCTAGATTGGGTTTCTGAGATTAGGAAGGATCATTTTGATCAGTCCTAAATACTCCCTCAACAAATAATGTTTGAGTAGGATTGGTTTGGCAATTTTTAATCCATGCCCCACCAGGACCACAGTGCATGAAAGTTTGTTGTGCCCCAAGGAATGGTATCAACTTCTTGGAAAGGGTGCCAGGGAGGGAGCCAATAGTATTCTGGTGATTGGGGAGATATACAAATATGCTGTGTTGATTGTGCTAAAGGATAATCCAAGAAGGTAAGTGGGAATTATCAGGATTTAAGGTTATATCATGATTTATTTGGATAAAAATATTAATCATCCCAATGCAAAGTGGCTGTGAAGGGGTTGACATGATGGCTATTATGAATTATTTGTGGACAGTTGGAAATTATATGATCAGGAAGGGGTAGCTCAAGGGAATAAAGACCAAAAAGCACAGGTGGGGAACTTATATGAGAGGCATCAATGGGCTCAAAGGGGGATGGCCTGTGGTTACGTGCATCGTTGTTAGGAAGATGGGCCTCTTGGTCTCAGAATTTTCATATCCAATTTGGGGCATATATCAAGGCAAGGTTGCAAGAATGTGGGTGCACCAATATGACTTCTGGATCTGCAGCATATTATGCAAGGATTGGTGGACCAAGGTTGACATTAGCATATCCAAAATTGGGTGCATTGTAGAAGCTTATTGTGCAGTGGCATATGAGTGGCATGCAGCCATGTTCGCTGGTGTGACAGCAAACAATAAGTGTATCTTCCCCAGCTTAATTGTCATACAGTGACCTACTGGGCAATGGTGGGAGTGGATAGGAAAATTTCACTGTGGGGATCTTTTTGTGTGGGAGGGTGAGGTATGTTTGTTGACATGCCACCAAAGATGAGTTTGGTTTTGCCTGAAAATTCTTGTGGACTGATTCCTACTGGAATTCCAGTGGCAAATGTGTGGCTTGATTAAAGGGGGAACCGTCCGTGAGCCGTGATCCACTTACACATTCACCCCTATTGCATTTGCGGCTGTTACTCATCCACCCAGGTTGTCATCAGGGTATTTCCCTCACGTGTGTGAGAAACTCCGGAGGAATAGGCCACCCCCCAAGGTATTTTTTGGCTGCAATCCAGGCGCCAAAGATTCTGCGGGGCTTGTGAGAATGTCTGGCATATCACCCGCGGTGGCGGATCCCCACGCATAAATAACCAGCCTCAGGGATCATAGGTGGGGGTTATGCAATGCATATGAGGCTTAAGAAAATCCACACCGATGGGCCTCAGGTCTCCCCGCGCAGGCAGGTGAGCGTCTTCAGTTAAGCAAGCCACCCACACAAGCAAATAGCTAGTCGGAAGACAGGCACGTAAAAGGTCTGCCAGGTGTGTGAAAATTCCCTGTGTATGACCCATGTGGGGGCCCAACAATGAACAGGCATGAAAAACACGTGGGGCCAGTCATTGTTTTCCCCAACCTCAGCACCGGAGTGAATCCATGGTTTGCATATGACCCAAATCATTAGTCATCTCATTATGCACCCCTTACATTAACTTGGATTACACCAGCATCTGTGCAGTAGTTAGGAGGAGCTCTCCAAAAAAGTGGATCAAAGGGATGCATTTGAGAAATTTGACTTGATGCCTTGGCTTGATTGCATGTTACATTCTTGTACAGCTTTTGCTCTTCCCCGCAGCATACATGTGCAAAGGTGTACGTACTACAATTTTGGCTATACAAATTAGGATGGTGTAATACTACTTCTGCCTGCATGCATATTACCAATCAGGATCCACCTTCCAATTTTTGGCATACATATAGCTCATTTGCCACATACTCAGCATTGTGATTCACCCAATTTGCACACACAAGCTGAGCATGTCATGGTCAAAAGCTCTGTGTGGAAGTTCTTGGTAGAGCCATGGTCCAAACCCTTTTTGCAATAGTTGATTGGAAGGCTCAGCTCAGAGCACTTCACCAAAGCATGTAATATGCTGCACCTGGCTGAAATGTCATCCAATGCTGTGCCAAATGCTCAAATTGCGTGCTTACAAAAATGACCTAGCAATTTCTCAGCATGGTGCATTTGATATTTTTATATCAATAGCTTAATAACTGTGCAATTCCAATGTTCAGCCACTAAGCATTTCAATTGTGACCCCAAAGCAGACTGGCACAATGGGTCAACCCAAGCTCATGCTGTATTGACTTGTCATACAGCCATGTGACCCTTTGTTCAAGCACTATCACCCAGCCAGAAGGCCGGTATGCTTGCTGCAGTCACCTGTGAGCAAACACGCCACCTGCTTTTCTGCATGGGGCATTTGTGGATTGCACCCACTGTACACATTCAACAATGCCCTCACAAAAGCCCTCCCGGGTGATTGGGTGGCCATTTAACGCAACAAAGGGGATTTGACTGAGTCTGAAAATTCAATCAATTGCAATACTCAGCCAGAATCCCTTTGTTTCTCTGCCTCACATGGGCATTTACCTTCTCAGTCGCACCCAATGCTGCGACTGAGCTTCAATTTTTGCTGACACGGCTCGAAGCTGAGACATTGGTGAGTGCTGAAACTACTTCAATTGGCTCAGCTTCACCATGGTATAAAAAACAATCTTTGCCCGACACACCCTCCACTTTTTTTCTCACCTGCTCCACTTTGTCCCATCTCACCCACTCTTCTCATTCTTGTGTGTATTCCCCATTGTCTTCCTGCCTTTCCACTATTTTATATTGCACTCCCCTTCCTTTTTTCTGTCTTTTTTTCCCGCTTATACATCCAGAAACCCCCTTCTATCCACCTTGTGCGTCTCCTTCATTTAAGATTTTTGTCAATATTATGTTCCATTATTAATCCTAATTCTTCTTCATGACTTTCTTACAGACTTTTAAAACCTTCTGACTAGAGAATCCATATTTTTATTCTGTTTCAAATTTAGAATTCATTGTATGTCTCCATTTTCTTCTTTATTTTTTCCTTTCTATTCAGTTACTAACCTAAATTGTTTTGTATTTAGATGTCGTACACTTTATGCACTAAGCGGGGTATCCCCTGCATCTGCGCCTTGACAACAACGGATGCTTGTGATGCTTTCCGACAAGCACACAAGAAATGCTTGTTCATTGTCTGACCTGTCCAACCACATGGCCAGAGGAGTTCCCAACCAAGACACCCTCATGAGGACTCCTTTGTGGTCAACGATGATGAAAGCATTCCCAAGCAGGAATGGATGCCGCGACCCTAAACAGGCAGACGGGAAAAATTCCAGATGATTCTCCCAGTCCCCTCAAGTATCAATTTTTCCACCCCCCCTCCTGGGCCACCATCCGATGGTCACTTCACTCCTTGACGGGAGCAAAGTGATTATCCGGCCAATGAAGGATGGTGATGGAGAGAGGACATTTGAGCTTGGGCCGATTGTCACCATGTCTTGTCACCCATGGGATTCAAACTCCAAAGTAAGTTTTCTTTCTCCTCCTTAACTCATTTCACTTCATGCAATCATACTGACTTTTTTCCATTATGCATAAAAAAAACCAACCAAATCCCCCGCAACAAGACTCTCCTGTTCCTAGTTTGCCTCACGAGCAAACTTCACAGCAATTGACCCCAGGCCCAAGTGGCACCCATTGGTCAGAGAACTTATTTGGAAGTAAGCAGCCAAAGTTTCATTTAATTTCTGCCTTTGACTCAAGTGAACACACTCTTCCTCCTTTTGTAGAACCCTCCTGAACCAATGAGCTACCTATTCCTGGCACAGGTCCATCCTCCGAACCACATGAGGACATTCCGACTCATGAGCCTGAACCTGAGGTGGCTCCAACACAATCCATGGAGGAACCTTTTGGTAAGTCCCAACTTCACTTTTTTTACTCTTCCCAGCTTTTCCTCACCTTTCCTTTGAACATCTCCAGCTCATCCAACTCCACCCCACTCCGTCATCATCATCGACAATACGCCTGTCAGATCCCCCCTCTCCTTTCTCCTTCCACGACTCCACCGCCTTCCCCTCGTGTTCCCCCTCCCTCCCAGTGCCCCCAAGAACCCCACTTCCTTATTCCCACAATGAGGCTTGCCAGGAATTTACTGAATTACGACCGACCTTAATGATCCCTCGAGCCATCGTCCACAAATCTTGTTGGAGCATCGCTGATTGCTCCACATGATTCCCTTTGTGGATGTGACTCATCAAAATGAGATGCACCGGGAAATCCGGGAGAAACTAAACTCCCTTCTTGGCCAGGCACTAGAGGCTTATCCAAAGGAGGACATCACCGGGATAGTCTCAAAGTACTTAGAAACATAAAATTCAAAAAAAATTTCATTCTTTCCTCTTTTTATCTTTTGTAATACTTTCTTTTAAAAAAATCTTTTATATTCAATGATTGTTATGTTCAATTTATATTACATTCTTTTTTCACATGAAATTATATTTTCCTCAATAGTTCAAATATCCTATTGTGTGAGAATAATTTTTGTAAGTGCCCCAACAAATTTTTGAGTTAGTATTTGTTTGTGAGAACCTCTTTTGCAGAAAATGTGCCAATATTCACCATTACCTCTCCAATATTTTCTTCTTCCATAGATTACAACTACCTCATATCTTAACTGTAAAACTCTGGGGGTTCCCCCCATGTGAGCAATCCACTCCAGATTCATGAGTCATTGCCTTTCCTATTGTAACATGCTATTAATCTTAGTCGTGTAAGGAATTTTTAGAATTTTTGGGAGGCTGCCCAGGCATAAGGAATGGTCTGAATTGTTGGGAACCTGTAAAAGAGTCAGGATTTTGCGTGTGAAGCGTTGGGAACCTGTACAAGTTTAAGGATTTGTTTGTGAATTGTTGGAAGCCTGCCCTGGCGTAAGCAATTTTTTGAATTGCTGGGAACCTGCACAAGCATAAGGAAGTGTCGGAGCTGTCGCAAGGCTGCCCCAGTGTAGGCAATTATTTGAATTGTTGGGAACCTGTACAGGCATAAGGATCTTACGTGTGAAGCGTCGGGAGCCTGGACTGGCGTAAGGAAATTTTGGTATTGTTGGAAGGCTTCCCCAGCGTAAAGATTTACAGCACATGGCTTTGCATGTGAAGCGTTGGGATCCTGGACAGGCATAAGGATTTGTGTGTGACGCATTGGGATCCTGTACAAGACCAAGGAACCAGGACAAGAATATGGTGGCATGCCACCATAAATGAGCCATTTCACCTCTTTTTCATGTGATCCACCATATAACCCCAATTCCAACCCATCAAAACCAGGTGTATACTGTCCTGCACATTATCACACCCTTATTGACCAATAACCCTCTAACTCAGAGATGCATCCAAACTCCTTCATTATTTGACTTGGGATGAGGTTGCATTACCATCCCTAATGTGATAGCCCGCTTGCTTGCCAATCTCATAATAGCCATGGCTTTTCCGCCACATAGTTTTTTCCAACCTCCTTGAGCATTGTGTGGACATACCCACCAGTGTTGTGCTTTCATTTTCATGTGCTGGATCAGTATAATGAACAAATTTACTACTGGCCCACACTACCTGAATGAGCTCATGACATTTGGATAGATCAATCCAAAAATCCTCATTTGAGAAAATCAATTTTCCCCCTGTACACCGCTTTGACGCATCTCTTTCAATTCTGCCTGTCTGCTTATCAGCTTGAAACCACCATCCCAAAGCATACAATGATGCATCCTTATCAAGATGAGGTGAGTTTTTGAATCCGTTAATGGTGAAAGTGATTGCGGAAGCAAACTTGAATGCACCCTGATTTGCGGAGATATTGGCTTCATAGTTAACTTGATCAAAGGACGGAACCCCCAATGACTTGTAGCAAGTTTGAATATTTTGTAATAGTTTATCCCCAACATATTGTAAGGATTGACCTAGAATGCAGCAAACCAAGCTAAGAATTTCCCCTTGGTTCCCCCATTCATCTTTTGCATTTTCAATTTCCCTGAGACTTCCATAAAGACAAAATTTTTCATTCTTTGCGCTGCATTTGCGCCACCCAATCACAAACATGAATCCCTCCAGTAATGCCCCTTTTTTTGCAATCAGGTCATTGAATTTTCTTTCACAAGATAAGAATTGTGATAATTCATCCCATTAATTGACCTCTACTTCCCTCATTGTTTTAAATGGTCTGAATTCAACAAGGGCAATGAGTAATCTGGTTGAAGAGAAAATTGCCACGTGGCCAAAGTGAATGTTTTTGATCTGATTGAAATCAAAAACACTCTGAATTTCACTTGGGTTCATATTTGCTGATACCGGCATTGATATTTCTTCTGTCAGTCAAGTGGAGGAAAAAAACTTATTCTTTTGGGTGGTTTTGGGATATCCCACTATTCCCGAGTGGATGAGGGATTACTTTGTGTTGAAGCAGACAAGATATAAGATACTGATTCCTCCCATTTGAGCCTAAAGCCTTTTGAGTCCAGAATGGTGCCCAAAGCCCAATGAGCTTTATTTTGCACACATATTTGACTTCCCTGTTGGAGCTCACATGGAATTGGCTTGATCTAAACCAACTAAAGCCAATGTTATTCCATAGGGCCCAATGAGGGTGCCACATGAATGCCGACCCATATATATATCTATATATATATGCTGAGAATAAGTGATCCACTCACACTTTCCTTGTTCACCCCAATGCCTTCCCGCGAGTTCCCTTTTACACTTCTTTTCTTTTTTTGTGAATGGCATGCTTTCAGCGGAAAATGAAATGAAACCAAATGATTACTGACTGTTGTGTGAAATATTAATTTCAACTAAATTTGATTTTGGTCAATGATTCTTTTTCAATTGCAGCTAAAAATGAAAGAATAAATCTGACTTGCGTAAATTGGAAATCTCAATTACCTGAACGTTAAAAATGCAGCAGATACTGAATTATTCAACTTCAGATATTCATATTCCCATTCAATGAGGTTCAAATCAAACCGTGTGTAATATTGCAATCACGCACAAATGCAATATGCACTCCGCTGCAGATCCCTCATCATCCTAGTCCTCTATGAAAGAACCAGTGCCTTTTTGCCTATTATGAGCTGGCAGGAAGTGATAATACCCAATTGCCATGATGCCCCTGCATGTGCTAATCGTGGGCACAACTGCGTGACTCAGTTTGGGTCTTTTTGGAGTATTTTCAATGGTGTACGGAGGCACGCCTCCATACAAGGCAGCTATTATTGGTATTCATACTGTGGCATCCAGGCAGTAGTAGGATAGGTATCCACAATTAATAAATTCATAAATGACTTTTCAAAATTAAATTACAATCTATCTGGTACAAAGCTAATCTAAAACAGGTCAATACTGGTTGTAAGTTTAGCTGACCTGGGTACAGTCAATGTGACCTCATCACTTGAGCCAAGACCCCACTTCTCCACCCAGGCATCACCAAAGTCTAATACAAAGCATCGAGCAAATTCAAATCTAAGAGGTACAGTGGGGTTAAAAGACTTTGATGAAAAGAAACTCTTATTCAGTAAGTTACATATATACTTATTAGTACATAGCCACACCAGCTCTACTATAATTGTACCCTCTGAAAGTCTTTTGGAAATGTCAATGAGTGATGAAGCCCCTTCAACTGAGATTTTTCTCCAGTAATCTGAGAATACCATCAAATCACAACGCCCCTGTTGCACAGAGTGCCACTCATATACCATAGCAAATTTGATTTATTCCGAGATCATTGTGACACGTCAATAGATCTTTTATGGCCTCATTTTTTTGAGCTTGTGAGTTTGCCTTTCATTCCATAGAACTTGACCTTTGTATGTGCACGTACCATGTTGTATGCAATCATCAAATGGATAACTGTATCCATTAGATCCTCCAGGCTCTTGTTTGGCTTTTTCAATATCTCATTGTCAGCGCCGCCACCTTGAATGCTAAGTTGTGTTTCACATTTCTTCAATTTACTCAAGCAGGAGGCAAGGTATTCAACTGCACCCTGTTTGAGTCCAAGAGGATAGGTCGAATTTGATGTTGGTGTGACATATTGTTTGGGTGCAATCACATCATAAGAGACTAAACTAATGGATTGAAACATAACATTTGCTCAAAAATGCTTAATTGGATTGGAGGGGTAAAGAAGGCTCTGAACCACTTTGAAGAAGGAGTTTTCAGATATTGGGAGATTATCTGAGGGTTTAGCTTATTCCTTCATCAATTTGAGATTCCGAAGGTTGTTATTAAAAAATGATTCTGTTTCTGTTGGCTTAAAAAAAATCTAACCCTGTATATTGCAATTTATATCACAAGTCAAGAGGAAATAATCATGCATCATGCACAAAGATAAAACTTACCTGCAATCTCATGATCCTCAAGCCATGCCGACATTTTAAGCTCTTGGTTACTGATCACCTTAATTCCAATGGGCAGGAATGTATCAGAATCATTTGTTGGTAAATTGTCCCGTCAATTTTTGTAAATACTATTGATATTATCAAGCCCCCTTTTCCATGATTCTTTAGTAATATTAGAATGATAATTAAAAATGTATCCCAATTCTTCAATGCGGGATAAAAATATTTCTTGAAAATTAGTGGAGGATGACACTTGGGGCTCAGGGTCAGGCATTATATAAGTCATATATTGTCCCATTGTATCATGTTTGATTGTCTCCCTTTCTTGAAAAGCTTTAATATTTCAAGAAGAGGTGGGTGGGGTTTCATCATTGATTGCTTCATTGAGTATGGGGGGGCTTTCAGTATGTGGAGGTTCATCATCAATATGGTCCACTTCAACATTGATCATGTCATCACCTTGAGCGTTTACGTTTGGTTTTTTTTCTAATCCTTTGTCTGGAAATCCAATTACCACTTGAGATCCTTTAGGTAGAGATTCTCCCACCTCCACACCTGCCCATATATTTTAAGCAGCCATTTTAATGTTTTTGTACTGAATTGGTAATGGACTTACAGCTTTAATCCATTTTGAGGAGGCTCATTGCTTCAGCAATCTTTTGACGCACATAATCAGGAATTTCACTATCATTTTGAATTTTTTCAAGCCTTGGGATTGTTTGAGCAATGTTTGAGACAAATTGTTCCTTGGATATAATTTAAACCTCCCCGCTGAAAACTAAGTCATCTTGCCCAGCATCCTCTGTGGGTTCACAAGGCTCAACAGTCTTTCCCTTTTCATAGCTTTTAAAATTTGGTTTCTGAGAACTTAGAGGCTGAGCTAAAACAAAGGCTATGACAAAAGTATCAGTTTTGGAGCGACTACAAATATTCAAGATAAATCTATGCTCACATTCCGCAAGAACTGGTGGATCTGGATTACTTTCATGTGCCAGGCTCTCTACTTCAATTCCTAATTCATGACTACTGACCATATCAGAGATTTCACTTCCACTCTCTGGGGCTGAAGTTTGTACTTCATTGAATTCAGTTGAATTTCCCGGTGTTTGGGGCAGTGGTTGGGGCATAGCAGAGCTACTTTATTGAGTAAAGAGATGGTGACGAGTTAATGGATAACTTGATTGAAATTCTTTGATCAAAAAGATCAAAATTGACGAAAAATAGTAAGAGTTCTGAAAGTGTTTGAACTAATATAAGATTAAGATATTAATTATTGATTCCTTTTTAAGTAATATCACTATTGGAGAATTTTGAAAACTTTGAAAGAACTTAAATATCAATTTAAATCTTGGTGAATTTTCTATAAAAAATACATTTTAGAGCCACAAGCTGACTAAAAGAAACCTGCCCATTAATGGCCTTGGAACCTTCCATTAATATCTATTGAGCTTTTTGTATTGCATTTGAAAAATATGATTTATCAGGAAATTAAAGGAGGTGATGTCTTGCAAATTATTTCATATCATTCCAATGATATCACTTCCCTGTGAGAAATTCAATAAAGTTGACTAGTGAGAAACCTACTAAAGTCAACTTTTGAACTATTCAATGCTCATGAGGTAAGGACTAAGCAAAGTGTTCCATTGGAATGTTATGAAATCAGATAGTTTTGTTGTGGAAACATAAGATACAATTTGGATATTTAATAATCCACTTATTAGGTTTAAATTTGTGAGCCTCATGATTCAAACCCTAACCACAACATTGTGAATATACCTACGAATTTCGCCCCAGAACCTGTTGGCAGAGATGGCCACTCAGCATATCTCCCTGATTGCGTTCATCATGTACGCCAACAAGCCACTGTACCCTATGGATCTAGTACCTGAGCAGGAGGATGGCAAGTGGCCAGTGTGGTATTCCATACCATTAGTATCAGTTTCAAGCTTACCAATAAAAATAAATAAATAAATATATGGTAATAAAACAAATTATGTAAAACGTATTTACACATTACAACAACAGGTTTCAAACAGAAATATACAATACACAGCCTCAAGATCTTATCAAAACAGTATAGCATCAAAGGATTTATCCACCTCATTGCATCATCAATAACAAATTATTTAATTAAAAGCAGTTAATCTAAATAGGGTATATGAAGACGGACCACAGCATCAGAGCTGTCTTCTCCCCACCTTGATTCAATTGAAAGAAGAAATACTTCAAGGATATGCATAAAATTACAATATATTTTCCAAGAACAAATGCTTCCTTAGTAATAATAACACACATCAAACTTGATAGAAATGATACAATACTAAAATAAAACCACCAGCATAATTCTTGCAGAACATACGCAAAAAAAGAAACAAAAAGACTTTCCCTTCCTTCAAGAAAACATAACCAGCCAAATTATTTCAAAGACATCACATGATTTTGATAAGAAACAGAAACACCAGCATAATTTTCTCATATATATCATATGACTAGAAGACAGTGCAATTTTCAGGAGCTGTATTTTCTCCACTTTCTTTGCAAAAAGAAAATCCCACCAGCCAAATTATCTCAAACACATCACATGATTTTGATAAGAAAAAGCACCACCAGCATAATTCTCTCAGAAAATACATAACAAAGTCACCAAAAATGAAAGTGTCACCAGCAAAATTATTTCAAAGACATCACATGATTTTGATAAGAAACAGAAACCCCAGCATAATTTCCTCATATATATCATATGACTAGAAGAAAGTTCAATTTTCAGGAGCTGTAATTTCTCCACTTTCTTGGAAAAAAGAAAAACTCACCAGCCAAATTATCTCAAATACATCACATGATTTTGATAAGAAACAGAAACACCAGCATAGCTTTCTCATATATATCATATGACTAGAAGAAAGTTCAATTGTAAGGAGCTGTATTTTCTCCACTTTCTTGGCAAAAAGAAAAACTAACCTGCCAAGTTATCTCAAATACATCACATGATTTGGATAAGAAAAAGCACCACCAGCATAATTCTCTAGGCAAAAATGTTTCTACACCAAACCTACACGTCTCACTAGCTAAAACCTCTCAACTATGATTCTTTCTAAGTACCCTGTTTTGAGAAGCTCTATGGAGGCCCAAAAGCTATAAATAGAGGTCCTCTCTCCCTCATTTTTCCCATCATCATGGAACAAGTTCCCACTATCCAGGATCACAACCATCCTGAACTAGCAGGATATCTAGAATAGTAGTGAAAAGCTCAGTAGCCTTGCTCAATAAGCTTAGTATTAGTGAAGAATAGTAGTAGCCTTTGTCAGTAGCTTAGTATTAGTGAATAATAGTATTATAACCATAGTAAAATCTCAGTAGCCTTGCTCAGTAGCGCAGCATTAGTGAAGAATAGTAGTATCAACGTAGTAAAAAGCTCAGTAGCCTTGCTCAGTGGCTTAGTATCATTAAAAAAAGTAGTAGTGATATTAGTACTCATATCAAAAAAAATCATTATAATCAACCTAAACCAGAAATATACATATATATATTCTTATCATTCTTATTAAAAGTAATAAACAAAAAAAAAATTCTTATTAGTTTTATTAAAATAACAGAAACCCAAAACATATATATATATTATCATCACTTTTATTAAAATAAAGTAAAAAAAATCTTATTGTTTATTTTACCAGGAATTTTAGATCAGAGTTTTTACTGTAGTGTTATTGATATGTCTGATTTAGAGACTGCTGACAAGTCTTCTCTATCTGTTAAAGCCACAAATCTTATTTTATTTTGTGATTTTATGTAGGCTGACTATTCAGTATTATTTAGAGGGGCAGCTAATACACCTTAGCAACCATGGTTAATGGACAATTCTGAAATTCAAAACAGACTTACCAATAATTTCCCCCTCAAGGTACTGCCTTATTTCATCCCACACCAAAAGGAGTTCCCACATCTGGTGTCCCAACAGTGGCCAACAGCTTTGACCATCAATCATCCGTCAATTATCAAAAAAAAAAACCAAAAAAAACATTCAAATTCAGTCCATAAAAAAAGCCTTTTATCAATAAAAAATTTCAAGCACCTATCAAGTCAATCTGGAATCAAAAAAACCACAAAATTCTAAATAATCGTCACCATCAAGTGCTTCAACAAAATCATTTCACTATTATGATCCAAAAAGAGGAGAAAAACCACCTGGAGAAGACTCACCTATAGATTATAGTATACCAGTTGGTACACCCAGAACCAAGAAGAAAGATCAAAAAATAGTTACAAATTATTTTCAGAAGTTACTCAAGGAACTATTTTAAATTAAAAATAAAAGTGAAAAAGAGAAAATCAACAAAGAATATATCAATATGGATTCAGTATCATCATCAAAGATACCACACAATCCAGATGAATCCAAAGAAGAAATTATAAATGAAGAGACAATGCAAGGACAAGAAGATATTTCAGATGTAGAAAGACTTCATCAAAGAATGTTGGAAATGCAACAAGAATTTATTGAACTCCTTAAAAAGAGGGGAAAAGGAAATAGTCAAGTTTTACTGCAGAAAACAGCCCAATGGAAGAAACTACAAGCATGCCATGAATCTTCAGACAAGAAGGGTCACCATCACCATTTTCAAGGCCTATGGCCTCATCAACTCCATTCACTTCAAAAAGACCAAATACTCTACCAAAGCGGGTTAATATTGATGCACAGGCTTCAAGCTCATTGCAACAAGAAATCCCACAAAACAATACACCCATTTTCAAGATCAGACCAAAGGATTATAATTTATGGTTTGATGGAAAGGAAGTGGAAAGATTTATTAAAAGAGTAGAAAATATAGCAGAAATTGAAGGAGCAAGTGGAAGGGATATAGCAAGAAAGATATCCTTTTGGACTAAAGATCAAGAAATTAGCTACCATATTGAAGGAATGCCTGGATATGAAACTGGAGATTGGGAGCAATTAACATTGGATATGAAGAGCAGATGGGGAATAGTGTCACCTGAAAGAAGATACAAGCTGTCCTCCATTACTCAATTATTTACAAAGATTCAACAATAAGGAGGAATTAGAAATATGACTCAATATAGAAAGTTCATTGGTGAATATGAATCCATTATTAATTATCTCAGAAGGTATCAATATATACAAGGAGATATCAATCACAATCAAGAAATTTTTGCAAGTGTTTCCTCAAGTGCTCAAGAATCTATTTACAAAGAAATGATTAAGGATAAGGCCACAGTGCAAGCTTTGGATGGTGGTTATATCATTTCAAGATTGGAAATCTTAAAGTTGTATATTGAACAAGATCTAGAAGGCAAAGTCTTAATTCAACAGAAGGAATTTTCACAACCAAAGTCACAAGAGAAGGAAGCTAGGCTTGAAGAGGAAAGCTGGGAAGAAGTCTTAAAGCAAATGAAAGATCTTACCAAAACAATTAAAAATCCTCAGCCACAAGAAAATCAATCAAAGGATACTGGGAATGAAGCAGTTAAGAAAGTATTGAATCAGCTCAAACACCTCTCTGAAGTAGTTGAATCTCCCAAGAAACCTCAACCAAACAATAATCAAGATCATAGAACTATACAAAACTCACAGCCATTCAGGCCAAGATATCCTTCACCACCCATATCTTCTGGTTATCAAACATATGTTCCAGCTCAAATGACTCCAAGATAGCCATTGAAGTGTTATTACTGCCTAGAAGAAGGACATTCCGCAAGAATATGTAATCATCTCACAGAAGACTTGGAGAAAAGAATGGTCTTGAAGCCTGAAGGAACATATCTTTTTCCAAATTTTCAAAGAGTACCCACAGAAGGCCCTAAATCTGCAAAACAATTAGTTAGAAATCTTTCCAAAGAGCAGGAGAATTTTACAAAGAAAATGATGGAACAATTAAATCCACCCCAAAAGAAGCAAGAAACAACAGTAAATGAGGAAAGCAAAGGTGAGAAGGCAACAGCTATAGCTCAAATAGAAGAATGGGGAAACTTGAAACCTCCTCAAATATCACCAGCAAATGAAAATATTCAAATGAATGTTGTGCTTAGACAGACAAGGAAAAGAGCTGCAAGACAGGAAAGTCAAAGTCAAACCCAGAAAGAGGATAAAAATGAAACACACAAACCCTTTAAAAAGAAGATACCAGGTGCCTACCACAAGGAAGATGAGGCAGAGGAAGAAATAAGAGTTCTAATTCCAACAAAATACAAGAAAACACAAGAATAAAAGGAAGTAGATACTGATTATATTGAAATCATTTCCAAGGAAAAGGATAAGGAGGTACTTAGACAGGATTCACAAAAGATGGAATTCAAAAACAAGGTAAAATCTACACCCAATAACCCAAAGATAATGATTGAACGTTTGATGAAGAGAATACTTGAAAAAAAGATAAATCTTATTCTTGAAGAAATATTATCCATGTCACCAACCTCTAATGATAAACTACAAAATTTAACTACCCAGGAAAAAGAATTAATAAAATCAGTCAATACGTCAAATATTCAAGAGAGACTACTTTCAGTAAAGCTACAGGACTATGATACCCCAAGATTACACTATGCATTCCCACTTGGATTTATGGAAGTATTTATTGGAAGAGAAGAATATCCTACAATGGCATTGGTGGATACTGGATCAGAAATTAATATAATACCAGAGGAAATTGCAATTAAAGCCTCACTTACAAGTAGAAAGCTCAATATGAATCTTAGAGGAATTGGTGGACATACAACATCTTTGGTTGGACTCTCAGAATTTACACCAATTACTATGATAACAGGAGAAGAAAAAGAAATTCATTTATTCATAGGAAAAGGAGCTGTACACACCATACTTGGAAGACCATTTTTAGCAGATAATAATGTTAAATTGGAATTCTCACACAAGCAAGGGGAAATATTTAGTTATCCAGAGCAAGATGGACGTTGATTATTCTTACCAATATGTAACCCACAAGCTATGGGCTGGCAAATTTCTCCACCAAGAGGTATGGAGCTTTGTGCATCTTAAGAGATTGGAAAATGGTCAAAACATGGAGCAGAATCATCCAAAAGAAAAGAAACAGAGGAAACAGAAAGTCAATCTTCAACAAGAGTGAAGACAATATTTCTTGGAACAAACAAAATACCCTTCTCAGCCATTTTTGATGCAAAAAATGACTTGAATGTTATAACTCAGGAAATGGCCCTAAAAGCAGAATCAAAAATCAGCCCTTACACATCAAAATCAAGAGATAACTTTTTGAAGCCAATTGGTCAAATTAAAAATCTTGAAGTCACTTTTGAAAGTGATAAGAAAACCTACCTGGACTTCTTAGTATTTGAAAATTTCAACCCAATAATAGATGAAGAAATGTCCCGCATATTATCTTCATCTAAAGAAAGTATGCCTGCTGTAACTCATATAAAATCTAAAGGAAAGGAGACAGAAGAAAAACTGGAGGTAGAAGATAGTGAAGCAATAGAAAAAAATCAAAGAGGAACTAAAGAAGATGAGAAGAAATTTGGACATAGCCATAGAAGACCCAGAGAAATGGCTAGCACTTGAGTTAAGTGGTATGAATAAAGAAGATGAAGTAGAAAGCCCACAGAAGGAATTCAAAATGGATCTGAAGCCACCTGAAGCAAATTCCTCAGGTATTGAATAAGATTATTTCAATTTAGTTCAGGAGGAAGCTTGGTACATTTTTGATACTGACAAAGATTTACTAAGGGAAGAACCAAAAGACAACATAATAAATCCATTGGAAAAAAGAAAATTTGAAGAATTGGAAAAGGAAAGGGCCATAATTACTGAAGACAAAATGGATCAATTTTGGGATAGAAATATTCAAAAGAGGATTGAGAAAAAAATGGAAACAGCAGAATCAGAAGATGACTTGAAGTTATACCAACAAAATAATGGAGATTTGGAAGATAAATATAAGCAAGGAAGAATATTTGAAGACCTAGAAGAAGGAGAGTTATCAGAAAATACACAAAGGCTAGCTGGACTTAGCATTCTAGAAGAATTTAATGATGCCTATGATCAAATATTCTGCCTTTCAAGCTCAACCTATTTATTTAATCAAAATCAAGGAATTACATTTGGATTACCAAATGACTCCCAGAATCAAAATGGCATACAGAAAGACATACCAGAATATGAAGGACTGGAAGATTATGTGATACTTCCAATAATAACATTTAAGGAACTGTATGATTATGAGCTAGATTCACCAATAATTCAAACCAAATATATTTTGGAGCTACCTGGATCAGATCTTACAAATGTTGATTTTCTGGAATTACTAACCACTATTGGAATCGAAGGAAGTTTAAGGAATCCTTACTGGAAGAAGCCTTATGGATATTATCAAATGACAATAGAAGGACTGTATCACGAAATGTTATGGGCTCAAGAAGATTTGAATCTAGATGGTTTGGAAATCTTGGGGGGAACTCTTTGCTGGTGTTATTTTGGGTACATGTTTATTCATGAAGCCAAAGGTTTTGTTTCAGAATGGAAAGGAAACACACAAAAAAACAACACAACAAGCTATTTGGGGAAATATTGAAGGACATAGGTCTTTCAGTAATTCACAACAGAAGGTTGAATATTTCTCAATAATAGCTGAAGTAATCCAATTTCAATCACCAATTAAAAAAATAAAAAATAAAAAATAAAAAACCATATAAAAAAATAGCAAAATAAAATGAAAAAATCACCTAAAAAAAGAGAATTCTGTATATATCTGTATTAGTATCAAGGGCAGTGACCTCCTGCCTTATCAAAGAGGAATTTCAATTTTTTTTTATTTTTTTTTTAAAAATCTTTTTTAAACACTCTTATCACTCAAGGGCAATGACCTCCTGCCTTATCAAAGAGAAATTTCAAATCATTCAAAAACATAAAAAAATCTTTTTTCAACATTCCCATAATTCAGGGCAGTGACCTCCTGCCTTATCAAAGAGGAATTTCAATTCTTTTTCAATTTTTTTTTCAAGTCTCTTATCACTCAAGGGCAGTGACCTCCTGCCTCATCAAAGAGGAATTTCAAATTATTCAACATTTTTTTTGAAAAGGCTATGTATTAGTATTCAATAAAGGACTTCAAACTCAATATTTTCCAAGAGATTTTTTTTCAATGTACAAGTATCATGATTTTATTCAAGCAAAAACAGGGGTGGTTATCTCTTCTTATGCCACCTCATAAAAAAAATGGCACAAGTTTAGGGAAGTGTGGGCCCATAGGCCTTTATTCATGTGATTTCTCTTCTTTGAAAAAAAAACAATCAAAAGATGCTGTGAAGAAACAGAAAAAGAAGATATAGATGGCTCAAAATATCCAAATTATGACCGCCGGTCATAATTTGGTTCTTTGAGACAGGAAGAGATAAAATATGGAAACCAAAACAAGAAAAAACAAAAACCAACCAAAAAAAAGCTAGGCCCTTCAGATACAGAAAAAGAAGATAGAAGAAGTTAAAAATGTAAAAATTATGACCGCCAGTCATAATTTTCCCTAAAAGAAAGAAAACTATATCAAGACAGGGAAGAAAAACCAACCAAACAAGCTAGGCCATTCAGATACAGAAAAAGAAGTTAGGAGAAGTTAAAAATGTCAAAATTGTGACCGCTGGTCATAATTTGCCATAAAAGCAATAAAACTATGTCAAGAAAGGGAAGAAAGACCAACCAAGCAAGCTAGGCCATTCAGATACAGAAAAAGAAGATCAAAGAAGTTAAAATGTAAAAATTATGACTGCCATTCATAATTTGGTAATTTGAATTCAGATAAAGCAAGCAAACAGTATCTGAATAGGAAAAAACAAGTAACCAAACAACAAAAGGTGCTCAGATACAGTAAAAGAAGACCTTGGAATATAAAAATTATTGCTCACAGCAAATCAGAAAATTATTTCATTTTATGGCACAATTAACAAAAAAAAACATCACACACAGAGGTATACTGGATAATATTAGCCCAATATTATTGGTTCAGCCACTCTTTGACGTACTCCCATACATCCACCTCAGAAATTCAAATTGAACACAGTAATCATAGATATGAAAGAGGGTGTGGGGTCCACAAACGTAGCCAGAATATCATTCAATTAGTCCTCACAGATAACCATAACTCAACAGATACTTGGCCATCAGTACAGAGCACCCCCCAAAGAGTGATGAACAGAATGCCAGCATGATTTTAGTTTGACAACAATGCTGCCAGAGGCGGGAATTGAACCCAGGACCTTGGTGAGAGTTGAAAGCAACCCAGAATCACTAACCACTACACCATTTCAAAATATAACATCACTCCTTAAATTCACAACTCATTCAACATCACTCCAAAAAAAGAATTTCAACATAAAAAAAAAAAAAAAAAAAAAAAAAAATTTTCAACATAAAAAAAAAAAAAAAAAAATTTTTTTCAACATAAAAAAAAAAAAAGTTTTCAACAAAAAAAAAAATAAAAATAAAAAAATAAAATAAAATTTTGAAAAAAAAAAATCTCAACATATAAAAAAAAAAAAAATTTCTTACAACACAAAAAAAAAATATTTCAACATAAAACAATTTTTTGTTTTTTTGGTTTCAACAAATATAAAAAAAATAAAAATAAAACAAAAGTCTTGATTAACATAAAGGATAACAGAACAGATTAAATAAAAAAATTAGTTCTTGTATGAGTTTAAACTACAGGGTAGCAACCTGAAGGCTAAAATTAGTCCTTGTATGACTTTAAACCACAACCTTAAGGCTAAAATTAGTCCTTGTATGACTTTAAACAACAGGGTAGCAACCTTAAGGCTAAAATTAGTCCTTGTATGATTTTAAACTACAGGGTAGCAACCTGAAGGCTAAAATTAGTCCTTGTATGACTTTAAACTACAGGTTAGCAACTTTAAGGCTAAAATTAGTCCTTGTAGGACTTTAAACTACAGGGTAGCAACCATAAGGCTAAAATTAGTCCTTGTATGACTTTAAACTACAGGGTAGCAACCTGAAGGCTAAAGTTAGTCCTTGTATGATTTTAAACTACAGGGTAGCAACCTGAAGGCTAAAATTAGTCCTTGTATGACTGTAAACTACAGGTCAGCAACTTCAAGGCTAAAATTAGTCCTTGTAGGACTTTAAACTACAGGGTAGCAACCATAAGGCTAAAATTAGTCCTTGTATGACTTTCAACTACAGGGTAGCAACCTGAAGGCTAAAATCAGTCCTTGTATGACTTCAAACTACAGGGTGGTTCCCAGACGGCCAAAATTAGTCCTTGTATGACTTTAAACTGCAGGGTAGCACACCAGAGGGCTGAATGTGCAAGTAAAATCAAGGAATCAAGAAAATAAAGAAAATTAAGATATCAAAATTAACAACCAAGGTGAATAATGAAGACTTCAAGGTGAAATTAATGAAGAATATTAAATCAAAAGAAAATACTAACTAGAAGATGTAAGATGTGACTATGAAACTGATGATAATATTACTATTAATCAACAGTATTATGTCTGTTCTTATGAAATATAATAATAAAATATTATTATAACCACAATTAAATAATTCAAGAATTATTTCTTTCACGTGTTAAGCACTACTAGTGATTTTAACAGTGAGTAAGTAATCGTCTACTAGAATCAATTACAAGAAGAATTTAATAATAAAAACTTCTTTATTAAAATAATAAAATTATTTTAATATATAATTATCTTTTGCAAGAATAATTATAATGGTAATTCTTGAAGAAAACTAATTTTAGAGAAAAACTTTAAGAATTAAAGATAACTCACTCACTAATATTCCAAAGAGCTTATTGAAAGATAAGATAGAGAGATTTGACGTAGAATTGTGGATTTAGAGGATCAAAATGAATTTATAAATGTATTACAACAATATATAGTTGATTTCTATGATTTCACGTCTTTCTGATGGATTCTGAAAGAATAAAACACTTAAGAAAAGTTTTAACTAATACTTACTTGTTGGTAATATTGATATAAATGATTAATAAGATGATGATGATGTGGAAAAAACAGAAAGAAGAGGCTTCTTTTAAGTCAATAACAGCTCACAGAGGCGTGCCATAGAGCAAACTGAAAAGCCAGTGAGTGAGAAAACAATAAACCTTTCTGGATTAATGATTGCATCATCTGTTGTCACGTAAGATTATCATAATTACTTAATTGATGCTTTTACGTGACTACCAACCCCAATATGGTTAAGAATAAAAGGAGTAACATCTGTAAATCTTCTTTTATTCCAACATAATCATTGATTTCTCAAAGTTATCAATTTTATTGCCAATTTCATCACAGGTTTTAATTACTGTGAATTTTTGAAGATTCAGTGTTTCACGTAGAATGGTCAAAAATGGACTGTAAGTAAACCTTTTAACTTTACTAGTAAAACTGAAATTCTTTTTGGTTGTACCATAGATAATACAGTTCTCCATTGGTCCTGAAAGTTTCAGAAGGATTCATTAAGAATTGTATTTTTAATGAATTTTTGAAGTTTTTACCCCATTTCTACGTAGAATTGCAAATATCAGTGTTTCACTGGTTGCTATGAGGTAAATCAATGGATACAAGTCCAAAAAGGGTTTCAATTACTCTTTTGGGGTTTTCCCATGGAAATTCATGAAGAATTGACATGGTTATAGGAGTCTAAGTAGCTCTTTACCTCCTTGGCACGTCAAAATAGCAGGTTATTTGCTATTTTCTTAAGATTTACAGTAGTTGTGACATGGTAACCAAGTTCCCAAAGAGGTTTAGTTTACCAATTGGGTCAAGATCAGCCATGGAACCAAGCTTTGGAGCTATCCATGCCTCTGAGTCCTCAGAAGTTGGGTACCCTGGCTCTCTTTGATGTCTTTTGTCCCCCTTGCCTATTTTTTACGTCAAAATAGTAATTTAAGCTTAAAGTGAGATATCCACTATGGGTGTACCAAAAGTCCATGTAAGAATACCATGATATTAAGTGCTCAAAACATGCATAACACTATTCTTAGTGTATATGTAACATGGGATTTCTCATTTTCCCATTATTTTGGCATGAAATTAAGAAAAACAAAAATTTTCATGGATCTTTTATGTGGTATTGATGATGTGGTATTGAAGTATTTTCCATTTTACCACCTCAAAGAGTTAATTTGAGCTTAGTCACTCTATGGAGCTACCCTAGGTGAATTTTTGTGTAGAATCCAAATCTGGCCTTAAATCCATGGATTTACTTACTCAATAAAAAGTTATTCATCTTTTCTGAAATTAAAAATGATTAATTTTGAATATATGCATGATTTATGAGTTATGTATAATTCAAAATTTCTTTTAAGATAATTGTGGCCTATTTGGGTATGTAAAATATACCTCAAGGCTCACATTCCCTCCCACCAAAAAATAAAATTGTACTACAATTTTATTAGTGATAAAAGAATAAGGCCCCAAAGGGGGTTAATGTCCACTTTCCAACCTCTTTACATTACTCAGATCAAGTAATTTAAAGCACATTTATAGACATATTCAGGCTTGTGGCCTTCCTTCATGTCTAAATCTTCTTAAGAGTTTATCTGAGTCAGGTATTTCTGATTCTGCCATCCATTCATCTTCATGTACTGCATTTCTATATCTGACAAGATATTCTCTTTGATTTTTACCCCTAAGTCTCCTTTCTTTAATGACTTTCTTTATCTTTTTGTCTTCATTCTGTTCCACAGGTGGTACAGTTAAAGGAGTTGGGTTTCTTGAAGGAAACAATTCTTTGTCAGCTGGTGGATAAGGCTTTATCAAGCTGACTGGAAATGTGGGGTGCTTATTTTCCAATTCATCACTCAATTCCACTTGAACTGCATTGGTTCCATGTAAAGCAACAATAACAAAAGGTCCTGCATAAGAATCTTTAAGTTTCTTTGGGCCTTTGATATTAACAAAATTCAAGGTTGAAACTAAAACTAAGTCCCCTACTTTGAAGTCTGGTACTTTATGACTCTTGTCCCACTTCTGTTTTTCATAATCAAAAGCATCATCCATACTTTGTTTTGCGTGGTGTTTTACTTTATCAAGCATTATCTTGAAGCTGGAGGCTGTAGGATGAATGTCAATCAAGTCTTTCCTCAGTGTGCCTGCTGGGAGTCTTGGATTCCATCCTTTTTCTAACATAGCAGGAGTTTGTCCTGTGGAAGAATGGACTGATGTCCTGTATGCCAATTCTAGTGCAGGTATCAGAGTGCACCAGTCATGGGTAAAGCCATCTGAGTCTTTGAATTCTAATCCATAAGCACAAAATCTCCTGATCATGTCTTCTAAAGTCTGAATCATCCTCTCTGCTAGCCCATCTGTTTGAGGGTGATATGCTGTAGAGAATGATAACTTAGTCCCAAAAAATCTATGAAGATTGGTCCAAAGTGCAGATGTGAACTTGGGATCTCTGTCACTTATGATATTCTTAAATAATCCTGTATGAGAAATAACTCTACTCCATAAAAGAAGAGCTGTATCCATAGCAGTGTCATCTTTATGACATGGTAAGAATATGGGAGTTTTGCTATATCTGTCTACAATGACTAAACAAGAATTATAACTTCTGTCACCACTTGGAGGAAGTGCTGTGACCCAATACATGTGAACAACTTCCCATGGGGATTTTGGTTCTTGAATATGGATCATAAGTCCAAATTTCTTGCCTGTACTCCTGTTTGCTTTTTGGCATCTGTCACAGGTATGGCAATATTCAATGGTTTCCTTTCTCCAAGATGGCCACCATGCACAGTTCTTCACTTTTTCAAGTGTTCTGTCTTCTGATAGGTGTCCAGAGTAGATACTATCATGACATTCATGAAGAATGGTATTGATAAGTAATCTACTGCACAATGTCATAACACAAGAATTTTTTGTTCTGTGGTAAATTATTCCATAAAACAAGTGAAATCTTCCATCAGAATAGGAATTTTTCCAAACTTCATCAAGTGCATTAACTAAAGATGTATCTTTGCAGTCTTTATCTAATAAAGAAGTCAAGATATGGCAATTCTTGTCTTGTTTATAAGATTCTCTGACCTCCTCAAAGAATTCAGTTCCAATATCAGTTATGTTAATTCCTTCAATTGGAATCTGTGGTTCAGCTTCCAAAGGTACATAAGCTGGGTTATCAGGAGTGTTGGCTAAAGCCCATCTACTAAGTCCATCAGCATTCTTGTGAATGTTTCCTGCTTTATGAACTATAGTCATGTTTATCTATATTCTTGAATAGCTATTTGCCATCTCAACATATGTCTGTTGGGAGTTTTCATGTTAAGAAGTGATTTTACTGCATTACAGTCAGTTATCACTTCAAAAACACTGCCATCAAGGTAATAGTGTAATTTCTCAAGTGCCCATACCAAACATAAGCACTCCATTTGGCTTGCACCATATCTGGCTTCTGTTGGTTTGATCTGCCTTGAGATATAACAAACTGGTCCTTCTGTAGGTTTGTCATCAATAATTTGGACTTGATGTAGGGCTGCCCCTAATCCATCTCCACATGCATCAATGTAAAACTTAAAAGTAATATTCCAGTCAGGCATGAGGAGTAAAGGTGCTTCTGTAAGGGCTCTCTTTATCTTCTCATAAGCTTTAATTCTTTCCTGTGTCATCTCAAATACAGTCTGTTGATCACAGATTCTATAGAGTGATTTGGCTAGAATTGCAAAGTCTTTTGAATGTTGCCTATAGTAACTAGCAAATCCAAGAAAAGACATCATTTCTTTTTTATTCTGGGGTATTGGCTTAAGTAGTACTGCTGCCACTTTATTTTTGTCAATACCCAAGCTTAAACCAGAAACAACATGTCCTAATGCTTTAAGTTCTTCAAAACCAAAGTTGCATTTCTTAAGTGAAATTTTCATATTAACTTATGCAACTTTGTGAAGTATTCTTGCAAGTCTTTCAAGGTGCAAAGACCATGAGTCAGAACATATGATAATATCATCAATATAAATGATAAGCCATCCTTCAGACAGTTCTGTGGGGAAGATGGTATTCATCATTCTTTGATAATGAGATGTAGCATTTTTAATTCCAAATGGCATTCTAAGATTGTAAGGTTTGACTATGAAACAATAAGTAAAAATTACTAATTTATTACTTATTGTACTCTGAATGTCCTTATAATTGAAATAAATAAGATTAAAATAATAATAATAATAAAGAAATATTATTATTATGGCGTAAAAATATTATATTATTAAATAAATATAATAATATAATTAATATTATATGAAATTATAATATTATAAACAATATATTAATATAAAATAATTAATATATTATAAAGCTCTTTATTATTGTTACCAACAAATAATAAAGGCGTAAAAAACTGTTTTTTATAAATAAAAAACAATTAATAACAATAATATTACTAATATTAAAGTTATATATTAATATAAATACTATTTATATTAAATAAGAATTATTAAGAGTAATAATAAGAGAGAAATTATTATAATAAGATGAAATAACCTACTTTTAACACTTAAAATAATAGTTTTGAGATATTTTACGCCAAAAGAATATAATACAACTTTTTCAAATTGTATTTACAATAAAAAATAAAGAAAATTACTAAAATTCTTGATTTTACGTGGAAATGAGTTTATAGAGAGATTTATGACAAAAACAATTAAAGAATTGATTTAACCACGTAAAAATAGTGATTAATATTAAGATGGTCTCTGGTCTTTAATAATATAAGACTTTTATATATAAAGAATAAAGAAATTACCTTTTATTTAATTGATTTAATGTTTTTGATGCGTCTGAGGGGTAAATAGAGTAGAAAGAGCTCTATTTATAGTAAATACCTCCCTCCTAGAGTCCAAAAGGCTTCTAGTAGACGTGTACTGATCATATCCACTGGAATTGATCAATATTTTAAGGTTTGAGGGTGATTACATCATGATCAAACCATATTACATCATTATTACACCATTATTTAGAGTTATCACTATAACTCTAAGTTTGATGACATCAGAGGCTTGGCAGAACCCCAAATTTCGTGTATTTTATGAGTTTTAATCATAAACTAATAGTATTCACCAATTTTATCACTCTTAAGACTGTTAAACTTAAATTAAGGTTACAGTATGTGATCATAACTGCTCAAATTAAGCTCAAACTTTGATCCTCAATACCTTTTAAGATTTACACGCTACAGCAATTCAGAGAGTGAATTCTGATAGCCTGACATAACCTTATTATGCTTCCAAGAGCTTTTCATTACATCATCAAAACTCTATTTTTGATGATTTTTCTGGTAACTCATCTTTTCTGTCGAAATTCAATATTTTAAACTTCAAACCTTGATTTCAGGGGGTTATAGCCTGAATTTAATAATACAAATTACATCATTCTTCACGAATGAACTAGGAGAATTCAACTGTATACTTTTTTTAAGTTTGGAACACTTTCACAACAAAGTGGTCAACAGCTCTGTTGATTTTTATCAATAATTCATAATAGGTTTTAACCTTGTTTATAATTTGTAAGATAAAGTTCATATCTGTGTTCTTACTTTAATTACGTGGTAACTTTATTTTTGATTCATCATTCCATCATGTATAGTTTAGAAGATATTAGCTATGATCCTTGAATATATGCGTTGACCAAAAAAGTGCATATATTCAGGATAATTCCTTAAGTATTAACATTGGAAATTAGCTTATTAATTGTTTTATGTGTGGGTTTTCATGAAGAATCCACTGGTACAGCTTATTTCACATGTTGTTTCATTAGCTTTTGAGATAAATGAGGCTTTATGATTTTTATAAGGTATTATACCTTATAATTCCTTAAATATTGACTTTACAGATATGCCATAAAAATGGTATATGTGTATTTTTCCATGGGGAATCCAATGGTATAATTTATTTTACATGTTGATTCATTGGTTTTTAAGTTAAACCAATCTTTGTACCAATTTATGGTATTTTTTGTATATTTAAGTAATTATTCTTAATGTATAATTATTCTAAGTAATTTTAATATAATTATATTAAAGGTATAATTGTTCTGAGTCTTTTTGTGACCTTATTGGGTATGTGGTCATATCTCAAAGGCTCACATTCCCTACCACCAAAAAAGATTGTACCACAATCTGATATGTGTGATTAGGGTATCATCCACTGTCCTACCTCTTCAATAGACTCTGTTAGTCTTGAAGCTCAATAATGCTTAACTCCTTTTTTTTTTATTTTTCACGTTTTCTTTCATGTCTGAACCTTCTTAGTAATTTATCAGCATTTGTTATATCTTTCTCAAGTAGCCATTCATCTTCTTGAGTTGAATTTCTATACCTTACAAGGTATTCCCTTTCTTTTTTGTTTCTTGTCCTTCTTTCTTTAAGGACTTTTACTATTTTCTTTTCCTCTCCTTCCTCCAAGGGGGGAATTTCAAGTGGGGGTTTATTTTTTAGTGGAAATAACTCCTTGTCACTTGAACTGTAAGGTTTTATCAGACTTACAGGGAAAGTTGGGTGTTTGTTCATTAGTTCACCTGTGAGTTCTAATTGCACAGCATTGGGTCCATGAAGAGCCTTTATCATAAATGGTCCTGCAAAGGAATCTTTCAATTTCTTTGGGCCTTTTATGTTATTGAAATTAAGGGTTGATACTAAAACCAAGTCTCCTATTTTGAAATCAGGTGGCTTATGACTTTTATCCCATCTTTCTTTTGCATATTTAAAAGAATCTTGCATGCATCTGTTTGCATGGTGTCTTGCTTTGTCAAGCATTATCTTGAAACTGCTTGCTGTTGGATGTATATCCACTAAGTCCTTTTTGAGGGTATAATAAGGAAGTCTTGGATTCCAACCTTTCTCTAGCATTGCTGGTGTTTTGCCAGTAGAAGAATGGATTGATGTCTTATATGCCAGTTCAAGTGCTGGTATTAGTGTACACCAATCATGGGTAAAACCATCAGAATCTTTGAGTTCTAGCCCATAAGCACAGAATCTTTTGATCATATCCTCTAGGGTCTGTATCATTCTTTCTGCTAGACCATCAGTTTGAGGATGATAAGCTGTTGAGAATGATAATTTTGTCCCAAACAAGTTATGGAGATCTGTCCATAATGCTGAAGTGAACTTTGGGTCTCTGTCACTTATAATATTTTGGAATAAGCCTGTGTGGCTAATGACTTTATTCCATATCATTATGGCTGTATCCATAGCTGTGTCATCTTTATGACATGGTAAGAACATGGCAGTTTTACTGTACCTGTCAACTAACACTAGGTATGCATTATAACTCCTGTCTCCTCCTGGAGGTAAGGCTGTTACCCAATCCATATGAACTATTTCCCATGGGGATTTTGGTTCTTGGATTTGGATCATCATTCCAAATTTCTTTCCTGTGGCTCTGTTGGCTTTTTGACATCTGTCACAGGTTTGGCAGTACTCTGCAACATCTTTCTTCCAATTTGGCCACCAAGAGCAGGTTTTCACCCTCTCTAGTGTTCTATCTTCTGAGAGATGTCCAGATGCAACACTATCATGACACTCATGTAAAATAGTGTTTATTAGTGTTCTATCTGTTAAGGCCATAACACATGTGTGTTTTGTTCTATGGTAAAGGATTCCATCAAGGAGGTGAAATCTTCCTTCATCATATGCCTTTTTCCATATTTCATCTAGTTTTGATGAAAGTGATGGATCTTTGCAGTCTTTCATTAGAAGTTGGCTTAAGATATGGCAATTTTTGTCTGTCTTATAGCTTTCTTTAACTTGGTTAAAGAATTCTGTGCCAATGTCTGTAACACATATTCCTTCTATATGGTGCCCTTCTTGTGGTACCCATGCTGGATTGTCAGGGGTATTTGCTAGAGCCCATCTGCTAAGACCATCTGCATTTTTATGAATATTCCCAGATTTATGAACAATAGTCATATTTCCTCTATATTCTTGGATAGCAATTTGCCATCTCAGCATATGTCTATTTGGAGTCTTCATATTTAATAGTGATTTCACAGCATTACAGTCTGTGATTACATCAAATACTGTGCCATCCAAATAATAATGCAGTTTTTCTAAAGCCCATACTAGGCATAAGCATTCCATTTGGCTTGCTCCATACCTTGCTTCTGTTGGCTTTATCTGCCTTGGAATGAAACAAATTGGTCCTTCCACTGGTTTATCATTGATAATTTGTGTTTGGTGAAGTGCAGCACCTAGTCCTTCTCCACAAGCATCAATTCACAGTTTGAAGGGTAGTTTCCAATCTGGCATCAGAAGAAATGGGGCATTTGTTAAGGAATTTTTCAATTCTTCATATGCCTTGACTCTTTCTTCTGTCATCTCATAGACTGTTTGTTGGTCACATAGCTTATACAAGGATTTAGCAATCTTTGCAAAGTCCTTTATATGCTGTCTATAGTAACCAGCAAATCCTAGAAATGATTGCATTTCTTTTTTGGTTTGAGGCATTGGTTTAAGTAGTACTGCTGCTACTTTATTTTTGTCTATGCCTAGACTAAGGCCAGATACTACATGTCCTAGTGCCTTTAATTCACTGTATGCAAAATGACATTTTTTCAAGGAAATTTTCATATTTACTTGGACTATTTTCTGTAGTACCCTTTCTAGTCTTGTAAGGTGATTTTCCCAAGTTTCTGAGCAAACTATGATATCATCAATATAGATAATCAACCATCCTTCTGATAATTCTTCAGGGAATATGGTATTCATCATTCTTTGATAATGGGAAGGTCCATTTTTTATTCCAAATGGCATTCTTAAGTATTCAAAAACTCCACAATGGACTATTATTCTTAGTAGTTTCTTGGCATTGTCTGTTAAGACATTTTGATGAAAACCCTTCAGAGAATCCATAGCTGTGATGAACTTAGCTTGTGACAATTGGGTTAATGTCTCATGGATTCTGGGTATTGGATATCTGTCTGGAATGGTATAGGCATTCAGGGCTCTGAAGTCTCCTACCATCCTTGATTTTCCATTATGCCAAGTTATAATGACAGGTGTAGTAACTTCTACTTGTTCATTATGTCCAACCTTTCTTAATACTCCAAGGTCCATTAATTCTTTAATGTGCACCTCTAAGGCTTCTCTAGCTCTTGGACTGGCTGGATAAGCAGGTCTTCTTAATAAAGGTGGGTAAGGTTTTTCTACATTAAGAATTATATCCACTTCATGTCCAATTATGGCACCTAGTGGCTCTTTGTCAGTTGCAAAGGCATTTTTATACTTAAGTAAGAGATCAATCAATTTTTCTTTCATTTTTTCTGTTAATTCTTGATTTAATTCTGCCTCTTTGAGTTGTTCAGATATAAAAAGTTCCTTTTCTGGAATTTTTTCTTCATTCTTAATAACTGTGATTTGTTTTTTGTTATTTAAGAATCCAAACTTTTGTCTTTTGTTATCTCCTATGGTAAAATATCTATCCTTTTGGTTGGAGATATCTATACCATAGATTGATAAGTAGTCATTCCCAAGTATGAAATGATTACTAGTACAGTTGTCCATTACTACAAACTCTACTTTAATTCTGACACATTGTGAGGGATGAGGAAAAATTAGTGTTAAATCAATTATTCCAAGGGGCTCCATGCTCTCACTTGCACTACTAAATTTGACACCTTGTATTGGCATAAGTTTTTCTTGCCAGTCTGGGACAATGGTTTTTAAATAACTTTTGCCAACACAAGTGCAATATGCTCCTGTATCCAAGTTAACTTTTCCTTCTTGGTTATTAACCATAACAATACTTATACTTGATTTTCCAGCTGTATATCCCATTCCTCTTGCAGGTTTGGTTCTATAAATTTTGACATCTTGTATGTTTGTCAGATTTGTGTCAGATGTTCCAACTTGTGGCAAATTTGAATTCACATCCAGTACTTCATAAATTATATCAATATTATTAATTTGTGCATTAATTATATTTATTTCATCACTTTCAGAGCTTTCTGACTCTTCTGTCTCTTTTTCAGAGTCAGATTCCTCTTCTTTGTCATTGTGGTTTTCTGTTTCCACAATTTCATTAATCTTTGCTTTTTTAAGGCAATTATTGGCTAAGTGTCCAATACCTCCACATTTATGGCATTTTCTTTGCTCATTATTGTTGGATGTATTGGGCTTAAAGGATTCTTTTGATTTATCTTTTTTGATAAATGGTTTATTTGGGCTTTTAATGTCCAATTTTTTCCAAGTCCTGCCAATTTTTGTTCTTGTCACTATATCTTCTAGTGCATTTATATACTCTTCTGTGGAGCATGGTTCTATACACCTGCTTCTTAGGGCATGTTCTAGTTCCCCTCCACATTTTTTAAGTATTTTCATATGCACCATCTTCTGTGACATTTCTGGGTACAGTGCATTAAGCCTTTCGACTTGTTTTAAGAACCAAGTTGAAGGTTTATCTTTCTCTGGGTCAAAGAAAGAGTTTTCAAATGCATTTTCTATCTTATACCTCCAGGCATCATTTGCCCACTTGGTGATTATTTCTTGTTTCCCCCAAGACCAGGTATTTTTACCATTTGTTTGTCTTATGCCATAATACCATCTTTTTGCAGATTTCTCAAATAATGAATGTAATCTTGCAGTGATTAATTCATCTGGTATGGCATAGTCTTCTTGTAACATGTCAATTGTTTTAATAAATGACATGTGGTCATATTCACCTTCTCCTGTGAATGTTGGCCATTCCTTCAATTGAGATGCTTCTTTCATTAAGACTTGGTTATTGTCTTGGTGACTCAAGTCTGTTATGAAAGGATTTGACAATTCCTCTTTTGTTTTAACAGGGCTTCTTATATGAAAAAATGGTGTTGATAACTTTGGCATATTTAAATTAGCCTCATTAATTTTATCCATTTTTTCTGTAATAAGCCTTATTTCACTTTGAATATCATCTTTCAGATGCATTCTTGCTTCATCACTTTTTTCCACATAGTCCAAAAGTAATTTTTGGTGTGATGAAGTCTTTTCTTCAAATTTTTCTACAGAAATACATAATTTATTTAATTTTTCTGTAAGATTGTCAATACTTACATCATAATTTATTGTCAAAGTCTTGTCTTTGATATCTTTTCTGTATTTATACAATTCTTGTTGTCCTTGTATTAATTTTTGAGTATTGTCAATTAAATTCTTTGTTTTTTATTTTCAACAATAAACTTAATGTTGTCAATTTCTTTTTTGTTTTGCACAACAATTTTTGTTAAAGAAGATAAATTGTTATTTATTTCTTGTAGTGATAATAAACTATCTTTAATTTCTTTTAGAGGTAATATACTATTTTTAATTTCTGTTAAAGTATTTACAACATCTTTGGACAAGGTTATTTCTTTGGGAAATGAGGTTGTCTCATTCTTTTCTCTTCCTTGTCCTTGAATTCCATCAAGGTTCTGGCCATGTTGAAAACATTGTCCATGGCATCCTTTTGGATTCTTGGGATTCTGTTGCTTGGGGAATATGGTTTCCTCCAATGCTTTTTCTTGTTCTTCTTCCCTTCTTGGGGAAGTGGGTTGGCTTGAGGCTTGCTGGTAGAGGCTACTGGGGCTTCTTCCTTGGTTGCCTCCCTCTTTTGGGCATGATAATCCTTGATTTTTTTGATTTGAGGTTTGGATGACAGTGGATTCCATCCATTGGAGTATTTCACTATCTCCTCCTCTTTGAGGAACTTTTTCAGGATGTGCCAGGAGTTCATCACGCCTTGGTGTATTTGAGGCAGCATTTCCCAGTCTTTGTCCTTGTATACTGTGTAATACTGCTTGTACTGGCTCATGTAGATGTCTATTTGAGCCCTCCGAATGTGATTTGTACCTATTTGAGTTACTCATACTTAGTTCCAATTCAGGCTCAGATATCATGGGCATTTCTGGGACTTGCCTTTGGGATAAGGCACTTCCTTGTGTGGATTCTGTTCCACTGGGGATATTGCCCTTTCTTTTCCCTTTTGAGGGATCAATTCTACCTCTGAGTCCAGCTCCATCTGATTGGATGGAGTATTGGGAACCTCTTCTGGTAGTCATAATTTAAAGAATAAGAAAAAATAAAAGTATTTTAGAGTAAAATTCTTTTATGGCAATTTAAAAAGAGGTGCTCACCTTCAGAGTCTTGAATGGTGGGCCCTGGAAAGTCTAATTTCTTAGCTTTCTTTCTTTTGGTGATAGCTGGTGTTGGAGAACTTTGACAAGTTTCTTCCACCAATCTCTCAACAGTAGCTTGGTTGTCTTCTGTTGGGTTATCTTCAAACACTAAAAAAGACAAATAAATATAAGTCTTTTTATAAGAAGTGTTATTTTTGGCAAGATATGGCAATTTTCCACGTAGAAATTGCTTTTATATCTTTGAAAAATAGAAATAAATAAAGAAATGAATAAAAATGAATAAAAATAACTTTTTTTATTGGTTTTTAATATTTTTTAATATTTTTTATATATTTTTTTATTTTTAAAGAATAAGATAAAAAATGAATATGATTCTTATAAAATTAAATTATAATAAAAATTATCTTTAATTTATAAAATATCTCTTTTAATCACTAGAGTCACTCAAAGAAAGTTCTTGCAAGTCTAATGATGTGAAAAACCACGTGTAAGACAGTACAATTGCTTTCCAAATGCCTCAATAGCTTTTAAAATCAATAAAATATAAAATTATTATATAATTTTATGATTATAAATAGTATTTATTATTGGATAAACCCAAATAGAATCTTTTTTAAAGGTCTTCTAAGTAAATATCACGGCCAGGCCCCCAAATGTAAGGTTTGACTATGAAACAATAAGTAAAAATTACTAATTTATTACTTATTGTACTCTGAATGTCCTTATAATTGAAATAAATAAGATTAAAATAATAATAATAATAAAGAAATATTATTATTATGGCGTAAAAATATTATATTATTAAATAAATATAATAATATAATTAATATTATATGAAATTATGATATTATAAATAATATATTAATATAAAATAATTAATATATTATAAAGCTCTTTATTATTGCTACCAACAAATAATAAAGGCGTAAAAAACTGTTTTTTATAAATAAAAAACAATTAATAACAATAATATTACTAATATTAAAGTTATATATTAATATAAATACTATTTATATTAAATAAGAATTATTAAGAGTAATAATAAGAGAGAAATTATTATAATAAGATGAAATAACCTGCTTTTAACACTTAAAATAATAATTTTGAGATATTTTACGCCAAAAGAATATAATACGACTTTTGCAAATTGTATTTACAATAAAAAATAAAGAAAATTACTAAAATTCTTGATTTTACGTGGAAATGAGTTTATAGAGATATTTATGACAAAAACAATTAAAGAATTGATTTAACCACGTAAAAATAGTGATTAATATTAAGATGGTATTTGGTCTTTAATAATATAAGAGTTTTATATATAAAGAATAAAGAAATTACCTTTTATTTAATTGATTTAATGTTTTTGATGCGTCTGAGGGGTAAATAGAGTAGAAAGAGCTCTATTTATAGTAAATACCTCCCTCCTAGAGTCCAAAAGGCTTCTAGTAGACGTGTACTGATCATATCCACTGGAATTGATCAATATTTTAAGGTTTGAGGGTGATTACATCATGATCAAACCATATTACATCATTATTACACCATTATTTAGAGTTATCACTATAACTCTAAGTTTGATGACATCAGAGGCTTGGCAGAACCCCAAATTTCGTGGATTTTATTAGTTTTAATCATAAACTAATAGTATTCACCAATTGTATCACTCTTAAGACTGTTAAACTTAAATTAAGGTTACAGTATGTGATCATAACTGCTCAAATTAAGCTCAAACTTTGATCCTCAATAACCTTTAAGATTTACACGCTACAGAAATTCAGAGAGTGAATTCTGATAGCCTGACATAACCTTATTATGCTGCCAAGAGCTTTCCATTACATCATCAAAACTCTATTTTTGATGATTTTTCTGGTAACTCATCTTTTCTGTCGAAATTCAATATTTTAAACTTCAAACCTTGATTTCAGGGGGTTATACCCTGAATTTAATAATACAAATTACATCATTCTTCACGAATGAACTAGGAGAATCCAACTGTATACTTCTTTTTAAGTTTGGAACACTTTCACAACAAAGTGGTCAACAGCTCTGTTGATTTTTATCAATAATTCATAATAGGTTTTAACCTTGTTTATAATTTGTAAAATAAAGTTCATATCTGTGTTCTTACATTAATTACGTGGTAACTTTATTTTTGATTCATCATTCCATCATGTATAGTTTAGAAGATATTAGCTATGATCCTTGAATATATGCGTTGACCAAAAAAGTGCATATATTCAGGATAATTCCTTAAGTATTAACATTGAAAATTAGCTTATTAATTGTTTTATGTGTGGGTTTTCATGGGGAATCCATTGGTACAATTTATTTCACATGTTGTTTCATTAGTGTTTGAGATAAATAAGGTTTTATGATTTTTATAAGGTATTATACCTTATAATTCCTTAAATATTGACTTTACAGATATGCCATAAAAATGGTATATGTGTATTTTTCCATGGGGAATCCAATGGTAGAATTTCTTTTACATGTTGATTCATTGGTTTTTAAGTTAAACCAATTTTTGTACCAATTTATGGTATTTTTTGTATATTTAAGTAATTATTCTTAATGTATAATTATTCTAAGTAATTTTAATATAATTATATTAAAGGTATAATTGTTCTGAGTATTTTTGTGACCTTATTGGGTATGTGGTCATATCTCAAAGGCTCACAAAGATACTCAAAAATACCACAGTGAGTGATGATTCTAAGTAATTTCTTAGCTTTAGGCGTCAAAACATTTTGATGGAAGCCTTTCAATGCATCCATTGATGTTATATACTTGGCTTTGGATAATTGAGTCAAGGTTTCTTGGATTCTAGGGATTGGATACCTATCTGGAACTGTGTAGGTATTCAATGCTCTGAAATCTCCAACCATTCTTGACTTATCATTATGCCAAGCAATGATAACAGGTGTTGTTACCTCAACTTCCTCATTATGGCCTACTTTCCTCAGTACACCAAGTTGAATTAACTCTTGAATATGTTTCTCCAAGGCTTCTCTAGCTCTGGGACTGGCTGGATAAGCTGGTCTTCTAAGTACTGGGGGATATGGTCTGTCAATATTAAGAGTAATATCAATTTCATGTCCTCTTATAGCACCTAATGGTTCATTATCAGAGGCAAATGCAGTATTGTATGTGTATAACACATCAATAAGTTCATTCCTCATTTTTGGTGACAAAGATGGATTAATCTGTGCTTCAACAAGTTGATTAGACACAAATTCATCTTTATAAGTATCTTTGACAGAAGATACCACAGATATTTGTTTTGGCATATTGGAAAAAGAAAATTTTTGTCTTTTGTTATCCCCAATTGTGAAATATCTATCTTTATGGTTATTGATGTCAATACCATAGATATTCAAGTAATCATTTTCAAGAATGATGTGCTGAGATGTGCAATTATCCATTACAACAATTTCAGTTTTCATCCTTACACTTCCTGCTGGGTGTGGGAATACAAGATTAGTGTCTAATATACCCAAGGGGTACATATTGTTACTGGCACTACTAAATTGTACACCTTCTATTGGTAACAGATGGTTCTTCCATCCAGGAAGTATAATTTGGAGATAATCTTTGCCCACACAAGCGCAAAATGCCCCTGTATCCAAATTTACTTTGGCTTCAATATCACTCATCAAGACTGATGTGATACAGGATGCTCCAGTAGTATAACCCTTTCCTCTGGCAGGTTTTGTTTTACACATTCTGGCATCTTGGATATTGGTCAGGTTGCAGCAATCCTCCCTGTACTGTGGCAAGTCGGTATGGACTTCTGTGACCTCAAAGAAAGCTGTGATGTTTTCAATGGGATAGTCCTCTACTGGTGTATCTTCAGAGACTGCAGAATCTTGATCAGACTCTCCTTTCTCTTCAGTACACTGAATTTCTTCAATGACTTGAACTTCATTGATTTTTGTCTTTTTTGTGCAAGTGTTGGCTAAATGTGAAGTGCTTCCACATTTATGACACTTTAAGACAGGTCTTTCTCGTCTCTTATCCTCTCTGGGGATCTTAGAGGTGATCTTGGATTCTGTTGGGATTTTAGACCAAGTTTTACCAATTCTTGTTCTGGTGATGATATCTTCCATAGCATTAATGTAGTCTTCTGTTGAACAGGGTTCTACACATCTGCTTTTGATAGCATGTTCCAATTCTCCTCCACACTTTCTTAATATTTTCATATTAATCATAGTGTCAGACATATCTGGTTGTAAAGCAGATAATCTGTCTTTTTTGCTTGAAGAACCAAGTAAGTGGTTTATCTTTCTCTGAGTTAAAAATGTCATTCTCAAAGGCATTTTCTATTTCAAACCTCCAAGAATTATTGGCCCATTTTGTAATCATTTCAGATTTCCACCAAGACCAATCATGTTTACCATGATCAATCCTCATTTTGTAATACCATTTCTTTGCAGTTCTGGTAAACAAACAGTGTAATTTTCCCACTATTATTTCATCAGGTATATTAAAGTCTTCTTGCAACATATCAATAGTCCTGATGAATTCAATATGGTTATATTCTCCTTCACCAGAGAATGTTGGCCATTCTTCTATTTTGAGAATATCTTTTGCAGAGTAGGCATTCTCTCCCAAGAATGGGGTGAGACTTTCTTTGAAAGAAAGTTTTTCTTCAGTTAAAGGTGTAGAATGTCTTGGCATATGTGGTTCATGATTCTTATGAATTTGTTCCACACTTGCAATTATTTCATTCTTCAACTTCTGCCTTTCACTGTCACTTTTTGCTAAGTGTATGGCAAATTGATTGGTATTCTCAACTATTTTTAAGACTTGGTCTTGTAAAATTGTAAGTTGATTATTCACCTTAAAAATGGAAAGTTCTTCCATCTCATCATGCTGAACTTGGCACATGTTTTCAATTCTTTTGCAAGAATTGGTAATTGAGTCAAGTCTGGCATGTGTCACTTGGTGCAATTCAATGTATGTTTTATCATTTTTCTTTAATTCAACTATATCTGATGCAGTTTTAGTTAACTTTTGATCAAGTTTACCAATTTCTACATTAATACTAGTTTGTACACCAATTATTTGCGTGGAAATTTTCTGTTCATCCTTTCCTGCTCCTTGGCTGTGAATTCCATAAGAGTCCTGGCCATATTGAAGACACCGTCCAAGGCTGAAGGCTCCAATTTGGGGATCCTGTACCCTTGTGGGTAAGGTCTGTGCCAATTGGCTTTGCCTTTTACTTTGCCTTGATGGTTCTTGGGACCTTTCTGCTTCTTCTGAGGTCCCTTGGGCTTGTCCTTGGACACTTCTGGAGCTGGTTTGGAGCTGGTAGACGCCACTGGTGCCTCTGTCTCCAAAGCTGGAGTCATTTCCAACTCTTTCTTCTGGTCTATAGATAAAAGACTTTGGTTCTTCAACCAATTCTTTATCTTTTTGACCTTGTCTTTGCAAGACAGGGGGATCCATCCTCCCAAGAGTTCTATGGTCTTCTCCTGACCCAGAAAGCTCTGGATGTGTAAGTAGGAGTTCATGGCCCCCTGCCAAAGGCTTGGGCATATTTCCCACTCCTCTTCTTTGGCTGCTCTGAACCAATTTTTGTACTGGCATTGATATATTTCTATTGCTGCCACTTGAAAATAGTTCAGCCCTGGAAATAATATCATGAATTAGTTCAGGCTCAGAATTTATGTCAAAATCTGTTGGTACAGACCTTGGGGAATGGGGGGAAACTCTGGCATCCTCCAAATGTGTCTTTCTTGGGGAAGATTTGGCACTTCTGGATTTGGCCTTGCTTCTTTCTTGTCCACATCCATCTGGTTGGACTGAATAGTTGCTTCCATTTCTGGTATGCACCATTTTCACGTCAATTTAAAGATAAAAGTGAAATTATAAGATAAAATACACACCTTTTGGTGGTAATTTAGCTTTTTCTGAGTTAAATAAGGTGCCTCTTTTAGCAATTTGCACCTCAATACTTTCTTCAGATTCTGCTTCTGAAGATTCTGGACTAGTGATATATATTTTCCTGAGTCTGTTGCCAGCTGCACAGTATTTGATTAAAGACACTAGAAAAATTTATAAAAGAGAAAAAAAAATATTTTTTATACTTTTTAAAATATTTTTAAACATTTTTTATAAGTTTTATATTTTTTAATATTAAAAAATTATTCTTTTTAAAGAAAGAAAATTAAAATTTAAGATTTTGAATGAAAATTAATTCAGAGTAACTCAAAGAATAATTTTATAAGTTTTTATATGTGAAAAAGCCACGTGTGAAAACAGTATAATATTAAACCAAATTCCTCAATGAAAAAGATTTCCAAAACAATTTCAAAAATAAGAATTATTTTAACTTTAAAATGAAAGAAAAAAATTATTAATTAATATATTTTAGAGCTTAAAAATATATTAATTAAGGGTACAAGGTTCAAAAAAACACGGCCAGGCCCCCAAATGTAAGATGTGACTATGAAACTGATGATAATATTACTATTAATCAACAGTACTATGTCTGTTCTTATGAAATATAATAATAAAATATTATTATAACCACAATTAAATAATTAAAAAATTATTTCTTTCACGTGTTAAGCACTACTAGTGATTTTAACAGTGAGTAAGTAATTGTCTACTAGAATCAATTACAAGAAGAATTTAATAATAAAAACTTCTTTATTAAAATAATAAAATTATTTTAATATATAATTATCTTTTGCAAGAATAATTATAATGATAATTCTTGAAGAAAATTAATTTTAGAGAAAAACTTTAAGAATTAAAGATAAATCACTCACTAATATTCCAAAGAGCTTATTGAAAGATAAGATAGAGAGATTTGATGTAGAATTGTGGATTTAGAGGATCAAAATGAATTTATAAATGTATTACAACAATATATAGTTGATTTCTATGATTTCACGTCTTTCTGATTGATTCTGAAAGAATAAAACACTTAAGAAAAGTTTTAACTAATACTTACTTGTTGGTAATATTGATATAAATGATTAATAAGATGATGATGATGTGGAAAAAACAGCAAGAATAGGCTTCTTTTAAGTCAACAAAAGCTCACAGAGGCCTGCCATAGATCAAACTGAAAAACCAGTGAGTGAGAAAACAATAAACCTTTTTTGATTAATGATTGCATCATCTGTTGTCACGTAAGATTATCATAATTACTTAATTGATGCTTTTACGTGACTACCAACCCCAATATGGTTAAAAATAAAAGGAGTAACATCTGTAAATCTTCTTTTATTCCAAAATAATCATTGATTTCTCAAAGTTATCAATGTTATTGCCAATTTCATCACATGTTTTAATTACTGTGAATTTTTGAAGATTCAGTGTTTCACGTGGAATGGTCAAAAATGGACTGTAAGTAAAACTTTTAATTTTACTAGTAAAACTGTAATTCTTTTTGGTTGTACCATAGACAATACAGTTCGCCATTGGTCCTGAAAGTTTCAGAAGGATTCATTAAGAATTGTATTTTTAATGAATTTTTGAAGTTTTAACCTCATTTCTACATAGAATTGCAAATATCAGTGTTTCACTGGTTGCTATGAGGTAAATCAATGGATAAAAGTCCAAAAGGGTTTTAATTACTTTTTTGGGGTTTACCCATGGAAAGTCATTAAGAATTGACGTGGTTACAGGAGTCTAAGTAGCTCTTTACCTCCTTGGCACGTCAAAATAGCAGGTTATTTGCTATTTTCTTAAGATTTACAGTAGTTGTGACATGGTAACCAAGTTCCCAAAGAGTTTTAGTTTACCAATTGGGTCAAGATCAGCCATGGAACCAAGCTTTGGAGCTATCCACGCCTCTGAGTCCTCACAAGTTGGGTACCCTGGCTCTCTTTGATGTCTTTTGTCCCCCTTGCCTATTTTTTACGTCAAAATAGTAATTTAAGCTTAAAGTGAGATATCCACTATGGGTGTACCAAAAGTCCATGTAAGAATACCATTATATGAAGTGCTCAAAACATGCACAACACTATTCTTAGTGTATATGTAACATGGGATTTCTCACTTTCCCATTATTTTGGCATGAAATTAAGAAAAACAAAAATTTTCACAGATCTTTTATGTGGTATTGATGATGTGGTATTGAAGTATTTTCCATTTTACCACCTCAAAGAGTTAATTTGAGCTTATTCACTCTATGGAGCTACCCTAGGTGAATTTTTTGTGTAGAATCCAAATCTGGCCTTAAATCCATGGATTTACTTACTCAATAAACAGTTATTCATCTTTTCTGAAATCAAAAATGATGAATTTTGAATATATGCATGATTTATGAGTTATGTATAATTCAAAATTTCTTTTTAAGATAATTGTGGCCTATTTGGGTATGTAAAATATACCTCAAGGCTCACAGAAGAACTACTGGAAGCAAGAACCATACAGATTGTGGCAAAAGAAGAACCAAGATTAGCAGAAGCAGAGAAATTGAGAGATTCACAACACAAGGGACTTGGTATTAGTTTATAATAAACCACTTGAGTCACAGTGGGGTTTACTCTTCAAAAACCATTGGAATGGACCTTATAGAGTCATAAATCAAATTAATAATGGACCTTATGATCTTGAAGAATCGGATGGCACTAAACTTACAAGAAAATGTGCAGAAAGTCACATCAAGAGGTTTTATCCCAGAGGAAAGAAAGTTCAATCAAGTTCAGAGTCAGAAAATGAAAGCAGTGAAGAAATTGAAGATGAAGAGTTAATATTGGAGGGAGAAGAAATTGAACAAAATTGATATGATTGATACTGCCAAGATTTTCAACTAAAATGCTGGGGACAGCATTAAATGGAGAGGGGGATGTGGTATTTCATACCATTAGTATCAGTTTCAAGCTTAACAATATAAATAAATAGATAAATATATGGTAATAAAAAAAATTATGTAAAACGTATTTACACATTACAACAACAGGTTTCAAACAGAAATATACAATACACAGCCTCAAGATCTTATCAAAACAGTATAGCATCAAAGGATTTATCCACCTCATTGCATCATCAATAACGAATTATGCAATTAAAAGCAGTTAATCTAAATAGGGTATATGAAGACGGACCACAGCATCAGAGCTGTATTTTCCCCACCTTGATTCAATTGAAAGAAGAAATACTTCAAGGCTATGCATAAAATTACAATATATTTTCCAAGAACAAATGCTTCCTTAGTAATAATAACACACATCAACCTTGATAGAAATGATAAAATCTCCATATGAAATGATACAATACTAAAATAAAACCACCAGCATAATTCTCTCAGAAAATACCTAAAAAATAGAAACGAAAAGACTTTCCCTGCCTTCAAGAAAACATCACCAGCCAAATTATCTCAAAGACATCACATGATTTTGATAAGAAACAGAAACACCAGCATAATTTTCTCATATATATCATATGACTAGAAGACAGTTCAATTGTAAGGAGCTGTAGTTTCTCCACTTTCTTGGCAAAAAGAAAATCCCACCAGCCAAATTATCTCAAACACATCACATGATTTTGATAACAAAAAGCACCACCAGCATCATTCTCTCAGAAAATACATAACAAAGTCACCAAAAATGAAAGTGTCACCAGCAAAATTCTCTCAAAGACATCACATGATCTTGATAAGAAACAGAAACACCAGCATAATTTCCTCATATATATCATATGACTAGAAGACAGTTCAATTTTCAGGAGCTGTATTTTCTCCACTTCCTTGGAAAAAAAAAAAGCCAAATTATCTCAAACACATCACATGATTTTAATAAGAAAAAGCACCACCAGAATGATTCTCTCAGAAAATACGTAACAAAGTCACCAAAAATGAAAGTGTCACCAGCAAAATTATCTTGAAGACATCACATGATTTTGATAAGAAACAGAAACACCAGCATAATTTTCTCATATATGTCATATGACTAGAAGAAAGTTCAATTGTCAGGAGCTGTAATTTCTCCACTTTCTTGGCAAAAAGAAAAACTCACCAGCCAAATCATCTCAAATACATCACATGATTTTGATAAGAAACAGAAACACCAGCATAATTTTCTCATATATATCATATGACTAGAAGAAAGTTCAATTGTCAGGAGCTTTCTTTTCTCCACTTTCTTGGCAAAAAGAAAAACTCATCAGCCAAGTTATCTCAAATACATCACATGATTTTGATAAGAAAAAGCACCACCAGCATAATTCTCTCAGCAAACACCTTGCTACACCAAAACTACACGTCTCACTAGCTAAAATCTCTCAACTATGATTTTTTTTAAGGACCCTGTTTTGAGAAGCTCTATGGAGGCCCAAAAGCTATAAATGGAGGTCCTCTCTCCCTCATTTTTCCCATAATCATGGAGCAAGTTCCCACTATCCAGGATCACAACCATCCCTGAACTAGCAAGATATCTAGAATAGTAGTAGTGCTTTAGTAGTGAAAAGCTCAGTAGCCTTTCTCAATAAGCTTAGTATTAGTGAAGAATAGTAGTATAACGGTAGTGAAAGCAAAGTAGCCTTGCTCAGTAGCTTAGTATTCGTGAAGAATAGTAGTATTAACGTAGTAAAAAGCTCAGTAGCCTTTCTCAGTGGCTTGGTATTATTAAAAAAAGGCAGTAGTGATATAAAACTCAGTATTAAAAAAAAATTAAAAGAATCAAATCCAGTAGTCTTATTATTAGCACTCATATCAAAAAAATAAAATCATTATCATCAACCTAAAACATAAAAAATATATATATATTCTTATCATTCTTATTAAAAAAAATAAACAAAAAAAAATATTCTTATTAGTTTTATCAAAATAACAGAAACCCAAAACATATATATATATTATCAACACTTTTATTAAAATAAAGTCAAAAAATCTTAGTGTTTATTTTACCAGAAATTTAGATCAGAGTTTTTACTGAAGTGTCATTGATAGGTCTGATTTAGAGACTGCTGATAAGTCTTCTCTATATGTTAAAGCCACAAATCTTATTTTATTTTGTGATTCTCTGTAGGCTGACTATTTAGTATTATTTAGAGAGGCAGCTAATACACCTTAGCACCCATGGTTATTGGACAATTCTGAAATTCAAAACAGACTTACCAATAATTTCCCCCTCAAGGTACTGCCTTATTTCATCCCACACCGGGATGTCACAGGGGCTCTTCAAAGTGAAGAGGGCCTGGCACTCAGTAAACTGGGACTCACTTATGGAGGGCTCAAAGATATGATAAGAAGGGATACACTTAATGGTGTTAAAGATGAATTGCTAAAAGAATAAATATGAGAAAAGCAGCAACAAGAAATAAGAGTAAGAAATAGAAGAGCCAACCAGAAACAAGTCCAAGTCCACTGTTTCAACCTGTCAGAATGGAAAGAAAAGGGTTAATGAGGATATGGCCACCCAACTCATACTGTACAGGTGAAGAGAGAAAATGCAAAGACTAACTTAAAATTAAATAATTATAATACCCACAATAAGGATAAGAATAATTATAAAATAATAAATAAACTAAATTAATTAACTGGGGAAAAGTCCCCAGGGGGTAGAAAGAGGGGCTGGTATATGTGAGAATCACCAGCCCTGATCCAGAGGAAGAATTTTCATGAGAATAATTGGTTATTGAATTGAGTCTGGCCAATACAAGTCCTGTACAGCTGTACAGAACCTGTACAAAAGTTGTGGTGTATTTGAGTGATCATACAGTTTCATACTGGTGTATTGAAACTGTATTGGGTGAATCCAACCTGTACAGGTATTGACAGGCTGTATTGATTTACCAAACTGTATGCATGTTTCAGAATGAAGATTGCTGAAACTGAATGCTGATGCAGATACTCGATCTGCTGGTTTGAGGTGTTTGAGTGGGTGTATGAATGAATACCCTTACCCCTGATGGATGGTTGCTACAGTATCCCCCTCTTGAAACTGGTGGGCTCCTGAACACCATAATACCCTGCCACTGTTGAGTGGCATCTCAATATCCCCACATTTTTTCAAAAAAATTTCTTTTTAATTTTCTTTTCCTCTTGACCATTATCCTGAAAATCCTTCATTACTTCTTCTCTGTCAAATTCAATTGATTCCCCCTTTTTCCAAGTTTGAGTAAGTATTCCACTTCAAAATATGCATTTCTTTTCTTCTGATTCAATCAACCATGCCCTTGGGATGTGGCCTTGGGATATATCCCAGAATAAGGGCCACTGAGCTCTTGTGCTCAAAAAATGATGCCCAATGAGTATATGAAGTGTACTCATTGGGCAAGGCTGAATCCAATGAAATCTTGAAAATTTTTCCTCCAGGAGTCTTGTCCCCATTGTCCATGGAAATGGCCTCAAACAGCCCTCCAAAGTGCTTTTTGGGCTGTGGCCTCTACTCTGATGAATCTTGATATATCTTGATTTTTATGGCCATTTGGGCCTTTTTGGGTGCTCTGGTGAAAATGGTCATTTTATGATTTTTTGGCCATATTTGGCCTTTTTATGCCTTTGGGGTCCTACGGTCCGCAGTCCGTGGGGGTTATTGGAGGCCTCCAGGACCAAAATGGAGCCCCTGGGCCCAAATCTGCTGGGGACCCAGGGTGACCAAGGGGCCCAGAAATGGTCCAATCATAGATTTCATCATACATGGCCTGGACCCATTGATGGGGTCCGGGGCCATCAAGATCCTGGCCTCCCCAAAGTTGCAGGGGAGGCTCTGGGTGATGAGTTTGGCCCCAAAGGGGTATGAACCTTCACCTTAGAGGCTTTGAGGGGGGCATAATTGAGTTATGGCCCCATTTCCTTGAGGTTAAATTCTTTTTCTTGATATGGAGTGGATTGATTCTGACATCTTGAATATTCTGCTTGCATATTCTTCAGTTATGAGTTCCAAACTGATGAGCTCCCTGAATCTTCTCCTTCTGCACCGCCACCATCTGTTCTTCATGGTTCTGGTGTCTTCAGTCAATTGTCCTCCCCTTCCATGGCGTCTTCTGGCCATTTTGGTCCCTCCCAAACATATGATGGGTTCAGAGCAGCTGAAGTTCTTGATCCTGCCTGTACTGAATGTTTGACCAAGGGTAAGGATTTCTTTCGACATTACAATCCTCGATTGTCAAAATGCCACTTTTGCTTTTTTGGGAAGAAACCATGCCGCCGTACCAGGTCAACTGTGTCCCAGGTCAGGAGGCACTTATGGAGCAGGAAAGATGGGCCTTATGGGCAGGAATTCCCCATTCTTGAGGAACCTACCCCTGATGCAACTTCTGGGTTTTCTAAATGTGAGTGATTTGCATATTTTGATTGAATTGGTGCTGATATTTTGATGTAGTGACTGGTTCCAGGCAGAGGGATGTGGCCAGATGGACTAATGTTGGAGGGTCCATTCCAATTGGTGGTAGGCCCATACATTACAGCTCAGAAATCCCAATCTCAAGGACCAATGCTGATGGAGTGGTGAAAGTAGTGAAGAAACTAAAAAGAATTGTTGATTCCCCAACAGATCCAGATTCTGAAGGAAGTGATGAGTTGGATGGTGAAGAAGTTCAAGTTATTCCTCATTCAATTGGCCATCCATCCAGCAACTCCTCTTCTCAACCTCTTGTCAACACCAGATTCCAAAGTCAGGTTATTCCCAGCACTCCAAGAACCTTCCAACCAATGCTTGCTTCCATTCCTACAACCCTTCCTCCTCCTTCACCAACTACTTCCCACACCACCAGGCCTGCCTTGAATCCAGCAGTAAGACCATCACCAGTTCAACAGTCCAGAAAATCACCTATAAACACCTCCCATCAACTCCAACCTGTGGCCAGCTCCAGCAGAAGAAGAGATGGATTGTCCCCTTTGCCGTTTCCTGCCTCTCAAGTTTTTCAAAGAAGAGAACGTTGGCCTATCTGGGTTACCAGAGAATATCCCAACGCAGCTAGTGAAAGTCAAGATGCTGTGGCCAGATTGTTCAGGAGGGTTGATAGAAATAGCAGAGAGGTAATTATGTATGCCAATGACAGGACTATTCCAGGTACTGCTTCTGAAGAGATGGCTGCAAAATTTTCCTGGTATGAAGATGAGTTGATAAATGATTTCCAGAGAACTTTTGATGATATGGGTAGAGATAACTAGTTTTTTTTTCCTTGTTTGTGTTTGGTTTGACTTCTATCCCCACTCTTATAAATACTAAAAAATGAAAAATAATGGAACCTCCCAATACATGATTTGGGAGGGGATGCTGCTGCTTTAAAGAAATAAAAGAAATAAAATCATACAAGTAAAGAAAGAAAGAAAAATAAAAGAATAAGAGAAAATGAGAGTAAAGAAAGAAATAAAGAAAAATCCTGATGGTTGGTCCTTCTTGTGGTGAGTTGCTTGATTCTGGCCAAAAAGTGTCTGAAGAATGAAAACCAAGCATTTGATGCTCACAGAGTGGCCAAGGTGATGTTTTACAAGAAGTAGAGCCCTCAGGGATGCATACCAGGAGATGGAACTTACTTTCATAACTTCCACTCCCCACCAAGCACCAAAAAATTGAAAAGAATTGCCATAAATGACTTCTGAGATGAATTGCCATAAATGACTTCTGAAAATAATTGCCATAAATGACTTGAAGTAATGAATGTCTTGAATTATGATGATTGGCATAAATTGAAATGATAAATAAAAAGAAAGAAAATAAAAACAAAGAAAGGAACATTTGGCCATATCTTGATAAGGTCCAAATCGGAGGGTATTGGTGTTGTATGCTTCCTGAACCTGTCCAAAGAATTGACAAGTGCTCACAAAGTGGCCAAGGTGATGCTTACAACAAGATATGGGTAGAATACCCCTTAAAGGTGAATTCCAGGAGAGGAACTTACTTTCATAACTTCTTCTCCCCACCAAGCACCATAAATCAAACTCTTGAGGTATTTGGACCAGGCTTGTCTGGATACAATGAATGGAAGTCCTTGACAAGATCTGGTGAGCTGGTAAGGTTTGAAGCTGGTTCCCAAGTGGTTCTTTCTTGGTCTTCACTGAATCCTTTCCACTCTACAAGATACCATAATTTACCTCTTTTGAGTTTTGAGTCCAGAAACTGAGCTACTTCCCATTTTTCTTGCTCCTCCACTAAGACTGGTGGTGGCGGCAATTGATGACAATTTGGGATAGTTGAATGCTTGACTGGTTCTAATAAGGACACATGGAATACAGGGTGAACTGCCTTCCATTGCTGAGGCAACTTGAGGTGATATGCATGGCTGCCAATCTTCTTCAAAACTTCAAAAGGTCCCAACCATCTTTCTGATAATTTCTTGGTGGGTCTTGTTGTCTTGATGTTCTTGGAAGCTAGCCATACTTTTTCCCCCAGTTGGAAATCAGGTGGAATTGCTCTATTTCTATCTGCATACTTTTTAAAACGCTTTATTGCTGACTCTAATTCTTCTTTTACAACTTGCTGTACTGATTGGAGTTTTGTTGATAACTTTCCAGCAGGTGAGTCTTGAGAAATATGGATTGAGTCAAAGCTGGGATTTCTTCCATAAATGGTGAAAAATGGTGATTGCTTGGTTGATGAGTGTTCTGCATTATTCTAGGAAAACTCAGCCAGAGGGAGCCAGGTGTACCAGTCATCTTGATTATAGCTGTCATACATCCAAAGGTACTGTTCTAGTATCTGATTTACCCTCTCTGTCTGTCCATCTGTTTCAGGGTGAAAGGCAGTTGAAAGATCTCTTGATATCTTGAGCTGCTGACACAATTGAGTCCAAAATGATGAAACAAATAAGGATCCTCTATCACTGACAATACTGACTGGAAGGCCATGCTTGGAAAACACATGACTAATGAAGATTTGAGCTAAGTCAAGAGCAGTGATTGTTCCATAAGTTGGAATGAAGATTTCCATTTTTGAGAACCTGTCCACAACTACTAGAATTGAGTCAAAGTTGTTTGACAGTGGCAATTGAGTGATGAAGTCCATTGATAATGAATTCCAAGGACCAGACGGAATTTAAAGAGGCTTGAGTAATCCAAAATTCTTGTGATGAATGTTCTTGTTTCTTGAACATTGCTGACATGAGGACACATAGTCCTTGATGAATTGATTCATGCCAGCCCAATAGAAATCCCTCTTGATGAGCTTGAGGGTCTTCTCCTAGCCAGGATGGCCAGCCAATGGTAAGTCATGATGCTTTTGAAGAATATTGAGTTGAAGTTCTTCATTTCTTGGGATTACCACTCTATCTTTGAATAACAATAACTTGGCTTGAGGTTCAAGAGAATAATCTGGAACTGATTCACCTCTTGCTAGTTTCTTGAGTATATCTTTATAGTCTTTGTCTTGCCATACTTCTTTTTTAATCTTGTCCACTAAATCTGAGAAAATTTCCACTTTTATTGAGAAGAATCTTGACTCTTGAATTGCATCTTGCTTAAGTACTTGATGAAAATTTTGAGGATTCTTGCTGATGAAGTCCACCCCCCTCTCTGGGTACACGGCGTCCTGACGTGACAAGTAATCTAGTAAAGTGGCCAGCCTGCCTGGGCGGTAAGTGATAGTGAAATGAAATTCTGAGAGAAATTCAGCCCAACAGGCTTGACGACAAGTAAGAACTTTGGAAGACATGAAATGCTGCAAGGAAGAGTGGTCTGTCAAGACCTCAAAAGGATTGGAAAGAGAAAGAAGAAATGGTCTCCAGCGCTTGAGAGCCCAAACTATTCCAAGGAGTTCCTTGTCATGAATTTAATAGTTGAGTTCAGCTGGTAAGAGCTTGTGACTATCAAATTCAATGGAATGCTTTCCTGAGTCATTCACCTGACTCAGTATGGTTCCCAATGCATAATCAGAAGCATCAGTCTCCACAACAGTAGGTAGAGATGGATTGAAATGGCATAAGATAGGAGCAGAGGTGAAAGCTTCTTTGAGTGCTTGAAACTGACTAAGAGCTTCCTCATTGAAGATAAAGGGAGAGTCTTTTTTGAGAAGGGAAGTGAGAGAAGTGATTTTTTTGGAATAATTTTTAATGAAACGATGATAAAAGTTGGCAAAGCCAAGAAAAGATTGAAGGCCTTGATGTTTTTGGGCTGGCGCCATTGAGGATTTACTGAACTTTTGAAGAATCCATCTTGAGGCCATCACTTGAAACAACATAGCCCAAGTATTCCACACTTGAGGCATGGAATACACACTTGGAGGCTTTGGCAAACAGATTATTGTCCCTCAGTCTTTGGAGGACAGAGGCCACATGTTTGACATGTTCCTCCTCAGAACTGGAAAAGACCATAATATCATCTAAATAAACCACAACAAACACATCCAAAAAATCTGCAAAGATATCATTTACTAGATTTTGGAAAGAAGCAGGAGGATTGGTCAACCCAAATGGCATGACCAAATACTCATAACTACCATATTTGGCTCTAAAGGCAGTTAAGTGCTCATCCCCCTCTTTGATTCTCAGAAGGTTATATGCACCACGCAAATCTATCTTGGAGAAGATATTGGAACCATTGAATACGGTAAGAAGCTGGTTCATAGGAGGAACAGGGTATCTGTTCTTCCTAGTGACAGCATTGAGTTTGCGGTAGTCAACACACAAACGAAGACCTCCATCCCTTTTCTTGACAAAAAGGACAGGTGCTCCTGTTGAAGAGGAGCTTGGTCTAATGAAACCTTTCTCTACATTATCTGAAATGTAGGCCTGTAGTGTTTCTGACTCTTGATTTGATAATGAGTAGATAGCACCAATTGGAGGTACAAGACCCTCCAATTTGATATGGTGATCACAGGCGCGGTGTGGAGGAAGTTTCTCAGCTTTCACCTTGGAGAATACATCCAAATATTGGTGATAAGCAGGAGGGACTACCTTCAACACAGTTTCCATTTCTTCTGGCTCTTCCTCCTCATCCCACTGCTCCTCCAGGGATGCATGAAAAGATAAGGGAGGAAGGTCCATATCCCCTTGAAAGAGATGAAGTGAAGATATGGCAACATCTTCTCCAACATTATTTATCTCTTTGTATACTTCATCTCTTAATGGAAATAATGACTGAGAGGGAATAATGGAAGGGATATGGACAGAAGAAGGAAGGGAATGTGTCTTAAGTTCACCAACCAGAGCAACACTGTTGACAGCAGTGGCTAAGTCATTACTAGTAGAAGAAATAATACCACTAGAATCCTTATGACTAGAATCATAGGTGATCAATCCATTTTTCCAATCAATAATGGGATTAAAATGGTAAAGGAAATCACAGCCCAATATCAGGTCTTCTCCCTTGGGTGAATCTATGATAAAGAAGTCCCATTCAAAGCTTGGGAAGGAAGGCAAGTCAACTACCCACTTGGTATAATGGGTGATGAACAAGGCAGGGGATTCATTAGAATCCAAAATGAAAGGAGGAATCTTTTCAGGGAGGTCTGACAGAGTCAATGAGTACTTGAGAACAAAATTCTTTGCAATAAAAGAGTTTGTAGCACCAGAATCAATGAGAATACTATAAAAAATATCAGAGAAAGAAGAGAAAATAAGAAATTTTAAAGATTTCTTGACACTAGTATTCAGAGTGCACAATTGTGCTCTTGAAGGAAATAAGTGAGAACCATTGAACACATCATGATTCCCACTCAGGCCTTTCCCGGCTTGCTAGGGAAGCCTCTTCATGATGACCCAGGCTTGTTCTGAGGTCTCTTGAAGCATTTGTCAATTGGGTGCCTTCCACCACAATAAGTACACAACCCCTCTTTAATCCTCCTCTCCTTTTCAGAACCAATTAATTTATTTTCCTTATTGAGGAGACCAGCATGAGGCTTGTCCTTTGAATATTGAAACTGCTTTCCCTTCTTGTTCTTCTTCTGGTGAGGCCTCTTTGAAGATGAGTTTTGAGGAGGCCTAGATTGATTGGATCCATTGACTGGAGGCTTCTTCTCTTGATTTCCACACTTTTCCTTTTGCCTCTCATGATATCTTGTGTCTAATTCTAGAGTGACATCCATAAGTTCTTGAAGAGTATCAAATGTTCCAGGGTGAGAAGCCAACTGATCCAATAATCTTGATGCCAATCCTCTTCTGTAAACATAGATATAAGCTCTTTCCCCCCAATCTCCAATTCTTGACATTAAGCTTCTGAAATCTGCAATGTACAAAGAAACATGACCACTTTCCTTCATCCTCAAATTGTCCAACTCTTGTTCAGCTTTCCTGACTTCATTGGGGTCACCAAACAGAGTGAATAATTGAGATTCAAATAATGGCCAATTATTGAGGAGGTAGGAAGGGTCTTCATTGGAAATATTTGAGAGATAGGGTTTAATCCACTTTCCAGGTCTACCAGTGAGAAAAGAAGTTGAGTAAAGAACTTTCTTCCTGTCAGAGAAGAAATTTGCTGGATCATTAAGGAAGATTAATTGACAGGATTGGATAAATCCTCTCAATTTATGAGCTTGAGTACCATCAAAAGAATCAGGTGCCTTCATGGATGGAGTCTTGAAAGCAGGGGCTTTTGAATTGTCCCTGGGAGCAACTGCTTGAGTGAGTTGCCCCATGAATTGAGTCATCTGCTCCATCATCTTGAGGAGACTTGGATCAGTTTGAGAGACAAGAGGTTGACTAGAAAGGGCTAGATTAGAACCCTGAGGCACCTCGAGAGCATTTGCCAAGGCATCTTCCAATTCAGTTTCCCCAGAATCTTCCTCTTCCACAGACTCTTCCCCCTCTTCATCTTCAACTTCCCCTTGTCTTGCTCTTGCACCTTCAGACATGCCAGGGTAGCCACCAAAAAGTCCAGAAAAGGATCTTTATCTTCTAGATTTCATTCCACCTCTTCTTGAGGGTGCTGCTCCTTCCATTGGTGGTCCTCTGTCCAAATTTGCACCCAGTTGATGAACTGATGGTGTATGGTCAAGAGGAGCCCTTGCTGTAGGAGTGAGAACAGCTTGAATTCTTTGGGATCTAGTATTTTTGGCTGGGGGGCTATGCTGAACTGGCATTTTAAATGAAATTAAATAAAACTTGCTGGTATGAGAATAATAATCAGAGCTGGGCCAAATCAATCACAATGAAATCTTGATGAATGTTGAGGAATCAATTCAAATCTTGAGGTGAAATCAAATTCAGTCAATAATCAAATCAATTCAACAATCAACAATAAATTCAAATCAAATATTAATAATATTGAGTAAATAAACAATCAATCAATATTCAATCAATAATCAATCAATCAATAAGTCAGTGTCTTCAATATGAAATCAAAGTCTTGAGGAATCAATCAATCAATTTAAAATCTTCAGAAATCAATTCAATATCTTGATGAGTCAGAATCAGTCAATAATCAAAATCAATTCTTGAGGATCACTAAAATATCTTGAGGATTCAAAGTCAATCAATAATCAAAATCAGCTCTTGGGGATCAATCAATATCTTGAGAAGTCAAAATCAATCAATTTAATTCAAATAAGGATCCTGAGCCGCTGAATCAATAATCCAATGAATCCCAATGAAATAATCCAATCAATGTTAACCAATAAATCAATCCTGAATAAGACCTGAATGAGAACACAGAAAAAATTGATTTGATAAATGAAATGGGATGAATGAAATGGTCAGCAATGATTATGAAAGAAGAAAAAAAAATCAATTTCATATGAATGAAATTAATGAGATGAAATTGATGAGAGAGAAAAAATCATAATCATTAAAGATCATTAAATCATAAAAGAGATCATAATTGATGAATGAGAGAAAATTAATATAAATGAATGAAAAGAAAGAATCAAATATGAGTTTATTAATTTAATGTCACAGGGGCTCTTCGAAGTGAAGAGGGCCTGGCACTCAGTAAAGTGGGACTCACTTATGGAGGGCTCAAAGATGTGATAAGAAGGGATACACTTAAGAGTGTGAAAGATGAATTGCTAAAAGAATAAATATGAGAAAAGAAGCAACAAGAAATAAGAGTAAGAGATAGAAGAGCCAACCACAAACAAGTTCAAGTCCACTGTTTCAACCTGTCAGAATGGAAAGAGAAGGGTTAATAAGGATATGGCCACCCAACTCATGCTGTACAGGCAAAGAGAGAAAATGCACAGACTAACTTAAAATTAAATAATTATAATACCCACAATAAGGATAAGAATAATTATAAAATAATAAATAAACTAAATTAATTAACTGGGGAAAAGTCCCCAGGGGGGAGAAAGAGGGGCTGGTATATGTGAGAATCACCAGCCCTGATCCAGAGGAAGAATTTTCATGAGAATAATTGGTGATTGAATTGAGTCTGGCCAATACAGGTCCTGTACAGCTGTACAGGACCTGTACAAGAGGTGTGGTGTATTTGAGCTATCATACAGTTTCATACTGGTGTATTTAAACTGTATTGGGTGAATCCAACCTGTACAGGTATTGACAGGCTGTATTGATGTACCAAACTGTATGCATGTTTCAGAATGAAGGCTTCTGAAACTGAATGCTGATGCAGATACTCAATTTGCTGGTTTGAGGTGTTTTAGTGGGTGTATGAATGAATACCCTTACCCCTGATGGATGGTTGTTACACGGGAGAGGATTAGGAATAAGGGGGTGGAGGGTGGCGTCAGAGGCATATCTTGAGGGCGCCGTGGGAGCGTAAGAATTGTAAGCAGCAGAGAAGATAAGGCAGGGGTGGTGAGGGCAGAGATGGGAAGTGGAATTGTAGTCTCATCTTGAGGGGGCTGCAGGAGTGTAAGGATCATAAGTGGCCTTGAGGATTATGCCAGTGTGAGGGGGCATTGGAAGCATGTTGGGAGGGCACTGCAAGCATAAGGATGGTAAGCAGTGTCGCAGGCATGTTGGGCAGGCACTATACAAGCGTAAGGATGGTAAGAGCCATTGAAAGCATGTGGGAAGGAACTTCACAAGCATAAGGATGGTAAGGCACATAGCAGGCATGTTGGGAAGGCACTACACAAGCATAAGGATGGTAAGCAGTGGATAGTATTAGGCAGGTGCGAGGAGGCGTAAGGGGGGTGAGGGCAGCGTTGGAGGCATGACTTGAGGGGCCCGCAGGAGCATAAGGATTGTAAGCCAAGGAGAAGATGAGGCGGGGGTGCAGAAGCATAAGGAGTGGTGAGGGCGGAGATGGGGGGGAAGTGTTGCAGTCTCATCTGGAGGGGGTGCAGGCACATAAGCATGCTAAGCGTCAGAGAGGATTAGGTGGGGATGCGGAAGCCAATCTAAGCATTTCAGTAGGCATGGTAAAGGGGTGAGATGACCAGGCGGTGGGGAGGAAGTCTTCTCATGCACAAATATGAGCATGCCAAACTTCTGGGTAGCCTCATGAGGTGTAATTACCCAAACATTGCGAATAGTGTTGAAATGGGTTTGGGCTTTGAGTGAAATTCTCATGTGACACATGTGACAATTGACGTTGTCTATATGAAGACATGACATGACCCACTAAATCCAGTGACTATGAAGTGACACTAATGCAACTGAAGCAAGATCTTATACTGACCATGGTGCGATGTGAATTCAATCACCAACAATTGATGCAAGATTTGACCTGGTGAATAAATCAAATGAATTCTCAAGGCAAAATCAACGTATGTCAAAATTCTTGATGTGAAAAATCAGCAAAATCAGTAATATCTTCAGTTCAACCAATTTTTTCTTTGAAGTCAATTTCAATCTTATATCAGATTAGTCAATAAGATCAAAATTAAGTGAATTCTTCCTTAAATCAAAGTTCTTGAAGAATGAATAAAATCAAATCCTGATATGAATAATGCATCTGAATAATCTTGATGACCAATTTGAAAATCAATTAAAATATGATGAAAGCCTGAATTATGATTTGAAAATATTTGAATAAATATTTTAAAAGAGAAACAAAAAATGAAAATGGGTCAGCTTTCAATTTTCAAGAATAAAGAATGAATGAGACAAAATTGTCAGGATGAAACTATGATAAAAGTGTAAATAGGCTAAGTACAACTTTAACTATGTTTGTGACATGGTAAAAATGGTTTAAAAAGATTTATAAGGGCTGAAGATGATTTAATTTAAGATTAAAAGGGCTTTACTATATGTAATATAGTGGTGGTGAGCACTGTTGAAAGCCCTGGTTGCAGCTTTATCTGTTGGGTTACAAAAATAAAAGACTACAATAATTAAGATTTATAATTGTACCTGATTATTAACCAAGAGTAAAACTGTTTTTGAAAGTTTACTACGTAGGTTATTCAAGAGAAGGATGAGGAGACAATTCTGGCTGTGAAAAGCCTCCTTTTTAACCTGAAATGGGGTGGAAAGGGTGCTAGACCTTTCCACGTAGAGGAAGTGAAGATTTTTTCACTCTCTAGTACTGGCTTGTGGTTTGCAAACAGCCTGTATAACCTGTATTGGGCTCAGATGCGGTTTTGAAACCACATCTGGGCAGTTTTCACCAATACAGGGTGAAAGTTTTCATCTGGGGACCTCACAGCCTGATTCTGACGTGTATGACGCGTAGAATGCTGTACAGAAGCTATATGGGACCCTATTATTGACTGACATATGAGGTATTGAAGTAAAAACAAGCTTCTTTGTCTATTTGACTCCTCATATTCATGGTTATGGGATATTATCCCATGGTAAGGCTGTATTGGTCAGAATGTGGGATTTTGACCTTAAAGTAGCTATACCTTTGTTAGTTCTTGAGAGATCAACCTCAAAACTGAACCAGTGTGTATCCCTGTATGTTTTCTACACAATGGTACCTTATTTGATATGGTTATCATTACATATGGCAAAGTTATGCCATGTACAAGATTTTTGTACATATGCATGTTTTAGGCAAAAATCTGTATTGAGCTTGTATGCCCCATACCTTCTGCTGTAGTTGAGATATGGGGAAGTGAATGACACCATGAGATAGCCCTGATTGTGCTCTTTCCAAAAAGACCCCACTTCAAGTATCTCACACTAAAACTGTAGAAGTTAGATGAGAGGTGAATGTTTTGTTCACCCTTATTTGGCCTGAAATTGACCATAACTCCAGTAATATTGGTTCTAGCTCAGTTTGGCTGGTACCATTGGATAGCCCTGGCTTAGAGCTTTATTTTGAGTACCCATTTGATGGGGTTAAGCCCCTTCTTTTAGATTTTATGTGAGAGGTGTAAATTAAGGTTTATGCTCAGCAATAACTTTGAGCAGGAATTATCTTGTTATTTCTTGTCCTATGGTGATGGGACTTATATTTTCAAAAAGAGGTGAGTTTCCTCTTTCTTTTGATACCTTTTGAGATGGTTTGGCTCAGCTCCATGTTTTAGTGGTATCTTGGCTATACCATTGGTTTATGGTATTTTGGCTGTCATGCTTGTGCTCTGGTTTTGAGTCACAGGCTGACAAAAATTGAGAAGGGAAATTAAATCATTAAGTTCATAAGCATTGAAGCATCATAATTTTGATTGATGAGCTCATAGGATGATAAGAAATGAATGAACAGAATGAAAAAGCAATTATGATTGAATTAATACAATGTCACAGGGGCTCTTGTGGAAGACAAGAGTGGCCTGGCACTCAGGAATCAAGAGCTCACTTGGAGGGCTCAAAAGATAAAATAATAAAAAAATAATATATTTCTTTGACAGAAAAATAGAGCAATACAAAATATGCCAAAGATAAGAAGGAAGCCAAACGCCAATCATATTAACAGAAAGCCAAAGGCCAAAGAGCCAAACAAATGAATACTTAATTCACTGTTTCAACCTGCCAGAAAGAACAATGGAATTAGTAAAGGATATGACCACCAATATTCACTGACATGAAAAGAGAAAGGTGCAAATGAATGACTTAATATTACCAGTATTTACTTTGATAATGAAGAATAAAATAAGAATAAGAAGAAATCCAATATATTAACTAACTGGGGAAACAGTCCCCAGGGGTGAAAAGGTGGCCAGTATATGTGAAAAGCTGAAATACCAATCCTGAAAGTGGATTACCGAACTATATTTACTGATTTGGGTCAATACAGAAATGACCATCTTGAGAATTGATCTGTGTGACTGAATTGGCTCAAAAGGGCCATAGCCATACAGATTACTTGCATATAGCCTGTATGGACCAATTGAGCTGTCCAAGGAGTACTGAAGTGCTTGATACCCTGGCATCTTATTGAATGATTGATAACCTCTTGAAATTACCCCTTGAATAATCGAGAAATGAAATGACAACCCAGCTCCTGCAGGGCCAGGTGGTTGTGGTCCTCTGGTAGCCGTCATGGATTTCAAGACTGAATGGCTGAAAAGTCTTCCTTTCAAATGGTTGATGGATTTGGGTACTAGAGCTGGAATGACATTATTGGTTCCTGAAAACATAACCATTGGATTTGTAAGATGTGTCTATGAAACTGTTGATCATATTACTATTAACCAGAAGTACTATGGCTGTTCTTATTAAATATAATGATAAAAATTATTATAGCCACAACTAAATAATTCATCAATTTATTATTTCTTTTACTTGCTATACACTCCTAGTGATTATAGCAGTCAGCAGTAATTGTCTACAAGAATCAGTTGCAAGAAGTATTTAATAATAAAACTTCTTTATTAAAATAATAAAATTATTTTAATATATAATCATCTTTTACAAGAATAATTATAAGTATAATTCTTGAAGAAAACTATTACTAGAAAAGACTTTTAAGAATGAATCATAAATCACTGACTAATACTTCAATGAACCTTAGAAAGAGATTGGTAGAGAGACTTGACATATAACTGTGGATTTAGCAGATCACAATTTATTTATAACAAAATCACAACAATATATAGTTGGCTTATTTTATTTCAAGTCTTTCTGATTTATTCTGAAAGATTTAAAACATTCAGGAAAGTTTTACCTAATGCTTACTTGCTGGTAATAATGGTATAATTGGATAATAAGATGATTTGGGAAAAAGAGCAAGAGGAGGCCTCTTTTAAGTCAAATAAAGCTCACAAAGGCTTTCCATGGAAAACCTGAAAAGCCAGTGAGTGAGAAAACAAGTATCCTTTTTGGATTAATGAGTGCATCATATGACGTCATGTAAGATTATCATAATTACTTAATTGATGCTTTTACATGACTACCAACCCAAATATGGTTAAGATTAAAAGCAGTAACAACTGTAAATATTCTTTTGTTTCAAAAGAAACATTAATTTCTCAAAGTTATAAATGTTATTTTAAATTTCATCACAGCTTGTATTTTCTCTGAGTTTTTGAAGATTCAGTATTTCACGTGGAATTGTCAAAAATGGACTGTATGTACAATGTTTAGTTTTACTTATGAAACTGTAATTATTTTTTCTCTTTATATTTCATACTGTTCTCCATTGGTATTGAAGCTTTCATAAATATTTATTAATAATTGTATTTTGAGTGAAGTTTTGAGGTTTTTACCTCATTTCTATGTAGAATTGCAAACAACACTATATAGCAGATTTCTATGAGGTAAATCAATAGGTACTAGTCCAAAAAGGGTTTTAATTGCTCTTTTGGGGCTTATCCATGAAAAGTAATTAAGAACTGACATGGTTACAGAAGTTTAAGTTGCTCTTTACCTCTCTGTCACATCAAAATAGTAGCTTATTTGCAATTTTCTTATGATTTATTAAGATTTTGACTTGGTAACTGTCACAGCCAAGGAGGCAGGGGCATTACCAATCATCTTCAACAATCATTTCTTCATTGATACCCTTCAAAACCCAATCAGCAAGGGGGTTTCATTCAACATTCTCCAAATACAGTTTTCTGACCTCAATACAGTTTCATACAGGCAAGAACCAAATACAGGATTCACCAAATACAGGCCTGTCATCAATACAGGCGCAAATACCTGTATTGACTGTATAACCTGTATTGGATTCACCAATACAGGATTCAATCCCACATCCAACTTCTTCCAGCATACAGGCAAGTATCTCAACACTCAAACTCCAAGGCTGGTATTTCTCACATATACCAGCCCCTCTTCATCCTCCTGGGGCTTTTTCCCCCAGTTAATTAAAATATTGGATTTATTATTTAATATTATCTTATTTCTCATTAAGAAATATTATTTTATTACTTATTAAGTTAGTCTTTGCCTTCCCTCACCTGTTCAGTAGAGTCCTGGTGGCCATATCCTTTATTCATCCTTTTCTCTTTTCTGAACAGGTTGAAACAGTGGTACAAGATTATTTGCGGTTGGTTCTTTATTATTTCTTTTGTTTTCCTCTCATATTTTTTCATTCTTATTATTTTATGACTAGGAAATTATTATCTTATTTCATTACTCTTATCCATTGAGCACTTTATTCTGAGCCCTCCATAAGTAAGTCTGTTCACTGAGTGCCAGGCCTTCTTCATTTAGAAGAGCGCCTGTGACAGTAACTAGTTTCCCAAAAGGTTTTTGTATACTAATTTGGCCAAGATCAGCCATGGATCCAAGCTTTAAAGCTATCCATGCCTCAGACGCCTGAGACATTGGGTATCCTGCCTCTCTTTCATGTCTTTTGTCCTCCTTAGCAATTTTCACATCAAAAATAGAAATTCAGGCTTAAAGAATGACATCCAATGTGGGTGCATCAAAACTGTATGTACGAATACCATAGGATTAAGTGCCACAAACATGCATAACATTATTCTTAGTGTATATGTAACATGGTATTTCTCACATTCCCATTATTTTGACGTGAAATTGAGAAAAACAAAAATCTCACAATTATTTTATGTCGTATTGAAGTATTTTCTATATTACCACCTCTTAGAGTTGATTTAAGCTTATTCACTCTATGGAGTTACCCTAGGTGAATTCTTGTGTAGAATTCAAATCTGGCCTTAAATCCATTGATTTACATACTCAAGAAAAGGCTTTTCATCTTTTCTGAAATAGGAAATGGTGGTTTTGGAATATATGAATGACTTATGGGTTATTCATAGTTCAGCATGCATTTTTAAACATATTTGTGGCGTATTTGGGTATGTAAAATATATCTCAAGGCCCAAGTTTCCTCCCACAAAAAAATAAAATTTTATTACAATTTTATTAATGATATCAAGGAAAAGCAGGCCCCAAAGGGGGCTAATGTCCACTTTCCAACCTCTTTAAATAACTGATATCAAGTATTTTAAAGCACATTTATAGAAATATTCAGGCTTGTTGCCTTCTTTCATGTGTAAATCTTCTTACGAGTTTAGCTGATTCAGGTATTTCTGATTCTGCCAGCTATTCATCTTCATGTACTGGATTTTTATATCTGAAAAGATATTCTCTTTGATTTTTACCCCTAAGTTTCCTTTCCTTAATGAATTTCTTTATCTTTTTGTCTTCAATCTGTTCCACTGGTGGTACAGTCAAAGTATTTGGGTTCCTTAAAGGAAAAAATTCATTGTCAGCTGGTTGATAAGGTTTTATCAAGCTGACTGGAAAGGTGGGATGTTTATTTCTGAAATCACCACTCAATTCCACTTGAACTGCATTGGTTCCATGTAAGGCAACAATAACAAAAGGTCCTACATAAGAATATTCAGGTTTCTTTGGGCCTTTTATATTATTAAAATTCAAGGTTGAAACTAGAACTAGGGCCCCGACTTTGAAGTCTGTTACTTTCGGAATCTTGTCCCACTTCTGTTTTGCATAGTCAAAAGATTCATTCATGCTTTTTTTTGCATGATGTTTCACTTTATCAAGAATTAGCTTGAAGCAGGAAGCTTTAGTATGGAGGTCAATTAAATCTTTCTTCAGTGTGTCTGCTGAGAGTCTTGGATTCCATTCTTTCCACAACAGAGCAGGAGTTTGACCTGTGGGAGAACAGACTGATGTCTTATATGCCAATTCTAACGCAGGTATTAGAGTGCACCAGTCATGGGTAAAGCCAAATCAGTCTTTGAATTCTAATCCATAAGCACAGAATCTCCTGATCATGTCTTTTAAAGCTTGAATCATTCTCTCTGATAGTTCATCTGTTTGAGGTTGATATGCTGTTGAAAATGATAGCTTAGTCCTAAAATATTTATGAAGATTGGTCCAAATTGCAGATGTTAATTTGGGATCTCTTTCACTTATGATATTCATAAATAACCCTCTATGAGAAATACCTCTATTACATAGAAGAAGAGCTGTATCCATAGAAGTGTCATTTTTATGACATGGTAAGAATATGAATGTTTTGCTATATCTGTCTAAATTTACTAAAAAAGAATTAGAACTTCTGTCACCACTTCAAGGGATTTCTGTGACCTGATCCATGTGAACAAATTCCCAGGGGGTTTTTGGTTCTTTAATATGAATTATTAGTCCAAATTTCTTGCGTGTACTCCTGTTTTCTTTTTGGCATCTGTCACAGGTATGGCAATATTCAATGGTTTATTTTCTCCAAGATGGCTACCATGCACATTTTTTCACTTTTTCAAGTGTTCTGTCTGCTGACAGGGGTCCAAAGTAGATGCTATCATTGCATTCATGAAAAATGGTATTGATAAGAAATCTGCTACACAATTTCATTACACAAGAATGTTTGGTTTTGTGGTAAGGTATTCCATCAAACATGTGAAATCTCTAAAGATGTATCTTTGCAGTCTTTATCTAACAAGGAAGTGAATATATGGAAATTCTTGTCCTGCTTATAATATTCTCTCACTTCTTCAAAGAATTCAGTCCCAATATCAGTTATGTTAAATCCTTCAATTGGAATATGTGGTTCTGCTTCCAAAGGTACATAAGCTGTGTTATCAGGAGTATTGGCTAATTCCCACCTGCTCAGTCCATCATCATTCTTGTGAATTTTTCCTTCCTTATGAGCTATGGTCTTGATACCTCTATATTCTTGAATAGCTATTTTCCATCTCAACATATGTCTTTTGGTATTTTTCATGTTAAGAACTGATTTCACGGCATTACAGTCAGTTATCACTTCAAAAAACACTGCCATCAAGATAATAATGTAATTTTCCAAGCTACCATTCCCAACGTAAGCACTCCATCCAGCTTCTGTTGGTTTGATTTGTCTTGAGCTGTAACAAGCTGGTCCCCCTGTAGGTTTGTCATCAATAATATGGACTTGATTTGGGGCTACCCCTAATCCATCTCCACATGCATCAATGTACAGCTTAAAAGGTATATTCCAGTCAGGCATGAGTATTAAAGATGCTTCTGTAAGAGCTTTCCTTATCTTCTCATAAGCTTTAATTATTTCCTGTGTCATCTCAAATACCGTCTGTTAATCACAGATTCTATAAAGTGATTTGGCTAGAATTGCAAAGTCCCTCAGGTTTCGCCTGTAATAACTGGCAAATCCAAGAAAAGACAACATTTCTTTCTTATTCTTGGGTATTGGTTTAAGTGACACTTCTGCCACTTTATTTTTGTCAATACCCAAGCTTAAACCAGAAACAAGATGTCCTAGATCTTTAGGTTCTTCAAATCCAAAGTTACATTTCTTGAGTGAAATCTTCATATTCACTCCTGCAACTTTCTCAAGTACTCTTTCAAGTCTTCCAAGTTTTGAAGATCATGAATCAGAACATATAATAATATCATCAATATAAATGATAAGCCATCCTTCAGATAATTCTGTGGGGAAGATGGTATTAATTATTCTTTGATAATGAGATCGTGCATTTTTAATACCAAATGGCATTCTAAGATACTAATAAATACCACAGTGAGCTGCAATTCTACGTAATTTCTTAGCTTTTGGGGTCAAAACATTTTGATGAAAGCCTTTCAATGCATCCCTGGATGTTATATACTTGGCTTTAGACAGTAGGGTCAAAGTTTCTTGGATTCTAGAAATTGGATACCTATCTGGAACTGTGTAGGTATTTGGTGCTCTAAAATCTCCAACCATCATAGATTTATCATTGTGCCAAGGAAGAGTAACAGGTGTTGTCACCTCAACTTCCTCATTATGGCCTACATTTCTTAGGACACCAAGTTTTATCAACTCTAGGATATGTTTTTCCAATGCTTCTCTAGCTCTAGGACTGGCTGGATAAGCTGGTATCTTAAGTACTGGTGGGTATGGTCTGTTAATATTAAGAGTAATATCAACTTCATGCCCTTTAATAGCACCTAATAGTTCATTATCAGAAGCAAAAGCATTTTTATATGTGTACAATACATTAATAAGCTCTTTCCTCATTCTGGGTGACAATGATGGATTAATTTGTGCTTCAAAAATTTGATCTTACACAAAGTCTTCTTTATAAGTATCTTCATTTGAATATACTATTGATATTTGCTTTGGCATATTGGAAAAAGAAAATTTTTTTCTTTCATTTTCTCCAATTGTAAAACATCTGTCCTTATGGTTATTGATGTCAATACCATAAATATTCCAGTAATTATTTCCAAAAATGATATTTTGAGATGTACAATTGTCCATTACTGCTATCTCTGTATTTATTCTTACACTTTCTGCAGAATTTGGAACTACAATTTTAGTGTCCAATCTGCACAAAGGGTAAATATTATTACTGGAACTACTAAATTGCACACCTTCTATAGGTAACAGCTGGTTTCTCAATTCAGGTAGTCTTTGCATATACAAGTGCAAAATGCCCCTGTGTCCAAATCGAGTTTAGCTTTAATATCATTTATCAAGACTGATGTAATACAAGATTCTCCAGAAGTGTATCCTTTGCCTCTAGCAGGTTTAGCATTACACATTCTGGCATCTTGGATAATGCTCAGGTTATAGCAATCCTCACTCAGCTGTAGTAAGTGAGTATGTACTTCTGTATCTTCAAAGAAAGATGTAATGTTCTCAATAGAATAATCTCCTACTGGTGTTTCTTCAGAGACTGCAGAATCTTGGTCAGGTTCTTCTTTCTCTTCAGCAAACTGAGCTTCTTCAATGATTTCAAATTAATTGATTTTCTTTCTTTTTGGTGCAAGTATTGGCTAAATGTGAGGTACTCCCACAGTTATGACACTTCAAGACAGGTCTTTCAGATCTCTTATCTTCTCTGGAAGTCTTTGGGACCATTTTGGACTCTATAGAGTTTCTAGTCCAGGTTTTACCAATTCTTTTTCTAGTGATGATATCCTTCATGGCATTAATGTAGTCTTCTGATGAACAGGGTTCTACACATCTGCACTTGGTAGCATGTTCTAGTTCTCCTCCACTTTTCTTAATATTTTCATATTAATCATTGAGTCAGACATATCTGGATGTAAGGCAGATAATCTGTCTTTCTGTTTGAGGAAATAAATACGGGGTTTATCTCTTTCTGAGTTAAAAATGTCACTTTCAAAAGCATTTTCCTTTTTAAACCTCCAGGAATTGTTGGCCCATTTGGTGATTACTTCAGATTTCCACCAAGGCCAGTCATGTTTTCCATGATCTTGTCTCATTTTGTAATACCATTTCTTTGCAGTTCTGGTAAACAAGGAATGCAATTTACCCAGTATTATTTCATCAGCTATATTAAAATATTCTTGCAAAATATCAATTGTTCTTATGAACTTAATATGGTTGTACTTTCCTTCACCAGAGAATTTTGGCCATTCTTCTAATGTTGAAATATTCTTTGCAGAGATAGAAATTTTGCCTAGAAAAGGGGTAAGACTTCCTCTTACTGAAGGCTTCTCTTAATTCAAAGGTTTGTAATGTCTTGGCATATGTGGATTTGGTTCATAATTCTTAATAATTTGCTCCACATGTGCAAGTATTTCACCTTTCCATTTCTGCCTTTCATTGTCACTTCTTGCAAAATTGATGGCAAATCAATTGGTATTATCAATTACTGTTAAAACATTACTTTTCACAATCTTAAGCTGGTCATTAATGTTTTTAGTGGGAAGATGTTCCATTTCTTCATCTTGGACTTGATATTTACTCTCAATTCTGTTACATGTATTGCAAATTAAATCAAGCTTGGCAATTGTAGACTTATGCCATTCAGCAGAATTTTTGTTATTATTTTTCAAGTCATTGATATCTAATGTTATTTTAGTTACCTTTGCATCTATTTTACCAAGTTCTACATTAATACTAGTTTCAACAAATTGTATTTCTTGTATCATTTTCATGAAAAAGTCCTATTCATCCTTTCATTCTCCTTGGCTGTGAATTCCATAAGAGTCCTGGCCATATTTAAGACACTGTCCACTTCTGAAGGCTCCAATTTGGAGATCCTGTACCCCTGTGGGTAAGGTCTGTGAAAATTGGCTTTGCCTTAGCCCTTTCCTTGATGGCTCTTGGAATCTCTCTACTTCTTCTGAGGTCCTTTTGGCTTGTCTTTGGACACTTCTGGAGCTGGTTTGGAGCTGGCAGACGCCAATGGGCCTTCTTTCTCCAAAGCTGGACTCATTTCCAACTGCTTCTTCTGGTCTATGAATAAAAGATTCTGGCTATTCAACCAATTATTTATCCTTTTGACCTTGTCTTTGAAAAACAGTTGGATCCACTGTCCTGAGAGTTCTATGGTCTTCTCCTGATGTGTAAGTAGGAGTTCCTGACCCCCTGCCAAAGGCTTGGGCATATTTCCCACTCCTCTTCTTTTGCTGCTCTGAGCCAGTTTTTGTATTGGGACTGATATATTTCTATTGCTGCCACTTGGAAATGGTTCAGACCTTAAAACATTACCTTCAATGAGTTCAGGCTCAGAGATCACATCAAAGTTTGTGGGTACAGACCTTGGGGAATGGGAGAAACTCTGCAATCCTCTAGACATGTCTCTCTTGAGGAAGACTTTCCAGATCTGGATTTGATCTGGCCTCTTCTTTGTCCACATCCATCTAGTTGGATTGAATATTTTCTTTGATTTCTGGTATGCACCATCTTTCATGTCAATTTTAAGAGAAAATGAAAAGATAAAGACAGAAAACACACCTTTTGATGGTTGTTTGTCTTGTTCTTTTCTAAATAAAGTGCCTCTTTTGGAAATTTTTACTTCAATGCTTTCTTCAGATTCTGCCTCTGAAGATTCTAGACTAGTAATATATTTCCTATTGAGCTTATTACCAGCTGTACTGTACTTGATTAAAGACACTTAAAAAAATTGATAAAAGAAAGGAATGTGTTATTTTTTATGTCTTCAGGATTTTTTTATAAGTTTTTTTATTTTTTAATACTCTAAACATATATTTTTTTCGAAAGAAAGAAAATAAAATTCAATAATTTGCACCTAAAATTAATTCAGAGTAACTCACAGAATAATTTTATAAGTTTTTGGCTGTGAAAACGCCATGTGTAAAAACAGTATAAAATTAAACCAAAAGCCTCAATGAAAAAGATTTCAAACACAATTTAAGAAACAAAAATAACTTTAACTTCAAATTGAAAGAAAAAATTATTAAACTAATATATCTTAGAGCTTAAAAATATATTAATTGAGGGTACAAGGTTCAAAATACACAGCCAGGCCCCCAAATGTAAGATGTGTCTATGAAACTGTGGATAATACTTGTCAGCCTGTGACTCAAAACTAGAGCTCAAGCATGACAGCCAAAATACCATAAACCAATGGTATAGCCAAAATACCACCAAAACATGGAGCTGGGCCAAATTAGCTCAAAAGGTATCAAAATAAAGAGGAAACTCACCTCTTCCTGAAAATATAAGTCCCATCACCATAGGACAAGAAATAACAAAGTTATTCCTGCTCAAAGTTATTGCTGAGCATAAACCTTAATTTTCACCTCTCATCTAAAATCTAGAAGGAGAGGCTTAACCCCATCAAATGGGTACTCAAAATGAAGCTCTAAGCCAGGGCTATCCAATGGTACCAGCCAAACTCAGCTAGCACCAGTATTACTTGAGTTATGGTCAAATTCAGACCAAATAAGGGTGAACAAAACATTCACCTCTCATCTAACTTTTACAGTTTTAGTGTGAGATACCTGAAGTGGGGTCTTTTTGGAAAGAGCACAATCAGGGCTATTTGATGGTGCCATCCATTTCCTCATAACTCAACTACAACAGAAGTTATTGGCCAAACAAGCTTAATACAGCTTTTGACCAGACCACGCCAATGTACAAAAATACTTGTACATGGGATAGCTTTGTCATATTTAATGATAACCATGTCAAGTTGGGTACCATTGTGTAGAGCTCATACAGAGCTATTCAATGAACCAACTCTGAGCTTGATATCTCAAAAACTGACAGAGGTATGACCATTTCAAGGTCAAAATCCCACCTGCTGTCAGATACAGCCTTACCATGGGATAATCTCCCATAACCATGAATATGAGGTGTCAAATAGACAAAGAAGCATGTTTTTACTTCAATACCTCATATGTCAGTCAATACTGGGGTCCCATACAGTTTCTGTACAGCATTCTATGCGTCATACACGTCAGAATCAGGCTGTGAGGTCCCCAGATGAAAATTTTCACCCTGTATTGGTGAAAACTGCCCAGATGTGGTTTCAAAACCACATCCGAGACCAATACAGGGTATACAGGTTGTTTGCAAACCACAAGCCTGTCATGGAGAGTAAAAAATCTTCACTTCCTCTACGTGGAAAGGTCTAGCAGCCTTTCCACCTCAATTTCAGGATAAAAGGAGGGCTTTTCACAGCAAAAAGCCTTTCCTCATCCTGCTCTTGAATAACCTACGTAGTAAACTGTCAAAAACAGTTTTACTCTTGGTTAAATAATCAGGTATAATTATAATCTTTAATTATTGTAGACTTTATTTTTGTAATCCAACAGATAAAGCCTGCACCCAGGGTTCTCAATAGCGCTCACCACCACTATTTCGCAATAGTAGAACCCTTTTATCTTATTATAAACCTTTATAAATCTTTTTAAATCATTTTCTGTCGTGTCACATACACAGTTAAAGTTGTAATTAGCCTAGTTATACCTTTATCATAGTATCATCCTGACATTTTGGGGGCCTGGCCGTGTTTTTGACTTTTTTTTTTTGGACCTTACAAGTAAGTCTTTTCTCTTTTTTATGACTTATTAACACATTGTTTTATCCTTTTTTAGGCGTAATTTTTATTTAAATATATATATTTTATATATTTTTACCTTTTTTTTTATATACTCACAATATAAGAGTATTTTTTACATGGTTAACACCCACAGTAATTTATTATTTTTGGCGTGTTTTGCATATAAAAACACATAAGCCACTAATAAAGTCCTGTATTCTTGACTGAATAAGGACACCTCTGACTGAAAAACCATCAGTTGAGGCGTGGTCAAGTGTATTGTTAATTCAATAACACTTGTATAAAAACCACTTTTACAGAATACACTTGCAAACCACAAGTGTATCTGAGGGATACTGACACACAAACAGTGTGACAGGACACCATAAGCTGTATTTTTGACGTGAAATTGTTAATTCAATTACACTGTCATTATACAAGGGCATACTGTAATAATATACAAGCCCAGAGGCCATTCTTAGACGTGCAAAACCAGACTTTTAAGAAGTCTTAACTGACATAAGCCCTCTTTTTCCTGTTTTGATTCAGTGGAAGAAAACTACATCCCACTTGAAACCCAGTCACAGGTCAACACACCAGTGACACCCTCAGAACCAGAGGGCAGAAAGGGTAAAGGAAAAAGGCTTAGTGAAGGCCTCATTACAGCCAAGAAGTGAACACCAATAGCCACTCAGAGGAGTAGGAAACCACAAAACGCTGCTTCAATACAAGGTAAACCAACCTTAACCACTTATACAGGGAAGATTACAATTATTAACCCAGTTGTAACCTCCAAAGGCAAACTGCCCAAATCAGCAGATAACAAATTTGTACAAGGCACAGTCAAAGGTAAATACCCTAAGAACATAAAGTTTTTGACTGCTTGCAAACACTGATATGTCCCCTGCATACCTCAGAGACCTTGGCTTCCAAAGGAACCAGCCAGAGGTTAGAGCAGGAATGTCTAGAACCAGAAGACCTGAAAGAAGACACATTGGACACAGTGGTGGATGGCAAAACAATGAGGGAGATAATATCAACCTTGCCATTCACACTCCAATTCAACAGAAACCTCAAACCAGAGGACTGGAAGGATATGGATCAAGTTCTTCAAATCCACCAACTCCTCAAAGATTTGTTTCAATGGAGCATGGACAACAAGAGGTTCAACCTAGCAACTCACTGGGCAGAACTGGGATCAAGTTGCCAGAAGATCTGTCTCAAAGAGATAGACTTCAAGGACCTTATGGTAATCACCAAGGGTTGGAACCCTACCAGGCAGCACAGACTCCTGGAGGCAAGGGCACAGAGGATAAGGGAGAACCAAGCCACTATCCAAGCTATAGAAGAACAGTTAACCCAGACAGGGCCTACTCAGATTCCTTCAGGTTCACAAGGAGCAAGCCAAATCAGCTCTCCAGTGGCTTCACACCATTCAGAAACCAGCAGATCAGTTGCCAAGAGTCACCATTCTTCACAATTCCAGGAAGTTTCCAGGAGAAGACAAGGCAACAAGGGCAAGAACAAAGCTTCCTTCAACCAGAGGAGGAAAGAGTCAGACCCCATGATCCAGAAGCTGTTATATTTGGTAAAAGAAGTACACAAGAACCAGAAGTAGTTGTAAACCACTCTAGAATCAGTAGTCCTAGTAATAGAAACATTACCCCCACTCAGACTGAAAATAACATTATCACATCTGAGAGTAACATCAACAGTGACACACTGTGGTTACAAATGTCCCAATATGCTGAGCAATCTGCAAAGCAGGCTGCAGAATTTGCAGCTGCCCAAGAGAGGATGAGAAAAACTCAAGCCTCATTGGAGCAGATAGTTAAAAACCTTCAGGAAGGATATGCTCAACTGAGAAAAGCCTCTGAAGAAACCAACAAGAGACTGAATCAAGTCTCTGAAGAACAACACCATAGCAGCAGGGACAGGGAGTGTCTGAACCAAGACATCAACAAATTGTTTGATGCCTACCATAGCTTAAAGCCCCAACCACAAGGCCAAGCTATGGAGAATCCATATCAACCAGATGACATCAAACCAGATGCCATGTTGTTGAATAAGGCAAGATCTCCATCACAATACCAGGATGGAGATGGCATGTCTTATTCAGAGAAGGAAGCCTTGAAACAGCTTCCTGAGGCCTCAAACTGGCCCAAATTCTCTGGATCAGGAGAATATGATCATATGGAACTCATAGATTATATTGATGGACTCTTCATTGATGTACCCAGCATACCAGATTACTGGATTACTGCTAGACTGAATACTGCATTTAAAGGTCATGCAAGTATATGGTACACTGAAATGAAAGAAATCCATGGCAGAAGAAATTGGCCATGGTGGAAGAGTCAAATAATCCAAAAGTACAGTAATGGAACTTGGATATGGCAAAAGACCATGTCATTTGAAAATGACAAATACTCTGTGGACAAAGATCCACATGAGTGGTGTCTCAGACAGTCTAAAAGACTTAAAGCCATTGATCCTCAGATGAACATCCAGATGAGGAATCACAAACTTCTGACACAACTGCCAGGAGAACTAGAGCATGCAGTGAAATGCAGATGCAACCAAAATTGCACTCTAGATGACATAGCCAATACCTTACAAGACATAAGGAAAAGGACTAATATAGGGAAATTCACCCCATATAGAAGCAATAGTTTCAAAGAGAAACAACCTTTCAGGGTAGAGCTTAAAGACAAACCCAGAGAAAGAGTGGCAGAAGTGGCAAAGAAGAAGAATTCTTGTCACAATTGTGGTTCAACAGACCACTATGCCAACAACTGTCCAAAAGCAAAGAAGAAAGTCTATGCTATAGAAAAAGTCCCTGAGGAAGAACCTCCAACAGAGGATTCTGAATCAGACTCTATGGGAGATGCCATCAGAGAACTATCTGATGATGATCAAGACCCAAGAGAGGAACTTCTAGTGGAATACCAAGAGGAAACCCCATTGGTAATCCAGGATATACAGTTGGAAGCAGGCATGCCACAGGATACTTCCAACAAGAACTTGTGCAAACACACACAAGATGCACAAACATTCCTGGTTACACCAACCAAAGGAATGGCATATATACATGGAACAGTCACAAAAATGACTTTATGTATTGACAATGCTCAGCACCCACTGATCATTGACAGTGGAGCACATTGCTCCATAGTGGCCAGAAATTATCTGGATAGCCACTTCCCAAACTGGGAAAAACAGCTCTTGCCCACTAAGGCAAAGAACTTTAAGAGTGCATCTGGAAAGATGACCTCTATTGGGACAATTATCAAAGAGATAATTATACCCCACAGAAAAGGTAATATCAGACTCAACCCAGAGTTTGTAGTGCTTGAAGATGCCCACATCCAAGGGTTTTTACTGAGAACAGATTACCAGAGGATGTATGGCATAAATATTTACAATAGTAAAAATAGGCATATTACCATTGGTACTAACAAGGAAAAGAAATTTTCTCTTGATATATACCAGATATCTTCTCAGGACCCACTGGAAGAACTTCTGAAAGAATTCAGAGAGGGACAGTTTAGCACTACCCTCACCAGTAAACAAAAGCTAAGTTTACTGAAGATGCTGAGGAAGAATAGACCAGCATTTGCCATTGGTGAAGAACCATTAGGCAAAATCACAGGCCATGATATAGAACTATATCTGGATGTAGAAAGGTCCTATCCACCCATGTTAAGGAGACCTCCTTACCCAGCAAGTCTGGAGACCAGGAAAGAGATTGAGAAACATATCAATGAACTCCTGGACATGGATGTCATTAGGAAGATTGGACATAATGAAATAGTGGAAATCACCACTCCTGTCCTAATCACCTGGCATGATGGCAAGTCTACATTGTGTGGAGACTTCAGAGCCCTGAACAACTACACAAAAGCAGACAGGTATCCTATACCAAGGATACCTCATGCCTTGGATAAATTGGCCAAAGCCAAATACATAACAAAGATGGATTGTATGAAGGGCTTCCACCAAAATGGAGTTAAACCAAACTCCATGAAATTACTCAGAATTATATGCCATATGGGCATATATGAGTACACCAGGATTCCATTTGGCATCAAGAATGCACCAGCCCACTTCCAAAGGATGATGGACACCATATTTCAAGAAGAAATAATGGAAGGCTGGATGGTAGTGTATATTGATGATATCATTATATACTCAGAGACATGGGAAGACCATGTACAATACATAGACAGAGTGCTAAGTAAATTTACACCCATCAATCTGAAAATTTCACTTAAAAAGTGTAATTTTGGCCAACAAGAGCTACTAGCTCTAGGACACAAAGTCTCAGGCCTTAGTCTGGCAATTGACCAGAACAAAGTAGCAGCAGTACTGCAAAAGCCAGTACCAAAGAACATCAAAGAGATGCAATCTTTCCTTGGATTTGCTAGCTACTATAGAAACCACATCAAAAACTTTGCCCACATAACTAGTAGTTTATACAAGTTATGCTCAAAGGATGTAGTTTTTGAAATAACCAAGGAAAGGAGGGATGCATATGAGAGGATCAAATATGAACTCACAAATGCACCTGTGCTCATCTTGCCTGACTTTGAACTACCATTCAAGTTATATATAGATGCAGCATGCAGCCAAGGCTTGGGAGCATCCCTTCACCAAAGACAAATTGTGGATGGTGAACCAAGAGAAGGTGTAATATGTTACATCTCCAGGCAGCTGAAAGATTCAGAAGCCAGGTATGGGGCCACCCAGACAGAATGTCTATGTCTAGTCTGGGCTCTAGAAAAACTCCATTAGTATTTGGAGGGTGCAGTCTTTGAAGTCTACACAGACTGCACAGCCTTGAAGTCTTTACTAAACATGAAGACTACTAATAGACACATGCTGAGATGGCAAATAGCCATCCAGGAGTATAGAGGGAACATGACCATCATATACAAGGAAGGTAAAAGCCATACCAATGCAGATGGCCTTAGGAGATGGCCACTGGACAATGTCAAAAGCAATCCAGCTTATGACCCTGAAGTTGCTGCAAAAATTCCTATCCATTTTATGGAAATAAATAGGAAGAAAAACTTCATATTCTCTGAATGGGCACCAGGGAGTGGTACCCTTGACAGTGGAAACACTGATTCAGAAGGGACAGAAACCCCCATACTGGGAATAAGTTCCTCAGAATTGCACAATGAATTTTTCAATGCAGTACTGAAATCTTATGCTAAACACAAACAGTGTAGCATACTACTCCAACTCCTTCAACAAAAATACAGGAGCCCAGAACTGGAAACCCAGCTGGAGGAACCCTGGTTGAGGGCCTATAAGGACAATAAATTCTTCCTTATAGATGGCCTGATTTATCACAGAGAAAAGCACACCAGTGCACTCACAGTGATAGACAGAGACCACATCTCTTTAATCCTGCAGGAATGCCATGACTGTCCCTACATGGGACACATGAGTGAGGACAGGACTAAAGAGAGGGTAGCAAGCACAGCTTGGTGGCCCAAGTGGGAGAAAGAGTTGAGTGAATACATCAACACTTGTGAAAGATGCCAAAAGGCAAATAGAAAACATGGGAAAAAATATGGGTTGCTTCAACACATAGAAGAACCCAAACACCCATGGGAAACCATCAACATGGACTGGGTCACAGGACTTGTCCCAGGAGGCAAAGAAAACTACAATGCCTGCCTAATCATAGTTGATAGGTTCAGCAAGAGCATGAGATGTCTACCATGCCATAAAGAGGACACAGCCATGGACACTGCTCTGTTATTTTGGAATAACATCATATCCACCTGTGGAGTCCCTAAGATCATAATTAGTGACAGGGACCCAAAATTCACATCTGAATTTTGGACCAATTTATATGACATGCTAGGCACCAAGCTTGCTTTTTCCACAGCTTACCATCCACAAACAGATGGCCTAGCTGAGAGGATGATCCAAACAATGGAGGACATCCTCAGGAGGTTCTGTGCCTATGGCATGGAATACAAGGACCATGAGGGATATACCCATGATTGGGTCACCCTCTTACCAGCAGTCCAACTGGCTTATAATACAAGCAAGCACTCTACCACAGGAAAAACACCTGCACTGGTAGAGAAAGGGTGGAATCCCCTGTTACCTGTGGATCACTTGAAGAAGAATCTTCTGACCATCCACCCCACAGCCAAAGACTTCCATGATATGTGGAAGAAAGCCTGTGATACTTCTGCCAAATGCATAGCTGAGGCCAAAGAGTATAATAAGCAAAGGTGGGACAAATCACATATGGAACCTGACTTCAAGGAAGGGGACCAGGTGTTAGTGTCTACACTGAACTTCAACAATCTCAAAGGATCCAAGAAAATGAGAGACTCATTTGTTGGGCCCTTCACTATCATTAAGTGGATAGGGAAGAATGCAGTAGAGGTCAAGCTCACTGAGGAGTTTTCTAGGAAACACCCAGTCTTTCCAGTAAGCCTGGTCAAACCATACTTCCAAACAGAGGAGGATAAATTCCCCTCCAGGAAGAAGAACACCACTACACCAGAAATAGTGGAAGTAGAAGACTTCCCTGGACCTGTGAGTAAAATCATCAGGGCCAGAAAAATCAGACTTAATGGGAAGGATCAGAGACAATATCTAGTCAGATTCAAGAACCAGACAGCTGACAAAGACAAATGGTTGGCAGAGGATGCCATACCAGATGGGAACCTCCATTTAAGGAGATTCAGAGCCTCTAGGAGGACTGAACAGTCTCATCAATGATGAGCCTTTTTTAGAGGGAGGGTATGTCAGCCTGTGACTCAAAACCAGAGCACAAGCATGACAGCCAAAATACCATAAACCAATGGTATAGCCAAAATACCACCAAAACATGGATCTGAGCCAAATTAGCTTAAAAGGTATCAAAATAAAGAGGAAACTCACCTCTTCCTGAAAATATAAGTCCCATCACCATAGGACAAGAAATAACAAAGTTATTCCTGCTCAAAGTTATTGCTGAGCATAAACCTTAATTTTCACCTCTCATCTAAAATCTAGAAGGAGAGGCTTAACCCCATCAAATGGGTACTCAAAATGAAGCTCTAAGCCAGGGCTATCCAATGGTACCAGCCAAACTCAGCTAGCACCAGTATTACTTGAGTTATCGTCAAATTCAGACCAAATAAGGGTGAACAAAACATTCACCTCTCATCCAACTTTTACAGTTTTAGTGTGAGATACCTGAAGTGGGGTCTTTTTGGAAAGAGCACAATCAGGCCTATTTGATGGTGCCATCCATTTCCTCATAACTCAACTACAACAGAAGTTATTGGCCAAACAAGCTTAATACAGCTTTTGACCAGACCACGCCAATGTACAAAAATACTTGTACATGGGATAACTTTGTCATATTTAATGATAACCATGTCAAGTTGGGTACCATTGTGTAGAGCTCATACAGAGCTATTTAATGAACCAACTCTGAGCTTGATATCTCAAAAACTGACAGAGTTATGACCATTTTAAGGTCAAAATCCCACCTGCTGTCAGATACAGCCTTACCATGGGATAATATCCCATAACCATGAATATGAGGTGTCAAATAGACGAAGAAGCATGTTTTTACTTCAATACCTCATATGTCAGTCAATACTGGGGTCCCATACAGTTTCTGTACAGCATTCTATGCGTCATACACGTCAGAATCAGGCTGTGAGGTCCCCAGATGAAAATTTTCACCCTGTATTGGTGAAAACTGCCCAGATGTGGTTTCAAAACCACATCCAAGACCAATACAGGGTATACAGGTTGTTTGCAAACCACAAGCCTGTCATGGAGAGTAAAAAATCTTCACTTCCTCTACGTGGAAAGGTCTAGCAGCCTTTCCACCTCAATTTCAGGATAAAAGGAGGGCTTTTCACAGCAAAAAGCCTTTCCTCATCCTGCTCTTGAATAACCTACGTAGTAAACTGTCAAAAACAGTTTTACTCTTGGTTAAATAATCAGGTATAATTATAATCTTTAATTATTGTAGACTTTATTATTGTAATCCAACAGATAAAGCCTGCACCCAGGGTTCTCAATAGCGCTCACCACCACTATTTCTCAATAGTAGAACCCTTTTATCCTATTATAAACCTTTATAAATCTGTTTAAATCATTTTCTGTCATGTCACATACACAGTTAAAGTTGTAATTAGCCTAGTTATACCTTTATCATAGTATCATCCTGACAATACTACTATTACTCAACAGTAATATGACTGTTTTTAGAAAAGAGGATAACAAAATTCTTATAACCACAATTAAATAAATATTTATTTATTTATTTATTTTAATTGTTATACACTACTACTGATTATAACAGTAAGCAGTAATTTTCTACAAGAATCAATTACAAGAAGTATTTAATAATAAAATTGTTTTAATATATATTTATCTTTTGCAAGAATAATTACAAGCATAATTCTTCAAAAAAAAACTATTACTATAAAAAGCCTTTTAAGAATTAATAATGAATCACTCACTAATACTTCAATGAACCTTAGAAAGAGATTGGTAGAGAGATTTGACATATAATTGTGCATTTAAGGGATCAAAATTGGTTTATAACAAAATCACAACAATATTTAATTGTCTTCTGATATTTCACTTCTTTCTTATTTATTTTGAAAGATTTGAAACACTTAAGAAAAGTTGTAACTAATACTTACTTGTTGGTAATAATGGTATAATTGGATGATAAGATGATTTGGAAAAAAAGAACAAGAGGAGGCATCTTTTAAGTCAAAAAATGCTCACAGAGGCATGCCATGGAGCAAACTGAAAAACCAATTAGTGATAAAACAATAATCTTTTTTGGATTAATGATTTCATCATACGTTTTCATGTAAGATTGTGAGCCTTGAGGTATATTTTGCATACCCAAATAGGCCACAATTATCTTAAAAATAAATTTTGAAATATGAATAACCCATAAGTAATGCATATATTAAAAATTCATTTTTTGTGATTTCAGAAAAGATGAAAAACTTTTTATTTAGTAAGTAAACCCACAGATTTAAGGCCAGATTTGGATTCTACACAGAATTTCGCCTGGGTAGAGCCATAGAGTGAATAAGCTCAAATCAACTCTTTGAGGTGGTACTATGGAAAATACTTCAATACCACATCATCAATACCACATAAAAGATCTGTGAAAAGTTTTGTTTTTCTCAATTTCACGCCAAAATAATTGAAATGTGAGAAATCCTATGTTACATATACACTAAGAATAGTGTTATGCACGTTTGTGGCACTTAATATTATGGTTTTCTTACATGAACTTTTGGTACACCCATAGTGGATATTTCCCTTGAAGCCTGAATTTCTCTTTTGAGGTGAAAAATAGTCAGGGGGACAAAAGACATCAAAGAGAGCCAGGGTACCCAACTTCTGAGGCCTCTGAGGCGTGGACAGCTCTAAAGCTTGGATTCATTGCTGATCTTGGCCCAATTAGTAAACCAAAACCTTTTGGGAACTTGGTTACCATGTTACAGCTACAGTAAACTATAAGAAAATAGCAAATAACCTGCTATATTGATGTACCAAGGAGGTAAAGAACAACTTGGACTCCTGTAACCACATCAATTATTAATGACTTACCATGGATAGACCCCAAAAAAGTAATTAAAACCTTTTTTGGACTTGTATGCATTGATTTATCTCATAGCAACCAGCTATACACTGCTATTTGCCATTCTATGTAGAATTGAGGTAAAAACTTCAAAAATTCATTGAAAATACAATTCTTAATGAATTTTTCTGAAGCTTTCAGGACCAATTGAAAACTGTATAATGCATATAAAAACCAAAAATAATTATTCTTTTATACATAAAATTCAAAGTTTTGCTTACATTCCACTTTTGATGATTCCACATGAAACACAGAATCCTTAAAAATTTACACAAAACACATTCTGTGATGAAATTTCCAATAACACTGATAACTTTGAGAAACAAATGATTCTTTTGGAACGAAAGAAGATTTACACTTGTTACTCCTTTTATTCTTAACCATAAATGAGTTGGTAGTCATGTAAAAGCCTCAATTAAGTAATTATTATAATCTTATGTGACAACAGATGATGTAATAAATAATGCAGACAGTTTTATTGTTTCCTCACTCACTTGTTTGTCAGTTTGCTTTATGGCACACCTTTGTGAGCTGTTATTGACTTAGAAGAGGCCTCCTCATGATTTTTCTTCTAAATCATCACATTATTCAATTATATCTTTAGTACCAGCAAATAATTATTAGTTAAATCTTTTCTTAAGTGTTTTGAATATTTCAGAATCAGTCAGAAAGATGTTAAATCATAGAAATCAACTATATATTGTTGTAATATATTTGTAAAATCATTTTTTGATCCATTCAATCCACAATTCCAGTCAAATCTCTCTACTCTTATCTTCTAAAAAGGTTCATTAGATTAATAGTGAGTGATTTATCTTAATTCTTAAAGTTTTGCTCTAGTAATAGTTTTCTTCAAAGGGTTATCTTTCCAATTTTTCTTGTAAAACATAATTATATATTCAAATAATTTTATTATTTTAATAAAGGAGTTTTTATTATCAAATTCTTCTTGTAATGGATTCTTGTAGACAATTACTGCTTCCTGTTATTATCACTAGTAGTGTATAACATGTAAAAGAAATAACTCTTTACTTATTTAATTGTGGTTATAATAGTTTTTATTACTATATTTCACAAGAACAGTCATAGTACTGTGAATTCATAGTAATATTATCAACAGTTTCATAGACACATCTTACATTTGGGGGCCTGGCTGTATTTGTTTGAACCTTGTACCCTTAATTAGTATATTTTTAAGCTTCAAAATATATTAATTTAATTATTTTTTTCTTTTAAATTGAAGTTAAAATTATTTTTATTTTTGAAATTGTATTAAAATCTTTTTCATTGAGGAATTTGGTTAAATTTTATGTTTTTTTTACACATGGCTTTTTCACATCCAGAAACTTATAAACATATTCTTTGAGTTACTCTGAATTTGTTTTCATTCAAAATCTTGAATTTAAATCTTTTTTTCTCTTTAACAAGAATAATTTTTTTAATATTAAAAAATAAAAAACTTATAAAAGATCTTAAAAATATGTTAGAAGTATAAAAATAATTTTTCTTTTATTAATTTTTTCTCTAGTGTCTTTAATAAAATACTGTGCAGCTGTTAACAAACTCAGTAAAAGATACATTACCAGCCCAGAATCCTCAGAAGAAGAATCTGAAGACATTATTACAGTGCAAACTGCTAAAATAGGCACTTCGTTTAAGACAGAACAAGCCAAACAACCACCAAAACCTGTGTGTTTTCTGTTTTCAATTCTTATTTTCTCTTGAATTGATGTGAAAATGGCCCTTACCAGAAATGGAAGCAGCTATTCAGTCCAACCAGATGGACCTGGACAAGGAAGAGGTAAGACCAGAACAAGGTCTTCCAAGTCTTCCTCAAGAAAGACACATCTGGAGGATGCCATAACTTTGATGTGAGCTCTGAGCCTGAACTAAGTGAAGGTAATATTTTAAGGGCTGAACCACTTCCAAGTGGCAGCCATAGAAATATATCAGTCCTAATACAAAAATTGGTTCAGAGCAGCAAAAGAAGAGGAGTGGGAAATATGCCCAAGCCTTTGGCAGGGGGCCATGAACTCCTACTTACACATCAAGAGCTTTCTGGGTCAGGAGAAGACCATAGAACCCTTAGGATGGTGGAGCCCATTGTCCTTCAAAGACAAGGTCAAAAAGCTAAAGAATTGGTTGAAGAACAAAAGTCTTTTATCCATAGACCAGAAGAAGGAATTGGAAATGACTCCAGCCTTGGAAGAAGGCCCAGTGGTGTCTACCAGCTCCAGAAGCATTCAAAGAGAAGCTCAAAGGACCTCAGAAGAAGACCAAAGGTCCCAAGAACCATCAGAGCAAGGGAAAAGCAAAGAAAATTGGCACACACCTTACCCACAAGGGTACAGGATCCCCAAATTGGAGCCTTCAGCCGTGGACAGTGTCTTCAATATGGCCAGGACTCTTATGGAATTCACAGCCAAATAGGAGGAAAGGATGAACAGTACTTTTCCATGCAAATAATAGATAAAATAAAATTTGTTAAATTTAGTATTGATGTAGAACTTGGAAAATTTGATGCAAAGTTAAATAAAATAATATCAGACATGAGTGAATTGAAAAGAAATGACAAAAAGTATACTGAATGGTATCAGTTAAAAAATGTCAGATATGATTCAATTACCAATACATGTGACAGAATTGAAAGTAAATGTCAAGTCCAAAATGATGAAATGGAAGATCTTTCCATTTTAGACATTAATTATCAAGTTAGAATTCTGAAAGATCATGTCTTGGAGATAATTAAAAAAACCAATCAGTTTGCCACACATCTGGCAAAAAGTGACAGTGAAAGGCAGAAGTTACAGAATTAAATCATTTCAAATGTGGAACAAATTTATAATAATTCTGAACCACATATGCCAAGACATTCTACACCTTTGAGTGAAGAAAAACCTTCTGTTAAAGGAAGTTTGACCCCATTTTTAGGAGAAAACCCTATATGTGCAAGAGATATTCCAAAACTGGAAGAATGGACAACATTCTCTGGTGAAGGAAAATACAATCATATTGAATTCATCAGAACCATTGATATGTTACAAGAAGATTTTCACATACCTGATGAAATCATAGTAGGCAAGCTACACTTTTTTTACCAGGACTGCAAAGAAATGGTATTACAAAATGAGAATAGATCATGGTAAACATGATTGGCCTTGGTGGAAATGTGAAATAATCACTAAATGGGCTAAAAATTCTTGGAGATTTCAAATGCAAAATGATTTTTAAAGTGCCATTTTTAGCTCAGAAAAGGGTAAACCACTTACTTGGTTCCTCAAACAGAAAGACAGATTATCTGCCTTACACCCAGATATATCTGACTCTATGATTAATATGAAAATATTAAGAAAATGTGGAAGAGAAATAGAACATGCTATCAGGTTCAGATGTGTAGAAGCCAGTTATTATAGGCAACACCTAAAATACTTTGCAATTCTAGCCAAGTCACTCTATAGAATCTGGGATCAATAGACAGTATTTGAGATGACACAGGAAAGAATTGAAGCTTACAAGAAGATAAGGAAAGCTCTTACAGAAGCACCTTTACTCCTCATGCCTGACTGTAATACACCTTTTAAATTGTACATTGATGCATGTGGAGATGGATTAGGGGAAGCCTTACATAAAGTCCATATTATTGATGACAAACCTACAGAAGGACCAGTTTTTTATATCTCAAGACAAATGAAACCAACAGGAGCCAGATATGGTTCAAGCCAAAAGGAGTGCTTATGTTTGGTATGGGCACTTGAGAAATTACACTATCATCTTGATGGCAGTGTTTTTGAAGTGATAAGAAACTGTAATTCCGTTAAATCACTTCTTAACATGAAAACTCCCAACAGACGTATGTTGAGATGGAAAATATCCATTCAAGAATATAGAGGAAACATGACTATAGTTCATAAAGCAGGAAACATTTACAAGAATTCTGATGGACTTAGCAGGTGGGCATTAGCTGATATTCCTGATAATCCAGCTTATGTACATTTGGAAGCAGAACCAGATGTTCCAATTGAAGGGATTAACATAACTGATATTGTGACTGAATTCTTTCAAGAAGTCAGAGAATCTTACAAGCAAGACAAAAATTGCCATATCTTGACTTCCTTATTAGATAAAGACTGCAAAGATACATATTTATTCAATGCACTGGATGAAGTTTGGAAGAATTCCTATTCTTACGGAAGATTTCACTTGTTTGATGGGATTATTTACCACAGAACCAAACATTCTGGTGTAATGAGATTTTGTAGCAGATTGCTTATTAGTAACATTCTTCATGAGTGCCATGATATCATCTACTGAGGACACATGTCAGAGGACAGAATACTTGAAAAAGTGAAGAACTGTGCATGGTGGCCATCTTGGAGAAAAGAAAACATTGAATATTGCCACACCTGTGATCAATGCCAAAAGGCAAACAGAAGTACAGGCAAGAAATTTGTACTGCAGGTTCATAATCAAGAACAAAAATACCCTTGGGAAGTTGCTCACATGGATTGGGTCACAGCACATCCTCCTAGTGGTGACAAAAGTTATAATGCTTTTTTAGTCATCGTGGACACATATAGCAAGACTCCCATATTCTTACCAGGTCATAAAGATGACACAGCTATGGATACAGCTCCACTTCTATGGAGTAGATTTATTCCTCATACAGGATTATTTAGGAATATCATAACTGAAAGAGATCCCAAGTTCACATCTGCACTTTTGACCAATTTTCATAGATTTTTTGGTACTAAGTTATCATTTTCTACAGCATATCACCCTCAAACAGATGGGCTAGCAGAGAGAATTATTCAAACTTTAGAAGACATGATCAGGAGATTTTGTGCTTATGGATTAGAATTCAAAGAATCAGATGGCTTTGCCCATGACTGTTGCACTATAATACCTGCATTGGAATTGGCATATAAGACATAAGTCCATTCTTCCACAGGTCAAACTCCTGCTATTCTAGAAAAGGATGGAATCCAAGACTCCTAGCAGACACACTTAAGAAAGACTTGATTGACATTCATCCTACAGCTTCCAGCTTCAAGATAATGCTTGATAAATTGAAACATCATGCAAAACAGAGTATGAATGTTGCTTTTGACCATGCAAAGCAGAAGTGGGACAAAAGACACAAAGTACCAGATTTCAAACTAGGGGACTTAGTTATAATTTCAACCTTGAATTTTAATAATATCAAAGGCCCAAAGAAACTTGAAGATTCTTATGTAGGACCTTTTTGTTATTGTAGCCTTACATGGAACCATTGCAGTTCAAGAGGAATTGAGTGCTGAATTGGAAAATAAACACCCCACCTTTCCAGTCAGCTTGATAAAACCTTATCAGCCAGCTGATAAAGAATTGTTTCCTTTAAGGGACCCAACAGCTTTAACTGTACCACGAGTGGAACAGAATGAAGACAAAAAGATAAAGAAAGTCATTAAAGAAAGGAGACTCAGGGGAAAAGGTCAAAGAGAATATCTTGTCAGATATAGAAATCCAGCACATGAAGATGAATGGCTGGCAAAATCAGAAATACCTGACTCAGATAAACTCTTAGAAAGATTTAGACATGAAAGAAGGCAAAAAGCCTGAATATGTCTATAAATGTGCTTCAAATTACTTTATCTGAGTAATGTAAAGAGGTTGGACAGTGGATATTAGCCCCCTTTGAGGCCTTTTGCTTCTTTATACCATTGATAAAATTGTAGTGCAATTTTATTTTTTGGTGGGAGGGAATGTGAGCCTTGAGGTATATTTTACATACCCAAATGGGCCACAACTATCTTAAAAATAAATTCTGAACTATTCATAACCCATAGGTCATGCATATATTCAAAATTCATCTTTTGTGATTTCAGAAAAGATGAATAAACTTTTATTAAGTAAGTAGATCCGTGGATTTAAGGCCAGATTTGGATGCTACACAAAATTCCACCTAGGGTAGCTCCATAGAGTTAATAAGCTCAAATAAACTCTTCAAGATGTTAATATGGAAAATACATCAATATTAAATTATCAATCTCACATCAAATATCTGTGAAAGCTTTTGTTTTTCCCAATTTCACACTAAAATAATGGGAATGTGAGAAGTTCCATGTTACATATACACTTAGAATAGTGTTATGAATGTTTGTGGCACTTAATATTATTGTATTCTTACATGCACTTCTGGTACACCCATAGTGGATATCTCACTTAAAGCCTGAATGTCTATTTTTGAAATGAAAAATAGTGAAGGGGGACAAAAGACATCAAAAAGATCCAGGGTACCCAACTTCTGAGGCCTCTGAGGTGTGGAAAGCTCTAAAGCTTTAATCCATGGCTGATCTTGTTCCAATTAGTAAACTAAAAACTTTTGAGAACTTGGTTACCAAGTAAGAACTTCAGTATATCATAAGAAAATAGCAAATAAATTGCTATTTTGACGTGCCAAGGAGGTAAAGAGCAACTTAGACTCCTGTAACCATGTCAATTCTTAATGAATTTCCATGGATAAATCCCAAAATAGTAATTAAAACCCTATTTGGACTAGTATCCATTGATTTACCTCATAGCAACCAGCCATATACTGCTATTTGCAATTCTATGTAGAAATGGGGTAAAAACTGCAAAAATTCATTAAAAGTACAATTCTTAATGAATTATTCTGAAACTTTCAGGACCACTTGAAAACTGTATAATTCATATAAATACTCAAAGAAATTATACCTTTCTAAGTAGAATTTAAAGTCTTACTTGCAGTCCATTTTTGATGATTCCACATGAAACACAGAATCTTTAAGAATTTGCAGAAAATACATTCTGTGATGAAATTTCCAACACCACTGATAACTTTGATAAATCAATTTTTTTTTTTTGGAATAAAAGAAAATTCACAGTTGTTAATCCTTTTATTCTTAACCATAGATGGGTTGGCAGTCACATAAAAGCCTCAATTAAGTAATTATGATAATCTTACATGAAAACAGATGATGCAATAAATAATCCAGAAATTTTTATTGTTTCCTCACTCACTGGTTTTTCAATTTGCTCTATGGCACACCTCTGTGAGCTGTTATTGACTTAAAAGAGGGCTCCTTTTCCTGTTTCTTTCAAAATCATCACATTATTCCATTATACCATTATTACCAACAAGTAAGTATTAGATAAATATTTTCTTAAGTGTTTTATTCTTTCAAAATCAATCAGAAGGACGTTAAATCATAAAGATCACATATATATTGTTGTAATACTGCTATATATCCATTTTTGAGCTTTTAAATCCACGATTCCCCGTCAAATTCCTATACTATTATTATTCAACAAGTTCTTTGGAGTATTGGTGAGTGATTTAGTTTAATTCTCAAAGTTTTTTTCTAGTAATAGCTTTCTTCAAGATTTATATTTGGATTATTTTTCTAAAAGATAATGATATATCAAAATAATTTTATTATTTTAATAAAGAAGTTTTTATTGTTAAATTCTTCTTGTAATTGATTCTGGGAGACAATTACTGCTTACTGTTATAATCACTAGTAGTGTATTATAAGTAATAGAGATAATTAATTAATTAATTATTTAATTGTGGTTATAATGATTTTCGTTATTACATCTCAAAAGAACAGTCATAGTACTGTGGATTAATAGTAATATTATCAACAGTTCCATAGACAAAGCTTACAAATATTATCATGATTACTTAAGTGATGCTTTTACGTGTGTAAGGTTTGACTATGAAACAATAAGTAAAAATTACTAATATTTTACTTATTGTACTATGAATGTCCTTATAAATGAAATAAATAAGATAAAAATAATTATAATAATAAAGAATTATTCTAATTATGGCGTAAAATAATTATATTATTAAAAAAATATAATAATATAATTTATATTATAAAAAATAATATATATAAAATAAATATATTAATATAAGATAATTAATATATTCAAAAGCACTTTATTATTGTTACCAACAAATAATAAAGGAGTGAACAATGGTTTTTATTAATAAAAAACAATTAATAACAATAATATTACTAATATGAAAGTTATAAATTAATATAAATACTATTTATATTAATTATAGAATTATTAAAAGTAATAATAGAGAAAAATTATTATAACAAGAGAAATAACCCACTTTTAATGCTTAATATAATAATTTTGAATACATTTACACCTAGAATTGTAAATACAACTTATTTAAATTGTAGTTACAATAAAATTCAAGAGAAATTACAAATTTTCTTGATTTTACGTGGAATTGAGGTTTTTAAGAAAAATTTAAACAAAACAATTAAATAATTGTAATAATCATGTCAAAGATGAAGATTATTATAAGATTTACTTTGGTCGTTGATAATATAAAATTTCTATATATAAAGAATAAAGAAATTGCCTTTTTTTAGTTAATGATTTAATGTTTTGTAAGTGTCTGAGGGGAAAACAGAGTAAAAAGAGCTCTATTTATAGTAAATACCTCCCTCCTAGAGTCCAACAGGCTTCTATTAGACGTGCACTGATCATATCCACTGGAATTGATCAATATTTTAAGGTTTGGTGATGATTACATCATGATCAAACCATCTTATCTTCTTATTACGCCATTATTTAGAGTTATCACTATAACTCTAGGTTTGATGACGTCAAGGCTTGGCAGAACCCCAAAATTTGTGGATTTTATTAGTTTCAATCATAAACTAACAGTATTCACCAATTCTATCACTCATATGACTGTTAAACTTAATTTAAGGTTACAGTGAGTGATCATAAATGATCAAATTAAGCTCAAACTTTGGTCCTTAATAACTTTTAAGATTTACATGCTACAGCAATTCAGAGAGTGGATTCTAGTAGCTTGGCGTAACCTCACTATGCTTCCAAGAGCTTTCATTACATCATCAAAACTCTATTTTTGATGATTTTTCTTGTAACTCATCTTTTCTGTCAAAATTTAATATTTTAAACTTCAAACCATGATTTCAAGGGGTTATACCTTGAATATCATAATAAAAAATACATCATTCTTCACGAATGAACTAGTAGAATCCAACTGTTTACTTTCTTTAAGTTTGGACCACTTTCACAACAAAGTGGTCAACAGCTCTGTTGATTTTAATGAATAAGCCCTTACAGGTTTTAACCTTGTTTATAACTTGTGAAATAAACTTCATTTCTGTATTCCAAGAGTAATTACGTGATGACTTTTGATTTTGGTTCATCACTCTATCATGAATATTCCAAAAGATATTAGCTAAAATCCTTGAATATATGTGTTGACCAAAAAAGTGCATATATTCAGCTTAATTCCTTAAGTATTGACTTTGGAGCTTAGCTTCTTAATTGTTTTATATGTGGATTTTTATGGAGAATTCAATGGTACCATTTATTTCAAATTTTGTTTCATTGGTATTTGAAATAAATAAGTATTCATGTTTTTTATGCGGTATTATTACTCATAACTCATTAAATATTGACTTTACAGATATGCCATAAAAATGGTATAGGTGTATTTTACCATGGGGAATCCAATGGTATAATTTATTTGACATTTTTATTCATTGGCCTTTAAGTTAAACAGAGTTTTATGCCAATTTATGGAATTTTTGTAGTTTTAAGGTAATTATTTTTAATGTATAATTATTTTAAATATTTCTTGTGACCTTTTTGGGTATGTGGTTGTCACAGGGGCTCTTCGAAGTGAAGAGGGCCTGGCACTCAGTAAACTGGGACTCACTTATGGAGGGCTCAAGGATAGGATAAGATGAGATACACTTAAGAGTGTTAAAGATGAATTACTAAAAGAATGAATATAAGAAAAGCAGCAACAAAAGAAATAAGAATAAGAAATAGAAGAGCCAACCACAAACAAGTCCAAGTCCACTGTTTCAACCTGTCAGAATGGAAAGAGAAGGGTTAATAAGGATATGGCCACCCAACTCATACTGTACAGGCGAAGAAAGAAAAAAGGCAAAGACTAACTTAAGATTAAATAAATATAATACCCAAAATATAAGGATAAGAATATTCAGATAATAATAAATCAACTAAATTAATTAACTGGGGAAAAGTCCCCAGGGGGGAGAAAGAGGGGCTGGTATATGTGAGAATCACCAGCCCTGATCCAGAGAAGAATTTTCATGAGAATAATTGATTGTTGAATTGAGTCTGGCCAATACAGGTCCTGTACAGCTGTACAGGACCTGTACAAGAGGTGTGGTGTATTTGAGTGATCATACAGTTTCATACTGGTGTATTGAAACTGTATTGGGTGAATCCATCCTGTACAAGTATTGACAGGCTGTATTGATGTACCAAACTGTATGCATGTTTCAGAATGAAGATTGCTGAAACTGACTGCTGATGCAGATACTGGATTTGCTGATTTGAGGTGTTTGAGTGGGTGTATGAATGAATACCCTTACCCCTGATGGATGGTTGTTACAGTATCCCCCTCTTGAAACTGGTGGGCTCCTGAACACCATAATACCCTGCCACTGTTGAGTGGCATCTCAATATCCCCACATTTTTTCAAAAATTTTTTCTTTTTTAATTTTCTTTCCTCTTGACCATTATCCTGAAAATCCTTCATTACTTCTTCCCTGCCAAATTTCAATTGATTCCCCCCTTTCTTTCCAAATTTGAGTGAGTATTCCTTCCAGAGTATGCAATTCTTTCTTTTGATTCAATCAGCCATGTCTTGGGATGTGGCCTTGGGATATATCCCAGAATAAAGGCCATTGAGTACTTGTGCTCAAAAGTTGGTGCCCAATGAGTATATGACTTGTACTCATTGGCCCAGACTTAATCCGTTCAATGAACCTCCAAGGGGTCTTGTCCCCATGATCCAAGGAATTGGCCTCAGGCAGCCCTCCCAGTGGGTTTTGGACTGTGGCCTCCATCTTGAGTGATCTTGATGTATCTTGCTTTTTATGGCCTTTTTGGCCTTGCTGGGTGTTTTGGTGATTAGGGCAATTTTTTTGATTTTCTGGGTTTTTTGGCCATAATAGGCCTTTTGAGGTTTTTTGGGATCCTACGGTCCGCGGTCCGTACGCCGCGGTCCGTGGTCCGTGGGCCGTGGGCCGTGGTCTGCGGTCCGCGGTCCGTGGGGGCTATTGGAGGCCCCCAGGACCAAAATGAAGCCCCTGGGCCCAAATTTGCTGGGGACCCAGGGTGACCAAGGGGCCCAAAAAATGGCCCAATTCCAAATTTCACCATATATGGCCTGGATCCATTGAAGGGGTCCAGGACCATCAAGATCTTGGCCTCCCCAAAATTGCAGGGGAGGCCCTGGGTGATGAGTTCAGCCCCAAAGGGGTATGAACCTTCACCTTAGAGGCTTTGAGGTGGGGCATAATTGAGTTATGGCCCCAGTTCCTTGAGTCAAATTTCTTTTTCTTGATGTGGAGTGGATTGATTCTGACGTCTTGAATCTTCTGCTTGCACTTTCTTCAGTTATGAGTTCCAAACTGACTGAACTCACTGAATCTTCCCCTTCTGCACCGCCACCGTCTGTTCTTCATGGTTCTGGCGTCTTCAGTAGATTGTCTTCTCCCTCCATGGCGTCTTCTGGCCATTTTGACCCCTCCCAAACATATGATGGGTTCAGAGCAGTTGAAGTTCTTGATCCTGCCTGTACTGAGTGTTTGGCCAGGGGGAAGGATTGCTTTCAACATTACAATCCTCGATCGTCAAAGTGCCATTTCTGCTTCATTGGGAAGAAGCCATGCCGCCGTACCGGATCAACTTTGTCCCGGGTCAAGAGACACTTGTGGAGTAGGAAGGATGGGCCTTATGGGCAGGAATTCCCCATTCTTGAGGAACCTACCCCTGATGCCACTTCTGGATTTTCTCAATGTGAGTGATTTGCATTTCTTGGTTGAATTGATGCTGATATTTTGATGTAGTGACTGGTTCCAGGCAGAGGGATGTGGCCAGGTGGACTAATGTTGGAGGGCCCATTCCGATTGGTGGTAGGCCCATCCACTACAGCTCAGAAATTCCCATTTCAAGGACCAATGCTGATGGAGTGGTGAAAGTAGTGAAGAAGCTAAGAAGAATTGTTGATTCCCATCAGATCCAGATGCTGAAGGAAGTGATGAGTTGGATGGTGAAGAAGTTCAAGTTATTCCTCATTCAAGTGGCCATCCATCCAGCAATTCCTTTTCTCAACCTCTTGCCAACCCCAGATTCCAAAGCCAAGTGGTTCCCAGCACTCCAAGAACCTTCCAACCAATGCTTGCTTCAATTCCTACAACCCTTCCTCCTCCATCACCAACTACTTCCCACACCACCAGGCCTGCCTTGAATCCAGCAGTAAGACCATCTCCAGTTCAACAGCCCAGTAACTCACCCATAAACACCTCCCGTCAACTCCAACCTGTGGCCAGCTCCAGCAGAAGAAGAGATGGGATGTCCCCTTTGCCGTTTCCTGCCGCTCAAGTATTCCAAAGAAGAGAACGTTGGCCTATCCGGGTTACCAGAGAAGATCCCAACGCGGCTAGTGAAAATCAAGATGCTGTGGCCAGATTGTTCAGGAGAGTTGACAGAAATAGCAGAGAGGTGATTATGTATGCCAATGACAGGACGATTCCAGGTACTGCTTCTGAAGAAATGGCTGCAAAATTTGCCTGGTATGAAGATGAGTTGATAAATGATTTCCAGAGAACTTTTGATGACTTGGGTAGAGATAACTAGTTTCCTTTTCCTTGTTTGTGTTTGGTTTGACTTCTATCCCCACTCTTATAGCTACTAAAAAAAAAATAAAAAATAAAAAAGATAATGGAACCTCCCAATACATGATTTGGGGAGGTGATGCTGCTGCTTTAAAGAAATAAAAGAAAGAAAATTATACAAGTAAAGAAAGAAAGAAAATAATAAGAGAAAATGAGAGTAAAGAAAGAAATAAAGAAAAATTCCTGATGGCTGGTCCTTCTTGTGGTGAGTTGCTTGATTTTGGCCAAGAAGTGTCTGAAAAATGAAAACCAAGCATTTGATTCTCACAGAGTGGCCAAGGTGATGTTTTACAAGAAGTAGAACCCTCAGGGATGCATACCAGGAGATGGAACTTACTTTCATAACTTCCACTCCCCACCAAGCACCATAAAACTGAAAAGAATTGCCATAAATGACTTCTGAAATGAATTGCCATAAATGACTTCTGAAATGAATTGCCATAAATGGCTTCTGAAAAGATTTGCCGTAAATGACTTGAAGTAATGAATGTCTTGAATTATGATGATTGGCATAAAATGAAAAGATAATAAAGAAAGAAAATGAACATAAAGAAAGAAAACATTGGGCCATATCTTGATAAGGTCCAAATCGGAGGGTATTGATGTTGTATGCTTCCTGAACCTGTCCAAAGAATTGACAAGTGCTCACAAAGTGGCCAAGGTGATGCTTACAACAACATATGGGTAGAATACCCCCTTAAAGGTGCATGCCAGGAGAGGAACTTACTTTCATAACTTCTTCTCCCCACCAAGCACCATAAAATCAAACTCTTGAGGTATTTGGACCAGGCTTGTCTGGATACAATGAGTGGAAATCCTTGACAAGGTCTGGTGAGTTGGTAAGGTTGGAAGCTGGTTCCCAAGTGGTTCTTTCTGGGTCTTCACTGAATCCTTTCCACTCTACAAGATACCATAAATTACCTCTTTTGAGTTTTGAGTCCAGAACCTGAGCCACTTCCCATTCTTCTTGCTCTTCCACTAAAACTGGTGGTGGCGGCAATTGATGACGATTTGGGATAGTTGAATGCTTGACTGGTTCTAATAAGGACACATGGAATACAGGGTGAACTGTCTTCCATTGCTGAGGCAACTTGAGGTGATATGCATGGCTGCCAATCTTCTTGAGAACTTCAAAGGGTCCCAACCATCTTTCTGATAATTTCTTGGTGGGTCTTGTTGTCTTGATGTTCTTGGAAGCTAGCCATACTTTGTCCCCAGGTTGGAAATCAGGTGGAATTGCCCTATTTCTATCTGCATACTTCTTGAATCTCCTTATTGCTGACTCTAATTCTTCTTTGACAACTTGCTGTACTGATTGGAGTTTTGTTGATAACTTTCCAGCAGGTGAGTCTTGAGAAATATGGATTGAGTCAAAGCTGGGATTTCTTCCATAAATGGTGAAAAAAGGTGATTGCTTGGTTGATGAATGTTCTGCATTATTATAGGCAAATTCAGCCAGAGGGAGCCAGGTGTACCAGTCATCTTGATGATAGCTGACATACATCCGAAGGTACTGTTCTAGTATCTGATTTACCCTCTCTGTCTGTCCATCTGTTTCAGGGTGAAAGGCAGTTGAAAGATCTCTTGATATCTTGAGCTGCTGACACAATTGAGTCCAGAATGATGAAACAAATAAAGATCCTCTATCACTGACAATACTGACTGGGAGTCCATGCTTGGAAAATACATGGCTAATGAATATTTGAGCTAAATCCAGAGCAGTGATTGTGCCATAAGTTGGAATGAAGATTGCCATTTTTGAGAATCGGTCCACAACTACTAAAATTGAATCAAAGTTGTTGGACAGTGGCAATTGAGTGATAAAGTCCATTGATAATGAATTCCAAGGACCAGATGGAATTGAAAGAGGCTTGAGTAATCCAAACTTCTTGTGATGAATGTTCTTGTTTCTTGAACATTGCTGACATGAGGACACATAGTCCTTGATGAATTGATTCATGCCAGCCCAGTAAAAATCCCTCTTGATGAGCTTGAGGGTCTTCTCCTGGCCAGGATGGCCAGCCAATGGTGAGTCATGACGCTTTTGAAGAATATTGAGTTGAAGTTCTTCATTGCTTGGGATTACCACTCTATCTTTGAATAATAATAACTTGGCTTGAGGTTCAAGAGAATAATCTGGAACTGATTCACCTCTTGCTAGTTGCTTGAGTATTTCTTTGTAGTCTTTGTCTTGCCATACTTCTTCTTGAATCTTGTCAACTAAATCTGAGAAAATTTCCACTTTGATTGAGAAGAATCTTGACTCTTGAATTCCATCTTGCTTAAGAACTTGATGAAGATTTTGAGGATTCTTGATGATGAAGTCCACCCCCCTCTCTGGGTACACGTCGTCCCGACGTGACAAGGCATCTGGTAAAGTGGCCAGCCTGCCTGGGCGGTAAGTGATAGTGAAATGAAACTCAGAGAGAAACTCAGCCCAACGGGCCTGACGACGAGTAAGAACTTTGGAAGACATGAAATACTGCAAGGAAGAGTGGTCTGTCAAGACCTCAAAAGAATTGGAAAGAGAAAGAAGAAATGCTCTCCAGTGCTTGAGAGCCCAAACTATGCCAAGGAGTTCCTTGTCATGAATTTCATAGTTGAGTTCAGCTGGTAAGAGCTTGCGACTATCAAATGCAATGGGATGCTTTCCTGAATCATTCACCTGACTCAGTACGGCGCCCAATGCATAATCAGAAGCATCAGTCTCTACTATAGTAGGTAGAGAAGGATTAAAATGAGATAAGATAGGAGCAGAGGTGAAAGCTTCTTTGAGTTCTTGAAACTGACTAAGAGCTTCCTCATTGAAGATGAAGGGAGAATCTTTTTTAAGGAGGGAAGTGAGAGAAGTGATTTTTTTGGAATAATTTTTAATGAAGCGACGATAAAAATTGGCAAAGCCAAGAAAAGATTGAAGAGCCTTGATGTTTTTGGGCTGAGGCCAATTGAGTATTTGCTGAACTTTTGAAGAGTCCATCTTGAGGCCATCACTTGAAACAACATAGCCCAAGTATTCCACACTTGAGGCATGGAATACACACTTGGAGGCTTTGGCAAACAAATTATTGTCCCTCAGTCTTTGGAGGACAGAGGCCACATGTTTGACATGTTCCTCCTCAGAACTGGAAAAGACCATAATATCATCTAAATAAACCACAACAAACACATCCAAAAAATCTGCAAAGATATCATTTACTAGATTTTGGAAAGAAGCAGGCGCATTGGTCAAACCAAATGGCATGACCAAATACTCATAACTGCCATATTTGGTTCTAAAGGCAGTTAAGTGCTCATCCCCCTCTTTGATTCTCAGAAGGTTATATGCACCACGCAAATCTATCTTGGAGAAGATAGTGGAACCGTTGAATACGGTAAGAAGCTGGTTCATAGGAGGAACAGGGTATCTGTTCTTCCTAGTGACAGCATTGAGTTTGCGGTAGTCAACACACAAACGAAGACCTCCATCCTTTTTTTTGACAAAAAGGACAGGTGCTCCTGTTGAAGAGGAGCTTGGTCTAATGAAACCTTTCTCTACATTCTCTGAAATGTAGGCCCGCAGTGTTTCTGACTCTTGATTTGATAATGAGTAGATAACACCAATTGGAGGTAGAAGACCCTCCAATTTGATATGGTGATCACAGGCGCGGCGTGGAGGAAGTTTCTCTGCTTTCACCTTGGAGAATACATCCAAATATTGGTGATAAGCAGGAGGAACAACCTTCAACACAGTTTCAATTTCTTCTGGCTCTTCCTCCTCATCCCACTGCTCCTCCAGGGATGCATGAAAAGATAAGGGAGGAAGGTCCATATCCCCTTGGAAGAGATGAAGTGAAGATATGGCAACATCTTCTCCAACATCCTTTATCTCTTTGAAGACTTCATCTCTTGATGGGAGTAATGACTGAGAGGGAATTATGGAAGGGATATGGACAGAAGAAGGGATGGAAGGTGTCTTAAGTTCACCAGCCAGAGCAACACTGTTGACAGCAGTGGCTAAGTCATTACTAGTAGAAGGAATAATACCACTAGAATCCTTATGATTAGAATCATAGGTGATCAATCCATTTTTCCAATCAATAATGGGATTGAAATGGTAAAGAAAATCATAGCCCAATATCAGGTCTTCTCCTTTGGGTGAATCTATGATAAAGAAATCCCATTCAAAGCTTGGGAAGGAAGGCAAGTCAACTACCCACTTGGTATAATGGGTGATGAACAAGGCAGGGGATTCATTAGAATCCAAAATGAAAAGAGGAATCTTTTCAGGGAGCTCTGACAGAGTCAATGAGTACTTGAGAACAAAATTCTTTGCAATAAAAGAGTTTGTAGCACCAGAATCAATGAGAATACTATAAAAAATATCAGAGACAGAAGAGAAAATAAGAAATTTTAAAGATTTCTTGACACTAGTATTCAGAGTGCACAATTGTGCTCTTGAAGGAAATAAGTGAGAACCATTGAACACATCATGATTCCCACTCAGGCTTTTCCCTGCTTGCTAGGGAAGCCTCTTGATGATGACCCAGGCTTGTTCTGAGGTCTCTTGAAGCATTTTTCAATTGGGTGCTTTCCACCACAATAAGTACACAACCCCTCTTTAATCCTCCTCTCCTTTTCAGAACCGATTAGTTTATTGTCCTTATTGAGGAGAGCAGCATGGGGCTTGTCCTTTGAAGATTGGAATTGCTTGCCCTTCTTGTTCTTCTTCTGGTGAGGCCTCTTTGAAGATGAGTTTTGAGGAGGCCTAGACTGATTGGATCCAATGACTGGAGGCTTCTTTTCTTGATTGCCACCCTTTTCCTTTTGCCTCTCATGATATCTTGTGTCTAATTCTAGAGTGACATCCATAAGTTCTTGAAGAGTATCAAAAGTTCCAGGGTGAGAAGCCAACTGATCCAATAATCTTGATGCCAATCCTCTTCTGTAAACATGGATATAAGCTCTTTCCCCCCAATCTCCAATTCTTGACATTAAGCTTCTGAAATCTGCTATGTACAAGGAAACATGACCACTTTCCTTCATCCTCAAATTGTCCAACTCTTGTTCAGCTTTCCTGACTTCATTGGGGTCACCAAACAGAGTGAATAACTGAGATTCAAACAATGGCCAATTATTGAGGAGGTAGGAAGGGTCTTCATTGGAAATATTTGAGAGGTAAGGTTCAATCCATTTGCCAGCTCTACCAGTGAGAAAAGAAGTTGAGTACAAAACCTTCTTCCTGTCAGAGAAGAAGTTTGCTGGATCATTATGGAAAATTAGTTGACAGGATTGGATAAATCCTCTCAACTTATGAGCTTGAGTACCATCAAAAGAATCAGGTGCCTTCATGGATGGAGTCTTGAAAGCAGGGGCTTTGGAATTGTCCCTGGGGGCAACTGCTTGAGTGAGTTGTCCCATGAATTGAGTCATCTGCTCCATCATCTTGAGGAGACTTGGATCAGTTTGAGAGACAGGAGGTTGACTAGAAAGGGCTAGATTAGAACCCTGAGGCACCTCTGGAGCATTTGCCAAGGCATCTGCCACTTCAGTTTCCCCAGAATCATCCTCTTCCACAGACTCTTCCCCCTCTTCATCTTCAACTTCCCCTAATCTTGCTCTTGCACCTTCAGACATGCCAGGGTAGCCACCCAAAAGTCCAGAAAAGGATCTTGATCTTCTAGATTTCATTCCACCTCTTCTTGAGGGTGCTGCTCCTTCCATTGGTGGTCCTCTGTCCAAGTTTGCACTCAGTTGATGAACTGATGGTGTGCGCTCAAGAGGAGCCCTTGCTGTAGGAGTGAGAACAGCTGGAATTTTCTGGGATCTAGTATTCTTGGCTGGGGGGCTATGCTGAACTGGCATTATGAAAAGAATTAAAATAACTTGATGGTATTAAGAAGAATAATCAGATTTGGCCAAATCAATCACAATAAAATCTTGATGAATCTTGAGGAATCAATTCAAATCTTGAGGAATCAAATTCAATCAACAATCAAATCAATTCAATCAATCAACAATCAATTCAAATCAAATATCAATAATCTTGAGGAAATCAATAATCAATCAATATTCAATCAATAATCAATCAATAAGTGTCTTCAATATGAAATCAAGTCTTGAGGAATCAATCAATCAGTTCAAAATCTTCAGAAATCAATTCAATATCTTGATGAGTTAAATCAAATCAATAATCAAAATCAATTCTTGAGGATCAATCAATATCAAATAAATTCTTGAGGGTTCAAAAGTCAATCAATAATCCAAATGAAATCCTGAATCAATAACCCAATCAACCAATGAATCCCAATGAATAATCCAATCAAATAACCAATCAATTACTCCTGAATAAGACCTGGATAAAAACACAGAGAAAATTTGATTTGATAAAAATAAAATGAAGTGATGAAATGGTCAGCAATGATTAAGAAAGGAAAAGAATCAATTTTCATAAGAATGAAAAGAATGAGATGAAAATTGATAAGAGAGGAAATTCATAAAAAATCATAAAAATCATAAAATCATGAAAAGGTCATAATTGATGAATGAGAGGAAATGAATATAAATGAATGAAAAGAAAGAATCAAATATGAGTTAATTAATTTAATGTCACAGGGGCTCTTCGAAGTGAAGAGGGCCTGGCACTCAGTAAACTGGGACTCACTTATGGAGGGCTCAAGGATAGGATAAGATGAGATACACTTAAGAGTGTTAAAGATGAATTACTAAAAGAATGAATATAAGAAAAGCAGCAACAAAAGAAATAAGAATAAGAAATAGAAGAGCCAACCACAAACAAGTCCAAGTCCACTGTTTCAACCTGTCAGAATGGAAAGAGAAGGGTTAATAAGGATATGGCCACCCAACTCATACTGTACAGGCGAAGAAAGAAAAAAGGCAAAGACTAACTTAAGATTAAATAAATATAATACCCAAAATATAAGGATAAGAATATTCAGATAATAATAAATCAACTAAATTAATTAACTGGGGAAAAGTCCCCAGGGGGGAGAAAGAGGGGCTGGTATATGTGAGAATCACCAGCCCTGATCCAGAGAAGAATTTTCATGAGAATAATTGATTGTTGAATTGAGTCTGGCCAATACAGGTCCTGTACAGCTGTACAGGACCTGTACAAGAGGTGTGGTGTATTTGAGTGATCATACAGTTTCATACTGGTGTATTGAAACTGTATTGGGTGAATCCATCCTGTACAAGTATTGACAGGCTGTATTGATGTACCAAACTGTATGCATGTTTCAGAATGAAGATTGCTGAAACTGACTGCTGATGCAGATACTGGATTTGCTGATTTGAGGTGTTTGAGTGGGTGTATTAATGAATACCCTTACCCCTGATGGATGGTTGTTACAGTGGTCATATCTCAAAGGTTCACATTCCCTACCACCAGAAAAGATGGTACCACAATCTGATATGTGTAATTAGGGTATCATCCACTGTCCTACCTCTTCAATAGACTTTGTTAGTCTTGAAGCTCAATAATGCTTACCTTTTCTATTTTTCAGGTTTTCTTTCATGTCTGAACCTTCTTAGTAGTTTATCAGCATTTGTTATATCTTTTTCAAGTAGCCATTCATCTTCTTGAGTTGAATTTCTATACCTTACAAGGTATTCTCTTTCTTTTTTGTTTCTTGTCTTTCTTTCTTTAAGGACTTTTACAATTTTCTTTTCTTCTGCTTCCTCCAAGGGGGGAATTTCAAGTGGGGGTTTATTTCCTAGTGGAAATAACTCCTTGTCACTTGAGCTGTAAGGTTTTATTACACTTACAGGGAAATATGGGTGTTTGTTCATTAATTCACCTGTGAGTTCCTATGGCACAGCATTGGGTTCATAAAGTGCTTTTATCATAAATGTTCCTGAAAAGGAATCTTTCAATTTCTTTGGACCTGTTATGTTATTTAAATTAAGGGTTGATACTAGGACCAAGTCTCCTATTTTGAAGTGAGGTGTTTTATGACTTTTATCCCATCTTTCTTTCGCATATTTGGAAGAATCTTGCATACATCTGTTTGCATGGTGTCTTGCTTTGTCAAGAATTATCTTAAAGCTGCTTGCTGTTGGATGTATATCCCCTAAGTCCTTTTTGAGGGTATCATAAGGAATTCTTGGATTCCAACCTTTTTCTAGCATTGCTGCTGTTTTGCCAGTAGAAGAATGAATTGATTTTTTATATGCCAGCTCAAGTGCTGGTATTAGTGTACACCAATCATGGGTAAAACCATCAGAATCTTTGAGTTCTAGCCCATAAGCACAGAATCTTTTGATCATATCCTCTAGGGTCTGTATCATTCTTTCTGCTAGACCATCAGTTTGAGGATGATAAGCTGTTGAGAATGATAATTTTGCTCCAAACAAGCTATGGGGATTTTTCCATAATGCTGAAGTGAATTTTGGGTCTCTATCACTTATAATATTCTGGAATAAGCCTGTATGGCTAATGACTTTATTCCATATCATTATTGCTGTGTCCATAGCTGTGTCATCTTGGTGACATGGTAGTAACATGGGAGTTTTGCTATACCTGTCAACTAATACTAGGCATGCATTATAGCTCCTGTCTCCTCCTGGTGGTAATGCTGTTACCCAATCCATATGAACTATTTCCCAAGGGGATTTTGGTTCTTGGATTTGGATCATCATTCCAAATTTCTTTCCTGTGGCTCTGTTGGCTTTTTGAAATCTGTCACAGGTTTGGCAGTATTCTGAAACATCTTTCTTCCAATTTGGCCACCAAGAGAAGGTTTTCACCCTCTCTAGTGTTCTGTCTTCTGAAAGGTGTCCAGCTGCAACACTATCATGACACTCATGTAAAATAGTTTTGATCAGGGTTCTATCTGTTAAGGCCATAACACATGTGTGTTTTGTTCTATGGTAAAGGATTCCATCAAGGAGGTGGAATCTTCCTTCATCATATGCCTTTTTCCATATTTCATCTAATTTTGATGAAAGTGATGGGTCTTTGCAGTCTTTCATTAGAAGTTTGCTTAAGATATGGAAATTTTTGTCTATCTTATAGCTTTCTTTAGCTTGGTTAAAGAATTCTGTGCCAATGTCTGTAACACATATTCCTTCTATGTGGTGCTCTTCCTGTGGTACCCATGCTGGGTTGTTGGGGGTATTTGCTAGAGCCCATCTGCTAAGACCATCTGCATTTTTATGAAGATTACCAGATTTATGAACAATAGTCACATTTCCTCTATATTCCTGGATAGCAATTTGCCATCTCAGCATATGTCTATTTGGAGTTTTCATATTTAATAGAGATTTTACAGCATTACAGTCTGTAATCACATCAAATACTGTACCATCCAAGTAATAATATAATTTTTCTAAAGCCCACACTGAGCAGAGGCATTCCATTTGGCTTTCTCAATATCTTGCTTCTGTTGGTTTTATTTGTCTTGAAATAAAACAAATTGGTCCTTCCACTGGTTTATCATTGATAATTTTTGTCTGGTGTAGTGCAGCACCTAGTCCTTCTCCACAAGCATCAATGTAAAGTTTGAAGGGTAGTTTCCAATCTGGCATTAGAAGAAATGGGGCATTTGTTAAGGAATTTTTCAATTCTTCATATGCCTTGACTCTTTCTTCTGTCATTTCATAGACTGTTTGTTGGTCACATAGCTTATAGAAGGATTTAGCAATTTTTGCAAAGTCCTTTATATGCTCTCTATAGTAGCCAGCAAATCCTAGAAATGATTGCATTTCTTTTTTGGTTTGAGGCATTGGCTTAAGTAGTACTGCTTCTACTTCATTCTTGTCTATGCCTAGACTAAGTCCAGATACAACATGTTCTAGTGCTTTGAGTTCACTGTATGAAAAACGACACTTTTTTAAGGAAATTTTCATATTCACTTGCACTATTTTTTGTAGTACCCTTTCTAGTCTTGTAAGGTGATTTTCCCAATTTTCTGAGCAAACTATGATATCATCAATATAGATAATTAACCATCCTTCTGATAATTCTTCAGGAAATATGGTGTTCATCATCCTTTGATAATGGGAAGGTGCATTCTTTATGCCAAATGGCATTCTTAACTATTCAAAAATCCCACAGTGGACTATTATCCTCAGTAGTTTCTTGGCATTTTCTGTTAAGACATTTTGATGAAAACCCTTTAAGGCATCCATAGCTGTAATTAACTTAGCTTGTGACAATTGTGTTAATGTCTCATGGATTCTGGGTATTGGATATCTGTCTGGAATGGTATAGGTGTTCAGGGCTCTGAAGTCTCCTACCATCCTTGATTTTCCATTATTCCAAGTTATAATGACAGGTGTAGTGACCTCTACCTGTTCATTATGTCCTACCGTTCTTAATACTCCAAGGTCCATTAATTCTTTAATGTGTATCTCCAAGACTTCTCTAAGCCTTGGACTAGCTGGGTAAGCAGGTCTCCTTAGTAAAGGTGGGTAAGATTTTTCTACATTAAGAATTATATCCACTTCATGCCCAATTATGGCACCTAGTGGCTCCTTGTCAGTTGCAAAGGCATTTTTGTACTTAAATAAGAGGTCAATCAATTTTTCTTTCATTTTATCTGTTAATTATTGATTGAATTCAGCCTCTTTGAGCTGTTCAGATATTAAAAGGTTCTTTTCTGGACTTTTCTCTTCATTCTTAATAACTGTGATTTGTTTTTTGTTATTTAAGAAGCAAAACTTTTGTCTTTTGTTATCTCCTATGGTCAAATATCTTCCTTTTTGGTTAGATATAGCTATACCATAAATTGATAAGTAGTCATTTCTAAGTATGAAGTGATTACTAGTACAGCTGTCCATTACTACAAACTCTAATTTAATTCTGACACATTGTCAGGGGTGAGGAAAAATTAGTGTTAAATCAATTATTCCAAGGGGCTTCATGCTCTCACTAGCACTACTAAATTTGACACCTTGTATTGGCATAAGTTTTTCTTGCCAGTCTGGGACAATGGCTCTTAAATAACTTTTACCAACACAGGTGAAATATGCTCCTGTATCCAAGTTCACTTTTCCTTCTTGGTTATCAACCATAACAATACTTATACTTGATTTTCCAGCTGTATATCCCATTCCTTTTGCAGGTTTGGTTCTTTACATTTTGGCATCTTGTATATTTGTCAGGTTTGTGTCAGATGTTCCAACTTGTGGTAAGTTTGAGTCAACATCTAGTACTTCATGAATTATATCAATATTATTAATTTGTGCATTAATTATATTAATTTCATCACTTTCAGAACTTTCCGACTCTTCTGTTTCTTTTTCAGAGTCAGATTCCTCCTCTTTGTCATTGTGGTTTTCTGTTTCCACAATTTCATTAATCTTTGCCTTTTTGTGGCAATTATTGGCTAAGTTTCCAATACCTCCACATTTATGGCATTTTATTTTCTCATTATTGCTGGATGTATTGGGCTTGAAAGCTTCTTTTGATTTACCTTTTTTGATAAATGGTTTATTTGGACTTTTAATGTCCAATTTCCTCCAAGTTCTGCCAATTTTTGTTCTTGTCACTATGTCTTCTAGTGCATTAATATACTCTTCTGTGGAGCATGGTTCTATACACCTGCTTCTTAGGGCATGTTGTAGCTCTCCTCCTCATTTTTTAAGTATTTTCATGTGCACCATTCTTTGTGACATTTCTGGGTACAATGCATTGAGTCTTTCAACTTGTTTTGAGAACCAAGTTAAAGGTTTGTCTTTGTCTGGGTCAAAGAAAGAATTTTCAAATGCACTCTCTATCTTGTACCTCCAGGCATCATTAGCCCACTTGGTGATTATTTCTTGTTTCCACCAAGACCAGGTGTTTTTGCTATTTGTTTGTCTTATGCCATACTACCATCTTTTTGCAGATTTTTCAAACAATGAATGTAATCTTGCAGTGATTAATTCATCTGGTGTGGCATAATCTTCTTGTAGCATGTCAATTGTTTTGATAAATGACATGTGGTCATATTCACCTTCTCCTGTGAACGTTGGCCATTCTTTTAATTGAGGTGCTTCCTTCATTAAGACTTGTTTATTGTCTTGGTGACTCAAGTCTGTTATGAATGGATTTGTTAATTCCTCTTTTGGTTTAACAGGGCTTCTTATGTGAGAAAATGGTGTTGATAACTTTGGCATACTTGAGTTAGCCTCATTAATTTAATCCATTTTTTCAGTAATAAGAGTTATTTCACTTTGAATGTCATCTTTCAGGTGCATTCTTGCTTCATCACCCTTTTCCACATGGTCCAAAAGTAATTTTTGGTGTTATGAAGTCTTTTCTTCAAATCTTTCTACAGAAGTGCTTAATTTGTTTAATTTTTCTGTAAGATTATCAATACTCACATCATAATTGATTGTCAAAGTTTTTTCTTTGATATCACTTATGTATTTGTACAACTCTTGTTGTCCTTGTATTAATTTCTGAGTATTATCAATTAATACTTTTGTTTTATTATTTTCAATCATAGATTTTATGTTATCAATTTCTTTTTTATTTTGTACAACAAGTTTTGTTAAAGATGATAAGCTATTATTTATTTCTTGGAAAGATAATAAACTATTTTTAATGTCTCTAAGAGGTAAAATACTATTTTTAAGCTCTGTTAAAGTATTTACAACATCAGGAGACAAGGTTATTTCTTTGGGAAATGGGGTTATCTCATTCTTTGATCCTCTTTGTCTTTGAATTCCATCAAAGTTCTGGCCATGTTAAAGACATTGTCCATGGCATCTTTTTGGATTTTGGAGATCCTGTAGCTTGGGGAATATGGTTTTCTCCAATTATATTTCTTGTTCTTCTTCCCTTCTTGGGGAAGTGGGTTGGCTTGGGGCTTGCTGGTAGAAGCTACTGGGGAGTCTTCCTTGGTTGCCTCCTTTATTTTGGCATGATACTCCTTGATCTTTTTGATTTGAGGTTTGGATGATAGTGGATTCCATCCATTGGAGTATCTCACTATTTCCTCCTCTTTGAGGAACTTTTTCAGGATGTGCCAGGAGTTCATCACTCCTTGGTGTATTTGAGGCAACATTTCCCAATCTTTGTCTTTGTACACCGTGTAGTACTGTTTGTAATGGCTCATGTAAATGTGTATTTGAGCCCTCTGAATGTGATTTGTACCTGTTTGAGTCACTCATACTTAGTTTTAATTCTGGTTCAGATATCATGGGCATTTCTGGGACTTGCCTTTGGGATAAGGCACTTCCTTGTGTGGATTCTGCTGCTCTGGGGATATTGCCCTTCCTTTTCCCTTTTGAGGAATCAATTCTACCTCGGAGTCCCACTCCATCTCATTGGATGGAGTATTGGGAGCCTCTTCTGGTAGTCATATTTTAAGAAAAATAAGAAATAAGAAGATTTCAGAACAGGAATTCTTCTTATGGCAATTTATAAATGAGGTACTCACCTTCAGAGTCCTGAATAGTGGGTCCTGGAAAGCCCAATTTCATGGCTTGCTTTTTCTTATTGATTATTGGTGTTGGAGAGCTTTGACAAGTTTCTTCCACCAATCTTTCAACAGTGGTTTGGTTGTCCTCTGTTGGATTGTCTTCAAACACTAAAAAAGACAAATAAATATAAGTCTTTTATTTAAAAGTTTTATTTTTGGTAAGATATGGCAATTTTCCATGTAAAAATTGCTTTTATATCTTTTAAAAAGTGAAAATAATCAAGTAAATGAAATTAAAATGAATAAAATAACTTTTTTATTCGGTTTTATTATTTTTTATTATTTTTTATTTTTAAAGAATAAAATAAAAATGAATATTATTCTTTTATAAAATTAATTTATAATTGTCACAGGGGCTCTTCTAAAATGAAGAGGGCCTGGCACTCAGTGAACAGACTTACTTATGGAGGGCTCAGAAGAAAATACTCAAATGATAAGAGTAATGGAGTAAGAGGATAAATTCCTAGTCATAAAATAATAAGCATAAAAGATAAGAGAGACAAAAACAAAAGCAATAATAAAGAGCCAACCACAAATAATCCTGAGTCACTGTTTCAACCTGTTCAGAAAAGAGAAAAGGAATTAATAAGGATATGGCCACCAGGACTCTACTGAACAGGTGAGGGAAGGCTAAGACTAACTTAATAATTAATAAAATAATATTCCAAAAGTGAGAATAAAATAATATTAAATAATAAATCAACTATTTTAATTAACTGGGGGAAAAGCCCCCAGGTGGGTGAAGAGGGGCTGGTATATGTGAGAAATACCAGCCTTGGAGTTTGAGTGTTGAGATACTTGTCTGTATGCTGGAAGAAGTTGGATGTGGGATTGAATCCTGTATTGGTGAATCCAATACAGGTTATACAGTCAATACAGGTATTTGCGCCTGTATTGATTACAGGCCTGTATTTGGTGAATCCTGTATTTGGGTCTTGCCTGTATGAAAACTGTATTGAGGTTTGAAACTGTATTTGGATCTTGCCTGTATGAAAACTGTATTTGGAGAGTCTTGAATGAAACCCCCTTGCTGATTGGGTTTTGAAGGGTATCCATGATATAATGATTTGCTGATGATGATTGGAAATGCCCCTGCCTCCTTGGCTGTGACATTATCCCCCTCTTGAAAGTGGTGAGCTCTGAGCACCATAAGTATAGTGAGTCTTGATGAGCTTGCAATCAATTCAAACAGTTCTTTTCCCCAATTCCTTAAGATTTTCCCCTTAAAACTTCTTCTTCAATCAATACTCAAACCAATCTTCATTTAACTATTGTAGGTATTTTCCCATTGATTTTGATTCTGAATTTCCTCTGTTTCATTCAAACTGCCTTCAATCTTCATAAAAATTCCTTTAATCTTGTCTTGAGTGTCTTCATCAACTGTTCTTGAGTCCTCATGGCTTTTGAAAAGGTGGTTGATTTGAGTTTTTTGTCCCAAGGCCACTTGAAATCATCATAATTTTGAATTTAGAGTGTTGGCATAAGGTGGCCAACATTTGAAATTTTGGACTAAATGAGTAGTCCTGGCCAAAATCCCTGAGAATGTGAAAAAATGGGTTTTTGGCCAATTTGCGCAAAAATGCGCAAAATGCGCAAATGCGCAAAATGCGCAAATGCGCAAAATGCGCAAATGCGCAAATATGCCATATTTGCATAAATTGGTGAAAATGATGAAAAAATTGAATTATTGTGAAAAAATGGCCTAAAAGTGGTTTTTGGCCATTTTGCGCATTTTTGCGCAAAATGCGCAAATATGCGCAAATGCGCAAAAATGCGCAAAGTGCGCAAATTTTGCGCAAAATGCGCAAATGCGCAAATATGCCATATGTGGCATAAATTGGTGAAAATGATGGAAAATTTGAATTATTGTGAAAAAATGGCCTAAACGTGGTTTTTGGCCATTTTGCGCATTTTTGCGCAAAATGCGCAAATTTTGCGCAAAATGCGCAAATGCGCAAATATGCCATATGTGGCATAACTGGTGAAAATGATGGAAAAACTGAATTTTTGTGAGAAAATGGCCTAAAAGTGGGTTTTGGCCATTTTGCGCATTTTTGCGCAAAATGCGCAAATTTTGCGCAAAGTGCGCAAATGCGCAATTATAATGATTTTGGCCAAAAAGGCCTTTTGAAGGCTTTTGACAAGAAAAGGGCCCTTTTGCGCAAAAATGCGCAAAAGTGCGCAAATGCGCAAAAATGCGCAAAATGCGCAAATCACCCAATATGCATAATTAAGCATATTATGATAAGAATTGATGAAGAATGGCTGTTTTGATGTTTTGAGGTCTGATATGGCCAATTGTGCCAAAGTACATATCTTGATGAAATTGGCCAATTGGGCCATTTTGAAACAGTTTCTTCTATGAACTTGATTTCTTTCTTGAATATCTTCTTCTTATCCCCTCCTTGATTGGTCAATTGCCATAAACACCTTGCTGATTGGGTTTTGGCTTTCAATTTTGATCTTGAGGAATGAGTTCAATGCTGACATTCATATTTGACTCCACTGCCTCTGGTTCCCCGCCTTTTGTGATTTGGAGATGCCTTGGTTATGAAGTTTTAAAAAAAACCCTTGAAGAAATTTTGATGAGGATTATCTGTAGCTGGTCTTTACCATTACTAGTGTTTGCTCTTGATTATTGAATAAATTCACTCCCCAAACAAGATATGGGAGTTATGATTGCTGCTTTTGAAACAAGAAATGAAAAAATAAATCATACAAATAAAAGAAAATGAAATAAAAAATAAAAAATAAAAAATAAAAATGAAAAAGAATTGAGAGAAAAAGAGAGTAAAGAAAGAAATAAGAAATTCCTGAGGGTTGTCCTTCTTGTGGTGAGATTCTTGATTTTGGCCAAAATGTTCTGAAAGATAAAACCAAGAATTTGATGCTCACAGCGTGGCCAAGGTAATGTTTTTACAAGAATTAGACCCCTCAGGGATGCATACCAGGAGATGGAACTTACTTTCATAACTTCCACTCCCCACCAAGCACCATAAATGAAAATTGAAATATGCCATAAGATGAATTTGATAATGAATGTCTTGAAAGATAATTTATGGCATGATTAAAGAAAGAAGAGAAAATAAAAGAAAAGATTGGGCCAAATCTTGATGAAAGGTCCAAATCTTGAGGGTATTATGTTGCAAGGCCTTCTGAATCTGTCCAAAAAATTGACAAGTGCTCACAAAGTGGCCAAGGTGATGCTTACAACAAATTTGGGTAGAATACCCCCTTAAAGGTGCATGCCAGGAGAGGAACTTACTTTCATAAACTCCAATCCCCACCAAGCACCATAAATCAAACTCTTGAGGCATTTGGGCCAGGCTTGTCTGGATACAAAGTGTGAAAATCCTTGACAAGGTCTGGGGAGTTGGTAAGGTTGGAAGCTGGTTCCCAAGTTGTTCTTTCTGGGTCTTCATTGAATCCTTTCCACTCCACTAAATACCATAATGAACCTCTCTTGAGTTTTGAGTCCAGAACCTGAGCCACTTCCCACTCTTCTTGCTCTTCCACTATTACTGGAGGTGGTGGCAATTGGTGTCGATTTGGGATAGTTGATTGCTTCACTGGTTCTAACAAGGACACATGGAAAACAGGGTGAACTGACTTCCATTGTTGAGGCAACTTGAGGTGATATGCATGGCTGCCAATCTTCTTCAGAACTTCAAAAGGTCCCAACCATCTTTCTGAGAGCTTCTTGGTGGGTCTTGTTGTCTTGATGTTCTTGGAGGCTAGCCATACTTTGTCCCCAGGTTGGAAATCAGGTGGAATTGCTCTATTTCTATCTGCATACTTCTTGAATCTTCTTATTGCTGACTCTAATTCTTCTTTGACAACTTGCTGTACTGATTGGAGTTTTGTTGATAACTTTCCAGCAGGTGAATCTTGAGAAACATGGATTGAGTCAAAGCTGGGATTTCTTCCATAAATAGTGAAAAATGGAGACTGTTTTGTTGATGAATGTTCTGCATTATTATAGGCAAATTCAGCCAGAGGGAGCCAGGTGTGCCAGTCATCTTGATGGTAACTGACATACATCCAAAGATACTGTTCTAGAATCTGATTTACCCTCTCTGTCTGTCCATCTGTTTCAGGGTGAAAGGCAGTTGAAATATCTCTTGATATCTTGAGCTGCTGGCACAATTGAGTCCAAAATGATGAAACAAATAAGGAACCTCTATCACTAACAATACTGATTGGAAGACCATGTTTGGAAAAGACATGATTAATGAATATTTGAGCTAAATCCAAAGCAGTGATTGTTGAATAAGTTGGAATAAATATTGCCATTTTTGAAAATCTGTCTACAACTACTAAAATTGAATCAAAGTTGCTTGACAAGGGCAATTGGGTGATAAAGTCCATTGATAAGGAATTCCAAGGACCAGATGGAATTTGAAGAGGTTTGAGTAATCCAAACTTCTTATGGTGGATGTTCTTGTTTCTTGAACATTGCTGACATGAGGACACATAGTCCTTGATGATTTGATTCATGCCAGCCCAATAAAAATCCCTCTTGATGAGCTTGAGGGTCTTCTCCTGGCCAGGATGGCCAGCCAACGGTGAATCATGACGCTTTTGAAGGATATCCAATTGAATTTCATGATTGCCTGGAATGACTACTCTATCTTTGAACAATAATAATTTTGATTGAGGTTCAAGAGAATAGTCTGGGACTGATTCTCCTCTTGCTAATTTCTTGAGGATTTCCTTATAATCTTTGTCTTGCCATACTTGTCTTTGAATTTGATCAACTACATCTGAAAAAATATCAACTTTGATTGCAAAGAATCTTGACTCTTGAATTTCATTTTGCTTGAGAACTTGATGAAAATTTTGAGGATTCTTGCTGATGAAATCCACCCCCCTCTCTGGGTACACGTCGTCCCGACGTGACAAGGCATCTGGTAAAGTGGCCAGCCTGCCTGGGCGGTAAGTGATAACAAAGTGAAATTCAGACAAAAATTCAGCCCAACGGGCTTGACGACGAGTAAGGACTTTAGAGGACATAAAATATTGGAGAGAACAATGGTCTGTCAAGACCTCAAAAGAATCAGAAAGAGAAAGGAGAAAGGCTCTCCAGCGCTTGAGGGCCCAAACTATGCCAAGGAGTTCCTTGTCATGAATCTCATAGTTGAGTTCAGCTGGTAAGAGCTTGCGACTATCAAATGCAATGGGATGCTTTCCTGAGTCATTCACCTGACTCAGTACAGCACCCAAGGCATAATCAGAGGCATCAGTCTCTACAATAGTTGGGAGAGAAGGATTAAAATGAGAGAGGATAGGAGCAGTGGTGAAAGCTTCTTTGAGTATCTGAAACTGGCTAAGAGCTTCCTCATTGAAGATAAAGGGAGAGTCTTTTTTGAGAAGGGAAGTGAGAGCAGAGATTTTTTTGGAATAATTTCTAATGAAACGACGATAAAAGTTGGCAAAGCCAAGGAAAGATTGGAGGGCCTTGACGTTCTTGGGCTGAGGCCAATTGAGTATTTGCTGGACTTTTGAAGAATCCATCTTGAGGCCATCACTTGAAACAACATAGCCCAAGTATTCCACACTTGAGGCATGGAATACACACTTGGAGGCTTTAGCAAACAAATTATTGTCTCTCAGTCTTTGGAGAACAGAGGCCACATGTTTAACATGTTCATCCAAAGAGCTAGAGAAGACCATAATATCATCTAAGTACACTACAACAAAAATATCCAAATAATCTGCAAATATATCATTCACAAGATTTTGGAATGAAGCTGGAGCATTGGTTAAGCCAAATGGCATAACCAAATACTCATAACTGCCATATTTGGTTCTAAAGGCAGTTAAATGCTCATCCCCCTCTTTAATTCTCAGGAGATTATAAGCACCACGCAGATCTATCTTGGAGAAGATAGTAGCACCGTTAAAGACGGTAAGAAGCTGATTCATTGGAGGAACAGGATACCTGTTCTTCCTAGTGACAGCATTAAGTTTGCGGTAGTCAACACACAAACGAAGACCACCATCCTTTTTCTTAACAAAAAGGACAGGTGCTCCTGTTGAGGAGGAGCTTGGTCTGATGAAACCTTTCTCTACATTCTCTGAAATGTAGGCCCGCAGTGTTTCTGACTCATTCTTTGATAAAGAGTAGATAACACCAACTGGAGGTAGAAGACCCTCCAGTTCGATATGATGATCACAGGCACGGTGTGGAGGAAGTTTCTCTGCTTTCACTTTGGAGAATACATCCAAATATTTGTGATAAACAGGAGGGACTACCTTCAGCACAGTTTCAATCTCTTCTGGCTCTTCCTCCTCATCCCACTGCTCCTCCAGGGAGGCATGAAAAGATAAAGGAGGAAGGTCCATATCCCCTTGAAAGAGATGAAGTGAAGATATAGCAACATCTTCTCCAACATCTTTTATCTCTTTGAAGACTTCATCTCTTAATGGAAGTAATGACTGAGAGGGAAAAATGGAAGGGATATGGACAGAAGGAGGAAGGGAAGGTGTCTTAAGTTCACCAACCAGAGCAACACTGTTGACAGCAGTGGATAAGTCATTACTAGTAGAAGAAATAATACCACTAGAATCCTTATGACTAGAATCATAGGTGATCAATCCATTTTTCCAATCAATAATGGGATTAAAATGGTAAAGAAAATCATAGCCCAATATTAGGTCTTCTCCCTTGGGTGAATCTATGATAAAGAAATCCCATTCAAAGCTTGGGAAGGAAGGTAAATCAACAACCCACTTGGTATAATGGGTGATGAACAAGGAAGTGGATTCACTGGAATCCAGAATGAAAAGAGGAATCTTTTCAGGGAGCTCTGACATGGTCAATGAGTACTTGAGAACAAAATTCTTTGCAATAAAGGAGTTTGTAGCACCAGAATCAATGAGAATACTATAAAAAATATCAGAGATTGAAGAAAAAATAAGAAATTTTAAAGATTTCTTGACACTAGTATTCAGAGTGCACAATTGTGCTCTTGAAGGAAATAAGTGAGAACCATTGAACACATCATGATTCCCACTCAGGCTTTTCCCTGCTTGCTAGGGAAGCCTTTTGAGGACCCTTGCCTATTTTCAGGCCTCTTGAAGCATTTTTCAAATGGGTGCTTTCCACCACAATAATTGCACAAGCCTTCTTTGATCCTCCTCTCCTTTTCAGAACCAATTAATTTGTTGTCCTTATTGAGGAGAGCAGCATGAGGCTTGTCTTTGGACACTTGAAAATTCTTCCCCTTCTTATTCTTCTTATGATAAGGCTTCTTTGATGATGAACTTTGAGGAGGCTTGGAGGAGTTGGATCCACTGATTGGAGGCTTCTTCTCTTGATGACTGCCCTTTTCCTTCTGCCTCTCATGGTACCTGGTATCTAATTCCAAGGTAATATCCATGAGTTCTTGAAGACTATCAAAAGTTCCAGGGTGAGAAGCCAATTGGTCCAACAATCTTGATGCCAAGCCTCTTCTATACACATGAATATAGGCCCTTTCCCCCCAGTCTCCAATTCTTGACATCAAACTTCTGAAATCAGCTATGTACAAGGAAACTTGACCACTTTCCCTCATCCTCAAATTGTCCAACTCTTGTTCAGCTTTTCTGACTTCATTGGGATCACCAAACAGAGTGAATAACTGGGTTTCAAACAACTGCCAGTTATTGAGGAGGTAAGAAGGGTCTTCATTGGAGATATTTGAGAGGTAAGGTTCAATCCATTTGCCAGCTCTACCAGTAAGAAAAGAAGTTGAATAAAGCACCTTCTTCCTGTCAGAGAAGAAGTTTGCTGGGTCATTATGAAAGATTAATTGACAGGATTGAATGAATCCTCTCAATTTATGAGCTTTAGTACCATCAAAAGAATCAGGTGCCTTCATTGATGGAGTCTTGAATGCGGGGACTTTTGAAGTGTCCCTTGGGGCAACTGCTTGAGTGAGTTGACCCATAAACTGAGTCATTTGCTCCATCATCTTGAGGAAATTTGGTTCAGCTTGAGAGACAGAAGGTTGATTAGAAAGGGCTAGATTTGGAGCCTCAGGAGCTTCAGGAGCACCTGCCAAGGCAGCTGCCACTTCAGTCTCCTCAGATTCTTCCTCTTCCACAGACTCCTCCCCCTCCTCATCTTCAGCTTCCCCCAATCTACTTCTAGGCCCTTGAGAAACACCAGGATAACCACCCAATAGTCCAGAGAATGATCTTGATCTTCTAGACTTCACACCTCCTCTTCTGGAGGGTGCTGCTCCTTCCATCGGTGGTCCTCTGTCCAAATTTGCACTCAGTTGATGAACTGATGGTGTGCGGTCAAGAGGAGCCCTTGCTGTAGGAGTGAGAACAGCTTGATGTCTTTGAGATCTTGTATTCTTGGCTGGAGGGCTATGCTGAACTGGCATTATGAAAGAAGAATAAATAAAACTTGATGATACTTTGAATAGAAGAAGGCTTGACCAAAACAATCAAATGAAAATCTTGATGAACTTGAGAAATCAATCAATAATCTTGAAGTGAATCAATATGAATAAATCTTGAAGAGTGAATATGACAAAGTCAAATTCTTATGAATAATCAATTTCAATCAATAAGTCAAATCAAGTCAATCAAAATCAAATCAATTAAGTCTTGAGGAATTCAATCAATATCTTCAAAAGTCAATTCAATTTTCTTGAGGAATCAAATTCAAATCAATCAATTAAATCAAATCTTGAGGATAAATCAGTTATCTTGAGTAGTCAAATCAAGTCAATCAAATCAATTCAATCAAAGTCAATTCAAAATCTTGAGGTGAAATCAATGTCTTGAGGAATCAATCAATCAATCAATAATTTGAGAAATTTCAAAATCCAAAATCAATGAATACCCCAAATCAATAAAATCCCTGAATGAATAATCAATTAACCCAAATAATTCCACTCAAATAACCTGATAAAAACCTGAATTCAGACAAAAGAGAAATTAGAATGATAAAGAATAAAGTGAAATGGTCAGCAGAATTTTTGAAATGAGAAAGAGAATCAATTTTCATTTGAATAAAATGAATGAGATGAAAATTGATAAGAGAGAAAAATCATAAAAATCATAAAATCATGAAAAAATCATAATTGAAGAATGAGATAAATGAATAAAATGAATGAATGAAAAAGAAGCAATTATGAGTTAATTAAAATAATGTCACAGGGGCTCTTCTAAAATGAAGAGGGCCTGGCACTCAGTGAACAGACTTACTTATGGAGGGCTCAGAAGAAAATACTCAAATGATAAGAGTAATGGAGTAAGAGGATAAATTCCTAGTCATAAAATAATAAGCATAAAAGATAAGAGAGACAAAAACAAAAGCAATAATAAAGAGCCAACCACAAATAATCCTGAGTCACTGTTTCAACCTGTTCAGAAAAGAGAAAAGGAATTAATAAGGATATGGCCACCAGGACTCTACTGAACAGGTGAGGGAAGGCTAAGACTAACTTAATAATTAATAAAATAATATTCCAAAAGTGAGAATAAAATAATATTAAATAATAAATCAACTATTTTAATTAACTGGGGGAAAAGCCCCCAGGTGGGTGAAGAGGGGCTGGTATATGTGAGAAATACCAGCCTTGGAGTTTGAGTGTTGAGATACTTGTCTGTATGCTGGAAGAAGTTGGATGTGGGATTGAATCCTGTATTGGTGAATCCAATACAGGTTATACAGTCAATACAGGTATTTGCGCCTGTATTGATTACAGGCCTGTATTTGGTGAATCCTGTATTTGGGTCTTGCCTGTATGAAAACTGTATTGAGGTTTGAAACTGTATTTGGATCTTGCCTGTATGAAAACTGTATTTGGAGAGTCTTGAATGAAACCCCCTTGCTGATTGGGTTTTGAAGGGTATCCATGATATAATGATTTGCTGATGATGATTGGAAATGCCCCTGCCTCCTTGGCTGTGACAATAATATAAAATTATTTTTAATTTATAAAATATTTTTTTTAATCACTAGAGTCACTCAAAGATAGTTTTTTGCAAGTCTAAGGATGTGAAAAACCACATGTAAGACAGTACAATTGCTTTCCAAATGCCTCAATCGCTTTTAAACTCAATAAATATAAAATTATTATATAATTTTATGATTATAATTATAATTTATTATTGGATAAACCCAATTAGAATCTTTTTAAAGGTCTTTTTAGAGTAAATATCATAACCAGGCCCCCAAATGTAAGGTTTGACTATGAAAAAATAAGTAAAAACTACTAATATTTTACTTATTGCACTATGAATGTCGTTATAAATGAAATAAATAAGATAAAAATAATTATAATAATAAATAATTATTATATACTTATGGCGTAAAATAATTATATTATTAAAAAAATATAATAATATAATTTATATTATAAAAAATAATATATATATAATAAATATATTAATATAAGATAATTAATAAATTTAAAAGCACTTTATTATTGTTATTAATAAATAATAAAGGCGTGAACAATTGTTTTTTATTAATAAAAAACCATTAATAACAATAATATTACTAATATTAAAGTTATAAATTAATATAAATACTATTTATATTAGTTATAGAATTATTAAAAGTAATAATAGAGAAAAATTATTATAATAAGATAAATAACATACTTTTAATGCTTAATATAATAATTTTGAAGAAATGTATGCCTAGAAATCTAAATATAACTTATTGAAATTGTAGCTACAATAAAATTTAAGAGAAATTACAAATTTTCTTGATTTTACATGGAATGGAGGTTTTTAAGAGAAACTTAAGCAAAACAATTAAATAGTTGTAATAATCACGTCAAAGAGGAAGATTATTATAAAATTTTCTTTGTTATTTAATAATATAAAAGTTTCATATATAAAGAATAAAAAAATTACCTTTTTACTGAATGATTTAATGTTTTGTAAGCATCTGAGGGGGAAACAGAGTAAAAAGAGCTCTATTTATAGTAAATACCTCCCTCCTAGAGTGCAAAAAGGCTTCTAATAGACGTGCACTGATCATATCCACTGGAATTGATCAATATTTTAAGTTTTGGTGATGATTACATCATGATCAAACCATCTTATCTCATTATTACGCCATTATTTAGAGTTATCACTATAACTCTAAGTTTGATGACATCAAGGCTTGGCAGAGCCCCAAGATTCGTGGATTTTATTAGTTTTAATCATAAACTAACAGTATTCACCAATTATATCACTCATATTACTGTTAAACTTGATTTAAGGTTATATTGAGTGATCATAAATGATCAAATTGAGCTCAAAATTTGATCCTTAATAACTTTTAAGATTTACACGTTACAGCAATTCAGGGAGTGAATTCTAATAGCTTGGCATAACCGTATTATTCTTCCATAAGCATTTCATTACATCATCAAAACTCTATTTTTGATAAATTTTCTTGTAACTCATCTTTTCTGTCAAAATTTAATATTTTAGACTTCAAACCATGATTTCAAGAGGTTATACCATGAATATCATAATAAAAAATATATCATTCTTCACAAATGAACTATTATAATCCAACTGTCTACTTTTTTTTAAGTTTGGACCACTTTCACAACAAAGTGGTCAACAGCTCTGTTGATTTTAATCAATAATCCCTTACAGGTTTTAACCTTGTTCATAGCTTGTGAAATAAACTTCTCTTCTGTATTTCTACAGCGATTACGTGATGACTTTTGTTTTTGGTTCATCACTCTATCATGCATATTTCAAAAGATATTAGCTCAAATCCTTGAATATATGTGTTGACCAAAAAAGTGCATATATTCAGCTTAATTCCTTAAGTATTGACTTTGGGGCTTAGCTTCTTAATTGTTTTATATGTGTACTTTTATGGAGAATCCAATGGTACCATTTATTTTACATGTTGTTTCATTTGTCTTTGAAATAAATAAGGATTTATCTTTTTATGAGGTATTATTACTCATAACTCATTCAACATTGACTTTACAGATATCCCATAAAAATGGTATATGTGTATTTTACCATGGGGAATTAAATGTTATAATTTATTTCACATGTTTATTCGTTGGTTTTTAAGTTAAACCATGTTTTATGCTAATTTATGGCATTTTTGTAGTTTTAAGGTAATTATTTTAAATATTTCTTGTGACCTTTTTGGGTATGTGGTCATATGTCAAAGGTTCACAATGTGACTACCAACCCAAATATGGCTAAGAATACAAGTAGTGACAACTGTAAATATTCTTTTATTTCAAGATGAACATTAATTTCTCAAAGTTATCAATGTTATTGGAAATTTAATCACAGGTTGTATTTTCTGTGAATTTTTGAAGACTCAGTATTTCACATGGAATTATCAAAAATGGACTGTAACTAAAACTTTCAGGTTTACTCTTAAACTGTAGCTTTTTTGGTTTCTTTATGGCTCATACTGTTCTTGATTGGTCCTAAAATATTCAGAAAGATTCATAAATAATTTCATTTTTAATGTAGTTTTGAAGTTTTTACCTCATTTCTATGTAGAATTGCAAATAACACTATATAGCAGGTTTCTATGAGGTAAAGCAATGGATACTAGTACAAAAAGGGTTTTAATTACTCTTTTGGGGTTTATAAATGGAAAATGATTAAGAATGGACATGCTTACAGGAGTCTAAGTTGCTCTTTACCTCTCTGTCATGTCAAAATAGTAGCTCATTTGCAATTTTCTTATAATTTAATGAGATTTTAACTTGCTAACTAGGTTCCCAAAAGGTTTCAGTATACCAATTTGGCCAAGATCAGCCATGAATCCAAGCTTCAAAGCTATGCATGCCTCAGAGCCCTCAGAAGTTGGGTACCCTGGCTCTCTTTGATGTCTTTTGTCCCCCTTAGCTATTTTCACATCAAAAATAGAAATTCAAGCTTAAAGACTGATATTCATTATGGGTGTATTAAAACTGTATGTAAGACTACCATAATATTAAGTGCCACAAACATGCATAACACTATTTTTAGTATATATGTAACATTGGATTTCTCCCATTCCCATTATTTTGGTGTGAAATTGAGAAAAACAAACATTTTCACCCTTCTTTCATGTGGTATTGAAATATTTTCCATATTACCACCTCATAGATTTAATGTAAGCTTATTCACTCTATGGAGCTTCCCTAGGTGAAATTTTGTGTAGAATCCAAATCTGGTCTTGAATACATGTATTTACTTACTCAATAAACAGTTATTCATCTTTTCTGAAATAAGAAATGATGAATTTTGAATATATGCATGACTTATGGGTTATGCATAGTTCAGAATTTATTTTCAAAGAAAGTTGTGGCCTATTTGGGTATGTAAAATATAACTCAAAGCTCACAGGATTGCTGAGCATAAATGGTGCATAGTGGTTTATTATACCATATATGCACCATGCCTGGATCCTTTGGTACAGGTCCATGAATGAAGGAAAAGACTTCCCCTGCACTGGGGGGAGCCTTTCTGGACCTGAGCTGACAGCCACTGGTGTTTTCCAGAGGCTATGGGTTGGAATTGGGGCCCATGGTTGATTGTGGCCAACCTGTGGTTCTTGGCCAATTTGGTGTCCTGGGGTCCTTTTGGCCAATTTGGAAATCTTGTGATTTTGGGCCAAAATGGGCTCAGGTGGGCTCACTTGTGGTTTGGGATCCCCCTGGCCTTGGGGGCTGCTGGACGTCCCCCTTGGCCCCTTTTGGCCTCATTGGATTTAGGCGAAACAGGTCCTAAATTGTTGCGCAGACCACAACTTACAGACCTTACAGCCACAGGCTGTAGAGGCCATTTAGGCCATAGACTCCCTAATCAAAGGGGGTGGGCCATAAGCCCTGCAGGTGGCTAGAGGGGCCAGAGGCCCCTGGAAGACAGAAGCAACCCCCCAGGCCCAAAGCAGCAATATTGGCCTGGGTGTTGGTGAGGTGGAGAATTGGCCAAGGAGGCCAGAGGAAGTGGATATGGCCCAAGGGCCAATTGGCCATAGAATGGGGTCAGGCCAGATTTGCCATAAACACCCATTGGGGGGTTATTACACATGGTTGTGACACTTTGGCCCCCTTTTCATCATTATATTTGGGCCATAAAGGGGGCTAGGGGTTCCATAGGCCATGGGTCATAGAGGTGGTAGGGGGCCCAAATAGCCCAAAATGGCCATTTGCACCAAATCTCCCAAATATAAGGGGTCAGGACAAAGGCCTGAAGATCCCAAGTGGATCCTAGAATATTGATGAGACCCCCTAGGGTTTAAATAAAGTATAATTACATTGGAGGCTCTTTATGAAGCTATATTTGATGGTGAAAGCCCAGAATGAAGCCATGTTTGATGGTTGAGGCCAGATTATCACAATTAAGTGGGTGTGGCCCAACGGGCCAACAATGGTAATAATGGGAAATCAGCCACATGCTTATTATGGTATAGGAGTACCATAAATCCATTCATGGGTGTTGCTCCTGTGGTTGTGACATCAACTCCACAGTCTATCCATGGAAAGGGTATCCATAAGATAACAGATTCATCTTTAATCATAGTCATTATTCCAAGATATTATTCCATTACATATAGAGACCTCATATATTGTATAAAATTGTCTTCAGTTCATTTCTTATTACTCCTTCCTTTTCTTAGCTCTATCTCTATCAACTATCTTGTCCCTTAAACTGTCAATCTCAAAGTCACCATCTCTTCCTCCTTTCTCAAAGCTTTTCCTCTTCTCATATAACCTCTCAAACACTGATATTCCTGTCTTCTTTTCTCTTGCAATTGAAAATATACTTCATTTAAACTTATTTTTTGAATGTTACCTTTGTTGAGAAAAATCCTTTAACAAGTTGTGAGAAAATCTCTCACCTGCAATATATTCTGCTAAAATCCAAGCTAAATGTACTTTTAGCCTAATAATATTGATCAATTTCATGCTTAATGTAATGATTTGAAACTATATTTAAGAATATTGAAACTTCACTCCAAAATTATTGATTGAAGCTAAACTTCATTTAAAAACATGTTTATGAGTCTACTAACCAGAAATTATTCTTAACATCGGATTTCAACTGACATGTAGCTTATTGTTTTGAATCAAGGCTAATTCAATAAGCTATCACATATTTGATAATAAATGAAATAAATAATTCAAGAACTCAGTCAATAATTTCAAATTTCAATGTTCTTTTTTATGTATAATTTTACTAATAATTATTATATATGAGAAAAACTGGATTTCTCACTCCATAGTTTTATATTAATAAATATTTAATACAATGATCCTAAGAGATTCTTCAGCTATTGAAAAGTTCAATTTGAAAATTCAAATTCTACTGTTGATACTTTTGATAGTGCTAGATGCTTCATTTTTTTAAAATATTCTTCTTCCAATAAGCCTTGATTTGTATTTTGATATCCATTCATACATTCAAAACTTGAATTCCCTTTTTATAATATACTCAAGTCTATAATTTACTAAAAAAATGCATTCTTTTACAGTAAAAACAAGCTTTCTCTACTTTAGCTATAGATAGCATTAAAATAAACCATACAAATTTTCCGCATGAAATTTGAAGGAAATTCGACCAGTTTTTTCATTGACAAATAATAAATTTAGAAATCGATTCTTGGAAAATTTTGGTATGAATAGTCCATTTATGAAATTCTTATGAAAAAAAATCATGAATTAAGAAATCTTGTGAGGCTATCAATTTGTAATAAAAAAATCAATTTACAGCCCAAGCATGCAGAGATTGCAGTCGCATACCACTAGAAGTGAAGTTAAGGTTTGCCATTGTTGTATTGTCATCAGTTTTCCTTTCAGCTTAGTCCGTTTATATTACTCATTCAAAAGGGCTTCTCATCCTACTCATAGCCCGAACAATCAACCAATTTCTTTATAGGGACTTTCAATTAAGAAAATTTCACTACGAGACTAAATTCAACAAATATTATTTTTTATTTAATCATCCAATGTCTTCAAATAGAATATTAAGAATAATAATATATATATATTGGAAACAGTTGAGTTAGAAGCGAAATTGAGGTTTCATATCAAAATTTAATTTTGAAAAATTCAAGAGGAATTGAAAGGGATATCTTAAGAATTGGAGCGTTTGATTGTCTAGGAATGAAACAACGGTCTAAAAATGTCAAAAAAGAAATCAGTTTTCTTCAAATTTGTTTTTGAGGAAAGCGAAACTTCAAAAGTCGACTTCAGGCAAGATCACTCAATAAGCTCTATGAATTACTTACTGAATCCAAATTTCTCCCAGGGAGCTTCTTTCACGTAAGATTCTCCATGGCGAAAGTTGAGCACATCGCATATTTTGCGCAATCTGCTGATGTTGCCTTTTGTTAGAATGATGAGTGGTACCCGGAGCTAGCTCAGTCACAACAAAGTCTTTCAGCTTTGGTTCTGTACACATCTCAAGCAACCTTCTTGTTTCATCTTCAGTACCTTCTATTTCGATGATTAGCTTCCCAAACCATTTCGGGTGGACCAAGCCTTCATCTTGGTACGGAAAATCAAATTCTGCGACCCTTTTCAACATTCCAGTTTTGCTACCAGGTTTGATATCGACGCAAGACCGGTATACACTTCTTCGAGCTCTGAGTCCCAAGAACCTCGATTGGCTGTCATGAAAGCTCTCAGAGACTTGGTCATTGCATATATTTAAGTTCTTCATTGCTTCGTCCTTGAAATCTGTCATGTCGAGATAAAACACAGGGGCTGTTTTGGAAGCTGTTATGATGTGATGGTAAAACGATGGTGGGAACGTGAACATATTGAGCCAATGCTAGAAAAATTAAGGATATGCTCAAGGCTCAGTTCTTTGGAATTGGAAAAGGAGTTGATGCATCTAATGAAATTACTTACAGGAAGATGTCCAATGGGGTCCCATAGAAATTCTAGCTGTTTTAAGCGCTTTCCGTCATAAATTAAGCGCCCTTGGTTCGCCACGTTTCCCATGGCTACGTTCCAACAAACGTCACCCCGTTTCAAGTAATAGTGAATTCCAGATCTTGACAGCGAGAGTTAAGCGAGGGAAAGAGCCTTTCAGTAAGGAAAAAAGTAAAAGAATTCATATATGAAGTGAAGGGTGCCCCCTTAAAGACTTACCGCCATATTTCTCGTTCACACTCCATCAGCTCTTCGACTGATAGCGATTGGTTTACGGTAGGAACCCACACTTGTAAAATTGCTGGTTTTTCTCGTACATATAAGGTTCTAAGAGGTTTTCTCAAGTAATTCTTACATGAGACTACAGCCGGGAAGTAATTACGTTGCTCATCTGGCTGGGAACGCATTCGCATGAGCAATTTGTTAAAAGCCCTCATGGACTCCCGAAGAATTTTAATAGTCGGGCTTGCCAAAAGTCCCAATTTCGCTTGGGTTGCAAGTTCAAACAACTCGCTTTCTTCATACTCTAGCCTAGTGTAAAATTTTTGAAGATCGCTCAAAGTTATGGAGATCAAAACGGAGTTTTCTAGTGTTTTGGAATTAGTAGAATCCAAAGTCTTGGGTAGTAACCGATTTTTCATTAGTCTTTCTTTCAAAGCCAATTCGTGAGGCATAGTGCTGCTTTCTCCCTGTGTTTTCAAGTTCAAATGTTTACCTTCGGTGTCAAGAATTGGGATACTTGGTCGGTAACCAACTGCTCCTAAAAATCTTTTCAAAATAACCTCTTTGGCATCTCCATCAGACAATCCCAACCTTAACTTTTGGGAGATCTTCATCAAGACCAAAAAGTCGAGATAGTTAAGCTCATTAAGAATTCTGCATAAAACTGTTCGTGGAAATTCTAATAGACAATGTTCAAATAGGTTTTTGGGAGAATCCATTAGCAGGTTTCTATTTATTTGAAGTTTGTTGCAAGATTGGGATCTTCTTTGACGAAAAGATAACTTCGATCCTTCTAAATTAGAAATATTTTTACTCCATTGGCTTTCCTTTGAATCGTGAGGAGAACCTTCAAACGGCATCCGCTTTTCTTTCACCGACTTAGTATACAGCTCATTCCAAGGCTTGTTTTCAAGGGAGTTATTTTTGTGAATGAAATTTGTTTGTGTGTTGGAACCACTAAAAACTGATGTCTTGGTATTTTTCCTCTCTTGAGTTCTTTTTCTTGAAGTTAATGAGGGAACGCTAAGAATACTTGAAATTTGGTTGTGAGACATCTTTTCCTTTCCTTCCAAATGCTCCTGATCTCGCTTTGATAGGCCTTCTTCTGCTAAATACGAGAGTGAGACCTTTTCTGTTTCTGAAATAAAATTGGGTTGCGGCTCGGAAACGCAGTTATCAGCCTCGTCTTTAGAAGACGGAATTTCATAAACCGAGCGAGTCGGCATGTCGAGAATGGAAAGTCGTCTTGGAGTATCAGTGCTATTCAAGCACCAAGAGGACGCACTCGTACCTGAGCCTGATTACAACGTCAAGAAGAAATCAATCTCATTTAAAAGCATTAGTTTGGAGGCACGACACCCTTACTTGGAGTTGTAAAAGACCTCTGCTTAGAATCGCCTTGCAAATCACGAAGACATAGTTCTACATCAGTGCTTGGTGAAAATTCGAGCTGTGTAGTTGTGCTAGGAGCTTCTGAAGAAGACGAAGAAAGCTTTCGTAAAACTCCAGTAAGGCTTTCTTTGAAAAACTCCTTGCTGTGGCGACGGTCTGCAAGCAAGATCTTTTGGGCTAGAGGCACTGCCTCTTCAATGTCTAGTTTCGACTGGGTACAACCTAAAGTTTTGTTTTCTTTCTCAGAATCCCCAGACGCCGATTGTCCTAATTTGATATAGGAATGAGTGATGTTCGTGAGGAAATCAGATTCCGGTAAGTCAAAATTGGAAGGACTTTCAGAAGCCTTGGAGCTTGGCGACAGCGAACGTTTCGGTTGGAGGGGAGGTGAAGTGCTTGCAGGGGAACTGACACCCCAAAAAACATTTAACGGTGAATATGGTCGAGATTCACAAGATTGTCGCAGAGCTTTGGTGTTTGAATCTCCAAGAAAGTGTTGCACTGTTTTCGCGGCATCTATGCGTGTATCTTGCTCTCCGAAAGCCCTCATCATTGAAAAATGCTTGCATTTCCTCGTTGTTTCTTTAAAATGCGACTCTAGTTCAAGAGAGGCCCTTAAACTTGCCTTTATTGTTTCTTGGGTTGTGCTACTGCTTCTAGTTTTTTTGTGGCCTTTGAACGTCGGCTGAACCTCGCAAACGTTGTGAAGTACTTTAAGCTTTTTAGGGGAAGCCCCGAGATTCAGTTGGAGATCTTGGTTGAAAGATATTGATAGGTCGGAGTTTGTCAAAGCGCATGGCATATTCTGAGACAAGCTGCGCTGATCATCTTGAAGAGAGTTTTGACTTACTAAGCCCTTTTTTATGAATTCTAAGCTAATTGAGTTCGTATTTTTCTGTTCGCGCTTTTGTCTATTTGGACAATTGGAATATCCAGTTTTTGTAGTTTTGAGGTTAACTCGAGGAAGAGTGGCTCCTTGTGTCGTTTGTGACGTATTTTCCGAGGAATTAACGGTCTCTGGAAGAAAGTTTTTGTCGGTCGGATCACAGGGGTTTGTTTTTGCTGAGGTTTCTGGTTGGCTGTTTGATTGACGCGCTGAAAGAGCTTTTCTTATCTCCTCAAGTTCCTGATTCAGTGGCACGTTACCAACACCCAATAGGATAGAAGATCCTGAATGGGACTTAAAATGAGTTTGAGGAAACTTTTCGAGGCTGGAATTTGGATTACAAAGTGACAAACTGCGTTTCTGCATACTTTCTGTTGCACTCCGCTTTTTTCTGAATTCTAAAGAGTTTCTCACACGATAATGTTTTTGAGAGAAAGTTCCAGCTTCCGGTTCCATAGAGTTGTGAAGGCGGATAGCTCTCAAGCTATTATCTGAGCTATGCTTATCATATGTAGAAGAGGTATCGGCATATGACTCTATCTTTGATGCGCTGCAACACGATGCAGAGAAAGCTGAAGAGCTTTCAACGGAACCCGGAGTCTGATTTGAATACGAAAATTGTTTTCCTTTCTGATTACTTAATTCTACTGAACCTGATCCTTTTGGGCCTTGAACTGAATCAGAAAAATGCACTTTGGTACGATGAGTTGACAATGATATATTTTCTTGGTTGGCTATGAAATTTTGAGGTCTTGTTTCAGTAGGCAGGGGTGGTAGTGCTTTGGTTAGGAAAGGACCCAAAGGCTTTCGGCGAAGTTTGTGGGATAATCTATACCGGGGAATCAATTCAATGACAGAGGGTGTGAGTATTGCTGGGCTGGTAGCTGATGTACTAGAGACTTGGCTGTTTGTGATGTTAACGTTAGGAATTGGACCCGCGTTCGAGCCAATTTCTCGAATGGTATGTGCTTCTGATTGGGATCACAACAGGTATTTTGGTTGATTTCTTAGTAACGCACATAAACATTGCAGAGGAATTTTGTTTGGAAAACGAGGGAAGAGCTTTGTTGTGACGAGACTTACCCGTGTTTCCAAACATGACCTTGGTCAACAAATTTTTGTTGATAACGAGAGGATGGGTTGGGTTATCAGGAATACATTTGAGCTCTGAGAATTGCGTCGCTTGAGAAAGGCGAAGGTGCTGATGTGGGCTAAGCTCATTTAGCGGAATGTCGCCATCGGCTGCTGGACTAGTAAACAAACATGAGGAAGATCTATTTTGGATAGCAAATGCGAGGAGCCCTGTTGATGCTCGCTTTGGTTTGGTTTCGCTGGGCGCACACTGAGCTGCCTTGATGGAAGCCATTGAAGACAAAAAAGATGAACAGGGGCTAAAGGAGTCAGGCAAGGAGCAATCTCTGGTGGGAAGGGACCTCGAGTTTTGAGAATGAGTTGCGAATGGAAATATCTTTTTCAACCGGACCTCTTTCAGCATTTCATAAAACTCAGCGCCGGCACCCGCGGATAGCTGAAACTGAGAGAAATTTGTGGAACTCATTCGTTGGGTGAAGATTGATGAGCCCTGAGTAAGAATTCGTCTTCCAAACTGACGGCTGTCTTGAAACTTTCGCACATGAGCCCGAGCAACGAGCGGAAAGCCCTCTCAGCCGATGCTCAGATGCAGCTTTGACCTGAGGCTAGGTTCCACGAGCTGCAACGAGTTGCATTGCACGCTGGAGTATTCTGATGCCGGTGTTGGTTTGCAAAGTGGTGCGTTGGCGCCCAGGTAACAGATGTATTCTGGTAGGCTATAATTGCTTGTTCACTCAAGGCTTGCATCAAACACCCAGAATAAAGAGCATTGAAACAAGCTTTCCCAATTCAAATTTTGCTTTTCCGGTAGATACTGAGTTTCTTTGGATGAAATTTGAAACCAGCACGGAAAGTCTCACTGATTTATTTGAATATAAAGTTGTGGGATCACACTTTGGGCGTGGACAAGGCGCAAGAGTAAGAAGAAACTTGTCTCAAATTCCCAGCCAAGAAAGCAAGTCTGGCTGCAGTCTTAGCCTGAAACCAGTCTCGCAGACTAATGAATTGAGCCAACTCCACTACGTTGATGATCAGCTGAAGCTTACTTGGAGATTTCGTTATGGCGCGTCGTGATGATAAGTGCTTTTTGCTCCAAAAAAGTCTCCCAAAATGTTTTCATCTAATGCAACCCATGAAAATTAGCCGTCTAGTGAAACACATTCTTGCCGAAACTGGCCAGCCCCTTGCCCTGGCGCCTTGCTGAAATCGACGTGCTGAAAAACTGATGCCTCGGGAGTCCAGCTTTCGGCACTGTTATACTGGTCTCCTTGTGCTGCTTGCAATCCATTGAGTGCTCAAGTTGCTCAATATATACAGCAAATGCCAAATGTACGCTACAAGTCTCACAAAAGATGGGGTTGGTAGCATTTCGGTGCAGTAGCTGATCAGCAGTTTGCATATTCCAGCGGAGTGCACCTGAAGATCTTGAGCGGGTTGTTGTTTGGCCACTGACACAGTTATTTTTATCCGAAAGCTCCACTGGGCATGGAAGCGCCCAGCTCTCCTGTCTTTTACATATTTTAAAACGCATTCCTTTGATTTATATTTTCTCAGCAGGCGCCATCATCGATTGGGCTAACATGTCACTGGTCTCAGCCGCATCAAGAATTGATTAAAATTTTCTGATTTGGAGTCTCCCATATGTAAAATAAACTGTTACTCAAATAAAGAATCAGGCATTTGCCTTATCCTGGATTTTTCCATCTCCTCATCAGATTAGGTTCCCTTGGTTTGACGACAATTAAGATGGAAGTGATTTTGTGCAATCAAGGCTAGCAGCGATGGAAAAGATGTTTGACAAAGAAGCTAACTAGATTTGGAAAACAAAGAGAGAAATAAAAAGATTCTTTCAAAACTAATTCAAAGAGAACCAAGCCTTTTGTCTGTCCATAACCAGGACGCTTTCAGGCAAAGCCACTCACCCCAAAGAAAGGGTGGGTCACGTCCAGGATCAGGTCAAAAAGCTCTAAATTTATAACAGCAGAGCCTGTATCATTATTAGAATATAATTACCTATTTATTCATTTTGAAATAAAAAGCTTTTTTAATAGATCAAAATCATTTGGGAAGTTTTTTCAGTATATATCCATTTCATAAGCTTATGGTATCAAAATTGATACCTAATAAGCCAGCTTTTCCATACGATTTGATAAGTGGATCAGGTTTAATGACTCTTTTTTTCCAAAACAACCTAGAAGGCCAGTTTGATTCAAGAGCTAAAGAAAGCTCCAATGAAGCATTCAAATGGAATCGCCATTATGTGATACTAAGGGGCCTGGTTGTAAAGTGCCCTGTCCCGCCAAAAACTTGGGATAGGATTAAAATTTTAAGTTAAAAGTATCTCAGCAGATTTTATGCCCTAATTCAGGTAATAAATATAAGAAGAACTGATTTGTAAGGTATATTAATACCTTATGAGTGAACTAAGTAGCGACAACAGCAGAGAGGAGCACACCTGAAGGTGTTAGGTAAGAAGAGAATAAGAGTCAATGAGGATTTGTCAACTGTTATTTATAATCTATGCTACAGTGATTATGGTTACAAATCCCATTCCATTAGAGAGTGGGGTAAGCATAATACCTGGCTGTGACAGGATTTTATATCTCTTTTCTTATGAGTGCCAGATGAGTTGTTGTAGATAGCATTTTCTTCTGAGACCCCCCCTCACTCATGAGATGAGGAGTCCTAAACTTCTTACAAACTTCTCATGTGCTGGTTGCGGCAGAGCTTTAGTTAGTCCATCAGCTGGCATTTGTTGCATTGGAATGTATGTGATATTGATTTTCTTCTTCATTGTCATTTCTTAGATCCAATGGAATATTGTGTTGAAGTGCTTGGTTTGTTTGTTTATTTGTGGATTCTTTGCAAGCACAATGGCACCTTGGTTGTCCCCATTTAGTTGTAAGGGGTAATTTACGTTCATCCTTAGGTCTTGAAGTAGTAATGCAGTCCATATAAGGTCTTTTCCTCCCTCAAAGTGGGCTTTGTACTTGGCTTCACAAGAGAATGTTGATATCGTGGAATGCTTCTTGCTTTTCCAGTTGATACAGGAATTGCCAATCATTGTCATGTAGCTTGTTATGAATTTCCTTGTGTCCTTGCAATTAACGTAGTCAGTGTCACTAAATGTTTGGAGACTCAATGAGTTTCCTCCTAAAGTTAGAGCCAAAGAGATCGTGCTTTTAAGGTATTGTAGGAGATGTTTGAAGGCCTGCTGGTGCTTGATTCCTAGATTCTCAAGAAATTGGGAGAGTTGAGACATAGTGAATCATAGGTCACCTCTGGTGGCAACTTGGAGATAGCTTATTTTACCAATTGCTTGTTGGTAGTTGATTTTTAATTCTTTGAGCATGTGCTTTTCTTCCTCAGAGGCTTCTTGCAGTCTTGATTTTGGTACCATTGGTGTTAAAACTGGCTTGCAATCTGTCATTTGATATTCATCCAGGAGATTTTTGGCATATGTAATTTGGGACAATGTCAGTGTTTTGACAATTTTGTCCTGACGGATTTCAATCCCTAAAATGTAGGCTGCTGGACCCAGGCCCTCCATTTTGAATTGGGCCTTAATTGGCTTTTTGAATCAATTGACATTGTTTGAGGGGATTGTTAGGTCATCAATGTGTATGTGTACATAGCACTCCCAGTCTTGATCTGTTGAGATGAATAGGCAAGGATCAGACTTGCTGGGATTTAGTTTAATTGACTTGAGGTAATTTGAAATGTCAAGATACCAATATCTTGATGCTTGCTTTAGTCAGTATAAAGGTTTCATGAGTTTCCAAACTTTTCCTTCTCGATACTTAGGTAGGAATGAAGGGATCTTCATGTAAATTTCTTCTCCTAATTTGGGGTTCAGAAATGCGGCTACTGCATCCATGTGGTGGATATCAAGGTCTTTCATTGCTGCAATGGTTAACATACCTCTTAAGTAACTAAATTTTCCTGTTGGTGAGTAAGTGTTTTTATAGTCTACTCCGTGTTTTGTGAGAATCCCTGTGCACAGATTCTTACTTTGTTATTAATTAGATTTCCTTGATGATTGACTTTTGTTTTGAACCTGATGGAGAAACCAATTTCTTGTTTATCTTTTGGTAGATTGGTTTCTTCCACAAATTCCCTTGAGTATAGGTTGAGTAGTTTGTTATTTAGCACAGCTATCCATGCTTCTTGATTGGGTGAACCCATAGCTTCATTCCAGTTCTTAGGGTTGGGTGAATGACAGTTGATGCTTGCCATTTTTGCACGTTGTCTGGTTTGAAGAATATTAGATTCATCCAAGTCTGCTGAAACTGTTTTTGCTGCCTTGTTTGAGGTGAGTTTGATTTCACATCCAGGTTTTCCTGGTGTTTTGATCAAGATTTGTAAGATGTGACTATGAAACTGATGATAATATTACTATTGATCAACAGTACTATGTCTGTTCTTATGAAATATAATAATAAAAAATTATTATAGCCAAAATTAAATAATTATAAAATTATTTCTTTCACGTGTTATACACTACTAGTGATTATAACAGTGAGCAGTAATTGTCTACAAGAATCAATTACAAGAAGAATTTAATAATAAAGACTTCTTTTATTAAAATAATAAAATTATTTTAATATATATAATTATCTCTTACAAGAATAATTATAAAGATAATTCTTGAAGAAAACTATTACTAGAGAAAAACTTTAAGAATTAAAGATAAATGACTCACTAATACTTTAAAGAACTTATTGATAGATAAAAGTAGAGAAATTTGACGTGGAATTGTGGATTTAAGGGATCAAAAGGATTTATAACAGTATTACAACAATATATAGTTGGATTCTATGATTTCACGTCTTTCTGGTTGATTCTGAAAGATTTAAAACACTTAAGATTAGCTTGTAACTAATACTTACTTGTTGGTAATAATGATTTAATAAATTGATAAGATGATGATCTGGAAAAAACAGCAAGAAGAAGCTTCTTTTAAGTCAACAACAGCTCACAGAGGCGTGCCATGGAGCAAACTGAAAAACCAGTGAGTGAGAAAACAATAAACCTTTTTGGATTAATGATTGCATCATCTGTTGTCACGTAAGATTATCATAATTACTTAATTGATGCTTTTACGTGACTACCAACCCCAATATGGTTAAGAATAAAAGGAGTAACATCTGTAAATCTTCTTTTATTCCAAAATGATCATTGATTTCTCAAGGTTATCAATGTTATTGACAATTTCATCACAGGTTTTAATTACTGTGAATTTTTGAAGATTCAGTGTTTCACGTAGAATGGTCAAAAATGGACTGTAAGTAAAACTTTTAATTTTACTAGTAAAACTGTAATTATTTTTTGTTGTACTATATATAATAAAGTTCTCCATTGGTCCTGAGAGTTTCAGGAAGATTCATTAAGAATTGTATTTTTAATGAATTTTTGAAGTTTTTACCTCATTCCTACGTAGAATGGTCAAAAATGGACTGTAATTAGAACTTTTAATTTTACTAGTAAAACTGTGATTCTCTTTGGTTGTATCATAGATAATACAGTTCTCCATTGGTCCTGAAGGTTTCAGAAGGATTAATTAAGAATTGTATTTTTCATGAATTTTTGAAGTTTTTACCTCATTTCTACGTAGAATTGCAAATATCAGTGTTTCACTGGTTGCTATGAGGTAAATCAATGGATACAAGTCCAAAAAGGGTTTTAATTACTCTTTTGGGGTTTATCCATGGAAAGTCATTAAGAATTGACGTGGTTACAGGAGTCTAAGTAGCTCTTTACCTTCTTGGCACGTCAAAATAGCAGGTTATTTGCTATTTTCTTAAGATTACAGTAGGTGTAACTTGGTAACCAAGTTCCCAAAGAGTTTTAGTTTACCAATTGGGTCAAGATGAGCCATGGATCCATGCTCTGGGCTATCCACGCCTCTGAGGCCTCAGAAGTTGGGTACCCTGGCTCTCTTTGATGTCTTTTGTCCCCCTTGCTTATTTTTCACGTAAAAATAGAAATTTAAGCTTAAAGTGAGATATCCACTATGGGTCTACCAAAAGTCCATGTAAGAATACCATGATATTAAGTGCTCAAAACATGCATAACACTATTCTTAGTGTATATGTAACATGGAATTTCTCACTTTCCCATTATTTTGGCTTAAAATCAAGAAAAACAAAAATTTTCACAGATCTTTTATGTGGTATTAATGATGTGGTATTGAAGTATTTTCCATTTTACCACCTAAAAGAGTTAATTTGAGCTTATTCACTCTATGGGGCTATCCTAGGTGAATTTTTGTGTAGAATCCAAATCTGGACTTAAATCCATGGATTTACTTACTCAATAAAAAGTTATTCATCTTTTCTGAAATTGAAAATGATGAATTTTGGATATATGCATGACTTATGAGTTATGCATAATTCAAAATTTCTTTTTAAGATAATCATGGCCTATTTGGGTATGTAAAATATACCTCAAGGCTCACATTCCCTCCCACCAAAAAATAAAATTGTACTACAATTTTATTAGTGATAAAAGAATAAGGCCCCAAAGGGGGGTAATGTCCACTGTCCAACCTCTTCAAATCACTCAGATCAAGTAATTTAAAGCACATTTATAGACATATTCAGGCTTGTGGCCTTCTTTCATGTCTAAATCTTCTTAAGAGTTTATCTGAGTCAGGTATTTCTGATTCTGCCATCCATTCATCTTCATGTACTGGATTTCTATATCTGACAAGATATTCTCTTTGATTTTTACCCCTAAGTCTCCTTTTTTTAATGACTTTCTTTATCTTTTTGTCTTCATTCTGTTCCACAGGTGGTACAGTTAAAGGAGTTGGGTTTCTTGAAGGAAAAAATTCTTTATCAGCCGGTTGATAAGGCTTTATCAAGCTGACTGGAAAGGTGGGGTGTTTATTTTCCAATTCACCACTCAATTCCACTTGAACTGCATTGGTTCCATGTAAAGCAACAATAACAAAAGGTCCTACATAAGAATCTTTAAGTTTCTTTGGGCCTTTGATATTATTAAAATTCAAGGTCGAAACTAAAACTAAGTCCCCTAATTTGAAGTCTGGTACTTTATGACTCTTGTCCCACTTCTGTTTTGCATAATCAAAAGCATCATCCATACTTTGTTTTGCATGATGTTTCACTTTATCAAGAATTATCTTGAAGCTGGAAGCTTTAGGATGAATGTCAATCAAGTCTTTCCTCAGTGTGTCTTCTGGGAGTCTTGGATTCCATCCTTTTTCTAACATAGCAGGAGTTTGTCCTGTGGAAGAATGGACTAATGTCTTGTATGCCAATTCTAGTGCAGGTATTAGAGTGCACCAGTCATGGGTAAAGCCATCTGAGTCTTTGAATCCTAATCCATAAGCACAAAATCTCCTGATCATGTCTTCTAAAGTTTGAATCATCCTCTCTGCTAGCCCATCTGTTTGAGGGTGATATGCTGTAGAGAATGATAACTTAGTCCCAAAAAATCTATGAAGATTGGTCCAAAGTGCAGATGTGAACTTGGGATCTCTGTCACTTATGATATTCTTAAATAACCCTGTATGAGATATAACTCTACTCCATAAAAGAAGAGCTGTATCCATAGCAGTGTCTCTTTATGACATGCTAAGAATATGGGAGTCTTGCTATATCTGTCTACAATGACTAAACAAGCATTATAACTTTTGTCACCACTTGGAGGAAGTGCTGTGACCCAATCCATGTGAACAACTTCCCAAGGGGATTTTGGTTCTTGAATATGGATTATCAATCCAAATTTCTTGCCTGTGCTCCTGTTTGCTTTTTGGCATCTGTCACAGGTATGGCAATATTCAATGGTTTCTTTTCTCCAAGATGGCCACCATGCACAGTTCTTCACTTTTTCAAGTGTTCTGTCTTCTGACAGGTGTCCAGAGTAGATACTATCATGACATTCATGAAGAATGGTATTGATAAGTAATCTACTACACAGTGTCATCACACAAGAATGTTTTGTTCTATGGTAAATAATCCCATCAAACAAGTGAAATCTTCCTTCAGAATAGGAATTTTTCCAAACTTCATCAAGTGCATTAACTAAAGATGTATCTTTGCAGTCTTTATCTAATAAAGAAGTCAAGATATGGCAATTTTTGTCTTGTTTATAAGATTCTCTGACCTCTTCAAAGAATTCAGTCCCAATATCAGTTATGTTAATTCCTTCAATTGGAATCTGTGGTTCCGCTTCCAAAGGTACATAAGCTGGGTTATCAGGAGTGTTGGCTAAAGCCCATCTACTAAGTCCATCAGCATTCTTGTGAATGTTTCCTGCTTTATGAACTATAGTCATGTTTCCTCTATATTCTTGAATGGCTATTTGCCATCTCAACATATGTCTGTTGGGAGTTTTCATGTTAAGAAGTGATTTCACGGCATTACAGTCAGTTATCACTTCAAAAACACTGCCATCAAGGCAATAGTGTAGTTTCTCAAGTGCCCATACCAAACATAAGCACTCCATTTGGCTTGCACCATATCTGGCTTCTGTTGGTTTGATTTGTCTTGAGATATAACAAACTGGTCCTTCTGTAGGTTTGTCATCAATAATCTGGACTTGATGTAGGGCTGCCCCTAGTCCATCTCCACATGCATCAATGTACAACTTAAAAGGAATATTCCAGTCAGGCATGAGGAGTAAAGGTGCTTCTGTAAGGGCTTTCCTTATCTTCTCATAAGCTTTAATTCTCTCCTGTGTCATCTCAAATACAGTCTTTTGATCACAGATTCTATAAAGTGACTCGGCTAGAATTGCAAAGTCTTTCAAGTGTTGCCTATAGTAACTGGCAAATCCAAGAAAAGACATCATTTCTTTTTTATTCTGGGGTATTGGTTTAAGTAACACTGCTGCTACTTTGTTTTTGTCAATACCCAAGCTTAAACCAGAAACAATATGTCCTAATGCTTTGAGTTCTTCAAAACCAAAATTGCATTTCTTAAGTGAAATTTTCATGTTCACTTCTGCAACTTTATGAAGTACTCTTGCAAGTCTTTCAAGGTGCAAAGACCATGAATCAGAACATATGATAATATCATCAATATAAATGATAAGCCATCCTTCAGAAAATTCTGTAGGAAAGATGGTCTTCATCATCCTTTGATAATGGGATGGAGCATTTTTAATGCCAAATGGCATTCTAAGATACTCAAAAATACCACAGTGAGTGATAATTCTAAGTAATTTCTTAGCTTTAGGCGTCAAAACATTTTGATGGAAGCCTTTCAATGCATCCATTGATGTTATATACTTGGCTTTAGACAATTGAGTCAAGGTTTCTTGAATTCTAGGGATTGGATACCTATCTGGAACTGTGTAGGTATTCGCTGCTCTGAAATCTCCAACCATTCTTGACTTATCATTATGCCATGCAATAATAACAGGTGTTGTAACTTCAACTTCCTCATTATGGCCTACTTTCCTTAGCACACCAAGTTGGATCAACTCTTGGATATGTTTTTCCAATGCTTCTCTAGCTCTGGGACTGGCTGGATAAGCTGGTCTTCTAAGTACTGGAGGATATGGTCTGTCAATATTAAGAGTAATATCAACTTCATGTCCTCTTATAGCACCTAATGGTTCATTATCAGAGGCAAATGCATTTTTATATGTGTATAACACATTAATAAGTTCATTCCTCATCTTTGGTGACAATGATTGATCAATTTGTGCTTCAACAAGTTGATTAGTCACAAATTCATCCTTGTAAGTATCCTTGACAGAAGATACTACAGATATCTGTTTTGGCATATTGGAGAAAGCAAATTTTTGTCTCTTGTTATCTCCAATTGTGAAATATCTGTCCTTATGGTTATTTATATCAATACCATAAATATTTAAGTAATCATTTCCAAGAATGATGTGCTGAGATGTGCAATTATCCATTACTACAATCTCAGTTTTCATTCTTACACTTCCTGTTGGATGTGGGAATACAATATTACTGTCCAATATGCCCAGGGGGTACATATTGTTACTGGCACTACTGAATTGTACACCTTCTATTGGTAATAGATGGTTTTTCCATTCAGGAAGTATAATTTGGAGATAATCATTTCCCACACAAGTGCAAAATGCCCCTGTATCCAAATTTACTTTGGCTTCAATATCACTCATCAGAACTGATGTGATACAGGATGCCCCAGCAGTATAACCCTTTCCTCTAGCAGGTTTTGTTTTACACATTCTAGCATCTTGAATATTGATCAGGTTGCAGCAATCCTCACTGTACTGTGGCAAGTGGGTATGGACTTCTGTGACCTCAAAGAAAGCTGAAATGTTCTCAATGGGATAGTCCTCCACTGGTGTATCTTCAGAGACTGCAGAATCTTGATCAGACTCTTCTTTCTCTTCAGTACACTGAATTTCTTCAATGACTTGAACTTCATTGATCTTTGTCTTCTTAGGACAAGTGTTGGCTAAATGTGAAGTACTTCCACATTTATGACACTTCAAGACAGGTCTTTCTGGTCTTCTTTCTTCTCTAGGAATCTTTGAGACTATTTTGGACTCTATTGGGTTTTTAATCCAAGTCTTACCAATTCTTGTTCTGGTAATGATATCTTCCATAGCATTAATGTAGTCCTCTGTTGAGCAAGGTTCCACACATCTGCTTTTGATAGCATGTTCCAGTTCTCCTCCACACTTTCTTAATATTTTCATATTAATCATAGTGTCAGACATATCTGGGTGTAAAGCAGATAATCTGTCTTTTTGTTTGAAGAACCAAGTAAGTGGTTTGTCTTTTTCTGAGTTAAAAATGGCACTTTCAAAAGCATTTTCCATTTTAAACCTCCAAGAATTGTTGGCCCATTTGGTAATCACTTCAGATTTCCACCAAGACCAGTCATGTTTACCATGATCAATCCTCATTTTGTAATACCATTTCTTTGCAGTCCTGGTAAATAAACAGTGTAATTTTCCCACTATGATTTCATCAGGTATATTGAAGTCTTCTTGCAACATATCAATAGTCCTGATGAATTCAATACGGTTGTATTCTCCTTCACCAGAGAATTTTGGCCATTCTTCTATTTTTGGAATATCCCTTGTAGAGTAGGCATTTTCTCCTAAGAATGGGGTGAGACTTTCTTTAACAGAACGTTTCTCTTCAGTTAAAGGTGTAGAATGTCTTGGCATATGTGGTTCATGATTCTTATGAATTTGTTCCACACTTGCCATTATTTCATTCTTCAACTTCTGCCTTTCACTGTCACTTTTTGCTAAGTGTATGGCAAATTGATTGGTATTCTCAACTATTTTTAAGACTTGGTCTTGCAAAATCTTAAGTTGATCATTCATTTTAAAAATGGAAAGATCTTCCATCTCTTCATTCTGAACTTGGCACATGTTTTCAATTCTTATGCAAGAATTGGTAATTGAGTCAAGTTTGGCATATGTCACTTGGTGCAATTCAGTGTATGTTTTGTCATTTTTCTTTAATTCAACTATATCTGATGCAATTTTAGTTAACTTTCTATCAAGTTTACCAATTTCCACATTAATACTAGTTTGTACACCAATCATTTGTGTGGAAAGTTTCTGTTCATCCTTTCCTGCTCCTTGGCTGTGAATTCCATTAGAGTTCTGGCCATATTGAAGACACTGTCCACGGCTGAAGGCTCCAATTTGAAGATCCTGTACCCCTGTGGGTAAGGTCTGTGCCAATTGGCTTTGCCTTTGCCCTTTCCTTGATGGTTCTTGGGACCTTTCTGCTTCTTCTGAGGTCCCTTGGGCTTGTCTTTGGACACTTCTGGAGCTGGTTTGGAGCTGGTAGACGCCACTGGTGCCTCTGTCTCCAAAGCTGGAGTCATTTCCAACTCTTTCTTCTGGTCTATAGATAAAAGACTTTGGTTCTTCAACCAATTCTTTATCTTTTTGACCTTGTCTTTGCAAGACAGGGGGCTCCATCCTCCTAAGAGTTCTATGGTCTTCTCCTGACCCAGAAAGCTCTTGATGTGTAAGTAGGAGTTCATGGCCCCCTGCCAAAGGCTTGGGCAGATTTCCCACTCCTCTTCCTTGGCTGCTCTGAACCAGTTTTTGTACTGGAATTGATATATTTCTATTGCTGCCACCTGAAAGTGGTTCAGCCCTGGAAATATTACCATAAATCAGTTCAGGCTCTGAATTCACGTCAAAATCTGTTGGTACAGACCTTGGGGAATGGGGGGCAACTCTGGCATCCTCCAGATGTGTCTTTCTTGTGGAAGATTTGGCACTTCTGGATTTGGTCTTGCCTCTTCCTTGTCCACATCCATCTGGTTGGACTGGATAGTTGCTTTCATTTCTGGTATGCACCATTTTCACGTCAATTTAAAGATAAAAGTGAAAATATAAGATAAAATACACACCTTTTGGTGGTAATTTATTCTTTTCAGAATTAAATAAGGTGCCTCTTTTAGCAATCTGCACCTCAATACTGTCTTCAGATTCTGCTTCTGAAGATTCTGGGCTAGTAATATATCTTTTACTGAGTCTGTTACCAGCTTCACAGTATTTGATTAAAGACACTAGAAAAATTATAAAAGAGAAAAAATTATTTTTTATACTATTTAAAATATTTTTAAAGATTTTTTATAAGGTTTATATTTTTTAATATTAAAAAATTTATTCTTTTTAAAGAAAAAAATTAAAATTTAAGATTTTGAATGAAAATTAATTCAGAGTAACTCAAAGAATAATTTTATAAGTTTTTGGATGTGAAAAAGCCACGTGTAAAAACAGTAAAAATTAAACCAAATTCCTCAATGAAAAAGATTTCCAAAACAATTTCAAAAATTAGAATTATTCTAACTTTAAAATTAAAGAAAAAAATCATTAAATTAATATATTTTAGAGCTTAAACATATTTTAATTAAGGGTACAAGGTTCAAAAAACACGGCCAGGCCCCCAAATGTAAGATGTGGTAGGTATGGTTGTTTTTTAGAACACAATAATGAAGTCTAGAATATGATTCAAGCCAAGTCTATGGATAAAATCAAGGCCAGGCCCCCAAATGTAAGATGTGACTATGAAACTGATGATAATATTACTATTGATCAACAGTACTATGTCTGTTCTTATGAAATATAATAATAAAAAATTATTATAACCACAATTAAATAATTATAAAATTATTTCTTTCATGTGTTTTACACTACTAGTGATTATAACAGTGAGCAGTAATTGTCTACAAGAATCAATTACAAGAAGAATTTAATAATAAAGACTTCTTTTATTAAAATAATAAAATTATTTTAATATATATAATTATCTTTTACAAGAATAATTATAAAGATAATTCTTGAAGAAAACTATTACTAGAGAAAAACTTTAAGAATTAAAGATAAATGACTCACTAATACTCCAAAGAACTTATTGATAGATAAAAGTAGAGAAATTTGACGTGGAATTGTGGATTTAAGAGATCAAAAGGATTTATAACAGTATTACAACAATATATAGTTGGATTCTATGATTTCACGTCTTTCTGGTTGATTCTGAAAGATTTAAAACACCTAAGAATAGCTTGTAACTAATACTTACTTGTAGGTAATAATGATTTAATAAATTGATAAGATGATGATCTGGAAAAAACAGCAAGAAGAAGCTTCTTTTAAGTCAACAACAGCTCACAGAGGCATGCCATAGAGCAAACTGAAAAACCAGTGAGTGACAAAACAATAAACCTTTTTGGATTAATGATTGCATCATCTGTTGTCACGTAAGATTATCATAATTACTTAATTGATGCTTTTACGTGACTACCAACCCCAATATGGTTAAGAATAAAAGGAGTAACATCTGTAAATCTTCTTTTATTCCAAAATAATCATTGATTTCTCAAGGTTATCAATGTTATTGACAATTTCATCACAGGTTTTAATTACTGTGAATTTTTGAAGATTCAGTGTTTCACATAGAATGGTCAAAAATGGACTGTAAGTAAAACTTTTAATTTTACTAGTAAAACTGTAATTATTTTCTGTTGTACCATAGATAATACAGTTCTCCATTGGTCCCGAAAGTTTCAGAAAGATTCATTGAGAATTGTATTTTTAATGAATTTTTGAAGTTTTTACCTCATTTCTACGTAGAATGGTCAAAAATGGACTGTAAGTAAAACCTTTAATTTTACTAGTAAAACTGTAATTATTTTTTGTTGTACCACAGATAATACAGTTCTCCATTGGTCCTGAAAGGTTCAGAAAGATTCATTGAGAATTGTATTTTTAATGAATTTTTGAAGTTTTTACCTCATTTCTACGTAGAATTGCAAATATCAGTGTTTCACTGGTTGCTATGAGGTAAATCAATGGATACAAGTCCAAAAAGGGTTTTAATTACTCTTTTGGGGTTTATCCATGGAAAGTCATTAAGAATTGACGTGGTTACAGGAGTCTAAGTAGCTCTTTACCTTCTTGGCACGTCAAAATAGCAGGTTAATTGCTATTTTCTTAAGATTACAGTAGGTGTAACTTGGTAACCAAGTTCCCAAAGAGTTTTAGTTTACCAATTGGGTCAAGATGAGCCATGGATCCATGCTCTGGAGCTATCCACGCCTCTGAGGCCTCATAAGTTGGGTACCCTGGCTCTCTTTGATGTCTTTTGTCCCCCTTGCTTATTTTTCATGTAAAAATAGAAATTTAAGCTTAAAGTGAGATATCCACTATGGGTCTACCAAAAGTCCATGTAAGAATACCATGATATTAAGTGCTCAAAACATGCATAACACTATTCTTAGTGTATATGTAACATGGAATTTCTCACTTTCCCATTATTTTGGCTTAAAATCAAGAAAAACAAAAATTTTCACGGATCTTTTATGTGGTATTAATGATGTGGTATTGAAGTATTTTCCATTTTACCACCTCAAAGAGTTAATTTGAGCTTATTCACTCTATGGGGCTAACCTAGGTGAATTTTTGTGTAGAATCCAAATCTGGTCTTAAATCCATGGATTTACTTACTCAATAAAAAGTTATTCATCTTTTCTGAAATTGAAAATGATGAATTTTGGATATATGCATGACTTATGAGTTATGCATAATTCAAAATTTCTTTTTAAGATAATTGTGGCCTATTTGGGTATGTAAAATATACCTCAAGGCTCACAAGATTGGTGCAGTGCTATTCAGGTTGTCCCAAGGTTGTTCTTCCAATGTGGTGGAAAAAGGTATGTTGTTTGTTTTGCATAGAGGTAATTCTTCTTCCTCAATAATATTGCTTGAGCTGGGGGCATGTTGGTTGAAGGGTTGTGGAAATGTGTCTTTGTCAAAGACTACATTGTGGCTGTTGGTGTTCTTTCCATTGGTTAGCAATATCTGCCAGTTATACTTTCCACAAGGATCGTAGCCTAAGAATATCCCTTTTGAAGATGTTTTCAAGAACTTCCCTTGCTGCAGCACCTTGGGGATGTTGACATAGCACAAACATCCAAAGGTTCTTAGTCGTTTGAGATCAAATTCAGTCTTGTGCCAGGCGTGATATGGTACTTGGTTGTTGTTGTAGGGCGACAGTGTTATGTTTTCAATGAACACACTGGTTGTTACTGATCCTCCCCAAAATTCAGGAGTGAGTTTGGATTTGTGGAGTAATGCTTGGGCCTTTTCACTAGTGGTTTGGTTTCCCCTCTCAGAGATTGGATTCTGTTGTGGGGAATAAGGAGCTGAGAACCATTTTTATCCCATTCTCTTCAAGCAGGTTTTGAAATTGTCTTGAAAGGTACTCTCCCCCATTGTCATTTACCAGGATTTTTACTTGGGTTCCATGCTTCTATTCCAATTCACTTAAGTATTCTTTGATTGCATTGTATGTGCCGGATTTGTTTTTGATAATGTACACCATTTTGAATCAACTGTAGTCATCAGTCAATTTTAAGTAATAATTGGCCCCACCAATACTTGGTGGTGATATTCTACCTGATAGATCAGAATGAATTGTGTGGCCAATGTATGGTGCACGGGGGATTTTTCCTTTGTATGGTTGTCAATGTGATTTGCTAAGAGCACAGGCATCGCAGAAAGGTACACTGCTAACTTGAGGGAACATCATTTTCAAGACTTCAATACCTGGATGACCTGCACAGTTTTGCAATGTTTCTCCAGATATCAAGACACAAGCTAGCTCTGATTGTTTTGAAGGAACAATTTCCAGGTTCAGTTCAAACATGTTGTTACAAACCCTTCCATTAATCAGAATTACTTCATTATTCTTGATATCAAAGTGATTATGGTTTCTCCTTATCATGGAGAATCTGTTGTCCAAATGTTTTCCCATGCTAATCAGGGTACCTTTGATCTCAGGTACATGTATGCAGTGTAGCTTAAACTTAGAATAATTTGATTTGAGCTCTACAAGTCCATGGCCCAACACTGAGGTGTGAGAACCATCAGCAGTTTCCACACTCATGGATTTCTCTTTGTATGTCTGAAAAGAATTCTGATGGCCTATAATGTGGCTTGATTCTGCTGTGTCTAGATAGGATAATGCAGGGTTTTGATTACTTTTTTCTGCATAGGCCTTGAAGTAATTAACAACTTGAGTATCATTAGATGATGAATCATCTTCTTCAAAAATCAAAGGTGGTTTTTGAGAAGTATGATTTGCTCTGTTTTGGTTTCAATGGTTGGTGTTTCTCTTCTTGTTATTTTTGTCTCTTGTTTTTTTTAAGTTCTGGATGTAACTATCGGCATTGATTGGCCAAGTGTTTTGTCATTGGGTTGTGTGTTCCATTTTGACAGTAATGTTTGATTTTGTAGGCACTCTCCAATTTGATTGTGATTTCATCCACTGAGGAATTGTACAAATCTCTAATGTAATCATCTATTTTAGCCACAATCCTTTGAGTCTCTAAAGGTCTTTGTTCATATATCATCCTTTTTAGATTATCATATTCATTTTACAGTTTTCTGACAATTATTTTAGCAACTAATTCGTTGGAAATATCTATGTTGGCAAGTGGTTTACCAACTTTGATACCAACTGAGTTGAGGTGCATGAGCTGGACCCTGACATTACTTATGAATTTTTCTAATTCTTTGTCTTTACAGCTTAGTGCCAGTAGGTTACAGAACACTCTATCTTGGTTTTTGCTTTGATTTGATTGATAATAGGAAGTGTTAGAGCTGTACAAGACCTTAGCATTATTTTCATTGGATTTGTTCAAGAATTTTTCCCAGTTGTTGATATCTAGGGACTGACAGATAACTCTGGCGGCTTTTTGGGTTAGTTCTTTGTATTTCATCAGAAGTTCTGGTGTGGCTTCAGATGGGGAACTCAGATCTCCATCAACATAGTCAAGGAATCCAATATAGAGGAAAAATGCCCTGATGGAAGCATCCCATTCTGAGTAGTTGTTGTCAGATAGGATAGGTATTCCATTCTTCTGAGCCACAGAACCAGCTAGTGCTTCTGGGACCATAACCTATAGGAGGAACTGATTTGTAAGTTATATTAATACCTTATGAGTGAACTAAGTGGCAACAACATCAGAGAGGAGCACACCTGAAGGTGTTAGGTAAGAAGAGAATAAGAGTCGATAAGGATTTTTGAAGTGCCTCATCAACTGTTATTTATAATCTATGCTACAGTGATTATGGTTACAAAGCCAATTCCATTGGTGAGTGGGGTAAGCATAATACCTATCTGTGACAGGATTTTATATCTCTTTTCCTATGAGTGCCAGATGAGCTGTTGTAGACAGTGTTTTCTTCTGAGAATAAAAGAGCTCACATAATAGCCTTTTATTGGATACTGGGAATTACTGCCTGTGCCGATAAAATAGAGTTGAATTTCAACATGAGAATCAAGGCATCAATTATGTGTGTCAAGAAAGATTGACTATCTAATTCCGCCTGTAAGAAAATCACATTGGTAAAGTCAGGCATTATCCTCTAAAATCTCACCTCTGGATGATACATGATTTTTTCCTTTAACAATATTGAGAAAGGAAAAAAACAACAGGTTGGACTCAGATTTAAGATTAGTTCACAAATAAATGTCCCAAGAACGGTTTGAATTACTTCCATCACTGTGAGTATTGCTAGAAACTCGTTAGAGTAACAATTACCTCAGGTTTTCAAACTCACATTTTCTAGATTCCAAGTTCAGAAAGAAATTACTTCAATACTTTCCCATTAGTGTAGTATTGCACCCAAGCTGGTGGTATTGTAAAATTATGAGTCAGGGGAAGCCTGGTGGTAAAATAAGCTATTTAATAATCTTGCTTCAACTTATACAGTGCTAAGAAGGCCAAAGTAAATAATGTAATAATCAGTTGCATATTCATATTTATCTAATCTTTACAAAGACAGTTTTCTTATTGTATACTATGACATCCATGTTAGCTCACATGTGCACAGCTCCAACTTTCTGTAATCATGCATGACATCAAATGAATTCAGGAATATTAGTTTCTTTGATAAGTTTTTTCAAAGCTGACAGGACCTATCCATAAATCTCGACCATAATAGCATTTGAAAATTATTTTAGTTTGGATTTAGTTTTTGTTCACAGGGGCTCTTGGGAAGTAGGAGTGACTTATCACAAAGTGAAAAACATTTTACTTTCAGTAACCTCAAATAATTAGAGAAAGAAGTATATATATCCCTTTAAACAAGATGCATTAAAGACAAAATAAACAGGAAAGGAAGGAAATGGAAAAAGATCCCACCAAAGATATCCTTTGATTACTGTTTCAACCTGTTCAGAAGTAACAACAGAATTATCAATTATATGACCACCAATTTCCACCAAACAGTGGAAGAAGAAGGGAAAAGGACTAATTTAACATGATCCATATTCATTATGAAAATCGAACGTAAAGGAAATAAAATGGGAATTGAATAAAGAATGAGATAAAGAATAGAATGGAGAAAAAAAGAAAAAAGAAAATAAATAATAAAATGCATGATAACAGAAATAATACAAGAAATAATAAAAGAAATGAGAAAATTCATAATAAAAGAAATAAGAAAAAAATGATAAAAGAAATAATAGAATGGATAATAGGATAAATACTACAGTAAAGAATGAAATGAAGACTAAAATTAGTAATAAAAAAATACTATAGTAGAGAATGAAATCAAGAATAAAGTAAAGAATAAAATGAAAAATGAAATAAAGTATATAATAAAGTATAAAATAAAGCATTAAATGAAGAATAAAGTAAAGAACAAAAGAAATAATGAAATAAATAAAAAAATAAATGATAAAATAAATAATGAAATAAATAATAAAAGGATAAATAATGAGATAAATAATGAAGCAAAGAATGAAATAAAAAAAAAATAAAGAAAAATATGAAGAGTAAAATAAATCTCAGAATTAAGAATAAAATAAAGAATTGAATAAAGTCAAAGCATAGGTTTTTTGAAAATTTGTCAAATTTTCAGGGTCCTTGAATATTCAATATCAAATTCTCAGCCTGACCAAATATTCAGAATCAAATTTTAGCTACCTTCAAATATTTGAAAATTAATTTTCAAAATTTCAAATATTCAAACTCAAATTTTGGGTTCAGTTTTTTGGAGTAATTAAAAAAAATCATAAACACTTTCATATAGGGCTTTGGTCAACCCAAATTAAGAAATTTATTTATTATTATGAATTATCTAGCAAAATTATAAATTGTAAATGAATAATGAAACTAAATATGAATAACTATTTATTGAACTTATGAATTAGAAACTATGCATGAAACTGGATAGGAATCATTGATTAATAATTAATCAATGAATTTTTGATGATATTTATAAGGAATGCATTACTTATTATTTTTTCAGATATTACTTTCTTAATTTCTTTAATTTATGATTATTTATTTTTCACCTTTTATTATTGATTGGTTAATAGTTTGCTATCTCTTGTTATTATTTATTATTTATTTTATTTCTATAATGACCTATTTATTGAACTCATTAATTATAAACTATGCGTTAATAAATTTGTATACTTTGACAATTAAATTATGATTTATTTGTATTATTTCTATTACACTTTTTATTTTTTATTTACTACTTGTGTGAGCCTTGAGGTATACTTCACATACTCAAAGAGGCCACAATTATCTTAAAAAGAAATTTTGAATTATGCATAACTCATAAGTGATGTATATATCCAAAATTCATCATTCTTGATTTCAGAAAAGATGAATAACTTTTTATTGAGTAAGTAAATCCATGTATTTAAGGCCAGATTTGGATTCTACACTAAAATTCACCTAGGGTAGCTCCATAGAGTGAATAAGCTCAAATTAAGTCTTTGAGGTGGTAAAATGGAAAGTACTTCAATACCACATCATCAATACCACATAAAAGATCCGTGAAAAATTTTGTTTTTCTTGGTTTCACGCCAAAATAATGGGAAAGTGAGAAATATCATGTTACATATACACTAAGAATAGTGTTATTCATGTTTTGAGCACTTAATATCATGGTATTCTTACATAGACTTTTGGTACACCCATAGTGGATATCTCACTTTAAGCTTAAATTACTATTTTGACGTAAAAAATAGGCAAGGGGGACAAAAGACATCAAAGAGAGCCAGGGTACCCAACTTCTGAGGCCTCAGAGGTGTGGACAGCTCCAAAGCTTGGATAAATGGCTGATCTTAGACTAATTGGTAAACCAAAACCTTTTGGGAACTTGGTTACCATGTCACAACTACTGTAAATCTTAAGAAAATAGCAAATAACCTGCTATTTTGACGTGCCAAGGAGGTAAAGAGCTACTTAGACTCCTGTAGCCACATCAATTCTTAATGAATTTCCATGGATAAACCCCAAAAGAGTAATTAAAACCCTTTTTGGACTTGTATTCATTGATTTACCTCATAGCAACCAGTGAAACACTGATATTTGCAATTCTACATAGAAATGAGGTAAAAACTTCAAAAATTCATTAAAAAAACAATTCTTAATGAATCTTTCTGAAACTTTCAGGACCAATGGAGAACTGTATTATCTATGGTACAACAGAAAAGAATTACAGCTTTACTAGTAAAATTAAAGGTTTTACTTCCAGTCCATTTTTGACTATTCTACGTGAAACACTAAATCTTCAAAAATTTACAGTAATTACATCCTGTGATGAAATTGTCAATAAAATTGATAACCTTGAGAAATCAATGATTATTTTGGAATAAAAGAAGATTTACAGATGTTACTCCTTTTATTCTTAACCATATTGGGGTTGGTAGTCATGTAAAAGCATTAATTAAGTAATTATGATAATCTTACGTGACAACAGATGATTCAATCAATAATACAAAAAAGGTTTATTGCTTTCTCACTCACTGGCTTTTCAGTTTTCTCCATGGCATGCCTCTGTGAGCTGTTGTTGACTTAAAAAAAGCCTCTTCTTGCTGTTTTCTCCACATCATCATCTCATTATCATTTCAAATCATTGTTACCAACAAGTAAGTATTAGTTACCGCTCTTCTTAAGTGTTTTAATCTTTCAGAATCAGCCACAAAGACGTGAAATCATTGAATCCAACTATACATTGTTGTAATACTGTTTTAAATCCATTTTTATCCCTTAAATCCACCATTCTACATCAAATCTCTCTACTTTATCTTTCAATAAGTTCTTTGGAATATTAGTGAGTTACTTATTTTTAATTCTTAAAGTTTTTTTTTTCTAAAATTAGTTTTCTTCAAGAATTATCTTTATAATTATTCTTGCAAAAGATAATTATATATTAAAATAATCTTATTCTTTTAATAAAAGAAGTTTTATTATTAAAATCTTCTTGTAATTGATTCTTGTAGGCAATTACTTGCTCACTGTTAAAATCACTAGTAGTGTTTAACATGTGAAAGAAATAATTTTTAATTATTGAATTGTGGTTATAATAATACTTTATTATTATATTTCATAAGAACAGACATAGTACTGTTGATTAATAGTAATATTATCATCAGTTTCATAGTCACATCTTACAATTTGATTATTTGGTATTGTTGATGGATTACTAGTTTAATATTTCTTGTTATTATTTATTTATATTTTTATGATGACTTATTAATTTCACTTATCAATTATTGATTATGCATGAATTTGAATATAACTGATTCATGAATAACTATTAGAATTGAATAATTCAGTTACTAATTTATTAAATTCTTCCTTTTTATTATTCATGTATTTTTGAGTTTTTATTTTTTATTTCTTCATTTTTTATTATTTATGGGTTAATCATTTTTCTTTTATTTTATCATAGTGAATTATTTATTGAAATTATTAACTGTAAGGAATTCATTAACTTAAATATAACCAATTTTGTTTATTTATCATTTGCTTATTATTTATTCATTTTTTAATTTGTTATATTTTATTTTATATTTATTGTGAATTTTTATTTACTTATTTATTTTTCATTTATGTTATCATTTCAGCTATAAGTGATGTATTGAATATTAAACTAATTGAAAATGATTATAATTAATCATAATTAATTAGAATTCATTCAAAATAATTGAAGTTACAAAAAATCAATCAAAATGAATTGAAATCAATGGAAATTAAATATAATTTACTAAGATCTGTGTCACAGGGGCTCTTATGGAAGCAAGAGTGGCCTGGCACTCAGGAATAAAGAACTCACTTGGAGGACTCCAAAGATTAAAGAAATAAAAAGAATATATTTCTTTAAGGAAGAATAAAAGTAAAGACAAGTATGCCAAAATAATGAAAGAAAAGGAAGCCAATGGCCAGCATAATAAGAAAGCCAAAAGCCAAAGAGCTGACCAAATGAATCCTCAGTTCACTGTTTCAACCTGCCAGAAAGAACAATGGAATTAGTAAAATATAATACCACAAATATCCACTGACAGGCAAAGAAGAAAAGGTGCAAATGACTGACTTAAGATCATCAGTATTCACTTTAATAGGGTAAAAGAAAATAAGGATAAAAATAAATCCATTATATCAATTAACTGGGGAAAAAGTCCCCAGGTGATGAAAGATGGCCAGTATGTGAAAAGCTGAAAGGTGAATCATCTGGCTGTATTGTCTGAATTGGTCCAATACAGTTCTGGCCATATTGAGAATTGAACTGTGTGACTGAATTCCCACAGTGGAATATGAATTGGCCAAATTGGGCCAAGGCCATACAGGATGCTTGATTACTAACTGTATGGACCAATTCAGTTGTCCAAGGAATGCTGAGTACTTGATGCCTTGACAATGATTGAAATGATTGATAACCTCTCAGAATTGCCCTTAGAATAGTCCTGATGAGAAAATGACAACCCAACCCCTGCAGGGCCAGGTGGTTGGGATCCTTGAATGGTCTTCAGGTAGCCACCAGGGAATTGCCAAGCTGAAATAGCTGAAATATCTTCCTTCAAAATTGGTGATGGATTGGGTAATTTATTTTGAATCATGTAATTGAGTCCTGAAAATGTCACCATTGGATTCCTGAGCAAAAATGGTGCAGAATGGTATATTATACCATATATGCGCCACTTGTGAGCCTTTGAGATATGCCCACATACCCAATAAGGTCACAAGAAAGACTCAGAATAATTATACCTTTAAGATAATTATACTAAAATCAATTAGAATAATTATACACTAAAAATAATTACTTCAAAAATACAAAAATATCATAAATTGGTACAAAAATTGGCTTAACTCAAAAACCAATGAATCAACATGTGAAATAAAGTATACCATTGGATTCCCCATGGTAAAATACACATATACCATTTTTATGGCATATCTTTAAAGTCAATATTTAATGAGTTATAAGGAATAATACCTTATAAAAACCATAAAATCCTTATTTATTTCAAGAACCAATGAAACAACATGTGAAATAAATTGTACCATTGGATTACCCATAAATTTCACACATAAAACAATTAATGAGCTAATTTCCAATGTTAATACTTAAGGAATTAACCTGAATATATGCACTTTTTTGGTCAACGCATATATTCAAGGATCATAGCTAATATCTCTTGAACTATACAAGATAGAGTGATGAACCAAAAATAAAGTTACCACGTAGCTACTGTAAGAGCACAGATATGAACTTAATTTTACAACTTATAAACAAGGTTAAAACCTATGATGAAATATTGATCAAAATCAACAGAGCTGTTGACCACTTTGTTGTGAAGGTGGTCCAAACTTAAAATGAAGCACACAGTTGGATTCTACTAGTTTATTCGTGAAGAATGACGTAATTTGTATTATTAAATTCAGGTTATAACCCCCTGAAATCATGATTTGAAGTTTAAAATATTGAATTTCGACAGAAAAGATGAGTTACAAGAAAAATCATCAAAATTAGAGTTTTGATGATGTAATGAAAAGCTCTTGGCAGCATAATAAGGGTATGTCAGGCTATCAGGATTAACTCTCTGAATTGCTGTAGCGTGTAAAACTTTAAAGTTATTAAAGATCAAAGTTTGAGCTTAGATTGAGCAGTTATGATCACCTACTGTAACCTTAAATTAAGTTTAACAGTCATATGAGTGATAGAATTGGTGAATACTATTAGTTTATGATTAAAACTAATAAAATCCACGAATTTTGGGGTTCTGCCAAGCCTCTGATGTCCACAACTTTAGAGTTATTGTGATAACTCTAAATAATGGTGTAATAATGATGCAATATGGTTTGATCACGATGTAATCATCTCCAAACCTTAAAATATTGATCAATTCCAGTGGATATGATCCGTACACGTCTACTAGAAGCCTGCTGGACTCTAGGAGGGAGGTATTTACTATAAATAGAGCTCTTTTTACTCTATTTTCCCCTCAGATGCATCAAAAACATTAAATTAATTAAATCAAAGGTAATTTCTTTATTCTTTATATATAAAACCATTAGATTATTAAAAACCAAAGACCACCTTGTTGTAATCATCTTTCTTGACGTGATTAAATCATTTATTTAATTGTTTTTGTTAAAAATCTCTCTAAAAACTCATTTCCACGTAAAAATCAAGAATATTAGTAATTTTCTTTATTTTTTATTGTAAATACAATTTCAAAAGGTTGTATTTATATTTTTTGGCGTAAAATATTTCAAAATCATTATATTAAGTGTTAAAAGTAAGTTATTTTCTCTTATTATAATAATTTTCTCTTTATAATTATTTTAATAATTCTTTAATTAATATAAATAGTATTTATATTAATTTATAACTTTAATATTGGTAATATTATTGTTATTAATTGTTTTTTATTAATAAAAAACAATTTCTTACGCCTTTATTATTTGTTTGTAACAATAATAAAGTGCCTTTAAATATATTAATTATTTTATATTAATATATTGATTTACCATATTATATTTTATAATATAAATTATATTATTATATTTTATTAATAATATAATCATTTTTACGCCATAATTACAATAATTCTTTATTATTATAATTATTTTTATCTTATTTATTTCAATTATAAGGACATTCATAGTACAATAAGTAAAATATTAGTAATTTTTACTTATTGTTTCATAGTCAAACCTTACATTTGGGGGCCTGGCCATGATATTTACTTAAAAGACCTTTAAAAAAGATTCTAATTGGGTTTATCCAATAATAAATTATATTTATAATCATAAAATTATATAATAATTTTATATTTTATTGATTTTAAAAGCTATTGAGGCATTTGGAAAGCAATTGTACTGTCTTACACGTGGTTTTTCACATCCTTAGACTTGCAAGAACTTTCTTTGAGTGACTCTAGTGATTAAAAAAGATATTATATAAACTAAAAAGAATTTTTATTATAATTTAATTTTATAAAGAATCATATTAATTTTCATTTTATTCCTTAAAAATAAAAATAAAAAATATAAAAAATATTAAAAACAATAAAAAAGTTATTTTTATTCATTTTTATTCATTTCTTTATTAATTAAAGATATTAAAGCAATTTCTACGTGGAAAATTGCCATATCTTGCCAAAAAATAACACTTCTTATAAAAAGACTTATATTTATTTGTCTTTTTTAGTGTTTGAGGATAACCCAACAGAAGACAACCAAACTACTGTTGAGTGATTGGTGGAAGAAACTTGTCAAAGTTCTCCAACACCAGTTATCACTAAAATAAAGAAAGCTAAGAAATTAGACTTTCCAGGACCCACCATTCAAGACTCTGAAGGTGAGCACCTCTTTTATAATTGCCATAAAAAGGATTTTTATCCTAAAATACTTTTATATTTTTTTCCCTTAAATTATGACTACCAGAAGAGGTTCCCAATACTCCATCCAATCAGATGGAGCTGGACTCAGAAGTAGAACTGATCCCTCAAAAGGGAAAAGAAAGGGCAATATCCCCAGTGGAACAAAATCCACACAAGGAAGTGCCTTATCCCAAAGGCAAGTCCCAGAAATACCCTTGATATCTGAACCTGAATTGGAGCTAAGTATGAGTAACTCAAATAGGTACAAATCACATTCAGATGGCTCAAATAGACATCTACATGAGCCAGTACAAGCAGTATTACACAGTGTACATGGACAAAGATTGGGAAATGCTGCCTCAAATACACCAAGGAGTGATGAACTGCTGGCACATCCTGAAAAAGTTCCTCAAAGAGGAGGAGATAGTGAAATACTCCAATGGATGGAATCCACTGTCATGCAAACCTCAAATCAAAAAAATCAAGGATTACCACGCCAAAAAGAGGGAGGCAACCAAGGAAGAAGCCCCAGTAGCTTCTACCAGCAAGCCCCAAGCCAACCCACTTCCCCAAGAAGTGAAGAAGAACAAGAAAAAGAATTGGAGGAAACCATATTCCCCAAGCTACAGGATCCCAAAAATCCAAAAGGATGCCATGGACAATGTTTTCAACATGGCCAGAACTTTGATGGAGTTCAAAGACAAAGAGGAACAAAGAATGAGACAACCCCATTTCCCAAAGAAATAACCTTGTCTCCTGATGTTGTAAATACTTTAACAGAGCTTAAAAATAGTATTTTACCTCTTAAAGACATTAAAAATAGTTTATTATATTTCCAAGAAATAAATAATAGCTTATCATATTTAACCAAACTTGTTGTAAAAAATAAGAAAGAAATTGATAACATAAAATTTATGATTTAAAATAATAAACCAAAAGTATTAATTGACAATACTCAGAAATTAATACAAGGACAACAAGAGTTGTACAAATACATAAGTGACATCAAAGAAAAAACTTTGACAATCAATTATGATGTGAGTATTGACAATCTTACAGAAAAATCAAACAAATTAAGTATTTCTGTAGAAAATTTGAAGAAAAGACTTCATCACACCAAAAATTACTTTTGGAACATGTGGAAAAGAGTGATGAAGCAAGAATGCATCTAAAAGATGATATTCAAAGTGAAATAAGGCTTATTACTGAAAAAATGGATAAAATGAATGAGGCTAATTTAAATATGCCAAAGTTATCAAATCCATTTTCTCATATAAGAGGCCCTGTTAAAACAAAATAGGAATTGACAAATCCTTTCATAACAGACTTGAGTCACCAAGAAAATAACCAAGTCTTAATGAAGGAAGCACCTCAGCTGAAAGAATAGCCAACATTCACAGGAGAAGGTGAATATGACCATATGTCATTTATGAAAACAATTGACATGTTACAGGAAGACTATGCCATACCAGATGAATTAATCACTGCAAGATTACATTCATTGTTTGAGAAATCTGCAAAAAGATGGTATTATGGCATAAGACAAACAAATGGTAAAAATACCTGGTCTTGGTGGAAACAAGAAATAATCACCAAATGGGCAAATGATGCCTGGAGGTATAAGATAGAAAATGCATTTGAAAATTCTTTCTTTGACCCAGAGAAAGATAAACCTTTAAATTGGCTCTTGAAACAAGTTGAAAGGCTTAATGCACTGTACCCAGAAATGTCACAGAAAATGGTGCACATGAAAATACTTAAAAAATGTGGAGGGGAACTAGAACATGCCCTGAGAAGCAGGTGTATAGAACCATGCTCCACAGAAGAGTACATTAATGCACTGGAAGACATAGTGACAAGAACAAAAATTGGCAGGACTTGGAAGAAATTGGACATTAAAAGCCCAAATAAACCATTTATCAAAAAAGATAAACCAAAAGAATCCTTCAAGCCCAGTACATCCAATAATAATGAGCAAAGGAAATGCCAAAAATGTGGAGGTATTGGACACTTAGCCAATAATTGCCTAAAAAAGGCAAAAATCAATGAAATTGTGGAAACAGAAAACCACAATGACAAAGAGGAGGAATCTGACTTTGAAAAAGAAACAGAAGAATCAGAAACTTCTGAAAGTGATGAAATCAATATAATTAATGCAGAAATTAATAACATTGATATAATTTATGAAGTACTAGATGTCAACTCAAATCTACCACAAGTTGGAACATCTGACACAAACCTGACAAATGTTCAAGATGCCAAAATGTATAGAACCAAACCTGCAAGAGGAATGGGATATACAGCTGGAAAATCAAGTATAAGTATTGTTATGGTTGATAACCAAGAAGGAAAAGTTAACTTAGATACAGGAGCATACTGCACCTGTGTTGGCAAAAGTTATTTAAAAACCATTGTCCCAGACTGGCAAGAAAAACTTATGCCAATACAAGGTGTCAAATTCAGTAGTGCAAGTGAGAGCATGAAGCCCCTTGGAATAATTTATTTAACACTAATTTTTCGTCACCCTTCACAATGTGTCAGAATTAAAGTGGAATTTATGGTAATGGACAACTGTACCAGTAATCAATTTATCCTGGGAAATGACTACTTATTAATCTATGGTATAGATATCTCTAACCAGAAGGATAGATATTTTACTATAGGAGACAATAAGAGACAGAAGTTTGGCTTTTTAAATAACAAAAAACAAAGTACAGTTATTAAGAGTGAAGGAAAGATGCCAGAAAAAGATCTTTTTATATCTGAACAACTTAAAGAGGCAGAATTCAATCAAGAATAACAGATAGAATGAAAGAAAAATTAATTGACCTCTTATTTAAGTACAAAAATGCCTTTGCAACTGACAAAGAGCCACTAGGTGCTATAATTGGGCATGAAGTAGACAGAATTCTTAATGTGGAAAAGCCTTACCCACCCTTACTAAGGAGACCAGCTTACCCAGCTAGTCCAAGGGCTAGAGAACCCTTAGAAGTACACATTAAAGAATTAATGGACCTTGGAGTATTAAGAAAAGCTGGACATAATGAACAGGTAGAAGTTACTACACCTGTCATTATAAATTGGCATAATGGAAAATCAAGGATGGTAGGAGACTTCAGAGCCCTGAACACCTATACCATTCCAGATAGATATCCAATACCTAGAATCCATGAGACATTGACCCAATTGTCACAAGCTAAGTTCATTACAGCTATGGATGCTCTTAAGGGTTTTCATCAAAATGTCTTAACAGACAATGCCAAGAAGCTCCTAAGAATAATAGTCCATTGTGGAATTTTTGAATACTTAACGATGCCATTTGGGATAAAAAATGCACCTTCCCATTATCAAAGAATGATGAATACCATATTCCCTGAAGAATTATCAGAAGGATGGTTAATTATCTATATTGATGATATTATAGTCTGCTCAGAAGCTTGGGAAAATCACCTTACAAGACTAGAAAGGGTACTACAGAAAATAGTCCAAGTGAATATGAAAATTTCCTTGAAAAAGTGTCATTTTGCATATAGTGAATTGAAAGCACTAGGACATGTTGTATCTGGACTTAGTCTAGGCATAGACAAAAATAAAGTAGCAGCAGTACTACTTAAGCCAATGCCTCAAACCAAAAAAGAAATGCAATCATTTTTAGGATCTGCTGGTTACTATAGACAGCATATAAAGGACTTTGCAAAAATTGCCAAATCCTTATATAAATTATGTGACCAACAAACAGCTTATGAAATGACTGAAGAAAGGGTCAAGGCATATGAAGAATTAAAAAATTCACTAACAAATGCCCCATTTCTTCTAATGCCAGATTGGAAACTACCCTTCAAACTATACATTGATGCTTGTGGAGAAGGACTAGGTGCTGCACTTCACCAGACACAAATTATCAATGATAAACCAGTGGAAGGACCAATTTGTTTCATTTCAAGGCAGATAAAGCCAACAGAAGCAACGTATGGAGCCAGACAAATGGAATGCTTATGCTTAGTGTGGGCTCTAGAAAAACTGCATTATTATTTGGATGGCACAGTATTTGATGTAATCACAGACTGTAATGCTGTGAAATCACTATTAAATATGAAGACTCCAAATAGACATATGCTGAGATGGCAATTGCTATCCAGGAATACAGAGGAAATATGACTATTGTTCATAAATCTGGTAATATCCATAAAAATGCAGATGGCCTTAGACGATGGGCTCTAGAAAATACCCCTGACAATCCAGCATGGGTACCACAGGAAGAACACCATATAGAAGGAATATGTGTTACAGATATTGGCACAGAATTCTTTAACAAAGTTAAAGAAAGCTATAAGATAGACAAAAATTGCCATATCTTAAGCCAACTTCTAATGAAAGACTTCAAAGACCCATCACTTTCATCAAAACTAGATGAAACATGGAAAAAAGCATATGATGAAGGAAGATTCCACCTCCTTGATGGAATCCTCTACCATAGAACAAAGCACACATGTGTTATGACCTTAACAGATAGAACACTAATAAACACTATTTTGCATGAGTGTCATGATAGTGTTGCATCTGGACATCTCTCAGAAGATAGAACACTAGAGAGGGTGAAAACCTGCTCTTGGTGGCCAAATTGGAAGAAAGATGTTGCAGAGTACTGCCAAACCTGTGACAGATGCCAAAAAGCTAACAGAGCCACAGGAAAGAAATTTGGAATGATGATCCAAATCCAAGAACCAAAATCCCCATGGGAAATAGTTCATATGGATTGGGTAACAGCATTACCTCCAGGAGGAGACAGGAGTTATAATGCATGCCTAGTGCTAGTTGACAGGTACAGTAAAACTCCAATGTTCTTACCTTGTCACAAAGATGAAACAGCTATGGACACAGCTATAATGATATGGAATAAAGTTATTAGCCATACAGGCTTATTCCAGAATATTATAAGTGACAGAGACCCAAAGTTCACTTCAGCATTATGGACAAATCTCCATAACTTGTTTGGGACAAAGTTATCATTCTCAACAGCTTATCATCCTCAAACTGATGGTTTAGCAGAAAGAATGATACAGACCTTAGAGGACATGATCAGAAGATTCTGTGCTTATGGACTAGAATTAAAAGATTCTGATGGCTTTACCCATGATTGGTGTACACTAATACCAGCACTGGAACTGGCATATAAAACATCAATCCATTCTTCTACTGGAAAAACACCAGCAATGCTAGAAAAAGGTTGGAATCCAAGACTTCCTTATGATACCCTCAAAAAGGACTTAGTGGATATACACCCAACAGCAAGCAGCTTTAAAATAATGCTTGACAAGGCAAGACATCATTGAAACAGATGTATGCAAGATTCTTTCAAATATGCAAAAGAAAGATGGGATAAAAGTCATAAGCCACCTGATTTCAAAATAGGATACTTGGTTCTAGTGTCAACCCTTAATTTCAATAACATAAAAGGCCCAAAGAAATTGAAAGATTCCTTTGCAGGACCATTTATGATAAAAGCACTTCATGGACCCAATGCTGTGCAATTGGAACTCACAGGTCAACTAATGAACAAACACCCAACTTTCCCTGTAAGTCTAATAAAACCTTACAGCTCAAGTGACAAGGAGCTATTTCCACTAAGAAATAAACCCCCACTTAAAATTCCCCCCTTGGAAGAAGGAGAGGAAAAGAAAATAGTAAAAGTCCTTAAAGAAAGAAGGACAAGAAACAAAAAAGAAAGGGAATACCTTGTAAGGTACAGAAATTCAACTCAAGAAGATGAATGGCTACTTGAGAAAGATATAACAAATGCTGATAAACTACTAAGAAGGTTCAGACATGAAAGGAAGCCTGAAAAATAGAAAAGTTAAGCATTATTGAGCTTCAAGACTAACAAAGTCTATTGAAGAGGTAGGACAGTGGATGATACCCTAATTACACATATCAGATTGTGTTACAATCTTTTTTGGTGGTAGGGAATGTGAGCCTTTGAAATATGACCACATACCCAATAAGGTCACAAGAAAGACTCAGAATAATTATAACTTTAAGATAATTATACTAAAATCACTTAGAATAATTATACACTAAAAATAATTACTTCAAAAATACAAAAATTGGTTTAACTCAAGAACCAATGAATCAACATGTGAAATAAAGTATACCATTGGATTCCCCATGGTAAAATACACATATACCATTTTTATGGCATATCTGTAAAGTCAATATTTAATGAGTTATAAGGAATAATACCGTATAAAAACCATAAATCCTTATTTATTTCAAGAACCAATGAAGCAGCATGTGAAATAAATTGTACCATTGGATTACTCATGAAAATTAACACATAAAACAATTAATGAGCTAATTTCCAATGTTAATACTTAAGGAATTAACCTGAATATATGCACTTTTTTGGTCAACGCATATATTCAAGGATCATAGCTAATATCTCTTAAACTATACAAGATAGAGTGATGAACCAAAAATAAAGTTACCACGTAATTACTGTAAGAACACAGATATGAAGTTTATCTTACAACTTATAAACAAGGTTAAAACCTATGATGAAATATTGATAAAAATCAACAGAGCTGTTGACCAATTTGTTGTGAAAGTGGTCCAAACTTAAAACAAAGCACACAGTTGGATTCTACTAGTTCATTAGTGAAGAATGACGTAACTGTTATTATTAAATTCAAGGTATAACCCCCTGAAATCATGATTTGAAGTTTAAAATATTGAATTTCAACAGAAAAGATGAGTTACAAGAAAAATCATCAAAATTAGAGTTTTGATGATGCAATTAAAAGCTCTTAGCAGCATAATGAGGTTATGTCAGGCTATCAGAATTCACTCTCTGAATTGCTGTAGCGTGTAAAACTTAAAAGTTATTAAAGATCAAAGTTTGAGCTTAGATTGAGCAGTTATGATCACCTACTGTAACCTTAAATTGAGTTTAACAGTCATATGAGTGATAGAATTGGTGAATACTGTTAGTTTATGAATAAAACTAATGAAATCCACGAATTTTGGGGTTCTGCCAAGCCTCTGATGTCATCAACTTTATAGTTATAGTGATAACTCTAAATAATGGTGTAATAATGATGCAATATGGTTTGATCATGATGTAATCATCTCCAAACCTTAAAATATTGATCAATTCCAGTGGATATGATCAGTACACGTCTACTAGAAGCCTGCTGGACTCTAGGAGGGAGGTATTTACTATAAATAGAGCTCTTTTTACTCTATTTTCCCCTCAGATGCATCAAAAACATTAAATTAATTAAATCAAAGGTAATTTCTTTATTCTTTATATATAAAACCATTAGATTATTAAAAACCAAAGACCACCTTGTTGTAATCATCTATTTTGACGTGATTAAATCATTTATTTAATTGTTTTTATTAAAAATCTCTCTAAAAACTCATTTCCACGTAAAAATCAAGAATATTAGTAATTTTCTTTATTTTTTATTGTAAATACAATTTGAAAAGGTTTTATTAATATTTTTTGGCGTAAAATATTTCAAAATTTTTATATTAAGTGTTAAAAGTAAGTTATTTTCTCTTATTATAATAATTTTCTCTTTATAATTATTTTAATAATTCTTTAATTAATATAAATTGTATTTGTATTAATTTATAACTTTAATATTGGTAATATTATTGTTATTAATTTTTTTTTATTAATAAAAAACAATTTTTTACGCCTTTATTATTTGTTTGTAACAATAATAAAGTGCCTTTAAGTATATTAGTTATTTTATATTAATATATTTATTTATTATATTATATTTTATAGTATAAATTATAGAATTATATTTTATTAATAATATAATCATTTTTACACCATAATTACAATAATTCTTTATTATTATAATTATTTTTATCTTATTTATTTCAATTATAAGGACATTCATAGTACAATAAGTAAAATATTAGTAATTTTTACTTATTGTTTCATAGTCAAACCTTACACCACTCCTGGATCCTTGAGTATGGAGTGCATTGAGAAAGCAAAGGTTTACCCTGAAACTGAGGGTAATCTTTTCTTGGAGCTGAGCTGGAGGCCTCTGGTGGTTTCCAGAGGCCATGGGCTTAATAGTGGCCCACAGGTGGTCCTTGGTCAATTTTGGTCCTGAGGTGGTTTTAGGCCATTTTGGGCTGGTTGAGATTTGGGGCCAAAACTAGCTCAGGTGGGCCTAATTGTGGTTTGGGACCCACCTAGCCTTGGGGGCTGATGAGCTGCCCCCTTGGCTTCTTTTGGCTTCATTGGATTTGGGCCAAGAGGGGCCTAAGGGTCCCACAGGCCGTAGAGGCCATAGGAGGCATAAATAGCCCAAAAAGGCCATTTAGGCCAAAGCCCCATTGATATAAGGGGTTGAGCCAAGGGCCATAGGCCCCTGGAAGACTGAAAGGACCCCCCAGGCCCAAAACAAGGATAATGGCCTGGGGGTGGGTGAGGTGAAGAATTGGACAATAAGGCCAATGAAGGCAGTATATGGCCAGTGGAAGGGTGTTATGACCAAGAGGGTAAAACTGGCCATAAATATATTATATGGCCAATTGACCATAACTTGGGTCCAGGTTAGAATTTCTGCAACACCCATTGAGGGGGGTGATTATTTGTGGTTGTGACAGTACCCACCTACCTTGAATGGTGAGCTTCTGAGCACCAAGATAAGGTAAAAGCCTGTTGAGGCTGTCGAGATGGATTGGATGTAGGGATTCCAGAGGTATTGAATCTTGAAAAGAATTTTTCAGACTTGTCAAGAGGTTGGCATATTAGATGAGTTTGATTTGGTCTTCTTTTGACATTTGGCTTTGAAATTTGAAAAATGAGTTGACGTAAAGATTGGCATTAAAGTTATAAGAAAGTAATTTTCAAAAAATTATAAAGAAAAAAACATAACAAAGAAACTTGAAATTAAGAAAAAAGAAGAAATAAAAGAAAAGCAAATCTTGAGGGGGATTCCACTCTTTACCATGGATATTTACTGTTGATCTGAGATGGCCAAGGACCTGGAAAACAAGATTTGATGCCAGTTGCTCACACAGTGGCCAAGGTGATGTTTCGAAAGATTGTAGACCCCTTGGGAAACTGCACACTATGAGAGGAACTTACTTTTGGTAGTTACCACCCCTGCCAGTGCCATAAATTAAACAAGATTGATGAAAGAATGTATAGAAATTTAATGAGTTGAGAAAAGGATTAAGAAGAAGAATGGGGCCCAAGTGGAGTTGGACATAGATTAGAATTTGATGTTGAAATCCAGGCCAAAAATCTGTGTCCAAAATTGCAAAATGCTCACAGAGTGGTCAAGGTGATGCTTACAACAGAAAAGAGTAGAATACCACTAAGGGTGCATACCAGTAGTGGGACTTACTTTCAGTAATTCTTCTCCCTACCAAGCAGCATAAAAAATTCAGCTCTTGAAGAATGGGGTTCTGGCTTGTCAGGATATAAAGAATGGAAATCCTTGAGGTTTTTGGCTGGTTCCCAAATGGATTTTTCTGGGTCTTGACCGAAACCTTTCCATTCCACCAGATACCATAATTTTCTTCTCTTGAACTTTAAATCAAGTATTTGAGAGAATTCCCATTCCTCTTCTTCTTCAATGTTGATTGGAGCAGGAGGATCTTGATGCCGATTTGGGATTGTTGATGTCTTGACTGGTTCAAGGAGGGAAATATGGAAGACTTGATGGATGGATTTCCATTGAGATGGAAGCTTGAGGTTGTAAGCATGAGTACTGATTTTCTTCAAGATTGGAAAAGGACCCAACCATCTTTCAGACAGTTTTTTGGTGGGTCTTGTTAATTTGATGCTCCTGGAAGAAAGCCATTCCATGTCACCAGGATTGAAAACAGGTGGACTTGCTTTACTTTTATCTGCATACCTCTTAAACCTGTTTATGGCAACTTCCAGTCCTCTCTTGACATCTCTCTGTATTGATTGGATTTTTGTTGATAACTTTCCAACAGGGATTTCTTTAGTAATGTGAGCTGAGTCAAATTGTGGATCTCTTCCATAAACAGTAAAAAACAGTTATTGTTTTGTTGAAGAGTGGTCAGAGTTATTTTAAGCAAATTAAGCCAGAGGAAGCCAGGTGTTCCAATTATCTTGATGATAACTGGCATACATCCAAAGGTACTGCTCTAGTATCTGATTTACCCTCTCTGTCTGTCAATTAATCAGTTTCTGGATGGTAAGCAGTTGACATATCTCTTGAAATCTTGAGCTTCTGACAAAGATTGGTCCAAAAGGAAGAAGCAAAAAGAGAACCTCTACCACTAACAATTCTTGAAGGAAGGCCATGCTTTGAAAAGATATTCTTTATGAATAAATGGGCCAAAAACAATGAAGTAATTGAAGACATTTTGGGAATAAAGACTGCCATTTTTGAGAACCTGTCCACTATGACCAGAATTGAATCAAAAGAATTGGACAGTAGCAGTTGATTGATAAAGTCCATTGAAAGACAAATCCAAGGACCATTTGGAATTGGAAGAGGTCTGAGGAATCCAAAATTCTTGTGATGAATATTCTTGTTTCTTGAACACTGATGACAGGATGAGACATAATCCTTGATGAGTTGAGTCATGCCGGACCAGTGGAAATCCCACTTGACAAGCTTGAGAGTCTTCTCTTGGCCAGGGTGTCCAGCTAGAGGAGAATCATGATGCTTTTGAAGGATGCTAAGTTCAATTGTGGGGTCATTTGGGACCACCACCCAATCTTTGAATAAGAGAAGTTGGGAAGAGGAATCAAGAGAATAATCTTGGACAGATTTACCTTTACCCAATTCTTGAAGAATATTTCTGTACTGAGAATCTTTCCATAGAGCCTTCTGAATTGAATCAATCACATTTGAAAAAGATTCCACCTTGACTGAAAACTATCTTGAATGTTGGACTTCATCCGGCGTGATGATCTGTTGAAAATTCATTGGATTATTGCTGATGAAATCCTCCCCCCTCTCAGGATAAACGTTGTCCCAATGTGATAAAGCATCTGGAAGAGTAGCTAGACGGCCAGGGCAGTAAGTGATTGAGAAATGAAATTCAGCCCAGTGGGCTTGATGGCGAGTAAGGACTTTTGAAGACATGAAGTATTGAAGGGAAGAATAATTGGTGAGAACCTCAAAAGGAGAAGAAAGGGAAATAAGGGAAGCCCTCCAGTGCTTGAGAGCCCATACTATGCCAAGGAGTTCCTTGTCATGAATCTTATAGTTGAGCTTTGCTGGAATAAGCTTGTGGTTGCCCAATGCAATGGGATGTTTTCCTGAGTGAGACACCTGACTCAGTACAGCACCCAAGGCATAATAGGATGCATTTGTCTCTACAATGGTGGGTAGAGAAGGATTGAACTAGGAAAGAATTGAAGTGGTGGTGAAAGCCTCTTTGAGTTGGTGGAACTGACTAAGAGATTCCTAATTGAGGGGGAAACAGGAATCTTTCTTGAGGAAACTGGTGAGTGAACTGATTTTCTTTGAATAATTCTTGATGAAGTGGCGGTAAAAGTTGGCAAAGCCAAGGAATGATTGAAGAGCCTTGAAGTTTCTTGGAGGTGGCCAATTTAGAATTTGCTTGAATTTTTCTTGGTCCATCTCAAGGTCTTCAGAGGAAACAACATAACCTAGATACTCAACACTAGTAACATGAAATAGGCACTTTGAAGCCTTAGCAAAGAGGTTATTGGCTCTGAGTCTTGTAAGAACAGTGGATACATGAGTGACATGTTCTTCCTCAGATTTTGAAAAGACAATAATGTCATCCAAATGCACCACAACAAAACATCAAGAAGATCTTGGAAAATATCATTGAAAATATTTTGAAAGGATGCAGGAGCATTGATGAGCCCAAATGGCATAACCAAGTACTCAAAACTGCCATATTTAGTACTAAAAACTGTCAGATGTTCATCATCCTCCTTGATTCTGAGCAGGTTATATGCACCATGCAGATCAATCTTGGAGAAGATAGAAGAACTATCAAAGACATTAACAAGCTGGTTCATAGGAGGAACAGGATACTTGTTCTTCCTAGTCACAGCATTGAGTTTGCAGTAATCAACCCACAAAAGGAGGCTGCCATCTTTCTTTTTAAGAAAGAGGACAGGTGCTCCTGTTGAAGAGGAGCTTGGCTGGATGAAACATTTCTCTACAATCTCTGAAATGTAGTCCCTGAGTGTATCTGAATCTTGGTTTGATAAAGAGTAGATCACTCCAACTGGAGGTAGAGACCCCTCCAGTTCAGTCTGATGATCACAGGTGTGGTGAGGAGGAAGTTTCTCTTCTTTCACCTTTGAGAATATATTCAAGTACTGGTGATATACCAAAGGAACAACCTTCATCACATTTTCTACTTCTTCTGGCTCTCCCTCTTCATCCCACAACTCCTCCAGGGAGTCATGATAAGATGAAAGAGGAAGGTCCATATTGCCAAAGAAGAGATGAAGTGAAGATGAAGAATTATCTTCTCCAACATCTTGCATCTCTTTGAAGACTTCATCTCTAGAAGATAGTAATTACTGATGGGAATTAAGGGAAGGAATATGGACAGAAGATGGAAAAGATGGCGTTCTAGAATCACCAACCAGAGCTGAACATGATTTGGCAGAAGAAAAGCCATTACTGAAAGATTTTGAAGGATCATAATAGTCCCTATGATCAGCCCTTTCCTACAATCAATAGATGGATTAAAATGATTGAGAAAGTCAAAGCCCAATATGATGTCTTCTCCCTTGGGAGTATCAATGACTAAAAAGTCCCCTTGAAAGCTTGGGAATGAAGGAAGCTCAACCCTATATTTAGTGTGGTGAGTCACAAATAAGGAAGGGGGCTCAGAGGAGTCAAAAATGATAAGAGGAATCGTCTCTGGGAGTTCTTATGTACTCAATGAATACTTGTGAACAAACTGCTTTTCAATAAATGAGTTGGTAGCACCAGAATCAATGAGAATACTGTAAAAACACCAGAAAGAGAAGAAAAAACAAAGAATTTAAGAGAATTTTTGACACCAGTATTTAGAATGCACAATTGTGCTCTTGATAGAAAACAGTGAAGACCATTGAACACAACATGATCTTCACTCAGGCTTTTCCCTGGCTGGGAAAATTGCCTGACAGTTAGTTAAGCTTGTTTGTAGGCCTTTTGAAACAGGACTCAAGACTATGCTTCCCACCACAATAGGTACATAGACCCTCCTTGATTCTTCTTTCTTTTTCAGAATTCATCAACTTGAAATCTTTATTCAATAAAGAAGAATGGGGCTTGCCCCTCCTCTGAAAATTCTTCTTCTTCTTTTGACTTGAGCTTGAAGAATTTTGAGATGAGAAGAATTTGACTTTTAGGCTTCAGGCTTCTTCTCTTTTTGCCTCTCATGGTACCTGGTATGAAGCTCCAGGTTAACGTCCATTAAGTCTTGAAGAGAGTCAATTCTTGAAGTATGGGAGGCCAACTGATCCAAAATCCTGGATGAAAATCCCTTCCTGGAATGATGAATAAGAGCCTTTTCACCCCAATATCCAATTCTTGACACTAAAATTCTGAAATAAGCTATGTATAGAGAAACATGGCCACCTTCTTTCATTCTTAGAGAATCCAATTCTGCGTTAGCTTTTCTGACTCCATTTGGGTCCCCAAATAAGGTGAAGAGTTGAGATTCAAATAAGCTCCATTAATTGAGAAGATAATTTGGATCTTTATTGGTGAGATTTTAAAGGTAAGGCTCAATCCATTTTGCAGCCCTGCCAATTAGAAAGGAAGTGTCATGGAGAACTTTTTTCTGTGTTGAGAGAAATTAGCCGGATAATTATGAAAGATCAATTGACAAGCCTGAATGAATATTATGACTTTGAAGGGCTGGGTACCATCAAAGCATTCTGGTGCCTTCATAGATGGAGTCTTGAAGGCTGGTGGTCTTGATGACTCAGAAACTGAAGCTTCTTGAAAATTGGCCATAATTTGAGTCATCTTTCACATAATGGCCAATAAGGATGGTTCAGACTTATGAGAGACAGGCTGATCAGACCTGGCTAGAGTTGGTCCTCAAGTACCTTGAGATTCCCTCACCAGAGCAGGAACACCTTCAGTACCATCAGGATCTTCCTCTTCCACAGAATTCTCCTCCTCCTCTTCACCATCTTCACCTGGACCTTTGAGAGTGGTACTTGAAAGTCCCGGGAATCAGCCAAATACTCCTGAAAATGAGCTTGATCTTCTTGGCCCTCTTCCTTCCTTCCATGTGGGGTCCTCTATCCAATTGGGCCCTCAGTTGAGGAACTGCTGGGGTGCCATCAAGAGGAGCACTTGGAGTTAGAGTGAGAACAGCTTGAGTTCTGTCTTGAAGGAGGTGAATGTTGAATGAGAATGATTTCAGGAATAAAACTTGAAAATAAATGAATAAAATCAGAATTTTCTTGAAGTCAAAAACTGACAATCAAATCTTGAGGAAATTCAATGAATCAAATAAAAAATCTTCAGGTAAATCAATCAATTAAATATCAAATGAAACTTGAAGTAAATAAATCAATATGTCAAATCAGTCAAATCAAAATCTTGCAGGAAATCAATCAATCAATATTCTTGAGGCAAAATCAATTTATGTCAAAATTCTTGATGTGAAAAATCAGCAAAATCAATGAACTCTTCAGGTCAATCAATTTTCTTGAAGTCAATATCAATTATATATCAAATAAATCAATCAACTCAGTTCAAGCAAAATCTTCCAAAAATCAAAAGTTTCTTGGAGAATAATTCAAAATGAAACTTGATATGAAGAGTGTGTCTGAACAATCTGGTTGACCAATTTGGAAAATCAAATGTAAAATGAGATTACGCTTGAATTAAGAATGAAATGAATTTAATGATTTGAAATAATATTTGAAGGAGAAAAACAGAAATAAAGATTGGGTCAGCTTTCAATTTTCAAAATGAAGAATGAATGAGAGAAAATTGAGAAGTGACAAAGAATCATAAAGCTCATAAGCATTAAAGAGTCATAATTTCAATTAAATGAGTGAATCAAAATGATGAAAAAGAATTAATGAACAGAATGAAAAGAAATTATGAGTTAATTAATATAAGATCACAGGGGCTCTTATGGAAGCAAGAGTGGCCTGGCACTCAGGAATCAAGAGCTCACTTGGAGGGCTCCAAAGATTAACGAAATAAGAAGAATATATTTCTTTAAGGAAGAATAAAAGTAAAGACAAGTATGCCCAAATAATGAAAGAAAAGGAAGCCAATGGCCAGGATAATAAGAAAGCCAAATGCCAAAGAGCCAACAAAATGAATGCACAATTCACTGTTTCAACCTGCCAGAAAGAAGAATGGAATTAGTAAAGGATATGACCACCAATATCCACTGACAGGCAAAGAAGAAAAGGTGCAAATGACTTACTTAAGATTATCAGTCTTTGCTTTAATAAGGTAAAAGAAAATAAGGATAAAAATAAATCCAATATATTAATTAACTGGGGAAAAAGTCCCCAGGTGATGAAAGGCGGCCAGTATGTGAAAAGCCAAAAGGATGATCCTGGAAGTTGAATCATCGGACTGTATTGTCTGAATTTGGCCAATACAGTTCTGGCCATCTTGAGAATTGAAATGTGTGACTGAATTCCCACAGTGGAATATGAATTGGCCGAATTGGGCCAAGGCCATACAGGATGCTTGATTACTACCTGTATGGACCAATTAAGTTGTCCAAGGAATGCTGAGTACTTGATGCCTTGACAATGATTAAAATGATTGATAACCTCTGATAATTGCCCTTAGAATAGTCCTGATGAGAAAATGACAACCCAACCCCTGCAGGGCCAGGTGGTTGGGATCCTTGAATGGTCTTCGGGTAGCCACCAGGGAATTGCCAAACTGAAATAGCTGAAATATCCTCCTTCAAAATTGGTGATGGATTGGGTAATTTATTTGGAATCATGTAATTTGGTCATGAAAATGTCACCATTGGATTTATGAGCAAAAATGGTGCATAATGGTATATTATACCATATATGCACAACTCCTGGATCCTTGAGTACAGGGTGCGTTGAGAAAGGAAAATTCTTACCCTGAAACTGAGGGGAATCTTTGCTTGGAGCTGAGCTGGTGGCCTCTGGTGGTTGCCAGAGGCCATGGGCTGAATAGTGGCCCACAGGTGGTCCTTGGTCAATTTTGGTCCTGAGGTGGTTTTAGGCCATTTTGGGTTGGTTGAGATTTGGGGCCAAAAATCGCTCAGGTGGGCCCACTTGTGGTTTGGGGGCTGATGGACTTCCCCCCTTTGCCCCTTTTAGCCTCATTGGATTTGGGCCAAAAGGGGCCTAAGGGTCCCATGGACCATGGATTATGGCCCACAGGCCATACAGGCCGTGGGGGGCCTAAATGGCCCAAAAAGGCCATTTGTCCCAAAACCCCACTAATATAAGAGCTTGGGCTAAGGGCCCATAGGCCCCTGGAAGACTGAAAGGACCCCCCAGGCCCAAAAAAAGGATAATGGCCTGGGGATTGGTGTCACAGGGGCTCTTCGAAGTGAAGAGGGCCTGGCACTCAGTAAACTGGGACTCACTTATGGAGGGCTCAAAGATAAGATAAGATGAGATACACTTAAGAGTGTTAAAGATAAATTGCTAAAGAATAAATATAAGAAAAAGCAGCAACAAAGGATAAGAGCAAAAGAATAGAAGAGCCAACCACAAACAAGTCCAAGTCCACTGTTTCAACCTGTCAGAATTGAAAGAGAAGGGTTAATAAGGATATGGCCACCCAGCTCATACTGTACAGGCAAAGAGAAAATGCAAATACTAACTTAAGATTAAATAATTATAATACCCAAAATAAGGATAAGAATAATTATGAAATGATAAATAAACTAAATTAATTAACTGGGGAAAAGTCCCCAGGGGGGAGAAAGAGGGGCTGGTATATGTGAGAATCACCAGTCCTGATCCAGAGGAAGAATTTTCATGAGAATACTTGATGATTGAATTGAGTCTGGCCAATACAGGTCCTGTACAGCTGTACAGAACCTGTACAAGGGGTGTGGTGTATTTGAGTGATCATACAGTTCCATACTGGTGTATTGAAACTGTATTGGGTGAATCCAACCTGTACAGGTATTGACAGGCTGTATTGAGGTACCAAGCTGTATGCATGTTTCAGAATGAAGATTGCTGAAATTGAATGCTGATACAAATGCTGGATCTGCTGATTTGAGGTGTCTGAGTGGGTGTATGAATGAATACCCTTACCTCTGATGAGTGGTTGTTACAGTATCCCCCTCTTGAAACTGGTGGGCTCCTGAACACCATAATACCCTGCCATTGTTGAGTGGCATCTCACTACCCCACACAATGCTTTGACAAGTTTTCTTTTGACCATTATCTCGAAATCCTTCTCCATCTCTTCTCTGTCAATTAAATTTATTTCCCCCTTCTTTAACTTTGAGTAAATACCCCACTTCAAACTGTTCTTTCTTCTGATTTCAACAACGGACGTCCTTGGGGCGTGGCCTTGGGTTGTATCCCAAAATGATGGCCACTGAGCTCTTGTGCTCAAAAAAATGGTACCAGGTGAGTATATGAAGTGTACTCATCTGGCCAGCCCAATCAGAGAAAATGATGATGACAAGAATTCAGGAGTCTTGTCCCCAATGGCCTTCAAAATGCCTCAACCAGCCCTTTATAGTGATTTTGGGCTGGCGCCTTCTCTATGGAGGATCTTGAGGATCCTTGAATTTATGGCCATTTTGGCCTTTTTTGGCTTTTTGAAGTATTTGGGGTCTTACAGTCCGCGGTCTGTACGCCATGGTCCGTGGGCCGTGGACCGTACGCCGCGGTCCGTGGGGGTTATTGGAAGCCCCCAGGGCCCAAATTTGCTGGGGACCCAAGGGGGTCATGGGACCTAAAATGGCCCCAAAAGAAGATTTCACCTTATATGGCCTGGACCCATTGGTGGGGTCCAGGACCACCAAGAACTTGGCCTTCCCCAAACTTGCAGGGGAGGCCCCCCAAAGGGGCCTTGGACCTTGACATTGAGCGGGTTTGAGGGGGGCCATGATTGACTTGTGGCCCAAATTCCCTTGAGGTCGAGCTTTTGATTTGACGTGGACTTGACGATTTGGGTGGAGTGAAGTCCAGTGTCTTGTTCCTGTTTACGGTTGGTTTGACTCCTATTCATGCTCTTATAACAACTAATAAATGAGATAAAATAAAATGATTAAAATAATAAAGGAACCTCCCAATACGTGATTTGGAAGGGGATGCTGCTGTTTCCAATGAAAATAAAAGGAAATAAAAGAAAGAAAATTATACAAGTAAAGAAAGAAAGAAAAATAATAAGAGAAAATGAGAGTAAAGAAAGAAATAAAGAAAAATCCTGATGGTTGGTCCTTCTTGTGGTGAGTTGCTTGATTCTGGCCAAAAAAGTGTCTGAAAAATGAAAACCAAGCATTTGATGCTCACAGAGTGGCCAAGGTGATGTTTTACAAGAAGTATAACCCTCAGAGATGCATACCAGGAGATGGAACTTACTTTCATAACTTCCACTCCCCACCAAGCACCACAAAATTGAAAAAGATTGCCATAATGACTTCTGAGATGAATTGCCATAAATGGCTTCTGAGAAGAATTGCTGTAATTGACTTGGAGTAATGAATGTCTTGAATTATGATGATTGGCATAAAATGAAATGATAATAAAGAAAGAAAATGAGAACATAAGAAAGAAAGAAACATTTGGCCATATCTTGATAAGGTCCAAATGGAGGGTATTGATGTTGTATGCTTCCTGAACCTGTCCAAATAATTGACAAGTGCTCACAAAGTGGCCAAGGCGATGCTTACAACAACATATGGGTAGAATACCCCCTTAAAGGTGCATGCCAGGAGAGGAACTTACTTTCATAACTTCTTCTCCCCACCAAGCACCATAAAATCAAACTCTTGAGGTATTTGGACCAGGCTTGTCTGGATACAATGAGTGGAAATCCTTGACAAGGTCTGGTGAGTTGGTAAGGTTGGAAGCTGGTTCCCAAGTGGTTCTTTCTGGGTCTTCACTGAATCCTTTCCACTCTACAAGATACCATAATTTACCTCTTTTGAGTTTTGAGTCCAGAACCTGAGCCACTTCCCATTCCTCTTGCTGCTCCACTAAAACTGGTGGTGGCGGCAATTGATGACGATTTGGGATAGCTGAATGCTTGACTGGTTCTAATAAGGACACATGGAATACAGGGTGAACTGTCTTCTATTTCTGAGGCAACTTGAGGTGATATGCATGACTGCCAATCTTCTTCAGAACTTCAAAAGGTCCCAACCATCTTTCTGATAATTTCTTGGTGGGTCTTGTTGTCTTGATGTTCTTGGAAGCTAGCCATACTTTGTCCCCAGGTTGGAAATCAGGTGGAATTTCTCTATTTCTATCTGCATACTTCTTGAATCTCCTTATTGCTGACTCTAATTCTTCTTTGACAACTTGCTGTACTGATTGGAGTTTTGTTGATAACTTTCCAGCAGGTGAGTCTTGAGAAATATGGATTGAGTCAAAGCTGGGATTTCTTCCATAAATACTTCTTTTTGAATCTTGTCAACTAAATCTGAGAAAATTTCCACTTTGATTGAGAAGAATCTTGACTCTTGAATTCCATCTTGCTTAAGTACTTGATGAAAATTCTGAGGATTCTTGCTGATGAAGTCCACCCCCCTCTCTGGGTACACGTCGTCCCGACGTGACAAGGCATCTGGTAAAGTGGCCAGCCTGCCTGGGCGGTAAGTGATAGTGAAATGAAATTCTGAGAGAAATTCAGCCCAACGGGCCTGACGACGAGTAAGAACTTTGGAAGACATGAAATACTGCAAGGAAGAGTGGTCTGTCAAGACCTCAAAAGGATTGGAAAGAGAAAGAAGAAATGCTCTCCAGCGCTTGAGAGCCCAAACTATGCCAAGGAGTTCCTTGTCATGTATTTCATAGTTGAGTTCAGCTGGCAAGAGCTTGCGACTATCAAATGCAATGGGGTGCTTTCCTGAGTCATTCACCTGGCTCAGTACGGCGCCCAAAGCATAATCAGAAGCATCAGTCTCTACTATAGTAGGTAGAGAAGGATTAAAGTGAGATAAGATAGGAGCAGAGGTGAAAGCTTCTTCGAGTGCTTGAAACTGACTAAGAGCTTCCTCATTGAAGATGAAAGGAGAATCTTTTTTAAGGAGGGAAGTGAGAGAAGTGATTTTTTTTGAATAATTTTTAATGAAACGTCGATAAAAATTGGCAAAGCTAAGGAAAGATTGAAGAGCCTTGATGTTTTTGGGCTGAGGCCAATTGAGGATTTGTTGAGCTTTTGAAGAATCCATCTTGAGGCCATCACTTGAAACAACATAGCCCAAGTATTCCACACTTGAGGCATGGAATACACACTTGGAGGCTTTGGCAAACAGATTATTGTCCCTCAGTCTTTGGAGGACAGAGGCCACATGTTTGACATGTTCCTCCTCAGAACTGGAAAAGACCATAATATCATCTAGATAAACCACAACAAACACATCCAAAAAATCTGCAAAGATATCATTTACTAGATTTTGGAAAGAAGCAGGAGCATTGGTCAAGCCAAATGGCATGACCAAATACTCATAACTTCCATATTTGGTTCTAAAGGCAGTTAAGTGTTCATCCCCCTCTTTGATTTTCAGAAGGTTATATGCACCACGCAAATCTATCTTGGAGAAGATAGTGGAACCGTTGAATACGGTAAGAAGCTGGTTCATAGGAGGAACAGGGTATCTGTTATTCCTAGTGACAGCATTTAGTTTGCGGTAGTCAACACACAAACGAAGACCTCCATCCTTTTCTTGACAAAAAGGACAGGTGCTCCTGTTGAAGAGGAGCTTGGTCTAATGAAACCTTTCTCTACATTCTCTGAAATGTAGGCCCGCAGTGTTTCTGACTCTTGATTTGATAATGAGTAGATAACACCAATTGGAGGTAGAAGACCCTCCAATTCAATATGGTGATCACAGGCGCGGTGTGGAGGAAGTTTCTCTGCTTTCACCTTGGAGAATACATCCAAATATTGGTGATAAGCAGGAGGAACAACCTTCAACACAGTTTCAATTTCTTCTGGCTCTTCCTCCTCATCCCACTGCTCCTCCAGGGATGCATGAAAAGGTAAGGGAGGAAGGTCCATATCCCCTTGGAAGAGATGAAGTGAAGATATGGCAACATCTTCTCCAACATCCTTTATCTCTTTGAAGACTTCATCTCTTGATGGAAGTAATGACTGAGAGGGAATTATGGAAGGGATATGGACAAAAGAAGGAATGGAAGGTGTCTTAAGTTCACCAGCCAGAGAAACACTGTTGACAGCAGTGGCTAAGTCATTACTAGTAGAAGGAATAATACCACTAGAATCCTTATGATTAGAATCATAGGTGATCAATCCATTTTTCCAATCAATAATGGGATTGAAATGGTAAAGGAAATCATAGCCCAATATCAGGTCTTCTCCCTTGGGTGAATCTATGATAAAGAAATCCCATTCAAAGCTTGGGAAGGAAGGCAAGTCAACTACCCACTTGGTATAATGGGTGATGAACAAGGCAGGGGATTCATTAGAATCCAGAATGAAAAGAGGAATTTTTTCAGGGAGCTCTGACATAGTCAATCAGTACTTGAGAACAAAATTCTTTGCAATAAAAGAGTTTGTAGCACCAGAATCAATGAGAATACTATAAAAAATATCAGAGATTGAAGAAAAAATAAGAAACTTTAAAGATTTCTTGACACTAGTATTCAGAGTGCACAATTGTGCTCTTGAAGGAAATAAGTGAGAACCATTGAACACATCATGATTCCCACTCAGGCTTTTCCCTGCTTGCTAGGGAAGCCTCTTGATGATGACCCAGGCTTGTTCTGAGGTCTCTTGAAACATTTTTCAATTGGGTGCTTGCCACCACAATAAGTACACAACCCTGCTTGAATCCTCCTCTCCTTTTCAGAACCGATTAATTTATTGTCCTTATTGAGGAGAGCAGCATGGGGTTTGTCCTTTGAAGATTGAAATTGCTTGCCCTTCTTATTCTTCTTCTGATGAGGCCTCTTTTGAAATGAGTTTTGAGGAGGCCTAGACTGATTGGATCCACTGACTGGAGGCTTCTTTTCTTGATTGCCACCCTTTTCCTTTTGCCTCTCATGATATCTTGTGTCTAATTCTAAAGTGACATCCATAAGTTCTTGAAGAGTATCAAAAGTTCCAGGGTGAGAAGCCAACTGATACAATAATCTTGATGCCAGTCCTCTTCTGTAAACATTGATATAAGCTCTTTCCCCCCAATCTCCAATTCTTGACATTAAGCTTCTGAAATCTGCAATGTACAAGGATACATGACCACTTTCCTTCATCCTCAAATTGTCCAACTCTTGTTCAGCTTTCCTGACTTCATTGGGGTCACCAAACAGAGTGAATAATTGAGATTCAAACAATGGCCAATTATTGAGGAGGTAGGAAGGGTCTTCATTGGAAATATTTGAGAGGTAAGGTTCAATCCATTTGCCAGCTCTACCAGTAAGAAAAGAAGTTGAGTACAAAACCTTCTTCCTGTCAGAGAAGAAGTTTGCTGGATCATTATGGAAAATTAGTTGACAGGATTGGATAAATCCTCTCAACTTATGAGCTTGAGTACCATCAAAAGAATCAGGTGCCTTCATGGATGGAGTCTTGAAAGCAGGGGCTTTGGAATTGTCCCTGGGGGCAACTGCTTGAGTGAGTTGTCCCATGAATTGAGTCATCTGCTCCATCATCTTGAGGAGACTTGGATCAGTATGAGAGACAAGAGGTTGACTAGAAAGGGCTAGATTAGAACCCTGAGGCACCTCTGGAGCATTTGCCAAGGCATCTACCACTTCAGTTTCCCCAGAATCTTCCTCTTCCACAGACTCTTCCCCCTCTTCATCTTCAACTTCCCCTAATCTTGCTCTTGCACCTTCAGACATGCCAGGGTAGCCACCCAAAAGTCCAGAAAAGGATCTTGATCTTCTAGATTTCATTCCACCTCTTCTTGAGGGCGCTGCTCCTTCCATTGATGGTCCTCTGTCCAAATTTGCACTCAGTTGATGAACTGATGGTGTGTGGTCAAGAGGAGCCCTTGCTGTAGGAGTGAGAACAGCTGGAATTTTCTGGGATCTAGTATTCTTTGCTGGGAGGCTATGCTGAACTGGCATTTTGAAATAAATGAAATAAAACTTGATGGTATTAAAGATAATCAAAACTTGGCCAAATCAATCACAATAAAATCTTGATGAATCTTGAGGAATCAATTCAAATCTTGAGGAATCAAATTCAATCAACAGTCAATAAATTCAATCAATCAACAATCAATTAAAATCAAATATCAATAATCTTGAGTAAATCAATAATCAATCAATATTCAATCAATAATCAATCAATAATGTCTTCAATATGAAATCAAGTCTTGAGGAATCAATAAATCAGTTCAAAATCTTCAGAATTCAATTCAATATCTTGATGAGTCAAATCAAATCAATAATCAAATCAATTATTGAGGATCAGTCAATATCTTGAGAGTTCAAAGTCAATAAATCCAATAAATCCTGAATCAATAACCCAAATGAATCCCAATGAATAATCCAATCAATTAAACCAATCAATAATTCCTAGATGAAACCTGAATAAGAACACAGAAAAATTTGATTGATAAGAATAAAGTGAAGTAATGAAATGGTCAGCAATGATTAAGAAAGGAAAAGAATAAATTTTCATAAGAATGAAATGAATGAGATGAAAATTGATGAGAGAGAAAAATTCATAGAAAATCATAAAAAATCATAAAATCATGAAAAGGTCATAATTGAAGAATGAGAGAAATGAATAAAATGAATGAAAGAAAGAATCAAATATGAGTTAATTAATTTAATGTCACAGGGGCTCTTCGAAGTGAAGAGGGCCTGGCACTCAGTAAACTGGGACTCACTTATGGAGGGCTCAAAGATAAGATAAGATGAGATACACTTAAGAGTGTTAAAGATAAATTGCTAAAGAATAAATATAAGAAAAAGCAGCAACAAAGGATAAGAGCAAAAGAATAGAAGAGCCAACCACAAAAAAGTCCAAGTCCACTGTTTCAACCTGTCAGAATGGAAAGAGAAGGGTTAATAAGGATATGGCCACCCAACTCATACTGTACAGGCGAAGAGAAAATGCAAAGACTAACTTAAGATTAAATAATTATAATACCCAAAATAAGGATAAGAATAATTATGAAATGATAAATAAACTAAATTAATTAACTGGGGAAAAGTCCCCAGGGGGGAGAAAGAGGGGCTGGTATATGTGAGAATCACCAGTCCTGATCCAGAGGAAGAATTTTCATGAGAATATTTGATGATTGAATTGAGTCTGGCCAATACAGGTCCTGTACAGCTGTACAGAACCTGTACAAGGGGTGTGGTGTATTTGAGTGATCATACAGTTCCATACTGGTGTATTGAAACTGTATTGGGTGAATCCAACCTGTACAGGTATTGACAGGCTGTATTGAGGTACCAAGCTGTATGCATGTTTCAGAATGAAGATTGCTGAAATTGAATGCTGATACAAATGCTGGATCTGCTGATTTGAGGTGTCTGAGTGGGTGTATGAATGAATACCCTTACCTCTGATGAGTGGTTGTTACAATTGGTGAGGTGAAGAGTTGGGGGATATGTCCTGAGGCCATAAATGAGGATTGGGGCCATGAATGGCCAGTGGAAGGGTGTTATGCCCAAGAGGCCATAGAGCACCAAGAGGGTACAATTGGCCATAAATATATTATATGGCTGATTGACCATAAATATATTATATGGCCAATTGACCATAACTTGGGTTCAGGTTAGAATTGCCGCAACATCCATTGGGGGGGGTGATTATTCATGGTTGCGACAATCTGTTAAGATCAGTAAAGCTTAATAAAAAAGTGAGATTCATTATAATTTTCAATAATCAAATAATCTTCATTAAAATTATAATTTCTTCATTTTTTATCATTTATAAAAGTTAATTAAATCCAAATAAAAATGAAGATTCATTGAGATTTTTGAAAATGATTGATTCAAATCAATTGATATTAATGAGGATTATAATTAATGACAATGCAGTAAATTTATTCAAGCTTAATTTAAAGTAATCAAAATTAAATAGGATTTGTTAAAATCAAATAAAATTTATCAAAAATTATTGAAAATACATAAGATTCAAAATTTACATGAAATTAAAACTAATGAAAAATAATTCAAATTTATTACAGCCAATTAGAATTAATCAAAATTATAAGTTATCAGTTATTTTTCATTTATTTGTTTTTTATGATTTATTATTTATTGGTTAATTGTCTTTTTTAGTTTTTATTATTAATTCATTGTAATTTATTGATTAATTATAAATTATCTCTTCATTCTTCACATATTTTTCATGTATTAATTATGTATTATTTATATATTATCTATATGTTATTTATTTAACTTATTGTTTATCTTCAATGACTAAATAATATATATTTTCTTTTTAATTCTTATTATTTTTTATTTCTTATTTATTATTCATCTGTTTTGATTGAATATTATTTATCAAGCTAATATTTGTTTATTTAATTGTTTAATTGCTTATTTGGTTATTGTAAATGTTTTTATTATTCCATGTTTCATTCCTTATTAGTGACTTATCCCTTATGATTTTTTATTTATTTTTAATACAATGTTATTTGTTTTTTTATTCATTATATATTTTGTATATTGATTATGAATTGTGGATTTACAAAAATTGAACATAAATTCTGCCAAAGCTCTCAATTCTAAACAAATAAAAAAACTCATCGTGGTATGGGCCCCCCCTATGACATGACAAACATGTGAACTAATAGAAAAAAGTTGTATTTGTTTAAGATTTTCACGTCATCTAATATTAGTGTGTTGTTTAACTCTTTATTATGAAGGGCACTTTCAAAAGAGGCACTAGCCATATTGGCCTGGACTGCTCCTCATTTGTGGGTCTGGTGACCCCAGCCTTCAATTTTCCAGTATTCACAAGGTGTTACAGCCTTGAGCCATCTTTATGCATGTGCACCCACATAGAGAGGCAAAGCCTCAAGCAAAACTTTGCTTTGAACAAGTGCACTGAGGGCTTGTGGTTATTCTTTTGATGGAGGAGGGTATTCTAAAAACAAAAAGCTAGGATTTAAGCAAAATAGTTGGGCAATCTGTGGTTTGAGTGGTTTAGCTACCATCAGTAAAGGTATTGCCTGAGGTGTTGGGGTTTTTGAGATATCAAGAGCCATTGATTGAAATTTTGATGGGCATGGAAGATAATTTAAAATACCATCCAAGAGTGGTTACTCACCTAAAAACCCTTTGGAAGCTGGTTAGCAGATGGGGTTGACAATGGTCAGACCAGTTGATCCAATGACTTGTGATGTAACCCAGTTAAGGTCATTCGAGTATTCTGGGATATTTGCTTTGCAGAGATCAATTTTCCGAACTCAATTTAGCGTGCTGTATAACCTTTGAGCCTCACCCTCATTTCGTTCCAAGTCCTCCAATACTAGTCCCTTAGTGTCTAATATGTCTCTTGCCATTTCAAATTTAGCCTGTTTCATGTGTCTGAAAGGGAGCAAATGCTTAATGATGTTTGGAAATTCAGCATACTAATGAAGCGGTTCGGCGAATTTGGATTCCTATTCTTGCAACTGGAAAGAAAACAAAAGACCCTGTTTCTAAATGAAAGAAAATGATTTTGCTTTTGATCAATGTGAATAACTTATCATGGAATTCTTAGCAACATAGAAACCATCCACTGCCTGACCAGTCCATTGGATTGCAGGACTGGTAGCTTCTGAAGCTTCTTGAATTCTCATTTGACTATTGCCGACGATGCTACCCTCCACAAGTGCAAAACCATTAAGTACACCACCCAATTCAGCTCGAGAAGTAGCATGATCTTGCCAATGCTTCATTAATAAACAATTGATTTTTTCCAGAGGAACAGTAAAATGAGAGGAAAATTCTTCATTAAAGACTTCTGAATAATAAAAACGCCGATCTGGGTCTTGGAGGGGGACAGAGGAGGAAGATGGAACAGGAAAATGAAAGAATAGGGCTTCAAGGTCGAGGTTGGTGATTGTGAACTGGTACTCGGAGGGGTTTTTTGGATAAGCTTGTTAAAGGCAGTTGAGGGAGGAGTAGAGACCAAGCAAGGTCTCAAGATAGGAAACTGAAAACAAGATTGCAACTACTAAATACTGGGTGTTTGACTAATTAATTCAGGAAAACAGCTCACATTCTTCTTTGACGGGTTACTGTTACAGGATCTTCTTTTGTTTTTTCAATTAACTAGAATGAGAAGCATAATTACCGAGTGACTGGAGGTCCAAAAGGTTAGTTTAAAGATCATTAAGCTAATTATAAGATGATAAGACAGGGGATATTAACCTGATTGCTGGGGATAGGTGGTACAATTGGTACAGGATGTAGGCTGATAAAAGATGATCTAAGTGATTTGAATTTGGAGTAACAATGCTTTTCTATACCATGCTAGAAGATGAAAGTGCAATGAGAAGTTATTAATTAAGTTCTAATTGCTATGATAATAATCAAACCAGTAGTTAATAATACTGATAAGACAATAAGTAAGTACACATCTAGTCAAATCTAGCGTATATGTCAAATACCTGATAAGCCTCTATGAATATAGCGTATCAAAACAGTACAACCAGAAAGTATAGTTTCACTTGACACTCTGTTTGTAGAATAGTGTTAGTAGTCAGTTAAAAGGAATGTAAGTATATGAATGTGACAGATAAATACCTATACTCCTCCACAACAATGCAAACGAGTACCAAGTTCAATTAGTATGGTAGTAGAGAAAACAAATATATTCAGATCTGAGTAAGTCAAGAGGAATAATTAGATCGAGAGACCTCTATTTATCTCGTTGACAGACCCAACGAGTAGTCATCATTTTTGCCCCATTGATATGTGATCTACACTCGAATGACCTTTGATTCTAATAACTCATCTAAGATAAATAACTAATAACAGAAGAGAAGAAACAAGAATTTGTTGCCGAGATGATTTTCCCAATTCATAACATAAAGTAGATGAGTGGATGAGATTTTATTGAATAAAATGGCAAACCTCACACTACTGCGGATTTAAGAAAAATCATTTGGAGAGCTGTGGTTTGACCATTTTAGCTAGTGATGCGTAACTATGAAGGAAATCGTTTCAGAAAGATGATTTGAGTGGTTATTGAATTTTTTTTCAAGAGATAGCTTGAGTACAAGCCTTAGGAGACATAAAAGAGTTTCATCGTCAACCGGTTGATGATGAAACGAAATTAGTGAGCCAATTGAATAGCTGGGATTATTAATTTTATTATCAGAACGAAAGTTTATGGAACGTTCATTCTTTTAAGCCTATTCAGTTAGGTTCACTGTTGCTGGGGTTGTGCTGCACTGCACGTAATCAACCCATATAATAAAAAATTACGAAATATTTGAAATTAATGGCATATGATTAAGAATAAAAATAAATAATAGATAAAATATAAAATATAAAATATGATTAAAAACAAGACATAATAACAAAATATAAAATATAATTAATAATGATACATAAACCAAAATAGATAATAAAAATAAATCAGATATGATTAATAAAAATGAAGAATGAATAATATATAAAATATAATTAGTAATAATGTATAATAAAAATTAATTTTCATCAATTTCAAATAATTTTAATTCATATTGATTAATTGTAATTGATTGTCATTAAGGGTAAGGATTTTCATTAATGGTCATGAATTTTAACTACTTATAATGAATTGCGATTAATCATAGTGAATTCTACTTAATTATAATTCATTATAATTGTTTTGAATTAATTGGAAGTAATTTGAAGTAATTTGAATTAATTTAAATCAATTATAATTAATTATAGTTGGTTTTATGGAGTTTTAACCACCTGAATTTAATTCCAATCGATTTACGTAATTCTAAGTACTTAAATTTGATTAAAAGAAATTTTAAGTAATTTTAATTACTTAAATTTGATTAGAATCAATTTGAAGTAATTTTAATTACTTAAATTTGATTACATTTGATTTTAGTAATTTTAATTCATTTTAATTAATCAAAATTAATTTCAATTCATATTGTTGATTGTAATGATTTTTAATTGAGGGTACTTATTTTTAATTAATAGGGGAGTTCATGGCCAGGTTTCATAAGCGAACCTTTATGAATTCACAAGCAAGAATTAACAATCACAGAGCAACCTCATGAGCTTGCTCACACGCTTTCTTATGAGAGATAAAAATAAGATATTTTACAAGATTTTTAACCAAAAAACTTTATTTGTTTCAGTCGTGCACAAACCCCTGCACAAACATTTTTAAAACACACACTCCGCGGGCATTCTGTCTGTAGTTTGAAACTGTGTACAGTACATGTACAGTGCCCCGAAACATGTCTTCGGACACCATCTGCACGGATGCCTCGCGAGCGATCCACGCGCGATCTTGTTTTTAGTGACTTAGGTTGTTTTTTTTTTTTCTTAAAACAACTAAGTTGTTTTAACCCCCTTTGCCTTACTTTTTTGTTTCTGACATCTTTTTTTCCTTTCCTAATTGATTCGCCCAACCTTTATTTCGCTCGCACGTCTCTCTTTTTCAATCCAAATCAAAATTCTTGGGGTTTTCAATCCGAATCGAATTCTTGGGTCCTTTGGATGATCTTTGATTGAACGAATCAACGATAACCTTTGAAAAAGTTTTTTTATTGTAGCTGTTATTTCATTCGGCAAGTTTTTTCTCCTTTTGTGCTGGTTGGATATTGAGCAATCACTAATGCTTGCATTTGTCTTATCGCTACGAAAGATATTGATGCCCAACAATCTAGGAGTCGAGCAACGGAGCCAGATTGTAGGGATGTCGCAGGCCGGCTTATCAATCCGAAAGATAGCCTTGCGCATGGGGGTCCCCAAATCGACTGTGCATGACACGATCAGGCGATTTCAAGAGCATGGCGCTTGTGCTGATCGCCCGAAACCAGGCCGACCCCCCTTGTTGAATGAAGCTGACCGACAAAATCTGGACAATTTTATTACTCACAACCAAAGAGCGAATTTAAACGAAATTTCGCAAGCTATTCCTAACAATGTGAGCAATCGAACAATCAGCAAGGCAATACATGACCTTGGCAAGCGGTCATGTATTGCCCCCAAGAAGCCTTACCTTCGCGAGGTTGACTTTCATCGAAGACTCACCTTTGCCCAGCAATTTGGTCATTGGAATATTCAAGCATGGGCTCGCATCATTTGGACCGATGAATCGTCGTTCGAGTTGGGCAAGAAGGCTGATCAGGTGCGGGTTTGGAGAACACCTCAAGAAAAGTATTCATTACAAAATGTTCAAGTTAATCATTGTTCAGGCCAACGATCACTCATGGTATGGGGGGCATTCATTGGCAGCACCAAAGGCCCCCTTGTTTTTTTAGACGGTACCCAAACGGCTGCAACATTTATTGAGCAAGTATACGAACCACACTTGCGACCATTCTACAACTACATGGTCAATGCACCCTATATTCGCACTCGTGATCGCATTGCGATGATGGAAGATGGCGCCCCAATTCATACCGCCCGAATATCAAACGAATGGCGGGCCACCAATCATATCGACAAGCTGCCTTGGCCAGCCCACTCCCCAGACCTCAATCCGATCGAGAATGTCTGGAAAGTTTTGAAAACTCGGGTAATGAAACATCACCAGCCCCGCACAATGGACGAATTATGCGCGGCCATTCAGAGCGCTTGGGATGATCTCTCACCAGCATTCTTTGAGAAGCTGCTAATCGGAATGCACAAGCGATTGGAGGCAGTGATCGAATCTCATGGGGGACCAACAAGATGGTAGGGCTTTTAATTTCTCAATCGTACCATGGCCCTTATCAGTGAAATGGATTCAAGGCAGCATCTTCTTTTATTACAAATCAGGCTGATTTTATTTGGTGTTTTATCATATTGACTTGAATTTTTATTTATAAATATTTTCATTCCATTGTTCATTAAATCTAAGCTTCTGTACAAAATCGTTATATGTAAATACACAATAAATGGCATTGAAAATTTCATGTTTTTGTTATCACAACGTATGGATCTAATGAGAATCCCATTGTGCCATTGTGAGTTGTCATCATGAGTCTTACAAGCAAATCCGCGTAACAGTTTTACGCACTGACATGAATTTTTTAAAAAAAAAACTTGTGAGCATTTTTTAATTATTGGTTTGAAAAAAAGTGTCCGAAGACATGTTTCGGGGCACTGTACGCCAGTGAGATTTTCTCCTAGAAAACATGTATAAAATGTGATTTTTCATGATCACTTTCCAATAATTCAACACCTTACCTGCCCTAGTAAAGATGCCCAAAATCTCAGACAGAAAGAAAACAATAAAGGCTTCAATTCATGTGGCCTTTCAATAGAATCAAAGAAAATCACAAGCATATTTCAGCAATAAACATGACAAGACTTGACTCAAATTTTCACAATATTGGTTTACTAAATAATTGTTTCATCCCACAGTACTCACCTTTTCACTTGCTTGGTCCAACACATGACCTTTTGGGCACCCCACATGCATCCCTGGCCAGTCGTGCCTCAAGACAATACCTTTAGGCCCTGGTAATGACACTGAACAGTTGATACTTGTCAAGACCATTGAATAAAAAGCCACTAGAATAATTTGACCTTGATTCTCTCTTTAATATGAGAGATGATGATTTCCGGCAAGGGATGAGGACCTCAAAGGAGGGCTTTGTGTTCATTTATGAAAAAGTTAAAAATCATGCTGTTTCTAAGAATAACAGCACTTGCAAACAGCTTCCGATTGCCCACCAGTTAGCCCTAACACTTGAACATTTAGGCTCAAATGGTAATGGAGGGTCTGTTGGGAAGTTTGCACAAAATTTCCAAGTCGGACAAGGTACAGTCATATCAATTACAAGATGTGTAATTGGGGCAATAAATTATTATGAGTACCATTACATTGTATGGCCAAACAAAAATAGACGGAAGGAGATTTCTCAGGTAATGAAGGAGGAAGGGTTTGAAGGTTGCATAGGCTTTATAGATGGGACAACCTTCCCATTATATTAAAAACCTGCATGGCAGGGTGAAGTTTTCTTTGATCAGAAGAAGAATTACTCACTCAATGCTCAAAGTCTTTGTGATTGTGATAAAAAATCATGGCAATCACAACAGGATGGCCTGGTTCATGTGCAGATTTGATGGTATATAGAAACATGGGCCTGTTCATTAATCCAGATAGATTCTTTGACAAAGGTGAATATGAGCAATTCTCAGTTTTTTTTCTTTGAATTGTTTAGATTGAAATCTTCATTTTTTAAGGACAATTTTTTTTATCTGATTCAGCATACCCACTTAATGATCATCTCATTCCAGCAATTTGGGCCCCAGCAGCAAATTCACGCATAAATACAGAATTCAATTTTTGTTTGGCAAAATTGCGTGTACAAAATGAAAATGCAATTGGGATACTAAAAGGGCAATGGGTATCACTTAGAGAGATAAGATTACAGCTACATGGAAAGCATGATATAGTTCTATATGTGAACTGGATCAAAGCATGCTGCATTTTGCACCACATGTTATCTCAGCTCAACGATTCATGGGAAGAATTGAGTGAGGAAGTGCACAATGAATCTCTAGGCAGATTTTCTAATGAGGTACCCTCACCAACTGCAGCTGAACTGCAAAGGGTGGTGATAGACAGATGTGTGATTCATAGCTATGAATTAGGGGTTTTACGAATAACATAGCACAATTGCCCTTATTGGTACCCCTAGAAAGATAAATTACTAATTACATTCATAAAATCTATATTAGCAGGACTTATACAAAAATCTATTTTATTATAATCATTTTATGAGAATTTCAAAAACACACTACTAACTGTTAAAGGCCACACGGAAGTACGTCTCAATCTCATTAGCTGACATAACCTCTTTGTGCAATCTGATAATTGCCTCAAGCATTGGGCACTGCTAGCTGAACTAATTTCATGATTAATTTTCTGTTGGTTCTGCGCCAACTCCTGATTTATCTTCTCCTGTCTTTGCTCAAGCTCCTTATTTTTGAACTCATATTCCAATTTAGTTCTCTTTTCTGACAACTCTATCTCCCTATTTGACTTCCTAGCTGATTCCTCAAGTTGCTTGACATCACATATGGCAGCACTTTTTTTGAGATTTAATTCTTCTTCTTGAAATCTCAACTATGCATTGTGCACTTCTGTTTCCCGGTCCTCTTAAGCCTTGAGGTACTGGTTCTTCTTGTTGTGAAACTCACATTGATATTCTATTTCTAGCTTCTTGATTTCTTTATTCTCACACATTTCCAAAACCTTAAGCTCGCCTTGAACTGCATCATGTTTATGTAAACATTTTATGTTACTCTTCCTCTGATTTGCTAATTGATTATCCTGTGAATCAATTGTTTGCTCCAAAACAGCTGCCAATGATTGGGATTTTCCTGTGCTCAATGTGTCAGGTAATTTGTGTTGAGGTCCGGCATCCCGATGATGTTTCCCTTTGGTCCTCACACGTTTAATAGTAGTTGAAGTAATGCTTGAATCACTGGTATGAATCTACTTAAATCTGGAACTTGAAGAGTTTTTCATGCCTCCTGAAGCTGAAGTCAATCTGTAGGAGTCAGATTTTCTCAAATGTAATTGATTTTCTCCAGGATTAATTGTAACTGATGCATCGACTGATCTTCCTTCTTCAGATGAAGAATTGCCTGAGTCGCTAAATGATTCAAAATTGCTTGAATTTGAATTTGCATTGTCCTTTTTTCTTCAAAGTGAGCTATCAAATGAATTGAATCCTGTAATATTTTGTTTATCGCCAAAAACTGCACACATTTGCTCAAAGCAAGGGCATTGATCTTCCACCTCCTCCTGAAGTGTTGTATTGGTGAGTTCCATGAGGCCAGAACCAGTTTGGAGTAATAAACAAGAAGCATCAAAAAACGTTTTTTTGTATGTTCTCCAACATTGTTCAGCATTACGTCCACTCAAATTCAATGTTCACAATACATGGTGGTCATGGAGATATTGAGCAAACCGTTTGAATGCCTGTGCTCTGGTATTTTTTTCCCCAAGTAGTCTTCTTACTATCTCCAAACAACTCTTCAAATGCAAAAAATCAGAATTGTATATGAGCCATTTCATATAACACAAAAAATGGAAAACATACCATTGTAGCCAAAGTTGCACTTCTTGAGTGAAATCTTCATATTTACTCCTGCAACTTTGGCAAGTACTCTTTCAAGTCTTTCAAGGTGCAAACACCATGAGTCTGAGCATATTATTATATCCCCACTATAACTACTGAGCCATTCTTGAGATAATTCTGTGGGGAAGATGGTATTAATCATTCTTTGATAATTGGATGGGGAATTTTAAATATCAAATGGCATTCTATTATTCTCATAAATACCACAGTGGGTGATAGTTCTAAGTAATTCCTTAGCTTTCGGAGTCAAAAACAATTGGATGAAAGCCCTTTAATGCATCCATTGATTTTATATACTTAGCTCTAGACAACTGGGTTAAAATCTCTTGGATTCTAAGAATTGGATACCTATCTGGAGCTGTGTAGGTATTAAATGCTCTAAAATATCCAACCATTCTTGATTTCTCATTATGCCAAGCAATAATAACAGGAGTTGTCACTTCAACTTCCTCATTATGGCCTACTTTTCTTAGTACACCAAGTTGTATCAACTCTTAGATATGTTTTTAAAAGGCTTCTCTATCTCTGGGACTTTCTGGATAAGCTGGTCTTCTCATTACTGGAGGATATGTTCTGTCAATATTAAGAGTAGTATCAACTTCATGTCCTTTAATAGCACCTCATGGTTCATTATCTGAGGCATATACATTTTAATTTACAACACATCAACAAGCTCATGCCTCATTTTTGGTGAGAATGATGCATAAAATTGTCCTTCAATAAGTTTATTATTCACAAACTCCTCCTCATGAGTATCTTCATTTGAGGATACTATTGATATTTTTTGGGAATATTGGAAAAAGCAAATTCTTGTATTTTATCTTCTCTAATTGTAGAATATCTTTCATTATGGTTATTGATGTCAACACCATAAATATTCAAATAATCATTTCCAAGAGTTATATGTGGAAATGTACAACTGTCCATTACTACTATCTCTTTCTTCATTATTGCACTTCCCACAGGATGCGGAAATACAAGATTAGTGTCTAGTATGCCCAAATGGTACATATTATTACTGGCACTACTAAATTACACACTTTCTATGGGTAATAGATGGCTCTCCCATTCAGGAAATATAATTTGAAGATAGTATTTTCCAATACAAGTGCAAAATCACCCTGGGTGCAAATTGACTTTGGCTTCAAGATCATTCTTCAGAACTGATGTGATACAAGATTCTCTAGCAGTGTATCCTTTGCCTCTAGCAGGTTTAGTCTTACACATTCTAGAATCCTGTATATTGATAAGATTATAGCAATATTTACTATACTGTGGCAGGTGAGTATGGATTTCAGTTACTTCAAAGAAAGCTGTAATGTTCTCAATAGAATAGTCCTCTACTGGTGTGTCTTCAGAGACTGCAGAATCTTGGTCAGATTCTTTCTTTCTTCAGCAAGCTGGACATCTTCAATGAGCTGAACTTCATTCATTTTGGTCTTTTGAATGCAAATATTGGCTGAATGTGAGGTGCCTCCACATTTATGAAACTTCAAAGCAGGTTTCTAATCTTCTCTGGAAATGTTTGGGATCATTTTGGATTCCATAATGTTTCTAATCCAGGTTTTACAAATTCCTGTCCTAGTAATGATATCTTCCATGGCATCAATGTAGTCTTCTGTTGAACAGGGCTTTACACATCTACACTTGATAGCATGTTCTAGTTCTCCTCCACATTTTCTTAATATTTTCATATTAATCATTGAGTCAGACATATCTGGGTGTAAAGCAGATAATCTGTCTTTCTGTTTGTGGAACCAAGTAAGTAGTTCATATTTTTCTGAGCTAAAAGTGGCACTTTCAACAGTATTTTCCATTTGAAGCCTCCAAGAATTATTGGTCCACTTGGTAATTATTTCAGATTTCCACCAAGACCAATCATGTCTTCCATGTTCTTGTCTCATTTTGTAATACCATCTCTTTGCAGTGTTGGTAAACACAGAGTGCAATTTACCCACTATAATTTCATCACATATATGAAAATCTTCTTGCAACATATCAATTGTTCTGTTGAGCTCAATATTATTATATTCACCTTCATCAGAGAATTTTGGCCATTTTTATAATTTGGGAATATCCTTTGCAGATATTGCTTTTCCTTCTAGAAAAGGGGTCAAACTTTCTTTCACAGAACATTTCTCTTCAGTTAATAGGGTGGAATGGCTGGGCATATGTGAATTTGGTTCATAATTCTTATGAATTTGTTCCATATGTGCAATTATTAAATCTTTCAATTTCTGCCTCTCACTTTGACTTCTTGTTAAGTGTGTGGCAAAAATATTGGTATTATAAACTATCTCTAAAAGATGATTTTTTAGATTTTTAAGCTGGTCATTAATGTTTTGAATGTAATAATTTTCCATTCCATCATCTTGGACTTGATATTTACTCTCAATTCTTTCACATTTATTGGAAATTAAGTCAATTGTGGCAGTTTCTAATTTATTCCAATAAGCAGAAATTCTTTCATTATTTTTCAACTGATTGATATCTGATGTTATTTTATTTGACTTTGCATCAAATTTACCAAGTTCTAAATAAATACTAGATTCAACAAATAGTCCTCTTCATCCTTTCCTGATCCTTTATTGTAAATTCCATAGGAGTTCTGGCCATATTGAAAACACTTTCCACTGCTGAAGGTTACAATTTGTGGATCCTGTACCCTTGTGGGTAAGCTCTTTGCCAATTGGCTTTGCCTTTGCTGTTGCCCTGATGGTTCTTGGGACCTTTCTGCTACTTCTGGGGTCTTTTGGGCTTGTATTTGGACATTTCTGGAGCTGGTTTGAAGCTGGTAGACGCCACTGGGCCTTTTTTCTCCAAATCTGGGGTCATTTCCAACCATTTCTTCTGGTCTATGGATAAAAGACTTTTGTTCTTCAACCAATTCTTTATCTTTTTGACCTTCTATTTGCAAGACAATGGGCTCCACCCTCCTAAGGGCTCAATGGTCCTCTCCTGACCCAGAAAGCTTTTGATTTGTAGTAGGAGTTCATGCCCCCTGCCAAAGGTTTGGGCATATTTCCCAGTCCTCTTCTTTGGCTGCTCTGTACCAGTTCTTTGTACTGGTACTGATATATCTATATGGCTTCCACTTGGAAATGCTTCAGCCCTTAAAATATCAACTTGAATGGACTCTGGTATCTTCCAGAAATGTCTTTCTTGGGGTTGACTTTCCTGATCTGGCCCTGGTCTTGCCTCTTCCATGTCAAGATACATCTGTCTGGACTGAATGGCTGCTTCCATTTCTTGTATGCACCATTTCACGTCAGTTTAAGAGAAAATAAAAGATAAATACAGAAAACACACACCTTCTGGTGGTGGTTTGGCTATTTCTGCTTTGACTAAAGTTCCTCTTTCAGCAATTTGCACTTCAATACTCTCTTCAGATTCTAGACTGGTAGTATATCTCTTACTGAGCTTATCACCAGCTGCAATGTACTTTATTAAAGACACTAGAGAGAAAATTGATAAAATAAAAATTATTTTTTATACTTTTAAAATATTTTTAGAGATTTTTTATAAGTTTTTTATTTTTGAATATTGAAAAAATATGATTCTTTTTGAATAGAAAAAATTTAAATTCAAGATTTCAATTCAAAATTGATACAGAGTAGCTCAAAGAATAACTTTATAAGTTTTTCGATGTGAAAAAGCCACCTGTAAAGACGGTATAAAATTAAGCCAAATTCCTCAATAAAAAAGGCTTTAAAGAAAATTCCAAAAATAAAAGTAATTTTACCTTTAAATTGAAAGAAAAAAATTATTAAATAATATGTTTCAGAGCTTAAAAATATATGAATTAAGGGTGCAAGGTTCAAAAAACATTGCCCCGTGCCCAAATGTAAGATGTGTCTATGAAATTGTTGATAATATTACTTTTAATCAACAATACTATGACTGTTCTTATGAGACATAATGATAGAATTATTATAACCACAACTTTAATAATTAATCAATGAATTATTGCGTTTAATTGTTATACACTACTAGTGAAATATAACAGTAAACAGTAATTGTCTACAAGAAGTATTTAAATGATAAAACTTCCTTATTAAAATAATAAAATTCTCTTATTATAGAATTATCTTTTACAAGAATAATTAGAGATATAACTCTTTAAGGAAATGAATACTGAGGGAATAATTTAAGAATCAATAATAAACCACTCACTAATATTCAATGAACCTTGAAAAGAATATGGTAGAGAGATTTCACAGATAAATTATTGATTTATGGGATCAAAATTGATTTGTAACAATATCACAAAAATGTATAGTTAATTTCTATTATTTCACGTCTTTCTTGTTTGATTCTGAAAGAATAAAAAACTTAAGAAAAGTTTAACTGATACTTAATTGTTGGTAACAAAAGTTTAATTGGATAATAACATGATTTAGAAAAAACAGCAAGAGGAGGCCTCTTTTAAGTCAGATAAAGCTCAAAGAAGCGTTCCATGGAGCAAATTTAACAATAAGTGAGAGAAAACAATAATCCTTTTCTATTATTTACTGCATCATTTGTTGTCACTTAAGATTATCATAATTACATAATGAATGCTTTTACGTCACTACCAACCCATTTATGGTTGAGTATAAAAGCAGTAACAACTGTAAGTATTATTTTATTGAGAAATTACCATTAATTTCTAAAAGTTATCAATTTTATTGGAAATTTCATCTCAGGTTGCATTCTCTGTGTATTTTTGAATATTCAGTATTTCACCAGGAATCATCAAAAATGGTCTGTATGTAAAATTTTCATCTTACTTATGAAACCATGATTATTTTTTGTTTCTTTATGAGTCCTACCATTCTCCATTTGTCCTGAAGGTTTCATAGAGATTTATGAAGAATTGTATTTTTAATGAATTTTTGATGTTTTCACCTCATTTCTATATGGAATTGCAAATATCACAGTATGACAGGTTGCTATGAGGTAAATGAATGGATACTAGTTTGAAAAGGGTTTTGATTACTCTTTTAAATTTTTTCCATGGAAAATAATTAATAATTGGCATGGTTACAGGAGTCTAAGTTGCTCTTTACCTCTCTGTCCCCACAAAATAGTAGCTTATTTTTGAATTTTCTTATGATTTAATGAGATTTTCACTTGGTAACTAGTTTACCAAAAGGCTTTAGTATACTAATTTGGCCAAGATCAGCCATGGATCCAAGATTCAGAGCTATCCACGCCTCATAGGCCTCAGAAGCTGGGTACCCTGGCTCTTTTTGATGTCTTTTGTCCCCCTTAGCTATTTTTACATCAGAAATAGAAATTCAGGCTTAAAGACTGATATCCACTATGGGTGTATCAAAACTTTATGTAAGAATACCATATCATTAACTTCCAAAAAGATACATAATACTATTTTTAGTGTATATGTAACATGGGATTTCTCGCATTCCCATTATTTTGGCATGAAATTGAGAAAAACAAAAAAATTTCACAATTCTTTTATGTGGTATTGATGATGTTGTATTGAATTATTTTCCATATTACGACCTTATAAATTTAATTTAAGCTTATTCACTCTATGGAGCTACCCTAGGTAGATGTTCGTGTACAATCCAAATCTGGCCTTAAACTCATGGATTTACTTACTCCCAGAAAAGTTATTCATCTTTTCTGAAATCAAAAACAATGAATTTTGGATATATGCATGCCTTATGGGTTATGCATAGCTCAGAATTGTTTTTAAAGATAATTATGGCCTATTTGGGTATGTAAAATATATTGCAAGACTCACATCACTAGATTGATCAACTGGAAAAAAGTCCCCAGGTGATGAATGAGTGGCCAGTATATGTGAAAAGCTGGAAGAATGATCCTGGATGGTTTCAAACCCAGCTGTATGCTTGGTGTAAAGCTGTATCAACCTTTTTTGAGAAATACATCTTTGCCATCTTAGCAAATGAAACTGTGTGCATTGACTTCCCACAGTGTATAAGTGAACTGACTCAAAGTGGTAAATCCAAACAGACTGCTTGAATACACCCTTTATGGATTATTTGAGTTGTCCAAGGAGTGCTGGAACTTTTGATGTGTTGGAAACTGCCTTTGAAAAGAAAACCTCTTGAAATTAACCTTGAATATCTCTGGCCAGTATTCCCTTGGAGGAATGTTGTTGCAATGAAAATGACCACACCTGAAGATCCAGGTGAGTTTTCTCCTTGAGTGTTCTTCTGAGTTTCCCCCATGAATTACAATCTTGATTCTCTGGTAGCCTTTCTTCAAAATGTATTGGTGGATTGGTGACTTGTCTTCAGACGGATGAATTGAGTGTTGAAATCTTTACAATTGAATGGCTGAGGAAAAATTGTGCATAATGGTATGTAATACCATATATTGCCCATGCAAGGTTCCTGCAGCTCTGGGTCCAAGGTTGGAAAGGGCTTTTACTTTCCTTAAGGGGAAAGTCCTGGAAAGGATGGCATTTGGCCTCTGGTGGCTGCCAGAGGTCATGACTTGAGTATTAAGAGTTCCATGGTCCAAATGGAATTTTTTTCCCTTCAGAGTTGATGGGCCCAAAAGGGATGGCCTATTGGCCCCCTATGGCATCATTATTCCCATGCCAAAAGGGTACTAGGAGGGTCTATGCGCCATCAACAACAATACATGGCCTATGGACCATAGGACATAAAGGCTGTAGGGGGTTCAAATGGCCCAAGGCACCCTAATCAAAGGGGGTAGGCCATAAGCCCTTGGAATGGTTGAAGGGGTAATAAGCCCCCAAAAGGCTGAGAATTCCCCCGGTCCAAATTCTAGTGGGATGGCCTGGGTGCCAAGTGTGAGCCTTTGAGATATGACCACATATCCAATAAGGTCACAAAAAAGATTAATAATAATTATACCTTTAATATAATTATATTAAAATTAATTAGAATAATTATACACTAAAAATAATTACTCAAATATACAAAAAATACCATAAATTGGTACTAAAATTGGTTTAACTTAAAAACCAATGAATGAACATGTGAAATAAATTATACCATTGGATTCCCCATGGAAAAATACACATATACCACTTTTATGGCATATCTGTAAAGTCAATATTTAAGGAATTATAAGGTATAATACCTTATAAAAATCATAAAACCTTATTATCTCAGAAACTAATGAAACAACATGTGAAATAAATTGTACCAGTGGATTCCCCACAAAAATCCACATATAAAACAATTAATAAGCTAATTCCCAAAATTAATACTTAAGGAATTATCCTGAATATATGCACTTTTTTGGTCAACGCATATATTCAGTGATCATAGCTAATATCTTCTAAAATATACATGATAGAATGATGAACCAAAAATAAAGTTACCACGTAATTACTGTAGGAACACAGATATGAACTTTATTTTACAAGTTATAAACAAGGTTAAAACCTATGATGAAATATTGATAAAAATCAACAGAGCTGTTGACCACTTTGTTGTGAAAGTGCTCCAAACTTAAAAAAAAGCACACAGTTGGATTCTACTAGTTCATTCGTGAAGAATGATGTAATTTTTATTATTAAATTCAGGGTATAACCCCCTGAAATCAAGGTTTGAAGTTTAAAATATTGAATTTCGACAGAAAAGATGAGTTACAAGAAAAATCATCAAAATTAGAGTTTTGATGATGTAATGAAAAGCGCTTGGCAGCATAATAAGGTTATGTCAGGCTATCAGAATTCACTCTCTGAATTGCTGTAGCGTGAAAACCTTAAACGTTATTAAGGATCAAAGTTTGAGCTTAAATTGAGCTGTTATGATCACATACTGTAACCTTAAATTAAGTTTAACAGTCTTAAGAGTGATAAAATTGGTAAATACTATTAGTTTATGATTAAAACTAATAAAATCCACGAAATTTGGGGTTCTGCCAAGCCTCTGATGTCATCACACTTAGAGTTATAGTGATAACTCTAAATAATGGTGTAATAATGATGTAATATGGTTTGATCATGATGTAATCACCCTCAAACCTTAAAATATTGATCAATTCCAGTGGATATGATCAGTACACGTCTACTAGAAGCCTGTTGGACTCTAGGAGGGAGGTATTTACTATAAATAGAGCTCTTTTTACTCTATTTTCCCCTCAGACGCATCAAAAACATTAAATCAATTAAATCAAAGGTAATTTCTTTATTCTTTATATATAAAACTGTTATATTATTAAAGACCAAAGACCACCTTACTATAATCATCTATTTTGACGTGATTAAATCATTTATTTAATTGTTTTTGTTAAAAATCTCTCTAAAACTCATTTCCACGTAAAAATACTGAATAATTTGTAATTTTCTTTATTTTTATTGTAAATACAATTTGAAAAGGTTGTATTTATATTTTTTGGCGTAAAATACTTCAAAATTATTATATTAAGTGTTAAAAGTAGGTTATTTTCTTATTATAATAATTTCTCTATTATTACTCTATTAATAATTCTTTAATTAATATAAATAGTATTTATATTAATTCATAACTTTAATATTAGTAATATTATTGTTATTAATTGTTTTTTATTAATAAAAAACAATTTTTTACGCCTTTATTATTTGTTGGTAACAATAATAAAGAGCTTTATAATATATTAATTATTTTATATTAATATATTATTTATAATATTATAATTTCATATAATATTAATTATATTATTATATTTATTTAACAATATAATATTTTTACGCCATAATAATAATATTTCTTTATTATTATAATTATTTTTATCTTATTTATTTCAATTATAAGGACATTCATAGTACAATAAGTAAAATATTAGTAATTTTTACTTATTGTTTCATAGTCAAACCTTACATTTGGGGGCCTGGCCATGATATTTACTTAAAAGACCTTTAAAAAAGATTCTAATTGGGTTTATCCAATAATAAATTATATTTATAATCATAAAATTATATAATAATTTTATATTTTATTGATTTTAAAAGCTATTGAGGCATTTGGAAAGCAATTGTACTGTCTTACACGTGGTTTTTCACATCCTTAGACTTGCAAGAACTTTCTTTGAGTGACTCTAGTGATTAAAAAAAGATAATTTATAAATTAAAAATAATTTTTATTATAATTTAATTTTATAAGAATCATATTCATTTTTTATTTTATTCTTTAAAAATAAAAATATACATAAAAAATATTAAAAAATATTAAAAACCAATAAAAAAAGTTATTTTTATTCATTTTTATTCATTTCTTTATTTATTTCATTTTTTTTAAGATATAAGAGCAATTTTTACGTGGAAAATTGCCATATCTTGCCAAAAATAACACTTCTTATAAAAAAGACTTATATTTATTTGTCTTTTTTAGTGTTTGAAGATAACCCAACAGAAGACAACCAAGCTACTGTTGAGAGATTGGTGGAAGAAACTTGTCAAAGTTCTCCAACACCAGTTATCACCAAAAGAAAGAAAGCTAAGAAATTAGACTTTCCAGGGCCCACCATTCAAGACTCTGAAGGTGAGCACCTCTTTTTAAATTGCCATAAAAGAATTTTATTCTAAAATACTTTTATTTTTTCTTATTCTTTAATTATGACTACCAGAAGAGGTTCCCAATACTCCATCCAATCAGATGGAGCTGGACTCAGAAGTAGAATTGATCCCTCAAAAGGGAAAAGAAAGGGCAATATCCCCAGTGGAACAGAATCCACACAAGGAAGTGCCTTATCCCAAAGGCAAGTCCCAGAAATGCCCATGATATCTGAGCCTGAATTGGAACTAAGTATGAGTAACTCAAACAGGTACAAATCACATTCAGAGGGCTCAAATAGACATCTACATGAGCCAGTACAAGCAGTATTACACAGTTTACAAGGACAAAGACTGGGAAATGCTGCCTCAAATACACCAAGGAGTGATGAACTCCTGGCACATCCTGAAAAAGTTCCTCAAAGAGGAGGAGATAGTGAAATACTCCAATGGATGGAATCCACTGTCATCCAAACCTCAAATCAAAAAGATCAAGGATTATCATGCCAAAAAGAGGGAGGCAACCAAGGAAGAAGCCCCAGTAGCTTCTACCAGCAAGCCTCAAGCCAACCCACTTCCCCAAGAAGGGAAGAAGAACAAGAAAAAGCATTGGAGGAAACCATATTCCCCAAGCTACAGAATCCCAAGAATCCAAAAGGATGCCATGGACAATGTTTTCAACATGGCCAGAACCTTGATGGAATTCAAGGACAAGGAAGAGCAAAGAATGAGACAACCTCATTTCCCAAAGAAATAACCTTGTCCAAAGATGTTGTAAATACTTTAACAGAAATTAAAAATAGTATATTACCTCTAAAAGAAATTAAAGACAGTTTATTATCACTACAAGAAATAAATAACAATTTATCTTCTTTAACAAAAATTGTTGTACAAAACAAGAAAGAAATTGACAACATTAAGTTTATTGTTGAAAATAATAAACCAAAAAATTTAATTGACAATACTCAAAAATTAATACAAGGACAACAAGAATTGTATAAATACATAAAAGATATCAAAGACAAGACTTTGACAATCAATTATGATGTGAGTATTGACAATCTTACAGAAAAATTAAATAAATTAAGTATTTCTGTAGAAAAATTTGAAGAAAAGACTTCATCACACCAAAAATTACTTTTGGACCATGTGGAAAAAAGTGATGAAGCAAGAATGCATCTGAAAGATGATATTCAAAGTGAAATAAGGCTTATTACTGAAAAAATGGATAAAATTAATGAGGCTAATTTAAATATGCCAAAGTTATCAACACCATTTTCCCATATAAGAAGCCCTATTAAAACAAAAGAGGAATTGTCAAATCCTTTCATAACAGACTTGAGTCACCAAGACAATAACCAAGTCTTAATGAAGGAAGCACCTCAATTGAAGGAATGGCCAACATTCACAGGAGAAGGTGAATATGACCACATGTCATTTATTAAAACAATTGACATGTTACAAGAAGACTATGCCATACCAGATGAATTAATCACTGCAAGATTACATTCATTATTTGAGAAATCTGCAAAAAGATGGTATTATGGCATAAGACAGACAAATGGTAAAAATACCTGGTCTTGGTGGAAACAAGAAATAATCACCAAGTGGGCAAATGATGCCTGGAGGTATAAGATAGAAAATGCATTTGAAAACTCTTTCTTTGACCCTGAGAAAGATAAACCTTTAACTTGGTTCCTAAAACAAGTTGAAAGGCTTAATGCACTGTACCCAGAAATGTCACAGAAGATGGTACATATGAAAATACTTAAAAAATGTGGAGGGGAACTAGAACATGCCCTAAGAAGCAGGTGTATAGAACCATGCTCCACAGAAGAGTATATAAATGCACTAGAAGATATAGTGACAAGAACAAAAATTGGCAGGACTTGGAAAAAATTGGACATTAAAAGCCCAAATAAACCATTTATCAAAAAAGATAAATCAAAAGAATCCTTTAAGCCCAATACATCCAACAATAATGAGCAAAGAAAATGCCATAAATATGGAGGTATTGGACACTTAGCAAATAATTGCCTTAAAAAAGCAAAGATCAATGAAATTGTGGAAACAGAAAACCACAATGACAAAGAAGAGGAATCTGACTCTGAAAAAGAGACAGAAGAGTCAGAGAGCTCTGAAAGTGATGAAATCAATATAATTAATGCACAAATTAATAATATTGATATAATTTATGAAGTACTGGATGTTAACTCAAACTTGCCACAAGTTGGAACATCTGACACAAACCTGACAAACATACAAGATGCCAAAATGTATAGAACCAAACCTGCAAGAGGAATGGGATATACAGCTGGAAAATCAAGTATAAGTATTGTTATGGTTGATAACCAAGAAGGAAAGATTAACTTGGATACAGGAGCATATTGCACTTGTGTTGGTAAAAGTTATTTAAAAACCATTGTCCCAGACTGGCAAGAAAAACTTATGCCAATACAAGGTGTCAAATTTAGTAGTGCAAGTGAGAGCATGAAGCCCCTTGGAATAATTGATTTAACACTAATTTTTCCTCATCCCTCACAATGTGTCAGAATCAAAGTAGAGTTTGTAGTAATGGACAACTGTACTAGTAATCATTTCATACTTGGGAATGACTACTTATCAATCTATGGTATAGATATCTCCAACCAAAAGGATAGATATTTTACCATAGGAGATAATAAAAGACAAAAGTTTGGATTCTTAAATAACAAAAAACAAATCACAGTTATTAAGAATGAGGAAAAAATTCCAGAAAAAGAACTTTTTATATCTGAACAACTCAAAGAGGCAGAATTCAATCAAGAATTAACAGAAAAAATGAAAGAAAAATTGATTGACCTCTTATTTAAGTATAAAAATGCCTTTGCAACTGACAAAGAGCCACTAGGTGCCATAATTGGACATGAAGTGGATATAATTCTTAATGTAGAAAAACCTTACCCACCTTTATTAAGAAGACCTGCTTATCCAGCCAGCCCAAGAGCTAGAGAAGCCTTAGAAGTGCACATTAAAGAATTAATGGACCTTGGAGTATTAAGAAAGGTTGGACATAATGAGCAAGTAGAAGTTACTAGACCTGTCATTATAACTTGGCATAATGGAAAATCAAGGATGGTAGGAGACTTCAGAGCCCTGAATACCTATACCATTCCAGACAGATATCCAATACCCAGAATCCATGAGACATTGACCCAATTGTCACAAGCTAAGTTCATCACAGCTATGGATGCTCTTAAGGGTTTTCATCAAAATGTCTTAACAGACAATGCCAAGAAACTACTAAGAATAATAGTCCATTGTGGAATTTTTGAATACTTAAGAATGGCATTTGGGATAAAAAATGCACCTTCCCATTATCAAAGAATGATGAATACCATATTTCCTGAAGAATTATCAGAAGGATGGTTAATAATCTACATTGATGATATCATAGTTTGCTCAGAAACTTGGAAAATCACCTGACAAGACTAGAAAGGGTACTACAGAAAATAGTCCAAGTGAATATGAAAATTTCATTGAAAAAATGTCATTTTGCATATAGTGAATTAAAAGCCCTAGGACATGTAGTATCTGGCCTTAGTCTAGGCATAGACAAAAATAAAGTAGCAGCAGTACTACTTAAGCCAATGCCTCAAACCAAAAAAGAAATGCAATCATTTCTAGGATTTGCTGGTTACTATAGACAGCATATAAAGGACTTTGCAAAGATTGCTAAATCCTTGTATAAGCTATGTGACCAACAAACAGTCTATGAGATGACAGAAGAAAGAGTCAAGGCATATGAAGAATTGAAAAATTCCTTAACAAATGCCCCATTTCTTCTAATGCCAGATTGGAAACTACCCTTCAAACTGTACATTGATGCTTGTGGAGAAGGACTAGGTGCTGCACTTCACCAAACACAAATTATCAATGATAAACCAGTGCAAGGGCCAATTTGTTTCATTTCAAGGCAGATAAAGCCAACAGAAGCAAGGTATGGAGCAAGCCAAATGGAATGCTTATGCCTAGTATGGGCTTTAGAAAAACTGCACTATTATTTGGATGGCACAGTATTTGATGTAATCACAGACTGTAATGCTGTGAAATCACTATTAAATATGAAGACTCCAAATAGACATATGCTGAGATGGCAAATTGCTATCCAAGAATATAGAGGAAATATGACTATTGTTCATAAATCTGGAAATATCCATAAAAATGCAGATGGTCTTAGCAGATGGGCTCTAGCAAATACCCCTGACAATCCAGCAGGGGTACCACAAGAAGAGCACCATATAGAAGGAATATGTGTTACAGACATTGGCACATAATTCTTTAACCAAGTTAAAGAAAGCTATAAGACAGACAAAAATTGCCATATCTTAAGCCAACTTCTAATGAAAGACTGCAAAGATCCATCACTTTCATCAAAACTAGATGAAATATGGAAAAAGGCATATGATGAAGGAAGATTTCACCTCATTGATGGAATCCTTTACCATAGAACAAAACACACATGTGTTATGGCCTTAACAGATAGAACACTAATAAACACTATTTTACATGAGTGTCATGATAGTGTTGCATCTGGACATCTCTCAGAAGATAGGACACTAGAGAGGGTGAAAACCTGCTCTTGGTGGCCAAATTGGAAGAAAGATGTTGCAGAGTACTGCCAAACCTGTGACAGATGTCAAAAAGCCAACAGAGCCACAGGAAAGAAATTTGGAATGATGATCCAAATCCAAGAACCAAAATCCCCATGGGAAATAGTTCATATGGATTGGGTAACAGCCTTACCTCCAGGAGGAGACAGGAGTTATAATGCATGTCTGGTGTTAGTTGACAGGTACAGTAAAACTCCCATGTTCTTACCATGTCATAAAGATGACACAGCTATGGATACAGCCATAATGATATGGAATAAAGTCATTAGCCACACAGGCTTATTCCAAAATATTATAAGTGACAGAGACCCAAAGTTCACTTCAGCATTATGGACAAACCTCCATAACTTGTTTGGGACAAAGTTATCATTCTCAACAGCTTATCATCCTCAAACTGATGGTCTAGCAGAAAGAATGATACAAACCCTAGAGGATATGATCAGAAGATTCTGTGCTTATGGGCTAGAATTCAAAGATTCTGATGGTTTTACCCATGATTGGTGTACACTAATACCAGCACTTGAACTGGCATATAAGACATCAATCCACTCTTCTACTGGCAAAACACCAGCAATGCTAGAAAAAGGTTGGAATCCAAGACTTCCTTATGATACCCTCAAAAAGGACTTAGTGGATATACATCCAACAGCAAGCAGCTTCAAGATAATGCTTGACAAAGCAAGACACCATGCAAACAGATGCATGCAAGATTCTTTTAAATATGCAAAAGAAAGATGGGATAAAAGTCATAAACCACCTGATTTCAAAATAGGAGACTTGGTTTTAGTATCAACCCTTAATTTCAATAACATAAAAGGCCCAAAGAAATTGAAAGATTCCTTTGCAGGACCATTTATGATAAAAGCACTTCATGGACCCAATGCTGTGCAATTAGAACTCACAGGTGAACTAATGAACAAACACCCAACTTTCCCTGTAAGTCTGATAAAACCTTACAGTTCAAGTGACAAGGAGTTATTTCCACTAAGAAATAAACCCCCACTTGAAATTCCCCCCTTGGAGGAAGGAGAGGAAAAGAAAATAGTAAAAGTCCTTAAAGAAAGAAGGACAAGAAACAAAAAAGAAAGGGAATACCTTGTGAGGTATAGAAATTCAACTCAAGAAGATGAATGGCTACTTGAGAAAGATATAACAAATGCTGATAAGTTACTAAGAAGGTTCAGACATGAAAGAAAACCCGAAAAATAAAAAGTTAAGCATTATTGAGCTTCAAGACTAACAAAGTCTATTGAAGAGGTAGGACAGTGGATGATACCCTAATCACATATATCAGATTGTGGTACAATCTTTTTTGGTGGTAGGGAATGTGAGCCTTTGAGATATGACCACATATGCAATAAGGTCACAAAAAAGATTAATAATAATTATACCTTTAATATAATTATATTAAAATTAATTAGAATAATTATACACTAAAAATAATTACTCAAATATACAAAAAATACCATAAATTGGTACTAAAATTGGTTTAACTTAAAAACCAATGAATGAACATGTGAAATAAATTATACCATTGGATTCCCCATGGAAAAATACACATATACCACTTTTATGGCATATCTGTAAAGTCAATATTTAAGGAATTATAAGGTATAATACCTTATAAAAATCATAAAACCTTATTTATCTCAGAAACTAATGAAACAACATGTAAAATAAATTGTACCAGTGGATTCCCCACAAAACTCCACATATAAAACAATTAATAAGCTAATTCCCAAAATCAATACTTAAGGAATTATCCTGAATATATGCACTTTTTTGGTCAACGCATATATTCAGTGATCATAGCTAATATCTTCTAAAATATACATGATAGAATGATGAACCAAAAATAAAGTTACCACGTAATTACTGTAAGAACACAGATATGAACTTTATTTTACAAGTTATAAACAAGGTTAAAACCTATGATGAAATATTGATAAAAATCAACAGAGCTGTTGACCACTTTGTTGTGAAAGTGCTCCAAACTTAAAAAAAAAGCACACAGTTGGATTCTACTAGTTCATTCGTGAAGAATGATGTAATTTTTATTATTAAATTCAGGGTATAACCCCCTGAAATCAAGGTTTGAAGTTTAAAATATTGAATTTCGACAGAAAAGATGAGTTACAAGAAAAATCATCAAAATTAGAGTTTTGATGATGTAATGAAAAGCGCTTGGCAGCATAATAAGGTTATGTCAGGCTATCAGAATTCACTCTCTGAATTGCTGTAGCGTGAAAACCTTAAACGTTATTAAGGATCAAAGTTTGAGCTTAAATTGAGCTGTTATGATCACATACTGTAACCTTAAATTAAGTTTAACAGTCTTAAGAGTGATAAAATTGGTAAATACTATTAGTTTATGATTAAAACTAATAAAATCCACGAAATTTGGGGTTCTGCCAAGCCTCTGATGTCATCACACTTAGAGTTATAGTGATAACTCTAAATAATGGTGTAATAATGATGTAATATGGTTTGATCATGATGTAATCACCCTCAAACCTTAAAATATTGATCAATTCCAGTGGATATGATCAGTACACGTCTACTAGAAGCCTGTTGGACTCTAGGAGGGAGGTATTTACTATAAATAGAGCTCTTTTTACTCTATTTTCCCCTCAGACGCATCAAAAACATTAAATCAATTAAATCAAAGGTAATTTCTTTATTCTTTATATATAAAACTGTTATATTATTAAAGACCAAAGACCACCTTACTATAATCATCTATTTTGACGTGATTAAATCATTTATTTAATTGTTTTTGTTAAAAATCTCTCTAAAACTCATTTCCACGTAAAAATACTGAATAATTTGTAATTTTCTTTATTTTTATTGTAAATACAATTTGAAAAGGTTGTATTTATATTTTTTGGCGTAAAATACTTCAAAATTATTATATTAAGTGTTAAAAGTAGGTTATTTTCTTATTATAATAATTTCTCTATTATTACTCTATTAATAATTCTTTAATTAATATAAATAGTATTTATATTAATTCATAACTTTAATATTAGTAATATTATTGTTATTAATTGTTTTTTATTAAGAAAAAACAATTTTTTACGCCTTTATTATTTGTTGGTAACAATAATAAAGAGCTTTATAATATATTAATTATTTTATATTAATATATTATTTATAATATTATAATTTCATATAATATTAATTATATTATTATATTTATTTAACAATATAATATTTTTACGCCATAATAATAATATTTCTTTATTATTATTATTATTTTAATCTTATTTATTACAATTATAAGGACATTCAGAGTACAATAAGTAATAAATTAGTAATTTTTACTTATTGTTTCATAGTCAAACCTTACACCAAGGGTAATTAATATATCATCAAAGGCCAGGGGATTGAGGATATGGCCTGTCGGCCAGGATTGGTCAGAAAAAGTGTGTGTTACGCAGAGTCCACTGAGCACTAAAAAGGGCCAATTGGACATAAAATGGTTCAGGAAGTCAATTTCCATAAACCAATTATTGGGGGGTATGTCCCATGGTCTTGACCAATACATAAGGCCATATATGGAATTTGGGGTCTTCTTGGCTATTTTGAGGTTTTTTATCATTTTTTCCATCAGGAAAGTCATGGAGGAGGTTTACCCATTGCCCCCATGGCCTCATTTATTTTAGGCCAAAGGGGGACTGGGTGTCCTACATATGGCAGGCCCTCATGTACAGTCTATGGACCATATGGTACGCAGGGGGCTCAATGGCCCAAAAAGGACATTTAGGCAAATATTAAAAAAATGAAAGGGTTCAAGAAAAAAAGGCCTTACTATGGTTAAAGGGGCCATAGGCACCTCAGGTGCAATTCCAGCAGGATGGCCTGCAGCGTAGAATTATGGAAAAAGTCCCAAAGTTCCAATAAAACAGGATATGGCCTGTGAGGCCATAGCTGATGGTTTGGACCAGGATCGCTGATTGACCATTGATAGATAAATATGTCCAATCAGCCATATAATGGTTATGAGAATAGATTTCCATGATTTCAACCATGGGGGGTATTTCCTATGGTTGTGACAGTACCTTTAATGGTGAGCTCCTGAGCACCAACAGAGGGTAAAGTCTTCCAAGGCTTGTTTAAAGTATGGGGGATTAAGTTTTTCAAGAGGATTTTGTTTTATATAAAGTTAAAACTGATAATGAAGTTGGAACATGACATACAAATTACTTGGTTTTCTTTGAAATTGGAATTTTTACTTAATTAGTATTGAAGAATTGAAATTAAATATTTATAAGAATGATATAAGAGAAATATTTGGAGGATAAAATAATGAAAAGAAATAAAAAGAAATAAAAAGAAATAAAAAGAGATAAAAAGAAATAAAAAGAAATAAAAAGAAATAAAAAGACATAAAAAGAAATAAAAAGAAATAAAAAGAAATAAAAAGAAATAAAAAGAAATAAAAAGAAATAAAAAGAAATAAAGAGAAATAAAAAGAAATAAAAAGAAATAAAAAGAAATAAAAAGAAATAAAAAGAAATAAAAAGAAATAAAAAGAAATAAAAAGAAATAAAAAGAAATAAAAAGAAATAAAAATAAATAAAAATAAATAAAAATAAATAAAAATAAATAAAAATAAATAAAAATAAATAAAAATAAATAAAAATAAATAAAAATAAATAAAAATAAATAAAAATAAATAAAAATAAATAAAAATAAATAAAAAGAAATGAAAAGAAATAAAAATAGAAGAAAGGAAAATAAACAAAAATGAATCTTTATCACTGAGGTTGATAATTGACATTAAT